>JALIGW010000003.1:51170495-52457995 GCA_023053685.1 Diadophis punctatus similis
TCCTAGCTTTTTAAATAATGCATTTGTTAAGGTTTGTTTTGAGAATTAAATACAGGTACTTTGGAATCACACATAAAATATCACAGCATAATAGGAATCTTCTACCTACTTCCAAAATGGCAAATAAAGCCAAGGAGACAGGCCAGTTGGAATTCAGATCATGGCAAGAAACAAAATGTAGTATATAACCCCATAAGGCCAGTCTGTTCTAAATCCCTGCGCCTCATAAACAATTACATTTACCATTTTTAGAAATCACACAATGCTCATCAAATGTGGATCTTGGTTTACTTGTTTGCAAAATATTTGCTATTTTAGATCATAACTGCATTATCCATGCACTGTTGGCTAATCTTACTCCCGGTCTCAGTTTCACATACAGGAGAAGCTGATATTAGCAATGCCTGAACCAGGTGATTCAATATATTGCAACAGGGTGAAGGAGAGGTTTCTTCTGTATTCTCCAAGTCATTGACCTACCTAGCAACCAGGCACTCAAACAAACAAATCTAGGCAGGGCCTGGATCTCGATCTAAAGCTGCCTGGGTATCTGGCATTTACTTGATTGGAACAGCAGATACATTATGTTAATAGCAGCAGTACATTCAGATCTGATTCACTTTGAATTCTTAATGCACACTGGTGGGGCAAGTCATTTACTTGGCTAGGTTACCTTGACCCACCAATGTGCATATCTCTACATAGCTGTTTGCAAGAGACAATGCAGCAAGGAAGTTACTTCTAATCTGGGCACATTAAAAAAAATCTTGGTCTTTAAAAAGAAAACTCACATACAATGATAAATTAATAGATTGATCTTAGTGCTGCTTATGTGAACCACTAGATGTTCCACACAAAAGGGTCCGTATAAAAAATATTTCTCTAAAGGTTAAGGGCAATAGTCTGATCAAGAGGTCAGGCATTTTCAGCTAGGGTTCAGATTGTTACAAAATCACCCTCCCCAATGTAATCACTCTAAAATGTAGGGCATCTGTTTGCAAAAGGATTGTAGAATGATCTTCAGACAGGAAGGCAAATATTTAATAGATACAACAAAGATGGGCCCTATGACTGGAGTATAGCTATTGGCTCAAAAGGAACAGAAGAAATAGTGAGGAAGACAAGGCAGCGCAAATAGCAAATGGAGGCAAATAGGTTAAAGTGGAGGAATTAATACAAGGAATGGCCACAAAGCTGAAAAGTTTCCTTGATTATGAAAATCTCTTTTAAAAAAAAACCAAATTGTTCATCTTGGCTGGAAGGAGCAGCCTGGAAAATAATACAAAGGGGAGGAGGTCACCCCTAAATTCTTGACCCGATTATGTACATACAGCATCCAAGGGAAAACCAAAAGCAGCAGCCCATATCCAAGAGAGGGTTTTTTAAAATTAGTAACTCAAGGCAGTGATCATACCTAATACTTCTTCCTCCTCCTATTTTCCGCACAACAGCGACAACCCTGTGAGGTGGGTTGGACTGAGAGAGAGTGATTGACCCAAAGTCACCCAGTTGGCTTTCATGCCTAAGGCAGGACTAGATCTGGTTTCTAGCCAGTTACTTAATCACTAGACCAGGGGTGAAATGCTCCCAGTTCAGTCGTGCCTGTCGGTCGTCAGAGAGCCGGTCGCGAAGGCAGCATGAGGCTCCGCCCACCCGCACAGACGCCGCCATTTGGGTTCTTTTACCCTCTGCACAGAACACTTTGCGCATGCTCAGAGGGTAAAAGAACCCAAGTGGCGGTGTCTGAGCGGGTGGGCGGAGCCTCACGCTGCCTTTGCGAGTGGCTCTCTGACGACCGACAGGCACGACCGAACCGGGAGCATTTCACCCCTGCGTGACTAGACTAAACTGGCCCTTGGCTGGGCACAAAAGTGCTGCTTCCTCCTCATCCCAAGGATATCCTGTCACTTATGCTGTGGGTCAAGGTAGCGATGATGGACTCGAGGCAACGTGCCACGCCGGCGCTGGCATAAGGAGGATTGCATCTCACGCCTCTTCCACAGAGCATGGGTTTTCCAGGCCTCAGCAAAACTCTCTACCTAGGAGAGGGCAAAACAGTTACAGAATATTTGAACCGGTGCTATGTAGGAATGGAACTTAATAGGTAACACATTCAGAATAAGTTACAGAGGTGCGATGGGAAATGGATGCGTCCCTTTCTCTCTTCTCAGAGGCAGAGAGGCCATCCCCTGCCAATTACTAGTTATACTTTTCTTAGTCACTAAAACCTTTCCCTGCAAGGTTGGGATTACTTATTTACAACTGGGATATGCCACAAAGGGTTGTAGTTTGAATAGTTCCTGTTCAGTGGGTGGCCAGCCAGACATGTCGGCTCTGAGATTAATCCATTGAATCCTTCCCGTTGCACACACACACACACACACACACACACACACACACACACACAAACACACTACAAAATGTCGTTAAGCAATCTATTATGGCAACAGAGCCTGTCCCATCCCAGTGGACTGTTCAGCCAGTATTCCCTTTTTCAAGTATGTTTTGCTTGAAATTTGTTTGTACTTGTGCTGTGCTTGGCTTTTCTTAGCAAGACTGAACAGATCAGCGGGGGGGGGGGGTGTTCAAATTTAACCAATTTGTTTCATTCAATTCATCAGTGTGATTCTTTTTTAAAATAATCCCCAAAATTTGCAGTTACTATAACATGAATTTTTAACGTATTTTCTCTCTCTTTTTGTTTATGCAGTTTTCCTAATAAATAGTTTACATAAATATATAACAGCTTTTTACAAACGCATCCTTCCCAAATATGGTCAGATTTTTGTACAACTTTTGAGAACACAGTAGGTTCTGTGAACTTGTGACCACAGATGGCAACAGCTCTATTAATTTCTACCATTCTGCTGCCGCCATTTGTATTGATGGGGTGTGGTATTTCAAAATTTAAAAAAAAATCCTTCGTTGGATATTCTAAAATAGAATTTCCAATCAAATGGATGAGACCACCAGAGGCCCTATCCTGTGCGAGTTAATTCACCTCCTTAAATGGAAGAACAGGACTATAACGTAAGAATACGCAAGCCAAGGAAATGATAAAACCGGTAGAAGCAGAATGGGAATGTGTCAGGTCCCAAATGCATGCAGAAACTACACAGAGGCTGATAGCCACCCTCACCGGAATCATCTGGTCTTTTTTGTTCTCTTCTTCCAGGGAGGTCAGTTCCCTTGGGGACAGCAGAGCCAAACGGAGCTGTGGCACCACAGTTCGTGCCATGTCATGCACAGTCCTATCAAGCACAGCCTGCAGGGAGCGAGTACAGGGCTAGCACCGATTAGAACGGCTTTAAATAACAAAGATGGAAAAGAATAATAATAAAAAATTAAAAAATAAAAATAAAAAATAAAAAATAAAAAATAAAAAATAAAAATAAAAAATAAAAAATAATAAAATAAAATAAAATAAAATAAAATAAAATAAAATAAAATAATAAAATAAAATAAAATAAAATAAAATATAATATAATAATATAAAATAAAATAAAATAATAAAATAAAATAAAATATAAAATAAAATAAATAATAAAATAATAAAATAAAATAAATAAATAAAATAAAATAAAATAAAATAAAATAAAATAAAATAATAAAATAAAATAAAATAAAATAAAATAAAATAAAATAAAATAAAATAAAATAAAATAAATAAAATAAAATAAAATAAATAAAATAAAATAATAAAATAAAATAAAATAAAATAAAATAAATAAAATAAAAATAAAATAAAAAATAAAAATAAAAATAAAAATAAAAAAAAATAAAAATAAAAACAAAAATAAAAATAAAACAGAATTGTTTTTGGCTATCATACCTGCCATTTCTCAGCTCAAAAATGAAGTTCAAAGCAACTATATAAATAGCTATTCTATTTGTTGGTCTTACAATTCCAGCTCTAATTACCTCGACTTACAACAGTTCAATTAGTGATCGTTCAAAGTTACAACGGCACTGAAAAAAGTGACTCATGACCATTTTTCACAGTTACAACTTTGCAGCATCCCCCATGATCATGTGATCAAAATGTAGATGCTTGGCAACTGGTTCATATTTACAACCATTGCTGTGTCCCAAGGTCATGTGATCACCTCTTGCACCCTTTTAATAAACAAAGTCAATGGGGAAGCAAGATTCACTTAACAACTGGGTTACTAATTTATCAACAGCAGTGATTCCCTTAACAAATGTGGCAAGAAAGGTCGTTAAATGGGGCAAAAGAAATATCTCACTTAACAACAGAAATTTTGTGCTCAATTGTGGTCATAAATCAAGGACTACGTGCATAGGATCCTGGAAAAAACATTTACCATATATGCATCCAAAATATCAAAAGATCAGAAGGAGCTGTAGTTCAGAAAAGCTCATATCTTTTGATGAAATGCGTTTGTCAGAAATGGTGCTACCAGACTTCTGATTTTTTGCTACCATAGACTAACATGGTTCCCCTCCTACAAGGTGCCAAAGATAAGTGAAAGATGCCACTTATTGGCCAAAAGTTATTATATGCCATTATTTTCAATAGAATTAGAAATAGCCAAGGAATCAGCTGATCTGTTATCATAGAACCAGCTTTCCTGAAGGATATCAGCGTATCCTTCAGCTTTTCAGCTTTTGTAGCCTGAGGATATTGACAAGCCCCTGAAAGGGATGAGAGCAGTGCACTCGTTCAAGATTGCCTATCCTGATATTTAAAATTACCCAGGGCTAGATTCTGTTTATAGAAACACTGCAACAAAAGTCCCATTAAGACAGCGTTCCCCAACCTGTCTAGCTTCACGGATCAGTGGTACCGGTGGCGATGGGTGAGAGGGGATGGTTTGGTGTGCATGCCCGCCACTTGTGCTTATGTGTCCCGATCCTCAATGGGCCGTGGACCGGTACCAGTCTGGGGTCCAGGCAGGGCTTGGGGACAAGAGATGGTGCAGTTTTGATTAACTGAAATCGGAAAACTTAAAAGAGCAACATATATTTTGTACATAGCTTAACATGAACCTGATATTTTTGTATAAGATTCTAAACTGAGGAATATGGTTCTCAATTGTAGACAGTTTTGTAGGATAAAACATTTGGATTCATTATAATCCAGTTTTTTTCATCTGGGTTTGAGATGGAAACTATCCTGGAGCATCAATGTGCAGAAAGTGCACTTTGCTGAGTTTCCTGGATTGAAGGCTGTCAGTACTCATGATAACAGTTCGCAAAGTATCAATCTAATACTGGATTAGGATATGGGGCCTTTATTGCAAGGGCTATTGTTTTACATGGAGAGAAGGGCTAGTTTCAAAAGATGGCACTGAGGGTATTCAAGAGTTCCTGTAGGCCCTCAGTATCAGGAACAAAACAACTATGAATTACTGTCTCAAGTAAATATCTTTGGTTACTTTCCTATTGGACTATAAAAACCTCTTTTATTATATTTTTTCAGGAATTACAAGATTATTAGTTTTTTATTCTCCTATTTTATCATTAGCTTGTGCTATTTTTATTTAATGATGTTATCCCTGCTGTTATTTCAACAAGTCTATTGTTATCATAATATTGTTCTATTATGACTGACTACTGTTAAGTATTTGAGGAGGATTATCTCTAGTTCTATGAAGCTTATTTAAAAAAAAAACTTAAACCTTGGGCCATTTTCCCCCCATCTAAGCTATCAGTACTTACAGACCCAACACGAGCCCATTCTCGTACAGCATGGATTAGCTTCACCTCATCAATAGCCAAATAGTCACTCTGCAAAATAATTTGCATTGCTTGTTCTGACAGTTCCAAGAACCCACGTGTTTGGGTCACCTCCTACGGAGAAAAAAAGATGCTGTATAACTCTGAGATACAGAATATGAGGATAAAGAACTTCAGATAAAGATGAAGAGCCTGTAGAAAAAATAGAGTGTTCGGGCAATCCAGTTCCCCATTATATTACTCACTAACATCATTTCTAGACTCATTGCCACCATTTCCTATTGCACCACGGAACAAAAAACTTTTTTGAGGTAGAGAGATGATCAAAACTTGAATACTGCTGATGTACAATGGTTGTACAACTCAGTCTGAAAGCTGAAGACATAATAGCATTGCCAAATCTAGGTGCAAGCAATGCCTATTGTTTGTGTAGGAAAATGTATGGAAGCCCTATATAATAGTACCAAGAGTTTCTGCATGCAAGAAAATGTATTATATACCGGTATATATGGTTCAACCGGTAACGACCTGCTGGTGACGTCACAATGACATCACAGAACTGGTTCAATCTGTGCCGGTCCGTGAACGCCGCCATGTTTTGTTTTTTTTAAAGATTTTATTTTTTATTTTTTTCTGGGTTTTTTTCTTCTGCACATGCGCAGAAGCGGAGTTTCCGGCACTGTGCATTCGGTTGCCATCTTGTTTTTGGCTTTTTTTTGTGGGGAGTTTTTTTTCCCCGATTTTTTTTCTGGAATTTTTTACCGGGTTTTTTTCTTCTGCACATGCTCAGAAGCCGAGTTTCTGGCACTGTGCATGTGGTCGCCATCTTGTTTTTGGCTTTTTTTTTAAAAAAATGGATTTTTGCCACTGCGCATGTGCGCCCATGAGGTGCGCCCACGAGGCGTGGGAGGAAGCGAATCAGCAGCAAGGTAAGTTAGAACCCACCCCTGGTTCAAAAGTATTATTTGGGCTATTGTTTGAAACTGTTGGGTTTTTAATTGTTATGCACCACCCAGAGTCATTGCTGTGGGATTAGTCGCTGTATTAATTAAATGCATACATACATATATTCATACATATATTCATACACCTGTACATATATACCATGGTCCAATAGGAAAGAAAATTACATTGATTTAATATAAATTCTCTTCATTCTCCAGTGTCTCAGTTAGAATAGGAAACATTGTATTGGGCCTCCTTTCTGCATGTCATCTCAGTATCTACCTCTTCTTACCTGAGTATAATTCTCAACGAAGGCCAAGCAATATGTTTGCAAATCTAGTAGTCCATATGCCACAGCTGCCTGTCATAAAGAGAGTAAGAATTAAAAAATGGATAAAATGACTACAGTGGGTACAACTGCATTTATCGCCTATATTTTTGAAGGCATTGTTGTGGGCAAGAGAAAAATAAATAAAATATTTATTCCAACATTTCAGTGTCTATTCATGGGTGAACGATTAGATATTGTAATCTTTAGCAACTCTATATAAGGAGACAGAGAATTTTTCAGTCATTTAAAGTCTCCGCATTTCCCTGTTCCACTTTTCTTTTTTATAATATCTAGTTTAGACGTCCTGGCTGGTATCTTTCAGATGTGTTCACTCAAAATTGTTGAGGTTACGGTCTCTAGTTTACATTATCTAAAGAAATGAAAGATGGGTGAAAATTGATCTTAATAAACTGAGGGTACAATTCAGTATTATTAACAGATACATTAGATCAATTGGCCTCTCCCCAATTACATCTACCGGTAACTGGCCTACCAGAGCAGGAAGACAGGGCATGTTGCAAGTCCCACAACAGGAAGGTACAAAAACGGCCTTCTCTGTAGTGGCTCCCTCCCTTTGAAACATCACTCCCCACAGATATGACTCGCCCCACACTGTTGCTTTTCCACAAGGCACTGAATACATAGCTTTGTCACCAGGCTTGGGGGAGCCTCCTTTAGAGCTTATGTAATTGTGCTGTTGTGCCATAGGGTGGATGGGAGCGGGGGACAAATTTATTGTTGAACTAATGTTGTCTGTAATTTTAACAGGAACATATTTTTGTTCCTTTTATGAAAGAAATTTCAAATCAAACTATTTCTAAAGGCAAAATCTGCAAATCGCATCCTAACAAACAGCTTTGGAATCTGTTCTCTGACCATTATTTGAAAATACAAATTGCATCTATATATGCCGCATGGCTCTCAAATTTCATTACCTGGTATTTAGAGTGCACTGACAAAATTGGCAGCAAAATTATGCATTTTTAAAAAAATGACATGGTTGTCCTATTGTCAACTTGTCACTGTCTGGATTGGAAAAAGGCAGAAAATGTTCAGTCCCAACCACTCACAATATTACTTTATCACCAGACATGTTTCTGTTACCCCTGGAGATCAAACATTTTGGTTTTCTTTTTAAGTGCATCACCAAGCTTTAAAAAAATAAAGTCACCGGTGCTTGCTTTGCATTCTCTAGAGTAATGGAAATATCTATGAGTATAGTGCTGAGTTCCTTTTGAAAGTATGGAGAGTAGCTATCTTATGCCTAGACTGAATGGGGTTTCAGTCTCCATGTGACATGTTTACATCTCATTTTGCTTGCTCTACTGCTCTCCATCAGAATAAAACTACTGTTTTCTCTGACATATTCCAGGTTCAGTAAGCAGAGCTGCAGCTGGGAGTGAAAAGGAATAAAATAGGCAGTCTGCAAGATATAAACAATTTCTGTTACAGAGTATATGTGTGAAAACAATGTGATTGTGGCAAACCACATTATCTTGCCAGTTGAACTCAGGATACACCAGTCCCACATAGGATAAGCTGTGTTGTTTTTGTACCTTGATTTGGTATCTATATGTCCTGAAAATAGAATGCAGACCATGGTTTTCAGTGACCTCAGTCCGTCCTCCTCTGATCTGCAAAGTGGTCTAACCAAGTAATGTATATTTATATTACTTGCATCACTTGACAAACAAATAAAGGAAATGCTACTTGGCAATGATGGAAAACACAAAAGGGGGAATCCATTTTTAAATGTGTGGGTGTGCCTCAGAGGCACAAAGGGAGAGTTTAGCAAACACCACCATGAGACCACAAAGTTCATCAATTACATACAGAGGTTTTTCCGTATGAGTGGTTCTTTTTGCAGAAAACAAGAAAGAATGCACCTGTGAGCCCACAGCGCTAACCTCTACTTTCATTCCCTGCTCCTGGATTACTAACGAATCACCCCGGTACCTACACATGTCTGTGAGTCACTAAAGAAGCTAATCTGAATTTGAGTATGAAAGAGGCTACTATGTGTTACACCATACCAGTGTTTCCCAATCTCAGCAAACTTTAAGATGTGTGGACTTCAACGCATCAAATTCAGAATGTTGAAAAGAAATTGCATGACATTCTCAGGACTGTTCATCAGTAGAATAATAATGTTCCAACAATTCAACAGAACAGGATCATCTTTGGTGTTGGGAGAGAAGATGGCAAAAGACATAATGCTTTTAAAATGGGCTGGATCAAGCCAAAAATTGCATAGGGAAAAAAATCTAGAAAAAAACCCTCAATGTATCCCTATGGAAGAGACAGTTGGGCTGTGTGGCTCAGAGGGTTGCCAAGGTTCCATTCTATAAGCCCTCATCACAGGGATGGGTTCTAACTTACCTCATTGCCGGTTCGCTTCCTCCCACGCTGCGTGGCTGCGCCTCGTGGGCGAGTGCGTGCTTTGCGCACGCGCGCATGCGCATGCGCCGTACCAAAAAATTAAAAATAAATAAATAAAATAAAAAAACCGAAAACAAGATGGCAACCGCATGCACAGTGCCGGAAACTCGGCTTCTGCGCATGCTCAGAAGAAAAAAAATTCAAAAAAAAATTCAAAAAAATATGGCTGCGCCCAAGGACCAGCACCGACTGAACCTGTTCCGTGACATCATCGTGACATCACCAGCAGGTCACTACTGGTTTGGGCGAACCAGTCCGAACCAGGAGGAACCCACCTCTGCCTCAACATCATCGCATGAGCAAAGCTACTCTAAAGCTATGTACAGAGTTCTAGAAACCACGCTCTAAATGTTTTACCTAAAGTAATTTCAGCCAGAAATTCTGGAAGGAAGGCTGCTGGGGACCGTACCAAGTTTTTCAAGGACTGCACACTATTCTAAGGCCTCATGTTATATAAATGTGATCCCAATAATGATTTAAGAAAAAAAATCATATTGTAAATTAAAATCTCAGACATAATATTTTATTTATATATTCTATTTTATCCTGCTTAAAAAAAAATTAAGCTCTTGAAGCAATACAAATACAATATAAAGGTAAGGCAGTATTGTCTACAGATAGTCCTAGGCTTACAAACATAACTGAACCTGGAAGTCATGCAGGTTGTTGGGGGTCATCACATGACCAACCCAATTTTACCGTACTTTTTTGCAGTAGTGATTAAAGAATGCCGTAGTCAATACGTGAACCCATTGTCTGCAATTGGCCTTTTTTGTTGTAAACCGGAAGTAAGCACCAGTTTCCGCCCAAAACTTCATAAATCACAGTTAATTGACTATGGGACACTGCAAATGGCTGTAAATGTGGGCAGTTGCTGAGTGTCCAAAATGCAATCACATGACCATGGGGAGGGGGAGGGGCCATTGGAACTTTGAATCTGGCTTGTAAGTACTTTTTGGGTGGTCCATTATAATTTTGAATGGTTGCTAAGCAACTAGTTGTAAGTTGAAGACTACCTCTACTGTGTAACGATCCTGATGGGCAAAAGCAAACCACAGTGCAGGGCTAAGCTATCTTTGGTGATCAAGAGTTGCAATTAACCAGGGAATGCTAAACATTGCAAAGCAGTTTGGCAGTTCGAGTCTCAATGACTCAAGGTTGGAGTGGAGGCACATTTTGAGTCAGGTCTGAATTTTGTTAATGGGGGAATTTGAGTTTCTTTCCTATTTTTCACCCTGATATGCCTATTTTACAGCTTTTACAATACTGCTCCTGAGTTTCCAACAAGAAGATAGTGAGAAACTGTGCCATTCATTTTTAGCAGCCTAGCTTAATACTTCAGAAAGTCATAAAAAGTGACTGCAGGTTTCCTACCCCATATCTGGTTGGAAGGAAAAACATAGTAATTTGGAGTAACTCTTGTACTGTACTTTAGCCTATGATATCACTTGCTTAAAGAAATAGGAAAAAGCAATATACGCTAATAGTGTTCAGCTAGGATGGAGGTTAATTACAGTATAGGAACTGCTCATTTCTCATTCCCATCCCAACAAATGATAGGTGTCATAATGATGCTGTTAGAGCAATGAAACTCAATTAGGGTGAATGAGTGGAGATATTGAAATGAATGGAGGATTTCCTCTCTATGATCACTGTACTCCTTAGGCTACAGAGATATCAGTTAGGCCCAATTAAAAATAACAACACTAAAAATAACAGGCAGTTAAACAGTTTTAGTTCCAGTATTTCACAAAAGTTTTTTTTGAGAAAATTACAGCAACAAAGAATGCATCTGGAGACACAAGATACAGCATTTTGTTTTGTTTTTAAACTAGATTTTTAATTTGCATTTTAAATTTTGTAAACTTCCCAAGGAAGTTTATTAACAGATTATAAATGTCTACAATATATAAAATATATTTAAAAAATTAATTCACACGTGCATGCAGACATACGTACATATAGACATAAAGGTATCTGCATTGAAAGCTTTAAAGGAGGCTGATATTTGAAGGGAGGAACAGAAATTAACCATACAAAAAGACTTAATTGTAAATTCTTAGTTCCAAATTTAGCAGAGGAAATCATTCTTTGAGAACAGGATCAGGGAGAATTGAAACCAGAACCTCTTTCCGAGAAAGATGATTGGCTTTTCACATCCGAAACAGAATTTCCCTGTAATTTTACACTGAATGATTACATATTAGTAGGAATGTGAGAAATAAACTAGCATATCTAGATTGTCACTGCTTGTCTTTTATGAGCTTTATAACATGACATGGTTATGCTGATGGGCAAACTGCAATTACAGAAATCCTACAGACCAGTGGTGGGTTCCTACCGGTGTGGTCGACTCTGCCGCACCGGTAGCGGCCGGCAGATTACGCAATTTGCGTGCGGTGGCTCCGGGGCTGTCTTCACCGGGCCGTCGCGCGTCGCCATCTTTTTTTCAGAATTTTTGGGCTTTTTTTGCTTCCTGCGCATGCATGGAAGCAACATCTCACGAGGGGATGTGCACGTGAGAGAGATTTCGGCGATTTTTGCTTCCTGCACATGCGCGGAAGCAAAATCACGCAAGGGGGCGCACATGCATAGCAAGAGAGCGCACGCACGAAATGTGGTGATGCACGTGCAGTGCACCAGTAGCGAGGTAAGAGAGCAACCCGCCCCTGCTACAGTCTCTGTCAAAGCATGGAATGTGGGAATATTTGAAACACAGATTCAGGAGCACACGGAATCTGAATCACATGCCTGTGATTCAACATTGCACCTTAGAACACTTCTGTTTGCAATTTCTTCATAACTATCATATTACAGTAGTGTTTGCCTAGCACAGCTGGGCATTACTGCAACACAACTAGAAATAAGGTCCCGAAGGCTCTCAATTTGTGACACCAGCTGTCCAACATAACACAAAGCTGTGTATGCTAATATCACTTTAAGCCAGGTCTGGAAAGCAGCACTACATAATTATTTAATCAGATTATTTTATCAATAGAAAATTAATCCAGAATCTATTGCCCACCTGACACTGGAGCAGACATGCCCTCCAGTTCCTGGAGATTATCTTCCAGGGCCATTCAGATAACTCTTTCAAACTGGGTTTTCTCCTGTGCCCATCAGGTCTTGGAGACCTAGATTCAGGGGTGAAATTCAGCAGGTTCTGACAGGTTCTGAAGAACCGGTAGCGGAAATTTTGAGTAGTTCGGAGAACCGGCAAATACCACCTCTGGCTGGCCCCAGAGTTGGGTGGGAATGGAGATTTTCCAATATCCTTCCCCGGCCACGCCCACCAACCCATGCCCACAGAACCGGTAGGGAAAAATTTTGAATTTCACCCCTGCCTAGACTGTTTGGAAAAGGCGTTATGGAATAGATATGATTGGTAACTGTATCTGATAGGAGGGGCTTGGGAGAGGCGTCGAGATAGAAACTATAAAATGTAAAGCTTTTGAAATCTTAAGTGTGGCTTTCGGCTCAAACCTCGATTTGAGGGCAAGCTGAAAGATCCAACGGCACTTTGCAAACTGTCATATACAGTATATATTTTTTAATAAAATCTCTTTGTTTCAACTGATCCAGTTGTTGGTTTATTTCCAACACACTGAAAATCTACCGTGATGACAGCAGTGGAGCTACACAGTGAATCTGCATGGTGAAATATCTCTCTTTTCTGTTGACAACTGTTGTACAGACTTCTTTTGAATACAGTATAGGTCTCGTGCTTTTTGGAACATAAGATTAGCATAATTTCTGAATGGGCTATTCTGGAATAACCATAAATTTGTGTCCAAAAGGAGCTGAACCATGAGCTGATGGTGAGGCTCTCTTTGAACACACCTGAGCACTTGTACAAAATCAGCACATTTTGAAAAAAGGCTAAACCTGCTACCTGGCTCCTTTTCATAACCGACTTCCACCTTCATCTTTATTCCTATAATGGAGGATGATTCTTCCACCAGCTGATGACTTTGGGGGGAGGAGGAAATGATGTATGGGCAATCCATCAACTGTGTCTTGTACACCATAAATAAAGACATCATCATTTGCCAACATTATGCTTGTAGCAGAATTGGGCTCATCGATGGGGACAGCAAGTGTTATACTGCTGACGTTGCTGGTAAGAACAAAATAACTGGGCCATGTTGAAGAGCCCCAAAATGAGTGCAGCCCCTTTTGTCACAGCAAAGTTTTTCATCCTCCTGCCGCACACACATACAGAATATGTGCTATTGAACTGATACAGCCTACATAAACAACACAGAAATGGCTGCACTACATCATGTGGCACATCCTGTTAACTTTCACACAGTGACACAGAACAATCCAATGCAAACAGAAGCAAAGTAAAGCAACAAAAACCAAACATAACAAGAATCATTGTATTCTGTGTTTGATCTCTGGCTTAGGGAAATGTTGAAAGCTGCCAACATTTCGCATACTCTTATATTTCACTTTCTGAATATGGTTTCTGCATGTCAGCTAGTATGAAATCAGCCAGGATAAATAGAATAGAATAACAGAGTTGCTTAGGCAGGAAACCCTACACCACTTCACCACTACACCAAATGTTCGTCGGTGTTGAAGAGCTTGCAGTACAAAAGTCCTTGGTGTAGTGGGGTACTTTGTAATATCCCTTAAAAAGATCTCCAAAGTGGGGGAAGTTCAAAGACAGCAACATTTCACGACTGGCTTTCAATGCAGAATAGAACAGAAGTCCGGAAGGGAGAGGACATGTGAGAGACGCTATATGTTCCTTCCCCCTGGATTGGAAAATCCCTTTTTACAATACTGAAAATTGCAGCAGTAATGGGTTTCCAGTGGTTCTCTCACCACCAGATTTTTGCTGGTTTTCCAGATACTTTTCCAACAATTCAGTTTCCCCCCACTCAGAATTAAAACTGTAATAGCTATAATAAGAGTATTTGCGATTTGTTTTATCCAAACCCTGAGAAACAAATCGTGACTTTTCTGGTAAAGAGATTCATTTACCAGAAAGCAAAAGTATCCTCTGTTTAGTTCCATTCCAGTATCTAGTCTTTGTATAACAATTCATTTATTATCCCAAATGGCTGGAGACTGCAAGGGTCTGCATGGGAAGGAACAGACTCAAATTCGGCCTTAGCAATACCAAGGAACCGGATATCTGGATCATCTGATTTCTGAAGAATATCCATCTTCAACAATAGCACTTAGACTTATATAACAGCCCATAATGCTTTACAGCACTCTCTTGGTGGTGTCACCATATTGTCAGTGTCAGCATATTGCCTCAATAATCTGGTCCTCATTTTACCGACCTCAGAAAGATGGAAGGATGGGTGTCACGATGTGAATATATTGCCAGTTGAGCCTCTGTGCTATATTTCTTAGTCTTCTACTATATTTCTAGATCTACTGTATTTTCTAATCAAGCAGACATGTGATATGTGTTTCTACGCATGTGTGCATTCCAGGAGTTTTGTCTCCTCCTTCCTTCTTCTCCTGCAAGCCTCTGCCCGAGGCAGATGTGAATTCTTAACTGGGACAATGTAGCTTATTAAGGTTTATGTTTTGTTACTTTTATACTGAAATAAATATTTTGTTAATTAGAATTAAATCTCGGTTTTATTTTCTAAGTAAGGATGACTTCAAGGGAACAAGATCTATATCGCCTCGGTAGGAATAAATTCCTATCCCATCAATGGGTTAACCATGAGTCCCCTTAAGATTGAACTCCAGGCTGTGGGCAGAGTTTGCCTGCAATACTGCATTCTAACCACTGCAACACCAAGGCTTTTCAGTTATTAATAGGGCTGCTCTTCCCTATTCAGGATTAGTACACAATTTGGAGACATTCCTAGACTTGCAGCTCCTCCTTGAAGAGCAATTAGTAGCTAATGCTAGGAAAACTAGAGGCTTTGCACAGCTTCATCCTATAACCCAGTTGCTCCCATTTCTGGGCCAAGAAGCCCTCCAGACAGACTCTCATGCCTCAGTCATCCTATATGTGGATTATTGCAATGCATTCTATATGGGACTATCTGAAAGTCCTCTTGGAAGTTGCGGCTGGTCCAGAATGCAGTGACACAAATAGCATTGAGCATGCCATGGCATTCCCTGTTTTGTGAGCTGTACTAGTTGTCAGTTAGTTGAATTCTGGGGGCAATTCAAGCTTCTGGTTACTATGGTACTTCATACCATTAAGGCCTCACTATTAGGTAAACAAATCTCTCTTACAGCATTTTTTTCTTTCAACAGTATTTGCTTGTTTGCTTGTCTGCTAATCCACTTATCAACACATTTCAACATTATTCTCTATCCCCATCCAACTGGTAGGATGGAGGCAATGCTTACTCATCACGGCTTATCAGGAAAGGTGATTAATTGCAAGTTTGCTAGTGCTAGTCTTTCCATACCAGTTGCTCAACATAGGTAATCTGTGATGAAGATTTCGACCACTGCTGTCTGTCTACAATCAACTCAACTGATTTCGTGTGTTTTACCAATTAAGGCATTGCATATCTTTGAATTCAGCCTAACAACAAGGAATCTGCACAGAATTAGACAGCTGTCAATGTCTGTAGCATTAGCTTTCTGGGAAAGGTCTCCTGCTTCTATCCTTAAAGCGATTCAGGGACTGACATATGGTCAAGCCTGGGAACATCACTACCAGAAGTGGGTTTCAGCAGGTTCTGACCAGTTCTGGAGAACTGGTAGGGGACATTTTGAGTAGTTCAGCGAACCGGTGAATACCACCTCTGACTGGCCCCACCCCATCTATTCTCTGCCTCCCGAGTCCCAGCTGATTGGGAGGGAATGGAGATTTTGCAGTAACCTTCCCCTGGAGTGGGGAGGGAATGGAGATTTTACAGTATCCTTCCCCTGCCACACCCACCAAGCCAAGCCAAGCCACGCCCACCAAGCCACACCCACAGAACCGGTAGTAAAAAAAATTGAATCCCACCACTGATCATTACTTACCTGAAAGGCCTCACATGCTTGGTTCACGTTTAGTGAGTCTTTGATGAATTCAATGCATAGCTGAAATAAAAAAAGACTGAGAATGAATGAGATGTGCATTGCTGTAGTGACTCAGCACCTCAAGACCTTACACAACAAGGATAGGAAAGCAAAGGCTTTTTCCCAGCAACCCTAACAGCAAGGGAAATTGAGAGCTGTAGTTCAATAACATTTGGCGAGCATCACATTTCTTACTGTTGCAAAACTGCAATGTATTTTATTGGGGAGGGTCATCTTTTTAATGTGGAATGAGGGGTTCACATTTCTGCTTTGAAATCCAGTTCTCAATGTTGCCTCTGTTCTGGAGTCTCTTTCAACCTGAAATTTTCTCACTGCTCGCTGAGAGCTGCTTCATATAGTATTACAGAGGAAACTGACCAAAAGGAGCCCTTTATATGTCTTGGTCACAAATCCCAGTTCATCAGCTGTATGCCAATAGTCATATATAAATGTTTCTATAAGAGCAGGTTCTCATTTATTCCCGAGGGTTTGCATACAGAAAGCAGAGTTGCAGGCAATAAGGGACATCTGAAGGAATACCAATTATCTTTCTGGTGTGTAAGAAAAAAATAGCAGAAAATAAAAATAAATATTCCAGGAAGCTAAAATGTTGCTAAATGCTGGGCATTTTTTTTCTTGCTGCCATATGGATTGATTTTTAAATTTGTATTGACAGTAAATTCAAAGTTCAAGCAGCAGTAGATATAACTTGATTTAGTAGACAATTTGGGAGAAAGGAGTGCCTTTCTCCCAAATGTCAGTTAAACCCAAATTTACATCATTAGTGTTAATTTAGATTACCGGTATTTGTTAAAGTAGTTAAAGCCAAATGTACATCAGTTAAATGTCAGTTAAACCCAAATTTACATCAGTGTTAATTTAGATTATTTGTGTAATTACAAAATTGAGATTTTGTATCATTTGCATTATGAAATAAATTGAAGCATATGACATAAAGCTGGCAATTACATAGTTATGCAAATAATGTAAATTGATCCAAGTAATCTAAAATACATCAGTTGTCTAGGGCTAGGCTGAATGAATGGGTTTTGCACCCAAAGTCCACAGAATGGAGACTGGAGAACCAATAGAATTATTGTTATACAAGTGGTGTTCCAATCATGCAATTGTTATAGCAAGCATCAGGAAATCTGCTCAAATTAAACTACCAAAATATAAAGGACGATGATTCTAAAATATTAGTAAACATGTCTATATGCAAATAAAGTGATAAATAACAAAACTGAAAGAGAGAGAGAGAAAGAATATGTGTGTGTGCGCGTGTGTGCATGCACATGCCCAGAACAAAGATTGCTGCACTGATAAAAATCAGTCAAAGCTTTAGATTTTATCAAAAAGTAAAGCTGACAATAAGGGAAAATATATATAATTAACGCAAAGCATTCCATTCTTCTGACAAAAGGAAAAAGGTTACTCTATATATGATAGTTTCAGCTCAAAAGAATCCAACTTGTGTTAGCACGTTAGCAGGAATTTGTAAACACTAATGGATTAAATGTTCTGGGCCTACTGTAGGTCTGCATATACACCAGTACTGGGTTCTGAATTAGTTTGCTACAGGTTCGCGTGCGCGATTGCACCCGCGTGCAACGCTTCTGCGCATGCGCAGAAGTGTCCCGGGCAGGTGGGCAGAGCCTCCTGCTGCCGCTGCTACCGGTTCTAAGAACCAGTCCAAACCGGGAGCAACCCACCACTAATACACACCTACATCACTGCTATATGACAGTTTGCATGGAAAAGGTGAAACAGTAAACACAGCTTCTTGAGAAAGCACATTTACAAGTTGTTGTTTTTTGAATGAGGTAATTATTGCTAAATACATCTATGTTCTTGGAGAATTTAAATATCTGAAGGCAAAGCTGTAAAGTTTATTAGGAATTATTACTAGAGATGCTACTGATTGTATTTAAACAGTAAACTATGGTTGCAGCGGTCACCAACTGGTGGTCCGTGGACCACTGGCGGTCTGCAAGAAAATTTTGGTGGTCCGCAGAAAAATTATTTGCATTTTTTATATTGCACTAAATCAGGGGTCCTCAAACTACGGCCCCTGGGCCAGATAAGTGCAATGAATGCTTGTGTTGCTTACAGAGAGTCTCCCCCTTGCGAGTCTTTTTGTGCGGGTTGGAGGGGGGCAGAAATTCTGACTTGGGGTCTGCTTCAGCTTCCTGGTGTGGGGTTTTGGGCGAAGGCTGGAGGGAAGTGCCAGTGGTGGCGAAGAGCTGGAGGGCCTTGTTCCAGTGGGACTGCATCATGGCCTGGAACTGGCTGACCATCTCAGCCCGCTAAGCCTCCAGGTGCCGGTACCTGGCCTTGCACTCCCGCAGGTCTTCCCTCTGCTTGGAAAGCCTATGCTCATAGTCCTCAGTGAGGGGCTTCTGCTGAGCCTCCTTCTCGGTCAGATCCAATTTGAACTGAGCCAGCTGTTTTGCCAACTCTTTCTCGTGGTGGCTGCTTAGCTCCAACAACTGCTTCCTGTTGGGGCCCTAAGGAGCCCGGGCGGGGAGGCGAGGAGTGGCTGGGAGGGGAGGGGCGAGTAGAGGCTGGCGAGGCGCCTCTCGATGTGAGTGACATCAAGTTGGTCACGCCCACCCAGTCACATGACCACGCCCATCCAGCCAGTCATTAGGCAGATCATATTAGTGGTCCACGGGATTTAAAATTATGAATTTAGTGGTCCCTGAGGTCCAAAAGGTTGGTGACCCCTGGTTTAGTGCAACAACTAGATTCACACACAATATACTAAGCTAAAACCAAATAAATCGCAATACAGACTCATGCAATATGTGAACCCAGTCACTTTGTTGCAGCATTAAAGTTTATGCCTCCCATAAACTTCTGGAGTTGGAGGCCATAATATTGTTTTTGTTATTGCTATTATTAAACATCTTTTGTGTTTTGGTTATAACATTTATGCGCTAATATATTCTGATACTTTATAACCACATTTTTTAAATTATTATTATTTATTTTTATTTTATTTTATTTTTTATTTTATTTTTTATTTTTTATTTTTTATTTTAATTATATATATATATATATATATATATATATATATATATATATATATATATATATATATATATATATATATATATATATATATATATATATATATATATATATATATATATATAATTAGCCTAGTAAAATTATATAACTTGCTTCAATTCTATCATTACAGCTTAATTTTTGAACAAACTGTGACCATATAGAATCAACTGGTCTTGCCTTTCTTTTCGCACAAAGTTAATTCAAATGTTGAAAACTCACAAATTTCACTTAGCCAACTTTTAAAGTATGGAACACAAGCAGCTTTCCAGGAAAACTTAATCATCTTTCCCCCCCTACATTCCAAGCTCAGTGTTTCCAAAGTTCCTCACAAATAAAGTGATTCCAGATTCAGGGGGATATATAGCTTTTAATTCCCCTCCAAGAACTTGGTTCACCATGGTAATAATATCTACTAGTAAGGAATTATGAGAAGACTTGAACGTACACTATGAACCAATATTCTTTCAAATGTATTCATTTTCTGTGGTATAGAACAAAAATAGCCAGCCTTTTTAAAACATTGTTTGAGGGATTTAACAGACCCTAGAGAATTTTTTTTGCTGAATGAATCAAATATTTGTTATAAGAAACATATCTATCTATCTAAACGTATCTATACTCCTCATAATCTATAATCTAAGTCACCAGTTTGGCAATACACTGTAATTTTCTGTTCCAAATTTCTTATACTGTATAATACTGTATATTGTCCAAGAAATAGGGGCTCTTGCTTTGGAGATCACTGTGGGAACTCTAAAGTACCAACATTAGGTGAGGACAGAAAGTGGAGAACCAAAAATTTCTTAGGATTTTAGTTTCCCTTCAGACCAGCCGTTCGGGATGAAAGGCAGTAGCCCCAAAGCAGAACAATGAGGATGAGCTGATCACGAAGTGATCTCCTCCTCCTCCATGTACTTCAGATTATCTACCAGGGGTCTCCAACCTTGTTAACTTTAAGCCTGGAGAACTTCAACTCCCAGAATTCTGGGAGTTGAAGTCCTCCAGGCCTAAAGTTGCCAAGGTTGGAGACCCCTGAATTCTAGACTGAAGATCTGCAATTGGGATAAGAGGGAAAACACCATTTCCAGAATAGAGCATTTAAAGCTGTCTTTGGGCTACATCAGTTGAAGAGAAATAGGATATATAGAAAGTGACATATGTTGTCTCTCATGCAGTATGCTCAGTTCTTAGGCCACAACCACACAGAATCCTTGCAAGTTCAACTAGATTGGAGAAGGCTGTTTATAGGATGTACCTGTACAGATGTTTATAAAAGGCAGAAAGTTGACATGCAGGTAGTACCTTGACTTACAACCATTTGTTTAATGACTCTTCAAAGTTACAACAGCATTGTAAAAAAATGACTTATGATTGGTCCTTGCACTTATGACCAGCGCAGTATCCCCAAGGTCATGTGATTGGGCCCTTGGCAACTGGCATGTATTATAATGGTTGCAGTATCCCAGACTCACTTGATCACGATGTGCAATCTTCCCAGATGGCTTCCAACAACTAAAGTCAATGGGGGAAACCAATTGTACTTAAAAACTACTGCAAAAAAGGTCATCAAATTGTCTGTGACTGACTGAACAGTCACATTTATAGTGACACAATATAGTGACATATATTGTGATCATAAGTCGAGGACTACCTGTAAACAAATTCAGATGATTTGTCCCTCAAAGCCATACTCCATACTCCATGTAATTTTGTTTTAATAGGCTTTGTAGCACTGAGTTCTGGAAGGGGTCTGTAACTTATGTCACAGACTTCAAAATCCAACAACTTTGTAGCTATCATTGGGCTGGTAGCATATCTCTTAGGATGGATATTTCAGCAATGTATGCACAATATAGGAATAAAAACTCTCCATAAATTTAGTGGAATATAATGGAATACCAAATGGAGTATTTTAATTACAACAATAGTGCCTCAATTCCGTAGATACTGTGATTTAATCTCTCATCTGGCTAATACTGCAGCTGACACAGAATTTACCATGCCTAGCTTTTTATTCTTTTTATTCCAGAGGTGGGTTCCTGCCGGTTTGGACCAGTTCTATAGAACCGGTAGCAGGAATTTCCTCCCGCTCACTGAACCGGCAGCAATGGCCGGCTGGCCACGCTCCTGAACTGGCTCTCTCGGCGGTGCCTATGGCGCCGCCATCTTGTTTTTCGCTTCTGCGCATGCGCAGAAGCTGTCTTTTGCTTCTGCAAATGCCCAGAAGCCAGGTTTTCAGCACTGCGCCTACGCAGCACAGGAGGAAGTGAACCGGCAGCAAGGTAAGTTAGAACCCACCCCTGTTTTATTCCTCCATTTTTTTCTTCTTTTCAGAGGTCTTGCACTTTGAATACAGAATAGCAATAGCACTTAGACTTATATACTGATTCACAGTGCTTTAGAGCCGTATCTAAGCAGTTTACAGAGTCAGCATATTGCCTCCAACAATCTGGGTCCTCATTTTACCAATCTTGGAAGGATTGAAGGCTGAGTCAACCTTGAGCCGGTGAGACTCGAACTAGAATGCAGAATTATCCTGCAATACTGCATTCTAACCACTGCACATTATTCGTATTGCATAGTATTACAGAATGCATTGTAACCACTGCGCCACCACAGCTCTTATACTATACATTCATAGTTATCAAATACTGAAAATATTAATTATTAAAAGTTTATTTCTATTCTGCCTTCTACAAAGACAATAGTGTAAAACTAGATTAACTCTACCAAGGACAGAAGGATTCTTTTTTGTACAAGCACCCTAGCAGTGCACTCTTATGCACTACAATATAAGAAGGATTGTGTTTGTGTGATATTGCCAAGAAAAGTCAGTGCTAGTTGCATGAACTCAGGATATTGGACACATGAAAATGAAGCACTCCAATCATTCCTTATAACCAAATTTAACTGTTGATTCTCTTAGCTTGTTCTAGACTCCCCATGTCTAAATTCAGAACAGAGAATTAAACTACATTAGCTTTTCTTCTGGAACTGGCGCTTATAAGGGAGACTAGTCTAACACAGAAATGGGTTTACCAAATTTGCCTCATCTGTTTCTTCCTGGCTTACTGTAATGGGCCCAGAAAGGTATTGGGAGTTGGACGGGAGCTAAATCTTACCTTAGCCATTCATGGTATTTTTATCAAAATTGGGCTACTTGAGATTTAAAACATCTTATAGCAGTAACAAAATAACAGAAAAGGACAGCCTGTCGGTCACTGCAAAACGTTCTGTAATACTGTGCAATATGAATAATCCTGATTTGGCAACTGCCTTGTTTAGCAATCATTTGTACTTATGATGATGATGAAAAAGTAACTTTGCAACCAATCCTAGCATTTACCGTACAACCTTCACTGGTCTGTAAAGCAAAGGAAAGCTGCTGTAAGATCATGAGCACAGCTGTGATTTTACTTAGAGACTTAATGACCAAGTTACCAGTCCCAATTGTAGTCACTATATGAGGACCACCTATACCAGTAATGGCGAACCTATGGCATGCGTGCGCTGGCCAGCTGATTTTCGGCCTTCTTTTTAGCCGTTTTTGCTCTCCCCAGGGTTCAGGAAAGCCTCCTAAACCCTAGGGACGGCGAAAAACAGTCCAACGGCCCAACCGGAAGTTCGGAAATGAACTTCCGGTTGGCCCATTGGGCCGTTTTTCGCCGTCCCCAGGCTTCAGAAGGCTTTCCTGAACCCTGATGAGAGTGAAAAACAGCCCAACGGGCCTACCGGAAGTCCGGAGGCTTCAGTGAGGCTTGTGCGCATGTGCAGGGGGACAGTGCGTGGGGGTTGTGCGCATGCACGAGGGCAGCGTGGGGGTTGTGCGCATGCGTGGGGGCAATACATTATGGGTGTGGGCACGCATGCATGCGCTATCGCACGCGCACGTATCCTTTTGGCACTCAAGCCGAAAAAGGTTCGCCATCACTGACCTATACTGTTAAAATATCTGTTAAAATTGGTGAATTCTTGAGTTTTCACATCCTCTGGCACTGAATCATCAGGTCCTCCACCTATGATTGATATCATGAAGTTAACTAAACAGAAGTTCTTCAGGGTTATTATACACTACGTATGCTTCTGGATGATCCAAAATCTGTAACTAAATATTCTTTTTCTATTAAATAATAGAACTGGTATGTTGTGATACAATAATAACAGAGACAACTAAATGTCAGGTGACACATATTGATGGAATGAGTGTAACTTCCGAGAAATTAAATCTTCCGTTGTTAATAAATTTAAAACATTTCTCATTGTGAATTTTAAAACAGATGAATAAAAAGCCAATAATAATATGGGTGTCAGGTTTCCAAGTGATGAAACCCATTAAAAAAAGAAAAGGGCAGAGTCTATCTTCTAAACAATTCCTTTTATTTAGGCAGACATCAAATTGGCAAAGTCTGGTGTAATTCCGGATCTGACCCAAACCGGAATTACACCACATAATATTGTAAGTTAGAAACACCCCATCAAAGTCACATTCTCCAATAACACTCAATCCACATTAACCAACGTCTTCAATCTCTACCTTCTGGTTTCACCAGGAGCAGCCTCTGTTCCCACGGGAAAGGAGGTCACCTATCCAAAACAATCCTCACTATCTATTCGCTCCTCCTCCCTCCTCCCTTAAGAATTTGGCAAGCCTGAAAAAAAAACCCTTACATAAGAAAGAGAAAGTAAAGGAATAAATGAGTATATTAGAGAGCTAAATAAAATGGTTACACCTATGTCAATTCCGGACTCGACAATGGGTTTATCCTTGACTGGAAAATATAAGAGAAAATATTTCTTTTATCCAGACCTGTTCTAGCTTGGTTTTGGGTTTTTTTTTTTTTTGCCATCTGAAGCCAGATTATGAACTCTTATTCATTTTGCAATGATAAAACAGGAAGACTGGAAAAAAGCTTATCTTGGACCAGAGGGCTGGTCTTCTTACAGAGTCATATGCTGCTTACTCATGTATGGAAGAAGACACAATTTTGCACTCACTCACCTCTTGTTACTGAAACTTTCTATAGAATTTCATTTGACTTTTTACCCCTACTTGCAGTCTCTGACTTCAGAGCTATAAATATTGTTCTGGTAATGAGCAGAATACCAGTGGATCAGAAAAGAAATGAGTGCAGAGGATTATATGCCTTTTGGGGGGTTTCCCCAGATACAGAATAACCACCCACCCACCATTATTAGCAGACCCAACTACTGCATATGCATGACTCATTGTGGCTCAACGGTGGGATCCTGATAATGTAAAAAGACAGTCTCCTTTAATGTGATGTGGAAGAAGGCAAAATTAGCCTTCATTGAATCACAATGGGTCTTATTCACCCTGCAGTACAAATGGAAAAGGGTTATTCCTATGAACTCTCCTTGTCGATCTGTTTTCCCACTTTCACTAATTTAAGTACAGACAAAAGTTCTACTAAGAACTTTTGAGTTACAAATTTTTGCTGAAACAAACCAATCTATCCGCATCCAGAATTCAGGAGAAAGCAAGGAAAAAAACCAGCTTTGGGTGCACTCCATACATAAGCAGCACACCAGAAATAACCTACTCCTGCTCCTTCCCGACCCTATGAGCCCTTAGGTTGGAGCTCCAGACAGCAAAGTTATTACCCCACGCCAGCCACAACATAAGAGGTCCAGCAAACCCTGAGCAGCGGTGGGAATTTGGGAGAAAGTAGGAAATGGCCAGTTTCTAGCACGCCACATACCTATGTCACATGCCAGAAATTGACACATTCATACCTCTCCCCACATGGCTCCTCCTGCTACCACCCAAGGCCCCCTGGACCACAACCCATGCAAGGCAAGAATTGCACTGTGCGTATTTTTATGCTTGTTGAACTTGTGAACAAAACCAAGTTGCCAACAGCCTCTCGGAATGTAATCTGTTCTTAAGTAGGGGACTGTCTGTAAAAAGAGAGGACCAATAGCAAGTAGTGATTACAGGGACATGGTCGGTCAGGAAGTAAAGTTAAAATCTCTTCCCCTTTTCAGTTTTCTTGATTCTGGATAGTGAAAAAAATAGCACTGATTAAAGAACACCAAGGAGGTGAAAGGTCATTAGCTAAGGAGAAGTAAAGATTGAAGAAAAGGTAACACTAGTGATGAATGGGGGAAATACAATGAGAAATGCCAGAGGAAGAGAGACTAAAATTCAATGACAATCTGTTGCTGGCTCTCCAATCTCACCTCAAGACCCAGGCAACTGAATAGCTGGGCACAGGTTGATGTTTTTGAATGCCAGATCTGGCTGCAATAAAACTTGATGATATACTCAAGGATAAGAGGGAAAACCTGGCATGTGTCAGTAAGACCTGGCTAGAACAGAAGGGAAAATCCTACCCAGTGAGACCTGTCCAACCAGATTTTATGTCTTGCATCAGTCCTAATTTTGGGACAGAAGAGGCAGTATGGCAATTGTGTACTATTGCAAGGATCACTCTTCTTCAAAGGTCTAGTTGTTAAGCCATCTTTGTGAAGAAGGGTTACAGAGACAAGCCTGGGGGATGCTGCTATTGTACAGTCCTTCCAACTGTGTTGCAACATCCTTTCCTAAGCTGCTTGATCTCATTGTAGGGATGGCTACAATGAATACATCTAGATTCCTATTTTCCAGGTCTAGTAAAATTCATAGTCTGCACCTGAAATCTGAAGAGCTGCATCAGTCCTGGGGGAAAAAAAGAGAGAGCAACAGATGGAAATGTTCATATATTCCTGCCTCCATCTGCTACTGTTTCCCAAATTATCTATATTGTTCGCTATATTGAGCCTCATTGACATCAAGGAAATATCTTCAACAAGTCATGTGGATTCTATACAAAGCTATTTCGAAATGAAATCTACTATACAATAAATTGCTTATTTACATCTGTTTCATTACTTGTAGACTAGGTATTTTTCAGCTTTGGAAAGAAGAGCTACCATACAGCTGTCAAAGCCACTTCTGACTCCTTCTATCTATTCCAGGGTAAAACACATTGGAAAACAACTTAGTGACTTCCCCCATCTATTGCTAACAGAATGTGTTAAATAAACATGAGCTGTCCCCCAATACTGTAAAGAATTGGCTTTGATTACTTACAAAGGGAAAAAAATCAAATCTCTTTCAGAGCTTTATGAATATTTGGAGTTTACCATAAACATAAAAACGTTGACATAAAAAGTGCAACGTTCTATTCTGTACATGCAATTCATAAAAGAAAAATTATGTATTTAGTTCTACCTCCTCATGCATATCAAACATGTAAAAATTTCATAGCAAATTATAAACTATCAATATAATATGCACTGCGGCTGGGTTCATATGTCTTTTAAAAAAATGCTTAACCATGTTTTGAATACATAATTCTTATTCATGCACTACGTTATCCTAAAACCAAACAATTCATGTTATAACCTAACATGATATAAGAACTCAGCTTATGCAGTTAGCTTATGGCTCAGTATATTTTACCATCATAGAAAATTGCATTGATTCTATATATTGTGGTTAAATTTGTCACAGGTAAGTGTAACATATAAATGTAACTGTAGTCACATGTCATATTCACTGTTAACCTAATCATATTTTATTCAATTAAACCAATTTTCACAACACACCATAAACTAAATGTATAGATTTGATTTGCTACCATCAGCTGACTGACATCTAATCATTAGGATTTTAGATAAGGATCTTTATTGGTCCTTCTTGAGGATGCAGGAAATGAACCTGGAATGTTTTATATACAAAGAATATAGTTTTTGTTAGTTAGCATTGCTAACTTCCTGGGAGGGAAGACAGCTAGTTGTAGCGGACAGCTTTCTGAAGAGAAGATCAGTACACGTGAAATGCATTTACTAGCAGTTCCCTCCAATGTTGCACTTGAATTTTAAAAAAGACAGTAATAAATGTGAAAACTTATTGTTTCATTCTTAACCTAACAATATGCATAGGCAGCCAGTTCAGCTGAATGATCAGAAAGAAAGGACTCAAGAATAAATGAGAACAGGGTATTTTTTTTTGACAGTTGTTTATCAAAAATCAGAATATGTTATAACAACAGATGCCCCCATTCCTCATATTTGGTAGTTCAAAATGAGATATGTAATGTTTTCCCAAACTGTATTAGCATTATTATATTGCTGATAGTAATATCACACAAATTGCACCTCATTGTTTTTAAGGGCACGTGATTTTGGATGCCTTACAAAAAAACATAGTTCCCACTTGGTGTTACATTTTCTTAAGTCTGCTAGCAAGCATTATACGTGTATCCATAGAAACATTTCTGATGTGCTCATAGCAAAAAAAAATTGCAAGAGTTAAAAAATAATAAATCCTTGTTATAGAATTATGAATGATGTTGAGCACAGGTGTCAAACTCGCGTCACATGACGTATCACAGCGTTTTTTGCCTTTGCGGAGGCGGGGTGGGTGTGGCCTGGGTGTGACACGTCCAGCCTGCAGGCCGCCAGTTTGACACCCCTGCTGTAGAGAAAACTACCTGCAATGTTTCAATCTCCTTCACCAGCATGGTGCCCACTGCACTGGCCTTCAATTACCATAATCAAAAAAACCAATATGGCCAGGGAATTGGATCTTGTGGGATTTGAAATTCAACATACAGTGTCCAAGTTGGAAAGAATGGGATTATAATCATAATGAATCATAGTATGATCAGTTTCAAAAAGAAACTCTTTTAAGGGAAATTTCAGCAAGGATACCTTTTTTCACAACCAGAGTTATTAATTTACCATTAATTAATGTTTTTTGTACAATTAAAAATACAGAAATTCTATTGTCCTTTGCCTTCTTAACCCATGACTGTAATTCTATGTCTAATCCAAGTTCTTCAATTTTAGTCAATTAATTCATTCTTGTTCAAACAGACCTAACTGAAACACAGCGTCACATGGGCTGCAACACTACCAGAAGGGCCATGAGGTAATAATTAACTCTGAGGGATGAATAAGGGCAAGGAGTGTCCAAGAAGGGCATTCAGCAGCATTACTGCTTTGCAAGACAGGATAAATTACACAACACCTCAATGTGTAAAGCCTTCAGCAGAGACACAGACATGAGGGCAGTAGACAGTTACTAATATGGGGCGGTCAACAATAGTTATTACAGCTAAATAAAGCAGGCACAAAGTATTCAAAACACGGTTGAATTGAATGTGAAAATTCAGGAGATGAGATCTGGCACAATCCATGTCTCCATGTACAATTAGAAATATGGGTTTTGAAAGCTATATGGTGACAACAGCAAACCAAGCTGTTATGGGTCTGCAGCTGAGCATAGAATATAGGTAGGTAGGTAGGTAGGTAGATACAAAAGTAGATTGCAATCCTTTGATAGATGTAAAAAGGGGGTTCAACAAGTATAGAAAAGTCCCTTTCCACCCAATAAGCAAAAACAGAAAAATGTTTACTTTTGTTATAAAGTACCTATTTATGTGGCCTTAGTTTATTTTTTATTTGTAAAATTTATTTGCCGCCCATCTCACCAAAAGACAGCAAATTCTTTAAGGTGGCGCAGAGGTTAGAGGCAGTACTGCAGGCCACTTTAGCTGACTGTGCTCCGCAGGTTAGCGGTTCAAATCTCACCGGCTCAGGGTTGACTCAGCCTTCCATCCTTCCGAGGTAGGTAAAATGAGGACCCAGATTGTTGGGGGCAATATAAATATACATTGCTTACTGGTGTAAACCGCTTAGAGAGTGCTTGCACTGTGAGGCGGTATATAAATCTCACAAACAAACAAACAAACAAACAAACAAATCAGATCTTCAACATAAAAGTTTACTGATAAATAACAGGAAATTCAGGAATGCTTCTTTAAATAATAATAACAACAACTATAAATGGGGGTACAAAAGCTGCTTCCACAGGAAACTTTTAAGGTGCAATAAACATAGTTTATTATAGTAATTTTCTGGAGCATCCAAATTATAGCCCTCAGCCTTTAGTCATTAGCCCATGACTAAATCTGTGAGGCTTTGTTTGTCAGTGATATGCCTTATTCCACATCCCATGCTCCTATCGTTGCATAAGATGCTTGATCAAAGTGGTGAAGGGATGGAGATAGGGGAAAGAACCATATCGCAAAAAGTGTGTACAGGTAGTTCTCAACTTACGGCCACAATTGAGGCCAAAATTTATGTTGCTAAGAGAGACATTTGTTAAGTGAGTTTTGCCCTGTTTTACGGCTTTTCTTGCCACATTTGTTAAGCGAATCATTGCAGTTGTGAAGTTAGTAACCCTGTTGTTAAGTGAATCTGGCTTCCCCATTGACTTTGCTTGTTAGAGGGTCACAAAAGAGGAATACAGGACCCCGGAACACTGCAACTGTCCTCATAAGTATGAGCCAGTTGCCAAGCATCTAAATTTTGGTCACGCGACCATGGGGACGCTGCAATGGTCATAAGTGTGAAAAATGGTCATAAGTCACTTTTTTCAGTGCCGTTGCAACTTTGAATGATCACTAAATGAGCTGTTGTAAATTGAGGATTACCTGTATATAATGCAAACTTGGTCATCGTTACTCCTAGACATTTGTTCTGCTCTTTCCCACTTTGCAATTTATTCCCGAGTTCTGAAAGGAAAATGGTTTCTGAACAGTTCAGAGTACACGGTCATATATATAAACAGCTGCCATGCAGGTCAGAGGTAGGATTCAGCAGGTTCTGACCAGTTCTGGAGAACCGGTAGTGGGAATTTTGAGTAGTTCGGAGAACCGGTAAATGCCACCTCTGACTGGCCCCGCCCCCATCTATTCTCTGCCTCCCGAGTCCCAGCTGATCAGGAGGAAATGGGGATTTTGCAGTAACCTTCCCCTGGAGCAGGGGTGAGTTCCAACTTACCTCACTGCCAGTTCACTCCCTCCTGCGCCACGTGCGCAGTAATGAAAAATCCGAAAAGAAAAAAAAACAAAGCCAAAAAAAGATGGCGACTGCATGCACAGTGCCGGAACTCGGCTTCTGCGCATGCTCAGAAGGAAAATAAAAAATAATTTTAAAAAATTCAAAAAAGAAAAAAAAAAAGATGGCAGTGCCCACGGACCGGCACCGACTGATCCGGTTCGGTGACGTCATCGTGACATCAACAGCGGGTCGCTACCAGTTTGGGCAAACCGGTCCGAACTGGAAGGAACCCACCCCTGCCCTGGAGTGGGGAGGGAATGGATATTTTACAGTATCCTTCCCCTGCCACGCCCACCAAACCACGCCACGCCCACAGAACCAGTAGTAAAAAAAATTGAATCCCACCACTGATGCAGGTATAAATGGGCACTAATAGGCAGAGAATGGTTTGGGGTCTTGCAGCAACAATGCCAAGCCTAGAAAGAAGCTATAAAGTTGCTCATACAGATCATTTTTGCAAGGGAACCAGCTATCCTATGCTGACTGAAGAAATATAGTTATCGGCTGACTTTCAAGTACAATAAATAAATAATATAAATAATATAAATATAAATGTAGTGCTTTGATCCAAAGGAGAAATGAAAGGTCCTTTGGGTCCCTGTTCTTAAAGTAGCTATATCTTTTCCTTAAATTGTAATTGTCCTCTCCAGCTGCTGTTTGATTCTGAAATGATGGGTTTATCTCTGGTGGAGATCTCTTTATCTCTTTAATAACGGAAGGCACCAAGCTACACGGAAGTCTCATTTTATAGCTTGACATGATTATTTTGGATGGTGCAACTATAGAGAGCTGAGAATACACTTTCTAGGGCAGGGGTAGGCAAAGTTGGCTCTTCTATGATTCATGGACTTCAACTCCCAGACTTTCTGAGCCAATCATGCTAGCTCAGGAATTCTGGGAGTTGAAGTCCATGAGTCATAGAAGACCCAACTTTGCCTACCCCTGTTCTAGGGGAACGGTCATGATAAAGAACAGTTAACTTAAATATCTGAAGTCATGCTAGACTCATCGTTCAGGAATGTAGTACAGGGAGGTTTCCTTGCCTGCCACGTGGATCTCACCTCAGATGATCTCACCTCCTTCCCACCCATCGCCAAGGCTAGGATTCAGCCAGCTTCCAGGGGAAGGGACAGAATGAAATCAGATGACTCTATCTATCCAACTCCAATCTCTTTCTTACCTCAGATTTCCAGTAACAACTCTTTTCTCATAGGTCAGTGATGGCGAACCTTTTCAACACCAAGTGCCCAAACCGGAACATGTGTGCGTGCATGCACATGCGCGCACCGGAGCACCGGAAACCCGAAGACCAAGTGGCTAGTGCACATGCTGGTCTTTGGGTTTCTGACACTCCGGCATGCACGAAGACTAGCTGGTCGGCGCATGTGCGTGCCGGAAACCAGAAGAGCAGCTGTCGCGCGTGCCCACAGAGAGGGCTCTGCGTGCCACCTCTGGCATGATTGCCATAGGTCCTAGGTAATACAGGTAGTCTTCAACTTACGGCCACAATTAAACCCAAAATTTCTGTTGTTTAGTGAAACATTTGTTCAGTGAGTTTTGCCCCATTTTATGACCTTTCTTGCTGTTAAGTTGTTAAGTGAATCACTGCAATTGATCAGTTAGTAACCTGGTTGTTAAGTGAATCTGGCTTCCCCATTGACTTTGCTTGTCAGAAGGTTGCAAAAGGTGATCACATGACCCATGGCAATGGTCATGAGTATGAACCAATTGCCAAGCATCTGAATTTTGATCACATGATCATGGGGATGCTAAAAGGCTGTAACCGTGAAAAATGGTTCATAAGTCACTTTTTTCAGTGCCGTTCTAACTTTGAACGGTCACTAAATGAACTGTTGTAAGTTGAGGACTACCTGTATTCCGAACTGGGGATTCATTGCCTCCTCTATTTCCTAAAGTCCCTTTGCCCAAGCATGCCCACATTCCATTTTCATAACAAGTAGCCCAGATCACACTGCTGATAACGTTCTTTCCATGCATTGCTTCCTCCTGGTATGTTGGATTTCTTTCTTACTTGCATATCTGCAATATAAGATCTATTTGCAATTCTTTAGTGATTAGAGTTATAGATTAGTTTAAGAAAATCCAGTAGTCAAGATCTGTGTCCCAATAGTATGATGAGGAAATTTCAATGTACAGTAGAACCAAGGATGGGTTCTGGATCCTTTTGCTCCCAGTTTGCTCAGGGTTGCGCCGTGCGCCCGCGTGCCCGCAGCAATCAAAAATTAGCTTCTGCGCATGCACAGAAGAAAATCCAAGATGGCGGTGCCTACGGAGACACCGACAGAACCGGCTCTGTGACATTATCACCGAATTACTAACGGTTCTAAAGAACCGGTTAGAACCGGTAGGAACCTACCTTGAGTAGAACCTCTGGTCACGAACACTTCTGACCACGACCAAATTGGGTTCTGACCAAAAAAATCACATTTTTTCCCCCTGCAGCCGATTTTCCCTTCCGCGCCATTTTTTTTGTAAGCACCAAATTTCCAAAATTAGGTTCAGGTCATGACCAAATCAGTTTGCGACCAAAGTTATGGAACAAATAATGGTTGTGAGCGGAGGTTCTACTGTGGTTTGTTCAGATCACATTGCTCCCCATGGGAAAAATCTACCCCCAGAGCCTGGGAGAGCAAAAACACATGGCTAATCCATTATGTTTGGAAATTCCATTAATCCACCTCATTTGGGGTAGTCATGCTCCCTCAGTGACAGAAACTGGAACCACTAAAAGTAATTCAAGTGATAATTATGATATACAACCAAAATAGTGCTGCTACATTATAGTGTGCATCATCAGCATGCTTGGGAAAAAGCAGAAAACATTATGAAGAAGAAAAATGTCCTGAGAAGACAAGCATCTCAGATACAGTTAATCCAAACGGATTAGTGAGGAATTAGTACACTGAACAGGCTTAGAATACTAACAAGTGAGGAACGAAAAATGAAAACTGGGGAAAAGTTAAAATTAAATGTAGAATCTTGGCTAGAACTCTGAATAGCAGAAATCCACACTGCTGCGCTTTGCTGTAGATCCACTTATCCCACCTAAATATCGGGATGCTGAAGGCAAACTTGAAGGAAAGGTTGTGTTCACCTTTTCCAGGAGAGATATGGCTGGCCCATCTAGAAATAATGTCTTTTCATGTTCTTATACCACTTGAAATAATGGAATGGGACCTCATAGCCAGGGAGGCCTCCAGGGACGGGTTCCTAATTTTTTTACTACCACTCTGTGGGCGTGGCTTATTTTGTGGGTGTGGCTTGCCAGCCATGTGACCCGGTGGGCATGGCTTGCCTGTCATATATTAGTTATTTCAGAGAGATGTTACTCCTATTTTTGCTATTTTATACCTTACATGAACAGCTTTGCATACAAAGTGCGTGTTACACCATGGCAACACAGCAACCTTTATATGCAGAAAATGCTATAGTTAAAAGACGAGCAAGTCTCATACAGCATTTTTGGTTTCAGTCATGGATTCCTTAGACGAAAATATTGAGGACTGTTAAAAGAACAGTATCTTTTAACAGTTTTCAATGTTTTTGTCTAAAGAATAACAGTATAAAACTGTATAAAATTAACAGTATAAAAGGTTAAGCTTTCGGAAAACACCCACTTTGGGAAGCTTTAGGCAAAAGCGAAGGAAAAGTGTCAAATGCGAGCTTCTTATTATTTTCACGTGAAGGGACAGGGAAAGACTTAATTGTCAGGTTTCTGGGCATGCGCAGAAGAAAAAATTTTTTTTAAAGTGGCAGCGCCCAGGCACCGGCAACCGACCACACTGGTACTGTGACGTCACCAGCGGGCCGCTACCGGTGCTATAGAGTGGACCGCATCGGTAGGAACCCACCACTGGAGGCCTCCCATATACCTGCAATTTCACCTACTTTTTCCATCTATTTGTTGTAGTCCACAGAATCATTTCCTCCATTACTCAACTGCTGAACAGGGAGAAGAGGTGTTGGAGGAGTTGACGTTTTAAGTTCCTGTTTCTGCAGTCTCCCTTCCCTCCTTGCCTGCTCTGCTGACGGGCAGGAAACAGTTTGCTGCACTTCTGAGCTGGGTGTAAAAGGTGACACTAGTCATCAGTATCATGTGACATCCAGAAGGTTATCCAGGAAGGTAAGACTGAAATGTTCCCCTGTCTTTGTATTAAATCTTGAGATTATAAAAATGCAATAAGCATTTCTATGATTCTCTCACAACGTTAATTGAAACATACTATCTGGGTTCAGGTACTCAATTGCCACAATTGTGTTAATCAATTTTCAAGGGGAAAAAAACCCTGCAATTTTCTGGGTTGGCATCACATGCTAGGCTACAAAATCAAATCGCTGCCATAGAGTTCTACTCATAGATGAAAAGAGTGTTCCTCTTTTTAAAAATAAATAAATAAATCACATATTAAACAGAACCGTATGACACGGCAGCCTTATAAAACATAATTCAGGCCTTTATGTTGTACCACAACCATTCCTTCTTACTGAAAATCAAGTATGTTCTTCCCAACAGAAAAATAGACAAGAAATTCTTAATTTCAGTGCTTAATCTGAACCAATATTCAGCAGGCGCATAGTACCTCAGAACATACACAGAATGCTTTCCCTCATGCCAATCGCCACATCATTCCTCTTCTGGAATTAGGAATCAAACTTTGACTTGGACCCTTGGACCATCACCAGTCAGAGTCTCCAGTGTTGCATAAATCATCAAACTCCTGAAAACTCTGGGGAATTTTTATTTCTTTAACTCTCAGATATACATTAACAGGAACTGAAATGTGGTTACATATAAGCACTGAAGGTTCCTCTACTTGCAATCATCAAAAGTAAACACATGATCCTCTTTAGACTCTGAGAGCAAATTTGCACATGGAATTAAAGACACAAGAGTTTTTACTTTAAAAAAATATACATTATTTAAAGTCAAAGACTAAAATAGTTATTGCAGGTTTGTAAATGCTCCCTGTATCAACTGTGGGTGTTTTAATGGAGTTACCCTACTATCTTAGGAATGTTAGTTTGTTTATTTAGTCTTCCCCCCCTGCAGGCTGGTTTTGTTGATGATATTGTCTAAAAATAACATTCAGATAACCCCCTGCACTTCATGGGAAGGGCAATCTGCATTCCTCTCTAACACGACTGCTATTCTATTCTAGCTGTGGAACAGGAAATTATTCTTCCGAAAGCAAAAGCTTGGAAGATAAGAAGAGTGATGAGCCTGCCAGGAAATTGCTACAAAGCACATGGGCCCCAGCCAGCTCTGTGCAGCTGCTGACTCATAGACAATGAGCAACTTGAATTTGTGCACCACAGATATTGTATACTTCCAAAAGTTGTTATTAGGAAAAGCCGTAACAAAGATTTGTGTCAGTTCCCAGTTGAACAGATTAATGGGATCTCTGTTACCTCTGCTGACAGCACCTTAGACAATGAACAGTATCTCTTTAAACAGGGGAAAGGTTTTTGTTTTTTTGTTTTTACACCATAGTGCAAAACATGAACAAGCTACTCCCTATTCTTAAAATAGCCTTCCCAAATCTGCAGGGCTGTTCCTCCATGCCTAACTCTAATTCTCAGCAAATGGATGAGAAAAGATTCAGACACAGATTTTTGTCTTCAGCTTTATGGAAATTGAATTCCAGTAATAATGGAAAGAATATACCGGTACTTAGGAAGTATAGAAAGTAATAATCTGAAATTGTGGAAAACATGTCACGCAGAGGGAAAAGATTACACCTTCTCCCCTGACTGACACTCATGATCCTGATTTTAATTTCTCTCTCACCTATGTGAATCAGAGAAAGCGTCTGAGTCTCAAGGGGTTTAATTTTTGTTTGAGGGCAAGACAAGAAGCAATGGATGGAAACTAATCAAGGAGAGAAGCAACCTAGAACTAAGAAGAAATTTCCTGACAGTTAAAACTATTAGTCAGTGGAACAACTTGCCTAGAGAAGTTGTGAATGCTCCAGCACTGGAAGTTTTTAAGAAGAGATTGGACAACCATTTGTCTGAAATAGTATAGGATTTCCTGCCTGAGCAGGGGGTTGGACCAGAAGACCTTCAAAGTCCATTCTATTCTATTCTATTCTATTCTATTCTATTCTATTTCCAGAGCTAATTGGGGGCCCTTTGCAATATGCATGTGATTTAGGGTACTTAATATAATTCCTGGAAATCCCAAGAATTTTTTTTTTGATACTGAGATGCAATCATTTACATGCGGAGAAGAGTTGGTTGGATATGAAGTATGTTCTATTTGTATCTGCTTTGGTTTATCCAAGCTAATTCAGATGAAAGGATTAGAAATTCCTATTGCTTAGAAACCATAGCTGACATCCGTGTTATCATTATGACTTCTCTCGCTTCTATTTTAATCTTTTTGTACTTTCCTCTCAGTTCTTAAGACAAAATTGACAGTGAATATTCCTGATTATCCTTAACTATCATGCCAATTCTTCAGACTAGACCAGTGATGGCGAACCTTTTTTGGTTCGCGTGCCAAAAGGGGGGGGAATGTGGGGGATCACGTGTGTGCGTGCCCACTCATAATTCCATGCACCCCCACACATGCACGCATGACCCCCCTGCTCCCAGCATACAATGGCACGCCCATTTTTCGCTCTCCCCAGGCTCCAGAGCCTTTCTAGGAGCCTGGGGAGGGCGAAAACGGCCTTCCCCACCCCCTCTGGAGGCTGGAAACAGCCTGTTTCCTGACTCCCAGTGGGCCCAGAAGGCCCGAAAATCAGCCAGCCGGTGCGCACATGCGCGCCGGACCTGAGCTCGCGTGCCCACCGATATGGCTCCGCGTGCCACTTGTGGCACCCGTGCCATAGGTTCGCCATCACGGGACTAGACCAATGAGTGAAATATTTTTAATATAAAACCATCTCCTATTTATATACTCTGTAATCTGTAATAATATGTTTCTTCCAAGAGAATTTGAAAGGAAAGATGGTGTGAAAACAAACCACACCCACAAGCTCTACCATGAAGGCCAGGAGCATTGCACACCCTTTGCTGAAAGGATTTCCTCCAACAGAAGAAATGCAGCCTCTCTCTTCAACTGGCTAACTCTACAGTGAGGGCAATAAGTCAGAAATGAATGTATTACTGTGATTCTTAAATAAAACTGTATAAACAATATAAACCACAAGTATGCAGTATAAAAGTAAATGACCTCAAAATGCCTTTTGCCCTATTAGCCCACCTAGAGCTATTATACTGTACAGGGCTTGTCCTGAAAGCACGTAATGTTAACAGCCTTGCTAAAGCCAAGCATGTTTGGGTCTGGATAGTGTCTAGATAAGGGAGCTTGGTTCACACATCATCACACTCAGCTTTCGCATCTTAGAATAAAGAGGCTCTTCAGTTTTTATTCTATGCACAAAATTGGGAAATCAGGTTTAAGGAGCGAGGAGCAAGTTATCTGCAGTTATTGCTGGCTTTCCTTTTTTCCCTTGGAGAAAGTGAATATTCCCTCAGTCACTTTTTTTTAAACTTCTTTACTCCCCCTTTTGTTGTTGTTGTTGTTGCTGTTATTCTGTTGCTTTACATGTACATTGAATGCTTTTGTACCAGATACAAATTCCTTGTGTGTCTAATCACACATGGCCAAATAAAGAATTAAATTCAATAAAGTATTCCATTCACGAGTCACTGAAACTGGAGACCAAAAGCGGAAGCAGAGTACCTGATTGTCACACGAGTGTAATAAAGGACTCTTTCCTCCACCAGCCCATGGGCAAGATGCGTCACGCGCAGGCCATGCCCATCCCAGCTCCGCAAAGGCAAAGTCATGCTACATCGCGATACATCACGTGACGCAATCGAGTTTGACACACGTGCCTTCGCGCCATCGCTCCCTAGTTTAACAGAGCAGAATGTTCCTCACCTATTTGACCTTTTTTTAAAATAAAGTTTTTATTATTTTTCTCCACCATACATCCATACATATACCTTAATTCATAACAAAATACACAGTTATACATTTCTATTTAATAAAACATCCTAATTTGCACCTTTTATACTTTTATTACCCGCCTGTTTTCCCCTTTATATCATATCACTCCCCTCCCTCTATCTCCCTCTCCTCCCTCTACCTTCTTTCTCCTTCTCTCCCACTTTCCTACTTCCCTCCTCTTCCCTTCTTCCCTTCCTTCTCTACTTTATTTTCTCCCTCTTAACCCTTCCCTGAGTGTGTCTAGTCACATTCCATCTTATAGTTAACAGACAGGTAACTTATGGCCCTAAATCCATTTAATTATCGGTGCATCTCTTAAACTTATTTTTTTTCTTTCCCTGTATCCAAATCTATGTATACTGTATATCTTATATTTTCCTAGGTATATATTAATTACTATCTTGATGCTGCCTCCTCAACTACCTAATTTTGTCACCTGGATCTACCACCTTCAATTTTCTATTTTCCTTAATCTTTAAGGGTTCCTAACTTTTCCCAGCAAGTTAGAAAAAAAAATAATACAGGACAATACTTGTCATGCCAAAGTTATAGCAAGTAGGTCAGAACAGATGTTGTAAAAAGGCAGAAGCTGAAAACAATAGTCTTGAAATATACATGGTTTTCTATCTTATCTATTTCATGTAACTAGCCACGGGTAATCTGTGCTGGCATGTCTTTTTCTAGACAGTAAATTGATCATTTTGAGACATGCTGATTGTGTCCATGGATAACAAATTATAGCTCTGTCCGTGACTGCTGGGCCTGGCAATTGAACTAGCCTGGCAATTGAACTTCGGGACCGCATCCTACCGCATACCTCCCTATGACCGGTTAGGTCCCACAGAGTTGGTCTCCTCCGGGTCCCATCAGCCAAGCAATGTTGGCTGGCGGGCCCGGGGGGGGGGAGCCTTCTCTGTGGGAGCTCTGGCTCTCTGGAACCAACTCCCCCCAGAGATCCGGACTATTCCCACCCTGCTGGCCTTCCGAAAAGCCATTAAAACATGGCTCTTCCGGCAGGCGGGGTGATATTGAGATCGATCCCCCATGTATGAATGTTGGTGTGTTTTTAACTTTTGCAATTTTTAATTATTATCATTGTTTTATATTGTTCTTAGATTATGCTGTACGCCCCCCTGAGTCCTACGGGAGTTGGGCGGCCTATAAAAACCATTAATAAAAAATAAATAATAGTTTGTTTCTTAGAACAATTCACAGAAAGAATTCATTAATGTGCACAAGATGTTGAAAAACCCACAAGTAAAATCACAGTGCCTGGATTCACATATGGTGGCTTGTTTCATTTTAACTTACACAATGTATGAGCTGAACTAAGGTACTCTCACAATCATTAAGGAAATATGTTCTAAAATAAAAAGGAATCTTCACAGAAGCAGTGGTGCAGTGACTCTCTAGGCACCCAATTCATGCAGAATGGAAGGGTGAATTTCCCCTTGATGACTTGAGAGCAACTTGAGTTGAGCTGAAGCCCTTGTGACTTCAGGGATAAAACCATACAGTTTCCTTGGCAATAAGATGATAGTGATTTGTCATATGGCATTGACTGCATTTTTGGACATGAGTAACATTGGATAATTAAGTAGACATTGTAAGTGGAAAGTTGTGTTAGTTTATGATGGGGGGGGGATCAAAAGCCTCTTTTCAGGCTAACAATTTTATTAATAGCGTTCATGAGCTGCAGCATTAGCTTCATCCAAAGCACAGAAGGGTTAGATTGATTTATAGATTAAATTGGGGCACGGGTGGGAAATGGAGGAGACAGGTTGGTTAGGAAGGTGCAAGTTACAGGTGAGACAGACTGCAAGTACCTTAGCAATTAGTAGTTGTAATGCATCTGGTGAAATCGCAAAATCATATGCCTTCTGATAAATTGTGTTGACTGGAAAAGGTACTACTACCAGATTCCTGAATTTTTTACCATCAGGTAATAGGGCTACTTATCGTGCTCCATATGGGATCAGAAACTGCATTAACGTCAACCTCAACATTTATGTTAAACCAAAGAGACGTTAGAAGTTTACTTAAATAACAGAAAAATATTTAATTATTTTTGGCCCACTATGTAAAGTTTCACATAACAAACAGTTAAACATTTTTAGGGCTCCAGAGGGGCACAAGAAGCTGAAAGATATAAAGAAAACCTCAAGAACTATGAAAGGCAGTAGAGGAAGATCTGCAGATAGTTTCTTTGTCAAAACATTTGCACACCTGCAAGGGATTGGCTCTCACACCAGGAGTCACTTCCACCCTTGTCTGATCCACCAGAAGTTGTTAGCAACCCTGTCCCACTCACTCAGAGTCAAACTCAGATGTTGCTGGGAGACCCTGGGGGAAGGGAAATGGAAGCAGCATACATTCTCACCAATTCCCAGCGGGGGTCAGGTTGTAAACCAGTCAAGTCTAGTGTTAAAAATCAAAGGGCAAGAGGAACTCAGCCATCTCCCCAGAAAATTCACTGATGTTTTTGTTTTCTTGTTCCCTTGGGAGAATCTCCCTTCCAGTGTAATTCAGTTCCATCTTTAAAAGACATTTTCTCCTTAAAGCAAGAGAGTTGACTGTATGCTCTGGGACCATATGTTTGTTGTTCTGAGATCTGTGAAGGACAACAGCATTGATACTATAACTTACACATAATGCTTTTCCTGTCCAATTCTTAGAAGAGCTATAGGAGCAAACCCACCACCGGGTTAAGAGATTTGATTTGATATCCTGTTGCACAGTTCACTAAATGTATTATACTAGGCTCTCTGAATTGGCAGATAAGCTAATAGACCCGTGATGGCAAACCTTTGGCACGCATGCCACAGGTGGTACGCAGAGCCCTCTCTGTTGCCAGCTGCTCTTCTGGTTTCTGACACACACATGCATGCCAGCCAGCTGGTCTTTGCTGGCGCCGGAGCACCGGAAAACGGCATGAAAACAGCCCTGAAAACGACCCCCAAAACGGCCAAAAAACAAGCATGCACGTGCCGGCCAGCTGGTCTTCGCGTTCCTGGTGCTCCGGCACACGTACATACACACACATGCATGCGTGTTCCGGTTTGGGCATTCGGTGCTGAAAAGGTTCGCCATCACTATAATAGACCCAGTATTTTATATCCCCAGAAACAGAACAATATTTCTAAGCCAATCATACGAGATAGTATACTCCCACCCTAGAAGTCTTTGGTTGCAGGTAACAACTCCCATCATCTCCAGCCAGCATGATATTGGCCAACAAAATTTATAAGAATTGTAGCCTAATACATACCATCCTGCCCTACTTGTACTTTCTTTCCAGCTGGACCTGAAAAATGGAACATGAAAATTAGCTGGCAAGGATTTTTTTTGCCTAATAAATGATGATGACCTATAAATGTGACTGTTAATTGATTAATGCTTCAATGCTGGCTCTTGTGATTTATTTAATGTATGATATTTTATTTGACTGGCCGGTCCTCTTTCTGTTGAAGAGCAATTGAAGTATTTGATTACAATAACCCCAAACCTGTTTCTCCTGTCCTTTCCAAAGCACTCAGCAATGCTCAATGACAGGACCAGCTGTTGGTATCATGCTACTCCCATTTTTATTAAACTGGTAGTAAAAAAAAATCAATGTGTCCTCAATTTGTTCTTTTACCTTTAGAAACACTATATTGTCTTGCCAAAGTATAATCAGTTATCTTCAGATAAGGATTCGCTTACTTATGCAGTTACAAAATGCTGAATCTATAGAAATGAGATAGATTTCGAGCTTCTGGGAAACTTCAATCCCTCTGGAATTAAACAGACTGTGCAAACATTTCAGCTCTTGTTTATTTAACTCTGGGAAGGAGGCGGGTAAATTGGAAAGGTTGAATCAGAAAGAGGTACGTAATAAAGCTGCAGTGTGGTAGTTGCTCCCTGGTATCGGTAGGGATATTTTAAAAACTATTTATAAGTGAAACAAATTGAATTTTAAGAAACAACATTTTTGAAAAGTATACATATGGAATATCCTGGAGCTAGAGTGGGCCACTTCTGGACACATTTACAATTAGACAGTAGTCTGATAACGTATTTTAGCATGAAAGTATTTAAAGTGCTCACTTTATCAGATACAAGGAGTAGCTTAACCAGGGGTGGGTTCTACTTGTATCTTCCCCACCGGTTCGCATTGTGATGTTTTGCGCGCGCGCGATCGCTCTGCTCGTGAGCACGCGCATGTCCCCTCATGCAATTTTGCTTCCGTGCATGCTCAGTAGCTGAAATCAGCCTGAAACACAGCTGAGAAGCTGATCAGTTGTGCTTCGGGCGAAGGAATAAAGGTCAGTATAAACCCAGGGGCGGATGGGAGGGACCTTTTTCAAGCGGCAGAACAGGAAAAACCTTCCAAACAGTAAAAAATTCGCAAAAAATTCAAAAAAAAAAAGATGGCGGCACCCACAGACCGGCACCGGCTGATCCAGTTCAGTGACGTCACCAGCGGGTCGCTACCAGTTCAGGCGATCCGGTCCGAACTGGGAGGAACCCACCTCTGAGCTTAAATGATATAAGATTTAACTTGATACAATTGACAAACATGCCAGAGTTTGCATAAGCGAAGTAATAGATAGATCCAAGTTTGACTTCAGAACTCAGAACAAAGACAAAATAATAGCAAAGCATTTTAATATCTCCAGATGCTCCATTACAGATCTCAGAATAACTACTATGGAACAAAAAAACTGCACTAATATTCAACAAGAGACTGCTGAACTCCTATACATCAAATGGTTTAGGCTTTGTCAGAAAATCTGAACAAACACAGTAGGTTTTAACAATTAAATTACAATTGTTAATTGATAAGGTATTTGCAATCTGATTCAGCAATAACTCGCATGGGCATAACCACACTGTCTTCTTCCTCCTTTACCTCCCTATCATTCCAGTTTAAATTCTACTTCATTTTAGCTATTCATTTATGCTGTCGTTCACAAAAGCTAATGCCTTTTAATAAAACTGGTTTGCCTGAAAAGATGGCATCAGACTCAGGGGCGGGTTGCTCACTTACCTTGCTGCCGGAACCATGCGTGTGCATCTCCATGCTTCGGGGGGGGCACGCTCGCTACGCACGTGCCCCCCTCATGCGATTTTGCTTCTGCGCATGCGAGGAAGCAAAATCGCGCTAAAATCTTGCGAGGGGGCGCGCGCGAGAGATTTTGGCACAATTTTGCTTCCGCGCATGCGCGGAGGCAAAATCTCACCAAAATCTCTCTCCCGCGCGCGTACGCTCGCAAGATTTTGGCACGATTTTGCTTCCGCGCATGCGCAGAAGCAAAATCGCCCAAAAATCACGGGGGAAAAATGGCAACGTGCTGGGTGGACCGGCAGAGAGGGCTCTGGAGCGGTTGCGAAATCCGCCGCTCCCTACCGGAGCTGTGTATCGGGCAGCTCTGACAGGAACCCACCTCTGATCAGACTTCTTCTGATTTTGGCTACCACAAACCAACATGGCTCTTCACCTGCAATCTTTACAATTATCTAATTCTAGTTTTGTCTCTCCTCGTTACAGATACTATTATTCCAATTTTTCTGTTCCCTCACAATTTTTTTTAATATCTGCATTACAATATTGTGTAAAATCTCCAAGTTCATACCATCGTATTTTCTAAATCTTTTTTTCTTTTAAATCTCCAAGAATTCCCACATTCTAGATTCAATTCTTCTTCCTAATTGCCAGGGTCATGACATTAATTCCTTCTTAGTTGCCTTTGTGAGCTGTCTTGTGTTGTATGGATGTGCTCATCCAAATGTAGTTTCCTGCTACTCCCACATTCTAAGATATTTGTATCAATTGGGAATCTCCTGATGGTCACATAAGGCTATTCTTGGATCACCAAGTCAGCAAGGAAATGACAGTTATGACAACTCCCCAGTGAACAGGGCCTAGGCTTTTAAACCTGCGGAGAGCAGATGGATAAGTTTATGTCTGTAGACAGCTGTCACTTCTCCCTTCTTTGTTTCCATGATGTTCCTTCTATTCTCTTCCTAAGAAAGAAAGTCCCTCCAAAAGCCACTAATTTGTGTTAATAGTCCAGACCTAGTTCTCTCTCATCCAGCTTTCCCATCCTTTTATGAGTCTTTATTGCTATGTTATTTCTGGAAACACATGTTTACTCCTCTTCAGAGGACAGAGAAATTCTGAATAATCTCATGCTGTTACAGATTTGAGAAAATATGTATATATATACACACACACACACACACACACACACATATATATATATATACAAAAAATCAGCTAACACTTAACACTGCCAGTTAAAGTACTATCTTTAGATGCATTTTCATATGTAAATATCTTCTTATTAATACATGGCATTTTCCTCAGCCTATGTATATTCTTACTTGTAATAACAAAAAAGTCCAGAGTGTTTTATGTTTCCCCGGAAATCTCCACGAGAGTTAGTTTTAACACTAAGATATATGTAATATGTTGCTTTAATATATCTTAAGTAAAAAAGGGAACTATATCCTTTATGTATATAAAAAGAGAGCTAACAGTCTAGAGTTCCATAGTGCCATCTCTAAGTGCAATACACTGACATAGGACCAGAGGTGGGTTCCTCCCAGTTCGGACCAGTTCGCCCGAACCGGTAGCAAGCTGCTGGTGATGTCACGATGACGTCACGGAACCGGTTCTGTCGGTTCCGGTTCGTGGACGCTGCCATCTTTTTTAAAAAATCCAGGTTTTTTTTCTTCTGCGCATGCGCAGAAGCCGAGTTTCCAGCACTGCGCATGCATTGCCATCTTGTTTTCGGCTTTTTGGGGGGTGATTTTTTTTTATTTTTTGGCACTGCGCATGCCCACGTCCCACGGCCACGCGGCGCGGGAGGAAGCGAACCGGCAGCGAGGTAAGTTAGAACCCACCCCTGCATAGGACATAACTAATTTGAGCTAGCACGGTAACTCTAGGGCAGTGATGGCGAACCTTTTTTCCCACGGGTGCCGAAAGCTAGTGCGTGTGCGCTATCACTCACGTGCGAGTGCCCACACCCATAATTCAATGCCTGGGGAGGGCGAAAAAGGCCTCTCCCATCCCCGCAGAGGCCCTCTGGAGGCCGGAAACGGCCCATTTCCCGACTTCCGGTGGGCCCAGTAGGCCTGTTTTTCGCCCTCCCCAGGCTCCAGAGGCTTCACTGGAGCCTGGAGAGGGCGAAATCACTCCCCCCCGGAGGCCCTCCGGAAACCTAAAATGCCCTCCCAGAGCCTCCGCGCGAGTCGAAAATCAGTTGGCCGGCGCACAAATGCATGCTGGAGCTGAGCTAGGTCAACGGCTTGTGTGCCGGCAGATATGGCTCCGCGTGCCACCTGTGGCACGCGGGCCATAGGTTCGCCATCACTGCTCTAGGGTATATTCTGCAATTCAATGCCAAGCCATTCAAAAACCATGGATTACTATTCCCAGAATAGTTTTTTTTTCTCCTTTCAGGTAGTTATTGTTTATTGAAAAAAGGATGGTTAATATAATTGTACAATCACTTGAACATGTATACTGTCAGGTTCATTTTATTATTGACATATTTTAAGCATCCTAGATACAGGCTACTAATTTCTGGAACAGAAAGCTTAGAGAAAAGAAGGTAAGGAATACTTGGTCCTGATCTCAGAGTTCTTGCAAAAGGAATTAATTCTTTTCACCTGCACATGAAATTGCATAATTCCATCTTATCTCTCAGAACTGGACAAGGGAAACAGAATGAAGCACCAATGTCTTCAGGTAGCTTGGACTGTATGCCCCAGTAGTTGCTTTACTACTTTAATATAGCATTATATATTCCTAGTGGATACCATAATTATCTGGAGTTGTTTGTTTAATCCAAAGGGATATTAATTTTCTCCAGCTTTTTGCAAATGAGGGCATGAATTAATACTGGTTTCTTTTCTCCCTCCTGCAGTACTAGTTATATTGCCAGTATATGTTCATTTTCATAAAAATGCATCTATAACTCTAGTTCTACAGACGCATTTACTTTGTTCCCTTTAGCAGAACAAAACAGTAAAACATAATATCAAAAAGGCACAATCTCACTACCATCCAATTTAAAATCACAATTAAACAGCCTCAGTAATCTGAGTGGTCCCTATGATTTAAAATAACCATTAAAAACAACATTACATGCTTAATATCTTGCTGCATAAAAGTAATACTTAAAGCAGATTAACAAAGGCCCATAAGAAAGAAACATTTTTAATACTGGTATCTTTTTAAAATCTGACAGCTCAAACACAACAGTGGTGGTATTCAGCAGGTTCTATCCGAATCGGGAGGACCGGTAGCGCTGACTGCGGGTGGCCCCACCCACCCAACGCGATGTAAGCACGTTGCGTTTTTGAGGCTGTGCGCATGCGCAGAAACCTTTGCGAATGCGTGGACAAGGCGCGTTCGAGTGAAGCGAGCGAGCAGGCGCTCTCACATTTGCGAACCAGTAGGGAAGGTAAGTGAATACTACCCCTGAAACACAAGGTATAGAACTTATGGAACCTGATTCCATAGAACTGACACCAGATGAGAAAAAGCACGATGAGGTTAATATAAGAAAGACTGGTCCCCCCTGACTAGACAATTGGGTCAACAAGGCACATGAGAACAAGCACTATTCCACTGTACAACACCCAGTGAGTGAACACCAACAAATTAAAACTGATACTATTTGTGAATACTCAGCCAGCGTATGATTTGGCAAAAAAACAAAAAAACTCCCATTCCTGCTATGCAGTAGCATCCCACCAGGGGTGGGTTCCTCCCGGTTCGTACCGGTTCGTTCGTACCGGTAGCGACACGCTGGTGACATCACGATGACATCACTGAACCAGATCGGTTGGTGCCGGTCCGTGGGCGCAGCCATCTTTAAAAAAAAATAATTTTTTTAAAAAACTTTTTTCCTTCTGAGCATGTGCAGAAGCCGAGTTCCGGCACTGTGCATTCGGTCGCCATCTGTTTTTCAGCTTTGTTTTTTTGCCACACGTGCAGAAGGAAGCGAACTGGCAGCGAGGTAAGTTAGAACCCACCCCTGCATCCCACCTAGTATCATTATATACAGCATAACTGTTTTCTTCTGAAGTTGCCCTATACGGAGGGGGGGGGGAGACCATATCTTTTTCCATGGGTTAAAATGAGAAACAAGAACACTCAACGTTTGTAACCATATCCCCACTGACCTTTGTTTGGTCTACTGAAAATAATGCTTAGGATGGAAAAGAACCAAATATAGAACACTGTAAAATATTCAAAGCAAACCATAACAACTGTTATGAAGGAGATTGATCAGTGTCTAAGAAAAGGCCAGCACTTAGAGCTTCCTTCAGATTACTCCTAGGAAAGTCTAAACTTCTGATATTAGATGCTAATTTAATAGGGGGAGGGGTTTCCAATAAGGCGGAAATGGAAGATCAAAGAGATGGCTAATTCATATGGACTATATTTCATCACTACACATAATTCAATAAGTTTGTACAAACAAAATAATCACAATTCCAGTAATATAAATGTTATAATTAGAATTGTGTAAACGTGGGAAAGAAAAAAGAGAAAGGAAAAGGAAAAGAAGCCGATTGTCAATTTGTTAGGAAACTGGCTAAATGTAGCTGAGGGTTTAAAGAAAGACGCTCTAGAACTAAACACTTGGAGGGAGAACATGGATTTTTGTCCAAAATAGAAGCAAACCAAATGGAGACACAAAGCCTTCACATAATAGGAATTATCCAAATTAGATTTGTCTAAATAGGACAGATGTTAATGAAGTCATGAGAACAGAGTTCTACAATGTCAGCAGTTCCTGTGTTAAACAGCACCTGCCTTGCCAAAGCTCAGTGGTGCCACTAACAATGTGACAGTTGCTGTTGTTTTTATATAACTGATGTAAATCTGGAAGTACCCAATATATGCTGCAAGTCACCGGCAGTTAATTTGTGTGTGGCCACATATATAGAGGATTATCAGCTTCCAAAGTAGAATTTTTAATTTTCATTTAGATAATAGATAATCCCTAATGCTGTTCCCATAGGTTTCTTGATATCAGTGACAAAGGCAATATATTTTCAATACACAAAACTTCAATTCATTATTAGATCAGAGGTACTGTGAGTTTTAACAAATGGTATGTAAATTCCAATTAATGAAAAATCAACATATAACGAAAGCACAGCTTAAACTTCACCATTAGATCTTACATTTCTGCTTAATAGACCATATCTATGACAATTTTTCTACAAAACCTTCCTCTAAATACAGTCCTTATTTAATAAAAGACCTTTTCCCACTGCTGAGTAGAAGTGCTGTTCTCCATCTCTTAGCTGGCAGAAAAGGATAACAGTGTGAAATTCCCACTGCCATGTCCGGCTCAGATTGCCTCTGTTTTAAATCACAGGATCATCTGACTTCCTTGAGATAACAAGTGACAAAGCCTGTCTTTGAATGATTTGAGAGCGTCCTTGAAAGGTGGTAGATTAGAATATAGGGCCCACCATAGGTTGCTCCTGGTTCCGGCCAGTTCTCGGTAGCGGTGGCGGCGGGAGGCTCCGACCACCCACCTGGGATGCTTCTGTGCATGCGCAGAAGCGTCGTGCAAGCACGAAGTGGTAGCAAAGGGTTTTAGAACCCACTACTGGGGCCCACCCACTGTGCTAAAGATAACTTAAGGTTACTCCACTCAATGCTCTGGGGATAAAAGAAGAAGAGGACAGGACTGTTACTACCAGCATCAAATCTGAGTTGATAAAACTCAATCAGGAGAGAAAACAAAAATGTTCCCAGGACAGGTTTTTGCCACAATTGGGTTCAAGTGGGGAAAAGCTCTTATTTAATTAAATCAGCTCGCTTTTCTATTGGTTGTTGTTGTTGTTAGCAGTGAAGTCGTGTCCGACCCATCGCGACCTCATGGACAACGTTCCTCCAGGCCTTCCTGTCCTCTACCATCCCCCGGAGTCCATTTAAGCTCACGCCTACTGCTTCAATGACGCCATCCAGCCACCTCATTCTCTGTCGTCCCCTTCTTCTTTTGCCCTCAATCTTTCCCACCATTAGGCTCTTCTCCAGTGAGTCCTTCCTTCTCATTAGGTGGCCAAAGTATTTGAGTTTCATCTTCAGGATCTGGCCTTCTAAAGAGTAGTCAGGGTTGATCTCCTCTAGGACTGATTGGTCTGATCGCCTTGCAGTCCAAGGGATTCACAAGAGTCTTCTCCAGCACCATAGTTCAAAGGCCACAATTCTTTGGTGCTGAGCTTTTCTTATGGTCCAACTTTCAGAGCCATACATTGCAACTGGGAAAATCATAGCCTTGACTATACGCACTTTTGTTGGCAGGGTGATGTCTCTGCTTTTTAGTATGCTGTCTAGATTTGCCATAGCTTTCCTCCCCAGGAGCAAGCGTCTTTTAATTTCTTGGCTGCAGTCCCCATCTGCGGTAATCTTGGAGCCCAGGAAAATAAAATCTGTCACTACCTCCATTTCTTCCCCATCTATTTGCCAGGAATTGAGAGGGCCGGATGCCATGATCTTAGTGGGTAAGTACCTGCTGTAAGTATCTACTGGTAGTACCTGCTATAATTATTTTCTTTCTGACATGCATTTACAAAACTATAATAAGTTACTTAATATATTCTTAGGCTTTCAGGATAGCACACCTTGATAACAGACAAAACTAAGGGAGAAAAGTAACAGGACAGAACATTTTGATTATGGACTGAATCAATATATAGTTTTGTCCTGACAATATCGATACTATACTGACAACGTTTCTCTTTTATAGTGAGGAATGGTAGAAAGTCTTACCATTTTATGACTTCTACAAAGGCAGGGATCTCAAGAATTTGGGTTAAATGATCTGTAGTCCAATCTAGAATAGCAAAGTATCTAAAATAATATAAGGATATTGTAATGTCCTGGAGCTTAAATCTTGCAGTCTTTGAATCAAATAAGCCAGTATCTACTGCTTGCAATATATACCACTAACTACATAGCACATACTTTCATAATTATAAAATCCTAGATCAGGATTCATAAACTGCAGTGTGAGATCCTTACCTTTCTCAGGTCATTCAACCCATACTCAATGGATGAAGTCAAAACCTCAAGGGCCTGCAGATAAAATGAATAAGGCAGATATTTTGTAATAAGCCACATCCTTTATATTGTCAAGATAAGTATTTATTTATTTATTTATTTATTTATTTATTTATTTATTTATTTATTTATTTATTTATTTAAACATGTACAGGATAGTAGTTGTTTGTATAAACATAAGTAAAAAGTAACGATAAAAGAGGACAATAGGACAGTAGGACAGGGATGGTAGGCACAGTGGTGCACTTATGCACGCCCCTTACAGACCTCTTAGAAATGGGGAGAGGTCTACTGTAGACAGACTAAGGTTAAAGTTTTGGGGGATTGGTACCTGAACTTTTTATTTTCTAACTTTCCAGCAGCATTAAAAGTTTCTATGTGATTTCATCATGCTTTGAGCCTTTTCAGTGTTTATTTTTACCTTCTCAGAAATTCAAAATAAAAGAAGGGATGAGGAAGAAATAAAATTAATATCGTTAAACATAAATGGTTTAAACTCACCGGCAAAAAGGAAAAGAATACTGCATAGATTATTAAAGCGACAGTTTGATATTATATGCATGCAAGAAGTGCATATTAACAATGATATCCGAAATTGGGTACATTATTTACGGCATTAACAACGGTCAAAAAAAGAGGAGTAATAATATATGTGCAAAAATGGTTAAACCCAAAATTATTGTATGCTGACCCGGATGGAAGAATGTTAATAATTAAAATAAACTCTGGCAATAGAACAATTGTGATAGCGTCTATATATGCTCCAAATGTAAATCAAACCACCTTTTATGCGAATTTGCATGAACAATTAGATAAAATACAGTGGGAAAACTTATGTATTATTGGTGACTATAATGCCATATCTGATAGGAAAAAAGATTATAAAAGTAATAACAGGAAAAAAGCAAGGGGATTACTTCCTAAAACATTTGTAGACATGAAAACTGAATTTAATCTGATTGATGGCTGGCGTTACTTAAATCCAGAGGGAAAACAATATACATTTTTTTCGTATCCCCATAGGTCGTGGTCAAGGATTGATATGGCCTGGATGAATATGGAGTTAATAACAGAAGTAAGCGAAATAGAAATAGAACCAAATATGTGGGCGGATCATAATCCGATTAAAATTAAGTGGAAAGGGAAAATTAAGAAAACGAAAGTAAGATGGACCCTTGACCAAAGAGTAGTTAAAGAGCAAGCATATATAGAAATGATGGAAAAAGAGCTGAAATATTTCTTCCAGGCCAATACACAGGAACATACTACAACACAAATCCTATGGGATACAACAAAGGCATATATTAGGGGCTTATCTATCGCATACCTTGCCAACCGTAATAAAAAGAAAAGGGACAAACGTAATAAATTAATCGGTGAAATAAACAAATCAGAAAAAGTCCTACAAAATAATCCAAATGATACAAAAACTGCAGAAGAGATAACAATATTAAAACATGAACTTAAACTCATTACTCAGGAAGAATTAGCACGAGATATTAAAATAGCAAAACAAAACTTTTTTGAATTTGGCAATAAACCAGGTAGGTGGTTAGCCTACAAACTCAGGAAGGAGAAAGCGGATAGAGTAATTGATGCATTAATAGATGATTCAGGAGAAATTCGAACCAGCATGATAGAGAAAAAGAACATAATACAAAGATTCTATACAGAACTTTACAAACAAGAGAAAATTGAAGAGACGGAGATTAAGGAATATCTGAAAGACAAGAATCTGCCAGTCGTTTCGGAGGAAGATAAGTCCATACTAAACAATAAAATAACAATAACAGAATTAAGAACAGCTATAAGTAAACAAAATAATAATAAATCCCCAGGGCCAGATGGTATTCCATCTGAAATTTATAAAAAATTACAGACCTCTTTGGAATTAATAATGTTGGAGGTATATAATGAGGTTTTAATGGGAGCAAAAATTCCGGATACTTGGAAGGAAGCATACATAACCTTAATCCCGAAAGAAGATACAAACAGACAACAAATTCAGAATTACAGGCCTATATCACTTTTGAATACTGATTATAAAATATTGGCTACGATCATTGCGGAAAGATTAAAAAAGATTCTCAATAAAATAATACATACAGATCAAAATGGTTTTTTGCCAAATAGGCAAATAAGATATAACACAAGAATAATACTTAATGTTCTTGAATATTACGATCAGCATATTGAAAGCCAGGCAGCATTAATATTTATTGACGCCCAGAAGGCGTTTGATAATCTTTATTGGAAGTTCTTCACAACTTTATTTGAAAAAATGGAACTAGGGAATAAATTTACGGGACTAATCAAAGCAATTTATAATGAACAAACAGCTAGAATAATATTTAATAACGAAGTAACAGAGAAAATAAATATAAGTAAAGGAGTTCGACAAGGCTGCCCCTTAGCCCCATTAATATTCATTTTGGCATTGGAGATACTTTTAAGAGAAATTAGAACTAATCAGGAAATAAAAGGAGTGAAAATAAAAAAAGAGGAATACAAAACCCAGGCCTTTGCCGATGACTTGGTTATTATTTTGGAAAATCCAATTGAAACGGGACCAAAACTGTTAGAAGAAATTGAAAAATATGGAAAGATTGCAGGTTTAAGGATAAATAAGGAAAAAACAAAAGTAATAACTAAAAATTTAACGGCAAAACAAAAGGACAACCTGGAAAAAATATTAGGAATTAAAACTGTTAAAAAGGTAAAATATTTGGGACTGTGGTTAACCGCTAAATGTACAACAATAAAAGAAGACAACTATTCAAAATTAATTAAAGAAATTAAAAAAGATTTAGAAAATTGGTCAAAACTGCAGTTATCTTTTATGGGTAAAATTGCAACCATTAAAATGAATATACTCCCCAAAATTTTATTTTTATTCCAAATTGCTCCGGTAAAACTTAAAAAAGAGTTTTTTGTAACATTAAATAGAATTATACATAAATTCATCTGGTCAAAGAAAAAAGCAAGAATTAAAACAAAACTCCTACAGGATAGTAGAAGAAGAGGCGGATTTGGACTACCTGATTGGGAGGTGTATCAACAAGCTGCCAACCTAATCTGGATTAAAGATTGGATATTATTAAGAAACAAACGAATTTTAACAATAGAGGGCTACGACCTACAGATAGGTTGGCATGCATTTTTGGCAGATGGGAAACATACTACACATTCGTATTTTCACCGCCATCAAATAAGAGGACCTCTCTTAGAAAGCTGGACTAAGATTCAAAAACAACATTATATAAAGCTCCCAAAATGGATCTCCCCAGTGGAAGCGGTTATTTACCCAAATTTATTAAGTGATAAGACAGTAATAACCTACCAACAAGTATTGGATGATTATGATAATCTTAAAATGAAACAAGATCTTAATGAGTCCGGTATGCAACTAGATTGGTGGCACTATCTGCAGGTCCAATCTAGATATAGTAAAGATAAACAACTTGGTTTCCAAAATATGAATGGCCTAGATAAAATATTATTAGGTACTGATGGAAAAATATTATCGAAATTATATAGCTATCTGTTAGAATATAAATTGTTTGAAGAAACAGTTAAAGGATCAATGATAGCTTGGGCCCAAAACTTTGGGTATAATATACATCTTTCTGAATGGGACAAAATTTGGGAACAGAACTACAAATTAACCTTGGCAATACCTTATAAAGAGAACATCTATAAAATGTTTTATAGATGGCATCTCCCTCCGGCCCGACTGGCAAAAATGTTTACTAAATTATCTCCTAAATGCTGGAAGTGTAAAATAGAAAATGGAACATACTACCACCTTTGGTGAACTTGCCCCCAGGTGAGAATATTTTGGAATAAGGTTAAAACTATAATAGAACAAATTATAGCACGAAGTCTTGAATTAAAACCAGAATTATTCTTACTAGGCATATTTAGGGGAAAATTTGATGAACAAGATAGATATTTAATATTACACATTACTACAGCCGCTAGAATTACTTACGCACAAACTTGGAAATTGGACTCAATACCAACAATGATAACTGTGGTCAATAAAATTTTGGAAGTAGCAGAGATGTGCAAGTTAACGATGGAAATTCAGGACAAAGAAGAGACAGATTTTTATAAAACCTGGGATAGATGGTATAATTGGCTTGGACAAAAAAAATACAGAAATCTATTATAGTATAACTTCTTGCAATGATATAACAAACTGTAGTTTATTTCATATATTATGATACTTTATCTCACTTTCTGACTGAAATAATGTTTGCAAATAGCAGGATGAATTGGGTAAATTAGCTGTAGAAAGATTTATAATGTATAAATACAGATATAATATATAATCGAGTGTATAAAGACTACTAGTAGTAGCTAATAGGCTGTCAAAGAAGCAGGATATCACTTTTATGGTTTGTATTAGTCGGTGTTATGTTTGTAGTCGACTGCGTATGTTATATGCTTACTGTAGTGTTTCTACAGTTTTTGTATTTGTTTTTTTTGTGTTTATTTTTGTTGTTGTGTGTATTTAATTGTTATGTTTTTAAAGGAAAACTCAATAAATATTATTCTTAAAAAAAAATAAAATAAAAGTTTCTATGTGATTTCATCATGCTTTGAGCCTTTTCAGTGTTTATTTTTACCTTCTCAGAAATGTTGTATATTGTTAATAGAATCACAAATTATTCAGATTGATACCTTGTTACCGGTTTGCACATGCGCACACATGTGCACCGCTTCTGCGCATGCGCAGAAGCGTCCCGGGCGGGTGGGCGGAGCCTCCCGTCCTTGCCGCTACCGGTTCACAGAACCGGGCCGAACCAGGAGCAACCCATCGCTGCTTCAGGATTGTTGGGGTAGATTATCTCTGCCCACTATGCATTCTTTCTAACTGTATGATCATTTCTTAAAGGAAGGGAAAGAAACCTGCAACTTTCATCATTCCTCAGCAATTAATATGCTGGCTTGATGGAAGCTGTAGCTCAACAAAGTATAATGAGACACAAATTGCCCATCTCTATTTTAAGATAACATCTGCAGATTTTAATTTGCATATTTGTTCATCTCCTCTAGTAAATAGAAAAAATGATAGATGAAGCAGATTTAATGATACATTCTATTTTCTCATTTGTGAAAGAACATTTGAATTTCTAGGGCCTTGGTTACTTCAGAAGTGCATACTAATGACTTTGCATTCTGTAATTCTGGACAACTCACTCTGAAGATTCTTGTAGATATTAAAAACCAAGGGAAGGAAATCAGAGATTAAAAAAAACCTCTGTAAATAGAATTGGTATATATTGAAATAATCATCTTGATACTACTTCTGGCACATATGTAGGAAAATGTACCTTTTTGTTTCCAATAAGTGAAACTAATCACTATTAACAAAAGCAGAAAGAGAGATCCAGGATAATGAATCGGATATCGTATCTTCCACACATGTAAAAACAATATAGTAAAGGCAATATCTGCCCTCCAACCCAACATCAATTCCATGGCTCCTATAGGTGGTCCAGAGGTGGGTCCCTCCCAGTTCGGACCGGTTCGCCCGAACCGGTAGCGACCCACTGGTGATGTCACAGAACCGATTCGGTTGCTGCTGGTCCATGAACGCCATCCTTTTTTTGATTTTTTGTGATTTTTTGTGATTTTTTTGGATTTTTTTTTTAAAAAATTTCTTCTGAGCATGTGCAGAAGCTGAGTTTCCGGCACTGCACATGTGTTGCCATCTTGTTTTTGGCTTTATTTATTTATTTATTTCGGATTTTTTCCCGACACTGCACATGCATGCACGCGCAACGTGTGCGCACACCCACGAGGCGTGGACACACAGCGTGGGAGGAAGCGAACCGGCAGCGAGGTAAGTTAGAACCCACCTCTGGGATGGTCATCTTCATCCAAAAAGGATTTTCTATTGCAGAAAAGTCCTCTATAAAAGTGGGCTTCCCAGATGACACAACTGATAGTGGGAAAGATAAAGTTGTTGTATTTCTGCAATTACACAGTACAAATGAAGAGACTAAACGTTATTAATTAAATGCCAGCTTAGTGGGGAATTTCAGATTGACTGAGATCACAATGTTTCTGTATTCAAGAGATTTTCCCTCCATGCTAGTAAAGGAAAAGACAGCCTTATATACTGAATGTAGTTTGGAAACCCGTTATTCAAAAATCGCTTTACTGCTTTCTTATATCAGAACTGTGCCAGTGATTTTGGGGTGGCTGCCAACAACGTTTAAATTAGCAAAAAGCTAAGCAGCAAGACTTATTATCTGGAAGCTATTCAGAGTAGTTGCTTAAGCCAGCGTTCATGCACAAACATCCTTCCTTCCCACCTTCAACCAGCTTCTCTATACTGCAGTGGTGATAGGATTTTAGAACTCTCAAGGTTCTGCAATTCAAGACTCCATGGAAAATATTTGCTTCAAATATTAAGAATTGTTAATATGAATATGGATTAAGTTCAATGCAAATACTAATGCTCCTATTTTTCACATATCACTACCACAAAGGCTGCTTCCAGAACTGAGCCTTCATTCACATTATGTCATTGGAGGTTTGTTGTTGTTGTTGTTGTTGTTGTTGTTGTTGTTGTTGTTGTTTATGGAATTGCAATATAGATTGTACACAGTTTGTTCCTCCTAATTTTTATTTTTTTTAATCACACTTGCGTACTTTTTTTAAATTTAAAAAAATACTAATTGCGGATAGATTGTGTTACTTGCCGTACATATAACAGAATTTTCTTTTCTTTTTGGGGAGCGGGGGGGGCAACCAATGAGAAAAGATAAGTAGATATCAGATGATAAATTTGTATTTTGAAAGTCTAGACCTGAAAAAATATAACCATGTAGAAGCAAAAGCAAGAGTAAAAACTAAAAATTCATCAGCATGCAGATGTGTAAAATGGCAAATCAGGGGAGTGTAAGTGCATAATTTCCATTAGGACAAAAAAATAAGAGAGATATAAAACTTGGCTGATGTCTAAAATGAGAAAAGATTCTCTGCATGTTCAAAGAAAATATGGTAATGAATCATACATTACAAGTGCCATCTGGACACATCTAGAATTTTAGTGCATTGAGCCATGCAACAACTGTATTAGCTGTCAGTTCTGTGGATTAAGAGAGTTTATTGATCAGTCACCCACTTGGATATCTAGCTGATTTTTTCTAGGCCACTAATTCACCATGGCCTTTTAAAAATTATCATCTTCACATTAATTTTTCATTATCATCTGTTCACTGCACACTTCACTGTCCTACTGGAAAAATCTATACTGAAGGTGGTTCTTGGTAAAAAAAAATATATTTTAAAAGACTATAAAAACAGCAAATTCACAATTAGAAAAGACTACATAATATGAACAGATTTCCAAACTGCAGAATCAATCAAAATCAGGAAAACAAGAAAAAAAAACCTGAATGCTTTTATATGTCAGTAAAAAGCTGATAAGATTTCAAAATTAATCTATTTCATCTTACAAACAAATTAAAAATACTGCTGACTAATTTTTATTATTCCTCCATCCATTTCCCTGGAAGCCCAACCCAGCCAGTAGTATACTTACAGTAAGATTGTTGAGAGTGACACCATTGGTGTACAGGTACTCAATGACTGCAAGGAACACTTCTGGCTGCATGTGATTCAAGATCAGCGGGACTTGTGTCTCATGGGGCTGGCTTAGCATTGCATGGAGAATTTGGCAGCGGGTAGAGAGTAGACAGCGATGGGCAAAGACTTTCTGCTTCTCTTTGCCAACCAGAAAAGTTACATCACTGTGGAAAGAGAGGCCACACAGATCTCAGTATAACTAGCAGTTTACCATATAGATGACTCAGCTTCTTAGCCTGCTCTCTTCTCATCTTTCTATAGGTGCCTCCTTTTGTGAGCCAACATGAAGAATTCAGATGACCTTTGGTAAAGCAAGGGCTGAATTACTAATTAAGAGCACACTGACACAAGGATGTATTTGAATGCAGTTCTAGATTTCTCTTATCCTGTAACACAGGGGCGGGTTCCTCTTACCTGCCTACCGGTGCGCTGCGTGCGCATCATCACATTTCGCGCGCGTGCAAGCTTTCTATACGTGCGCATCCTTGTGCGATTTTGCTTCCGCACATGCGCAGGAAGCAAAAAATCACTGAAATCTTGCGAGGGGACGTGTGTGTGTGTGTGATTTTGGCAAATTTTTTGCTTCCGTGCATGCGCAAAAGCAAAAAATCGTCAAAATCTCTCTCGCATGCACATCCCCTCGCGAGATTTTGCTTCCACGCATGCGCAGAAAGCAAAAAAAGGCCAAAAATTTGGGGGGGAAAAGATGGCGCCGTGCGACGGACCAGCAAAGACGGTACCAGAGCCGTCACATGCAAATTGCGCAATCGGCGGGCCGCTACCGGAACGACAGAGTGGACCGCACCGGTAGGAACCCACCCCTGCTGTAACATCAACAGTGTTTGACTTCCGAGCTTTGTTCGTTTATGTAATTATTTAACACTTCGGTCTTTCTCTTTTTTTCATGATGAAGCTTATGGTAATTTTAATCTATTTCCCCATTTGCAGGGATGCATCTGACTGTGCCTTCCATATCCTGGTCTTTAGGACTTTCAAGGAGAAAAGTGGCTTCACATTTTTTCAGCACTTGATATAAACCATTAGTTTTAAACCATGGGATTTTTGAGCAATCAGAAAATATGTAGAAGAGTGAATAAGAAGAATCTCTGGAAACTAGGATGCCTTGGATAGAAAGATAGTAAACTGAGAAAAGCTAGTTTGATGTAATGATGAAAATGCTGGCCTATAGTAGAAACCAGGAGATTGTGAGTTCTAGTCCTGTCTTAGGCATGAAAGCCAACTGAGTCACTCTCTCTCAGCTCAATTTACCTCATAAGGTTGTTGTTGTGGGGAAAAGACGAGGAAGGAGTATTATGTATGTTCACTGTCTTGAATTAAAATAATAAAGACTGGATTTAAAAAAATCTAAATAATAAATTAAAAAGGTATTTTGTATCAATTATTTCAGCTGGGGGTAAAAGTATAAGAAGAGAAAACAGAATCATAGCAGTCAATAACTGGCTACATAGATGGGATTGCAAGATGGGGTTGCATTATAGGACCTGGGGAGAAAGTGTTTGCCAGATGCTTTATTACTCTCATCAAGGCACTTAACTAGAATAAAAGATGGAGGGTGGCAAAACAACTTCATTTGTCAGGAGCAGTAGTGAGTTCTAAAATCTGTTGCTACCAGTTCGTGCGCACTCTGCGCAGAAGCGTCTTGGGTGGGTGGGCGGAGCCTCCCGCTGCCGGCACTACCGGTTCGCAGAACTGGGCAGAACCAGGAGCAACTCACCGCTGGTCAGGAGGTAGACGAAAGAACATGAGGATCTAGTATTCTCAATCTGATCCTTACCAGCAAAGAGGAATTGGTTAAAATTTAAGATGACAGACATCTTTGAAAAAATGATCATATTATACTCAAATTTAGAGACTAACTTGAGAAGGAACATATTTCCTATTCTGCGTCAAATAACAAACTTATTAGACTAGTCATGTTGCCTTCAACAAAATGTAGTAAGAGAATACCCAATGATGAATACATTAGCATGTGGGAATGGGTGTATATAACAAGGTCAGAACACACTGCAAGCAGAGAAAATAAAAACGAGGCAATAACCTCACTAATTTAATGAGTAGAGCCACATGTACTGATTTCTGCTTTCCAAGCAGTGATGCAGATCAGGCAGTTATATATTTCAAGATCATTAGATTCAAATGATCTGTTGCACCAGATTATAAAGAACATGTAATTTGATATCCCTACCAGATTATGTAGTAACAAAGCACTCTGTAAAGGGTGTAAATTTAGATAACTACAGGAGTATCTTCGGTAACTTATTTGGCATTCACTTTATTTCTCATTATCTAATGACTTTCTCATTTTGGAGGCCAGAAAACGGAGTGTTTTTAATTTCTCTAGGAAATGGAACATCACTCAATCAAGACAATTATCTTAATTCCTAGCTGCACCAGATCAATAGCTATTGTAGAATAATGTAAATCAGCCAAGAGTTGTCTACATTTTACTGGAGTCTTCATCTAGCCAGCATTAACTACCCAATTCCAAACGTATTAAAATTGGACAAGCTTTCTACAGGGAGCAAGACTGAATAAGTTTATTTTTCAATTTAAAATGGGGGGTTACTTTCCTTTTGAGGATGCAGAACCCAAACATATATATTAAAAAATAATAAAAGATAGAGAGCAAGTAGTTGTACTAATATTTATTAGTTTACATTGCTGGAAACATCTAACATTCAAACAAGTTTACTACTTATTACTATATTGCACTTTATTAATTTATTTAGCATGTGGCAGCTATATTTTACTGTAATTTATTAAGTCACAGACACTATCTACTACATGTGATGCTCACAGAACTATACTCCATTCAGCATTGTTGTTCACAATGAGTATGCATTTACTCACTGCTAATATATTGCAACTCAGCATGTTAGAAAATGCAGTTTCTTTTCAGCAAAGGTAGCTATAATATGATTTCTTAATAAATATTTGTGGCCTATAGAAATGAGCCTTGTATTCTATGATTCTATTTCGAATCCAAGGCAAACCATTCAATAAATATCACAGTAGTCCAAGTCTATGCCCCAACCACTGGTGCTGAAGAGGATGGAATTGACCGGTTCTACGAAGCCCTACAGCAGTGGTTCTCAGTGCTTCCTAATGCCACGATCCGCGCCCCACCCCCACGCCCCCACCAAGACCCACCCCGCCGCCACGCCCGCCGCCGCAACCACCGCCATGCCGCCGCCATTTGGGTTCCTTTACCCTCTGCACATGTGCAAAGTGTTCTGCGCATGCGCAGAGGGTAAAAGAACCCAAATGGCGGCATCCGGGCGAAGTCTCCCGCCCCCTGTGAAAGGGTCATTCGACCCCCAAAGGGGTCGCGACCCTCAGGTTGAGAACCGCTGCCCTACACCATCTTATAGAATTAACACCAAAAAATGAGGGGATTGGAATGCTAAAGTAGGAAGTCAAAAGATAACCAGAATAACAGGCAAGTTTGGCCTTGGAGTACAAATGAAGCAGGGCACAGGCTGGTAGAATTTTGTCAAGAGAATATAATGTTCATAGCAAACACTCTTTTCCAACAACCCAAAAGACAACTCTACACATGGACATCACCAAATGGTCAACACAGAAATCAGATTGACTATGTACTTTGGAGCCAAAGATGGAGAAGCTTTATACCAGTGATGGTGAACCTATGGCACGTGTGCCACAGGTGGCACGCAGAGCTATATCTTCCAGCACGCGAGCCGTTGCCCTAGCTCAGCTCCAGTGTGCTGATTTTCGGCCAGCTGATTTTCGGCTCGCACAGAGGCTCTGGGAGGGCGTTTTCGGCTTCCGGAGGACCTCCGTGGGGAAGGTGAGGGCATTTTCACCCTCCCGAGGCTCCAGGGAAGCCTCTGGAGCCTGGGGAGGGCGAAAAACGGGCCTACTAGGCCCACCAGAAGTTGGGAAACTGGCCGTTTCCGGCCTCCAGAGGGCTTCTGGGGGGTGGGGAGGCCATTTTCACCCTCCCCATGGATTGAATTATGGCTGTAAGCATTTGCGCATGCACGATAGCGTGCGCGCACGCGCTTTCGGCACCTGAGGGAAAAAAGGTTCGCCATCACTGCTCTATACAGTCAGTAAAAACAAGACCAGGAGCTGACTGTGGCTCAGATCATGAGCTGCTCGTTGCAAAATTTAGGCTTAAATTGAAGAAAGTAGGGAAAAGCTCTAGGCCACTCAGGTATGAACTAAATCATATTCCTGATGAATATACAGTAGAGGTGACAAATAGATTTAAGGAATTAGATCTGATAGACAGAGTGCCTGAAGAACTAGGGACGAAGGTTCGCAACATTGTACAAGAGGTAGCAACTAAAACCATCCCAAAGAAAAAGAAATGCAAGAAAGCAAAATGGCTGTCTGAGGAAGCTTTGCAAATAGCTGAAGAAAGAAGGAAAGCAAAAGGCAAGGGAGAAAGAGAAAGATACACCAAATTGAATGCAGAATTTCAGAGAATAGCTAGAAGAGATAAGAATGTCTTCTTAAACGAACAGTGCAAAGAAATAGAAGAAAACAATAGAATAGGGATACAAGAGATCTCTTCAAGAAAATTGGAGATATGAAGGGAATGTTTCATGCAAAGATGGGGCATGACAAAGGACCAAAATGGCAGGGATCTAACAGAGGCAGAAGAGATTAAGAAGAGGTGGCAAAATTACACAGAAGAACTATACAAGAACGAGTTTAATGTCCCTGATAACACGACGGGGTGGTCACTGACCTCGAGCCAGACATCCTAGAATGTGAAGTCAAATGGGCCTTAGGAAATCTGAGCAACAACAAAGCTAGTGGAGGTGACAGTATTCCAACTGAGCTACTCAAAATCTTAAAAGACAATGCAGTAAAAGTGCTACACTCAATTTGTCAGCAAATTTGGAAAACTCAACAATGGCCACAGGATTGGAAAAGGTCAGTTTACATTCCAATTCCAAAGAAAGGCAATGCCAAAGAATGTTCAAACTATCGCACCATTGCACTCATTTCACATGCTAGTAAAGTTATGCTTAAAATCCTACAAACTAGGCTCTAGCACAGTGGTGGGTTGCTCCCGGTTCGGCCCGGTTCTGCGAACCGGTAGCAGCGGTGGTGGTATGCTCCGCCCACCCACCGGGACACTTCTGTGCATGCGCAGAAGCTTCTGCACATCCGCAGAAGTGTTGCGCGCAAGCGAGCTCAAACCGGTAGCGATGGGATTTAGAACTCACTACTGCTCCAGCAGTATGTGGATCGAAAACTACCAGAAGTACAGGCAGGATTTCGAAGAGGCAGAGGAACTAGAGATCAAATTGCCAACATATGCTGGATCACGGAGAAAGCTAGGGAGTTCCAGAAAAACATCTACTTCTGCTTCATTGACTATCTAAAGCCTCGATGCGGGTAAAGAAGGAGAGTGCAAAAGTTGGCTTGAAACTCAACATTAAGAAAACTAAGATCATGGCATCCGGCCCTCTCAATTCCTGGCAAATAGATGGGGAAGAAATGGAGGAAGTGACAGATTTTATTTTCCTGGGCTCCAAGATCACCGCAGATGGGGACCACAGCCAAGAAATTAAAAGATGCTTGCTCTTGGGGAGGAAAGCTATGGCAAATCTAGAAAGCATACTAAAAAGCAGAGACATCACCCTGCCAACAAAAGTGTGTATAGTCAAGGCTATGGTGTTCCCAGTTGCAATGTATGGTTGTGAAAGTTGGACCATAAGGAAGGCTGAGCGCCAAAGAATTGAGGCCTTTGAACTATGGTGCTGGAAAAAACTCCTGTGAGTCCCTTGGACTGCAAGGTGATCAAACCGGTCAGTCCTAGAGGAGATCAACCCTGACTGCTCTTTAGAAGGCCAGATCCTGAAGATGAAACTCAAATACTTTGGCCACCTAATGAGAAGGAAGGATTCACTGGAGAAGAGCCTAATGCTGGGAAAGATTGAGGGCAAAAGTAGAAGGCGACGACAGAGAATGAGGTGGCTGGATGGAGTCGTTGAAGCAGTAGGCGTGAGCTTAAATGGACCCCAGAGGACGGTAGAGGACAGGAAGGCCTGGAGGAACATTGTCCATGGGGTCACGATGGGTCGGACACGACTTCGCAACTAACAACAAATTCTATGCCAGCTCTCCCTGGGAAAGGCAACTTGGATTATTGTGTTACATAGTCAATGAAGCTATATCACCAGATTAGATAGCGTATAACAGAAACAATATGAATTATCCTTATATAGTACCACTGAAGAGCAGATAGTGCAACCTGAGCATTGCATCAGCAGCACCATTTGGAATATAGTCCAAATGGACCACCATGGATCAAGATAGCTCAAAAAAGCAAGACAAGATACTTTCAATATGGAAAATGTGGAAGGGAACATTCAATATATGTTCTAGCATTAGCAGTTGGTTCTCATCAATATTAATCATCATTCTCATGAATGCTTTAAATAGATTGAATATCTTGAAAATAACTGCCTTCTTAAAACTTTTACTAGATCACAGTTTAGGCCTTTGATTTTGCCACAGACTGGTGTTTCATTTTTCTGTTGGATTGTACAGCGTGCATGGCTGACCCTGTTGTATACATTGTGAAAGAGAGAAACAGGAAATTCAGCTATGTAACTTTTAATCCAAATATAGGTCTAGTTATAAGCCTTTTATCTTATAGACACAATTGGCTGTCTATACTGTTGTTATGATATGGTTTTAGTTCCAAATCTAACAAATTAGGATTAATAACATTAATCACACAATGATATTACCAATATGCAATATATTGCAAAATAACCTCAAAAGTTTTTGAGTCAATTATTTTGTGTCCATAATATATAATTTATTTTTCCCTTTGAATTCTGTATCAGTCAAAATCAAATCACATTCTGGCTTAGTCAAGATTAAAATATGCTACAGTACAATAAGCATAATAAATACACTACATAATTTGCTTCATCGTGAATTATTGAATAAACTACAACCATAATAGCTAGGTTTACAGTATACAATACAACATAGTTTCCCTATTCTAAATGGCCGGCTTGTTCAACCGATTGTTGAAAAAGCCTGCTACTTAGAATAAGGCATATGAATGATCGCTGGATACTAACATTGTAATTCGAATTCCCGTTTGGGAAAAATGTATTGGCTGGTTTTGTGAAATCTTGATACTATAATTATAGTTGTCTGTTTCCAGCAGCAATTACATCAAAATGACAACATATGCATCATCAAAATGCCACCCTTTTATATTTGTACCTCAAGTACCTAAGAAACCGAGAGTTTGTCACATTAGAAGGCACATTTTGCCACATACCCTTTTCCCACAGTCACTTGTGGTTATAGACATTTTTTTCCTGTCAAGAACAAGTGCAGTGAGTGAATAGATTATAAGAGGGGTTTACACATTTAACACACCATAGTTAAATTGACTTGAAATAATTATCTAGGACAAAGTAGTAGCAACAATACTTGAGAGCTAACTCTCATATTTTATGCTGTCAATGCACAATAAATTCATGTAACTGTACATCGAATCATTCATGCTGCATTTCCACGTCTGGACTACTGCAACATGCTCTACGCAGGGCTACCTTTGAAGAGGATTCAGAAGCTAATGCTGGCGCAGAAGGCAGCTACAGTATGTGGACTGTTTTAGGGGCCACTAGCGTGGCCCATGTAATGCCATTGTTGCATGGGCTGCACTGGTTGCCTGCTGCTTCGGGGTCCAATTCAAGGTACTGGTAATTACTTAAAAACCCTTTTTTGCATGGGTCTGGGTTACTTGAGGAACCATTTCACTCCAATGGGATGGGCTTGCCTGACCCATACTGGCAGAAGGGACACGGTGCAGATCCCATCAGTCAAGGAATCCCACCTGGTGGGTCAGAAAAAGAGCCTTTTCTTCCATGGCTCCTGCCCTCTGGAACACTGCGCCCAGTAGTGGGTTCTAAAACCCTTTACTACCGGTTCACGCGCGAGCATCCCGAGAGGGTGGGCGGAGCCTCCCACCGCTGGTGCTACCGGTTCTAACAACCAGTCCGAACCGGGAGCAACCCACTGCTGACTGTGCCCCTTTAGTAAGACCTGCACCTCCTGGCCTTCTGTAGGGGCCTTAAAAATCTGGCTCTTGGCAATTGGCCTGGCTGGCCCCCCAATGGGAGTGTGTCATACTGGAGTGGTTAATGGACTACAGAAGTTTCCATCTTTATCCCGGGTTATATCTTGCTCCCATCATTGCTACCTTTGTTAATTTTAATGTGAATATTTATGATCTTAATAATTTAATGTTTTATCATGTTGCTTTTACTGTGTTGTAAACCACTTAAGAGTCACCTCTAGGCAAAATGTATGGCATATAAATGTAATAAATAAATAAAAAATTACCTGTAAAGAGAGACTTTCATTGTCATTTCTCACAATAGAGGCAGATGTAGGGTCTCCTGCTTGGGCAGGGGGTTGGACTAGATGACCTGCAAGGTCCCTTCCAACTCTGTTAATCTGTTAAATATCTATACAGGACAACTCTTTCAAAACAGTCATGTGAATCACTCTTTCCCTTCCATTCTTACAACTAGAAAGATTACAAAATCAACTGCTAGTTTGAAAGGAGGGCTTCCATTTCTTGCAAACAGTCGTTTATTTTTACTAAAATCTTTGACGAAAGCTCAAAGCTTTCATCAAGGCAGGGCCCAAAGAAAAGAAGACCACAATGCCTTTGTATGCAATTTAACTGCAAACCCAGAATTTCTTTATAAACTGAAGCCACAAAGGCCGGAAAGAAACGCTGTCAAATCAGACACGTAGTTGTGATCTGGGGAAATTCAAAGAGCCAAGCACATTCACTGCCGTGCGAAGTCAGGGAAACGATTTACACACAAAATCACACAAAATTCGTCTCTTGTTTCTTTGTGATAGCGTAGGGAACTTTTCCAGCAAGCCTAATGAAATGGGCTTGACAGTCACGTGATCATCCCTGCCCGTTCTTCGGGCTGATTCCCACAGCAGGCAGGCAGATTGGCTGGCACGCTTACCTGAACTGGGGGTTGTTGATGAGAGTCTTGAGGGCGGCAGCAAAAGCAGATGGATCCCCCAGCAGGAGAACCGAGCCAGAGGCGGCGGCCATAATTCGGCCCTGGCAGGGAAGGGCAGCCAAACACAGGGGGCTTTGCCCGAGTTTCTTTGGCTTTGGCTTATTGCTTGCAATCGCGGTGATACTGAGAAACGACACGGCTGGCTGGAGCTTCAGCGGCAAGGCAGGAATGCAGAGAAAGGCCAAAGAAGTCGAAAGCAAAACTTTTGTTGCTAGGCAACAGGCAGCTGCCAAGGCCCTAATATCCAGCTGTTGTGGGAGGGACCACAAAAATATAGAAGGAAAATTTAGCAGAAACCGGGACTCCCAAGAGCTGGCTCAGAGAAATCATCCAGCCAGGGGTCTGGATTGTTGTAAAGAAAACAAGCAGGCTCCTTCTCCTTACCTGGGGAAATTGCATGTGTGGGCTTTGTGCTTGGAGCCAGCTCAATGTTTGGAAAAAGCTCATGCTTGGAACTGAGATGTCATCTAACTGCCAACTATTCTTTTAACAAAATTAAAACAATACTTCTCTGTACATGGAATGGGATGGAATTCCTGCTAAGGAATTTCATATTGTGATTAGATTAGATGCCATCAAGACAATGTTGACGCTTAGCGAACATATAGATCAGGGGTGTCAAACTTATGTCGTCACGTGACGTATCGCAACTTCCCCTCCCTTCCCTAAACCAGATGTGGGCGGGGCTAGCACGACACATCCGGCCCACTGGCCGTGAGTTTGACACTCCTGACATAGATGATGATCTGGCCCTTCCCTGGGCCTTCAGCTCTTTCAAAAGTGCACTCATTGCCATTGTAACTCTGCTTGCTCCTTGCCATCCTCCTTCCAACTTTTCCACCATTAGAACATTCTCCAAAAAATAAAAACTAGGGCATTGCATAATGTGTGCAAAGTAGAATAATTTAAGCCTGTACCTCAAGTAAGAGTTCTGGGTTCCACTGGTTTGTTTACATGGCTGTTCACAATATTCTCAAGAATCTTCTCCAACATCAAAGGGCACATTATACATCTAGGTGCAAGTTAGGTCATGTTCATGCAGATCAATTTTGGGAATGATAACGTAACAGGACTCCAAATGCAACAAACTCATCCATCCCTTTACTCTGTGGTAGCTCGACAAATGCAGAAATATGGAAGAACAACTATTATGAGAGAGCAAGTGTTTAGAATAAAGGAACATAAAATGAAGTTGTTTATCATCCAGAGGAGATATTTTGGTAGACAGCTTTCCATGATGATTTCCAACTAACGCTGACTGATCTCGAAGAGTCTGACTGGTACTCGGATTAGAGATAGCCATGAATCCCTGGGTTGTAAATTAGATTGGGAAGTTTTAAATAATCTTGAAAAAAGTAGTGACAAACCAATTCCATTTCACTGCCAAGGAAACGGCATGATTATGTTTGTGAAATCTCCAAGGGTTGAGCTCAGCTTGACAGAGCTTGTGTCTTCTAAGTATACTGGACTTCAATCTATACAATAGCTTTTGGCAATGCTAGTTAGGGATTGTGGGAATTGAAGATTGTGGGAATTGAAGGGATTGTGGGAATTGAAGTGAAGAGCCGAGATGGTGCAGTGGTTAAATGCAACACTGCAGGCTACTGCTAGTTCAGCAGTTCAGCTGTTCAAATCTCACCGGCTCAAGGTTGACTCAGCCTTCCATCCTTCCGAGGTGGGTAAAATGAGGACCCAGATTGTTGGGGGCAATATGCTGAACTCTGTAAACCGCTTAGAGAGGGCTGTAAAGCACTATGAAGCGGTATATAAGTCTAAGTGCTATTGCTATTGCTAACACATTTGGAAGGTTTGTTTGGGATGGACAGACACAGCAAACCGTTTGTTTCCCCAAATATTGGTGCTTTCATAACCTAAGTGATGTTATTGCTTCTTCTGGGTTAGGATCCCATGCTGCTGAACTAATTCAGGGTGAATTACTTATAAGCACACATTACGACATAAAGTTTCTGCTACTTACAACATGTTTACCATTCACATTCTAGTGCCATCTGCATAAAGAAAGCAGGTGGAGCAGATTGCCTATGAGGAAAAGTTGCAACACTTGGGATTTTTAGTCTCAGTCAGGTGAACATGAGGAAACATGATTGAAGATGCAAGGTGTGGATAAAATGGACAAAGAGAAGCTCCTTTCCTTTTTCCAAAATACTAGAACAAGAAGTTGCCCAGTGAAATTGAATACTGGAAGAACTAGAATATACAAAAGGAAAACATTTTTTACACAATGCATAATTAAACTTTGGAATCCATCAGCATATGATGTGGTGCTGGCTAGCAGCTTGGCTGGCTTCAAAAACAGGTTGGACTAATTCATGGAAATTATGAAGATCAAAAGCTAATAGCTTTGATGGCAATACCAACCCTCCAATGACTGCCCTCTGAAGACCATCTGCTGGGAGACTAGTAGGATTCTTTGGCCACTGTGAGAACAGACTGCTGGATAGATGGGCTAGAGCAGTGGTTCCCAACCTTTTTGTGATCGAGTACCACTTGGAGGTCCCGTACAGTCGCCGCGTACCACCTGGTTCCAGAGAAACTAAATTCGATCAGATATCACTTTATTTCCATAGAGTTCAGAACAGTCACCATTCCTTTTTTGGCCCCGCGCATCCAGCAACTGGATTCTCGGGCCGCTGGGACCAGGTGGGTGGCGTGTGGCAACAGTTGCAAATCGTTGCCAGATTATCTTGTGTTAGGCAGTAAACATTTTTGTGAAGTAAAAAATAACAAAATCGTTCATGACCCCGAAAGTGTTCGCGTACCACCTGGAAGGCCCTCACGTACCACTAGTGGTACATGTACCACAGGTTGGGAACCACTGGGCTAGAGATTAATTGCAGCAGGTCTGTTCCTTAGTTACTTTCTCCTTATAAAAATTACAACCAGTAGGATCGTGAATAAGTATTCTTGTAAACAACATTGCTCACCTCATTTCCCGTTTGCTGCTCGCTTCGGTGTACTGTGCAGAATAAAACACCATCTTATGAAACTACCTCTGATAATTGTATGAATTTCCAGTAGGTTGTTTCACTTAATCTCTGCTCACTGGAAAATGCCTTGGCTTATTCCAACTATGAAAGTAAGCCGATCTGGTGGAATTTAGCCAACAGCCAGATGAAAGTCATATGAGAATATGTTATTACAATTCTTTGCTTCTTTGTAATCTAACCCTCTCCTTGGTTAGCTAAAGACCTGTCAGGCACTGGCTTTGTATTTGAAAAAATATGAGACTGAGCAAGCTCTCTTGTTACTGGCAACTCCTTAATTAAACCTCACATTTTACTTGCCTTTAGTTGATTCTGTTGGCTAATCAAATCCCAATTAAAAGACAATTTTCCCCAAGAGCAAGCTATACAATGCAATTCAATAAATACAACTGTACCTGGTAATTAAATGCTAACACCTGTCAAAATGAGTTTCTTATGTTTGTGAAGAAATCAGTTCAGATTAATTGGAAGGAATTACATGATCATAGTTAGATGCACACACCCTGCTGCCCTTGCATTTCTTTTGTCTAAAAAGAAATATCCAGGAAACATTTTGAAATATCAAATCACTGTCAGTGTACCTGTCTAGTTCAATAATGGCTGAAACCTGGCTTTGCTAAAAGAGGGTAGCAACCAAAGATACTACTGGAATAGGTTATGTTGTAAGCAGCAAGCAGTAACCACGGAGTTAGCCTTGTATTTTGAATACATACATGTTAAACTATATGTCGGTTGCAAACATTTGTAATGAAATCTTGATATTTCATTCCTTAATGAAAGCTATGCTGTCATATTTGTTTCCCACTCTGTTCAACTTAGAAGAAAGAATTGTTGTGTAAATAGAATACCAAACTCTTCCTTGGCCTATTGCTACCAGAATAAGAGTTTGAAGGTACCTTGGAGGTCTTCTAGTCTAACCCCCTGTTCAAGCAGGAGACCCTATCCCATTCCAGACAAATGGCTGTCCAATCTCTTCTTAAAAACATCCATTGATGGAGCACCCACAACTTCTGAAGGCAAATTGTCTCACTGAGGGCAGGAAATTTCTCCTTATTTCTGGGTTAGTTCTCTCCTTGGTTAGTTTCCATCCATTGCTTTTTGTGCTGCCTTCAGGTGCTTTGAAAAATAGGTTGTCTCCCTCTTCTTCCTGGCAGCCCCTGAGATATTGGATGGAACACCGCTATCATGTCACCCTTAGTCCTTCTTTTCATTAAATTAGGCATACCCAATCCCTGCAACCACTCTTCATATATTTTAGCCTCCAGTCCCCTAATCATCTTTGTTGCTCTTCTCTGCACTCGTTTTAGAATCTCAATGTCTTTTTTATATTGTAGCGACCAAAATTGGATGCAATACTCCAAGTGTGATCTTACTTAGGCATTATAAAATGATACTAACGCTTCACGTGCTCTTGATTCTAACTTTTATCTTGATACTATCTTTCTCTTTATGTTGTACCCTTCTCTTAAGGTTTCACATGAATAAAATCTGCAAATGTTAAACTGGACTTTATTTAAACATTGTTTATTGAATAAATTACAATTGATCTGTACATTTTAACAAGCCATAAACCATTGTTTACAGACTCCACAGGTTGGGTTTGTGAAAATTCTAAATCAAATTCAATCAAACCACATTTTGGCTCAGCATATTGTATAATCCAGCCCTTACAGTGTTATACAAAGCTGGAAACTGGTTCTGAAACATCTACATTGAAATTGCTATGAACTTATCAGAGGATCTGTACTATTTCTCTAAACACACAATGGCTGCAAAGAGTTAAAAGGGAATGATATACTTGGAGAAACCCTGTGTCACATAGCAACAAAAGTGTTTCACTATAAAATAAACACATAATTTCTTGAATCTTTCTCTCCTAGGATAGGAGGTCTCCAAATACGGTATGCAAAAGGTAGCCAAACAAAGGTGTGTCAGAAATAAAATAACGCTTTCAGCAGAGAAATGCAGAAATGAGTTTCAGCTAAACAGATTAGGAAACTGGTGGCTAAGTGGGGATATATTCAAGGCAGTAAATTGTTAGGGAAGGAGGAGTGGTTATATGGGGCCAGGAAGACAGGTGTTTAAAATTAGTAGAATTAGGATGAACCTGAATAAAAAGTGAATGTTTGAGTGAATAGAAAGGTGATTGTGAAAATGCAGAACAGTCAGCATAAAAATGTTTTGACAACCAGATGGAGGGCTTGAAACTGGATTTAAAAACTGCACGAAAAGGCAGTCTGGAATGGATCAACTCTGTTAACAAGCAGTAATGAATTCTATTTAACAACTCAGGACAACTCAGAAAGCAACATTAAGGTAAGGTAATGGCATTCCAATAAGCTTTCATATGCTAGGTTCCTATTAGAAAATATAAGAAATATATAAAATGATGTTTCTAAAATTTTTGCCAGAAAATGCTTCTCATCAATCTTCAGTAAATTGTAGCTGTACATAAATAATAAGCTTCTAAGCAAGTCCTGGTACTGAAAACAACTGTCAGGAGCAACCACATTATACATAAGCCTTGGAATGTAGTTTCAATCCATCCTGTAGAAGGAGTGACAGAACCTGGAGGCAGAATCAAAAGAGGAATCAGCCTAGAATCTCTACATACCCACAAATGGACTATGTCCAATTCCTCTTTAATTTTATTTACCTTATCTAGCACTAAAACAGTACAAACCATTAGTTAAGTTGATTCCTGTGCATAGGCATGAGCAATAAATCAGTTTAATTGGAACTCCATATATGGTCCTGATCTTTCGTGCCTGACATCTCCATACTTTAAGCCTCCTGCAACTTCAAGCATTACCCAAAATTGGTTGGTAAAATTGGAAACTGCAACCCCAAAATTGCTGCAAAGTACTCTTTAGATAAATTCCACTATTTTTTTCTGGCATTTTGACTTTTGTTACGAATCTTATACAAATATATTGATCATTTTAAAAGAATCTATTAAGTTTGTAAACTAATTGGGTTCATCTGAAAAGAATATTACAAATAAAACTCACTGAATAGTTAAAGCTGCAGTATCAAAATACATCCCTTCTAGTTTATAAAACTGGAAAATCCATTTAAACTAAGGATACATTTCACAAATTTGTGGTCATATTTTGATTTTTTTTAAAGTAAACTAACAGTTAAGAGGACACCTATATAATACATGTGCACATTAAATCTGGTTTGGCTTATCAACTTTCTGCAGCTATGAAAATACTGCTTCAGAATCAGAAGACAAACTTTGAAGTAAAATAAGTGACTCCGGGGAAGCCTGCTGAAAGGGGACTCTTTAGCTTGAACTAGTCCTTCAAGAGTCACTTGTCCAGATACAGATCCTTTTACTGGAACTCAGAAGCCAGCAAGATGCAGAGAGGCATTAATGTTCCTCTTCACCCACACCAGTCTGTGCAAAAATAATGTACATGATACTGTCTCCATGGGGATCACACATTTCGGATGGCAGGTTGCCCAGCCCTGCTGCAGCCCTTTGGATGGCTTTCCCATTGAACTGTCACTTCAAAGAGCCAATGATTTACCATGGCTAAGGGAGAAACTTATTAAGACAGGGTAGTAAGGGCTCCAGCAGGTTTGTGCAACAAGCCTGAGCAAGCTTTAACAAGATAACAGTATTAAAAGCCTTTGCAATCTGCTGTAGGTCTTAGATCCAGCTAAGCTCACCTGCCAGGAAGCCTACTAGCCTCTAGTCTGTATTGCTTCCAGGTATGTTACTTATTATTTTAGCATATACACTGCCTTTCTATCCATAGGGTACTCAAGGTGGATAGCAGCCAAAAATACAATATAAATAATTAAATCACAGGAAACAGCTAGAATAAGACTATGTTTGCATACCATACTAACCTATGATTAGCTGAATCATAGTTCCACTATGTATGGTACTAAGCCAACAACTTGTATTCCTGTGATAGGTTTACACAGCATATTGAGCTTCAAACTGGTCAACCACCTTTTAGTCTTACATAGACCTGGCTAGAGATTTCCCCTGAATGAAGAAAGAAGGGACCCAAACTCAGCTTTCCATAGCTTCAGAACAATGTAAATAATGTCTTCTCTGGGGGTTCTTAAAAAAACACGCCTCAGAAAACAAGAGGGTATTACCACCCAGCTATTCTGTTACTGATTTTCATGCGTGCTATAGAATTCATATACTGTGTGCCTGTATGATCAATTAATCTTAATGCATTATCATCGAGGAAGTTTTAATCATTCCATTGTTGATTGAAACAACAGTCATATAGATTGCATGCAACTTTTTCCACCCATCCAAAAAATGTTTAAAAACAGAGAAAGAGAAAGCATGCTGGCTACAAAATGCAGGTTAGTGATTCCAAGCTAAAATGGGTAGATAAATAAGGAACAGAGAAGATATTTTGAAAAATTCCTACTAAAAAATCTAGAGTGGAAAATAATCCTTTATTATTATTTATCAGTTCCAATTAATGAATATAAAAGCATTGAGAACAATTTAAAAATACAACAATTTGCATTAGGCGATCAAGATAATATTCCCTAATTGCAAAAAAAAAATTGAATTCATAGTATAAACAGAATTAATTTAAATTCTTAACCCATTCTATCTACAAGAAAATAGAATATGTAAAAGATTTATTCCAATATTATTATAAATATTGGTCTTTAGAATAATTTAAAATTGAATTTTTAAGAATATTGGCAACATTAAGAATTTACTAATTTCTATATGGCAATGATGTTTATTACTACAAGAGTGATGATGCATTCTTGTTTTGCTTTATTTGGCTTTTATCAACTTCTGCAATTTGAACAAAAAAATAATTAAAGGAAGCTCATCAAATATTTGGATGCTATTCTTCTCTCACTGGATTTATGATTTTTAGCAATAGCCCATTTATTCCGGGCTTGTTTTATTTTTTAATCATAAACATTGTTCAGATAGCATTTGGAGTCACAGAGATTGTCCATATAGACACATTGAACCTGTAATACAATGAGGACAGAGATATAGAACAAAGAGGCCGAAAGGAGAAAATAGAGGCAGTAAGGGGCTAAAATGAGACGTAGATCTAGTCCTTGAAATCCATGTAAATACATGATTGTAGGCAATTGAAGAGCAACATTATTGGGCTAGGAAAACCACATGAAGAGAAAAGGAATTTTGAAAAGTGGTATTTAAATGTAGAAATCATAATCATACTTTGGAGAGGGGCTATATTTTTTTGAAAAATGAAATAATATAAATCTAACCCTATTCTAATTCGATAGATAGATGATAGATACCGTAGGTAGATAGATTGATGTAGATGGTAATGATAGACAGGCAGAGCTCTTTTCCAAATATTCAGTCCACTGGAGTTGGATGGCTAATAATAAATAAGTAAATAAATCTAATAATAGGAGAAGATGTAACAATAATCCCTTCAGTTTTATTGACATATCTTATAGCAAAAAAAAATGCCACAAAAGAAGTCTACTACATTTAATATAATTAAGAATATATATTTATGCGTACATATACAAAGAAGAATGGATGCTGGGAAAATAGGTTCCAGCAAGGAATTATTTGTAACTGTGTGGCTCTTTTCTTCTCTAGGGTTTTACTGCTGAGGTATGCTAGATTGGCCTCTGGCAACATCCCAGAAAACATTCAATTAGGTAATGGCTTCAGAAGATAATGATTCCACCCATCCAAAGAGGGGATCACTACCTCTCCACCAGAGCTCCCAGTCTACAGATATGGCACCCAGACCATTACTGCCTCTGCAGAGTATTGAAGGGAAAGCCCCCTTCCCACCATCCCGGAGAAGCTCCATTATGAGCATCCTCAATGCCCCATTTTCAAGGAGAAATTCATTGGCTGCTGGAGGAAGGCGCCTTTCTATTGGGCCCTGGATGCATTGTGGTCGAGTGAGTTTTTCTGGGCTACCACTCTTTGAACCCGTTCAGGAAGTACACTATGAGAACACCTACAAGACCCAGCCAGATAAAGATTTTAGATTTAATTCCTCGCGCACACAGCAGATTCTTGAGTCCGTTCTGGCCAGCTTCTTCAGTGATGTCAAATACAATCCTGCAAATAGTGGGCAGTTGGTCCAAAACCTGTCAGACCTCGTCAGGAGCAGGGTCAAAGAACTAATCCCACCACGCTACAAACTTGTGTGTAATGTCTTTCTGGGCCAGCTGGCTAACCAAGGGTTGCACATTGCTAGTCGGTCCCTCTGGGATGTGGAGAATGATAGCTTTGCTTCAGCCACTTTCACAAATTCATCGCTTTTTGCTGTAGTCACAGTTCATGGATTATATTATGAATGAATAAGGTTTCTAAAGATTAACTTCTCTCTCTCTCCTAATTTTATCTTGCTAGAGATTAAGATCGGTCAGAACTGGGGATGTATCTGGACATAGTTTAAAGTAACAACATATGGTGCAAAATATATGTGCTAACTCAAGTCATAGAGCAGCAAAAGATAAAACTAGGAAATCTGCCCCAGTGGGAACTGGTGGTCAAAATATCTCCTTAAGAATTCTTTTGTTCAATTGGCAGTTACTGTAGAATTGTTTGGTTCTACAGTATTACTTATGCTTTTGCTTGTACAAAAGATTATGTAACTTCCTTCTTCAAAAAAAAAAAAAAATAAACCCATTGCTCTTCCTTGAGCAAAGAGGATATTTCAAAAGCAGATTATGCTAAAGGTGCCCAAAATATAGCTGTATAAGTATTTACTGGATTTGAGACATATATTGCAAGGGAAAGACCAAAATATCAAACTGCCTCTCATGCACCAAGACTTTTAAAAACCTTGAGAATGTTTGAAACATGGAAGCACACTTTCTTCTCACTGCATCCTATGTCAATGTAATTTTTTCCATTGAGGTCAAAAACCTACTATTGTAAACATAAATGTGGGGAAACCCAAACATATTCTTGACTTAACTCTTGAAATTATATTTTAACTGATTAGCTTTACTGCTTTGAATGAAAAAAGTACAATATAGCCAAATATTAATAATAATGGTAGTTATAGTTTAACACATTGGTGAATACTAATTTAGGGAAAGCTATGCATCAATTATGAATTTGTCATCTCTGTCAACTTTGATAACTTTCACTCCACCTGATAGGCCAGTGATGGCGAACCTATGGCACGCGTGCCACAGGTGGCACGCGGAGCCATATCTGCCAGCACGTGAGCTGTTGCCCTAGCTTAGCTCCAACGCACATGTGCACGCTGGCCAGCTGATTTACGGCTCACGCTGAGGCTTTGGGAGGGCGTTTTTGGCTTCCGGAGGGCCTCCGGAGGCATTTTCGCCCTCCCCAGGTTCCAGGAAAGCCTACTGGGCCCACAGGAAGTCGGAAAATGGGCCATTTCCGGCCTCCAGAGGCATTAAATTATGGGTGTGGGCACTCGCGCGTCTACAATAGCGTGCGCACACACGCTTTCAGCACCCGAGGGAAAAAAGGTTCGCCATCACTGTGATAGGCTATTGAAGCTCTTGAAAATAGAAAATAGATAAAATAGAGATAGTGGAAATAGAATACCAACACTAGCCAATCTAACATTGTCTTTAGCTTTAGTAATTGCAGGTATATACCCAATCCTGTTCTAGTAGTGGGAAGGGATTTTAGTTACCAAGGAATGTTAAGTGGCAGTAAGATTCTGCCTTGCCACTTTGCTGCTTTCTATTCTAACTGATAGCGCATTTTAATCTTTAAGTCTATAAGAGACCACTTTACCATAAAAAACACGTTCCTTTTTCATCTCAGACCTTATATAGAAGACCAGTTCATGCTATCAACTTGCCCTTGGCAAAATTTCCTATGAAAGGCTCACCACGGTCTCTTATCTTCTAACTATAATTAAATTATTTAAAGTAATTAAACTTAATTAAACCTAATGTTTATTTTCACAGAACTTAAACACCTACAATTGTTTAAAATATCTTTGCTATTGCTAGAAGTTGTTTTAATTCTCCGTTGATAGAATAGTTTACATTGCATATTAGAATGTAGGTTAATGTGCGCATTTTGTCAGGTGTTACTTCAAACACACAATTGAGTGATAAATACGGATAAAAATATTAACATTCTACATTAAAGCCAGAACCCATCAGATATTCTAGGTCTATATCTGCCTTCTGAGTTGCAAAGTATAAATTGTATAAAAAACTATTCTGGTTATTCAGTAAAGATACCCAAATAGCTCCACTCTAGTCAGATGACAGTAAAGCAGAGGTCTTCAAACTTGGCAACTTTACAACTTGTGGACTTCAACTCCCAGAATTCTCCAGCCAGCATAGCTGGCTGGGGAATTGAAGTCCTCAAGTCGTAAAGTTGCCAAGTTTGAAGACCTCTGCAGTAAAGCATAAAAAGAGATTAGGAAAGGGTGCAAGTATCTCAAAGTATCTCTCAAATATCTGAAAGGTTGGACAGCAGGTTTTCAGTGTTGGAGGTGTAAAAATGTGGGGTTTCCTTAACCCATGGGATATGGCCATGTGTTCATTTGAAAATGGGAAAGCTTGAGTTCTAATCCTGAATTGGGCACGAAGCCAGCTGGCTGACCTTGAGCCAGTCACATTCTCTGACTAGGAAGGAGGCAATGGCAAACCACTTCTTTAAAACTTGCCAAGAAAATTGCAGGGACTTGTCCAGGCAGTCTGAACGTTGCACATGATTGAACAAAAAAAAATTAATGTAGGTTTTACTGGAAAATCTTCATATGATAAAGATGTTATTGTGATTATGTATTAAGCTTTAGAATCTGTTCATCAGGAATTATGATTGTACCAAGAATGGAGGGTGACTAAAATAATCCTATTGAGAAATTGGAAACATTATTTCAGATATTGAGTGGCTGTCAGAAATGAATAAACAAAATGAGCTGGAAGGGACCTTGCCCAGCCCTCTGCTCAAGCAGGAGAACCTATACCATTTCAGATAATTGACTGTCTAGTCTCTTCTTAAAAACATCGTGATGGCGCGCCCACGATTTCTGAAGGCAAGCTGTTCCACTGCTTAATTGTCCTCACTGTTAGGAAGTTTCTCCTTAATTCCAGGTTGCTTCTCTCTTTAATTAGTTTCCAACCATTGTTTCTTGTCCTGCCCTCTGGTGCTTTGGAGAATAATTTGACCCCAAAATATGTGACCTGTTTTAGAAAATGTAGAATTTTCTACTGATCAAAGGATGCAGCTATGTGTGTTCCCATGGCAGAGATTTTGATATATTTTACAGTAACATATTAGTGTTTAGTGTTTAGTGTTTTAGTAAATCAGTGCCTATTGATCAGTATTAAATGTAAGAATTTTTCCTTTTCATAATTGCATTCTTTGAGCTTGCTTAACTATTTGTTAAGTTTGAAGATCGTTTTGTTAATTGCGTATGTAAAGAATGTTATATAAAAATTATCCAGAAAGGGGACAAGAAAACTCCAGTATGTTTACATAACAGGGCGAGAGCCTAATCAAATTAATTGATCACAGGCAAACTCAAGCAGCTCAGGGGGCTGGGACTTCCTCCAGGTTGGCCACACACTTGGCTGTCAGCTGGCCCCTTCATAACCAGCCTTCCCCAAAATGGTTAAAATAATCTTGCTCCGGTCAGCTTTTGAATTTTAATGCTATTATCGAGTTTTTCATCTGGGATTTTATCCATTGACCTGAGTTTGATAATACAGATATTTTTTGTGTTAGACTTTTCATGGGAATGGGCTATAAACTGGCATCTTGGAAGATGTGCAGTATACAAATGAATATACTGTACTGCAATCAATAAGCACTAAATGTCTGTTGTTAGCCTCTCTAGATAATAGGCAGAAGAATGCCAGAAGCCTGAAAACGATTTGGAAGCACAGAACACCAAATCTGTCCACCACTTAGATCAGTAGTTCCCAATCCTTCTAATGCCGCGACCCCTTAATATAGTTCCTCATGTTGTCGTGACCCCCAACCATAAAATTATTTTCGTTGCTACTTCATAACTGTAATTTTGCTACTGTTATGAATGGTAATGTAAATAATATGCAGGATGTATTTTCATTGTTACAAATTGAACATAATTAAAGCATAGCGATTAATCACAAAAACAATATGTAATTATGCCAGATCAGAAATTCTTGGGCCAGTCTTTGCAAGAGCACAAGGAATATCATCTTCCACTGGATCCAACCCAGCTGTCCTCCTTCCTGCCGTCGTGTGCTGTGAAACTTAAGTGGTCGTTGGCTGGCCGTTCCCTCCCATGACTCCCTTTCCCTTCGACACCAGCGGGAAGAAACTGCCGCTGTGAGCAGGAGACAGGGGCGGCCACAGATGTCTTAAGCACCGCCTTGTACTCTCCAGCGCGCAATCTTGCGATGCCCCGCCCCTTAGCTCAGCCACCAGGCATCACAAACGCCTCTCACCGAATGGCACCTCTCTCGACCAATCGGAGGGCTCAGGCTAGTTGAGCCGATATGGCCAGGCTTGTGGCAGTGGGGTGGAAGCTGAGGATGCCAGGGCGACCCCTGGGAAATGGTTGTTCGACCCCCAAAGGGGTCCCGACCCCCAGGTTGGGAACCACTGACTTAGATGTTTGTTTTGTCAGTTTCTCTGTATCAAAATACTGGTGTAAAACAACTTTTCTTATTGTGAAGAGCATACAGCATATTGTAGCATGTCAGAGTGCTGAAATTACCGCTCTAAAGAAATCTGTGTGGTCATCTGCCTTACTCCAAGTTCCACAGTCTCAACTGGTTTCCACAAGACACTGTTTTTGGACACAAAATAAGCATTTCTCCCTGCTTTTATTAAAAATGTGTTTATTATAATCAAACTGCTGCATTTTCGGTGTGCGTGATTGATAGGACACATGTGCGAAATAAATAGTTGGCATAAATACATAAATAAAGTTCTTTGATGTTCACACCATGTAGGCCCCACAGCTGAACAGTCTGTCAGGTTCAAAACTTCAAGTGGGCAGCTTCTTTTTTCAGCTGTTCAAGTCCGTACCAATTTGCGAGATCTCCTGCTGTACCCTGGACTGAAAAGCAGCCAAGAAATTGGAGCAAACGGGTCATTCACAGTTTCAGCAAAAAGGAGTCCCATTTGCTTAATTAGTGTAACAGTTATATTACCCAACATGTTCCTTCATAGCTTCAAGTGCTTTTCAATAACACTAAAAGCCTGAATCTGTCCAGATTTTAAGGCTGAACATTCAACTCTCGCCATTAGCTAGTCCTTCCAAATTTGGAGGAGTTCTTCTCTACCAATTCTAGAGGACAGGCAATTGGCACTCTAGCCAACTGGAGTGGCTCAAGCATTTTTGTTTAGAACTATATTATAGCTGGCACAAGAAGCTGTTTATCTGCTTTCACAGTAGAGAAGTCGGCCATGCCACAACTGCGTCCTTGCATAAGCCTTTTCTTCTCTAGATAGCCACACCCAATTCACAGCTTTGGTCCATGAGTCAGAGCCAAGTGAAGCCTGGGTAGTAACGCAACTCCCAGCGGTGCAATGCCAGTTTCCTGAGCAGATGATGGTAGTGTTGCAAGGACTTGAGACAACACATAAGTAAAGCTACCAATTTCTATATTTTACTCCTCTTTCCATTAGGCTCTGGTACACCACTTTCCATACCAAATATCTGCTATCAGGCATTAGACCAAAAGCCTAGAAACCATCATAAAAAAATATTTGTACTTTCCTTACCCTGTACTGTTCCCTGTATATAGTGTATGGAGCGTAATTTCTCCTTCCTTTCTACCCAGTGACACCATGTGCATAACCAATTGTGCAACAATTGCACAGACATAAAACTTAAGGCATCTATCCCTACACCATTCGTCTGTGAACTGAAGCATTCACATCAAGCCAAAAAATTTTTTAAAACAAGAAACACGATGATGCAAGGGATCCAGAAGTGGATGAATCCTGAGGAGTGGTTCAGAGCTACATGTGGGCAGATTTGAAGTTTTCCTTTCTAGAAAATTAGACATCGGAATGCTTTCAACTGTGGATGCCTAGAGTTTGTCATCCTTTATGCTATTAACGTATCCATCCTTGGGAGTAATGGGGTGTTCCGGTGAGACTACTCCACCTGCAGCCTTAAGCATCTGCTCGCTGTAGCAGTAGTTTGAGAATATACTTGAGCCGATGTTGAAGTTCTGGCGAACAGCCCAGTTCTGCAATGCTGCTCAGCTTGTAAGTATAGGAATTCCTATCACGGTTTATGTAGGTAAGGAGGCAGGAGTGGTCAGGTTTGCTGAAGATCACCTTGGTATGATCGTTGTAAAAGTTCACCTATAAAAAAAGACAGCACAAACCCTTTCTTAATACTCATCTCTGATGGCTATTTAAGGGTCTAGCACAGGGCTGTGTCAAACTCACGGGCTGCAGGCCGGATGCGTCACGTGACGCCACGAGTTTAACACCCCTGGTCTAGCATTTTTTTAAATTCTCCACTCTTATATTGCATGCATCTAGATTAAGCACAAATAACTCTTCAATTATAGAGTGCTGTAAGCAATGTTCCGTAACTTCAGCAGAAATAGGCCTGAAATTTTAGAACTGCTTTTTGATGGATTACCTTTTATATTTTAGATGTGGATTAAGCATATAAGCATTTTGCTAGACTTACTATATTTCACTTCCTGCTGAAAATTGGCAGGAAATTGAACAGCTGCTATTTAGTGGCTCGCTACTAAATTCTGGCTGTATGATCTTTGTGGTTATGGAGACTGTAAAGAATATGCATGCCACACCCATGGTTAGCACATTTGCTAGGACACTATAAGACTTTGGCTGTAGTTTTCTTCCTCTGTTCCCTTCAGTTAAAACACTGGAAGGAAGCAAAATGCAGAAGTTGAACTGAAGGGCAGGAAACCAGATATACAGAAATGGGCCTACAGGTATCCAATATATGTTAAATTACTATAACAAACATATATGCACTTATATCCTGCCTTTTCTCCAAGTATAATAAGGTAGCAAATATGAGTTTATTGTACCTATTCTATTCTCAAAGCAATATATAGGATTGAGGGGTTCCCACAAACCTCCTCATAGATAAGCTACCTTTGGCATAGCATCTTCCTGTTAATAAAAATATTTCTCATGTCAGTTAACATGAAGTAGCCTTGGAAGCGTTTGGCATGAGAAGTCTGTCTAGAATTCTCTTAAGTAGACAAGGTCACAGGTCATAAATACTTCTACGTAAGGGACTTGTTGTATTACACACCTGTAAAGTTCCATTGCTGAAGAGCATCAGTAAAGCCTGATTAGTCTTCACCCACTGTAGGAGCAGCAGAGGCAGCTGTCCAGTCTCTTCTATGCTGGGCAAATCTCCACCCTTTGAAAGAGTACAGAAAAGTTAGAAAAATGGACAAAAGAACGATCAATTCCTAACATTCCTCCTCAATCTATTCTCAGCATTCCCGCCCAGATGAGAATAAGTACTGTAATTCCTCAGCTTCCAGTGCAAAACAATAGCCTAGGTCAGTGATGGCGAACCTTTTTTTCCTCGGGTGCTGAAAGAGCGTGCTCGTGTGCTATCGCGCATGCGCGAGTGCCCACACCCATAATTCAATCCCTGGGAGGATGAAAATGGTCTCCCCCACCACCCTGGAGGCCCTCTGGAGGCCAGAAATGGCCCATTTCCCAACTTCTGGTGGGCCTAGTAGGCCCGTTTTTCATCCTCCCCAGGCTCCAGAGGCTTCCCTGGAGCTTGGGGAGGGTGAAAATGCCCTCCCCCGCCCGCCGGAGGCCCTCCGGAAGCCGAAAACACCCTCCCAGAGTCTCTGTGCGAGCCGAAAATTAGATGGCCGGAGTGCACATGCACGCTGGAGCTGAGCTAGGGCAACGGCTCGCGTGCCGGCAGATATGGCTCCGCGTGCCATAGGTTCGCCATCACTGGCCTAGGTACATCAATACCAGAAACCATATTTAAGAAAAGACAAATTAGCAAAAATTCACTGCATTCTGCAGAATTTTAGCTAAAGCTTCATTATGCATGTGGAATAGGCATAGCCAGAAGGATAAGGCAGAGCATCTGAGTACAGATCAGACAATGGGACCTGCTGATCAAAGAGAAAGGAGGGGAGGGAGGGAGGGAGGGAGGATTTAACTATTCTCTTTGAAAGTATTATGAAAGATGCCTATCAACTTTAAATGAATTTGTTAGAAAGTCAGCAATTCCTTCTGCATTCAGAAACCATCACAGCATAAACGTAAACATACATGACATCTCACCTTCATGAGATGCTCCTCCATGTATGAAGCAAAGTACTGCAGAATCCCCATCTGTTCCTGTAGCTGTTCGGGAATTGCTGAAGTCGGGAAGGTGAAACGTTTGCTATTTGTCAGGTTGTAATGTACTTTCCTAAAAGGCAAGAGAATGTAGTTCACTATAGCAGCCAGAAGCACTTTTTGGATATATTATGATGTACAAACTATCTACATATGGTAGAATCAAATGGAGAGGTGTCTTATTTTGATTTCATTTTTTAATTTTTTGGCCATTCAACAATTTAGTATTGGTAACATCAACAATCCTGCCGTATGACATGGGAGTGGATGTGCATAGCTCCTAAAGAGGGTTTCTAATATAGTGATAAATATTAAAATGTGTTTCAAAAATGCATTATCAGGTCTTTTGGAGCAGGGGTCCCCAACCCCCGGGCTGTGGACCGCATGCCAGCAACTGGGCCGCGCAAACAAGCGAAGCCCCATCTGTGAGATGCAGGCAACATGCAAAACCACTCTCCCTCTGATCCGCGGAAAAACCTTTCTACATGGAGCCGGTCCCTGGTGCCCAAAAGGTTGGGGGCCACTGTTCTAGAGCAGGGCTGTCAAACTCGCGGCCTGCAGCACAGATGCGTCACGTGCTGGCCACGCCCATGCCCGGTTTAGCGAAGGGGGGGAAGTCATGATATGTCATGTGACAACGCTGTGACAACGCGAGTTTGACATCCGTTCTAGAGCATCCCAAGGGGGGGGGGGGAAGGCAAGCACAAATTGTTGAGTTACTTTAAGCAGAAAATGTCACTTTCCCTTTGTTGTGATCTCCTTGCTCATGGCTTCAGTCATCCATTATTTTATTGCCTGTTCTACCCAGTGATTATCTTTCGGCCAATAAGGCTGATTATCATTCGGCCAATAAGGTCTTCCGCTGTAGCGCAGAGCTGATTCAAGTGCTTTACCAGCCTCAACTATATCCATATCCCTTCCTCAGCTCCTCGATCAATCAATTTCTTCCACTTACTTCCAGTCAGCCGAGAGACACATGTGAGTTCCATCATTGAAGAGGACACCAATGCTGTGGTTGGAGAGCTGGTAACCAAATCCGTACTTGTTGGAATAATCCACCCACTTGCTCACCCAAACAAAATGTTCATGGCAAGCCAGGGAAGCGGGATTCGTCTCAGCTGGACAATGAACAAAGATACTTATTAATTTAGGAGAAATTGTTCGTATTAGATCAAATAATCCTCTTTAAAGTACTGTATCAAAGACAGACAACATAGAAAGGAGCAAACTTAAGATGGCTCCTCTTCCTCTTTCCCAACATCAGCCTCTAAATATGGAGGATGGATATGTGAAGCAAGAAGTATCCCTTATTTATGAAAAGCCACTCTCTTCCAATTCATGACCAAGTGCGAAAAGCCATTTGCACATTCAGCAGGGAAAGCTCACATACAGACTTAATTTCCTTTACAAAGTTCAAATCCTTTGTAAAGAGCGTTTCAGCTCACACGGAAGCCTTTGCATGCAAACAAAGGCTTCCTTAAGGGCAGTTCTAGCTGACACAAATATAACTGGAAAAACAGGGTTCATCCTAGCTGCTTATATGGTCAATTTTAATCTTGAATAGGATTACAATTTTCCAGCGTCCTACGTCATAGTGAGAGACCCAAAGGTAAAAATAATTGTCCAGTATCTCTCCCACTACAAATGGAGGGGGCGATATGGATGATTATAATATGTTGTTTTCCATTCCCCCTCCTAGTGAACAGACCGTCAACACTTGGACATTAATATTAAAAAGGACTGGGAGAGGGAAAAGTGTTCGGAGGGTACAATATAGAGCAGTGATGGCAAACCTTTTTTTCCTCGGGTGCCAAAAGTGCATGCGCGTCCGCTATTGCACATGCGCAAGTGCCCACACCCATAATTCAATGCCTGGGGAGGGCAAAAACGGCCCCCACTCCCCCACGGAAGCCCTCTGGAGGCCGGAAATGGCCCATTTCCCAACTTCTGGTGGGCCCGGTAGGCCCATTTTTCGCCCTCCCCAGGCTCCAGAGGCTTCCCTGGAGCCTGGGGAAGGCAAAAATGCCCTCCCCTGTCCCCAGGAGGCTCTCTGGAAGCCGAAAACACCGTCCCAGAGCCTCCGTGCGAGCCAAAAATCAGCTGGCTGGCACGCACATGCGCGCTGGAGCTGAGCTAGGCAATGGCTCGCGTGCCGGCAGATATGGCTCCGCGTGCCACCTGTGGCACGCGTGCCATAGGTTCGCCATCACTGATATAGAGCTTTGTACCTCCTGTGCTTTAGCCCGTTTGATATTAACTTTCAGGAGAGAAGCTCTTTCCACATGGTCCACCAGCCCATTCCGAATTTCTGAATTAATACCCTTTACTTACCAGAAGGCATAATAGAAAGACAGTTCTTCAGGAGCCCAACAGCAGATTCAAAAAGAGCTGATGCTGTGACACAGTCTTCAAATACTAGACAAAAGAAAAATAATGACACAAGATTATTCCAGCTTCTATGAAGCAAGCTTAAGAAGATTCTCGTTTGCGACGCTAAAAATCTGAATATATATGTTAGGGAAATTCATTTTTATTAGAAGATGATGTAAAACTGCAATCTCTGATTCACCAAATTAGTAAAAATTGATTAGGTTGAACCTCTTAAAGCTATACTAATACTTTTTGCTGTTCTCCGCCAGAACATGGCAGAAGTCCATCTGGCCAAGGTGTCCCCCACTCTGCTGTTGTTTAGAAGAGCCATGGAGACCCAGGGCCCTTGGCAAGGGAGAAGACGACCCTCTCACTTTGATCCATCTGGCTTGTCACACTTGCCATCTTTCATCTTTCTTTTTTCCTGTTTCAGTGGTTTTATTCTAATTTGATTGCTGTAATCCACCCAGAGTCCTTGAAGTCAGGCCACATACAAGTTTAATAAATTATTGGTCAGAAAAGCAAGCTGGATGATTAGACTGAATTTGGTGTTTTTATGCACCTATTGAGTCCTTCCCAAATACTTGGGAGTAGGCAGATGTTGTTTGATGGTGTTAAAAGATTTCATCTTTAAGCTGTTCCAAGCAAAGCTGCCTTTTGCAATTGACTGATGGTGATTTTGTCAATGACAATGGTGTTCAGGTGGCACTCCAGATGTTTTGGGATAGTACCAATAGCAATAGGTGCCTTGGGTACAATCTTTGCTTTCCTTTGGTACAATCATTCTACAACTATTTGTAGGTCTTTGTATTTAGTTATATTTTTCTCCATTTCTTTCTCTTCTATTCTGCTGTCTCCAGGTATTGCCATGTCCATTGCTAAGCTTTTTAAAATCTTTCTTAATAGTTGTTATGTCTGGGGTGCCATATCGCAGCATTGGTCAGTTTAAATTTTAAAGTCCCAGAGCAATTTAGCTTCTTTATTTTCTATTATTTTGTCTATTTTGTGGTCCTACCAGTTCTTACTTGCAGGTAAATAGTATTTCTTCCGGATGTTCCAATGCACCATTGTTGGTACTTTGTCATGCCACTGATCATAATCAGTCTATGCAATTTTCTTCAGCAGCTAACTAGGTGGTCCACTTCAGCTTCTTTGCAGAAGCGGCCTTTGCTCTCTGTGGCTACTTTCTCAAGACTGGTTTTGTATGCATTTTGTATGTTCTTAAGATTTGGTCTTGTGCAGCCAGAATTAGCCCCTCAGTCTGTTTCTTCAACTTTCCTGCCTTTAGCCATTGCCAGATCTTGTTGTTACCTGCTTGCCTATTTTTTTTTCTGTACTGTACTGGCCATATAATACTTTGCCTTGTCATGTCTATTTTCTATCCTTCACTTGGTCTTTTCTTGTAGGCCAGTTTGGTTTCTCCAATATTTAGTAAGCCTTCATGATGAAATAGCTCCAGTGCATCTTCTTCACTGTTCTTCAGATATTCTTCCAATGACCTTTTTTCTTCTTCAAATGTCTGGTGTACTTGCAACATTCCATAACTACATATGTTCCTTGATAAATATTACCTTTTATCTAAGAAAGGCCAGGAATATGTTTTGGTTCTGCTATTGGACTGATAGCTATCTTGAATTTCCAATGTTATGAGGTCATCTGTTCAAATTACAATCCTGATCCCAGGTATTTGCAAGTCTACTGCTTGCCTATGGAGATTCTCAGTCATCAAAGTCATAGTTGTCCCAAAGATGCTTTTTCAAGAGGCAACTGGACTTTGTTTTTCTTCGAAGACGTTTCGCTTCTCATCCAAGAAGCTTCTTCAGCTCTACTACTTCTAGTAAACTCCACTTCTTAAGTGGATTTAATCCACTTAACCAACTTTGTAGAAGTTTAAAGATAGCCACTTCATTGGGTGAATGTATTCTGAACATCACCATATCCTATTGGAAATAATGGTAATTCTCACCTTCACAGCTACTAGCTGTTGTCCCACGAATGGATCTGGAGATGGACTTCTGTGAACCCTCTTCAGCTAGGGTCTCTGTAGGGCTAGAGCTAGGACTCTGACCATTCACAGGAGTGACCTTTAAAAAAAAACCAGAGTCATTTTAGTCTATATCCTTCTATCCATCTGATCTTTTATTTCTTGTTAATTTCAGTGTATACTATTAATCTTTCTTTCTTCCCCTTCTGAAAGGGCCATGTGATCAACAAAGTTCCTAAAGTTAACTTACTTCATTTCCGTCCACAGTTTTGTGACTTATTTGCCTGCAGATAGAAGTCTTTACAAGGCCAGATACCAGTTTAGAGATGTCGTCTTTCTCTTCAGAAGCAGCCTTCTTAACTGTGGAGGGGGAAAATTCAGAACAGTTATATAACAGGCAATTCTATGAGTGACAAAACGAGTTCAAGAAGGACAATATCTATAGGAGATTGTGTTAAAACCAGAAAACTACATTCAGCTTGACCACAATTCTATTCAAAAGCTGATAATATAGGAATGATATAGATGATAATATAGCCAAATTTACAGCTCCCTTGTCCATTATTTATATTTCAAGTATCATATAGTAAATTGTTAAGAATAACTTGCCTGTTGCCAATTCTAATACTTCCAAAATTTCCCAGATATGCAAAGGCAACACCCAAACCAATTAAAATTAAATATTCTCTGATGATTGGTTCAAGATGTGCAACCAAAAGACCACAAATTAACTGGATAGGATAGGCATGCTACTAATTTTTGTCCAATACAATTGTAGGATTTTAGGAAATATGTCATGCACTAGGGCACACTGCAGAACTCACCTCTGGACTTTCTTTTTCTAAAGAGTGTCTTTGTGACCTTTACCAACAGGCTCTTAGCAGGGTTGGGGGGGCTCAGTTCGGGCGCCATCATGCAGCTGCTGGGTGGGAGCTTATCAGGTATGTATGCCTAGAAAATTAAAAGTATTAGTAAAATTAAACTAAATGTCACAGCAGAAAGCATTCATTGTATCACATTTTCCCTGCTTTTTCAGAACTCTTCTTATGCAGGTTTAAGATTGGGCCATTTTCATCAAATGTTCTGCAGTCATGGGTTTTAAAATTCTGCAGAAGGTTCTGATTTAAGAGGCAAGAATGTAACAATCAGGTTGTTCAGAAAACAAAAGCCAGAGCAAAGAGCAGAGTCATGTGAGCCTAAGCGTTAATTAGAAGCAGGATGCAATTATCTAAATTACAATCCAGGCAAGATTCCAGGAGCTCACACCCTTAGTAATAGGGGCAGTGATGTTCTTGCGCTGCTAGGGCCCCAATGATGGCTTCACCTCTAGCAGGGCAGCATCCAAGCAAAAGATGGAGAGACAACTACCAATTGATTATACTTTGTAACAGCCCAGTTTGTGGTCCTGGCATTACTGCGCCAAAATTAAAATAGTGCGCTTTTGAAAGGACTGCCACTCACCTTCGTGAAAAACTCGTGGTCCAAGATTTCTTCCAATGTGAAGCGTTCCTCTGGATTGCGTTTCAAAATGCCAGCGAGGAGGTTTTTGGCTGATACAGAAAGGAAAGGAGGAAGCGTATATACAACATATTTGATGCAACGATAGGTCTCCTTGAGATCTGAAGTCTCAAAAGGGGGGTTTCCACATAGTAAAGTGTACCTAAGGTGTAGGAGGGAGAGAAAGAAGAGGGCAAACGATGAATGCTAAGGAGATTGAAGGATACCACTTCTCTGCAGTCAGCACTGACAGGCTCTCTATTAGCACTTGACTCAGCAGCAACCATGGAGGAAGTTTATGTTAGACAACACCCAGTTTTAAGTTTTCTCTGTAATCAAGCTCATGAGACATTGCTATTCCTCCAAGTGCCTGCAGACCGGAGGCACATCCGGCTGTCAGATGACAGGGCTCCTCCATGTGATCAGAGCTAAGAATCTCTTAGGAACTAAACTTTTCTGGAATGAATCTGAGCTGAAGAAGCACAGGGAGTTCTTCCCTTAAGTGGCTTCTCAGTGAAGATCCCTCTCCCCTTTCTCAGCATTTAGAAGTACATTTTCCATATGTGCTGTGTAAACAGGAAACTGTGGGTAACCAAAGCAAAGCAATCTAAAGACTCAAGACTATTTTTCAAGATGCGCCGGAAAACTGTTGAATACCACCTGAGAGTTAAAACAGTTACCCTGTGTGCTGCAGGAAAGCCACTTTTTTCCATTTGTTTTGAAGAAATTAAAAAGATCATTAAAGTTTAACGACAGCACTAATGTTTTGAGTTTTAAAGCAGTGTTTATGCTTAAAAACACATGAATCACACATAGTTTAAACTCCGCGATCTACACGCAGTCTAGATAATGACCGGAGCTTTTTCTTGAGGCTAATTTTTATAGACTGCAAGAACAATGAAACTAGACTGTTATGGAGACCTGGTAAATTTGGCATCAACAAGGGAAAGTGGATGCACTTTGTCATCAACTCCTTTTAATGGCCTCAAGGAAACGTTTTTGGAGGACCATTTGTCTGAAATAGTATATGGTCCAGTTGAGCAGGAGGTTGGACTAGAAGACCTCTATGGTCTCTTCCAACTCTATCATTCTGTTACGTTCCATCAGAACACTGTATGTTATAGACATGTGAAAGGAGTGTCCCAAAAGCAAATTTAATATGCTTTTAAATTGTTTTTATTGATTGTTGTTTCTGTGCCTTACTGTGAGCCGCCCAGAGTCCCTCTGGGAGTTGGGCGGCATAGAAATTCCAATAAACTAAACTAAACAAACTAAAGGTGTTTTTTCAAGAGGCAAATGGACTTTCTGGTTTTTCTTTGAAGACGTTTTGCTTCTCATTCAAGAAGCTTCTTCAGTCTTCTACAGGAGGAGTATTAAGATTTGCAGAAACCAAGAGAGAACTAAAACAGGCTTCATGCAAGTTACAGCCTCCATGAAGTCCATTTTGACTTGGGTTTACATGGTACTCAAGGAAGTGATTGATTTATATATCCCCATTGCCAGCTATTTGTCAAAGCTTGGGGAAGGCTCATATAATGCTATTTTGTGATTACTTTGCAGTTTCCCCATAATACTCTGCTGAAACTGGACTTAATGGCTAGAATTTGGCCTTTTGCTATATTCTATTCATTTTACTAGAATTTCTATTCAGATTCTTGGACCGGTCTAACCTTTTGGCATAACTTCAGTACTTTTAAGTGACAAAACTGAAGCAGACTTTTAAATGATGTTACATATACCTGTACATGCACCTATTCATGCTTACTAATTTTATTTTATTTACCCACATAAAAGAGCAGATCTCTACAAAAGCCACGCTGCAGAAGCATACAATCAATCATAAAATTTAAGGTCTAGACTTACATGACACAACCCAAAGACCATACATCTGATTCTGGCCCATGTCCTTGTCGCACTAGCACTTCTGGAGCAAGGTAATTTGGAGTACCACAGATAGTCCTGGAGAACAAAAGTACACAGTATGAGACAATGAACCGAGCCTAACATTTCTGCAACTCCCTTTCATGCCTTTTATTCAACTTGACAAAATATTTATTTTCCCAACTTAGTATCCTTCATGTAGTCAGGCTAGCTAGAATTTTCAGCTAGTACTTAAGGGTGTACATTTAGGAGGTATAGGTAATTAAAGGCAATGATCCTGGCTGCTGCCACCACATACCCGGTTTCCCCCAAAATAAAACATCCCCTGATAATAAGTCCAATCGGGCTTTTGAGTGCATGGCAATAAGGCCAAGCGCTTATTTCAGGGTTCCAAAAAATATAAGACTGTGTCTTATTTTCGGGGAAACATGGTAGCAGGTCCAGTAAATAGGACTGAAATGTTCCCCCCCCCCACAAAAATCCCACCAAAATAGCCTCTCAAATTAGCCAGCTATTTGTTAAACGTAAGTTGTCAAAACTGGGAAGAAGCACAGTTCCAGTAAATCAAAAATGAGCCTTTAAGAGAAAAAAATGTATAACCAAACTATTTTTTATTTTGAAGTTCTACTACTGCTAGGATTTTTTTAAGCTATAATATAACTTGATCCATTCATTGTTAGCTCTTAGGAGAAATTAAACTTTTCATCAAGGGTGTCAGAAAACAAAACATGACTTGCCATTTTTATTTTATCATTTCTTTTATTCTGCAGCTGGGCTTCAGAAACCTTCCTTCTTCCAGCCACTTCATAAGTCACATGAACACATTGCCTTGTTCTACGAACAGGACACGCAAGAAGCTTTTTCACAACTTCCCAATGAGGAAGTATGAGCCATTCTGCATCTAACAACCTGTGCTGGTAGACTGACACGGCTTTCCCACTAATACTCAGTTCTGATCGGTACGATTGCCAACTCCAACTGCCAACATTTGCACAAAGTGAAGCGTAACGCAAGATAAGCTTACCCATTGTTTCCCTCTATGGAGCAAACCACAAGGTCTCAGCCTTAGACATTACTACAGACACCACATTGTTTCTTCGGTGACCAAGTTCCAGGCTGATGCAAAGGAGTCTATTTCAAGTCCCTTGGCCCCTGTTGCACTCAGATTCTTCCCCTCCCCCCCAAACACAGCTGCAAAGAATGAAGCACCAGGACAATAAAGCTCTGTAAAGGAAGACCCTTCACCCTTACTTAGAATAAAGACCGCATTAGAGATGGCAGCACAAGAACATAGTCCCAGAGAAATACGGCAGGGACTAGCAACATGGGCCTGCAAACACTAATGTTTGCATTGGTCCACCCCTTCTAATTTTTCTAACCCATCATAGACTCCTTTGAAAAAATGGAATTTAGAACTTCCACTAAAAATCTCCCGATTTTCAATCTTGGGGTGGGTGGGTAGAGAAGGGTTAGGCAACTGGGAGATATTATGCAATACAGCAAAGGCCTGAGAATTTGCTGATGCCCGGCATAAAAATGTTGAATCACTTACTTTTTTCTCTGGTCTGCAGGCTCCTGGCGAGCAGCCAAACCAAAGTCACCAACTTTCAGTTCCATATTTTCATTGATGAAAAAGTTACCTGTGGCAGACATATTGGTTATTTGCTTAGTTTTCATTACCTATTTCCTGCCTTTCTACCTCAATTTGACAATACAAAAATATTCTCAAAGTTCACCCCTCCCTGCCTCTAGGCCAAGAAGTTACTAATCCTATATACAATGTGCCATCTAAATAAAAAAAGTTTAAACTGAGTACATTTTAGCATTTAGAATCCTAGTTTTTTTTTTAAAAGAGAAGATCTTAGCATGCAAATTTAGAGAGATTATACTGTGTCTCCTTAAGGCAATCTCATTCTCAAAACAAGTACTGTAGTTAACATGTTAGATATATATATATATTGGCACAATTTATTTTACTCATGAGTAAGAGAGCAGCTGTGCTGTACATACCCAACTTGAGGTCTCTGTGTAAAATGCCTTTAAGGTGGAGGTACTTCAAAGCAGAGATTATTTGTCTGAGGTAATACCGAACCTCTGGCTCCAGGAGGGTATGGCGGGACTTCCAGATATGTGCCAAAGACTAAAACAAGACATAATTAATCATAAAGAGGCTACAAGCAGACTGCTATTTGGCGCACTGTTCAGAACTCAAGTTCAAATCCCCACTCCTCCGTGAAATTCAGGAGTAAATGTGAGCCAGTTATTAATCTAATCTAATCTGCTCCACAATTCTTCAATTTGATGAGATGGAAAACTTTAAGCCACATACTGGTGGTTGGTGGCAGAAAAAGAACTATAAATACATGGGACATAGATATGGCTGTCCCAGTTACCCATGAGTCTCATGACCAGTAAAGGCGATAGAAAGGGTTTCTCCTCAATCCTTTACATATCAGGCATGGACAAACTTGGGTACAATAGATTTTGTTATACTGTAACATCTTATCCACCTTATTGGTTATGCTAGCTAGAGATGATAGGTATTGAATACATTACTGTCTCGGTGTCCATATGTTGCTCTTCCATTCTAATATTCTAATTCTAATATTCTCCCATTCAAAGTCAGTCTAAAGTGTTCTAATTCAAGTATGTTTCCATTTGATCCTACGTTTCCACATTCCCATCTAATCTTCTTAATGAAGTTATGATGTATCTACAAGTTTTTCTAATTTTTTTCTCAGACTCCAAATAAAATCCATGCAATACTTCAATGTCCGCTTTCCGAAATTCAAGATACTCAAGTGACTAGAAATGTTATCTTGTGGGTACGGTGAAATATGCTAAAATGTATATGAACTCCACGAATGAAATTTGATATTAAACATTAAGAAGGTTCACCAAAGAAATTTTCAAATCTTAATAGCCATTTTTAGCAGAGGTCATACTTCTCAAGTAATGGCATGAATTCTGATATAACATCTACAAACACTATTCCAACAAGTAATCCTTACTGGACAATTTAATACCTACTCTGATGTACCCCAGAGCAACTGAAGCCATTAAGATGCCAAAAGTTGACATTGTTTATATGAAATTAAAGTAATATATAAAGTAATAAAGAACAAGTAACCAAAATAGAACAAGTGCTATTTGTGGTAGTCCTAATGTCTACACTGAAAATACTTCTATGACAGATTCTTACAAAGAACATTTTTATCACTAAGAATACTTTCAAAGCAGAAATGAATTTAGGAAGACAAGCAGGAAGCCTCAAAGTGTCAAGTTGCAATACACACCTTCAGTATTGGTAAGCAACTTAGAAGTGAACATCTTTACTAACAACATTGTGAACAAAGTTTAACAAAAATAGACCCTGCAAGATGATAGCACCAAATCATTGTTCCAGAGAGGGCATAACCTATAAACTATAACTATATGAGCCATAGGAGAATGCACAATGCTATAAAATATTTTTGTTCCAACTGATCATGTGATAGCAGCCCTAGTTTCATTGTCCAGCAGAGAGCTTCCTAAGGCTTTGATGAAACAATGATGGTGAGAGACATCAAAAGAACATACATAATTGTAAAAGGAGGCAGCTATAATATAGTAAAACATGCTTCAGGGAACACATGGGGTTCAGAGACAGAATGTAACTTAGTACTCACTTTCCTACTACAATGCTCAAGGAAAATATAAATGTTGTCTGCATCTTCAAAATGATGTGAGAACTTCACGATATGTTTGTGATGCAAATCTCGGTGTAGTTCAATTTCATTGACGATCTGAAAGAGTCACCAGAAGGGTTACAGCTCAAAACCAACATCTAGCACAAATTGATCACTTCGCTTATTCTCAGCCTGCTCAGGCCTCAGACACATACCTTCTCACGTTGGTGTGGTTTAGCCACTCTGCTGTGAGGGATAACTTTCACGGCATATGTTGTGTTGCTTGAGAGGTCAATTGCTTCATAGCATCTTGCAAATCCCCCCTGCCAATCAAAAAGCAGAAATTACCTATGTATGCTGCAGGAACTTCCCATTTTCCCATGATGCACAAGTAAATTATTGGAAGGCACTTATTCAACACACCCACATTATTCTGAATATAATATTCTAACTGTAGTCAAGGTTCTTGGCCATTCTTACTTTTTTTTTAAACTTCCTGCCCCACTACCTCTCTTGCCTATGTCAATTTGCAAAATTAGCTAATGGGCCATTGTTAGAGAGAGAGAGAGATGGAAAGACAGAGAAATGTAGAAAGCATCTACAGGTCTGGTCTCCAGGTAAAAGCTTCAGAGAGGAATAACAGGCAGGAAGATTCTTTGTCAACTAGCTAAATGTCCATAATAGCCTATTTATAATGTAGCAGGTTTTCTCAGGCCTTCTGCTTTTTGTGACAGCACTGAGCAATAATAAACAGATCTAAAACTCTAAGATAAATACCTTGTCAAGAGCACAGCGCAAATGGTATGAGTACATAATTGCATTAATAGGATGAGGTCACCTAGATATATCTGGGCCATGTTTAATGTCAAACTCTGATACTTTGTGTTAGAAAGATGAAAATGTGTCCAAAACTTTTGCCCATATTTGTCTCATTGTACCTATGACTCAAATGCATTGCAGATTTAAATCAGTTGGAGATAAGGACAGTTCAAGAGTCATATTCTCGCTTATGGTCATTGAAATTTTAACCACAAAACAATTACTTATAAAACAGCAAACATAATGGTTAAGAAACCTAGAAATTGAATCCTATGATAAATAGCTAAAATAACTTTGATTACTTGGCTTGGAGAAAAGATAGCCTTCCTTAGATACTGTATCCAAAAAAGAAATTTAATTTTTAAAAAGTTACTGGTGGCAGCTTGCTGACAGTAAAATAGTATGTTTCAGAAGATAATATGCTTCTTGGAAGGCATTCAACAGAAGTGGGTGGGTGGAGATATTCTTGATGCAGATTCTCACACCGAGGCCTAAATTTTCAAGCTCTTGTTCCAAATGTTAAAACAACATGCTTGATGTGCTGACTACACAATCAAATATTTCATTGCTTCTAATATTTGTCAGGAATGTGCAGGTACAAATTTGATAAATTTGATCCAGCAATTTGAAATATACTATTCTTTCTTTGTTATGTATTTTTTTAGGATATAGTTTTGCCTACAGCTTTGGAGCTTACATTCACGCCTTTGAGTTTCACTTTACTCATGGTAGGCTTTTTTTCAACAGAGAATGGCTAAGCCCTGTTCATATGACACCCAAAACAAAATTACTCTCTAGACAAGTTTTTCAAGCAGCATAGAAAGTACAAGCTTGGCTGCACCATATTCTCCTTTGTTTGAAATATCTTCACACCTAAACAACATTTTGGCCAAGACAAACCAGTTTCTGTGCACCAGAGAATCCTGGCTTGGATATTGTCTTTACAGAAGCAATTTAGGCTAGTATCATCAAAAACAGTTCCCAATTGATAGCAATAAGAAAACAAGTATTTCCACACACTGCCACATTCAATGCAAAATGTTTTTTCTTGATACTAAACGAAAATATCACCATAGCCAATGAACAGACACATTGCTTTGTATAATGTAGAGCAAACACAACCAAAAGTTGCACTCCTTCTATCAAAGTATGACCTTTGAAACATGATCAGTTTTCCTGGCAGAGATTTCCAGCATAAATGCTGCTGTTTTCGCCAACCCATTCAGAAAGCTAGTTATGTATATTGCTCAACAAGTATGCCAATTTTGTATGACCAAAAAAGAAAATATATTTTAATCAAAATATTCTTGCTCTTGTATTTTGAGAAACTCTCTGTATCCAATAATATATAACTCAGCAGCATCTACTTAAATAATAGTCGTATGGCATCTTAAATATAACAAATGCCTTTTTATTGTGTAAACTCCTGTGGATCACAGTGTGCTTCATGAGATGCATGGACTATTGTCACAAAAATAGAGTACATTCTGATTCCGATGAAAATACAGAAATGGCCATTATCAAAACAGTGGAAAAATGTGACATACACCTATTTGCACTGATCACCCATTCCTATGAAATGCACTTCTAGGTACATCCTTTAAAAATTAAATAAATGCATGCTTCCACGAGTTATGCAAGAACTTTGTAATGCAACACCAGATTAAGAAAACATACAAAAAACTCTTTGCTTAACCTTAGAATTCATCTTGAGTTCTATTTTCACACGGGTCATATTGCTTCTTTATTGCTTCACGAACATTAAAAGACAGCTATGTTTCTAAAGAAAACACTTGCGAAGCCTCAAAATGCTAGAAAAACAGAGCGGGTTCACTCATGGCACAAAATCAGTGATTTGTTTAAAAAAAAATATGGCTTGGTGGAGAATGTAATAGTCACATTATGAGTATAGAATTCCACAGCCTCCACCAGCAAGCACCGCAGCCTTGTTCAACGTGATGCTGTTAAATACACTGAAAATTAGTTGCTAACATTCCCAGCCAATTGAGTTTTCAGTCATACTAGCTATAAATCACAAGGCTTGAAGTCTAATGCAACTGGAGAATAAACATACTGGACTGCCTTCAGATTCAAGCTATTCCTATTGAGTAACTTGATGTACCTGTCTGAGCATGAAAGAGTCATGTGAGGATAGCCCTCTAAATGCCTTTGGCATTTACGCCCCACCTTTTCTCTGGGATGCTCTGGGTAGCTTATAATGAGATAACCCTCAGAAGTTTGAGGATTAGGCTAAGCTCATAATAATTTAAAAAACTCCATATAAGCACAATTCAGATCAAGGCCACCCAGTCCCAAGTCCAATTTCTGTGGCAGCTATTTATTTTTTTTAACAGAACTCATAAACCATTAAGTTGGGAAGATGGTCAGTATATACTGGTAAATTAATAAATAAAAAATAAAAATTTGAGGCCTAGTAGGTGAAACACATATTTATCTTTAAGAATTCTAAACCCAGAAATTTTAGATATCAAAGCTGAACCGAGTTTTCAGTCTTCATAACCCAGAAATCCATTGGCACCCAGCCACCTTCTAATTACACTGTATTAAATCACATTTGTTTTGCTAGTTTTACTCTATTGTTGTGATCACTTATATTACTGTTGCTTGCTTAACCATGGTTTATTAAATAAGCCACAGTTGGTTAATTAACATAACCCTAAACCATAAGTCATGTAAACTACTAGAAGTTGGCCACCGGGTCTAGTTTCTGCTAATCCCTACAGTCAGCCAAGAGAGAAATTCTCTGCCAAGGTCAGTCTTCACAACCCCCAGAGAAACATAGTTATATTAAAATTTGCTTGCTTACAATTAAATCCAAGTTTCCAGCATCAAGAAACAAGCCAACCACAAGAATTGATTCACATACAACCATAAGCTAGAGTTAGAATTCAGTGTCTGGTGAATACAGTCCTTAGCTACAAATCCTTTTCGCAGTCACCAAACTATCTGCAGGATGGAGAGACAAACTATCATCTATCGACTAGCAAACCAACACGGGCCCGGATTTCTTTAAAAGAATCCTCTTAGAGAGAATTGGTTTCTAATAATGGGACATCTCTAGCGCTTTTAAGGGAAGAAGAATGCATAGACTCATGCCGGCGGCAGGGGAGAGAGAGGGGGGAAGAACCAGATCGTATAAGATCCCACGCCACCCAATGGGAAGAGCACAGCAGGAGTCGTGCCCAGACAGGCCTGTCTCGGATCAACCGAAATCTTGCTGGGAAGGAAGATAAGAGCCTCAATCGGGACGAGACAAAAACCCAGGCTAGGAGAAGGGAAGCTTTTTGCTCCCCCGTCACAAAAACTATCCTCAAGTACCACTTATCACGTTCAATCATTCCCAACATAAACCAGAATAAACTATTCCTTAAATCCATTCTCCCAGTCGTGAACGCGGCTCATTCAGCGCTTTCCGCGCCGAGAAGAGAAGCCAGCTTGGCTCATCCCTCGGACACGGACTGGAGAGCGGCCCAGGAATCACGGTCGCTCCCTCCAGCGAAACCCTTCCTACCCGCACGTACCTTGCCGAGCAGACGGCCTTTGCTGTAGGATCTGCCCGTGACTGGGTCGCTAATAGTTCGGGTGGGTTCGGCCGATTTAGATGTCTCCATACGGGTGGATTTAGGCGTCTCGATCGCGGGAAACGAAGGTTTGTACAGATCCGAGGCCATAACGTGGTCATTGAAAGGATGAGAAGGGGGGAAACAAACGGGCTCCATGATAGCCCGGCTTCTTCAGTCCCTCCGAGGAGGGAAGGAGTCGTCGGCCCTCGTCCCGGTGCCTTCTCCCGAGCGCACGCAAAGACACGTGCCGCGCCGGCAAAGGAAGTTTCATCTACTCTTTCTGCGCCTACAGTCAGGGAATCCCGGTACTTTTATAAATGAGTGAGTCTGACGTCATCGAATAGAAAACCCCTCCCGCCAAACTAGAGGGCGGGAATTAGCCCTTAAAGAACCTGTCACCTCTCTTAAAACAAAAGAGAGATGCAAAATAGTCCCTCCGTTCTCTGGAAGAGCAAAAAAAAAAGGAGGGGGAAGTGGAATCGGAAAGCTGCATCGACGGAAACTAAGGATAAAATTTAGAAATGGCGCTTACAGTCGCCGGGGAAAGGTTGCCAGATTAACATCTTGGGTTTCTGATCAAATATATGACTGCAAAATGAAGACCAGGATTATGGGGCAATAAAGACTTCAATAAAGGAGAATATTTGTAGCTCAGGGTTGAAATGAGGGGTCCTTGGTGCTCTCTCAGCTTGCTCGTTTTCTTGCAGGCGTTTTATTACCCTAACTATAGGTAACATCACCAATGCTAATCTAATAAAGACTTCGTTTTCCGTCTCTTTGCTCCACTCTAGAGACCGTTTGGAATTTTGCTCTCCAGAAATTGTAAGTCTACTTGTTTTTCCATCTAGGAGCCCTGTTTAATGCTGAAAAACAAATGCCCTCTTCGGGATGTGAAGAACAGACTTTGTAGACAAATCTTTGTGGTACAAATCTAAATTCTACATATCCAAGATCGCTGCTGATTAGATTCTGCAGGTTGCAAAAACTTTAACATAATCAAGAACATGTATTTAATTAAACTTAGAATATAACATGTTACGTGGACATAGTGGATTCAAGCATCACCCTAAGCTGTAATATAGTTTGTTTGATTTTAACTCTGTATATTCCAGAAACTCAGCTATTGTGGTTGGCAAACAACAGCAGTAGTTTGAATTAACTGCTGTGACTTAATTGTGGTTTATTCAAGTATGCATGGTTAAAGAATCATGGTTTAATACATGTGAACCTGATCCCAATTAATGGTGTTCACATGATACATTTAGCCATGATTAGTTTGTGTACTCAGAACATCTGGCTAGATTTATGCAATACATTGAATTATAAACTATTTATATTGGCTGGATTATACTACAATATGGCTAAATCCCACCAGGCTAGGCTAAAATAAGTTTGGCAAGTCAATGAATTCAATGACTCATATGAACCCAGGCCTGGATAACCTTGAGCCATTCACTATTTCTAGCCTAACTAGCTGAGGCTAGTTTTTAAAACCAGAATACAATTGTATTGGATACATATTAGAATCATTGTGTAATAATTAGGCTAGATATATAACTTAAAAAAGCATGATATTGAATGTGCAACTGATGTGCAACTATTTCCAGATAAGCATTTCTAGTGGAATCTCAATTGCTCATTCACTCATACTTTACAGGGCCCTTATGATGGTATTTATTTGTAATCCACTATATTTCCAGAGTTCTATTTTTATCTGATTCACTCAGCAGAAAAGGCATGATTTTCCGGAAGCACAGAATACCATCCCCATCCCAATGTATCTTAGCATTGTGCTTATAATTATGGGTTTGCTATAAGGAATAAAAGTATTTTTAAAACCACATAAAACTTTCAATAAAATAAAGCAGTAAGTATAATTTTATTACCATTATAAATACTGTTACTAGGAATTTTTTCAATGTGTGACATGCAGTATTCCTTAGAATTATATCTACATATATTTGTGTTTTTTTATGTGTACCGGCAAAAGTTCCTTCTGAGAGTTACTACCATTTTAACTATTTTGAAATTCACTAATTTTTAAAAAAATATAGCCACAATATTTTAATACAATCTAAATAATTAACTTTTAAAAGTAATAAAACTAGTGACAGATCCAAAAGATTAAATGTGTTTGAGCAGTGGTGTGGATTCAACTGGCCAATACATTGTTACTCATTTCAAAATACACTTTCTGAAAAACTCAGAAAACTAGCATAAGGATTGTGGTAAGACTGAAATACCGGTAGGTGTTTTGTTGCAAAAGTGCAGTAACTCCTAGCTAAGTGAAAATCCATATAAATTTTGCTTATAAGAAGAAAACAACTACATACTAGCATTTAGTCCATGGAAGCTGGGTAGTTCAGAAATGTGAATAATAAATTGAAAGACATCAGAAGGGAAGGAAAGATGCCATGAGATTAGAATTGTAGCCCTATTTAAAAAATTAATAGTCATAATCATCAACCCAGTTTTGCTACTTGGAAATATCTCCTATTGGCTACATATTTCTTTGTATGGTTGTTTCCATGTATATCTCATTCCCCCCCCCCTTTTTTTTGCAGATGGAAGCAGAATTAAAAAAAAAGTGATTCAGTTATTGTGCAATTTGAGGTGTAGTACCTGAAGCTTGCCAAATTATTTGCCAACTAAATAAGAAAATCCCACAAATACCACTATCCTTCCCTATCAATAATTACCATTTACTGCCCTGTCATTAATTCAATGATTAGCTGCCCAAAGTAATTGTCTTAGTGGCATAGATTACTTATTGTATACTTATTAGCATAAAATACTTAACTATGATTAATTTAACTATGGTTTATTCAATTGAACCAACTTTTTCAGTTCACACCATACAATGAGTTGCAGACAAACTTTGTGGTCTGTATTTGGACAACACAGTTGACTAGTTTGGGGCCCAGGCAATTAAACCTGATTGCATCACCCACTTTACTGAGTCAACGGTATCCCCAGCATGTTGTTTGAACCCCAAAATGCAGGCATTGAGTACAGGGTTGTTAATTCCTTTGGGATTCACACATTGTTGGGAGTAGAAGAGAATGTTAGATTAGCCCTCCCTTCTGACCTCTGTCATAGAGATGAGTTGTTCCACAAGAAAGGGGCTGTTTCAGCCACTCCATCCACTGTCATTTGGACAATTTCGCCCCTGAATGTTGGGGTTATGTGTTGTGGGATAGAAGTTAGGCAGGGCAAGCCTGGCCTCTCTCTTAGTGACCCAATGAGCCTTCTTGAGGGCTTTAGGGAGTCATACAAACACAACCATTCTGCCTCAGGGTATGGATGATCCGCCCCCACCTTTTAATCACCATAGCAACCCTATTAAGTAGGTTAAGACTGTGGGACTAAAGCTAATTATGTGATGTATACCTCTTTGGCTTTACATTTCATGAGTTTTCAAATTTATTTTAAATTTAAACTTTAGACAAGGCAAGTCACCATAGGAAATATATACATATTTCATTTGCTTGTCAATGTTATCTTAAGGTTAACATTAATTGTTTGGTACATTCAGTTGACTAGTTTAAATAACTTTGCCTAACCTGCTGGCCCATGATCAGGGCCTAATTGAGGAAACCCCAGGTCCCTCCCAACTTGGAGCAATTAGCTGTTATAAAAATTACAGCTGTAAAAACATCCCCTGGCTATCGGGCAGCTTGCTTCCCCCATGGTCACATGACTGCATGTTGGGCACCTGGCAACAGGTCACCTTTATGACCAGTTATGGCATTTTGCAGTCATGTGACTGTGATTCACAATAGGGTTTTTTTGCCAGTTTCCAGCATTTTTCTGGCAAAAAACTCCCATTTGAATGGATTCGTACTTATAACTGCTGCCTTCACTTAACTGTCGCATTCACTTAACATCTATTGCAAAATGGGTCATAAAATCATTTCACTGGGCACCTTGACTTACAACTGTAATGATTTACCACTGGATTTCTGGTCCCAATTGCGATTGTAAGTTAACAGCTACCTGAAAAATAAGAATTTTTAAGAATAAGAAAAATGAGAATAAGAATACTTTTTTGCCTCCTGGTCAGATGACATTTTTGTTTGTAAAGGTATAAATCAAGCCATTGGAGATGAATGGAAAATAGTTTTTGTTTGTTTGTAAGGTCTCACCACAGTTTACTATGGGCATGATTTAGAATTTTAATATGCATTTCTAAGTTCATCTATTGAAAAAAAAAACTATAGATTATTGTTTCCTTTAACTGTAACTATCTCAAGGGTAACAGAGAATAGAAGAATTCCAGGCTGGTTTTTAGTAGGTGAGTAAGTTTGTAGTTATGTCACTTCTGCATTTTTTCCAACTGGTTCTTGTATCACTGAAGCACAAGACCAACACAAATTACTATAGCAACAGTACAGTGGAACTGAGATAAAGAGAAGTGGTTCCTGTTGTAAGGGAAAGTTTTTAAAGCCACAGCAATTCCTAAATAATTAATCTTTACAAAATTTGCAAGTGAAATACTGCCAAAGTGATACATACCTGTATGAAAAATAAAGCATTCTAGGTATAATAATAGATTTTTTAAAAACCTAAGAATTAAAATAATGTGTGCTATAGGGACTGTCTGAAACAGATGTTCACTAGATTCAGAGTGGTATGTTACACCCATTCCATTCCTAGAAGATAGTCCCACAGAAGATACTCCTTGTTCCAATTAAACCTTTTAATATGTTATTTCCAAACCACTTTTGACTCTTTTATGGTATCTGGATGTCTAAATCAAGACTGATCATGATTTATTAAATAAATCACAGAGGATAGGTTCATAAAGCATTCAAAGCCAGCCCTCCACATTAAGATTTAATATAATGTATGAACCTAGCCGTTCTATTTTCATAATGATTTTGTATGCTATTTTATAAGTTAGCTTACTTAACCATAATCATTAGTCTGGGTTCAAACATGCAAATCTACAAACTAGGTAAGCCAAAAAGAAGCATGGTTTCAGACTGTGATGGTGTCTGTAATTTACCTGCTGTTTGCAAAAATGTTCAGGTTTGGAAACATTTTGGTGATGGCACCAATACTGGAATTCCTTTCCCTAAGGAGCATTGTTTAAGAAAAATGTAATAATTTGCTTTTATATTTTAGCTTCCCTTCACATAGAGTCTGGTTTTAATTTGTTGTTTTGATGATTTAATATTGATGCAGTGTATTTATATGGTTGTTTTATCTAGAATAAAAATGTACAGTATTGTATTTCTACTGTATTGTATACTAATAGTGGAAATGATATCTTTTTTTTACTTGACTTATTTATATTTGTGATAAACCAATGCAAGCCACCTTTCTGGGAAAGTGAGACATAGAATGAATCAAATAAATTCTAAGTATAGCCACATGTGGCTTAAATTATCTTGACTGATCCAGGTCAGTAAGTTAGTCCATTGGGACATATTCAGTGGTTGGGATTCAGCTGGTTCGGGCGAACCGGTAGTTAAATTGCTGGCTAGCCCCGCCCCTTCCTGTCCCGCCCCTTCCAGGAGTCCCCATACGCTCCATTTTGGCTCCCAGATAAGTGCAGGGAGGCCTCCTAGGCCCAAAATGTGGTGTGGGGGGTGGGGGGCGCGCGGCCCCCCCCCGTTTTCACTTCCCAGGAGGATTCATGGAGGCTTCCTAGGCCCGTTTTTGCTCCCAGGAGGCTTCATGGAGGCCTTCCTAGGCCCGTTTTTGCTCCCAGGAGGCTTCATGGAGGCTTCCTAGGCCCGTTTTCGCTTCCCAGGAGGCTTCAGGGAGGCTTCCTAGGCCCGTTTTTGCTCCCAGGTGGCTTCATGGAGGCTTCCTAGGCCCGTTTTCGATTCCCAGGAGGCTTTATGGAGGCTTCCTAGGCCCGCTTTCACTTCCAGGAGGCTTCATGGAGGCTTTCTAGGCCCATTTTCGCTTCCCAGGAGGCTCCAGGGAGGCCTCCTAGGTCCATTTTCGCTTCCCAGGAGGCTTCAGGGAGGCCTCCTAGGACCAAAATGAAGTGGGGGGGCGCGTCCCTCCCACGGCCCGTTTTTGCTCCCAGAGGGGTGCAGAAGGCTGAGTGCTGCCTGTCACACCCCCTGGCCATGCCCACCCATTCCCTCCACACTCCTGGGGGAAGGATGTTGCAAAATCTCCATTCCCACCCCACTCTTGGGCCAGCCAGAGGCGGTATTTGCCAGTTCTCTGAACTACTTAAAATTTCTGCTACCGGTTCTCCGAACTATTCAAAATTTCTGCTACCGGTTCTCCAGAACCTATCAGAACCTGCTGGATTTCACCCCTGGACCAGTGGCTCCAGTTTATCAATACATGTTTTTCTTTCATCCACCAGTTCTGAAAACTACTTTTGCATATTTACAGTGTTATTTAATTTGAGCAGGGAAGAATCTAGTTGTGGAAGATACTAACAGCTACATCATGTGAGATCGCCTCCCTGCTTTCAACTAAGGAATTAACATAATAATAAAAAGCTTGCATGTCTCACATCATAAGGTGTTAATGATGAAACCATACTCACATGTTAGTTTCTCTTTATATACATATATGGATTCATGCATCACACTTTGTCACTGTTAAATAAGCATGATAGCCTAGATTTGCACAAAACGCTAAGCCAAATGAAACATATTGTGGCTTAATATTATGTATGAACCAGGTTTGGCTAGAGGGAAAAGCAAAGAATCTTTCAGAATGTAAAAGCTAGTCTTTCCCAATCTGATGCCCCCAAGAGGCATAGAACTATTGTCCTCTTCACTCTCAACCATAGTGACTGGGGATAATGGGATTTGCAGTCAGTACTGGTAAAACTAGAGCACACCAATTAGAGAATTTAGCTGCCAAAATTCTTTAATACTCTCCAGAACTCATCTGCAACTTTTTCCTAAAGCCACTCAGGAAGGATAGAAGTCTGATCTCTACAGGAAGATTGTTCTAGAAGACTGGCATTGCTTCCTGGCTCCAGCTCCTCTATTTCTTTAGGACGGGATACTAAGAGCAATTGCTTCCTAGATGATCAGGCTGATTCAGGTTGGGGCAGGCAGTAGGTATCCAGGGGACAAGTCATAAAGGACTTTATAGATCAAAGCCAGTCCTATAAATTATAAATAAATAAAAGGTAGTAGTATTGAGTATATTTGCTGTCTTGAGTTACATATAAAAAAGGCAGGATAAGCCCACAGACACATAGAATATGGAAATAAGACCTGGAAGCTTATTGATGGTCTGCACAAGTTTTGTTTAGTTAGCTGGATGACTGAGATCCCAATAGCAGAGAATATTTTCTCCTTAAAATATTTCTATATCCTTTTACAGACTATTCCTATTGATAGCTACTGTAAGCAGGAAAGTCTAGTTTCTTCCAAAGAATTAATGGTATTGCAGCAGTGATAAGACACTGCCATCTACAGATAATTAAGAGAATTGTGCACTTTATTCTCAACATTTTTGACAATACCATCTAAAAATTTAGTTCAAGAAGGCTAGCAAAAGTCAGACTTCCGTGAGGTTTCCTCCTCACTAATCATACAATGACACACTGGGAAGACAGCAAGTTGCAGAAACCTAGCAGAGTTTAATGGCTTTTCCTGCCCTTGTGATATCTTGGGAATGGATAAAACAATTGCAGTCTCTGTTTTTAAGGCAAACAAAACCTGGGGTGGGGAGTGGGTTTATAGTTTTCTTTGATTATGGGCAGGGGAGGTTTAATTATTCCTTTAAGAGTGGTTTGATATGTGTGAGCTGGATTATATATAAAAAGCTGGCATGGAATAAATTTAATTTTAAAATAGGTAAATTTAATTTTAATATTAAAATAATACTAATACATTAATAATACAATACTAAGGGGCGTGCATAAGCGCACCACTGTGCCTACCATCCCTGTCTTACTGTCCTATTGTCCTCATTTATCCGTACTTCTTTGCTTATGTTATGTTCATACAAACACCTACTATCTTGTACATGTTTGACCAACAAATAAATAAATAAAATAAATAATATAAACTGGTCCTTTAATAATAATAATACTGGTTTGAATTGACTCCAGCCTTTTTTTTATTTGTTCAATTAATTTATCTGAGAGGTTCTTGACAGTTTATGTTCACACGTTTCTTATTCAGTCTATTTTGACCAGATGCAATTGCTATTTCTGAAGTCTCACAATGATCAGAGGTTTTGGTTGAATTATAACAATAGGGTTACTAGAACAACAACATGCTTGATTTCTTTCCTCTGAGATACCTTCAGCATGCTTAATGAGTTGGTTGCAACCACTTTATTATTGGGGATGAAACACGAGAGTTAAAACATCAATTCTTTTGGTGTTGATTTTCATATTACTGCCACTTGGGGGGACTAAAATCAAAAGAATTATATGATTCTGGATTAATCACATGTGTTAAAATAGCAAATATTCTTTGCAGCTATTTCTCCAAGATTTGGAATCAATATTTATGGATCTTTTTCAACCTGGGGCTCACTAAAAGAAATAGAAACCTATCACACTGGGATAGAGAAATCTATACTGATTTGCAGCAATGGATTGTTGTTGTGTTGCTTGACAAAAATTTGACATACACAAATCCTCATAAATCCTGGACCTCTATCCACCAAGCTGAGAGTGCAAGGAAGGCAGCATGCACATGGACTGGGTCCTGGGAGGTTGTGAAGACACAGTTGTGGGTTAGTTTCCCTTTGTCCCTGTGCCTGTGTGATTTAGGTGGCATACACTGCTCCCAACCCCCACATTGTTATTATTCTCAGCAAAACATTAAAAAATATAGTATAGGTATACCTGGTTCAATAGTAATACGGTAACTCTGAGAGGGATCGTGGAGTCCTAGTGGACAATCACTTAAATATGAGCCAGCGGTGTGCTGCAGCTGCCAAAAAAGCCATCACAGTTCTAGGCTGCATTATCATACTGCATCCAGTTTTGGTTGCCACAATGTAAGAAAGATGTTGAGACTCTAGAAAGAGTACAGAGAAGAGCAACAAAGATGACTAGGAGACTGGAAGCTAAAACATATAAAGAGTAGTTGCTAGAATTGGGTATGTCTAGTTTAATGAAAAGAAAGACTAGGGATGACATGATAGCAATGTTCCAATATCTCAGGGGTTACCACAAAGAAGAGGGAGTCAAACTATTCTCCAAAGCACCTGAAGGCAGGACAAGAAGCAATGGATGGAAACTAATCAAGGAGAGAAGCAACCTAGAACTAAGGATAAATTTCTTGACAGTAAAAACAATCAGTGGAACAACTTGCCTCCAGAAGTTGCAAATGCTCCAACACTGGAAGTTTTTAAGAGGAGATTGGACAACCATTTGTCTGAATTTGAAATGGTATAGGGTTTCCTGCCTGAACAGGAAGTTGGACTAGAAGTCCCTTCCAACTCTGTTATTCTGTTCTGTTCTATCTTTGTTATATATTGCTTAATCATTTATTTAATTAACCTTAAACAGCTGGGTTTGCATAAAAGAACCAATTTGGTTTAGTGGTTTAGGCACCAGGCTAGAAACCAGGACACGGTGAATTCTAATGCTGTGTTAGACATAAAAGCTGGCTTGGGTGACTTTGGGCCAGTCACTCTTTCTCAACCCACAATACAATTCCTGTCACAACTAATGAATCAACACTCAGTTGACCTGAAAAATAAAGGACCTGCACTTGAGGAAAACACTAGAAAAAAATCAATATATTACAATCCACAACAACTGCATCCATGCAAAATATTGAACAAAAGCCGCACTATGACAGTTTAGCATAGTCTGTAACCTCAGCCTTTTGGGTGATTCTAAGATAAAAGTTAATTCTACACTTCCATTTTTCTTTGCTCTGTTTTTTCCTACTGAGATTTTAGTCAGATTGTGAGATTATAATCCTCTGTGATCAAAAGATTGTGATGATGATGATGATGATGATGATGATGATGATTACATTCTTCCATATGGCTTATAAGAGGCATTTCTTCTAACTTAGGAATGGGTAAATATGTGTCTTTGTATAATGTTTGAAGCATCCTGACAAAGACAATATTCAGGCCCTTCTTTTGGAAATGCCTCTGCTTCTACTTGTAGGACTTCTGATCCTAGACTGTGGTCAATCTGCCTCATGGAGAGAAGTGTAGTTTCTTCCTGGTCCACTTGTACACTACAGGTAGTCTTCGACTTACGACCACAAATTGAGCCCAAAGTTTCTGTTGCTAAGTGAAACATTTGTTGAGTGAATTTTGCCCCATTTTATGACCTTTCTTGCCACAGTTTAATTTAATTTAATTTAATTTAATAGACGTTCTTATAGGCCGCCCAATCCCGTGGGACTCAGGGCGGCGTACAACAGAATAAGAAGCGTACAATAAAAACAATTATCATAATTTAAAATTAAAGGCATAGTTAAAACAATTATAAAAACAACATTCAAGGGGGGAATCTGATCTTCCTATTCACCCCGCCTGCCGGAAGAGCCAAGTTTTTATGGCTTTACGGAAGGCCAGCAGGGTGGGGATAGTCCGGATCTCTGGTGGGAGTTGGTTCCAGAGGGACGGGGCTCCCACAGAGAAGGCCCTCCCCCGTGGCCCCGCCAACCGACATTGTTTGGCCGATGGGACCCGGAGGAGGCCCTCTCTATGGGACCTAACCGGTCGTAGGGAGGTATGTGGTAGGATGCGGTCCCGAAGGTAACCTGGCCCTGAGCCATGTAGGGCTTTAAAGGTAACGACCAACACCTTAAATTGCGACCGGAGACTAATTGGCAGCCAATGCAGCTGGCGAAGAATAGGTGTTACGTGGGTGTATCTCGGTACACCCACTACAGCTCGCGCAGCTGCATTCTGTACCAGTTGGAGTCTCCGGATGCTCTTTGAGGGTAGCCCCATGTAGAGCGCGTTACAGTAGTCTAGCCGTGAGGTGACAAGGGCATGAGTGACTGTGAGCAAAGCCTCCCTCTCCAAGTAAGGTCGCAATTGGTGCACAAGACGAATCTGTGCAAAGGTCCCCCTAGCCACAGCTGAAGGATGTTGCTCCAATTTTAGCTGTGGATCTAGGAGGACACCCAAATTGCGGACCTGTTCCGAGGGAGTCAATTTTTCTCCCCCGAGAACCAAGGAGGGACAGTCGACATAATCCTTGGGAGGCAAAATCCAGAGCCACTCAGTCTTGTCTGGGTTGAGCCTGAGTCTGTTCACTCCCATCCAGACCCTCACATCGTCCAGGCAGCGGCACATTACATCAACTGCTTCACTGAACTGACACGGGGTGGAGATGTACAACTGGGTATCGTCAGCATACTGCTGATACCTCACCCCATGTCGTCGGATGATCTCACCCAGCGGTTTCATGTAAATGTTAAACAGGATGGGCGAGAGGACCGAACCCTGTGGCACCCCGCAAACCAGGGGCCTAGGGGCCGACCTCTGCCCTCCTGTCAACACCGACTGTTGTTAAGTGTTTACTGTAGTTGCTAAGTGAATCTGGTTTCCACATTGACTTTGCTTGTCAGAAGGTTGCAAAAAGCTGATCACATGACCCCAAGGCACTGCAGATGTCATAAATATCAGTCAGTTGCCCAGCATATTAATTTTGATCACGTGACCATGTACATGTGAAAAATGGTCATAAGTCACTTTTTTCAGGGCTGTCGTAACTTAGAAAGGTCACTAAGTGAACTGTTGTAAGTTGAGGGCTACCTGTATATGTCAGAGAGAGGAGACTATTTTGATTGATGTTGCCCCAGGACTTTAGATGGTGCTGCAAGTTAAACTGTGGTTTCTGTAAACCAATCATTCTAGGATGCAGATGCCAACTTCCCCAGGTTCAGAAGTTGAAGGGAATTATTTGCCTGTTATTTCACTATTGTTCTATTTTAGCTTTTATATTGAACCTGCCTTCTATGGTTCCTGCTCCTGTTCCTATCCATGATGTACCATATATCAGCATGCTAAAGTAGTAATTTTTGGTCCTGCTGTTTCAGATATGTGACCCCCTTTTCCAGTCAACACTAGAGGCAGCACTTTTTGGCAGGGCAAGTATGGCAACATTATGTGAATGGGGATTAAACTCCCTGCAGTGGCTCCTTGCCATTTTTTCCCAAGGAAATTGAGATTATTCCGCTTTTCCCCTGCCCTATAATTTAGTGCTGTGTTTCCAGTTCTGACAGATATGTTATTTAGTTCTTCCTCTGCCTTTCATTTCTGGTATTTTTGGGAGGAGAGAGGGGACACAGCACAGCCTGGCACTATCTCCTTCACTGAAATGAAACAGTTCTGACTAAACTCACTCCCCATTTTCACTATTTTTCTCATGCCTTCCCTTTACCTGTGCCAGGAATATTTCAGGGAGGGCCATGGAGCCCCTAGCTAGCTGAAGAGATTTAATCATTAAACAGGCATTTTCTACTAGCATGTCTGCAACTCAGTGTTTGGCAGAGTACCCAGTGATCCCCAAATAATGCTTTTTCCATTGTTTGAAGATCTGCCTTAAACACTCGTCAGACTTGCCAAATATTCAGGTTCTTGACTGAGGAATCCATCTTCTGTGTTTGAATTCTGTTTCCCATATACTGTACAGTATTGCAGTTAAGGTGGGAACGATCTATGTATAAAACACTTTTTATTTCTATTCTTGGCATAGGGTGTGTTATATTTGCTATGTTGATAATGGTGCTGGTTTACCAATTGCTAACAGGAGCTACCCATAAAGAAAGCATTATTTATTACGAAGTTTTGGCCATGCAATCTAGATTTTAACTTGAAAGATCATTCGCCTATTTTTTTTTCCTTTCTCTTTGTTAAGCCTGGCCAGTAATCAGACTATAGCAAAGAGCCAGGTTATCTGTGAAGCTGATAAATAAGATTGAATATTGCTGGCTATTCTTTATTGCTTGTATCTATCATCAAATAATCCAAGTTTTCATTCCAGTTTTAGTTTGTAAATCCATCTAAGCCAGAGGTCATCCCACAGTTTCTAGTCAAGAATTTCACAAGTTAATTATTACTTAAAGAAATACTTTTTGTGCATATTTTCTCTATCAAAAGTAAGTTAAAACTAGTTTGTGGCTGCCTGATACAAACCAATTCTTAATCTGTATGGCAGTGGACTGTTAAACTAATTCTGGGTCCCGAAATTTGGAAATACATTACTCAACGTTGCAGTTAGTAATATGTGTTATAATCACGATTGCATAAATACAATCTCATTTTACAGAAAATGAGTTCAGATAGACAGATGATTCCTGTCTCAGTTCAATTAGCTGCATTTTGAATCTAGTGCACCCAAATTTCCATCTGCTTATCAAACGTACTCACATCTTTGATTCCCTTCTGAATTGCTTGTCCACAAGATTCAGAGACCTGCTTATTCCTAAGCACTTTGCTCATTCCAACATGAACCCAAAAAGAAGATTCATTGTTCAACTTCCTGCTTCTTTTTGCCTTCTCTCATACAGTAGCCCCAGTGTTGCAATAAGGCAGGGAAAGCCAACCTTTTTACAGCTGCAGGTTGCCTTTCATTTCATTTTATTGGCTTGTTAAGAACTTTTAAGGACAGGAGATGGCATTCTGATGTTATCAAAGGAGTGGAACTTGCACTGAAATATGGAATACATAGTTCATTGTAAGAAAACCAACCATCTGCAAGCAACTTCTTTGTGGGCGAGAGGCTAAGGTCAGAATTCAAATCTTAGTATGCTTCCCAGGAAGGACTTTTTCGTAAACTAGCTGTGCAATCTTCGCATCTATTTACTTCTAAATGGTTCTTCTCCACACATCGCTGTGAAGTCTGGTGATGCTTGATAATCATACATCAGGGTTGACCCTCCAACAAAACTCCAATTTGTTGCTAAATTCCTGACAACCCTCACCATTGGTAATATGGGACAGAGCTCCAGAGAATTCTCATTTTCCTGTTACTGCTATATAGTCTGGGATTACATAATACAATAAGGCTGAATTAAAAGATAGGGCTTAACGTGTTGCGTGAATCCAGCCACTGTAACATATAAAATTTGCTCTATGACTTATTAATTTTGATTTATTAAACAATTCATGGTTAAGCTAACAACAACAACAACAACAACAACAGAGTTGGAAGGGACCTTGGAGGTCTTCTAGTCCAACCCCCTGCTTAGGCAGTAAACCCTACACTACTTCAGACAAATGGTTATCCAACATCTTCTTAAAAACTTCCAGTGTTGGAGGATTCACAACTTCTGGAGGCAGGCTGTTCCATGGATTAATTGTTCTAACTGTCAGGAAATTTCTCCTTAGTTCTAAGTTACTTCTCTCCTTGTTTAGTTTCTACCCATTGCTTCTTGTTCTACCCTCAGGTGCTTTGGAGAATAGTTTGACTCCCTCTTCTTTGTGGCAACCCCTGAGATATTGGAACACTGCTATCATGTCTCCCCTGATCCATCTTTTCATTAAACTAGACATATCCAGTTCCTGCAATCGTTCTTCATATGTTTTAGCCTCCAGTCCCCTTTAATTAATCCCACATTAATGATGAGTTAATGTATTAATCAGACCAACACCTTTCTTGTAACCTTCCAAAGAGATATCTTAAATCTTGTAATCTCTTATATAGGAATCATAGGTGCCTAAGCAATATCCTGGAACATTAGTTGGGCTGTTTTGCAGAAACGGAGGGCATACGGCCTCCATATAAAGCTAAACTACAATTCTCAGCACCTTCACTTTTTACCCCATTGATCAGGACTCTGGAAATGCTAGTACAGCAATATTTGAAGAACTCAGATTGCTCTCCCTTACTACAGTGAGAAAGGAGAGATAGAAAATGGGAAGAACAAAAGTTCAGCAGAGGTGAGTTAGCATACTTAAAATGACCCAGTAGAGCTACTGACTTCTAGCTTTACATTTTCAGAGATGCTTGGTCTTGATTCGTGCTAGAAGGGAAACAGCTCAAAGAAATGCATATCAGAGGGGCAGATGGTTTACTTTTACTTTGGGTGCTGTATAAAACTATTGATATTACAGCATAAAGGCATAAAGGCAGAAATGCGGCTTACTCTATTGTACCCTGGATGGCTTGCAAAGAAGGTCCTAAAAAACATTAGGACCGTCCCTGTCCTAATGTTCCCTCTTATCAGTACCCATCTTATGTATATAAACAATGTTATATCTATGTATATTACCAACATGTACTTGACAAAAATAAATTAAATAAATAAATAAATAAATAAATAAATAAATAAATAAATAAATAAATAAATAAATAAATAAATAAATAAATAAATAAATAAATAAATAAATAAATAAATAAATAAAGAGTTCTATATCTCCAGGGCTGCTTCTAGTCCAGGCAAATCTGTATGTACCACTGTACTATTTCATTCATAGAATGTTATGGGAGACTTTGTGTAACTTTCATATTTTTTCTTTCCATGGAAATTTACTAAGAGCAAACTTTATAACAGTTGTGCTTATAATTGGAGCACTGGGCATTACCCATCTGGCAAGACCCCAAGTCAGTGATTTACCTGGAGGACAACTCGCTACAGCCAACTCACTGCCAGTATTATATGCATAGGCCTTGACCTATACCTGCTTTCATGTTTGAAGTCAATCCTCAAGTTCTTTTCCCCTTAACAAATTAACTCTGATTTGGTGTTCTTCTTTGAAAGACACCACATTAGACTGCATCAAGAGGAGTGGTCTCATCAACCTGTCGTGTCTGGCTGGAATGGAGGAACTGTGACTTGATGCATAAGCAAGTTCAAATAATATTCTGTTTGACCTTACTGAAGACCCTCTGTGGAAAATTAATCATCCTAATAATGTTTACTTATCTAGAAGCCTGCTCTAAAGACCTGAATTTAAATGCCAGATTTTGAGCGAAACTCTTGGATTCAACCATGTTAGATGAAAGTTACTGTGTGCTAATACAGGATCCTGTCTTAGAATTAGGAATTTTTAAAATTAATTCACCTAACCCTCAATAAGAGGGTTAATCTCCCAAAGAGAGGGTCTTTTGATTTTTCCAACATTAGCTTTTTTACGTGCATAGCAGGGGCAGAATAGAGATGGAAAGCAGCACACAAGGTGGACCCCTTTTTTATTGTGCATGATAAAGAAACGGTGGATGGGAATAATGTCTAAGGTGATTTTTTAATTATGAATAGTATATCTATCTGCTCACCTTTTAGCATCTGACTCAATAATTAGCTAGATTCACTCTACAACTGTGTTAACTTAACAACTGCAGTGATTCACTTAACTGTGGCAAGAAGGGTCATAAAATAGGGCAAAAGTCATTTAACAATGTCTCACTTGCAACAGAAATTTTGGGCTTAATTGTGGTAAGTCAAGGATTACCTGTATTAAAAATATTAGTTTTTCTGGGTGTACTTCTTGTCTAGACGAACTCATAAGGCTGACATCAACCTTGCAAATCTGAAGTTACATTTCTTCTCGGTCACCTTTGTAGCCCAAAAAACTAGGGAGGGTCCCTTCTGAACTATTTGCCATATCCACATTGCTGCTGTAAGCTAAACCGCCTCTTATTGGCAGCTGCCCTGGCTCTTCCCTGTGTCAAGGTCATTTGCACCAACCATTACAGGGGAGATTCATATCTTTGTTAAATGTTAATATATATTGCTAGTCCATGTATGATGTGCTAAATAAACACATATTCATATCGTTATTCAAGAGTGGTCTCACATTATTACCGCTAACCCTATAGAGCAGGGTTTCTCAATCTCAACAACTTTAAAAAGTGTGGACTTCAACTCCCAGATTTCACCAAACAGCATGTTAATACTGCAGTTATCGATTGAGTGAATACATTGCTGAGCAATTAAAAGGCATTGCTTACCCACAGTCTCAACAAATGTAATGGCAGGAGAATTATTTAGGCCATCTGTTAGCAAATCATTAAAATCTTAAGGTACTTTCTCTGACTGAGAAAGTCAAATTTGGATGCGGTTAATGAGATCCTTCAGAAAAAATGAAGTGTGAATTTTAAAGAAAGAATGTATGAATCAGCGTAGGATGCAGTAGAAGCAAATATGGTTTGCAACAATAAAATGCTACAGAAAGGTTTACTGACTGAGGTTAAAGTAATTTAGATTTAGATTTTCTTTCCTTATTTCCTGATTTTAATTTACTTGGTTTATTACTTCTCACTCCCCCCCACCTCTGTATTTTGTGTTAAGTTGCTTAGCCTGAAAGGAAATAGCATGATGGGTACATATGTATTATGTATCTACTGTACAAGTAAAGATTAGCAGTTAGGAACCAAATTCAGTATAATCTCCTGAAATTTCAAAAGGACCCTCTTTGTAAGCTGCTGTCACTTAGCCACTGCGATTTATGAAGAATAATTTGTCCTAATTCTTTGATTATGTTAATTATCTATGCAGGGTTAGATAGACTATTAGACAGATTGCCTATCTTATTAACCAGAGAAAATGAAATGTACAGACTAAGGCTGTGTTGGCGAACCTATGGCATGCATGCCACAGGTGGCACGCAGAGCCATATCTGCCGGCATGCGAGCTGTTGCCCTAGCTCAGCTCCAGCGCACATGTGCACGGTGGCCAGCTGATTTCTGGCTCATGCAGAGGCTCTGGGAGGGCATTTTCGCCCTCTCCAAGCTCCAAGGAAGCCTCTGGAGCCTGGGGAGGGCGAAAAACGGGCCTACCGGGCCCACCGGAAGTCGGGAAATGGGGGAGAGTGGGTCGTGCGTGCATGCGTGGGGGCGGGACAGCACAGGGGGGGTCATACGTGCATGCACAGGGACATGGGCATATTAAATTATGGGTGTGGGCACGCGCGCATGCGTGATAGCGCGCGCACGCATGCTTTCAGCACCCGAGAGAAAAAAGGTTCTCTATCACTGGACTAAGGCAAATGGAGTGAATGTCTCAAACTACTGTTGTTTCGGATTACTGTAATTACAATCATAATACAGGTAGTCCTCGATTTACAACAGTTCATTTAGTGAAATGTTACGACACTGAAAAAATGACTTATGACCATTTTTCACAGTTACGACCTTTGCAGCATCCCTATGGTAACATGATCAAAATTCTGACACTTGACAACTGTCTCATATTTATGATCGTTTCTGTGGCCCAAGGTCACGGGATCACCTTTTGCGACCTTATGACAACAAAGTCAATGGGGAAGCCAGATTCACTTAACAACCAGGTTACTAACTTATCAACTGCAATGATTCACTTAACAACTGAGGCAAGAAAGGGCGTAAACCAGGGCAAAGCTCACTTAACACGTCTCACTTAAAAACAGAAATATTGGGCTCAATTGTGGTCATAAGTCAAGGACTACCTGTAGTATCTGCACTCATGGAACCAACCACGCAGTCTTTAAATATGACACAAAACTATTATGGGCTATTTGCTGGTGAAAAGTGAAAAAAATAAAATGTGTAGTCAGATTACTCATTCCTGGTAGGACAAGGTGTCTATTCGGCTCACCCTGAACTCTTTCTCGGGAGAGGCGGAAAGCGAGTCTTCCTGGATTCGAAGCCCGCCACCCAAAAACTCCGCCGGAGGACGCTTTGGCCTCTCGAGGCAGGCGAAGGCCCCCAAAGCGGGCACAACCGCGAGCGCCGGCGGGAGGAAGCGTACAGGCGCCCGCCGGCTTGGTTCTCCCTCCTCTCCGTCAGATGCCTTTTCCAACAGTTTCTCGGGCGGCGGGAGGGCCACGCCCCGGGGAAGAAGGCAGAGCCCAGCGCTGCCCGAGGAAGCTCGCTCGGCGAAGGAGCGTCCCTTCCCGAGCCTGAGCCAGGCATGGAACAACTTTGACGGGGCTTCCCGCGACGCGCCCGGACAATGGGACGGGACAAGGCCCCGGGGGCAGGTGAGTAGCTGCAGATTCTCCAGGCTGGCCCGAAGGCGTCGCCCGCCATCCTCGACGGTCAAGAGAGCTTTCGGGCTTCCCGGCCGTCGGAGCGCGCCTTCTTGGATAGGGAGCGCGAAGCCTCGCTAGCGGGGCACTGTGAAAGGACCTGTTCAGGGAGCCCTTCCTCCCCTCGCGCAGGTCGACAGGTGTCCCAGAAAAGGAGGCAAAGGGGGAGGGCGTCCCTTGGATGCAGCTTCGCTCTCTTCCCGCCGAGACCAAGCTGTACTTTTCCGGACACGGCCAGGGGAATTGGCTTAAAGCAGCTGGGGCGGGCGGGAGAGTCAGGCCCTGTTGCAACCTGGCTGGAGACTGAGGGGCCGGAGGGGGGGCAGATCCGCTTGGGGCTTTGGGCTTTATTCCCGCGGCACCAGGACGTTTGCCAGGCCGCGGCTGGGAGATGCTTTCTGTTTATAATCTTGTATCCTGGGAGACCAGGCTCCGGTTATTTTGAGAAAGAAGAACGCCGAATTTTTTTTTTGCAGGCGACTCTTCAAGAAGCGGGAGCGAATTGTTGTGCAACGGTTCCCTGCGAAGAAAAGGCAATTGTAGGGCAGCTCCACTTACTCCTCCGGCCGCTCCGGGGTATAATAGTACCTGGGGTGAGATCCGTTTTCCCCTCTTCCAGCCAACCACTCGCGGATTTCCAACCCCATTTCCAGCCGGGGAGAGGGGGAAGGGAGAGGGCAAAAAAAGGTTTAAAAGCACCATAAGAAATGCAAGAGAGAAACCAAAAGAAAGTAAAAAGATGCAAAAGGCCTGCCCGTTTTTCAGGACGGTGCTGGAGGCTTGAAAGAAGAAATAAAACGTCTCTCATCACTACTGCTTGACTGAATGAAGTATTGTACAGTATGGACAAATAACAAGGGTATCCTTTTCCAACTGCTGTCAGTTTTCTCGACTGTTCCCCACAGTCTCTGACTTGCTCTTCTCTCCGTCAGTTGCACTTCCGGTGCTGTAGAGGGCAGCAGGTATCCGGGGGATCACTATTCAAGATCTGGGGTTATTTTATAATTTGCAATGGAATGATGGTAACCAGAACAGCACAAAAGTTCAGTGAGGACGCATTTGCATTTCACAATACTGTGCTAAAATAATTGCATCTGCTGAGATACTTTTTGGTCTGGGCTGATGGCATGGAATCTACTATTAGGGGAGTCCCCAATACACAGTATGTGTATCATGTTTACTGGGGGCCTGCAGCCTTGAGTCCAAACAGTTGCTAGTAAGGACATTTCTGTTGGCTTCAGACTGGATCCCAGCACTGGGAGTTTTCTGATTTCCCAGAGTGATTAAAAATATCCTTATTCATTCTTCCTTCCTCCTTACCCGCCTTCTTGAATCATAGGAGCAAAGAAAGTGAATTCTGCAATTTGCTTGGGTATGGCTCCTTGATCACACAAGGAAAAATGTATTCCTGATCTATTGTCTCTCCCACCTCAATGGCATTTGTAAGATGAGGAGCAAGCAGGTGCTTGTAGCTTTAAAGTTGGAGATAATGACCCCTTTCACAAGACCTATGCAATCTCTCAGGTGTAACCCTAACTTGCTTTTCAAAAGCAGAAGAATTTTTGACCATAACGTAAGTGGTAGGGATCAAGGAGTCATGATTCATTCACCTACTTCATGCAATAATGCATGACAAGAATATTCCAAGGATTTGTTTCTGCTTTGAAGGCAACCATTTCCTGCCCTTCTAGATATAACCAGAAAACATATTGAAGTAACTTTTCTCTCTACAGAAAACTGACAAGTAGATCAGTGATTCATTTGCTAATCTGAAAGCAGTTTGTGCTTCTTAGGATACATAATTTAAAAAAAAAACCATTAGGGGACAAGTTCTATTATGTTTGAGATTCCCATTTTATACACAAAAACAGACTAGCTGTCACTTGACTCTCATCAATAGTAGTGAGGAGATAACATCTTTCACTGCACCCAAGGATAGCAGGCCACTTAGGGACACAGAGAAGAGCAGGTAGCATAGACAAAACTATCATTTAACAACTGTCGCTGTCCCATCCATCACCTGCATGCTCGCTGTTCAAATAAATGTTCAATTGAGGCAACAGACATCAGCATGTGCCATGCAGCAAAAGCAGCACACAGTATAGGAGTGCGCCTCTGCCTTCTTGCTCAGAAAGGTCCTTTCTCAATACTGTCAGTGATATGTTGGGAAGAGGCCAAGTGACCCTAGCAATCCATTCCAGCAACAAGCAAAGATCACTAACATTAGAATAGTAACTCAAGAGGAACTGTTACCAATGCCAGTGCCGGCTTGCTCCATATAATGGTAGTGCTAGTTATGAAAGAACAAAGAGATCACAGGCTGCCTTGTGAATATCACTGATCAAATAGAATACCCAGGAACAGATGCTTCAAAAGAAATTGTGCAGCAAAAGCGTGTTTGTGGAATAAACTATCCATTTAAAATCCAGGATTTTAACAACCAGACAGTGTAGGTTATATAATTATAATTCGCAATAATTAATGGGAAGATAATTTTGTGGGAAAGGTATAACCTATACCTTTCCCACAAAAGTCTTCCCATTAATTATTTTTGTCTGACTTATCATACATTGATATAATATATTAGGTACTAAATTATATAGTCTCCCATCAGGTTATCTGTTCTTTTTTCAATGGGAGGCAACCAGTGCCTACCAAAAGTTTGGGATTACAATCTCCCTAACACTTTTTTATTTGGCCATGTTTATTTGTGTTAATGGATGTAATAGTCCAAAATACGTATCTAGCATAAACACATTTCAATTTCCATTAACATCAACACTGATGTGACTTAACCTTAAAAGTGTAATGGGTTTCTGAGTTTCTCCCTTTATGTTGTAAATACTTCTGGAAACTATTACTTATTAATTCATTCAGTTTGATGTTGCCTGACTCCAAATGACTATTACTGATCTTAATATTCTATTTTAAGTGTCAGGGATGTTTGAGAACCAAGCCTGAGAAGGAAAAGCTGATGTCATTGGTCAGGAAGAGCTAGGGTGGGATCCTATTCTGGCTCAAGGCCTGCTAATTGTTCCTGCGGTATGTAGATTAAATCAGTGTCTCCAGCACAGGGGCCAACATACCACAACTTCCGATTCAACACAATGGCAGAAGGAAAACAGTACAAAATCATAGCAGTGAATGGATCCACATTAAACCTGGTTGGAAATTATTGGGAGATGCTAACATAAAATCAATTAGCTCTTCCTGAATGTTGCAACACAATTTTCCAGCAATTAATCTTACATAGGCCTGCAATATCTTTTGAAGGTTTAAAGCTTCTGTTTCATCTGCAAGTGTATCCTGTATATCAGTAGTGGGTTCTACTTACTTTTGCTACCGGTTTGGGATCAGGGGCACGCGCACGTGCTTTGTGTGCGCGCAACGCTTCTGCGCATGCGCAAAGCGTTTTTGATGATGGGCAGAGCCTCCCGCCACCACCGCTACCGGTTCACTGAACTGGTAGCAACCCACCACTGCTGTATATACTATACAGTACTTGAAAATGTTAAATGCTTTCATGTTTCTTCCTATTGTACTCTGTGTGTTCCTAGACAAAATGATTTCTAAAATAATTTTTATTCTAATATTGCAAAAATATAGTGATCAAAGGGCTTAACTGTTCTTGATTAATTATGAGGTTTTAAATGTAGATGTGCAGGAGTTTCATAGGAAGTACGTGTATAAATTTGCTTGCTTATGGTTCAAATAACATCTTAAGTCAAAGTCACAGAAATCACATTATGACTTGAGTCTGTGAAACTGACCACAGACCAAACCATCTACAATTTAATCAATCTGTGATTATTTCCTAGCAACAGGAAAGAACTGGTTGCTGTTTGTAAAGTAGCATTGTTCCTTTGGTATACAGTCATTATTTGCTGACATTAGACAAGGCTGCTGCAAAACTCTTCAACATGTGAGAGATGAGCAACAGAAAGCAGGGCCATTTTGCTTCCAAATGATCTGAAATAGAAGTTGAATCTTCCTTCAACAAGTAGGATAATTCCCCCCCCCAGTTGAGTGAGTATGCTAATTTAAACAGTTCAAGGCAGTCTGTGTTCTACAGTTCAACAAGACAGGAATGATAAAAGAATATAAGAAGAATCATTAGAATGACCTTTTGCTTTCTTGCTTTCATAGCAAATACCATATGAATCAGCTGTTTTACTCTGCTCCAGCTATGGATAGCCCAAAGTGGCAGAGTACATATCTAAGCTATGATTTACTGAGTAAACAGAGTTGCTCAGTGAGAAAGATGGACAGTCTCCAAATTTGATATATATAAGTGAAATAAAATGAATAAAAATAAATAAATTCTATTGGATTTGTACAATATATTCAATAATTCAATACATTTAGCTAGTTTATATGACACTTAGAGGCTACGTTAACTTGACACTCTTAGTCAAGTTAATGTAGCCTCTAAGTGTCATATATACTAGCTAAATGTATTGAATTATTGAATATATTGTACAAATCCAATATAATTTATTTATTTTTATTCATTTCGTTTATATATCAAATTTGGAGACTGTCCATCTTTTGACACTCTTAGTCAAAATAAAACAAACCATATTATGACGGAGGTCTTTTCAGAGCTGTAGTATGGAAATGCTTAATTGATATCAAATTTATACACCATCAGCATAAGGCATTCCCCAAGCAAAAGGCTTTGTTGCTACATCTTTTCTGGAATGAAAAAGGGGTGTGTGTTTTCTTCATAATAACACTCTTATATACAGCATCAACCAAAGATTAAGACATCCTCTTCCCAGTGGAGTTTTAGACACCTTGCCAGGTCTATGTTTACTTATTCACTCTTTTTAAAGTATCTCTTTTCCTCCAAGCAAACAACTTCTCATTCATTAATTCACAGCTCTCCTGTCTCCTTCAGAATTCAGTTACTTCACTTCTAAAGGAAAAGACCTGTCTTGTACCTATAGCAGGGCAAGGAGAGGAGGAAGCGCACCACTAGCATTAAAAATATATTTCTCAGGAGAAGGAAGAAAAAAAATGCTGTGAACAGGAGAAGTGACTTGTGCTCGGTGGGCCATAAGTTCCTTGGGTTTTGAGCTTCTCTGAGAGTTGTCCTCTGGCATTATTACAGTACAAGATACTAAGAAACACAGCCCATGATATTAGCAATCATATAAATAGATTAGCCTCATAGTGTTTTATGATGCTGCACCCCCAAGTTGGTTAATGCTGCTCCCTGAACACTAAGAATTGCTAGCTTTTCCCAGAAAGTGACAAGCAACCATTTTAAAAGATGATTTTACTTTGTAGACATATTGTAGTACAAATTCTGGTTATAATGAAAACATCTTTGGTGGCTGCAGCAGTTTTAAAACAAGTCCCCCGTAGAATCAGAGATAATAGGAAACAATATCATTTCCTAGCTAAAAGATTAATAAAGGATAATATAATGTATAGATGGCTGATGCCGGAGGGGCTCTTGATAACATGGCAGGAGAAGAAGATCAGAATCAATTCAGTAGAACAAGCACGAAATTTTGGTGAACAAAGCGGCCTAATAGAAGAAGAACAACCCAGCAGAGAAAGTAGGGAAAGCAGAGAAGATTTAGAAGATAGAAGCCAAGAAGATCTAGTAGAAGAAAGGAAGAAACAAAAGGAGGTCATTAAGAAACAGAGACAGCAAGAGAAAACGCAAGGCAGAGTGCTAAGAGAGACGAAGCATACTAAAAGATATTATAAATAATAATGTCCAAAGAAATAAAAATAACATTCAGCAAAATAAATGGACTTAATAACCGGAAGTAAAGAACTCAAACATTTTTTAAACAAAAAAAAAAGGAAAAACTTGACATCAATATAATTGCTCTCCAAGAAGTACATATTAAAAAAGAGAATTTAAGACTTGCTATACTCACAACACATTATGCCTCAAATGATAAATAATTAGAATCTTATAAAAAATTACACGATAAATTTACAGAACTAGGAATAGAGAATTTAATTACTATTGGGGATGCTAATGCCTTAGTTAACAGTAAGATAGAGTAAAAGAAAAGTATAAAGGTGTATTTCCATGTAATCTTGTAAAGGTTTTAGAAGGTATATTGTACAATAGGATAGGTAATATGAGAGTAATATGAATATTAAATGAAATACTGTATAAAATGTAATCATCCGACAACAGCTTTTGATGGAAAGGGGGCTACAAATGTCCCACCTGTTTGTTATATGTTTTGTTTTGTCTTGTTTTGTGTGTTCAATAAAAAACAATAAAAAATTTAAAAAGAAAGAAAGAAAAGAAAACATCTTTGGTGGCTGCAGCAGTTTTAAAAAATTCTTATTTGACTTCTGATACTTCCATTGTGATGAAAGCCGCTTTTAAAAGCTGCAGGACCTACTTGTTCACCTTGAGACAAAAAGGGATGGAGTGGGGTGCAGTGGAATGGAAGACACAGCCATGTTTGCCTCAGATGGATCTCAGTGTCTTCTCTGAATGGAAGGAGACTTTCCATGATCATCACAGTTAATTTGGATATAACCTATTATTAGTGAAGTAAATTATTGCAATTCAATTTAGAATAATTGCATTTGACCGATCATTGTTTATTGAATCTGCGACTTAACTGCAGAAAGAGTTGATTTCTAATTGCAATTCATAATGCAAATCTCTGCAAAAGGTCTAATAATTGCCATCTTTTTTTATTTAGATCAGAAGAAATGGACAGTTATACTTTTTGGTGGGATGCTATTAGCAACCAAATTTACACTTGGAGCAATGGAACAGACCTGCAACTGCAGCACAGATATCACTTTCCAGAAATTTAGGACTAAATTAGCTCCTGAGATATGTTGTTTGAATTTCACAAGGACTAAAATTGATACTTTGGACTGGAGCATCTTTGCTGGAACTGTAGGGTTGAAAGAGCTGCATCTATCAGACTGTGATATATCACATATTAAGAATGTAAGTGTTGATTCTTTTAGCCTGGAAATTCTGTACTTGGACCATAACAAATTAAATTGGCTTCCAGATAACTTCCTGAGACATGCACCCAGCCTGCGTGTTATTCACTTGGAGAACAATCAACTCCAGAATTTATCTGAGTCATTTCTGGAAACATCTAACCACATTCAGGAGATCTACCTTGATTTCAATAACTTATCTTCCCTTCCTTCTGGGATTTTCAAGCCTTCCCTTCTCACACTTGGTCTCTCTCACAACAGTTGGGATTGCACTTGCAACTTCCTTGAACATCTAGGAAAATATATCCGTAGTTCATTTGACATTGTTTGTCACACCCCAGAGCATTACTATGGCATAAATATAAAAAACATTTCCAAGGCAGAATTGTGCCAGACTCATAGACTTGCAGCTCTGTTTATTTGCTTCCCTCTGGTTGCTATTCTTGGCTTGGTCACCTGCTACTTTTGCAAGCACAAAAAGAAGACAAAGAGGAAGACAGGCTATGCTCTTCATGATAGAAAGGAATGCCAGTTGGCTACAGTGGAGAAGAATGGAACCAATAGATCAGATGATCATCAATGCTCTATTCCACCTATTATGGCTGTTCATGGTGCTGCAGGGAGTGAAAACAACTTGTTGAGAAACCAAATTTTGCTTAAACCTTCAACTGCACTATTGGAGAGCAGCAGAGACCTTTATGAGGAAGTGGAGATTAAACTGGGGGCTTCTGATGATTCCTTGACATGTAGCAATCTTGACCAAGAAAAGTTGGGAACAACAAAATCAGTCATTGAAGAGGAAGAGACAATAGATGGGGAACCCGAAGCAGAGACATTGAGTGTAACGGATGTTCTGAGAGATTCAGCAGACCGTGAGAAGCTCTACATGAACAAATCAGTAGATTATTACAACCTTGTCCCCGGGATTGAGTTGGAAGACTCAGACCACATGGAGAATGAGAATGTTAATCTTTGCTGAGGCTGCTTGTCGGAAGAATAGGATTTTATTGTACATTAAATTGAACTATTGATGTGGAGGATCAACTTATATATAAAAATGAGACCATATCATGGTTTTTTCTATTTTACAGAACTAGACAGCTTTGAAAGGAACATCCACTGCAATTAAGCATAGAAAAAAAGCAATCTTAGAGCAGTTTGAACAGTGGGACTAAGTGGGCTATCTAACTGAAGTTCCTACCCAGCCCAGTTATACTATGCCTTTTAACTACGTACTTTATGGTTTTCAAAGTTAATACTTCTCATAATTAAACATTTCTTGAGAGAAAAGGCTTAAAATAAAAACTTTTTTTAAAACCTGAGGCTTGCCAACCCCATATGAATAAGAAAGGGGAGGTCATCTGGCACAAAATTTTTCATTCCCTTTAAAAAACAACTTCCCATTTCATATTTTTATATTACTATACTAAGAGCCGCGGTAGCACAGTGGTTAGAATGCAGTATTGCAGGCTGCTACTGCTGACTGCCGGCTGACTGCAATTTGGCAGTTCTAATCTCACCACGAGGCTCAAGGTTGACTCAGCCTTCCATCCTTCCAAGGTCGGTAAAATGAGGACCCAGATTGTTGGGGGCAATATGCTGACTCTGTAAACTGCTTAGAGAGGGCTGTAAAGCACTGTCAAGCTGTATATGTCTATTATATACTATATATACTATATACTATTTATATAATATATTATTTATATTATATAAAATTCTGCATTATTTTCTACATGGCTTTTCCTTCATGTTTTTTCCAAGTCTACCTCCTGAATTCTGACATTCTGTATCCTAGCGTTTGTTCTTGCATATGAGCTAGTCTCTCCAATCAACCCTCCTACATGTTTAGCTACATCAGTCTTGGATTGTCTCCAATTTTTTAAACACTCCTATTTCAAATTCCTGTCAGGTGGAGACACTGCCTCCTAGTGGAAAGGATTGCATAAACCCATTCTCTTAAAGGATTCTTTTGGCTGTTAAAATATTTCAAACACTTAACATATCCTCATTTAATTAACACATTTTCTAACCTATCCAATAATAACAGTAATTTGCTTTCATTTGTTTTGCTCTCACCGTGTCTTGGCACATATAGCTTGGCCTTGTGCAAATTTCTGAAACAGTCTTTTTTTGGGGCACCTTTTATGACCCAGCTGCTGTGGCCTAGAGGTAGAGCTCTTGCCTCACAATCAGGAGGTTGTGAGTTCAATCCTAGGTAGATGCAGATGTAGGGTCTCCTGCTTGGGCAGGGGGTTGGACTAGATGACCTGCAAGGTCCCTTCCAACTCTGTTAATCTGTAAAGTTCATTGATCCATCAGTTGAGTATTGGAAAGATTTCCATAAGTTAAGTGAAGGCTAATGGAACAAAAATAGGTTGTTGGTACAAATCACGTGAAATATCATATGTACTTGCATGTGCATTGGGTAGACACTATTTGGGGGGTTCTTGGTGCTCGCTGAGCTTGGTTGTTTATTTGCAGACACTTCATTACCAAACTAGGGTAATATCATGACTACTAGTAGGGAACGGGGGTTTGCTCTCGCAGGCCACAGGCTGGATGCGTCACGCGCTGGCCACCCCCACCCCCATTTTAGCGAAGGGAGGAAAAGTCACAATACGTCATGTGATGACAACATTTCACTTCCAATAGGTGTGAAACCTTTATTTTTCTGGCAGTTGGAACATTTGTGACATTATACCATATGAATCATTTAGTATTATGTACTTCACTGCTATTAGCACACTAAAATGTAAGATCTTTATCATAGTTAATTATGCTTCAACATTACATTATATACCGTGTTTTTACCCAAAAATAAGACTCTGTCTTATTTTTTTTTGAACCCTGAAATAAGTGCTTGGCCTTATTGCCATGCACTCAAAAGCCCCATTGGGCTTATTATCAGGAGATGTCTTATTTTGGGGGAAACAGGGTAGGAGTCACATTTATACAAGCACTGTTGCTTATTACTACATTTTCACAGCTAAACAAATGTTAAGAACTGGTTCAATCAAACCATTTCCAGTTCAAATTTAGGGAAAGTAAGAGGAATGCTATTTTTATAATTTTCTCAATGCATTCAATATTCACAAAATCAGGCACACTCTCACACCAGTATCTTAGACCAATGGTCCAAAAAATGAAGAAAATCTGATTTTTAAAAAATCTAAACTGTAAGAAATAATTTGATACTGACATTGCTTACTGTGAAGATGGTGTGTGTGTGTGTGTGTGTGTGTGTGTATGTGTGTGGTGTACGTAGAATTGTATATGTGTATTCCTTTTGTACAAAACTGTTTTATCTATGTTATTGTAACTTGTCTCAAAAAAGAATAAAATAATATTGCTAAAAAGGAAAAGCTAATTTAATACCAGATTAAATATATTATTGTGGAATAAATGTTTTAGAAACTAAAGAAACTACAATAGTACTTGTTTTTTTGTATTAAATACTGTAGGATTTTTAAAAATACCTGGTTTATAAAAAAATGTCTATGGTAAATTGATGACCTCAAAGCATGAACATTTTAATGAGTGACTCTTGCCTTGTTATTTAAACCATTTAAGCCACACAGTCTACAGTCTTATATTTATCGCTCTCTGGAATCTCATACATGTTCCTTGATCAGTTAGTCCTGTTTTTATTATCCCCCTAGAATATGGACATATAAAACTGGACATTTGTCCCAGTTAGCTCAGGATTGGGTTGGAGACAGAGTGCAGCAATAGGAAAGTTCTAATGCCAAGTCAGGAAAGCATGATATACCAATGTGTACACTCTGGTGTTGATGTTCCTTTCATTCCCTCATTCTAAATCAGCTGTAACTAATTGCATGCAAAAGGCATTGGTCATCTTACCATTGTTAAGAAGAAAGAGATTCCAAATTCACCTCAGAAGTACATCTATATGTTACAATTTCATTTCTTCCCTTATTTAAATCAGAAGTTTTCTCAGTGGACCAGCAGAAAGCATTACCAATCTGTAAAATGAACTGATTTTTATTTTTATTTTTATTTAACATAGAGAATTAATAGGGAGTAGCATCATGCTTAAAGGTGCAAGCAAGGCAGGATATTCAAAGGTGTTCATACTGTTCATATGTACTAGTTTATAAATCTTCACTGCACAAATAATTGGTTTGTAAAGCTAGCCCCCTAGCCTCATTTTTGCAGAGTTCCATAGAACTCAACTCCCTCCCCATTCCTATTTAGCATATATTGTACATGAAAACTTTGGGCATCTGTCATCATGGGGTCAAAAACCAGTATCCTTACGATACTCCATTATACATCTCTGCCCTGGACTTATTGAGTCTGAATGAGATGACAGACTTCCAGGCAGAGCTGGTGTGCAATTTGAGGATACTCCTGCATTTCTCAGGTCCCGCTTGAGAAACAGATGGCAGCCATGGCCAGGACAAACTTTGCACAATTGCATCTTGTATGCCAGTTGTGCCTGTTCCTGGAATGGGAAGCACTACTCACAGTCACTCATGCCTTTGTCACCTCTGATTTGGATTACTGCAATTGGCTTTACATGAGATTGTCCCTGAAGAGCATTCAGAAGACACAGCTGGTCCAAAATGCAGTGGCACAGATAGTATTGGGTGCTCCATGGTATAGCTATGTTAAACTGCACTCCGATGGCTCCCAGTAGACTTCCAGGTCAGGGGCGGGTTCCTAATTTTTTTACTACCACTCTGTGGGCATGGCTTATTTTGCGGGTGTGTCTTGCCAGCCATGTGACCGGGTGGGCGTGGGTCTCAGGAGCTTGACAGCGGCCGGAGAAGCGGGGGGGGCATTGCCCACCCGCAACGCAGCCCCCTGCAGGGGGAGCAGCAAGACCACGGCAGCGGTTCTTCTAGGAGGCTCCGTCCCGCCTGAATGCTTCTCCCCATTCGATGATCCTAGGCTCCTGCCGCCCGTTCCCCCTCCCCTCAGCAGCTCTCCTCCCCTGCTTGGACTCACTGTGGGGTAGGAAGGCAGTGCATGCGCAGTGCCGGAAGCTCGGCTTCTGGGCATGCGCAGAAGAAATTTTTTTAAAAAAATTAAAAATTGTGGCGCCCAGACACCGGCAACCGACCGCACCAGTACTGTGACGTCACCAGCAGGCCGCTACCGGTGCTATAGAGTGGACCGCACCAGTAGGAACCCACCACTGTTCCAGGTGCAATTCAAGGTGTTAGTTATCACATTTAAAACCCTACATGGCATGGGAATAAGTTACTTATGGGACCACCTCTCCCCAGTGGTTTCTGCCCATCCCACCAGATCTGGCAGAATAGTCATAATCATGGCCCCATCAGCGAAGCAGCATCACTTGAAAGCTGTCTTCCCTTTCATGGTGCTTCTTCCCCCATGATACAGACAGTCAAATTTTTATTTTATTTAATTTATTTATTTTGTCAACATGTGTACAAGATAACAGGTATGATATAAACATAAATAAAAGCAAAGTTTGTATAGGTAAAAATTAGACAATAGGACAGAAGGACAGGGACAGTAGGCACGGTGGTGCGCTTATGCACACCCCTTATAAATAAATATCCGATCCTGCTGATCTATTTACTCAGTCACTGGGACCAGGGGGCTAATAGAGCTCTCCTGTGGGTGCAGGTGTATCTTTTATGTTTCTAATAAGAGTTATTAGGAGCCTCAACTTGGTTTATTTTATCTAATGGTCTGTGATTGTGTTTTGTGTTTACTGTACTTGTTTGCCACACGAGTGCCTCTGTTAGATTTAACTGCATTAATTATACACAGAGCTGATAAATTTTTGTTTGATAGATGAATAAAAAGCAGAGGACCACACTACCCCAGCAAGCAATACATGTGCAGTCAGATCACTAACTAGAGGCTCCCCTGATGACTTGTAATATCTTTAGTAAAAGCTCTGTAGAGCCAAAGTAAATAGCTGTTGGATATGCTTCCAGACTACTCATCATACAAACCAAACCATCTGGCCATAACTGAAGGCCATCACAAATGAAGCTAATACAGTTCAATTGCAATTCTTTGATAAATTTACTGGATACAATTTTGTTCGGCCTTTTCTCATTGTTATTTTGAATGGTATAACTTCAATAAACCAGCTGTCATTTGATGGGTGGAAATAAGTCTGGAGCAAAAAAATGCTTGCTGGGGGGGAGAAAAACCAGAACTTGGCTTAGCTTAAATGTTTAGGTTCAGCTCAGTAAGTACTAAGTGCAATGATAAACACTTTAAAAGTTTCTTCCAACTGAACCACGTTAAGTGGTCCTTGATATGAAATGCAGTGATGCTGACTGAGGTCAGACCAACCATACAAGGACAAAAGTACTTTGAAGGATAGATTTACAGGCAGCAATTACTATGGCAGGCCAAGAGTTTGTCATCTGTGAAATAAATTATAATCTTCTGAGATTGCAGAGCTATAAATTCTTGCCTGCGTAAACTCCCATCTATTTCCCAGGGGAATTAAAAAAGAGCAAATGTTTAAACTATTTTTCAGGGACAACTTTTAGCATCAGTGGGACTGAACTGAAAGGACTACATAAGAATATCGGTGCAATTCACATCCATTTCCTTTTTTCCTTCATTTATTTAGTGAATAATGGATTGTGTTTTATCACTTCTCTCTCCAGATAGAGTCCTGGTCCAATAAATATTTTTCTTTTCCTTATTCAAAAAATAACTTTTCTGAAAACTTTCTCTTATTCATGTTTTCATCAAAAAGATGTCCAACATTAATCAGAATGGGGAAAAACTATATAAACTTAAATGCAATAACCAACTATCCGTAGATAAAGATAATATACCACATTTTAAATTCATAAACCAAGGGGAAGTCTGACAGAAGAAGAGAAGGGCCACTTAAAATATAATAGATGTTTTCAGTCAAAGGGCATGGTAAGAATTGATCTTCTACAATCATTAGTGTGGGGCAATATATTTAAAAGATTGGACCAAGAAGATTATTAATAGATTTATGCTCATAATAGATAATGGGGTGGTTATATGCAGATGTGTTCTTGTTGATTCCTCTGCTCCACCTTCAGAATAATTGATGTGGAATCCTTGAGCATCCAGAGCAGAGGTCTTCAAACTTGGCAACTTTAAGACTTGTAGACTTCAACTCCCAGAATTCTCCAGGCAGCATAGCTGGCTGGAGAATTCTGGGAGTTGAAGTCCACAAGTCTTAAAGTTGCCAAGTTTGGGGACCCCTGATCCAGAGAGATGATGGGGAACCAAGAGAGATGGTTTCCCTCTGCTTTCCACAGTGAAGAACCTCCATTGCATTCCGTTCCTCAGCTTGCAGTATGAGCAGTCTGAATCAAATCTAAAATTCTGGGGAAGTTCTGCTTTTCCACTGTGGAATGTATAAGTGCATAGAGTAAGAGCTATGCTTCCTGAAAAGAGGGACAAACACATTGCACTCCTCTCTACCCTAAACTTTCAGAAACAGTTTGAAGGTGATGATAATCCAAGATTGCCTTCATTTATTACTACTAGACATGAGGAAAACAATGGATGAAAATCACTGCCCTGCCCTGGGCTCTTCTAGATCTTGCAGCAATGAAAATGACCCGGCATCTATTTTACACAGAAGAAAAGAAAAATTGCCCTTGTCTTATTTTTCAACATTAAGTTTATTACACATGCTCTGTTCAGCATTTCAGATGAGTATACTGTATATGGCTAGGAATCAGGGTCAGGACAGAGATTGGCAATGGGGACAATGAATTTCATGCAGTGTAGATTCCTGCTAACTCAAGGACAGATGGATAATCAACTCAGCAATGGAGAAAGGGCTTTAAAATATTTGTTCTATTTATGCTTCCAGCCATATTTAGAAACTTTGAAATTATTTTGTTATTCATGAATGCTAATGAAGTGAGCTAATTTCACATCATTAATTAATTATATACATACTATTATATGTAGCTCTGTACTTTTTAAACATAGTCATATGCAAATCCTGTGAAATGTGCAATGACCTTTAATTTACCTGCAGGCAGAAGTTTTTTACAGTATGCCTTGTGGATTTTACAATTATGGAGCAGATTATTAGCCGTGGGGAATGAGGTGCCCGACTGTACGGGATTTATACAATTATCCATGGATATTTCCCTGCTTTGACATTATAGTCCATAACTCTGATACCATAATTCCAATCTGCCCTTTGAGTTACAAGGAATCAAGAAAGAAGTCATGAAACACCTTAAGAATACTAATTCTGCATGGACATAAGTAAAATCCTACTGTACAGCAGCCTGTTCCACTCTAAATTGGGATAGCTGAGGAGAGCGGGGGATAAGATTGACAGCAGGAACAGGGATAGTGGAAGGAAAGCCATATGCACGGATTGCCTGATAGGCTTTTCAGAAAAAGGGGACTATAAATCAGTGTTTCCCAATCTTGGCAACTTGAAGATGTCTGGACTTCAACTCCCAGAATTCCCCAGCCAGCGAATGCTGGCTGGGGAATTCTGGGAGTTGAAGTCCAGACATCTTCAAGTTGCCAAGGTTGGGAAACACTGCTTATAAATAAATATTAAATGAATTCCTGACGTAATTTGAGCCAAAACTCAGCTTTGTGTCTGTTTTTTTCTAGTCTTCTGAGTTGTTTAAAGTTTAAACAACTTTGAACAATGTTTAAAGTTACATTTTCATGAAAGCTTTACAAAAATAAGTTTAATCACGCTTATCCCATGTGAAGTTCTATAGTTCCTTATTCTTGGAGTACTGATAGCCTGCAATCTATCATTCTAAGCATTTTAATTTATTGACTATGAGGAAGATATTTAAAGGAAGTTTGTAACAGATGTTCTGGTCTCTTCAAATTAGTGGGAAATTTACAGCAAACTGCAGTCCAAATCCTATGGCAGGTAAGTACTTTTCTCTTTCCTTCTTGGTATACCATCATTATTCAACATCCAGTCCTGCTTAAAAAATGCAAGAGATCAGAGAAGCTTCAATCTGCCTCAAAAGTATGATGTCTTTTGATTTTCAGAACTAAAATAGAGCAATGCTGCTCCATTTAAAAGTATAAGACAGTGATGGCAAACCTATGGCACGGGTGCCACAGGTGGCACGCGGAGCCATATCTGCCGGCATGCGAGCCATTGCCCTAGCTCAGCTCCTGCGCGCATGTGCATGCCCACCAGCTAATTTTTGGCTCGTGCGGAGGCTCTGGGAGGGCGATTTCGGCCTCTGGAGGACCTCTGGGGTGGCAGGGAGAACGTTTTCGCCCTCCCCAAGCTCCAAGAAAGCCTCTGGAGCCTGGGGAGGGCAAAAAACAGGCCTACCGGGCCCACTGGAAGTCAAAAAACGGGGGAGTGGGGGGGTCGCGCACGCATGCGCAGGGGGGTGGGGCGAGTGGGGAACTTTGAATTATGGGTGTGGGCACGCATGCACGTACGATAGCGTGCGTGCGCACTATTTCGGCACCCGAGGAAAAAAAGGTTCGCCATCACTGGTATAAGATCACCTAAGATGGACTTGGATTGGTTCACCTCCTTGTCCCCTTTTTGGTATTGCCATTTTGAGAAGTTGTGGTGTCATTTTTCAGTGTTTCTTTTCCTTTCCATGCCCTTGGCTTCTTATTCTTATTCTGGACTTATTTTATCATAAGTCACAAATAGCTTACAAAGTATTGAGAAGCAAAGCAACACTGATGCTTCTATGTTTTTAATGGAGCAATATTCTCTGCAGTTCAGTTGTTTGCGTGCTTCCCAATGACCATAATTTAAGATTGCAATTTGAGCCTTTCTTAATTGTTTCAGCATGAATTTCTGTTTCAATAGGTTATGTTCCAAATATCAACCTCTCTGAGCAGGCAAATGCATAGAGCACTTTCCTTGAACCAAGCAGAATAACTTGCTTAATTTTTGCTGCAGCAGTTTGCATAGTGAACTACATAGCCTTTGTAATCTGATCATCAGAGCTGAGTTGGTGCAGTGGTTAAATGCAGCACTGCAGGCTACTGCTAGTTCAGCAGTTCAGCTGTTCAAATCTCACCGGCTCAAGGTTGACTCAGCCTTCCATCCTTCCGAGGTGGGTAAAATGAGGACCCAGATTGTTGGGGGCAATATGCTGAACTCTGTAAACCGCTTAGAGAGGGCTGTAAAGCACTATGAAGCGGTATATAAGTCTAAGTGCTATTGCTATTGCTATCAATGATTACTTACAGTGACTTTAATCGTAGTAGTTATTCTGTAGCAAATGCCTGCAGATGATACTTGTTTTTCCATCCTTCAAAATATTTGGATTAAAACTCATGTTCTCCGACAGTGATAATCAGTATTTCTTTGCTCCGCAGCAGCTTCCTTTATGTTCAGCTCTATTCTCTCTTCAAACTGGCAAGAAAGAAAGAAAACATGAGGGTTTTTTTTTTCTTTCTGTTTTTGTGACTTAGTTTGTGTCTGCACGGGAGGTAGACAGAGCAGCCATGACTGTTTCATATACCTTGAAAGTGGCCAATGCTCGCTTTGGAGGCTTCTCTAAGCTGCTCTTCCGCTGGAAAGGGAGCATCTACAAGCTGCTGTACAAGGAGTTTCTGTGCTTCATTGTGCTGTATGCAGGACTGAGTGCCATTTACCGGTAGGTTGGCAATTATAATGGTTCGTCAGATAGTAAAACTTAAGAGGTTTGCAACACAGATTATTGTATCTCCGCAAGCATCCTTCTGCAAATGAATCCTATCCTAAGCAGAAGTCTATTTGTGAACTGTAATTCCCCTTAACTTCATGAGAAATGGAGAATGTAATGTCTTCCCACAGGTTTTGTGAAATAACTTTCTGAAAGCTATTAGAAGTGAAAATGCAATGGGGAACTCAGTACAAATTTCCAGTAGCCTGAGAATAACTTACGATAGGATCTTAAAACACAGAACTATAGCCCCACTTTTCCTCCGACCCTTTCATACACCCATAAAATTTGTTTGTTTAGAGCAGTGTTTCTCAATCTCAACAAATGTAAGATATCTGGACTTCGCCTCCCAGAATTAAAACCACATGCTCAAAAACCAATGTAAGACCAGTATGAAGTTATACCATAATAACAATCCAGTTTCCTATTCATCATTTCATTCCAATAAATGGCAAAACTCCAATTTTGTTCTGTTTCTTCACACAGCCATTCAAAGGCTGATGCTCATGACAGCAAGTGAAAGAGAAATCATTTTCCATCCCTTTTGGGAAACCTCACTTTATAAGACTTATTCCTAAAATCCCTACGTCAGGCTGTTTGTCCCCATGGCAGAGCTACAGTGCGCATTCCCATGATTAGTGAGGTATGATGAATGGGAGCTTTTTCAGGAAGACAAAAACTGCACCCATCTTGAGATCATTTTACACAATCAAGGCGTAGCATCTGTCTAGAACAGTGATGGCGAACCTTTTTTTTCCTCGGGTGCCGAAATAGTGCGTGCGCACGCTATCGTACGTGTGTGCGTGCCCACACCCATAATTCAAAGTTCCCCATTCGCCCCACCCCCCTGCGCATGCGTGCGCGACCCTCCCCACTCCCCCATTTTTCGACTTCCAGTGGGCCCGATAGGCCTGTTTTTTGCCCTCCCCAGGCTCCAGAGGCTTTCTTGGAGCTTGGGGAGGGCGAAAACGTTCTCCCTGCCACCCCGGAGGTCCTCCAGAGGCCGAAATCGCCCTCCCAGAGCCTTCGCACGAGCCAAAAATTAGCTGGTGGGCACGCACATGCGCGCAGGAGCTGAGCTAGGGCAACGGCTCGCGTGCCGGCAGATATGGCTCCGCGTGCCACCTGTGGCACCCGTGCCATAGGTTCGCCATCACTGGTCTAGAAGGTATATTTAAAAGGGCAAAACAAAGCATCTAAAACAGATAAGCATTCAGTTGAGGAAATATTTTTTCACCACTGTCTTGCCTTAATGCTACACAGAAAGCTGTGTAACAGAGACCTTTGTGGACAGAGGGGTGGAGAACTGACAAGTGGGTATCTGACAATAAACACTGGACTCTCCAACGATATAAAAAATTGCTGTAGTTTATTCTCCCCAGGAGCTTAAGCATTTATGGTCAGGGGTTGTCACCACAAACAGATTCAGCTCAGCTATCTAAACAAAGAACTCAAATTGATTTCTCAAAATGAAATATCAAACCAAAGAAATAAATGGGTGTGGAGTCCTTGATCTCTCTGAGCTTGATTGTTTGCTTGCATATGTTTTATTACCCATCTAGGTAACAATTATCAGTTTAGTGTGTGTGGAGTTTGCTCCTGTTTATATAATAGAGTAGCTTGCCCTACCTGGATTCTCCTTGGTAGTTTTCTCCTTGATAGTTTCTTGATTAAGGCACTGTTTTCTGCTTTAATGTTTGTCTGGTGTTATTCCCTGCTTACCTGGGTGTTAGCTGCTGGAGGAGAGATGTTCTAGTCTAAATGGCTGTGGCAGCAGCAATTTGAGGCTTATTCTCTCCCTTTTACATCAACAGTTGCAATGTGCCATATGGTAACAGTAGAACTATTTCCCAGAGATGCCTATATTGTATGTTTAATTTAACTACCAACTGAAGGGACTTCATCATCATAATATGCAAATGCAAATTTAAAGTATATGTTAAATAAAATTCTAGTTGAGTCCATGGAACACCATTTTCCATTCAATGGTTAGTTGTTGTACACTCTCTTAATATTTTACTATAGTTTATCTGCAATGAATTATGACTTCTGGTTCAGGTTCTACTCACATCAAAATGATCAGATAGATCTTTAATTATTGCGTTGGGAAAGTGAAAACTAATTTTGTTTGTTAGCCACTGCTGGGAAAAACATGAGAAGGCTTCAAGCAGCCTGTTTTAATACACCTTGAATATCTTGTCTGTTTGGATCTTGAGTATGTGCCATGCTAAGATTTGCAACCTGTAGCAGCGGAGTGATAGTAATATCAATGCTCAGCTTAAACACTGTTCAACAAACAAATGATACATCTAACGCAGCTTACAGAAACTGACATATCTTATATCCCAACAATAGAATATACGTACAATAATGTGGTTTGTGGAATAAAATGAACCTGGCAATCATATGATGCTAGATCATAAACTACAGTTTACAAAGTGCAGTGGAGCTATGTCTCCACAGATTATCACCCAAGTAGACTAAGAGAGAACTTGTTTTGGCAGGGATAGGCAAAAGAACCTCAACTCTTGTTAGTTTAAAGAAGAATATTTAGTATGATACAGTCCCAAGCTCCCAGCTTGGTATTCTTTTATCTTTTCCTCTCTCTCTCCCCAGGTACCTTCTCGATGAAGATCAAAAACGTCTCTTTGAAAAGGTGGCTAAATATTGCAATCGCTCCACTGACCTCATCCCTCTTTCTTTTGTCCTAGGTAGGATTTGTTTACATGTTCTTGACACACATCTTACTGAGGTTTCTGTTTATCTGCTTTTATTGGTCAGTTGAAATGGCAGAGATGTGATGGAAAGTAACTGGGCCATTTAGAATGCTATATTACTTCCTATAGCTCAAAGGGAGAGTGCATGCTTTGCATTTAAAAGAGGCCACAGCCAATTCTGTCTTCTTTAGTAGGTCCAGTACAGTGGTGAAATCCAATTTTTTAAATTACCGGTTCTGTGGGTGTAGCTCGGTGAGTGTGGTGTGGCTTGGTGGGCGTGGCAGGGGAAGGATACTGCAAAATCCCCATTCCCTCCCCACTCCTGGGGGAAGGATATTGTAAAATCTACATTCCTACCTCACTCTGGGGCCAGCCAGAGGTGGTATTTATTGGTTCTCCGAACTACTCAAAATTTCCGCTACCAGTTCTCCAGAACCTGTCAGAACCTGCTGGATTTCACCCCTGGTCCAGTAACAAGACAGACACAGAAGCCCTGGGGCCAGATCTAAGAGATAGCTCTGAACTAGGCAGAGAAATAGTCCAATGTCCAATAGACCTGTAAGGTACTATATACTTTCCTACCTATATACGTTCCTATGTGAAAATGTGAGCTTAAAAGTCTGTCAATTTTGGTAATAATAACTATTTGTTGAATTTATATCACTCTGGGCAGTTTATTTATCTTAGGTATGATTATTAGCCTGAAATCTGAGAATTCATCCTGAATTTAATCTAAATTAGTTTAGAATTTAATCATCACAAGAGAGCCATTTTAGTTGTAATGTTTAAGGCATCGAGCTAGAAACTGGGAAAGCATCACCTTACTTCCACAGCCCCTCCCCCTCTCTCTCCCCTCTCTGACTGGGATTACAAAATCCAGAATTCCTTTGCAATCTGGAAATAACTAATTAGAGAAATCTGGATTAGAGTACTAGAGCTTTGAAATTTCCCCGTATACTATTTACTCAGCCTGTCTTTTCCTAATCAGGAAAATGCCCAAGATTCCTTGTTTCATTTTCATGCTGTCCTTCAAAACTTTGAACTCCTTGCTTCCCAACTGTTTCTTTCTGGCCCTCTAAGTGACATTCCTCTTCCATAGATGGGAAGAAATTCTGCAGTTCTGGATAATTGCCTACTTTCTGATATAACGCTCAAGCACTTTCTTTCCTCTGAACCTAGGAAGGAATACTTCCAGGATAATCCCTTTCATTGTATGGTGCTTTGTATACTTCCCTCCCTTCATCTGCCCCTCTCCTTTTATCCCCAAGGAAACATTTCCTTTGTAAGCTCTGGAGTCATGATCCACGGATGTGTCTCCTTTCTAAACTCCAGGGTTGGGATAAGGGCTGATTAAAGAGAAGGAGATGGGGAAGTAGAACATAGCCACAAGGTAAATGTCAAGGCCTGGGTGTGGAAAAAGGGAAGTGAAGGAGAAGAAATCAAGTAACTAAAATGAAAAGGGAAGTGACAGTCTGGTATAAGATAATTAATGCCTACATTATGCAGAATGAACATATCCAACGTTTGAGGGCAAACTGACAGTATGATGGATCTAGTTTTCCTTCAATAAAGAACACTCCTTTGCAAGTTTTGCTCTAAAAAGGACACGAAATGTACCGTATTTTTCGGAGTATAAGACGCACTGGAGTATAAGACTCACCTTAGTTTTGGGGGAGGAAAATAGGGGGGGAAATCTACCTACCGGGTATTCATCTGGCTAGCATCCTTAGTCTGTTCAGCTTCAGCACATTATTTTATCCCCTCGTTTAGGGCTGGAAAAACTTTTTTCAAAGGGAGTAGGAATGAAAACAAGCCTGCAAAGACTTAGGGCTAGAAGAAAACCTCTTTGGAAGGAGTAGGAAGCCGGGAAGATCGTTAGCACCTCATTAGGGCTGGGAAAAAAAGCTTCGAAAAAGCTATATTCGGAGTATAAGACGCACCCAAATTTTCAGCCTTTTTTAGGGAGGAAAAAGGTGTGTCTTATACTCCGAAAAATATGGTAACTTTTCAGAAAAGTCAAGATGGTACCCATGATTGTGTGATCAAAGCTCCTGCCTGTGATGCATCAGATCTTTCTAAGCATTTTGATATTGAGCCCTGGTGGCGCAGTGGTTAGAATGCAGCATTACAACTCTGCCCACAGTCTAGAGTTCAATCCTGACAGGCTCAAGGTTGACTCAGCATTCCATCCTTCTGAGATCAGTAAAATGAGGACCCAGATTGTTAGGGGCAATATGCTGACATTGTAAACCACTCAGAGAGTGCTGTAAAGCACTATGGAGCGGTATAGAAGTCTAAGTGCTATTGCTAGTGTTATTGCTGTATCTAAACTGGGAAACAGAATCATTCTTTAAGTGCAGAACTCTGAAGACCTTTGGCGATTGGTCTCTGACCTTTCATTGTATTGGAGCTATCTTTATCAGGGCTACAAACACCCAGATGATCCCAGATAGCAGCAAATGTACAGAGAAACTCATTGAGGCCATGTAGTGATGACACGAGTTTTGCAGCCCAGATCTGGAGGCCTAAATTGCATGCTTGTATTGTATATTTAATTTATCAACTAAATATATCCTTCTACATATTACGTAATCAGGGGCGGGTTCCTAATTTTTTACTACCACTCTGTGGGCGTGGCTTATTTTGTGGGTGTGGCTTGCCAGCCATGTGACCGGGTGGGCGTGGGCCTCGGGAGCTTGGCAGCGTCCGGAGAAGTGGGGGGGCATTGCCCACCCACAATGCAGCCCCCCGCAGCGGGAGCAGCAAGACCGCGGCAGCGGTTCTTCTAGGAGGCTCCGTCCGGCCTGAATGCTTCTCCCCATTCGATGATCCTAGGCTCCTGCCGCCCATTCCCCCTCCCCTCAGCAGCTCGAGAAGCCTTGAACGTGCGAAAATGCCTGGGATCATCACTGCACGTTCGTGGCTTCTCGGACTGCTGAAGGGAGGGGAACTGAGATAGGTCCTGCCACCCATTCTTTCAGCATCTCACGAGCTCCCTCAGCCATCCTCCCCTGCTTGGACTCACTGTGGGGTAGGAAGGCAGTGCATGTGCAGTGCCGGAAGCTCGGCTTCTGGGCATGCGCAGAAGAAATTTTTTTACAAAATTTAATTTTTTTAAAAAAATGGCGGCGCCCAGGCACCGGCAACCGACCGCACCGGTACTGTGACGTCACCAGTAGGCCGCTACCGGTGCTATAGAGTGGACCACACCGGTAGGAACCCACGACTGTACGTAATATATGTAACTTTATTTGATATTTTGCTACCACACATTAATCAACAATCTAACAGTGCTGTACATCTCCAGCTTTATTTTTGTAACTGATTTATTAATGAGCCTTCATCCCCTTTTTGGCATCCACTTACAAGTGTGTTCAGCGGTACCTGAACACACTTGTAAGTGGATCATAAGCTTCCTAATAAACAGGAAGCAGCAGGTGAAGCTAAGCAAAATCACATCAGATACCTGTACAATTAGCACAGGGGCCTCCCAAGGCTGTGTGCTCTCTCCACTTCTCTTCTCTCTCTATACCAATGACTGCATCCCAAACGATCCATCTGTTAAACTACGGAAGTTTGCAGATGACAGAACAGTGATTGGTCTCATTTGAGACAATGTTGAATCCGCATACAGATGGGAGGTTGAACAACTAATCTTGTGGTGCGACCAGAACAATCTGGAACTGAACACACTCAAAACCGTAGAAATGGTGGTAGACTTTAGGAGAAACCCTCCCATACTTCCATCTCTTACAATACTAGACAACACAGTATCAACAGTAGAGACCTTCAAATTTCTAGGTTCTACCATATCGCAAGATCTAAAATGGACACCTAACATCAAAAACGTCATAAAAAAAGCACAACAAAGAATGCTCTTTCTGCGCCAACTCAGGAAGCTCAAACTGCCCAAGGAGCTGCCAATACAGTTCTACAGAGGAATTATTGAGTCTGTCATCTGCACCTCTATAACGGTCTGGTTTGGTTCTGCAACCCAACAAGACAGACACAGACTTCAGAGGATAATTAGAACTGCAGAAAAAACAATTGCTACCAACCTGCTTTCCATTGAGGATCTATATACTGCACGAGTCAAAAAGAGGGCTGTGAAAATATTTACAGACCCCTCACATCCTGGACACAAACTGTTTCAACTCCTACCCTCAAAACGACGCTATAGAGCACTGCACACCAGAACAACTAGTCACAAGAACTGTTTTTCCCCGAACGCCATCACTCTGCTAAACAAATAATTCCCTCAACATTGTCAAACTATTTACTAAGTCTGCACTACTATTAATCTTCTCATCGTTCCCATCACCCATCTCCTCCCACTAATGACTGTATAACTGTAACTTTGTTGCTTGTATCCTTACGATTTATATTGACTGGTTCCTAATATGATTTGATTGCTTATTTGTACCCGGACTATCATTAAGTGTTGTACCTTAGGATTCTTGACGAATGTATCTTTTATTTTATGTACACTGAGAGCATATGCACCAAGACAAATTCCTTTTGTGTCCAATCACACTTGGCCAATAAAAAAATTCTATTCTATTCTATTCTATTCTATTCTATTCTATTCTATTCTATTCTATTCTATTCTATTCTATTCTATTCTATTCTATTTAAAACCACAAGAGCAAGAAATTTCTAAAAAACTAGGTTGTCTCAAATCAGATATAAAGCAATAGTTTAAAACAACAGTGATTTCAATAGCCTTTGGATTTGAAATATGTGAAACTCTAACAACAGCCACTCACTAAAATTGATTACTCTCCCTCATCTTTGTACAAGGAACAGGTCCCAGCCCTTATTCTTTTAGGACCATCGAACTTCTCTTTTGGCAGGTTTTTACGTCACACTGATTGTGAACCGTTGGTGGGCCCAATACACCAGCATTCCCCTGCCAGATCAGCTGATGTGCGTCATTTCCAGCAATGTTCATGGGAAAGATGACAAGGGTCGGATTTTGCGGCGCACACTCATTCGTTACGCCAACCTGTCTTCTGTCCTGATCCTGCGTTCAGTCAGCACCAGAGTGCTTAAGAGATTCCCCACTATGGACCACATCGTAGAAGCTGGTGAGCCTGACTGTGAAGGAAAGATATAAGGCCAAGGGAATGAACGTGGCTATAGAGAAGCTTCTCACTTTGAGCTATCGCCCAGGGGGGAGGGGGAAGAGAAAAACAGGAAATCACAGGGAAAGCCAGTATTGATTATCTTTGCAAGGCTCTCCGCCCTTGCATTGGCTCATTTACTCAATAGCAGTCTTCTTCACTATAGTACCCTCAAGAACATTAGGACTATAACTGGCATTTAGAGGGCACAAGGATAGGAACAACTTTTTAAAAAATGCTTAATCTGTTTTTTTTTACTGCATCTCTATAAAACTATCTGGATGCAAAGTTTTCTTCAGGGACATCACTAAAACTGCTTTTGCTAATAGCTAATTCGGGAACTCAGAGTAATCCCTGCATAGGCTGCCTATAATGTATCATGTTCTAAGCCAATTTCCCCAATTTGTTGGCCTACAATTTTAGTGGACTTTTTAACTTCTCAGAATTTCCCCAGGCAGGTTGGGAAAGGGCACTGTACTTTCAATTTTTTCAAGCAATTTTGAGAAATTGGAGTGGGAATTGGAGTGACAAAGCAAGGCACTGAGAAGGGGCCTTGCACTTTTTCAGTCTAAATTTCCTCAGTCCATAATATCAACCCTGTCAAATGTCTGTTCTACTTTTTTTTTAGATTTTTATAATCCCACCTTTATTGTTTATAAATTCAGGGCAGTGAACATACCCAATATTCCTTCGTCCTCCTGATACAGTACAAAGTCTTACAGTAGTAATGTGACGGAGTCCGTAGTTTGAACCTGCTTCCAAGCCAATTTCTCCAACTTTCCCATACCCCACCCACCCCTTACAGGTTTTATGACACAGGATGAACGTAAGAAATACGAGAGTCTCCATTCGGACTTCAACAAGTATTGGATCCCCTGCGTGTGGTTCACCAACCTAGCTGCTCAGGCACGACGAGAAGGGAGGATCCGCGATGATGTGGCACTCAGATTGCTCATGGATGTAAGCTCAAGGAACAATGGAGGAGGTTATAAGTACCCAAGCTTAAACTATTCCGATTCTTGTTTTGCATCATTTGCCAGGACTATTCTTGGCATTCTTGGGATATTCTTGCCTTCTTGAGACCCAATATCTGGCAAACCTCCCCTATTAATCTATATAAATCTAAAAAATATTGTAATTTATAAAAGTGACTTGTTTGTTGCCTCTTACATTGTGATTTTAACTTCACATATCCCATCTATGCTGCAAAATAACCCCGATTCCATGAATTGGCTGAACACACTTACCCATCTTCTTATCTATAAGCCTAACAGAAAGTTAAACATCAATTTAAAGGAAGCCTCAAATTGCACTTAGCTAAAAGCTGGATATTGCAATACAGAGCAAACTGTTTAACAAATTCTGCAAATTCTGAAGCTTCTGGATTTTTTCCATGCAGGAGCTGAACCTCTACCGTGCCAAATGCAGCATGCTTTTTCACTTTGACTGGATCAGTATCCCTCTAGTGTACACGCAGGTCAGTGCCACAGAAAACATATAAACATAGCTTGTGTCTGCTGCTACAGCTACCAAAGCAAATTAAAACAAATAAAAAAAATCAAGAGCCACCATGAAATATTCAACATTTTCACTGTTTTATAAGTGGGTGGTTGAATGTGTATGAAATAAAGGTTTCAAGAAACTCGTTTAAATGGGAAAATGGATTGCTTAAAAAAATAATCGCTGAGCCTAGTGATAGTCTAATACCAGACATGAATGCTATCTTCTCCACAGGTGGTCACTATAGCGGTCTATTCTTTCTTTGCATTTTGTGTGGTTGGTCGCCAGTTCCTGGATCCAGCTCATGGTGAAGAACTAGACATGTATGTTCCCTTGCCCACGCTCCTACAGTTCTTCTTTTATGCTGGGTGGCTGAAGGTGAGGATGTTGGCTTCTAGCAAACAGCTTGACGTTTTTTCCTATTACAGTAATAATTTAATAAAAATAAATAGCTCAAAGCACTCCTGCCATGTGACCTGTCCTACAGTCAATCTGGTACAGTACAGTTCTTAAATAGATTGCACAAACTTTCATTTTTGAGCTTTTGGTTGGTTTCATGCCAGTTTGTTCCACAACTTAAAATATGGTGACACCATTTGTGGAATAAACTTGTATGAAACAAACCAGAAGCTCAAAACACTGCGCCTTTCCCCAGTGAAAGTTTGCTGAATCTATCAACTATCCTTTCCTCTTCAGGCAACAAGATGTAGCTGGTGAAGCTCAGCTTTTTAATGTTTTTTAAGTTGCATCACAATCTCTACAAGGTTCATTTATTTCTGTTTAACAGAATGGCTTTGGACTATTAAGGAACAGTAATGTTCTTGCTACATAGCTAGCCTTTATGCATAGCTAGAGTAAGATTTACACACATGCTGTTCATTTTAAGCAGATTCACAGCTATATTTAAAATATTGAATACGTGTTCCTTCCTATATAGGTGGCTGAACAAATAATTAATCCCTTTGGAGAGGATGATGATGATTTTGAAACTAATAAATTGATAGACAGAAACTTTCAGGTAAGTCTTACACAAATGCTTAAAATAGGAAATATGCCACTTAGACACACAAATTATACCTGGTTTAGAAACTGGTGCACCAGGATGTTAATCATTGCTAGTGATTTAAAATATCCTTATGGCAGCTCCAACAGCATGAAATTAATCTGGGAAATCTGGGTAATCCCAGCCTTTCTCCACCTGATGCTGTCAGACATATTTAATTTCAGACCATATGGCAAAATGGCGTTGAAAGCCTATCATAAGAATAATTTCCAATAGTCCCAACATCTGCTTTTCATTTTTTTCTAACTCTGCGAAAGCAGACATTAAAAGGGACAATTATGCAAACCAAAGATTTGAATCTAACATTAAAGCACTGTAATCAATAGACATGTAGTTTCACCAGCTATTAAAAAAAAAAAAAAGAACAATTCTTTGTTTTGGCTAGGTATCGTTACTTTCAGTGGATGACATGTACCAGAACTTGCCTCCAACTGGGAAGGACAAATATTGGAATGAATCTACAGCTCAACCACCCTACACAACAGCCACAATGGCAGAGACCTTGAAACCTTCCTTCATGGGCTCCACCTTTGATATGCGGTAAGTTTAATTGCCAAATGCGTTCATCGTCAGATAACTACCTATTGAGGCTAGCAAATATGACAACTGCCTGGTAGAATCATAGCTCTGGTTTTGTGAACTTCCTCACCCAAATCAATAAGATAACTTGATAGATTTTTTTCTATTTTTTGCAAAAACGGGCGTTTTTGCCCTCCCCCAGCCCCCAGGAGCACTCTGCAGACCTCCCAAACCCTCTGCGTACCCGTTTTCACGTGGGGCGGGGGTTCAGGAGGCCAAAAATGGCTGTATTCGGTGTATAAGACGCACCAAAATTTCCACCCTCTTTTAGGGGGGAGAAGTGTTTCTTATACTCCGAAAAATACGGTAATTCAGTTAATTTGTACTTAGATCAGTAAATTTATTGCTTCTCACGTTATATATACCAAGTCACTATGCCTGCAACTGATCAGTTGAATGGAATCATGAATTATCCCGATTTTTCATTTCACTCAGTTGTGCATGTACTGAATTGTCTTTTCCCCCTTTGTGTAGGATGAGTGATGACCCAGAGCAGAATCAGCAGTTCGATGTATCACCCAGCATGAACCGCATACAGACACCTTTGCTCAACCGCTTTTATGCTGCTGCTGCCTCTCCAGCAATTAGCCTCAAAAATTTTGGGAAGGGAAACCGGATTTCCCATCCTCAGTTACTGCGCTTGAGATCTGAGGGTATCTTTCCTTCTGCCAGTCCCAACTTCAATCGCAGAGAAGATCCAGAGGCGGTTGGCCGTATTGACGAGGAAGAGACAGAGGACGAGGAAACCGGAATTAGTGAAACCGGTGCTCCTCACAATGCAGAAATAGAGAGAAAAGATATACCCATTATTACTGTGATAGGATCCCTAGATGACAGCATCAGCAGTACTGAACAGACATCTAGCTAAGATCAACAGATAACCCAAGATTTCTGGCTGCAATTATTTGATCAACTATAGCAGGGGTGTCTAACTCAAGGCCCATGGGCGGGATCCAGCTCGTGGGGTGCTTAGATCTGGCCTCGGGGGCTGCCCTGGAAACAGACTGGTCCGCGGTGCCTCTGCTAGCAAAAAGGGAGCTCAGGAGAGGCGCACATGGCCCTCCCGAGCTCCGTTTTCACTGGCAGAGGATTGGCAGGAGGCCATCACAGCGGAAAATGGAGCTCAGGAGCCCGTTTTCGCTGGCAGAGCGCTTGGGCCACCACAGGCGTCCCCGACACGAGTGACGTCGAGCTGGCCACACCCACCCCAGCCCCCCCAATGTCCAACACAACCCTGATGCAGCCCTCAAGTTTGACACCCCTGAACTATGGAAGTATTTTCAAGTTATATTTTTATAAACCAGAGATCCTGACCATTTTCATCAGCACACAAAAAAGCAAGTATGGTTACTTTGAGATAAATTTCTGAACTCCTAGAAAAGTAAAAAAATATATTTTTTAGACTGAAGCAATTTTTTTACTGGTACATAAAACTGGGCTCCTATGTTCTCCTTCCAATCATCCTCAGCAGTCCACAATCCACCTCCTTTATGGTAAACACATTGCCATTTATTTGGTCATAGACCCTTTTTCACTCAAAATTAACCTAACAAAATTAACATGTTGTTATTGAGTTCTTTGTGCCTTCTATACTTAGCTGTCTGGGTTCTTTGTGCCAGATATATTTACAGAGATATGTATTTTCTTTAACAACCTAACCAAATTTTGTTTAGCTTATGATTAATAAATAATCTTTTAAAAGTGTGTGTTCTGCAACTTTTTATTATATAGGTATCTGAATAATAGTAAAATCCAGATGAGCCAAATATTCAACTAGGAAGATACTTTGTGTTAATAATTCTTATTTCATTGGAATCCATGCAATTTCAAAATTCAACAGCATAATCTTGTTTATTCAGACGTAAATCACATTCTTAAATGAAACTGACTCAATAACATTTTTAAGATTGTGACTTAAGGAGAAAAATATGGGCACGGAAAAATATTAATCTGTACACTAAATATAAAAGCTCTCTCAATGAAGGAGCAAGGTTTAGATTTGCTTAATATTATATTTCAGTTGCTCAATTTAGGTTTGTCCAGCTTTCCATCAACATATACTTCAGCAATTGTATAGTTAAACAATTTCACATAAGGTGCAATCATTTCTGAAAATCTACCTCATCGTGCCTCCATTTTCAACTGGGGAATGGCAGCAACAACAGGTCCTCTCCCAAATAAAAATGCAACAAGTTTAGAAAACTAAATAGCTTTTGAAAAGATCAGTGAGAGAAATCTCAACCATATTGCTTTTCTTGGGGCTGCAGTTAAGTCATAGCTTGGCCTACAAGGAAAGACATTTGGTGCCAGACTGAAGCAAGGCGAGACTTTCTTCCAATCTACAGTCCACAATATTAGTATAAATTCCACTCCAGTACTGACCAATGATATACTACTTTGCCCCAATGCCCATAAATAACCACATTAATCATTTATAACAAGACTGAGATATTTATTAAGCCTGTTGGATACAATAAATGTATTCATTTGCCTTTTCTGGCCTTGATCTTCCTCAAATAGAATTCTAGCTCCTTGCCTTCCAGAAGGTAGCCATCTGCTCGGCCACATTGTCCAGGTCTGGAGGCAATGCAAGCTGAAACAGGAAAGGACAAAATTAAAGGAAAATGTGTGAAGACTAGAGAACACGCTTCTTTAAATGCAAAATCTTTCTTGCTGTAACTCCATACATAACAATGCTCATCTTCTCACAAAGTGTAGGCCTTTAAAAATTTAACAGCCTTCCTACAGATGAAGTTACCTTTCAGAAGTTGAAATGTCACCACTCACATTCAGCAGCAGAACTGGACAAAGTTTTCATCACAAGGTCAACTTCAAATCCCTGATCAATTATGCAGGATAACATGGTAATGACCTGACACTTGAATTTCTGGTTCTAACTTGTATAAGGTAGCAAGAACTAGGCAAAGGCGCTAGCAATTGTCAAGCTAAATATTATACCAAGAGTTGAAACAAGTAAATCCTGCCCTAGAATAAAGAAGCTGTAACTTTGTCAACTCTGAGTATAGACTGCCACCATCACATAATTTATCAAAATAGTACATCTGTTTAAGTCTTCTGCTGTGTCTAGCAAGCTCAGTTTTCTGTCTTTTACATCTTACCAAGTAGCTTTCCTTGTTGGAACTGCTCCTCCAGGAGGCTACTGATCTTGGCATTCTTTTTCCGCTCATCATATTTCTTTTGAATTTTCTTTGAACGTTTTTTGTTTAAAATTTCTTCCTCCTCAGGGGTCTGGAACAAAAGCAGAAGTATAAGTGGTTGTTATTTCCCATAATTCCACAAACACCTGAAACATTCAGCACATTTTGGGGTTGTAAAATTAAAAGCTAGCATTGTGCGAAATGGTGGAAACTGTTCTGCACATAAAAACAACTTGTCTATGCCTAGACCAGTGATGGCGAACCTGTGGCACATGGAGCCATATTGATGGGCACGCGAGGTCAGGTCCAGCACACGCATTCTGATTTTGGGGCCTTCTGGGCCCACTGGGAGTCGGGAAACAGCCCGTTTTCAGCTTCCGGAGGGGGTAGGGAAGGCCCGTTTTTTGCTCTCAAGTTAGAAAGGCTCTGAAGCCAGGGGAGAAAAACGGGCGTGGCATCGCGTGCCAGGAGGGGGGGGTCATGCGCGCATACGCAAAGAGCAGCATGGAATTATGGGTGTGGGCACGCACACGTGCAACCCCCCCTCGCCCCCCTTTTGGCACACAAACCAAAAAAGGTTCGCAATCACTGGCCTAGACCAAAACATGTTATGTACGGAAGTGGAAGGGAAAAGAAACCACTGGGAAGACTAAGGTGGGCAAGGCCATCTTATTTGGTTGGACATACTGCAAAGTCAGATTAGCTTTAGTCACTGCCAATTTCTACAGCTTGAACAGCAGTTTATTCAACCAGCCTATCACCCCAATTTTCCAAGCACCATTTCCCCCCTCTACATGCCAATGCCCAGTTCCTTGTAGTCAGGAAAGAACTGGAAATACAAGAGTGCCAATTAGATGTGGTGTGTCTAAATACACACAGATAGTGGCAGTCAAGGGAAGGCACTAGGAATTTACAAATAACAAATGTACATACATAGGCCAACTTAGAGGAAGAGCTTTAGATGTGAGGTGCACAGATCTTGTCCTACTCATCCCGTCAAACTTCTCCAGATTTTATTTCAGCCAATACCCAGGGCAATCAAAATGCTTTGGGCATTATGCATTCTCCTAATACAATCTTACACAGCATGACCGGTGCGCTGAACTCGTTACTACTTTAAAACAATTACCAAATCAATTGAGATCTGAGCACTGATGGGATAACAAGACTATAAGCATTTTTCAACTTGGAATCCACAAACAGTATTTTATAGAATCCTTTTTATTCAAAATATTTGCCTCCATACTTCAGCACTAAGATGCTCTATATTGGAAAGGGACCCTACACAGCTTGGTCTCATGTCTCCTTCAGATCAGTAGATATCCATCAGTTTTTCAGCAGCAGAACTGGTTAATGGTATCATCATCAGAAGACAAATATATTTTTAAACCTCCAAGTAGAGTAACATGTCACCTACCAGCTTGGCACCCTTTTTGCGCCCAAGGGGCAAGGCATAGTGGGCTTCATACCAGTGTCGGTATGGTGTGCTGTCAATGAGGACAATGCAGTTTTTGACCAGGGTCTTTGTGCGCACCAACTCATTATTGGATGCATTGTAGACTACATCAATTATTCTGGTTTTGCGGGTACAGCCTGTAAGAAAAGGAATGTATCTTTCAAGAGTAAAACAAAAACAGAATGCTATAAGAATCTTGTGAGTACATAAAAATAGGCCTTCACACACTGTGCAGGGTCTGTATAAATCCTAGTTTATAAATGTAGCAGCAAATTTTGACTGCTTCCATTTCCAAAATCACCCCATTTAAAAGAATAAAGAACAAAATTTAAATAAGAGAATTTACAAACTATGAAATAAGTGACTCCGCAAACTAGAATGACGGGAAAATATGAATGTATTTGCAAAGAGCATGATGACCCTGCAACATGTGCCCCCTTTACACATGTGTAACATCACCAATGATGCAAAAGGGGCCGAGCTTGTGTCACAACAACGATCCTCCTGTGAATATTTCTGCAAAATATCATAATCAGCCCTCTAAATTCCTCATAACCAAGCTCAATAACAAACATGAAACAAAGTAAATACAGAATCTGCAGTGGAGTATTAACCTCACCAACCAACCAAATATAACACCAGGATTATGAATTGACCAGTTGGGTACACCTGAATAGGAACAAAGCTACGCTCTTAAGCAAACCTGCAATCGCTCCCTCCCCGAAATACTAGTGAGGGTAGCAAACTAAACATGCAAAGGTTCAAATTTATTGCATGGCTGTTTTTTATACTTGTGCCATCTACAACATTCTTGTCTCTTCATCATTGAATAACTGCCTTTAAATCAGTGATGGGTTCCAAATCCCATTGCTACTGGTTCTGCACATGTGCAGAAGTGTCCGAGGCAGGAGGGCGGAGCCTCGCGCTGCCACTACCGGTTCGTAGAACCGTATTGTACCGGTAGCAAACCACAGCTGCTTTAAATCCATGCTGACCACTTGTTTAAAAGTTAGCTAATATTTTTCATTATTGCTATCCCAACCCCATAGTTTTTACTAGACTTGAACAATACCTTTCAAGCTTATATAAACAATTTGTCTCCCCTTCAACATCCCTATAGCAACAATGCATACATACTCAGGGTAACTATGACACTCTTATCACTGAGAGCTAGGAATTCACCAAAGCTCTCTTAAGGTCAAAGTTATCATCACAGTTTTCTTATTTGTGCTTTTACAGTAGGTCACTAAACCTGCCCCCCCCCCCAGGTGATACTCTACAACAGTGTTTCTCAACCTTGGCAGTTTGAAGATGTGTGGACTTTAACTTCCAGAATTCCACAGCCAGCAATTCTGGGAGTTGAAGTCCACACATCTTCAAACTGCCAAGGTTGAGAAACACTGCTCTACAAGAACATTTACTTTACACTTACATTCAGATCCCCAAGAGAAGTTTCCAACATCCAAACGCAGAGCACGGTATTTTTTATTGCCGCCACGAACTCTTACTGTGTGAATTCTTCTGGGGCCAATCTGCAACAAAGTACCACAGGCTTGTTCAAACACAGCAATTCATGGAACTAAAAATCTTGCCTCAAATGTCCATCCTACATGGCAACATGGTCAGTGTAACTATGACGACCCCTAGCATTGGTGACTGTGATGAAGACTAGAACAGTCTACACACTCACCTAAGGTGTACTTCTCATCACTCCAGTTGCCTCCACATCAGAGGAACAGTATCTCCAAACTAAAGCACTATGCAATTATCTCAACAGGACCAAAGTCAACTCTGGATTTAAGTTTACTTCAAATCTTTTAAGGATTACAATAATTTCAAATTAATTAGTGGCATGGTGCCCCGATTAAGCATTCCAACACGTATATGCAACACCGGGGTATACCTAAAGTAGCTCATATCTGTTTCACACATCAACAAACATGAATCATTGCTAACTATATATAAAAATGGTATTGCAATTAAATTCAGGGACGCACTAATAGCAGTTCTTAAAAACACGTGTGCATAACCCATGCTATTGTTATATCAGAGAGAACGTTTTGTTACAGACGTATCATATAAAACCTCATTTATCCTTTACCTGGACACTTTGGAATTAAACAAATTTCTCGTTATCTGCTATTAATGCAGTATTCTAATTTAGTCCAGAATGAAGCACACTTGAAGTTTCCATGTGTTCTTAAGTTTCCATGTGTTGTTTATGCCTGGAAAGAGGGTTTCCCAGTTGGCCTATAGCAATCCACATTATTCAGGAAAACTTAAATACTTTATTCCTACCGACAACAGTCTGAACTCTTCCCAAATATTTCCCCCCTAAACAATTCAGCACACATACTTTGGTATTGGCAGGAGGCCGCCCCAACTCATACTTTCTTTTCTTGTGGTAGGGCTTCCGCTTTCCCCCGGTCTTGCGGCGTTTGTGCCAATTATCCCTGGAGATACCTGCGTAAAAGAGAAAAAAAACCAAGCGAAATAGAATTTATTAAGTGTGGTCATTAAAGTTGTCCCTCCACGGGAGTTGCAGGAGTTCCTTCTGCCCAGCGTTACTCAGTTCTCCAAGGTAAGTCTCCGCATGGCACACTCGGCCCTAATGCAGCAGTGGAAAAAGTTTCATCATTGCAACGTCGGGCAAAGGGACAAAAAAGGGGCCTTAAAGCGAGAAAACACTTTCGCTCCATGAAGGTCCCCTCTCTCCTTAAGAGGTGGCTATACTGCGGCATCACACAGCAAAGGCCGAAGAGGCGTCCGGATCCAAAGCAGGCCGAATCGCAATTGCTACACAAAACTAACCAGAATATCACGCGCATTTAACCGGGTAAACATCCTTCTCCCCGTTACCCGACCGGGAGCTTCGCCGGGATGTCTAGCGGGGCGGATGGTGGCGGATGAAACCATGATGTCCCTCTCCCTCTAGCAACTCACCCATCCTGCTCCGAGGCGCCGATTGCAAAAAGAAAGACGCAAAGCATTTCGGGACGGTTTGTTCCACGGGAAATCTCGCGGCAAAAGACTCTCGTCTCAGCCGACGCGCATCGCGCGTCATCAAAATGGGACATTGAAACAGGCGGAAGGAGGTGGCTGGTGGACCTTCGTTGTAAGCGTGGCCAGGCTGGGCGGTTTTTTTTATGGTTTGTGTGAAAAGAAGCCAATGTGGTGTACTCAAGGCTTGTTTTTCAGAGAATTGCTCGACACGGGGACGGAGGCTGCAAATTCTTTATGATCGGTAAGGTTGCTGCTTGGCAGGGATTGTTTTTGAGAGGAAGGTGCTGCTTCTTGCTGCTTGGAACGGGAGTTTTCCCGTAACACTCTGATAATCTCTTTTCTACACCGTGTTAAGGTACCGTGCAAAAGAGAGACGTTAAACAGTTAAAAGCAGTACGGCAACGAAGCATATAGATGTTGTAAAGGTAAACTAATAGCGAGTGTAGCTTATTGTGTTAGAGCTACTACACCTGGCTAAGTCAAGTCTTCGGGCGATCGCTGATAACGGTAAACTAACTCAACTCCGCTGTCAAGTACAGTACAGGGTAAGCCACGGGATTTTTGCGTCTGAGGTCTGGTTAATTCGAAACACTAGACTAGCCAGGGGTCTCCAACCTTGGCAACTTTAAGACTTATGGATTTCAACTCCCAGAATTCCTCAGCCAGCAAAGCAGAAATTCTGGGAGTTGAAGTCCACAAGTCTTAAAGTTGCCAAGGTTGGAGACCCTGGACTAGACCACGTCTTGGGAGAGAAATTTATCTGTTTTCTTCTGCCATTTCACAGCAATAGCGGAAGATCTATCTTGCCTCTCAAATAGCCCCTTAATCTAAAATGGCCATTTATAAATAATATTAAACAAGCTGTCACTAGGGCATAAGTCATAGTGAGTGCAAATGGTTGGCTGTCTTTGTCCAATAGTGAAAAAGCTTAGGACTAGACCTGGGTAGAATTTTAAGGAGGAGACCACTGTTCCCACTAAGCTGTGCGGCCGCGTGCGCGACAACAAACTTCTGCGCAGCACTTTTCAACTGCCGCGCAGCCAAGCCATAAGCCCATTTGTCAGAGGCGAAATGATGGGCATTAATACAGAACGGTGATTAATGAGTGGCCGCTGCTGATTGGTTGTTGTTGATGGCCTCGGTGGGAGGAGCAATTGGGGGGAACTAGACAGGAGGCTAAAAAGGTTTTGTGCTTCCTGACAGAATGGTAGTTTCTTATTGGTGTATGTCAAATGAATGCTTGGATGGAGGACTACATGTCCCAGGATGCTCTGCGACAGTCTCGTCTTCCGATTGTTGTGAATATATATCAGAATGTTAATGATTCGCTGCTGCTAAATTTGGTCAAAGGAGTCACCTCGCCAGAGCGTGTTGTTAGAGCTGGTCAGAGTGGTGGGTTTGGGCTGCTGTTGCGGTTTCGTTTATATTGTTTTGCGATGCGATTTGCCAGAATTGGAAAGGAAAAGGAGAGGATTTTTTAAAAGGGAAAATAAAAAACTTGTTTGATCATGATTGTGTTTCTTCATTTTTAATTTTTTTTTTTACAAAAGGGGAGGGAGAACCAGAACCATTTAAAGGGGAAGGAAGAGAAACCCCCCCCCCCAAACAAAAGGTTATTGCACTTAGCTATTTGAGGACGTGCGTAATTGCTAGGGAGAAAGACGGGAATAACAAGCAGTTCTTTTCATCTCTGGAGTTCTGAAAGAGGAGGTTGGTTTTTTTTCTCTTCTTTTCTTCTCCCTTATCGCGCTTCTCTCCTTTGTTGCGAAGGGCCAAGCAACTAAGATCGATAAAAGTTTTCAAACGGAAGAGGCGGCTTGTTTACAAAATGGGAGGGGCGGAACCGGGAGCTGGTGGTGGCGGCGGCAGCAGGGGACCAGCGAGAGAAAACAGATTAGGGACGATCCGCAAGAATAAAAGAAGAAATCTCTTTCCTCCACCCTCCGCCTCCCCGTTTGCCTCCTGCTTTGAGACCGCAAATGAGGGGAAAGGGGGGGGGAAGTGATGGGGAGGGAGAGTTGGGTGAAACAATTGAGTTGTAGCCATTTTCTTATTGTTGTCTTTTGGCTTTCCGAGGCTTCGCGATGTCAGGGAATATGTTTACACTACTTCCGTCTTGCTAGCCTTTGAAAGCTTCAAAGGCGATCTGGATTTGGGAGCGCGGAGCTTGCTTTAATCTGAATTCGGTTTCTGTTTCTCTCTGGGTGCGCTGTCCATTTTTGCCTTGTGATTTCCCCCCCTCCCCACCCCCTTGCCCCTCCCCCTTTCCTCCTTCTCCCCCTTCCTTTATCCTTTAATCGCTCTTTCCATCGGTGGCGGTGATGTAACTTCACTGGGTGTGTTGATATGTGTTATGTGCACCAGCAGGCTAGCTTAAGACAGGAGTAATTAAAATATTTTATATTCTGATGACTGCTTCTAGGCACTACATCAGCCTGCTCAACCCTTCAAATTCACCATTTCTGAATCCTGTGATCGGATTAAGGAGAAGTTTCAGTTTTTACAGGCTCAGTACCACAGGTAATTAATTGTTTTTTATTTATTTTATTTTTTATTTATTTATTTATTTGTCAAACATGTACAGGATAGTAGTTGTTTGTATAAACATAACATAAGTAAAAAGTACCGATAAAATAGGACAATAGGACAGTAGGACACTTTCTTTCTCTGATCCTACAACTTGTTTCTAGTTTGGCTTTCTTGCCTCCTTTTCACCTGACGTCGCTCTTTTGCATTCCAGTTGATGGAAATTTTCGTGTCCCGTCACGCCAAGCCAATGGCGAGCCCGCGAGCCCCTCATCCAATGGCAGCCGAGGCTTCTGACTGTTGTGTTTCGCGAGGGTCGAAACGTAAAGCTACTGATAAGACTGGAATAAACGTTATTACGAAGACTGAAAGTGCAGAAGGCAGAGCGAAAAGAAAAGAATTTTCACTGCGAAGAAATGCCAATGCTGATGAAGTCAAAGTTTTGATTGATAATGTGTTGCTGGCCATAAACATGAATATGTTGATATCAGTCAAAGACATACATGACCATATAGGCAAGTATGTGTCCATTCCGGAGAGCTGGCGCAGCAAGAATTATGACTTTGAGTTCGTGGAGTGCATCAACGCAGTTGTTCAGAAAGAAGTCATGCGTGATCTATGTAATGCCAGTTGTCATACTCTTATTGCCGATGAAAGCACCGATGTATCAGTCACCAAAATGTTGATTTTGTATGCGAAATTCCGCCCGTGTAATGCCACGATTTATAAGACCGTGTTTGTAGGAATTTTACAGTTGCCAACGTGCAACAGCACAGCAATCACAGCAGCCATAAAAGAGTTCTATGCTACGAACAACATTGACATTCAAAAGATGGTCATGTTTACGTCAGACGGTGCGTCTGTGATGCTGGGTAAGAATAATGGCGTGGCTGCTCAGCTTCGTCGAGATGTATCCCATTTGCTTGAACAGCACTGTGTGGCACATCGAGAAGACCTGGGGATTGATGACGCGTGTAAGCATGTCTCACTGATGAAGGACATCGAGATTTTACTACGAACTGTCTACACTCTGTTCTGCCGCTCTTCTGTAAAGAAAACGGCATTTGCAAAACTAGCAGAAGTTCTCGAATGTGAATCGGTAGCCTTCAGACCTTTGAATGAAGTACGATGGCTTTCCAGACATTTTGCATTGCGAGCATTGATGAGAAACATTAGTTTTGGTTGAGTACTGTAAAGAGCAAGCAGAAACACACAGTGACCCAGTCTGCAAATATTGTTACAGAAAGTTGACGGATCCACAGGTTCGTGCTGCATTGATCGTGTTTGACGACATTGTTTGCGAATTAGCCGAGTTGAACAAGCTGTTGCAAAGAAGCAACCTGACACCAATCGAAGCCGTTCAGTTTGTGAAGGCCAGAATAACCAAGCTTCGCCTTCAGTATTTAGGCGAAACAGCTTACTGGAATGACGAAGCTCGCAAATATATGCAGAGCAACCCAGACATTGACATGGCTCCCATACTCAGATTTATTGAACGTTTGTGCTTGCATCTTGAGAGTCGTTTTCCAGACAACGAGCTGACAGATTGGAATATATTCGAAACTGCTGCTCTGTCGAATGTGATCTCTTTTAATTTTGGGGAAACTGAGATTGCAACTCTGGTTGGAAAATACCAGTATTTCTTTGATGATTTGGATGAAGTCAGCATCACATCAGCTGTACAGTCACAATATCGTGACTTCAGATTTTTGATGTCAGAGAAATTCAAGTCTGGATTAATGCACTCATTCGACGATGTAGTTCAGTTTGTACTAAGAGAGCAACAGTTTGGATTGCTGTCACGTCTGCTGGATATTTGCGCAACATTCCAAGCACCAAGCGCCGATTGTGAGCGAGGTTCCAGCCTGATGAATGCCATCAAGACCAAAGCTCGCAATCGGCTGCAAACTGAGCACTTGGATATGCTGATGCGAATCCGATCTTACCAGACTTCAGGGGCGCAGATTGATCTTGACAAAGTATACTCGGAATGGTCGTTAAAGAGAGACGTGAGAAACTGTAAGATGAGACAGACTTTCAGTGACTAACCGTGTACATTACCGTAAACACTATACAAGTATTTTAATATTGCAGACTTGCAGTATTATAAGTGATACTTATATTATATATATATATATAACACTTTTAATTAAGCGGGTACATTGAATAAACATAAGTTTGAGTTTCAAATAACACTGATTTCATTGTTGTCTTGGGTGACATCTGTGAAAAGAATTCAGGTGCTCAGGCATGAAAATGTGCCGCTCAAACACTATACTTTTCCGCACACTCCGAAAAAAAATTAGAGGGAACATTGGAGGAGACACCAGGTTATTGTGAAGCTGGGTCATTTTTGCTGCAGAATAGCCATTGAACAGCCATTCTTTAGAACCTGTTCATCATTTGCTACAATTAAATCCATGGAAATTTATCTTAGATCTCATGACTGGAACCTATCATATTATGCAACCTATGCATACAGAAATGCATTTTGCTCTAATTGAGCTGTTATATTTATGATATCATGCAAGCTTTGTCTAGTCTGAAATGCCAATATTCCTCTGAAGTGTATAATTTTTTTTACTAATTTTCAACCATTTACTTAACTAGGAACATAATTCAGTTTATACACACACACACTGTACAATTTATTTCTCACATGCTAAACCAATCATAAGCATTGATTTTTACCATGTCCAGGATACAAAGAGAGGATCTTACTAATTACAACCCCTGGTAATTTTCATCTCAGTATTTCAAAATGAAGAGCCAGTTTATAGACAGTATCTTCATCCATAGTACTTTAACTTTTGAAAAAGAAAGCAGTTGTATTATTGTTTCAGATCACTTTTGTTTACAGTTGCTGTATTAAACCTTTTAAAATGTTTCTGGTCATTTAAAATATTCCTAGTCACGGATACTTTTTCTCTCACATTGACACGTACTTTCAAATGTTCAAACAGAATTATTTTCCACTGCAATATCTTTTGTTGTTTGGTGCTGTTCTCGATTCAAGTACTGCAATTAAGGTCATCCATAGACAAAGGCGTTTTGATATTCTGCTGAAATAAATTCCTCAGAAACATTCTAAAGTTATATTCTACGTTTCATGTCACCGAAGTAGTTTATGCATTCCACCTGTTAAACTTTCAAGTACAGGAATGTTTGGAGGGATATGACTAATTACTTTAGGAGCTTTTTATGTGTAATGCTTACTATGCAATCCTTGTGACATAGTCCGTGGACACTTGAAAGAATACATGAATATAAATGCTTTTATTATGATTTTAGGATACAGAATTATTTACTAATGCAGCACTGTCAACATTAAAAAATTCCAAAGACAATTGCAGAGGAATGTATTCTTTCGAAACCCGTATCCCACTATAATTTTAACATGCAATTTGAAATACTTGCATCACAGAGATGCTTTTTGCCTAGTTGGCAAGGAGTGCTGCATGAAGTTGATTGGTTTTTATTATGTAGTCAAGACTGACTTTACAAATTAAATACTTTGTAGGTTGTTTGTCTTCCTTTAATCCTAATGAGTGCTAGCTTGGCAAATTATTTTTTTTTAGCAAAAACTCCTTGGTGTCCTAAAACAATCAGTGAGCTCTAGTAAGTGTCTTGTTCCTTGACCATTAGGAATGTAGTGCTTTGGATGCCAGCCATTATATAATGTTATGCTGCACTTTATGGATATATGTCAGTACAGTCTGAGAGTTTTGGCAGACTAAAGTATGGATCTGCTCATAAAGATCTCTTCTGTGGGAATTTAATTATAGCCAACCTTGAATGATCTTCATCTAAGATTTGCACTTGGGTAGTATTTGGATAGAAAATTACCAGGAAATTCCAGGACTTGCAGCCTAGATTAAAAAGTTGGAAAAAAAAAACATCCTGGAAGAAGGCAAAAGCAATGGCTTCTATATTATTCCAAAAGAATTATACAAATTTGCCCTGAAAGTCATAGAAACTAAACTTCACTTGATGGAAAACCAATTTCTGAAATGTTCAAATGCTAAATATTAAAAGTTAGCAAATCTTTACAAAAGCAACAAAAAAACAAAAACAAAAAAAAGCAAACCTCTATGCTCAATCACTGCCAAATTTAACTGTTTTGTTATATACTTAAATGTGAATATTTTTATTACCAATGACAAATTCATATTGTTTTGCAGATATCCTTTTTTGATATAAACTTATCCGACTTATAGGACTGGAGTGATTCACTTATTCATCAAGAAACAAGCAAATTAGATCTCTGCTTTTGAAAAATTACTGCTATCTTAAGACTGAAATACAAGAAAGTCTTATTTAAGAAATCTAAACTAGTAACTTGAGAAATGACAGACTCAGAATTGGCAAACTGATGCAAAATATTTATTCCAAGTTAGTTATCTTTTGATGCAGTAGTTTTCCCCCTCATACAGACTCAATGTGATAGTCACTTTTTTAAATCTGTAAATAATGTTATCAAAATAATCTTAATCTTTGAAATCCCACAAAAATTTTATATTTTAACAATCCACCCTGAATATCAAGGTTGCAAGAACACAAACAATTCCTATATCCAAATATTTTACAGCTGTACCCCCCCCCCAAAAGAAAAACCAAACACGCCTGGTTAAGTGATGAAGCTCCCCGAGCCGCCAAAAAATAAAAAAGTTCCATGTTATTAGCATTAATTTAACACAATTAGAACTTCCGTAGCCATTTTGTCATTGACAATGATTGTTTTAGCACATTATTGCCGCACGACATTTTGCAATGTGGACGGCAGTATGAGAAGCTTGTGGTTGCCCAACTTAAAAGTCTTTTGCATCCTGCTCCTGATGAGACTGAACCCATGCCTTGCTCCAGAAGGCGGAATGGATTGTTCTCTATGAAGCACAGAAGGGCAAAATCAAAAAGTAGTAAGCCAATAGCTTTCTTCTTTGGGATATAATTCTTTCCCTTGTGCATGAAGTTTTCAACAATAAAAAACTGAACAGACTTGAGATAGAATAAACTCTGCTTCATTCGAACCCCAAACATTTATGTGCTGAACTACAAACTGAGTTTGCTGGGTTGGTTTTATATTATGGATTTTTGGTGCCCAACTTCAGGCATCGTCGTCAGAAGTTTCACTGCTACTTGTTTCTGTGTCTGACTCTTCAAACTCTGTCTTAAAAGTGCTTCTCCAGTGGGAGAATAGTTGACTGCTGCCTTGGCCTCGAAGAAATTCACTCTTCCGAAAACCATTTCTTCTTAGCTAGAGAGAGAGGAAAGAAAATGTTCATACTCGTTTCTCCTTTTCAGTCAAAATAAACTCAATTTATTAATTGTTGTCAGATGCACCAAAACAAAATTATTTAATTTTGTCTTCTCAGTTTATTGTAACCAATGTTCTCAGAGATTTCAACACATAAGTTACAAAATAAAATGATGCTAAAAGGTAGGCAGTTGACCATACCTGCTCTGACTTTATTTGGAACTCTTTGAGCTCATCCTCTGTGAGGGGAAGGCAATTCTCATCATTCTCAGGATATTCCTGCCATCCCATTGCTTTCAGTAATCTAGAATGGAAAAGATAAAGAATAAATAGAAAAGGGACAGGATTAAAGATGTCATTATGGAGGAAAAGATATTTTACTCCTTAAGCACAAGAAAATTCACAGCTATTTTACAATATTGTTCTGTAGGAGAGAAATACTTTAATAAAGCAAGTTAGGCTAAGAGTTAAATGAAGCAGTTAAAGAAAAAGTGAGAATGGCGATTAAAAAGTACCAAGACAAGGTTCCAAACTCTGCTGGTAACTCCTTGGGAGTTATGAACAATTGGATGTAAGAGGGTGGTGTCACTATTTTTTATATTGATCAGCCTTGTATAGACTTTGGGAGCACTGTCAAAACTTATTTTGGGCTTTGCTCCTCATTTTGTCTGTGCAAGCTCAAATCGACAACTGCAGGACCACAGTGTCTCAGGACCCTGTGATTTAAATATTAAAATGTATTTATGTCTTGTCAATGAAATAATTTGTTCTATTCATGGTGAGGTGGTGTCACAGAAATTCATCAAGTATTTTGGGAAGAGAAGAACCACAAAATTTGAGAAATCCTGCATTAAGGTGGTAGTTTTTTTAAAAATCCCATTCGTGTCTTAACTACAATAAAACTATTATTCTCAAATAACTTAAATTACATACTTGAATAATTGTTACATGCTATATTGTACACTTGTTTAACATTTGACAGGAGTGAAGGAATAGACAGACAGTTTTTAAACAGTATTGTTTTGGTTCTTAGACAGTAAACATAAAAAATGATCTACTTTTACCCCATTCTACTTTGTTAAAATGGATTGTGTAGAGGCAGATGGTGAATGTCATCCTTCTGCTGTGTCTGATGAAGCAGCTCCTTAGCCAGATTGAATTGTGCCTCAATTCAAACCTCATGCAGGTTTCAAAACTGAGGAACATATGATTAGGAGATTAAAGACTGTTTCCATGCAATCATTCTTGTCTTATCACTAAGGAGGGGGATTCCTTTCCCTCTCCTGTGAAACGTTTCAGTAAGAAATGGCAAAAAGGCAATGCTTCCATCAGAGTGCATCAATCACAGAGTATCACGTGGATAGCAGAAGAATGTTCATTACAAGAAGCCAAAAACTTTTATTGTATTGTATTGTATGACATGGAGTAATGGGGCTTTGTCAAGAAATCACATGTTCTTCTATTGATTTCTATACATTTCTGGTGGGTTAATATTTTCCAGACCAACTGTCTCTTTTCTCACCTGTGTTCTGCTTCTAAAGAGTGAGAAAGATTCTCTCCCTCTTCCAAAGGCAAAGAAAGCCCATTCTGATGGCAGTTCTCCTCCCAGTTTTCCTTTGGTTCTGCTGTACTGCCACCATCCACCTAGTGAGGAACAAAAGACAGATCAAAATCATACTCGTGTAATAGTTCTTTTAGCATTCATCAATGATATTTTAGAAAGCTCTCTAAATTACATGCTCAGGTAGTATAGGCTTTATGATGAGGCTAATACCCTCCTCAAACTAACACTTGGAAACAACTGATTATCAAAAAATGTTAATGGCTACTGTTTAATTTAGAATATAATTGTATTAAGATTTTTGATTATAATAAAATCTAATACAAACTAAATTTAAAATATAGGAGTAAAAAGTGCAAGAAAAAAGAGAAACATAATATAATAAAAAGCTCACAAGACACTTGCAGCATCCCACAGTAATGAGCACCATTTGCAACCTTCATTGCCAGCTTCCGGCAAGCAAAGTCAATGGGGAAGCCAGTGGGAGGTCACACATTGTGATCACATGATGTTGCACTTAGCCATGTGCGATTTCCTTAATGATAGCAAGTTCTGTTGCAACTGCCACCGTAAATTGGTTGTGGTACATATTGCATTTTACAATCACATCACATTTGTCCTCCAAAATGACAGTTTACATTTGTATAAATTATATACAACAATCACTCCTCATATCGTCAAAAATATTATTTGCTACAATTATTTTTTTATTTTTCATATTTTATACATGACAGAAACCAGAATCAAGATGCATATATTAGCCCTTGCGGGAAGTATCAAGTTTATTAAATAAGCATACAAGAAATACTAGAAAATTATTTAAAAACAACTCTTGACATTATTATTTAAAAAAAAGACATGGAACCCTCACCTCCTCCAGTTTGTTGTTCTCATGGCGCTCTGGCAATTCTCCATTCCTGTCGTCCTTCAGAGCTTTTAAGAACTCACTCTTCTTATCTGTGGTGCGGCGCATCAGCTTTGTCAAGCGAGAGGAGTTTATTTCAATAGGAGGGGTGGTACTGGAGGGACTCTGGGAATAGAGTAATAGCATTGTTAAATCTATTATAATTCACTGATTTGAAAGACAGCGCTGAAATTGGTTAGTCCCTTCCGATTTATAGCATGTTTATATCCACCATACATGCTTACCTCTTTGGAAGAGGTGAGAACAGAGCCACTGGTTAACACAGCTGGTTTGGTTACAGACACAGGACTGGTAAAAGCTGAATCACGGCTGGAGGTTAGTGAGCTTGGTTTATGTTCACTTCTGTTAGCTTTCCATTGATTTGGCTATAATGAAGAAATGTACAGTAACAATAGTGATATATTTGCCTAAAACCAACACTGACTTAGAAAATATTGTCTTCTGAAAATCTGCACTTATTTAAAATGCCCCTTTTGGGATCTGTCGTACATTTATCTGACATAGCTATATTCCAGATCCTAACAATAACACCTTCCATAATATCAAATGATTTGGAAAAATAACAAATGATCCCAAATACTTTGTCCAAAGTGAAAGAAAAAACAGTGCTAGAAAATGAAAGTGAAGGAAAGTGTTTTATTTATTATTTTTCCCCGTTAAATTTGTAATGGCCACTCACTCCAATAGACTCTTGCAAAATCTAATACCATTTAAAACAATGAAAAATGTAGGCAAAACAGGACAGGATAGATTAAAAACCGCTACTCCCCATTTACCTCAGGGTCTCAGAACAAAGCCAGGTTTTAAGGGCTTTATGGAACCTGAGGAAAATGAGTTTGTCATCTGTATCTCTGAAGAGATGCTTCCTAGTCATTTTGAATCTGCTTGAATGTACTTGGCAGGCAGAAATGGTCCCTCAGATAACCAGGCCCTTTGCCATAAACAGCTTTAAAAACCATGAATTTGCACCAAGAAATCAAGTGGTAACGAATGCAGCTTTTATGTGACATGAGCAGAGCCCTTATTGTTCATACCACTTCATTTTAAACCAGCTGTGCCTTCCAGACAATCTCTAAGGATAGCCCCATGTAGAACGGATTGCAAAAGTGCAATTGAGAGGAAAGCAGGGAATGAGGGACTTTAAGGACTCTTAATTGAGAAAAGAGCACACCTGGCGCACAAGATAAACCTGTACCAAAGTCCTCCAGGCCACAGCTTCCACCTGCTCTTCAAGCAGTAGTAGTTAGTCTAGGAATCCAAGGTTCTGAACCTGTCTTGAATGCCAAAGTACAGCCTCATTCAAGAGCAATAGTGAAATTATCCCAACCCAGGGACACCCAGAGCCACTCAGTCTTGTCAGGATTGAACTGAAAGTTATTTCTCTCCATCCAAACACAAACAGCTGTCAGAGAATGGGACAGTACCTCAACAGTTTGACATACAGTATGTCACAGAAGTGAGTACACCCCCCCCACACATTTTGTAAATATTTACCGTATATACTCGAGTATAGGCCGACCCGAATATAAGCCGAGGCACCTAATTTTACCACAAAAAACTGGAAAAGTTATTGACTCGAGTATAAGCCTAGGGTGGGAAATGCAGCAGCTACCAGTAAATTTCAAAAATAAAAATAGATACCAATAATGTTTTTGAATATTTATTTCAAAGAAAAACAGTAAACTAGCTCTGTAAGTGGAAAAGAGGGTCAATAAAAACAATAGTCCTACGGGGTTGGGCGTCTTAGAAGAACTTTTAATTAAATTAAATGAAATTAGATGAAATTAATTTAAATGAAATTAAATGAAATTAATTTAAATGAAATTAAATGAAATTAATTTAAATGAAATTAAATGAAATTAATTTAAATGAAATTAAATGAAATTAATTTAAATGAAATTAAATGAAATTAATTTAAATGAAATTAATTTAAATGAAATTAAATTAATACTGCACCCACCCACCCAAATCCCAGGACTACGACCCCCGCGGCTCACCCAGGTGGTAGATCAGGAAGAGCACCTGGATGCGCGGCTGGGCAGGATGCGCGTCGGGGCGGCGGTAGGCACGGCGCAGGGCGGCAAAGGTCTCGCGGAGCTGCCCATCGTGCAGATGGGCGTCGAAGCGCGCGGGCGCCTGGTTGCAGAGCCGGGCTCCGGCGTGCAGCAGGTAAAGCAAGGCGCGGCGTGCGTGCGTTGCAGAGCCAGATCCAGCTGGATTGCGCGCAGCTGGTCGGCCACGAAGGCGCAGCGCTCGGCCCGGGAGACCTCGCTGGCTTCGGCCACCGACCGGCCCAGCAGGTGATGCACCATGGCCAGCAGCACCGCCGGGCGGAGGTCGCAAGGCGGCGGGGGAGGGTCCGGCTGGCGATCCGGGTCCAGCTCCAGCCGGTGCAGCCGCTTCTGCCGCCGCCGCCGCCAGAACTCCCCCGCCGGGCACATCTTCTTGCAAAGGGCCGGCTGCGGAGGACTCTCCGCGATCGCCCCCCCCAAAAGGCATTAACTGGGAAACTAGTCCGGGCTCGGGGCGTTTTGCAAGCGGGCGAGAACCAGCCTCCGGGGCGGCGGCACGAACGAGGGCGAGGCGGAGGGTCCTCCGCAGCCGGCCCTTTGCAAGGAGATGTGCCCGTGGGGGAGTTCTGGCGGCGGCGGCGGCAGAAGCGGCTGCACCGGCTGGAGCTGGACCCGGATCGCCAGCCGGACCCTCCCCCGCCGCCTTGCGACCTCCGCCCGGCGGTGCTGCTGGCCACGGTGCATCACCTGCTGGGCCGGTCGGTGGCCGAAGCCAGCGAGGTCTCCCCGGCCGAGCGCTGCGCCTTCGTGGCCGACCGGCCCAGCAGGTGATGCACCGTGGCCAGCAGCACCGCCGGGCGGAGGTCGCAAGGCGGCGGGGGAGGGTCCGGCTAGCGATCCGGGTCTAGCTCCAGCCGGTGCAGCCGCTTCTGCCGCCGCCGCCGCCAGAACTCCCCCGCCGGGCACATCTTCTTGCAAAGGGCCGGCCGCGGAGGACCCTCCGCCTCGCCCTCGTTCATGCCACCGCCTCGGAGGCTGGTTCTCGCCCGCTTGCAAAACGCCCCGAGCCCGGACTAGTTTCCCAGTTAATGCCTTTTGGGGGGGGGGGGCGATCGCGCCTCTTCCCCGCAGCATGTGAAGACAAGGACCGGTTCCCCGAAGCCGGGGACACCCCAGCCCGGTTGCGCCAGCCCGTTCGGGGAATTCTAAGGGTCGCACGCTTTGGCCAATTTCAATGACTCGAGTATAAGCCGAGGCGGCTTTTTTCAGCCCAAAAAGTGGGCTGAAAAACTCGGCTTATACTCGAGTATATACGGTAAGTATATCTTTTCATGTGACAACACTGAAGAAATGACACTTGGCTACAATGTAAAGTAGTGAGTATACAGCTTGTATAACAGTGTAAATGTGCTGTCCCCTCAAAACAACGCAACACACAGCCATTAATGTCTAAACTGCTGGCAACAAAAGTGAGTACTCACTTCAGTGACATACTGTATACCATCAGGGTTGAAATGTAAAGTATGCTGATGATGCCAAACTTCTCATCTAGCAGTCATGTAGATGTTACACAAGACAGAGACCATTGAATCTTAAGGCATCCCACAAGTGAGGTATCACAGGTGCAATCTCTGTTAACACTAGCTGTAAGCAACCACAGAGGAAGAGGCATGCCACTGCAATGCAGTGCTTCCTACTCTGAGCCTCTGGAGTTAGTCCAGAAGGATACTGTTGCTGATGGTATCATGGCTGAGAGATCAGGATGTACAAGGATTGATGTACCACTCCAGGCTAGCTCTGCCAAAATCATTGTTAAGTGCAACCAATATTGTCTCTGTACTGAACCCTGGTGTAAAATTCCAACTGAAATTAGTTCAGATAACCCATTCCAACCCAAGAACCTCAAAGAAAGCCATCTTCTTTTAAATGTCTACACAATGCTAACTGAAAATATAAGAGTTGAACCAAGTTTCCAACAGTAAAGATAAGAGCCCAAAGATCCTCCTATACTGTTAGTATTTAATTTTTATATTAGTATAGTAGATATTTATACTGTATTACTATATTACTATAACATAATTTCAATTGCCCCTATTGCTACTATAATAGCTTCTCACTGATATTCTGTGTACCTTTGATGGGGGTGCTGCAGGCTTAGGAACCAGATTTTTGTAGACACTTGGGACGATGGGGGTTGCCTTGTTGCCATTTGAAAGCTGAGGTCCTGGTGATGTGAATGCAGCTGAGAAGGCAGCAGCAGGATCCTCTTTTGAAACCTTTTTGATGACCAGCATCTTGGTAGGTTGCTTGGCACTAGGAGGATTTTCTAATAAAACAACATGGAAGAAGCTTAGTATTTCAACATAAAATGAGTTCATACCAGTCCATCTCTTGTACCTGCTCATGTTAAATCAATGCAGAAAGTTATCAAGGATGAATTTGGAAGCTGAAAATTAACAATAAACTAAATGTTAAACAAATAAATTTGCTTTTGAAAAGAATTACTGTAAGAATATTTTTATGATCTTATAAGCTTATGTTTATGCCCAATTGAATGTTGAGTATCAAAAATCTAGCAACTGCATAAGACTTTAACTAAAGTCTTAATTTCAGTTTTAGTTCTTTACCTCTTCTCCTTTTGATAGGCTTCATCCATATTATTGCTTAACAATGTTAAAGGCTACCTGAAACTTGGGCATTATCTGTTGATGTGAGTCATGGCTGAAAAGTTTAGTTGCAAGTGTTGGTCAATATAATGAAATATACCTAATCTTCCAAATCTGAACGAAGCAAGTCTTAAGCTGCTTTAGGCATTTGTTGGATGTGTGTTCAATGATACAATCATATAAAGATTTAGACATATATTTGTATTTAATGGTGCTTATAATCTTAAATATGTATGAAACTCTTAAGTCATGTAATATGTGATAATTAGACACTTGGAAATTAACCAGTAAGCTAGCACCATCTACTACACTATATGGCAGCCAGTTTGGACTAGTGGGTAAGGCACCAGGCTAGAGAGCAGGACATTGAGTTCTAGTCCCGCCTTCACTATGAAAGCCAGCTGGGTGACCTTGGGCTGGTTACTCTCTCTCAGCCCAACTCATTTCACAAGGTTGTTGTTGTGGGGAAAATAGGAGGAGGAAAGTGTGTTGGATATATTCACCACTTGTTTGTAAAAAATAATAAAGGCGGGATACAAACAAAATAAATATATATACAGAATTTTAGTAATCTTCAAGTATCAGCTATCATTAGTATACAGTATATTCATCAGAGAGCCAGCTGTGTAGTGGCTAAGATAATGGATTAGAAACCAGGAGACCATGCAATCCTTCCTTAGACATAAAAACTCTCTGGGTGACTTTACAGCTGCAAAGAACTGAATTGAAATAAATATAAAGAGAACAGAGATAACTAATTTTTGGATGTTCCCTGGAGTTCCTGTTACAAACTAATTCTTTTGTAAGACAGTTTACATTTTTAATTATTAAATAAAACAACTGAGCTTATCAGTTGTTTTATTTAATTAGAGAGTGATATATGGTCACCCATCCCACCAATGGAACTCTGGGTGATCAACAAGAATTTAAATACTATCTCTGCTCCTCACTTAACAACTACTCATTCAGCAAACTTATGACAGTACTGAAATAGTACTTTGATTGATTCTCGTACTTAGGACTAGAGATGTGAAGGCCCGGAAAAAAACCGGAAAAAATCGGGAAAAAACTGTTTTTTTCCTGAAGGCTTTTTTGTTTTTTTTCCAAAAAATTGAAAAAATTGAAAAAAGAAAAAAAACATTGTGGAATATTTTATTTTAACATGATGAATAAAATATTTTAAGACAGGGTGTTCAAATATTTTCCAAATCATTTCTAAAAAAATGTATGATATCAGATTATTCTAATTTCTGAGTGAGGACCTTGTCCTCACTGAGTGAGGACAAGCAAGTCCTAGGTAACAAACTGAACCCTCCAATGCAAGAACAGTATGCATTTCTTCCTTTAGGAGATGCTGCTATTGTAACAAGAAAAAGGTTTCAGTTTTGCTTTTGCATGTTAGTGGGTGTGTTTGGTTTGTTCTGTCCTCTTCACTAGGCCTCAAAAGCATTGGAAGAAAATACAGAGCAACAAAAAGGACCTGCAAGTATATACTTAATTAAAAAAAGGTAAGAGTTTTACATTTATCTGAATCCAGAAAACTGAATCATTTAGCTACATTAGTTTATCTTTATAAACTTTTGTGTAAATAATAATTTAATTACCAGTAATCTAGTTCTTCCCCCAGTGACCCCCACACACAACCATAGATTAGTGTCTTCTTGCAAAGTAGTCATTTTTTCTTGTTTTTATTTCCTACTCCCCTCAGAAAAATGGTGAGACCAACGTCTAGCATATGAAGGCATTTTCACATTACAAGTTCTTCTGAAAAGAAAAATGTGATTTGCAAATATTGTCAGATGAAATATGCATTTCCAAATGCTACCAGGATGACAAAACACATTCTTGTATGTAACAAGTTTCCTGTAGATTTTAAAAAATCCTTCATGGATCGAAGTGGACAACAATGATGACAATGCACATAGTTTTTCTCAATGTTCTCGTTCAAGAAGTCCTCTTTCTACTCCATCTATAACGTCAGCAGCAACACAGTGTTGTCTCATCAGCAGCATCTTCAAGTAAAAAGGTACTGAAGACAGCTGCATCCAAAAATTATTCACTAACTTCATTTATAGACGACACCTGAAGATCAGGAAAAAAATGATCAAGCTCTTGCAAGAGCAATATATTCTTCTGGAACGCCGTTTTCAATAACTGAAAATACATACTAGCAGGAAGCTTTGAAATTATTAAAACCATCATACCAATTGCCAAGCAGACATTCTTTGAGCAAGCCTCTTTTGGAGTCAGAATATGAACGTGTAATGGAATCAGTGCAAGGAAAAATTAATGAAGCACTGTGTCTTGCACTACTTACAGATGGATGGACAAATGTGAGAGAAGAAGGAATTATAAATTTTGTTATAACAACACCTCAGCCAGTTTTTTACAGAAGCATTGAAACAGGAGAGAACAGACATACTGCAGAGTATATCAGCTGTAAAATCTGTGATGTCCTACAGAAAATTGGGAGTGGTAAAGTATTTGCTTTGCTTACTGACAATGCCAGCAATATGAAAGCAGCATGGGAAATCATAATGGAGAAGTATCCACATATTACTGGAATAGGATGTGCAGCCCATGGGCTAAACTTGCTTTTTAATGATTTATGAAGTTGGACACCCTTCAAATGGTCTATAGACGAGCAAAAGAAGTTATTAAACATGTAAAAGGTACTCATATTGTAACTGCAATTTTCAAGAAGAAGCAAGTCGAAAAAAATGTAAAGAATAGCATAGTTATGCGGAAGCTCTGTAGTAAAACTCGGCGGGCTGGAGTGGTGATCTCCTTTGAAAGTTTACTAAAAACAAGAAAGCTCTTTAAGAAACAGTAATAGTTGAAGATCTTAAAGTACCCAGGAGTGTAAGAAACACTGTTCTTGATCAGGATGTCTTCTGGGTTCAGCTGCAAAATTCCCTGAAGATTCTAAAGCCAATTGCTGCAGCAATCACTGCATCTGAATCAGATAGATAAGGAATTTCTGACAAAAGTGCACTAATGACCAAGATAAAAACAACTATTTTTGAAAATCTCAGTATATCTCCACTTACAACTATAAAATAAAGCAAAGTGAAAGATTTTATTTAAAAAAGAGAAGAATGTTGTTGTCATCCAATTCATGCTGCTGCAAATCTGTTGGATCCAAGATTCAAAGGTGCAAACATAAGTGATGATGATAACACTGCTACTGCATTTGACTGGATCACAAAACAAGCATCACATTTAGGACTTGATGTTGGGAAGGTACTTTCAAATGTTGCAGAATATAGAACATCTTCAGGGATTTGGTCCAGGAATGCAATCTGGGATTCTGCCAAACATATTCCTCCTGCAACATGGTGGCAAGGTCTTTGCACAACACAGCCTCTGACTCCTATTGCTTCTCGCCTTCTCCAGATACCTCCATCTTCTGCAGCATGTGAAAGAATCTATGTTTGGAAACACTCACACTAAGTCAAGAAATAAACTGACATGTGAAAGGGTAGAGAAGCTTGTTTCGATCCGGGCAAACCTTCAGTTTTTAGAAGTTCCTAATTGTGATGACGGACAAAAAAAGAGTAGCTGCAAAAACAGAGACGGATACTGACAATTGCAGCTCAGAAAATGATTCTGATTAAATGTCCATTGAAACTTAGTCCCACTCTCTTCTTAACACTTCCCCCATCTTCAATTCTTTTTACCAGAATGGGGTTTTTATTTTTATTTAATACTGTGGATAGGAAATATGAAAAATCGTTACTTTTGGTTTTGAAAATTGTTTTGTGGAGGCTTTTTGGCTGTTCCACATAAACTAGTAAGCAGTTCAGGAGATTGTTGCTCCCTTTGTTACAAATAAATATTATAAAAAAGTAAATTCTGTTTGTGATAATTGTTTAGCTACACTATATTTTTAATATGCTAGTTGTGATAATTTTATGCCAAGTCAAATTGTCCATAGTCATATTTTATGTTCCTAAAGTAACAGAATGACTTTCGATCTTAAAAAGACAAAAAAGTGCTAATATAGCATTTTTTCAATTTTTCCGAAAATTTCCGTCTGTCCCCCGAAAAAAAAAACAGAAAAAAACTGGGTTTTTTTCCGAGCTTCAAAATTTCCGGAAATTTTACATCTCTACTTAGGACATTCACAGTATTCTACACTCACATGATCTCCATTTACAACTTTCATTGCTGGCTTCCTGGAAGCAAAATCAGTAGAGAAGCCACCAGCAGGCTGTGAATGTGGATCATGTGACCTGTTGCAATGATTAATGTGCTTAATGATGACGTGGGACTCCCTTAATAGAAACTGGAAATGCCATCGGTAAGTGACATGACATTAGACTTTATGATTGTTATTTAGTGACAGAAATTCTGGTCCCCATTACCATCGTTAAGTGAGGACTACATGTATGTATGTATGTGTCCAGATAGTCACCATAAATAAAAAAATAAACTGGCTCTCAAGAACACAATAATATAGCCATGCGAGCAGAGTTGAGCCTAGCCAAGCCTTGGGTAGTATGGTGTTCTAGAGTCAGGTACAGTTACAAAAAAGATTTGCTTCCTTGCTCCCACTAGATGGATCATCCCTAAATAGATAGGATCTAGAGCATACCCATCCTGCCTAACTTAATGGGATGAGCAGAAATGACTGGAGGAGATGGCCTTTCAAATACCTCGGCCCCGTGCCAGGTAGAGCTTTTTAAGTAATAATCAGCACTTTGAATTGCATCCAGGGGTTTGCAGAAGAAGTGTGAACACGGGCATAACAAATCTATAATTGCTTGGGTTGCATTCTGGACTAAGTGAAGTTTCTGAATGTTCTTCAGAGGCAGCCCAATGTAAAGTGCATTGCAATGATCAACTTAGGACATGACCAAAGCATAAGTGATCATATGACTTGCCTCCTGATTTGGAAAGGGTCACAATATGCAATGCAAAACTGTGCAAAGGCCCTCCTGCCCACAACTATCATTTGCTCTTCAAACAGGACTAATGAGATACCCCACGTAAGAGGGGCTGTGGGGCAGACATCTCCCCCTCCCCAATCAACACTGACTGGAACTGACCCTGGAGGAAGAAGGAAAAATAGTATTACAGTGTGCCCCCAATATTAACCCTTGTCACTGGTCCAGAATACCATGGTGGATGTTATCAAAAGTTGCTGAGACATCAAGGGAAATAAGGATTGACATGCTACCTCCATCCTGCTCCTTCCTGAAATCATCCAAAAGTGCAATCAATGCTGCTTCAGGCCCACATCCCTACCTGAAACCTGACTAGAAGGGATCCAGATAACCTGCTTTATCCATGGCTTTATCCAAGGCAACTATGTTTAGAATCAAAGCATTTAGTTTAGAATAGTTCTCTTTGATTAGATCATGGAGGCTGTAAGAGAACGCATTTTGAAGAACCTAGCTGAAAAAGCTTATACAACAAACTTTTGTTCTTAATACGAATTCTGATTTTAAAGTAATTAAAAATAAACCCTATTATAGGTTTTCTGAAGATCACGGAACAAAGATTCAGTGATTCAATCTGAAACAAACATGTAGCTGAAAAATAGATGCCATAAACAGTACAATTCCTATTTGAAAGTCTCCAATTCTTATTACATTTTAAGTAAAACTTCTTAGAAGATAGAAATATGCACATTTCTTATGTTCCTCACATTCTGTGACTAAAGCAAACATTTGAATTATATCAACCAGGAGCCGAGGTGGCACAGTGGTTAAAGTGTAGCACTGCAGTTCAGCAGTTCAGCTGTTCAAATCTCATCGGCTCAAGATTGACTCAGCCTTCCATCCTTCTGAGGTCGGTAAAATGAGGACCCAGATTGTTGGGGGCAATATGCTGAACTCTGTAAACCGCTTAGAGAGGGCTGTAAAGCACTATGAAGCGGTATATAAGTCTAAGTGCTATTGCTATGAACTGTTAATACTCATGCTGATAAATTGAATAAAACATGACAGACTGATCATAGGTTGGATTAGACTTCTTTGTTGGAATTTAAAAAAATGCATAGTAAACCCTTCAACTGGCATCAAGTATTATATTACAATCAATATACAGTATATTAAGTATGAAAAACTTTACATTGACCTTTCTTAAGTAACGTGATTTTCTACAGTTCTCCTGCTATGGATGTCTTTAAATTCCCCAATGTAGGGGGCTTATTTACATCATCTAATATCAACAAAATAAGTATGATATTTAAAAGCAGCTTTTTTACAACTTCTGGTGCTTAGGTTCTTCATGCATTTCTTGAGTGTACATAAACGTCTGAGGTTTATGAATCAGTACTAATACTAATGCCAATCCGGGGGGGGGAGGGGGAAATGGGACGATGTATCCATAACTAGTTTCTGCACAGTATTCTACCATTCCTAAAAATAGGCAAGCCTCTTACAGTTTATCACTAAAGTATAATTTCTAATATAACACAACACAGAGAAGACAAACTTTACAAATCAAGATTAGACTATTTCTACAACTACAGAAAATACATCTCTGCCAATGCCTCAGTACCTACCCCAAACACCAGATGGAGTTCCAGCTGGTTTACCCTGGCTGTGCTGTTTTCCAGCTTCTGGATTCAATGATGGCTGTAACAAGCACACCAAAAAGTCACACACATTTCATGTTTTGTTACAGTGTTTCAATTTTATTAAATTTCCTAGCTAGAAATAAGCATTTAACCCAACATTGGGTTCTCTACATATATTAACATCCTGACAATTGACCTACATAGAATCTAGTATTTGTTTTGTAATGCATTCTGACAGGAGAAAAGTGTTGCACATTAAAACCATAGGAAACAATTATGTTTTGAAGCCTAGTGACACTTGGTGCATAATTAGGGGAAGAAATTTTTGGCACCTGAAGTCCCTCTAAGACTGCAAAATTACTGAAGCTGATTCCTATACCGCTAAGCAGGAAACGTATGGTAACTATAGCATACTCTATAACCGTGATGGTGAAACGATGGCATGCGTGCCACGGGTGGCACGCGGAGCAATCTCTGAGGGCACGTGAGGTGTTGCCCTATGTCAGCTCCAGCATGCATGTTTGCGTGGCCAGCTGATTTTCAGCCTTCCGGAGGGCAGGGGGAGGTTGTTTTTGCCTTCCCCAGGCTTTAGAAAAGCCTCGGGAGCCTGTGGATGGTGAAAAACGGATCCAACAGGCCTACCAGGAGGCTTTCCCGAAGCCTGGGGAGTCACCATCCACAGGCTCCGGAGACTTTCCTGAAGCCTGGGGAAGGCGAAAATGACCTCCCCCCGCCCTCTGGAAGGCCGAAAATCACCTGGAATCTGTTTTTCGCCATCCACAGGGTCGGGAGGCGTCAGTGAGCCCTGCGCGCATACGCCGGGGGTGGCAGCGTGTGGGGGTTGTGCGTGCATGCGTGTGGGGAGGGCATTGCATTATGGGTGTGGGCACACCCACACGCGCTATTGCGCGCGCCCTTTTGGCACCCGAGCAAAAAAAAGTTCGCCATCACTGCTCTATAATATGAGCTGATCATTTTTAGAAACAAAGTCTCTCCACCTTTGCTGGAAAAATAAACAGTTTATTTTCTAGTATTATCCGGATAGCAGGTTTTTCTCCCTTGATACAAATCTATTAAACCTTATCATCTCAACCTTCTTTTTCTTTCCTTAGCACCCCTATTTTGAGTACTCAAAACCACCCACACGGTTGCCTTTTACACCAGATGAAGGTTCTGGAGTGTTCTCTAGGGTAGCCCAGCCCCATGTGGAGTGCATTGCAATAGTGCAACCTGTAGATGACCAGGCCATGAATGACTGAGTGGAGAGCCTCCCTATTCAGGAAAGGCATAACTGGACCACAACACGAAGCTGAGCAAAGGTCCTCCTAGCTATGGCTACCAGCTGCTCTTTACACAGGAGCCTTGAGTCCAGGAGGACCCTGCACAGGATCTGTCTGGTGCAACCTCATCCAAGACCAAAGATGATAAACTCATGGATACAAATTGATATTTATATCAATCTCCAGGAAAAATAGTACATTTAAGGAACATCTTAATTTTATTCAGATTATACTTACAAAATCTTCCTCTTCAAATTGCAATTTCTCCTTCTCTTCCTTCTCCTCCCTAGCTTCAGCAGTTGGCTTTTCCTGAAAAGCTGAATTCTTTCGGGAGTGGAAATTGCCATTCCAATGGCGATGAGATCCAGTTCCTCCTCCTCTCTGACTCATGCCATCATGGCCACGTGAAGAACCATGCCAACCTTGCTGACTGCCAGCTAGTCCAACATGAGTTCCTTTAGAAACACCAGAATCCACAGAATCATGGCGGTGCAGGGAAGGCTGATGCCAACAGTCTGGATAAGATAATCAAAGCTTGTTATCATTTGAAAAAATGCCACAATATACAAGACCTATTGAAAAATATTAGAAACAACAATATAATCTCATTATAGGAGCATCTCCTGATTAATAAACTGATATTCAATCAAATCATTGATATTAAGAGGATCAAACTACTGGATTTCAAAACTCGAGGATGGGAAGCCACAAAAATGGTGGGGGGATGGGGAACACCAGCTGAAGTTCAAGCCTATTTTTTCTACCGTGCTATTTACTTATCCAGCAGTGAGAAACATACCTCCAGCAGTTCTGAGGGGGCCATTATTAAAGAAACCATCGGAAGAGTTGTGGCGTCTTCGGCTTACACCAAAACGGCCTTCTCCCCGAGGAAGATGTTCTCCATGTTTTTCAAAAGTAGCTCCAGGAGCCTATGAATAAAGAGTAAACATGTAAAGACTGCTGTGAACAGTATATACCAGTGATGGTGAACCTTTTTTCCCTCAGGTGCTGAAAGTGTGTGTGTACGCTATACCCATAATTGAATGCCCCCCGCGCTGCCCTACCCCACACATGCACACACAACACCCCCGAGCCTGCGCGCATGACCCCCCAATGCCTTATTTTGGGCCTAGCAGGGCTCCCTGAAGTCTCCGGAGGCCGGAAATGGCTCATTTCCCGACTTCCGGTAGGCCCGTTTTTCGCCCTTTCCAGGCTCCAGAGGCTTTCCTAGAGCCTGGGGAGGGCGAAAACGGCCTCCCCTGCCCCCCAGAGGCTGGAAATGGCCCATTTTGTGACTTCTGGTGGGTCCGGTAGTCCCGTTTTTCACCCTCCCCAGACTCCAGAGGCTTTCCTGGAGCCTGAGGAGGGCGAAAACGGCCTCCCCACCGAGGCCCTCCGGAGGCCGAAAACACCCTCCCAGAGCCTCCGAGCAAGCCCTGTACTTACCTGGCATCCAAAACAGACCGCGTGGAGACTCCTAGGAGGGGAGGGGTGGGCAGAGCCAGACAAAAATCAGCTGGCTGGCGCGCACATGCGCTCTGGAGTTGAACTAGGGCAGGGGTAGGCAAAGTTGGCTCTTCTATGACTCATGGACTTCAACTCCCAGAATTCCTGAGCTAGCATGATTGGCTCAGAAAGTCTGGGAGTTGGTCCATGAGTCATAGAAGAGCCAACTTTGCCTACCCCTGAACTAGGGCAATGCCTCGCGTGCCCACAGATATGGCTCCGTGTGCCACCTGTGGCACACATGCCATAAGTTCGCCATCACGGGTATATACAGTAACATATACATGAACTTTCAGAAGAGGCAAGTCAACAGCAAATTTAAAAATAATCAAAGTCACACATGGTAAGACACACAGAATAACTTTATGTATCAGGCTTTAACAATATAATTTTGCAATCTTTAAAATATTTCTCAGAATTCATTTGAAATCTTTAATAACACAGCAAAAGTCATTCTGTGAGGAGATGGGTGGTTCCAAAATGTGATAAATATAATAAACTAATAAGATATTTGTTACTACAGTCTCAATTTAGGACCTACATAAAAAAATATATCCTCCTGAACAAATTACTATATTAAAAAAAACCAAACATGGGGCTATATTTATACAAATGCATCATTCAAATGACATATCAAGATTAAATCAATCTATTGTCAAATATGTCTACTTTATTAGAAAATAGAGCAGAAATCAATTTGTTTCTTGTTTTAACAAAGTACCACTCTATTAATCAATTTGCTTAGATAGCACTGGTGGAATATCAGCAACTTTCCAAAAGTAGCTTTTCACTGTTTAAGAGGCAGTAGGCATCAACATATTTTTAAATTAAAATTAAAGAAATAAGAAAAATGGCCAAGATCTCATGTGAGGAAACAGATTTTACTATTTTTTTTGGGGGGGGAATCACTCTATTCTAAAGGTCAGAATAGAATGTTATATTTTTCTATCAAGTTTCCATTTTAAACTAAATGTGTGGTTTTACCAAAATATCCTGAGAATGTTGATACATTGCATATAACTCCTAGAGCAGTGGTTCTCAACCTGGGGGTCGCGACTCCTTTGGTGGTCGAACGACCCTTTCACAGGGGTCGGGAGACTTCTCCCGGACGCCGCCATTTGGGTTCTTTTACCCTCTGCGTATGAGCAGAACGCTTTGCACATGCGCAGAAGGTAAAAGAACCCAAATGGCGGTGGTGGGGCGGGGGTCATGGCGGCAGGGTGGGCCGTGGCGGGGGTACAGGGGCAGGTCACGGCATTAGGTAGGTTGAGAACCACTGTCCTAGAGTATCTGCTAGACTGACCACTTCAATTTTGCAGGGTTGGCACACTCCAAATTCCTTCAATTAAATAACATCACGTAACAAGACTCCAGAAGCAAGCCTTCTCTTTAGCAGTGACTACCCTCTAGAACCGTGATGGCGAACCTATGGCACGGGTGCCACAAGTGGCACACGGAGCCATATCGGTGGGCATGCGAGCTCATGTCCGACATTCATGTGTGCACCAGCCGGCTGATTTTCGGGCCTTCTGGGCCCACTGGGAGTCGGGAAACAGGCTGTTTCCAGCCTCCAGAGGGGGTGGGGAAGGCCGTTTTCGCCCTCCCCAGGCTCCTAGAAAGGCTCTGGAGCCTGGGGAGAGCGAAAAATGGGCGGGCCATTGCATGCTGGGAGCAGGGGGGTCATGCGTGCATGTGCGGAGGTGCATGGAATTATGAGTGTGGGCACGCACACACATGATCCCCGCATTCCCCCCCCCTTTTGGCAAGCGAACCAAAAAAGGTCTGCCATCACTGCTCTAGAATGTCCTAAGATCCAAAGGGCTCCCACTTTGTCCTAAGATCCAAAGGCCCCCCACTCTGTTGCTCAGAAGAATGGTGAAGACCTTGCTCTTCACAGGGCTTTCGATAGTGACTTGATCTTGTGTAGTTTCATGTCATCTGATCTGTTGTCCTTGCTGTCTTTTACTGATGTTACTGCAATGTTACTCTTCTTTCATCGTTGTAAGCGACCCATGGCAGTATACAAGTTTAATATAATAATAATAATAATAATAATAATAATAATAATAATAATAATAATAATAATAATAATAATAATAATAATAATAATAATAATAATAATTTGGAGCCAACAAAGCAGAACTACTGAAAACAAATGTTTGAACATTGGAAAATAATTGATCCATATTCAATTATCACTGAACAATGATTAGCAAAAAAACAACAACACCCCAAAAATAGAATAATAGAAGCTCACAATAACAATTGGAGATATAAATGAAACAACTGATGAATTACACAAATATAATAACAACAGAACAAGTACAGGCTAATAACAACAGAACAAGTACAGGCTAATACTGAAACTGACTCACCAACAAGAAGAATTAAAAGAGATTATGCAAAACTGACAGTAGACAAACATTGCCAGCATTGAAAGTTAGTGGCCAAAAAAGATCTGGCACTTATAAGGAAGAAGTGAATAAGGTGCTTGCACGGATTAAAATAACAATTATCAAATAAACCAATCAACTTGCCTACAGTACAGTAGTGGTGGTGACAGAAGAACTGAATATCAAAATCAAAATCATATTCAAACCCAAAGCAGAGAATCAAAGAGGAGGCCAAGATACAGAAAGTTTATTTCTTTATCTTGGAACAATCTAGAACTGAACACACTTAAAACTGTAGAGATGATAAGATTTTAGGAGGAGCCCACCTATTTTACCACCTTACTATACAGGTAGTCCTCATGACCACAATTGAGCCCAAAATTTATGTTGTTAAGTGAGAAATTTGTTAAGTGAATTTGCTCCATTTTACAACTTTTCTCGCCACATTTGTTAAGTGAATCACTGCAGTTCTTAAATTAGTAACAAGGTTAAGTGAATCTGGTTTCCCCATTGACTTTGATTGTCAGAAGATCACAAAAGGGAATCATGTAACTCTGGGACACTGCAACCGTCATAAATGTGAGTCAGTTGTCAAGCATCCAAATATAAATCACCTGACCATAGGGATGCTGCAACAGTCATGAGTGTGAAAAATAGTCATGTCACTTTTTCCAGTGCCATTGTAACTTTGAATGGTCACTAAATGAACTGTTGTAAGTCGAGGACTACCTGTATTAGGCAACACAGTATCAACAGTAGAGACCTTCAAGTTTTTGGGTTCTATAATCTCCCAAGACTTGAAATGGACACCTAACATTAGAACACAACAAAGAATGTTCTTCCTGCGCCAACTCAAAAAGCTCAGACTGCCCAAGGAGCTGCTGATAGAGTTTACAGAGGAATTATTGAGTCTGTCATTTGTACTTCTGTAACTGTTTGGTTTGGTACAGCAACTAAACAGGACAGGTACAGACTTCAAGGGATAGTTAGGACTGCAAAACAACAACAACAACAACAACAACTGCAACGAGTCTGTCTTCCATTGAGGACCTGTATACTGCACAAGCTAGAAAGAGAGCTGAGCAAATATCTACAGACCCCTCACATCCTGGACACAAACTGTTTCAATTTTACTATAGAGCATTGCCAAAACTACTAGCCACAAAGACAGTCCCCTCCCCCTACTCCGCCATCACTCTTCTAATTCCCACAACACTCATCTTATGCCTAAGGATATCTAACCATGTAGTAGGACTGTATTACTATTATCCTTCTCATCTTTCCTGTTACCTACTCCTATTGGTATTTTATGACTCTCACTTTGTTGGTTGTATCTTATGATTTATGACTTTGTTGCTTGTATGTATGCAGAGAGCGTATGCACTGGAAACAAATTTCTTGTGTGTCCACTCACACTTGGCCAATAAAGAATATTCTATTAAGATCAGATGCAAGTAATTAAAAAAACACAAAAGAGAAAACTTGAAAAATGTAAGAATCAGAACAAACCTAATTTTAAAAAATTGGCTTAGTCCCAGACAATTAAAAAAGCTTTGGAAACCACAATGCAACAAATAATAGCAAAAGGTGGGAAAACTGAACATCTATAAAACTTATCACGTGCCAGTAATGAAAAATTAGCAGGAACATAATTCAAAAAGTAGCCAAAAATGAGGTTAAAATATTGTGGGATTTTCAAATACAAACTGATAAAATCACTAGATTTAACTGTGGCTGAAAAGCAGAAAATGTGGATAACTGATGTAGCAATACCAGGAAATAGTAGAAGACAAAGAATTGGAGAAGATCACAAAGTATCTGAAAATCAAAACTGAAAGATTATGGCATAAACTGGCTATGGTGGTTACCACTTGTTATTGACACACTGGGTGCCATATTGAAATATTTTGAATTGCACTTAGAAAATATGCACATTGACAACATTTCCAATTGCTTGGAACTGTACATTATACCGATACAATACAATATTCTAAGCTCTTGGGAAGAACTCGCAGCTGTGATTTCACATTTTTGTTGATTTAACAACAATTACTGTGTTTCCCTGAAAATAAGATCCTGTCTTATATTTTTTTGAACCCCAAAATAAGGGCTTGGCCTTATTTTCGGGCGGGGGTATCTTATTATTTTGGGGGTGCAGAAGGCGGTGAGCGTGGGACCGGATGTCCCATTGCCGTTGCCTCCCTGTTCTTCACACCGGCCGAGCGGCTGGCCATCGCTGCCCTGACATGTCCCGCCACCGCCTCGTGGAGCAGAACTCTGCAAGGCTTGTTGTGCTGTTGCACGCATGCACTGCAGCACAGCCGCAAGCTTCATCATACCGGCACAGGTGGTGTCCTGCCGCTCACGGCTGCACCTGTATGTCGAACCTCGTGGCGGTGCTGCTGTTCGTGCGTGCAACAGCACAACAAGCCTTGCAGAGTCCTGCTCCATGAGGCGCCGGCGCGACGAGTCTCACAAAGACTCATCTTTTCGTGCCACCGCCAGCAACTGGGGCAACCAAAGGTGGGAATCTCCCTGGCGTTCTTGGCGCTCGCCCGCTTCCTATCCATCCATCCCCGCCTGCAAAGTCCTGGCAGCTCCAGATGCCCAAAGCCCGTGCCCGCCTGGCTCCCTTTTCCACAGTACCCAGCTCTTTATTGAGGGGGGTGGCAGGTTGAACATGGGAGAAGCGAGACACGTGGAGCGAGACGGGGCTCCTCTTGTTGTCTCTTCTCCCCCCCCCCTCGCCGGACATGGCAGGGCTTCCTGCCCCTGCCGAAATTGGATGCAATTTGGGGGTGGCAGGTGGGGAGGGGTGAGGCTGGGGAGAAACAAGACGCACATTTTACCTGCCTTCCAGCTCCATCGCATGTCTTGCGCCCCGGAGTTTGGAAGCCAGAGGTGAAGTTTGGGGGAGAGAAAGAAAGACTTCTGCTGCTTCTGCTTTTGGCTGCACCCAAGGAAAGCAGCAGAAGCAGCAGACTTCTTTCTTTCTCTCCCCCAAACCCTAGCTGGAAGCTGCTGGAAATGGAGAAGAGGCTGGTCGGACCAGGTGCCTGCTGCCGAGTCTTCCGGACGGTTGGCCTAGAACACTGTGGGGCCACTCCAGTAGGGCACCCTTCTCCACTTTGCAGGCAGCCGGGGCAGAGAGGCAGCGAAGGGAGAAGGGAGCCGCAGCCCTTCATGGGGATTCTGCATGGCAGCTGCGCATACAGGGCAGCAGCCGCTCTGGGATGTGGTTCTTGCTCTATGGTGACGGTCGCCGGAGGCGGCCTGAGGAGTGGCGCATACATGGCACCTGGCTGGAGTCCCTTTTCCTGCCCGCTTCCTCAGTGCTGGGATGGCTGCAAGTTCCTCAAGGAACTGGTGCTGACCGGCGTCGCCATCGACGTGGTGAGGCCTGGGAGGCACACGAGCGCGGACGACGACAAACAGGCGCTCGTGCGGCTTGGCACCTTTGGGCCACTTGCATTCCCCCGTGGGAGGGGCTTGATGGTGACCCGCAGAGGGAGCCTCTCTCTGCCGGCTGTGAGTGCACAAGCTGCCCGGAGCCTCCTGGTGGGCTCCCTAGAGGGAAGGCTCAGAGCTGTTGTTGGGCAATGCCGTTCGTGCACTACCGCTCAGTCAGTGAGTGGTGCTTTGCCCGGCCGGAGAGGGGGGTTGTTCGCTGGGTGGGCACCACGCGGCAAGAGGTGCCGTGCGGCTGCTCTCTTGTGAGCGGGGCAGGAGTTTGCAGGCGAGGGGGATGGATGGTGAGCGCCAAGAATGCTGGGGAGAGATAGAATGAGAGGCAGCTCCCGATCAGCTCAGGTGATCTGCGGTTTGCGATTAAGGGACCCAGCTGCCATTAGGTGGCCAGGGAAGGAAAGGGCTGCCTCCTGTGCTGGCCACCCCCACCCCTTCACTAGGGCTTATTTTCAGGGGAGGACATATATTTAAGCCCACCCCAAAAATCAGGCTTGGCCTTATTTTCGGGACATGTCGTATTTTCGGGGACACATGGTACTACTACTACTACTATTATCAACACTGAGATGCAGTCTACAGTATGTTGGGTTTGCAGGATAGTCCCTAGATTAAAGGCATCAGATTGCAAAGAACAACATAATATTAGGGTTTATATGGGGTTTAGTTGCACTTGTAACCAAAACGTTCAGAGACTCTCTTTAACAGGGAATGCAACATATGGCAGAGATACAATTAACAATAGTAATATAGTCTATGCTTTTTCTTACCAAAAAGTATTATCAGAAAGCTCCAGTTAGCCAAAATTATGATGAGCTGGGAAGGTCGGTAATTACAGGTGGTCATCACTTATTCAGCAACCCTTGAAATTTGTGATGGGAGCTGAATTAGATCTAGGACCAGTTCTTGAAGGCATGGCTGATGCAACAATCTCACGGTCACATGATCACAATATCTGAGGTCCTGTCAACTTTCCACCAAGCAAAGTTAAGGGAGAAGCTGGCAGGAAGTTGTAAATTGCAGTCATGTGAGGTTCTCACTTAACAACAGCAACTGGGATGGCTTGAATTACCATCGCTAAACAATATGGTCATGTGACATTACTACAGGTGTTCCTCGACTTATGACCACAATCGAACCCAAAATTTCTGTTGTTAAGTGAGATATTTGTTAAGTGAATTTTGCCCATTTTATGACCTTTCTTGCCCCAGTTGTTAAGTGAATCTGCACAATCACTGCAGTTGCTAAGTTAGTGGCACAGCTGTTGTGAGTGAATCTGGTTTTCCCACTGACTTTGCTTTTCAGAAGGTTGCAAAAGGTGATCACATGAGCCCAGGACACTGCAACCATCATAAATATGAACCAGTTGCCAGGTGTCCAAATTTGATCACATGATCTCAGGGTCATTACAATGGTTGCAAATGTGAAAAACTGTTGTAACTTTTTTCAATATCGTTGTAACTTTGAACAATCACTAAATGAACTATTGTAAGTCAAAGACTACTTGTACTATTTACAACCCCATCACTTAGCCACAGTAACTCTAGTCCCAATTGCCATTGTAACCCAAGTACTCATGTTTATATATTACATGGATTCAATATATACAAATGATAGTAATCTGATTTTGTGGAGTTAATGAATACATCTATGAAAATGAAGAGACAGGCTTAATTATGAAAGATCTAAAATCCATCTCACCAAATAAAACAGTTACAAATCAATAAATTGTGGTAACTGTATATATGTTCCAGTAAAAAAATAATAATCCAAGAATCAGATGAGTTTGGGGAAACTGCTGCTATCCCTGTCCGATGTGGCATATCCCATCAACATGCTTCTGGCCTATCTCTACAACACATTCTATCTGTCACGTCACATATCCCACAGTGACATAATCCAGTCGCCTATATATTTCATATATTCCCTACCCACTCTCTCTTCTGAACTTCTAATACTTTGTTCCACAATCACTACTTCAGCCTAAATCCAGTAGCTCCATTTCAATCCCTGCCGGATTAAAACAGCAAACTCTAGAAGGTCCACGCATGAAACATTTTCCATATTTCTTGTTGAGTTAATGTGCTAATTATCAACTTTTATTAATTGATAAAATATGATTAAAGAAACTATGACTCAGGTACTTTATATATGGTGTATATATATATCTCAGCTGTGTTTAAAATCCCTTCATGAATCTTTTAAAACTTCATAGGTCCCTGTTCTTAATTTCAACTATTTAAGTTACAAGAATGACATAGAAAAGAAATATATGGGATTATGTTCGTTCTACATCTTAAACATGACTGTCTATATCCGTGATGACGAACCTATGGCACGGGTGCCACAAGTGGCACGCGGAGCCATATCGGTGGGCACGCGAGCTCAGGTCCGGCGTGCATGTGTGCACCAGCCGGCTGATTTTCGGGCCTTCTGGGCCCACTGGGAGTCGGGAAACAGGCTGTTTCCAGCCTCCAGAGGGGGTGGGGAAGGCCGTTTTCGCCCTCCCCAGGCTCCTAGAAAGGCTCTGGAGCCTGGGAAGAGCGAAAAATGGGCGTGCCATTGCATGCTGGGAGCAGGGGGGTCATGCGTGCATGTGCGGGGGTGCATGGAATTATGAGTGTGGGCACGCACACACGTGATCCCCCACATTCCCCCCCTTTTTGGCACGCGAACCAAAAAAGGTTCGCCATCACTGGTCTATATAATAAAAAGATTCCTAATTAAATCAACATAAACTTTGTTCAATCTGAATATAAATAGTGATTAGGATTTATCCATAATGGTTTTGTTATACTGCATAATAAATGGCATTTTAAAAACTTACTCTCTTTTCTATGATGTTTCTGTAGTAGTAATTTAGAAATTACATTATCTCTTAAGGACTAAAAACTTCTGCCAAGTTACTCAGAACTGGACTAAATATTCTTTATAATGATGAAAGAAGCAATCTCCATGACTACAGGTACAACTTGTCTTACAACAATTTTTAAATGAGAGTTTGAAGTTACAACGCCTTGGAAAAAGTGACTTATGAGCCATCATTGAAGTTAAAGCCCTCACACTACCCCTGCAATCACCTAATCACAATTTGGGCCTTCACAACTGGCTCGCATTTGTGACAGTTGCAACATCTTGCAATCTTCCCAGCTGGCTTCCAACAACCCAGTCAGTTGGGGAAGACAAATTAGCATGCTTCACTTAACTACCATGTGATTTATTTAATGACTTTGGTGATTCACTTAATGAACCACTGTAAAAATGGTCATAAAATCAGGTCCAATCATGTGATGATTCTCTTAATGATCGCATCACTTAGTGATCAAAATTCCAGTCCCAATTGTAATCATAAAATGAGACTACCTGTCATTTATTTTAATTAAAAATACGGTAAAAATTAACTGTACTTGCTTTTAATACAGGCAGATTAGATTGTTCTATAGAAAAAAAAAAAACAAACCACAATAGCCAATATATTTTACATCTTTATCTTGGATCAGATTAGCTTGCATAATGGTACATTACATATAGTGGGATTCTGTATAAAATTAATAAATGGCATAAGAGAAAGTCTGATTATACATTGTAACAGGAATCATATTTGAGAATACATTAACTTGAGAAATGCTGATTGTAGTAAGGAAAGTTTTATAAGATTAAAACTAGTGGTATCAGTTATCACTAGGAATGCTTACTGTGAAATTGACAGCTGACACTAGGATTGTAATGGGATACACACAATGTGATGGCTTGAGAACTAAATCCCCCCCCCCAAAAAACACTTATTGCATTTTCCCTACAATTCCTGGGTAGATCTAATTAGATGCACTGTCACCAGTCATTCTTCTTCAGAGAAAGCCCTGTCTGTCACTGGTTTAACCTACATGAGATAAGCCCCTTCTTCCAAGAGGTTGACCTGAGAGAAAGGAAGATGTAAAGGCACATTCTCCCCAGAACACATATCATTGGTTTATTAAGAGTTCTAAGTCCTTATTTTATATAGCAGAGCTAGAAAAAAAGTTGAAAAGAAAAAGGGTAAAGAAATGAAATTTTGTTTTCAAGGATCAACTTCCTATATTCAGGATCTTACATTCTTCAAACTAAATTCACACCCCATATCTTAGGTCCTAAAATAAAACATATACAGCAACTAGCATTATTGATTCTAGCTTGCTGATCAAATTCACTAGATTCCAGCATGGTTGTTTTTGCCCATACCTAGCTTATAGCCAACCTCAGTCAGAAAAATACCAAGATACCAAAACAAAAATTCAGATACTCTACCCTCCTGTAAAAGCACACTTCTGGAGAAACCTATCCTTCTGATTGCCTCCTTAGAATTTTCTCTGCCTATTACTTGGACTGGGATACTGGCTGCTTTCCTTCAATTCTTTCAGTATCCAAACCTCTTAAAATGGAAATAGTTCATAATCACTGTGACGAACAATTGCAAATGTGCCTGTTCGATAAAGTTGTGGAGCAGAAACAGGTTTCTACCTGATGGTTTTAACCTAAATAACAAAGAATGTTCTTCTATAGCAGATCTTTAATTTGTTCAGTTAACTTATTTTCAAAAGAAAACCTACAAAGTCAAAGACCAAACTATTTTGTCCATCATACAGCTATAAAACAAAACAAAACAAAACCTCTGGTCCTAGTGATTGACCCAGATTGGATCCTGCAGCTATAAAACACTAAATATTACTGATTTAAAAATTACTGATTTAAAAGCAAAGGGAAGCAAAATCTAGATAAATACTGAAGAAAAAGCTCAGCAATGAACAAGAGAAAAAGTCAATAGACACTATTCCCAATGCAGCCACTGGAATACATGTCATTACTCATGCTGAAGTACACAAAATACAGGATAAGGTCCCTACAAAAAAAAACCCAGCATTAGAATGTTCTGAAATGCTCTGCACAGCCACAAAACTTTGGATGCAATACCTAACCGCAAAAATATTTTGATTAAGCATTTAAGAAAAGTTTTAAGACCAATTTCCTTCAAATTTGTAACTATGCAGCATAATAGGGAGACGGGAAGTTCAGAAATGTGAAAATAAATGCCATTTATGCATTTCACAATCAAAATGACAATTTAACTAACTTTGTCTGAGCAATTGATCTAAGGTTTAATCATTACCTTGGCAGACTGTGGCGTAGAGAAGTTAAGCCAGGCAGGAACAAAGTCATGCTGCGCCATTTAGGTCCAGTGTCTCTCTTCAATAAAGTGAGGCATCAAACCTCATGGCCAGGAGCTAAGACAAGAGAACCACCACACACACTGTCAGCCTACTAAAAGCAATGGAAAAGAGCAGATTCTTTTGAGCATGCTTCCAAGAGTCTGGAAAACATCTTACCACTTTTCTAGGGACTAATGGAAATGTATTTAATTTGACTAAGCATCAGGTTGAGTTACTGTAGCTATATTGCTCCTGTTTAATTTAACTCCCTTAAGCCACTTCAGTCAAAATCATCAGAGGCAAGGTTCTACCATCATCACTACTGGAGTTAAATAAAACTGAGGAAGAAATAGTGTACATTTCCTCTCCAAAATAATATTTTACTAGCAGGGTTTTTTCTTCAAATTATTTTGATGTCTGCTTATCTAGAAATAGTTCACTAATTTACTTATAATGGACAAATTAAAAACTTTTCTTCATATAATGTATTAAACATAATGTATTATTTTGAACTGTAAATAGAGTCCTACAGTGACTTACCCAGTTTGGCCTTTGCAATCCACTCTCACTTTAATACTTTGATTTCCAGGTTCCTTCCTTCGCCAGGGTGCACCTATGCCAGCTGTGTGGCAATGGTGAGTCCCAAAGGAAGCACGAGAAGCCGCACTTCGTGCTGACTGCACCCCTTAACCCTCTAGCTGCTCATCTTAAATGCTCTCTGAACTCATATGAGAAAAAAAAACAACCTAAAATGCAGTGTGCATTTTTGGAAAGCTACAACTACATTCACCTCATTAAACTGTTCCCTGTTGTCACAATGCTGTGTAATTCAGCTATTACATTACAAAAGTAGTTGTCAAATTTGTACAGCATTCAGAAAAGCACCGTAATTAATGGTGAATTTCACAAATCCACTTTGTTCATCTTCTGCAATAAATGAATTGAAACAAAGGGACAGGGGGAAAGGATGCTGAGGAGTCTTGCAAATTCTGGTATAGTAAACCTTTGTTCTTATTAAGTACTAAAATGCAGGATTCATTTTTAATGGTTGCTAAAAAATTAGCTTTCTTAAAAACAGTATTTTGAAAGGCTTTTCACATAATGTCACTTAAGTTTCCTTGGTAAGGAACTAAAAGCAACGTGAAGATACAAGACTGAATTATTACTGTCTTCCTACCATTCCGAATTATGCATTCAATTAAAGCTAAAAGTAAAGGGCTAAGCTAGCAAGCTATCCTTCTGCTGTATTTGAACTGCTGCTTTTAAAAACAGAGAAAAAAATGGCTGTATTTTAATGAAGAGTTCACATTTGGGCAATGGTCTTCTTCCATCAAAATGAGTAGAATTCACGAAGTACTCTGTAAAGAAGGAAAAAATAATACCACCTATCAGTAATCATAAAAGTGGCCAAAAGGACTATCAAAGACACATTACTTAGGACCCCTATTTCTAATGAAATATAAGCTAACAAGTGTAGTATTTATGATCAGTGCCAAGGTGCCATTCTCATTTTGGTAAATTAATGGAGAGTCCTCACATAGTTATTGAGGAATGATACCTGCAATTTACCATAACATAGATTGTCAGTTATGCATACATCATAATTTACAATATAATAAATGCAGTTCAAACTACATACCTTTTTGAAGCAGAAAGAACTAGAGGATGGAACTGGGAATGGTCAAACAGCACTTGATTCCAAGTTAACACATTATTGGAATGGAGCCTTACTGAATTTTAATGAAGTGTTTGTCAGTCTATGTTTACATTTCTTAGGAGTAAACATTAACCCTTCCCCATCAAACAAACTTATTATATTACTTTCCTGCTTTGATTTTATTATTATGCTTTGATACAATAAATGTCTAGAGAGATTCTCAGTCACCCAGGTCATAGTTGTCCCAAAGGTGCTTTTTCAAGAGGCAATTGGAGCCGAGGTGGCGCAGTGGTTAAAAGCAGTACTGCAACCCACTTCAGCTGACTGCTAGTTCAGCAGTTCAAATCTCACCGGCTCAAGGTTGACTCAGCCTTCCATCCTTCTGAGGTCGGTAAAATGAGGACCCAGATTGTTGGGGGCAATATGCTGAATTCTGTAAACCGCTTAGAGAGGGCTGTAAAGCACTATGAAGCGGTATATAAGTCTAAGTGCTGTAAGTGCTATTGCTAATTGGGCTTTCTGGTTTTTCTTTGAAGACATTTTGCTTCTCATCCAAGAAGCTTCTTCAGCTCTGACTGGATGCTGGGGAATGGAATATAAATCCTTCCATTCCCCACTATCCAGTCAGAGCTGAAGAAGCTTCTTGGATGAGGTGTATGAGCAATGTATTCTTAACTAGAGTATTATGAATCAAAAGCTTCAGTTTTAATTTAATATAATATACTATCATCTGAAAGTAATGCAAACCTTCCAAAGCAGATTCATATATTACAATAAATTAGTATTCATAAGAATACACTGAAGTGTATACACAATTTTAGATGCGCACTTCACTTTTTATACTTAGTAATTCTATTTTGTCAAATCTCCTCAACAGTCAGCTTGTGACACAGCCAGGGGGGGAAATTATGACTGATTAACTACAACTTCAGTTATCTAAAACAGGGGGAGGCAAAGGTAATCCATTAGAAAATCTCAAGTTGCACTACAGCAACAAACATTTCTGTTTTAACAATAGTTTACAAAATGATCCCCATAAAAATGTATTGCCTTTAAATTATACCAATGAAATCAATAGATTAAAGCTATTAAAATCAAGTTCTGTGTGAAAAAAAAATCAATGAACTCTATTCAACTCTAGTATTCCAAAGAAAACCCAAAGCTCAGAATTCCAAGCCTTTTATACAAAATTCTACTTTTTTAATCTTGATGTTTACATACAAATATACAAAGTGAAACCTGCAAACCTACAGTATCAAGTTGTAAAGTGCTTTTTCTTCTGAAATTTTGAATACTACAAAATAGCAGTTTTATAACAGTAACTTATTAGAAGAATTCAAAAATAATGTGAAAGAACAAGTTATCTACTCTGTTTGGAAATTGGAATATGAGGAACTGTCACATGAACAATATCTTAAGTAAAAAAGAAAAAAAGAAATGACTACCGTAATGGTTCAATAAACAGGACAATAAAGTATAAGTAACAAGGTTAGCAGGTAAAACCTGCTAAAAACTTCAGGGGGTGGTATTCATCTCAGTTTCTTAAGTCAAAAAGCCAACATTGTCCAGAGATGTTTCTATGGTCAGGTGACCGACAAGCCATCACACCACAGCAGAGCGTACAGCGAAACACTCTTGGTAGGTAAGTTTAAATTGGCTTGCTCCAATGCTACTTCGTAGAGAGCCAGTTTGGAGTACTGGTTAGGGCACCAGACTAGAAATTGGATATTTTGAGTTTTAGTCCCACCTTAGGCACAAAACCAGCTGGGTGACTTTAGGCCAGTCATTCTTTTTCAGCCCTAGGAAGCAGGCAATGGCAAACCATTTCTAAAATCTTACCAAGAAAACTGCAAAAGCCAGTCCAGGCAGTAGTCAGGAATCAATTCTGATTTTTTAAAAAAGTGTGCTATTATTTCTACAATACTTTGTTTCTCTTTGAATTATCTGAAACAGCTATTATGGGTATAGTTATAGGAGAACATAGAATGATCACACCTATTGCATGATGAGGGCACCAGAGTTTACTTTGTTGCCTTCACTGCATCCTCATATAGCCATCCAGCAGAACTTTCTCCAGTGATTCTGAAAACATTATTTTACAAACCTCAGTCTTGCTGTTATAAATTTGCAGATTATCTAAAGAATAAAATTGTTTCAAAAAGGGGGGAAAAAGTCTTCTAATACTGTACAGTAGGGGACTCTGAAGCACTTAGTTCCATGATGGTAAACCTATGGCACGTGTGCCACAGGTGCCATGCAGCGCCCTCTCTATGGGCATGCGAGCCGTCACACTAGTTCAGCTCCACTGCGCATGAGTGCATGCCTCCCACCGGCCAGCTGGTCATCGGGTCTCTGCTGTGCATGCGCGGCCCCCACACGTGCATGCATGGGGGCGGCGCGTGCATTGCATTTTGGGGGTTTGGAGCGTGCCCATGCGTGTGCGCGCTTTGGGCACTCGCTCCGGAAAAGGTTAGCCATCACTGACTTAGTCTATATCTAGATGATAGTGTTTTAACTAAAATAATGCCACTCTTAGTTTATAATACTAATATAATTCTTCAGACAATTCATGACTCTATTAAGGTGTGATTCTTGAAAGGATACATAAATATCCAATACATACAAAATAGTATTTCTTATTTAATTGTAATGTTATATCTACTGTACAAGCACCTGACATCTATATGTTAATGTGGTCTTTGACTGACCTTGTATTGGACCATTACTAATTCTATGCCCATACCTCTGAACATATAATTTACATTCTAAAACTCCTCATAGTTATTACAATCTTATCATTCCATAAATCAACTGTTAAATCCTCTAGCATTAGTTATTCTGAAACATCAACAGCAGTTGATCAATGTCTTGACATTAAAATCTGTTATCTACACATACTGCCACTTTTCTCAGTACTTATATTCCAATTCCTTAGATAAGAAATTATAATATATTCTTATTAATCGGTTAAAATATACAATGAACACTAGATCTTCCAACAAAAGAACTATCTTATAATTTTGAAGATTCCCCCATAATTTTTTAGCATATTCATAAAATGAAACCAAAGTTAGTATGCTATTGTGTACTAGGTCTCTTTTGCAGCTGGGAAGAAAAGGCAAGTCTGTATTTTTCAAGCAGTTGAACATGTCTAATTTACAACAAGCATCAAATATGCTGATTCCAGGATGGCCCATGAGGGAAGTTTCCAGAAGGCAAAATAATCCCATTAATTAACTCGAGAAAATGTAAAACATTCACTGAAGACTGAAATTTCCTTAAAGAAAATCAAGGCAAAGAATTTTTCTCATTAAAACTTTGAAATAGTGCATTAAATTGATGAACAATTTTAGGAACATATAGAAGAATACCCAGAGTAGAAATTATCCATGGCAAGATATGCCTTTTAAAAGTATTAGCTGGATCTCAAAGTATATTTCACTTTTACTACTGTAGCAGTATATCTATATTTGGTTTCACTATCCAATATATATCTAAGTACTGTCACATCAAAATAAGTTATTGGCTCCAGGCGCTATTTAAACCATCCAGTGAAAATGCTTTTGACAATTAGTATTTCACAAACAGCCTACAAATGTGGAATATCTTCACAACTCTTTTCCTCAATTGCCTTTGCCATCCTGTAAGATCTGTCAGAATGGCATACTCTGAGTCGCTTCTGCTGAACAATGTCATCTTATTAGACACCAGAGCTATGCCTTCTCTTTTGCAGTTCTGGCCCTCTGGAATATTTGTCCAGAGATCCATTTCTCCGCATCTCTACTCTATTTTAGGAAGGCAAAGGAAACCTGAATTTTCAAACCGGCAATAGGCTGAAGTGTTTTATGCACTTCACATAGCATAATTTAATTTTTATACACTCTGATTGTTTCCATTGCACTTTTAATGTAAGCAATCTTGAGCCATATTCGTCTAAAATATAATCACTTCAGATTTAAACCAATTATTATATTTGGGGAAATAATTAAAAACTCAACTAAATTATGTCTAACAATTATAAAAATTATAATTGTTAAAAAGGAGCTAGATTTTCATGCAGCATCCAGCACATGAACATCAATGGTACATTTGACATGTATAGATCACATTTGTGTCCCTTTAAAATAAAAACTTAACATTTGAACTCCACTATGAGGATCCAAATGTAAATGTATCTAGCTCCGACTCCTTAATTACAAAAATATATATCTTACTTAGTTTATGGTTTGTGAAGAGGGAAGCAGGCTACTACATAATTATGAGAAATAATATGAAGCATATGCAAAAAAAAGGAAGCATGAATTTAATCAAATTGAACAGAAGCTTTACTGTTGTATTACATGCTTAATAGGTATCACAAGGAATTTAAATCACAATTTTCTTTAGCTTCCTTTTTGGAAGCTGGTATTAATATTTTACAACTATGTATAGCAAACAGGAAAAGGAGCAGTTCATGTTCATATGTAGCCAAATTATAAAAAATGCTTAACTGGGTAAACTACTACTTTTTGCTTGAAGAGATAACAACAAGAATACAATGGAGAAATATACGTTACTTAATTTATTTCAGAAATTTAATGCTCTACTTTAAAAGAAAAATTGAAAGTAAAGGGATGTCCAGTTTTGTTCTCCACAAGACTATATATAGTATAAATGTTGGGAACTTTAATAATAATAATAGATTATAACAGGAATTACATGGTATTTAAACAAGAATATCTTGTTTACTAACTTCTGTTTTCTATGGCTAAATGTGCCTACTATTATTCTTCAATCATAAATTGTTATGGATTCATCAACCAATGTGTTGGAAAGCCTACGTAATCTCTATGGCTTAATGAATAGAAATGACACAATTCATAAAGATTTTTAAAATTTGTTTTAGTATACAAAAAGTGGATTTTTATCTGCACATCATAAGTTTATATGATAAAACATGGTTGCTTGGGAACATTCTTCCTGCTCTAATATTGGGTGATACTGTACCAGACTGTAGTCTGTTTATTTAGATTGGTCCCAGAGATATTCATGTAATCTACAAAGCGCTTCTGGACCAGATTTTTAACTGAGCAGTTCAAATATAGTGGGAATACAACTCCACCCATAAGCAAGTTACCGTATTACATAACATAGGGATATCATTAAAAGCCTCTAATCAAAACAAGGTGATTTGCTACACCCAAACTATGAAAAGTATTTTACTACCTTAAACCAATACATATGTAATATGTACATACATATTTTAGGGATACAATTAGTAAGGGTAACTCACTAAGTTATTTACAGAGATTATCTAACTGTCCAAATATACAACTTTATCACGCTTTTATTTTTTTGCATTTTTCTTAACAGGATCATAAAATATTTTAATTAATATCCCTTGTTAGTAGGGAAAGTGAATAGTTTTAAGTTAGTGACCAATTCAATCTGAAAAAATTCTCTAACAAAGTCGATCTCAACTTATAAAGTAATACTATAACCCTATATATTTATTGTGTGTTATATTTAGTATTAAAATAATAGCAATAGTTTTCTTCTCAAGCATGTGTAAATATAACATTCCCTGGATTTAAATCATATGTGTGACAGCAATGTGAATAAATTCTTGTTCAACAGTGAACCATCAGAATATTCTGTATTTAAAATGTTGAATATAGCTTGCCTTCATAGTAGCCCAAAACAACTCTAGCAGCAGTTTACATGAAGGAAACCGTTCAGAATCTCAATTCTAGTCTGAAACATTTAGTCCAATGGTTCAAACTCCATTCCAGTCTGTAGTCCCTTAAAAGTTTATCAAGAATTTTTTCAAAAAGAAATTCTGTAGAGTTAACAAAATGCTTGAAACCTTACTCAATAACTAGTATTCCAAAAATATTGATTGGAAATGGAGTTTGCTTCTAACTTGGCATGTTGTGTGAACTCATCTGTGATCATTTATTCAGTAAAATAAAACACTCTGTAAATCCAATTCCTATGCAAAATTAATTTCACATTTCCCCAAACACAGTATGCTGCTTCCAAGTTGACAGAGGTATGTGTAACCAAAAACTTCAGGGTTATGTAACCAAAAATCTTATTTAAACTTTAGCAATAGTGGCTGGAGTAACGCAATATACTGGTTAAAATGTGATTGGCTACTTTCTGGCTCTAAGTGTGTCCTATGAATCTAGCCAATGTGGTTAGCTTCTGGTTTATTGCTGTGCATAACAGGCAAGCAGATTCATTTCAGAAAACCATGATTTAGTTTAGCACAGCTCAAATTCTTCTTTCTTACCACAAAAATAAACTCACGTATCTTTTTTTTAAAAAAACTTTTTTTCTGCAGTAAAGGCAAATATTACTACTTCAAAGGCAGACGTGAAATTCTTTAATAAGTGGGGGCGGGGGGGGGGACACGCTTCGAATATAGCCAAAACCGTTTCACAGGTGACAAAACCGAGTTAAACCACCTTCTAAACGTTTCCTGTTTTGCCCCCTCGCGCGAAACAGAATGGTTGCCTCGCGAAGCCAGATTTACCCTCTCGGCACCCAAGGACTCTTCCAAAACTCTCACACTTCCTACTCTGCATCCGACCCTCTTTTCGACGAGACCGCGAAGTTGCTGCCGTTTCCTCCCTTCCTACAGCCGCACTTCCACCATAAAAAATAACAACAACAACAACCACCCTCACGCACGCCTGCATGCCTCCACCAAAGCATACCTACCCTCTTCTCGTCTACTCTCTTCAGCCGCCCTGCCCACCCCGCCCCCAACTCAAGTTTGCACTTCGAGGCCTACGGCGGCTTCCTATCAAACCTCTTCAGCCCAATCGAAGCTCTCTCGCACCCCCCCCTCCCGTCTCCAGTCCTCCTAAACCCCCAGCCTCCTCTTCCTCCGCCTCCATTTCTCACGGAAACTGGGTCTCGGAACTACCTTCCCTTCCCTATCACCCGCTCCTGCCCAAACCCGTGTCCAGCATCTCTCCATCCATTCGCTCGTCCCAAACGTTTCCCGCAGCCAGTGTCTCCCACCTCTCCACCCAGCAACTCCCCCGACCACCCTCTCTCTCGCTCACCGAATCAATATAGAAGGCCTTCAGCCGCCACCTTCTTCCTTCCTCTCTCCCAATTCCTGCACCCGAAGCAGCACTTATTTACACTCCCGCCCCCTTGCCTACTCCGGACTCTTTCTCTCCTCGCTGCCTTCCTACCTCAGTTTCTCCCCCGACGCTGGCAGCCTCTCAACTCCCTCCTTAAGTCCAGCTCCTCTTCTCTCTTTTTTTCCACGCAAGGCCGTGCTCACAGAAACAGGCCCCAACTCGCCCCCTCACTCTCTCCGTAGCTTCAGTTCCTCAGACCGAATCATAACAAAGCTCTGCCCAAAATGGCTGCCCGGACCGGCCGAGGGCCGGAGTGGGGCGGGGCTATTCACGCGAAGTGGGGGGGTTTAGGGGGATAGAAACACGCCCACCTGGCCCTGCCCGTGCTAAGGGTGGAGCGCACGCGCGCTCACTTGCTAAGCCATACAAAATAGCCGCACGCGCACCGCCTATCAAAGACTCTTCGGAACACTCGCTTGAATTCGCCCGTTCTTTTACGCATGCGTGAGCGTGTATCATTCTGTTGGCGTTAAGTTATGCTCAGTTCGGTCTGCAACTACTATCTTTCACGCTTTGTTCTCGGCCCCTTCCAGTTGGCACAACCTTGGTGTTATTGCTCGGTCGTGTCTATTCTCGCAGCACGGTTATCCCTGGATAACTCGGTTCATTGTCCAGGGCTCGCGTGACACTCTGAACCATAATAAACTAAGCGCATACCGGAAGGATTTGCACTGGTCGATTTAGTTTGGAACTAAATGAGCCATGGAAAACAGTATAATAAAGTTTTTCCCCCAGCAATTCTCTACGTGCTTTCGATAAATCAAACAGATTAATTTTGCTCATTCAAAATTAACGAAATTTCTGTTAAGGAAAACCTAGTAAAAAGTTTAATCCGTCTGTAGGTATTGTACCTAGAATGTTAAATAAAAGTGGTAAGTTCCAGTATAGCACCCTTAATCATACTTTTCTGGCTGTGTTTGTCCACGTTTGTCTGCCATCTTTATTGCTTTTGTGTTTTTTTTGCATTGTTTCCTTGTTTTTAATTTTTTTAAACAATTTGTAAACCTTCCAGAGTCACTGCGAATCAAGCATCAAAAACATTTAATTATTATTACCATAAAACTTGGTGGTTAACTACTGGTTATGCTCATGTAGAAAGTTAAACTAATCAGTTAGGACTTACAGTGGCCTGGTCATACAATTTATTAAATTTATAAAGTTGCATTGCAAGTGTTTGGTTTTAGTTTAGATGTTGTGGTCTGTATTATGTAAAGACATCCTCATTTATTGAATGAGAAATGTTAGATCAACATGTCCTTGTAAATGGCCTTTTACATTCCTGTGAATGAGTCAGACCTAGATAAGATGTAGATCTCTTTTTTAAAAAACTACTAAAAGGTATGATCATAAATAGTTAGAAAAGCATGCCAAAGGCAAGAATTCTAGATTATCTGTTCTTCTAAATACATCCTCTATTTCTGAACTATTGTCATTAGACAACTGGATCATTTCTATTTTAAAAAAAAATTAAAAGGAAGAGAAATATCAGACACTCCTACCCACTCAGTCAGGGAATCTATTACTTCAAAGTATGAACGAATCCATAAAAAGCAGGGATAGCTTATAGATAGCTTTTTATTTTTACAAGACAGCACTGTTGGCAAACTATCTTTACAGGACATACTGAACCACAATCATATGTAAGATTAGCAAATGCTAGCCCAGCTGTGCAAATTCAGTCTGTATATGATTCAAAGCATTATGCAATACAGAATACCTAAGGAAACCACAGTTAAGTCTGCTATAGATTAACCCCTCAAATAAAGTTAATGTGTTGTGCATAAACAACCAATATGATTAGTTTATGATCCAAGGTTGAATTGGATTAACCTGGTAAACTATCACCTAAGTAACCATAAATACTATGGTATATATACATCCTTTGTCTGCTATGCAAAAATATTTGCTTCATTTTTTTCTGCACATTTTTCTTTGATGCCAATTAAAGTATGTCAAATAAGATAAAATTATACCTCCAACAAAGGGAAATTTTTAGTAAAAAGCAGTAGTATTTTATGGATAATTAAAAGGAATATAATTTAATCTGAGACATAATGTGAAATATGCTATTTTAGTTGATTTATACAGATTAAATGTTTTTACTATTTAAACTAATTGTTCGGAGTGCCAAACAGTAAATATGTTTTCATTTTCTAGAATTTTAAATAACAACCACTGCCCTTTTGGCCTGAAATAACCTGCTTCTTTTTATTGTTCTCTCAAATAAAGGATCTTTCACACTTTCGTATTCAGTGCAAATCTGGGTGAGATTGGAATGAGAGTTTTGTCAGTGTGAAATCTGTCTCAGAAGCACGCAAGAAAAGTTGTTAAATCATTGTACCTATAAATATGAGCCAAAATTGTCCATAATTAAGGTGTTGGACTAGCACTGAAGGGACCCATGTTCAAATCTACTGTTAGCCATGAAAGCTTAATAAGATGGCGTTAGGTCTCATCTAATCTTTTTAAATATTGCTTGTATTTTAATGTTTTTTTTAATTGTTTTTGCTGATTGTTTCTGTGCCCTGTTGTGAGCCGCCCAGAGTCCCCCTGGGAGTTGGGCGGCATAGAAATTTTAATAAATTCAAATTCAAATTCAATTCAGAGTTTTTATGCGGGAGGGGGGATTTTAGGAGAGAATGTCCTGTAAGCTATTTTTTTTGCTCCTGGTTTCTGCATGGTCTTATGTGGAAAAGCAGGATATAATTATTACACATAAAATATGTATTTGATGTGTTATAATTCAAGTTATCTTACAGTTATAAAGAATATACAGTGTAGCCCATAACTGGCATTTTATGTACCATATGGATGCAATCAATGTAAAAAGTTCTGTATAAGGACATCCAAATAATAAGAAAGAGTCCTGATAGATTGTCATTCTGGATTAAGTTACCTGTAAAGCGAAAATGGCCTTTTTTTTCGTTGCATCTTAGTATGTTATTGTTACGTATTCCCAGTGCTGGTCATTTATTCGGGTCTTTCGCCTTCACTGCCCCACCACAGTCAGCCAAATGCCGCATAACTTTTAGAATTAAAGTCATCCTTCACGCAAACAAAAAAAGCAGTACTAAACAGTTCAAAAAGAGAAGAGCGGATACCGCTCATGTTTCTTATACAAAGCAGGAACTGAAGGGAAGCCTCTGTTTCAGGCTGAGAGTCTATTGGTCTGACACGCGTACCCGGCGGACTTAAACGGGAGCAAAGGAAGTGCCTTGCCTTTCAAGCGGATAATGGCTCGCGTGTTGGTGGGGTCTGTTTGCATGTTACTAGGGTCGTACTTAGCCCGGAAAAAAAATAAGTTTCTCCTATTTCGTACAATATTATAGGAAACTCGTGGATTTTTATGCTTTAGAGTGTTTCTGACTTTCTGGGAATCCTACAATACGAGCCTGGAAAGCCATTTAGGAACGGGTCCCCCCCTTTTTTTGCTAAACCAAATATTGGGTGACTGGCTTTGGATTCTCCCCTGAATATTCGCTTCTCTGTTAGCTCCTTCGGTTTTTCCTGATCATATATGGTGAGTATCTCCAGTCATGTAAATGGGGGCGGGGGGGGGCACTTGGCGACGTGGGTTTGAGTTAGAGGAGTGGAAATAATAAAATACCTGATAACAAGTCAAGGAAAGGAAAGGAATTTACTTTCGGTGTAATAACAGGGAAAAGCAAGAAGGATTTATCTTAAGTTTTAAAATATATTTTTCAAATTGAAATAATTAAAAAATAAACTGAGAGGCAGTTTGGTTTAGTGGTTAAGGTGTTGACCTAGAAACCAGCCGACACTGAGTTCTAGTCCTGCCTTAGGCTTGAAAGCCGGCTGTGTGACTTTGGGCCAGTCATTCCTCCTCAGTTCAACCCACCTAATGGGGGAAATAGGAAGGAGTATTATGTATGTGTGCTGACTTGAATTGCTTATGAAGTACAGGTAGTCCTCAACTTATGACCACAATTGAGCCCAAAATTTATGTTGTTAAGTGAGACATTTATTGAATTTTACCCCATTTTATGACCTTTCTTGCTACAGTTAAGTGAATCACTGCAGTTGATAAGTTAGTAACCTGGTTGTTAAGTGAACCTGGCTTCCCCATTGACTTTGCTTGTCAGAAGGTCGCAAAAGTTGATCACATGACCTTGAGACAGAGCAACGGTCATAAGTATGAACCATTTGCCAAGCATCTGAGTTTTGATCACATGATCATCAATGTTCCCTGTAAAATTAGAAAACGGCGCGCAGCAGTTAAAAACTGCTGCATGGCGTTTTCTTTTTATGTGCGCGGCCGCGCAGGTGCACAGCCTCTGCAACTAGAAAATGCTGGGTGGAAGTTAGAAACTTCCACGTGGCGTTCTCTCATTATGTGCGCGGCTGCGCGGCCGCGCACCTTAGAGGGAACAGTGATGATTATGGAGAATGCTTCAAAGGTCGTAACTGAAAAATGGTCATAAGTCACTTTTCAGTGCTGTTGTAACTTTGAATGGTTGCTAAATGAACTGTTGTAAATCAACAACCACCTGTAGTAAAGGCGGGATAATTTAAAAAAAAATCTATGTATGCTTATATAACAGAGTACACATATACAATACATCCTGACTGATCTCAAATGCTGAGTATGATTGGACCTTCATGGATAACTGGGAATTTGAAGAAATAGACAATGACATAATTACTTTTAGATTGTTACGGAGAAAACTACATGGACTATCAATCAAATCATCAAAAGTTGGACTTGACTATTATGTTTTATTTTACAGAAATGTGGCGTACATCCTGATTTGATTAAACTATTTTGGTTCCACAGCTAGTTAGTACATTGTAATAATACCAAGGCTTTAATAATACTGATAAATATAAACTTTGTTTTAAATAGAGATTTTTCATATGTTCTAAAATGTGATTGAGGGTTCAGCAATTTCCAACCATTTGGGTCAGGGGGCACATTTGGAATTTTAAGAGAATGTTCTGATAGTAGATTTGACCAACTAATAAGGTGGCTTCTCTCATCCTTAGATGATGTCTACTGTATTTTTCTGGGTGGACATGATAAAATTACAGTATGTCCCCAGAACATGAGACTGGATTTTTTCTTTTTCTCCAGAGTATGTGAGACTGAAATTATCCTTAGCAATAGAGATTATGCCTGAGGCCAGAAGTATGCTAACTTGCTTAATTTAAAATGATCAAAATAAAAGTAGTATAAAATCAGGTGAGAATGGAGTCTTGTTAATATCAAAAGAAAAGTCTGTGAGTGCTGTATTGGGGACTTAAAGGCTAGTTTGTGGCTGAATGTGTCCTGCAAAGATACTGGCAGCAGGGTTAACATCTGATTATTTGTGTGAAACCAGACAACTGGGGTAACTCAGTAATCCATGATTAGTTACCCTGTTTCCCCCAAAATAAGACATCCCCTGATAATAAGCCCAATTGGGCTTTTGAGTGCATGACAATAAGGCCAAGCGCTTATTTCAGGGTTCAAAAAAATATAAGACAGGGTCTTATTTTCGGGGAAACACGGTAACTGTAGGTTAGAGCTTGTACAGAGGTGACTTAAATGCGTATTTTTATTTCAAATACTGCTAGTATAATGAATTTCTGTGCCATTAAATTAATTTAGGGAACTGTCATTTCCAATGGTGGTAATACTTAGCTGATCTTGGAAAAGGTAAGTGCTGTCAGATCTGATTGATACTCAGTTAAGAGACTATCAGGAAATTCCTTGTTTGTCAACCTGGACAAATATTCTGGAAGGCAAAAAAAACCCCACACAGCTCGCTCTATCTTGTGATTAGGAACTGAACTTAATTTTGAAGGCATATTCGCCTTGTATTCTTACAACTCAGATGATATTCCATAGCAGATATGCAGCAAAACCTGTCGTAAGCAAAGGGATACTGGGGATACATAGCACATAACACAGTATAATATTGTTATTTCTTATATGCTGTACAATGTTGGATTGATATCTAGTACCGTATTAGACTGATAGTTAAAGCTGTTTATATCATGACATCATTGTTACGTCTTTCAACAGCTTTAGCTGATAGGCTCCCTGGAGTTGACTTTCCAATTATGACTCTATATTTTAGATATATCTTTCCTAATTTATACTTCATCAAGATTGTTTCAGTGTAGTATATTTTATTGAAGTGGAAAATATCACCCAATATTCATGCATGATACTCCAATGTTAACCATCTAACCTTTTCTCTATCTTTTAAGGTCTGTGAAAATGTTCCGTTTTATACAACAATGTGGTTTCCAAATTCCTTCCAAGGTAAAATTCTCCCAGATAGTTGAATTTGAATTTATTTTAGATTTTTTAAAAAGAGAACAACTTATATTGCACATTAGGATAAAAGAAGATAATTCTTTGTTTTCCAAGAGAGATGTCAATAATAGTTTTGTAGCTTTTGTGAAATGCAAAAATGACCCCAAATATTTAATGTGTGCAATTACTATGGTTCTCTTACATGTTAAAAGAGATTAAGTTTTAAATGAGATTCTCTGAAAAATTCTATTTTTATGAGAATGAAGGCATAAAATCAACATTTATTAATAGTACTAAAATATATGGTATAGTGTTATGCAGTAATTTATGAATAGAAAGAAAAATATATTTCCACTATAAATGTAGGTACCAGGAAATATTCTGACAATATTCACCTTGTGCATTTCAAGTACAGTAAAGACATAGACCTTATATGTTCTCTGGAAAGATACTAGAAATGTGGAAAATATTTTGAATTTGAAAAAGACTGTGTTATTTGAACAGCATTCAAACACTTCCTGTGAATGAAAACATTTGAATCTTTTATCACCCTTATTTTTTTTTGCTGTCAGCCATTTAAAGCATTAGTAAATTGTATGTGAATTCCTGATGCTTCATGTCTTGAATAGAAATCTCTTGCAGATCCCAAATAAGAGTGGGTTATATAGTGTCCTAAAGACAAAGACTAAGGTTTTTATACGATTTTGGAATTAGGTAAAAAAATAAGTTTGAGGCAACATGTGTAGCAGATGCCGGTTTAAACTCATACATTTCAGTGACATGCATGTTTATATTTGCAATTGCAGATAATTCACCTTCAAAGGTTTCTGCAGCCTAGGAATAACTCTTGCAGCTTTCCTCTTGAATACCATCAGAGTTTCCTGTCAAAATTACAGCTATCTAAAAAGGCACCTTTGTGTACAACTAAGATCCAGGGATTTCATTCCTCCGCTTGCAGCTGGAACAGAAAAAGGCCTTCAGAATCTACATCTGATAAGCAGGATATTCGACTATTTGACTTGACATCACTCAAGGACTCTCCAAAGCCTGCCATTTACGTAGCAGCTTCAGTATTATTTCCATTTGTTTCAGTGCCATTAGTAATGGCTATCCAAAAAGCCTCCTACCCCGAGTTGGCATTTGCTGAAATTGCATATGCTGCCTCTATATTGTCTTTCCTAGGAGGGGTCAGGTGGGGATTTACTCTTCCAGAAGGAAGTCCTGCAAAACCTGACTGGCTTAATTTGGGTAACAGTATAGTTCCTCCTTTACTAGCCTGGATTACCTTGCTTTGTAAAGATCTCACTACAGCTGGAATCATGGTTATCATAGGTTTAATGATATCCCTGAATAATGACTTAGTCCTTCTTCCCACCTATCCCAACTGGTTTAAAGCCTTGTTAGTAATTTTAACTATAGTGGCTGCATTTGCTACATTTGTCACATTAATTTATGTGAATTTTTATCCTGAAAGATACCTAAGTTTTAAATTAGGGGAAACAGAAGATTCTAAGTAAACACACACAAAATGCAGAGCCTTGTGGGAGAAACAGAATACAGAATGGAAACAATATTCACAATGCATGAAATGAATTTAGAAAATTATTGGAACAGAAAATAAATGAATTGTCTAATTCATTAAATTTACAACACTAGCCATAGAGAAGAAAATTAGAAAGGAGGGTAGGTGCTGAACACTGAGAGATGGTTTTTAGATTACTTGGTTTTCATTTGTGTGGCTTTAGTAGAATTTAGTGTTCTCTCATTTTTTTTATCAAATTTGGTACAAATATGAACCAATTCACAGCATTATTCTTGGAAATTAATTCTAGGTAGGTCAGTACCAGGATTATTTGAAGCATGTAGAGCAATGCTTCACTTAAAACCTGGCAGCACATCCTCTTGAACGCTCAGTGCAGCGGTTTTAATGGTTTTCCCATTCTGTCTGAACATGTATGTGCATGCATGCAATGAATACTTCTACTGGGAATGGTGCTGAAGTTTTATTACTAACAAATTGTAATAAAAGTAAGATAGCTTTGAGGAAATTGGATAACAAACAATAATTGTTTCAGTGATTTAAAAGAATAATTCTGGGCCAAAGGTATTTGGGTAATATGTTCTAAATATTTAGACATAAAACTATAGATCTACTGCTACCAATAGATAATATATCACCTTTTACATTAAGCAATTTTTAGAAGTTTTAACTTCTTGTGCTAAGTGTTGGATTGCTATTTGCTGAATTAACAAAAAAAACACCAGTATAAACAATTCCTTTTTTTATAAAAAAAATTATGAGAAAGATTTAAGAATATACTTGAGGTTTAAGAGAAACACTGATTTAACTGTGCCACGCTGTTGATCAAAATCTTATGCTAGTCTGTCACTTTCTCTTTCTCTCAAAATTTTCACTACCGTTTTTAAATTTTTTTATTTCTTTAGTTGTCTAGTGCTGAGTTTCCATAATGGCGTAAGGTACAGTGGAGACATTTGTTATATTTGGCTTGAAAATAACTAGAATTTCCATTGTGCTAGACTTGTAATAGGGCAAATGCCGTTTAAGACTGGATAAGTGTATCATGAAATTAAATTCTACTTTCTTACAATCAAGTAACAAGTTTTTGTAAAGAGAAGTATCATTTTGTTAAGAGAAAAATCAATCTCTTTGTTTTAGCAGAAGGCTTCTGAAGTCTCAAGTTCTATTTGGAATCAGGCCAAATAGAGGCAAGGGTTAAATATAAAGCCTTTCCAATAATTTATTCTAAATTGTAGAGCAAAGTAGGAGAGGAGGAATATGTTATTAAAATTGGTTACAACCCACTGTTATCTCCTCCATGTATCCACATTCACTGCTCTGTTAGGGCGAGAGTCAACCTTGTTTTCCATCAGTTGGCATAAATATTGATGTATATTTTGTGAACAGGGTGGACTCCCTGCTGGTCTAAATGGCAGACAGTGCTTCAGTTAGAATGTACACCACCTCTCAGGTATAGTCTTTAGAATGTATGTTTGGGAGATTCCCTCAGGTCCTGCCCTCTAAATACAGAAAAGGTATTGCTCATTCAGAAGACAAAGGGAAATCTTTGGAGATACAGAGCAAAGAATTTTGGTACCCAAGACAGAAAAACAAGTGGACTGTACCATCTTCCCAACAACTCTGATACATGGCAGGATTTACCACAAACTGAAGATCACAAAGGCAGAGGACTTTGCTTCTGGGTTCAGCTTACCTCTCTAAGGAATAGATAACTACTCTAGTTAGGCATTGTGTTGTTTTAATTTCTTTTACTGACGTTAGAAACTATATTCCTATTTCTTTAAATGTAGAGCATTTTGTGTAATTTTTGGCTAAAAATTACTTATTTCTCAGATTACATCTTTTTTTTTTTTGAGGCAATTTATTATAGCTGGCCAGCACCATCTTGTGGTCTGCTGAGATAGTTACATGTTTTCTTAAAAATAGAACTTCCGGTATCTTTTGTTATATTTCTCAAAATAAAGTTTGATTTTGCTTATCTCCTATGAGGTTGATTTACCTCCCAAAGGACACACCTTTATACTACAAAGCCAGGAGGTTAAAACACCCCCCCCTTTATTGTATAAATTGTGGGAGCAGGCCAGGATTAGAGAGGGTGCCAGGTGAAAAGTGGGAAGATGTTCTGGCAGTAGTAGCTATTGATAAGCTAAAGAAGGGGCGTGTTGAGAGCAGAATGAATAGACCCAAAACGTTTCGGGTTCGGAGACCCGTCTCTTGATGATCTCTACCTGTAAGCCTTGCCAGGTAGACTGGACAGGAAATACAACCAGTTAGCTAATTCTTTATTATAAGGTTACAATTAATAGAACCTTGCAAGTCTGAAAATACAACTCTCCTGTTTCCTTTACACCCCAAGAAATTGGTGAGGGTCACTCTCTTGCCATAACAAGTATCTAGTTGTGGATTATGATCAATCTCCCAAGGTCATTCCCACATACCACTACATCACCATTCCCCCTCCCGAATTCCCAGGGAAAGTTGATTTGTCAGCTGTGAAAATCAAATGTAGTTGTATCACTGAGCTCTTCTGCTGGTAACTGTCCCAGATCACAGAAGGCAACTAGTAAATTAGCTGTGCCTGTAAAGGTGAGAACTGTTGCTTGAGAATCTGCTCTCCCGTCCCCACTATGTTCTGTATGCTTGATGTGGAAGAAACTGCTCATTTCCCATGCCCTTTACTTGGTTTCTTGCTATCCCTGAGGCACCCTCCACTCTCCAGAACTACTACTATTCATTTTGGTCAACACCTAACTCCTGCAAAATTTGTAACTTAAGGATGGCATTTGTTAGGGTATTGGTCATGAAAGCAGTTTCCTCTTGCAATTCTAGCTCCCTCTTATCTGTGTGTGTATGCTGGTTTTTTGTACACAACCTTTGCTAGATCTAATTGTTCCTTTAAGAGACTTCGGGCTGCTTGACTCTGTAGGAAATCTGCTGCACAAGGAATGGCACTTTCTTGCCTTGTTATTGGTAAGACCTGTGGATGGAACCCCTAAATTGCTTGGAACAGGGACATACCGATAAAGGAGTGTGTCTATGGAGATTCTCAGTCATCCAGGTCATGGTTGCCCCAGAGGTACTTTTTCCAGAGGCAATAGGACTTTCTGGTTTTTCTTTGAAGACATTTCGCTTCTCATCCAAGAAGCTTCTTTGGGATAAAGGAGTATGTTACGTTTTAAGCAAATTCAGCAAGAGGTATTGTATGAGACCAGTCCAATTGTCTTGCTGATATGAAATATAGCATCTTAAATATTGCTGAAACAGTTAATCTTTTCAGACTATCTATTAGTCTCCAGTGAAGTGAGGAAGATAAATTTTAATATTTAATAGGTGGAAGAGGGCATCCTAAAATTTGAAACTCAGCTGACTTCCTAGGTCAGAAATCATGATTGACCAATTCTCTGTATCTAAAGACAAGCCCCCCCCCAAAGAGAAAAAGTTGAACTGTTCCCTGAGTCATTGAGCCCCCAGTCCTTCTTTGAACTGTCAATCAGGACTAAGTCATTTCATCCTACATTGCCAGCACAAAAGTTAAAAGTTTGAAATATATGACCGTATTCTCCTCTGCCTCTGCTTGAGATTCTGGATTTCTCAGCTAACATCAATTCTCTCTATGGGATCCCCAAAGTGTCCTTTGAATTTATACATGTAGTTCTCATAGTTATTCCCCTCAATGAATAATATTGCCTACTTAGCTGCTGCTTCCTTCAGCAAACTCGGCACAAGTGTCACTTTGGTGTGATCAGTGGGAAACACCATCAGCCTGCCTGCCACAAATGTTTCACATTAAGCAGTGAATGTCTGGAATTGATCCTGGTCCCCTCTGAATTTTGACTGAGCTGCCATCTGTTGTGGTGCCACAAGTTGGGACAAACTCTGCCCTAGCTGTTGCATTAGTTTTATCATGGCACTTAGCAAATAGGTCATTTGTTCATCTACTTGTTGCTTGTGTTGCAACAATGTTGCTGCCAGATAATCATACCCTGAGAAATTAGGGTCTCTTCTGAACCTCTTGCCCCTATCCTCTCTATCCAGCTGCAGACTATGCCGTCTCTTATGTTTCCTAGGCAACAACTCTGGGCCCAATCTCTCAAGGTCATTCCCATAAGCCATTACACTAGCAGAGTTGGGACAGTAATGGTGCAACCATCCTGACTTTCCTTGATCTATCAATAGCCTTCAATATTATCAATTACGGTATCCATTTGGAACAACTGAGGATTGGGGGCATGGTTTTGTGATGGTTCGCCATATTCCTCCATAGCCTGTTCCAGTTGGTGGGCTTGAGAAATGAAATCCAAAGTTCCTGACCTGTAGGGTGTAGAGGAATTAATGGTCTCATCCCTCTTGTTTAACATCTACATGGGGTCACCAGATAAGGTCCTGTTGACATAGGGCCAGGTATTATCAGTATACTGATAAGAAAAACTTACATATCTTAACCTAGTTGACCAAGTGATGGCAGGTCTTATCCCCGTCCCTGGAGTCTGGGGGTATGGATGGAAAGCAAGAGACTCAAGCTCAGTTAGATCCCAATAAGACCAAATGGCTGAGGGTGCATGTATCTTATGAAACCGGAGACTTTCCATCGGGGTTGCATTTCCCCAGACAGAATTACTCAAAAATTAAATAGCAGCTGTAGCCAGAAAGGCCTTCACAGAGATTCATCTTCAGCACCTACTGCACCCAGGAGGCAGCTCTGAGTCACTCATACCTTGCTTCCCCATATGTGGACCACTGCAATGTGCTTTATATGGGCTGTCCTTGAAGACCACTTAGAAAGCTCAGCTGCTCCAGATTGTGCAGGCAAAAGAGTTACGGGCATACCATAAGATTATTTTCTTTAATGAATTGCACTTGTTACCAGTCTCGGGTGCAATTCAAGATTTTGGTTACTACTTACAAAACACTAAATGACATAGGGCCTAGTTGTTTGAGGGACTGTCTCTTTTCCATTATTTCTGCACATTCGGTAAGTTTAAATAGACTCGGTATGCTTCAAGTCTCAATCATTAAATGACGACATCTGACACAACCCAGGATGCTTGGATTCTCAGTCCCTGTCCTTTGGAATAGTCTCAAACCTCTTCTTTTAATGAGTGTTGCATTGGGCTGGGCTGGAAAATGAGCTCTCTGAGTGAGAGGTTTCACTATTCTCTGCTGGAATGACCATTTTCTTTCGTTCTTTTTTTCTTTCTTTCTTTCCTCCCTCCCTTTTTTCTTTTCCTCCCTCCCTTCCTATCCAATCCTATCCTATCCCCCACCCGTTATCTGAGATACAAATAAATCTAAAGTACATCACCCAGTCATGTAGTTGAGCAACTGAAGAAATGCAAATAAATATTACTGTAAGCTGTGAAATCTTATGGGAAGAATTAGTTTGACAAGTGAACTAGATCACTGAGTCACATTAGCCAATCCCATATTGCCCCGAATGAGAGGCCTTTAAACAAGTCTAAAAGAAATAATGGATTTTCAAAAAATTATAATATCTATTAAATATTGAAATGGATTTGTCGATTTTAACTTTCTCGGCTTCAAATGAGTTTCCTAACATGACAAACCACAGAAACTTTCCAAATGTCAATGGCAGATATTAAAAACCAAGAAGTTTCTATTGTCAGAATTGTCTACAAACTGTTCCACAGACAAACATAAAGATGTCAATGGTTTCAGTAACAATTGTTGTAAACTTCTGGATATGCTTTAAAAATCAATTCCTCTTCTAACTGCACACACTTTCTTAAGAGCTACCCAAATCTTCAATTTCTTTACAGCATTTAAATTCACACTTCAATTTTTGCTGTTGTTTTTTTTAAAGCATCGTATTCTTCAAAGGATTGCCACACCTCCTTCACAGCGGCTGGTGATCATGTTAGCAGTTTCAGTCCAAGTATCCACATGTGGATTATACACTTCCACAGAATCTGAAGTTACAGGAGCAGCTGCCTCGTAGCTGGCAGTCCTGCCTCCTGTGGCATAAAGGAAGCCATTCACAGCTATGACACATACTCCAGCTCTTGGAACTTTCATTGAAGCAACTTCCGTCCATTTTTCCTGATAATAAAACAACATAAATAATTATCTTTGTATACTAAAGTATATTACTAAAGTATACTACATTTTCCTTCCGGAGCAAATCTATAAACATAAGAACAGTTATAATGATCTTTCATGCACTGGCAAGGTAAAGTACTGCTATATATTAGCAACCAAAGACAAATATAGTATTTATTCAAACTCACAAATCCAGAAAAAGATGCAGAGACAGAACAGAAAATATTAGCATTTGTGTAATGGATTGGATTCAAGAGCAAAATTCTTGATGATTCTTTATGCAGAAGAAGGGAAATTTCTCAGATTTTGTCTATGTCCCTTGAAAATCTGCTCTGTCTGGTTGGAAGTTCCTCCTGGCCTGGCAAACTGACTCTGATCACCAGGTTATCTTTGAACTTTGCTCAGTTTAGTTTTATATTTGTCCCAGAAAGCCATCCCTTCAAGCTATATAACACTTATACACAGAGTTAGAAGCATAAACTGCTTGTGCCATTCTGGAGAATAAACAGATACAATACTGATAGTGCATTAAAAAATACCAGAAAAATTCTACAAGGTAGCACAAATAGTTACTTTGATATGAAAACTAAATCCTACCTCTTCAAATGAGTATTTCTCAACAGTTGAAAGAGCGCCTTGAGTTTCATTCCACCCTCCAACAGCATAGATGCAGTCATTCAAAGTAGCCACTCCTAGATATGCCCTTCGGGTGCCCATTTCAGGAAGGGTAGACCAGCGCTTAGATAGGGGGTCATAGACTTCCACAGAACATAGTTCTATTTCTTCATTGCCAATGCCTCCCACAACATAGATTAAACCTATGAATATAACAATTTCCTATTAGACCACTGCCAGGTAACAAAAAAGCCATCATGTAAAACTGACTGCAATCCCATCTATAGGGGGAAATCAATAGCTCTCATTATTGGGATTGCTCTTGAATAAATTACAGATTGTAATTAATTCATTTCTGTGAAGGACTTTTTTAAGCCATTTTATATTATACATCCTTCAAAACAGGAGAGAGAATTTCACGAGGATATCAAATTTTCTGATAATGTCTTAACTGAGCAATGTTATGCATGTCTACTCAAAATTCAGCTCAACTGAGTCAACTGAAACTATTCCCAACAAATATATATATAGAATTTCAGCTTAAGTTTAATATATTAGGAGGACTTGGGTAGCATATTTTCAGACTAACACATTTTATTAAAAGTCATAAGCTTTCATGAGCTACAGCTGTTGATTTTTAATAAATCTGTTACTGGATTCTGCCTCATTTTCAGCTAATATAAACTAATGTAGCTCTCCTCCTCCAATATCTAAAATATTGAATCTGGAAATTTAAATGCTTATCACACTGAAAGCACTTGCAGCTATTGCTATGTTGAATATAGTTATTAACCATAATGAATGCAGACTGACTGCTGCCTATTATATAATTTGCACTAAGCAAAATGACCCCAAAATTCTAAACCCCTCACCTCGTATTTCACAACAGCCAAAATTGTAACGTGGCACAGCCATGCTGCCCACAATTTCCCAAGTATTCTCTTCAGGATCAAAACGTTCAACAGAGGTGCCAATCTCTGCTCCAACCCAACCTCCTGAAAATCAAGGCAAGTGTGCAGGTAAAGAATATCGCATAGTAAACGGATTGTCATATCCTTGAAACAATCAGATATATAATAGATATAAAAGCAATGTAGATTATAGCCCTAATACGTAAACATTCCTCACAACGTGTTTTACAAATATACACTATTTTAGTGGCACGGGTTTTAATATTACATGGCTTTGGCTTTAAAAAAAAGTATAATACATTATGCTGCATACAGCAATAATAAAATTTAAATACCCTGTATATTATCTTACAAAAGATACAATGTAGTAAGCAAGCTGGTGAAGCTGTTTTAGCAGACCCTACCTTTGGAATCTCTGAAGAAAACATCTGTTTTTGGCTACCAAAAACAATATTTATCAAGGTGTCATCAGATGTCTCACATGATTTGAAGACTACTTTATTATTGCATACTCAAAAGCTGCCATGCTATGTAGTAGTACACATGACCCAAATACAATATTGCTCCTAACTTAAAGAGTTATAGATTCAGTAGTCAAAAGACTTGCCCAAAGCATAGATAGTCCCATAAGAGGTGCATACTCCAAGGCCACAGCGAGGATGGTTCATTGAAGCTACAGCTGCCCATTGCTTTGTAATAGGATCATAGCGTTCAGTACAGTCAAAAATCATAGAGTCTTTTTCACCTTGGGAAAGAGGTAAGAACATAAAGTATGTTTTACAATAGTTTATGAATACAATTACTGTACTGTGGCAGAGTACTGGCTCAATTCATCAATCTGAATCACTATTAATGCAGATTACAAGTTAAAGTTGCTAAATGACGACAGCACATTGTACAATCTCTAAACTGAGTGGCATAAATGTTTACTAAAGTTAATAAGGAATTGTGGCTCTGATCAGCCCAAAAAATACACTTTTCCTGAATAAATAGATATTATATTACTAATAATTATTGTCTCTGAATAACATTTAAAAGAATTGGAAAAAGCAAATTTACATCTGGAAGTAAGTACACAGAAAGAATCATGGCAGGAATTATATTATTATAATATAATAATATCATTAATATCATTAATAATTATTATTATATCGTTAATAATAATTGTCTTTGAATAATGTTTAAAAGAACTGGAAAAAGCAGGTTACATTTGGAAGGAAGAAAAATACACAGAAACAATCATGGCAGGAAGAAAACCAGGGTTGTCAGAATTCAAATAGGAAATTGTTAGAACAATAGTCCATATGCATAAGGCAAATTTGCCTATTTTACATAATTAATTTATTTATTTGGTCATTTTTATATGCCGCCCAACTCCTGTAGGACTCAGGGTGGCGTACAATATAATACAACAACAATTTTATAAAAACGATACCAATAATTAAAAATACAAAAATTTAAAATTTAAAAACAAGAAATCATTCAAATATAGGGGGTTGATCTTAATTCCCCCCCGCCTGCAGGAAGAGCCATGTTTTCACAGCTTTACGGAAGGCCAAGTAGGGTGGGGATAATCCGTATCCGTATAATCACAATAAAATGTCCTAAAATGGTAAGCATACTACCTGCCAATGAAAAGGCCGCCTGCCACCTATTGTATGATTTACTGTGTATATGGTAAACTCTGGATGTCATTGTATAACTCCTAATATGCTCTGGAATGGTGTATATATGAATCTTAAAGATAAATTCTCGCCTTTAAATCAGGGGTGAAATTCTCCCGGTTCGACCCAGTTCGGGCGAGTAGGTAGCATTTGCGGCGGCTGGTTCGAAGAACCAGGATGGCAGCGCGAGGCTCCGCCCATCCGCCCCGACATCATCACTTCCTAGGTTTTTTTAAAAAAACTTTTTAAAGCCTTTTTTCTCTGCCGGTTCCCCTGAAAGAAAGAAAGAAAGAAAGAGGGAGGGAGGGAGGGAGGGGGGGGGAGGGAAGGAAGAAAGAAAGAGAAAGAAAGAGAGAGGTGTTAGAAGGAAAAAATCAGGATTCACTTTCCAGCCAGGAGATCGCTTGGCAAAGAAGAAAAACAAATGCTGTTGCTTTAAATCAAAAGTCTCCAAACTTAGCCACATGGCTAGCTGAGGAATTCTGGGAGTTGAAGTCCACATGTTGCAAACTTTGGAGACTCCTGCTTTAAATTGAAAAGCCTTCGGAAGCTGCTCGGAAGGAGGTTTTTAATTGCAGAAGTGAAGTGACATTCAGCAGTGGATAAAAGGAAGGATTCTTATATGGTTCTATGTTTTTGAAGTTTTGGGGTTTGTGCAATATGAGCTTTGTGTTTCTAAAAGGGTTTGGGTGATTCCCATTATGGCTAAATGACTTTCGTCCTGTGTTGGGTCTTGAGTTTGGGGCTGCTTATTCTGATTCTACTACTGTGTTTTGTTAGCATGGGGAAATTTCAAAATATTCCGTCTTGAATGGGTTTTCTAGGGATCTGTTTGCCTGCTTGTGTGAATGGAGCCAAACATCAGGCTTCCACTTTCTATACTTGTCATTATCTCATTATCTCTATTGGGCAGGAATGTGGAATGAGCTTCAGGCAGGTTCTTTGTTAGCAGCTTGATTTTTCCTTGTTTTTCTGTGAGCCTTTTATTATGCGTAATATTTTATTTGGGAGGGGTTTGCTTAGAAAGAAAGAAAGAAAGAAAGAAAGAAAGAAAGAAAGAAAGAAAGAAAGAAAGAAAGAAAGAAAGAAAGAAAGAAAGGAGGGAGGGAGGGAGGGAGGGAGGGAGGGAGGGAGGGAGGGAGGGAGGGAGGGAGGGAGGGAGGACCACAAACCTGGGTGGCACTAGACACAGCTTCAGATGATGCTTTGAAACAGCACAGCAAAGGCTGGAAGGGACCTCAGAAGTCATCTAGTCCAACCCCCTGCTCCCTGGCAAAATTGGCCGCACCCACCCAGTCACACGACAACTAAATTGGCCACACCCACCCAGTCACACAACTTGGCCACACCCACCCAGTCACATGACCATGCCCACCTGAAGTCACACCTACCTGACCTCCAAACCACACCCACAAAATAAGCCACGCCCACAGAACCAGTAGGGAAAAATTTCACATTTCACCCCTGCTTTAAATAATTAAGTTATTGTCATGGTATGTGGGAATGAACTTGGGAGATAGGAGAGAGCTGCACAGCCAGCATGTATAAGATGTCTCAGCCCACAGTTTTCTAAAGGGTAAAAGGAAAGGAGGAGAGTAATAGGTTCAGACTGTAAGATTCTGTTAATGTAACCTTACAATGAAGATGGAACTAGGGTTTCTTGTCTGGACTTACAGGGCTAACAGCTATTAAATGAGCAATACAAACAATAGTCTATATTTTTATCAATGTATTTTAATTACCTCCAATAGCGTAGACCATTCCTCCAACTACTGTAACACCCAGGCCACTGCGAGCCTGGTGTAAGGAAGACACAGTAGTCCAATACTGACTGAAAGTGTCGAAACGCTCCACGCAGCTGAGAGCTCTGCTATCACTCCAACGACCTCCCTGCAACCGAGTATAACCACCTACAGAAGAAGTGGGAACGGGATAAACAATCAGCTATTTTGTAGGCATTTCCTGACTAGTTTGGGCAGGGGTCGGCAACCTTAAACACTCAAAGAGCCACAAAGGTCTTAACCGGAAGCCCCCGTTCAATTCTGGAGCTGACCGGAAATCCGGTTCCCCCATCATAGTCTCCTCTTAGCGTGGCATCCTTTTTCTTCTGCCGACTGGAAGTCGGTTCCCCCACCAAACAGTCTCCTCCTAGTGCGGTATCCTTTTCCTGCTACCTGTCCTAACCGAAAGTCCTATCAATTGTGGAGCCGACCAGCAACAGGGAACCGCAGAAGAGGGATGAAAGAGCCACATGTGGCTCCAGAGCCGCGGGTTGCTGACCCCTGAGTTAGGGGTTTCCAAATATTTAAAAACTAAGAAGAATCCCCACCTATTGCATAAATGAACTTCCTAGCTTTTCTCCGTGGACGTGTCTTAGTTGCCTGGAGAAAACTGCTCATCTTGTTTTCTTTGGGAGACTGACCAACTTCACAATATTCTTTCAACAGAGTATGCAGAGCTACTCGGAGACTAAAATCTGAAATCCCTGAGAGAGAGAGAAAGAAAACAATCAAGTAAAAAGCAGGTAATCCTTGAGTTATGACTGCAATGAAACTTGCCAATTATGGCATAAGGGTTTGTAATGGTTTATAATGGTTATAAAAGCGTTGGTCAATGTGACTGACCCAATTTTACATTTTTTTGCACCAGTCATTAAGCAAACGCCGCAGTCAGAAGTACAAATGCTTCAATTGTTAAGCGAACCCATACAGGTGGTCCTCAATTTACAACAGTTCATTTAGTGACCATTCAAAGTTACAACAGCACTGAAAAAAAGTGATTTAAGACCATTTTTCACACTTATGACTTGCAGCATCCGCACGGTCATGTGATTTACATTTGGATGTTTTAACAACTGGTTCATATTTGTGACGGTTGCAGTGTCCCAAGTTCATGTGATCCCCTTTTGCAAATTTCTGGCCAGCAAAGTCAATGGGGAAGTCCGATGCACTTCACGTCTGCAGTGATTCAATTAACAACTGGGGCAAGAAAGGTCGTAAAATGGGGCAAAGCTCACTTAACAAATTTTTCATTTAGCAACATAAATTTTGGGATCAATTGTGGTCGTAGGTTGAGGACTACCTGTAGTTGGCTATGGTTCAGCTTTGCGGAAAACTGGAAGTAAGGACCAGTTTTCAGGAAAACTGTCATAGAACAGAGTCATGTGATTTCAGGACATTGCAAAGGGCCATAAATGCCGAGTGCCTTCAGTGCAGTCATGTGACCCTGGGAGAGGGAATGATAAAGTTTGGATCTGGGTCATAAGTCCCATTTTTCTGATAGGTCATAACTTTGAATCATCACTAAGTGATTGATCATAAGTCAAGGATTACCTGTACCTAATTTGTAGCTAAACTAAATTAAATATGTGCAGTTTACATTTTTTTTAATTTAAAAAAACTCTCAGCCTGAATAGGTATCTGTAATGTTATACGGAAATGACCTTGAGAGACAGGAGGAAGAGCTACAGACTAAAGGTGAGTGATGGAAAGAAACTTTCAAACTTGCAAGATTCGTTAATGTAACCTTACAATAAAGTCAGAGCTAGTACTTTTAGCTGTGCTTCTTCTCTGAACTATCTCACAAGGCTGACAATATCAACTACAGGTAATCCTCGACTTAACAAGAGTTCACTTAGTGACCGTTCAAAGTTATAACGGGACTGAAAAAAGTGACCACATTTACGACCGTTGCAGCATCCCCATGGTTACGTGATCAAAATTCAGACACTTGGCAAAACTCATACTTATGACGGTTGCGGTGTCCTGGGGTCATGTGATCACCTTTTGCAACCTTCTGACAAGCAAAGTCAATGGGGAAGTCAGATTCACTTAACTGTGTTACTAACTTAACAGCTGCAGTGATTCACTTAAAAACTGTGGCAAGCAGGGTCATAAAATGGGGCAAAACTCACTTAACAAATGTCTCACTTAGCAACATAAATTTTGGGCTCAATTGTGGCTGTAAGTCGAGGATTACCTGTATAGCAAAATGTGTTTTGATGTAGTTTTTTCAGTCACTGGTTAAGTGTTAATTTCTTACTACTTTTTGGTTCTTACTGCAGATAGTCCCCTTTGAAAACCTGATTAATTCCACAGGGGGTGGGGTGGGAAAACACTGTTCCATACATATCTAGATAAGATTTAAACAAAGAAAATCAACTAGGACATTACTCTGCATCTGTATTCTTCCATTAGGGGGAAAGAACAAGAGATGTCCCTTTCTGATCCTCTGTCACCCTAAAAAGTAGAGAGATGGGTAATCCACAATGGGGGCTATAAAGCAGGAGAAAGTGGCATGGAGAAATCTAGCTATTTAGTCTAGTCAAGTCTGTTAAATTTGGATGCCTAGTGAAGTTCATGATTTCATATCACAAACTATTCTCTCCCCATATCTTCAACAGAACAGCAGTCTACTCTCACAAAACTAGGCCAGATTACAAAATAGAAGCTATAAATTTAACCAGAATCTGGATCTTCACTTTTTAGTTCATGCCAAATTTCCTTATCAATTCTCACATAAGAAATAAACACTGATGACCAATCCATCCTCTTCTGCCCTACTTCACCTTGATTTACCATGTCTTGTTTTCCTTCAAATTAAAAAATAATAATCCAATATTTTCCTGATTGTAAAAAGCAAGTGCCACTAAGTTTTGCATCATGTCATGAGTTATTTGCTATGATATTCAATTTGTATTATACACAAATTGTATTTTAATAAATGTGTTTATTTTTTCTTAATTTGTAGTAATACTGTTGTATAATAAGCCACCAAGAAAACTTATTGAAGGACAGCATACAAATAAATAAATGCATTAACAGGAGTTCTAATATTACAGAAATTGCATGTTATAGGGCAGTGATGGCGAACCTATGGCACGGGTGCCACAGGTGGCACGCGGAGCCATATCTGCCGGCACGCAAGCTGTTGCCCTAGCTCAGCTCCAGCGTGCATGTGCACTCCAGCCATCTGATTTTCGGCTTGCGCAGAGGCTCTGGGAGGGTGTTTTCAGCTTCCGGAGGGCCTCCGGTGGGTGGGGGAGGGCATTTTCACCCTCCCCAAGCTCCAGGGAAGCCTCTGGAGCCTGGGGAGGATGAAAAATGGGCCTACTAGGCCCACCAGAAGTTGGGAAATGGGCCGTTTCTGGCCTCCAGAGGGCCTCCAGGGTGGTGGGGGAGCCCATTTTCGCCCTCCCCAGGGATTGAATTATGGATGTGGGCACTCGCGCATGCACAATAGCACGTGCGCACGTACTTTCGGCACCCGAGGAAAAAAAGGTTCGCCATCACTGTTATAGGGCGAGGTACTATTACATAACATAAGGTAGAGATCTTCAAACTTGGCATAGCTGGATGAGAATTCTGGGAGTTGAAGTCCACAAGTCTTAAAGTTGCCAAGTTTGGGGACCCCTGACATAAGGATACACCTGTATATAGTTAATAAGTCTTCATAAAACCAGTTTTTAATTCTTGTATTGGGCAACTGAGTATCCTACCATTATTCTACAATTTATTATTAGATTTATATTCTGTATGCCCTGCCTTAATTCTATGCAACTCAAGTTAACGTATTTTCCCCACAGCAACAACCTGTGAGATGGGTTGGGCTGAGAGTAAGCGACTGGGCCAGAGTCACTCAACTAAACATTTGTGCCTAAGGGAGGACTAGAACTGACAGTCTTCTGATTTCTAACCCAGAACCTTAACCTACACCAAACTGGGTCTCAAGAAGTTACCTTCTATATACTTCGAAAGTCTTTGTGGAGATAATAAAGGAAATCTCACTGCATCCAGTATTTCCACAACGTGTTTCTTTCTTTTCCCTGAGTCTTTCAAAATCCATTGCATGGCAGGCATAAAAACCTGGTACTCATCTTCTATGCTTAGGTCTTCACTTCGCAATATCTTAATTAGCTGGTCTTTTGTCAATGCCAAGAATTCATCTCCATTGTGAACCTCCAGGAAGTGGGCATGGATGTAATTCTCTGTGAATTCTAGCAGGTCATGACAGGCAATTTGCTCAGCAAACTGGAAGAGTCCAATGCAGTTCATAGGATCAATCTGTGCCTTTAGAAATTCACAACAAAGGTCCACCACCTCTGACAGCTGAAACATGTCTGCTGCCACAATCAACTCCTGGACATTATTTTCATTAATGCTGACAATACCTGAAAAAGGAAGAAAGATTTTTAGCTGGCATGAAATCTTACCAACACTGTTAAGCATACAGGTAATCCTCAACTCACGACCATTAGTTTCAAGTTATGAAACTAATGTTCAAAATTATGACAGTGGTGACTTACAACCAATCCTTGAACATATGATTATCACAGCATCGAGCCGAGATGGTGCAGAGGTTAAATGCAGCACTGCAGGCTACTGCTAGTTCAGCAGTTCAGCTGTTCAAATCTCACCGGCTCAAGGTTGACTCAGCCTTCCATCCTTCTGAGGTTGGTAAAATGAGGACCCAGATTGTTGGGGGCAATATGCTGAACTCTGTAAACCGCTTAGAGAGGGCTGTAAAGCACTATGAAGCGGTATATAAGTCTAAGTGCTATTGCTATTGCTATCCCCATGATCATGGGATTAAAATTTGGGTGCTTGGCAACTAACAAGCATTTGATGATTGCTATGTCCCAAGGTCACCATCATTTGTGACCTTACCAAAGGACTTCCAACAAGCAAAATCAATGAGGAAAGCCAGATTGGCTTAATGACCTCAGCAAAAAAGATTTTAAAATTGGGAATGTCTCACTTAATGACCGCACTGTTTAGCAATGGAAGTTCCAATCCCAATTATGGTTGTAAGAAGAACCATCTGTATAGCTTGTCTGTAAGCAACCATAACTGCAGCCATCCTTTGAAAAGTATTGATGTACACTGCTAATAGATAAAATTCCACAGCAATTAAAATGAAGACAGTGAACAAAGGTACTCTTTTACATGTAAAAAGTACATTTATTAATGCAATGGCACAGAACAAAGATTTCTATCAGAAAAGCTGTAGATTAAATTTGTTTCAACATCTCTTCACACTATATATAGGAATTTGAAAAACTTAATGCTTTTCCTCATCTTTCTGAGAACTACCGGTATTTCAAAGAGAAAGCTTTATCCTTTAAATACTGATTTTAATGTACAAACAACTGGCTTTATATGGCAGTCTCTCCCTTGAATTTAAATGTGGAAACCAGTCCAGATTTACTTCATTTAGCTATTTATGAAAATAAATAATATTTTCATGTAGTATGAAATATAGGAGATATAGGAGAAATATAGGAATGTATGTATATATGTATGCATGCAACATCTGTATGAGATATAGGAGATAATATAGTATAGGAAAGAAATTCTGTATCCAATAACTATCGTAGGTTCTTTACCATGACGTTGAATAACAGAGCAAAACAGACTCGTAATTCATGCTTAAACATATTTTGACAAAATGCCATAGAATTTAATGGAATTTATTTCCAGATGTTGTGTCCATGTAAAGACAGCAGTAACACACAAATTATGTGAATAAAACATAGATGCCCATGTCATGCTATGTAACTCATCCTGTTTTTTTAACTAATCTAAGATAAAAGATGGATGTTTGCAAAATAGTGTTTATCTCAGCAAGTACTAACTGAATCAAAACATTCAATTTGCAGGTTACTATGTAACTAAGACATTAACCAAAGCATGTTAAGAAAAAAATTAGAAATTCTTCTACCTGTATAAATAAACTCCAGGAGGATCTGGAAAATATTAGCATCTACACCCAGGATCTGCACAACATCCTTTGATGACTCCTTCATCCCTCCAGCAAACAAAGCAGCAAAATAAGAGCTACTTGCAGCCAAAACGAGCCGGTGGACTTTATATGCTCCTTCACCAACCTGGAGCTGTACATCACAGAAGTGTTGCCCGCATCTCAGCTTGTTGATCTGGGCTAATAAAAGACGAGCATGCCTGTCTGCCAAGAAAGGGAACTCGCTTGTGCTGGGGCAAGCCACACAAGCCATGATAGCTTGACAAAATCACAGAGAAACTGAATGACAGATGCTCATCAGCTTCCGGTGCTACCCTAGGAGAAACAGGAACACATTAAAATGACACACCTAACTATGAAATTACTGTTAACCACAAGTAAGATTAATTACCATAAGTCAATTCTTCCCTCTTTAATTAAAGTAAGAGTACTCTGAAAGATCTTCAGCTCAAATTTAAATCTGGGACCAATTCTCATTTTCATATCATAAGTGAAAAAGTGATAGACTATATAAAACCATTGAATCATGCTCTGGACCGCAGACCGGTACCAGTTCATAGCTTGTTAGGAACCGGGCCGCAGAAGCAGCAAGCAAGGGAGAGAAGCTTCATCTGCGCATGTACAGGATCTAGGTTGCATGGGAAACCATCCTCCACACCCCACCCCGTGGAAAAATGGTCTTCCATGAAACTAGTCTCCGGTGCCAAGAAGGTTGGGAACTGCTGGTGCAATACATAAAAAGTGGTTATGTTTAAATAATGGCAAATTACATTTTGTTTTTTTCTATCTACTGTCCAGCACCCGAGTTTATTACTTTCTTAACTGCAATCATTCCTTAATTACTCCATCACATCATGATCTATTACTAATACATTTGGCTCCATTTTTTTAAACCAACTAATTATGTGGCATTATTTTTTTTGAAGAAATCAATAGTATGGCAGAGAAACAGTACAGTAGGCCAGGTCTGTATACTAAACACAACATCTGGTTTGACATTTTTTTCAGAAATGCTACCTAGCATCTTTTAAGGTTTTGTTTCACATTACATTTTGCATTATACATCATTTCAAAGTTTCTCCCTTTGTTCCCCCTTCAGTCATTCTTTTTAAACTATCGCTGGGGTTCAGCTCTCCTCCCCACCCCAGGCACGGCCACCGGAGGTCCAGGGGATGCTTACAGCCTCGCCTGACCTTTGAGCGCCTGCACACGGTTGTTGATGTTCCGGTACTCACTTCTGAGGGGGGCGAGAGTTGTTTACCTTTCATTTTATTTTCCCGTCTTTAAAAAGAATCAAAAGGGACTCTAAGGCGGGAGCCTCCGTTCTCGCAGCAGCGGCACCGAAAACAAATTGGAGACCCCCCACCAAACATAAATCCCTCAGCTGCAAAATGCAAAGCGGCAGCCGCCAAAAATTCGCGCCTAGGGCCGAAGACGCGGCCGCAGAGAGAGGGGCGGAAAAGGCGAACCGGAGGAAAGGAGGAGCCGGGCGGCCGAGTTCTGAAGTGAAGGGAGCGCACGTGACGCGACACGGCAGCCGAGAGGGCTTTCACCGTCGCCCGCCGTCCTGTGGCAGGCGGTGGAGGCGCTGCTGTTGCTGCGTACAGCAACGGAGCAGCTGGAAGGTCGCTTTCCCCGCGAGAGGGTTGGAGGCCGCGCGAGAGACGGAGCTGAACGGTTGCAAGGGAAGGGAGCCGGCAGGGTGTGTGGAAGAGGCCGCTGACTTAATAGCGCGTTGAGAAGTTAAAGCGAAGCTTTTTCTTGACGACCCCTGTTGGTTTGTTTGATGTTTGGAGAATTCGCTAAACCATAAGCTAAGGGGTCTCCAACATTGGCAACTTTAAGACTTGTGGACTTCAACTCCCAGACTTCCTCAGTCAGCAAAGCTGGCTGAGGAATTCTGGGAGTTAAAGTCCACAAGTCTTAAATTTGCCAAGGTTGGAGACCCCTGAGCTAGACGGGGTTTGACAAACACCGTCTAGCTCAGGGGTCTCCAACCTTAAGAAGCGTGGACTTCAACTCCCAGAAATCTCTAGCCAGCCTATAAAATTCTTCAGTAGGCTGGCTGGGGAATTATGGGAGTTGAAGTCTACACATTTTAATGTACTGTGAGTCTGTGACTCACCAATACTGAGCTAGCTAACCACTCTAACCTAGTACGGGTAGTCCTCGACTTACAACAGTTCATTTACTGACTATTCAAAGTTACAATGGCGCTGAAAAAAGTGACTTATGACCGGTTTTTCACACAACCGTTGTAGCAACCCCATGGTCACATGATCAAAATTCAGCTGCTTGGCAACTGGTTCATATTTATGACAGTTGCAGTGTCCTGAGGTCATGTGATTAGCTTCTGCTACCTGCTGACAAAGTCAATAGAGAATCCAGATTCACTTAACAATGTGGTAACATTCTTAAAGATAATAATAATAATAACAATAATAATAATAATAATAATAATAATAATAATAATAATAATAATAATAATAATAATAATAATAATAATAATAATAATAATAATAATAATAATAATAATAATAATAATAATAATAATATTCCGCCGTTGCCGGTCACAAGCCCGGATGAGAAAGGAGGAGGGTTGGGGTCAGGTTGGCAACCTGGCCTCATAAAAAAAACTCGCCAACCCATATAACATGGTGAAACAAATGAAGAAAAATTCTATACCGCATCGGTCGTCATGCGTGTTAACAAGGGCCATGGCGGATGTTGAGGTCCCTGGACATCCGTCGACAAGTGGGCTACAAGTGGACCAGCCAACAAAATGACAAAAATATAGTGCAGATGAAAATCGTGCCATAATGGCCTGTTATTACAACTCAGAGCCAGAAAGAAGAGGTTATTTGAAGCGAATGCATGACATTCACTGAAAAAGCGATCAAACAATGGAGAACTGAGTTGGCAGTAGGGAATGAGAACTATGGAATGGTTAATATCAAGAGAGGAATTTTTCAGGGAGATTCACTTTCACCCCTCCTCTTCATCATCGCAATGATCCCACTATCAGTAATCTTTAAAAAAATGAAACTTGGATACCAAATAGCCAAAGACGCCGAAAAAATTTCACATTTATTGTATATGGATGATTTGAAACTGTATGGAAAGTCAGAAATAGAAATCCAATCACTGACCAACACAGTCCTAATATTCAGCACAGATATCTCAATGCAATTTGGCATGGAAAAATGTGCCACTGTATCTATGAAAAGGGGCAAAATCACTACATGTGACGGAATTGAAATGCCCAATGGCCAATTAATTAAATGCAATCAAAATGAAGCCTATAAATATCTGGGCATTCTGCAGTTGGATAACATCAGACATGGAGAAGTGAAAACTATCATCAGAAGAGAGTACACCAACAGAGTTAGGAAAATTTTGAAATCTAAATTAAATGGTGGAAACACCATCAAGGCCATGAATACCTGGGCAAAACCAGTCATAAGATACACGGCTGGTATAATTAACTGGACACAAGCTGATTTGGACACTTTGGACCGAAACACCAGAAAACTAATGACAATGCACTACAGTTTACATCCACGTAGTGACACTGATAGACTTTACCTGCCCAGAAAATCAGGTGGCAGAGGACTACTACAAGTAAAGCAAACAGTTGAAGAAGAAAAGCATGCATTGGCGGATTATTTAAAAGAAAGTCAAGAACATCTATTAATTGAAGTAAAGAACAAAAATCTACTGAAGGTCCAACAGACGAAACAAGAATACAGAAAAAATGTGATAAAATCAAGAATGGAGAGTTGGCAAAATAAAGCATTACATGGCCAATTTCTTGAAAAAATAAAAGACAAAGTGGACAGTGAAAAAACTTGGTTTTGGTTAACATCTGGTACTTTAAAGAAAGAAACAGAATCATTGATCCTGGCCGCACAAGAACAGGCAATTCGTACAAATGCCATAAAGGCCAAAATTGATAAATCCTCAAATGATGCTAAATGCAGATTATGCAAGGAAGCTGATGAAACTGTAGCCCATGTGCTCAGCTGCTGCAAGAAAATCACGCAGACTGATTACAAATTACGGCACAACTCTGTTGCACAAATGATCCACTGGAATTTATGCAAAAATTATAACATCCATACTGCTACAAACTGGTGGGAACACAAGCCTGAAAAAGTCACTGAAAATCAGATGGTCAAGATCTTGTGGGATTTTCGTATACAAACAGACAAGGTACTGGCGCATAATACACCAGACATCACGCTGGTCGAGAAAAACAAGGTGACTATCATTGACATTGCAATACCAGGGGATAGCAAGGTCGATGAAAAGGAACACGAAAAAATTGCAAAATACCAAATACTTAAAAATCGAAATCCAACGATTATGGCACAAACCAGCAGTGGTAATTCCAGTAGTGATTGGAACACTGGGTGCTATCCCAAAAGCACTGGAATTACATTTAAAACAGCTCAAAATTGACAAAATCACCATCAGTCAAATGCAGAAAGCCGTACTGCTCGGTTCCGCACATATACTTCGAAAATACATTACGACGTCCTAGGCCCCTGGGTGGGGCTCGACTAGTAATCAATGCCAAATCCGGCAAAACAACTGGCCGCTGTGATACAATTGTATAATAATAATAAAAAATTAAATAGATGGAAAACCAAAGCTTTGCATGGACAGCATTTGAAAAAAATTGAAGGAAAATGTGATAACAGCTTGACATGGGCATGGCTTAAGATGGGAACCATCAAGAAAGAAATGGAAGATTTCTTTCCTGTCCTACTGTCCCATTGTACAAATTTACCTATACCTACTTTGCTATTGTTTATGTTTATACCATACCTGTTATCTTGTACACGTTTTGACAAATAAAAAAAATAAAAAAAATTTAATACTCGCTGTTCAAGAACAAGCACTACAAACTAATGCCATGAAAGCGAAGATACAAAAAACCGCCGACAATCCAAACTGTCGACTTTGCAATGACAAAGTTGAAATGTTCACATTTAATATGTGAGTGCAGCAAAATCACACAAACTGATTACAAAGCTAGACATGATGAGTTGCTAAACTAACCCACTGGGCATTATGTAAAAAATACGACTTAACTGTATTCGAAAAGTCATGGGAACACAAAGTGGAAAAAGTCGAAAATGAGAAAGTGAAGATCTTGTGGGACTTTTGAATACAAACAGATCGTCATTTAGAACACAACACGCAAGATATCACAGTCATCAAAAACTGAAGCGTACAATTTATTGATATCAGGAGATGCCAGAGTCAAAGAAAAAACTAGAAAAAATCACGAAATATTGCAACCTGGCCATCGAAACTACCCGATTATGGATGAAACGTGACAGTGATACCCGTTGTCGTCTGGGCACTCGGCACCATGTCCAAGAATTTTACACAGTACATCAAGAAATTGCAGCTTCCTGCAATAACACCAGCAGAACTGCAAAAAATTGCGCTACTCGGAACATCATATATTTTAAGAAGATACTTGATTGATACCTAGGACGCTGGCAGCAACCCATATCAACCATTAGCACCAGTCAGTAGTATTTGTGACACTTTTTTAAATGTTCAGTTTACTGAGTTCCATGCTTAATGAATAAAAGATAATAATAATAATAATAATAATAATAATAATAATAATAATAATAATAATAATAATAATAATAATAATAATAATAATAATAATCCTATGAGGACCAGCTGTAAAATATCCAAGACTTTGTTGTTGCATATAGGATTCATAATGTTATTTCCCTGGCATGAAACTATAGTTCTTTTTTTGTGTCCAATTTTTTTTAATTTTTTCTCCACAACTTCATATACAATTCAATACATATATACCTTCAAATATTATAATAAAATACATAGCTTTACATTATAATCAATCATTCCAAAAATTAATATCTTATTCAACACTTACATCATCAATCGTCAGTCTGTACTACTTTTTTCCATTACACTCCCCTCTCTCTATCTCCATCTTCTCCTCCTACTTTCTTACTCCTTCACTCCTCCTCTACCTCTCTCTACTCCCTCTCTTCCTCCCCTTCTACTTCCTCTTTCACCCTCTTAACCTTTCACTGAGTGCTCCTTGTACTAACTCATATTTCACAGACTGATGATATGTCCTCAGATTTAAACTAGTCATGTCTCTTCTATATAAAAGTTTCTGTTATTATTATATCATTTCTTTGTATAAAATACTTTCTTCTAGGTATATGCTGTTAATTCCATTAAAAAAAATAAAAGAAAATAAAAGAAAATCTAATTTTGTCATCTGGGATATTTATCAATTAATTTCAAATTATCCTTCCAACTTCACCACTATTAACTTAATTTCCCAAAATAGTTATTATTTCTCCTGCTTCTTAATTTTAAGCCATATTGCCTGCTCTACTTCTTTTAGTCTCTTTAGTCATCGTTTATGTTTCTTACCCTCCATTTCTATCAAAAACTAAATTCCCAATTATACATTTCAATAAATTAAATCAAAAAATGAATCTAACTCTTATCAATCCATCTCTTGCATTTAAACAAATCAAAAAGAAGAAAAGTAAAATAAAAAAAGAAAGAAGAAAGAAAAAGTCCAAATAATTTAATTTTTCAATTTTCAGCTTAATAAATTTAAAGATAATAAACATAGTATACCTCTTTTATTTTTAACATTAAAATAGTTTCCCTTAAATTCTAATAATCATATTTATCATTCATATTTATCATATTAGTTGTCATTATTTTATCTGCATTTCCAAATCATTTGATTCTTAAGTAATATTACCTACATAAAAAGAACAAAAGAATAGAAGAAAATCTTAATTCCTAATAAAACAATTATATTAATTCTATATATCAAAATTCTAAATGGTTAACATTCTTATCACAATTAAATCTAATGTAGTAATTATAAAAAGAAAGAAAAAAGAAAAAAAAGAAAAAAAAGAAATCATTTCTATAATATATCAACACCTTCATCCATTCCCTTTTAGTTTCCCAACTACTTCCATTTTATATCTATTTTTCTTCCATCCCCATTTCCTTAACTTCTTTCTCTTCTTTTGTTTACTCTTATACCAATAAGTTCTCATTTCCCATGCCCTTTTTTCCTTTCTAAAATCTACTATCTGTATGTATCTAGTTTTTCCCATTTCTTTTTTAACTTTATATATCTCAAAATCTTCTTCCTCAATCTGAACAATGATTTTTAATATCTTTATCTCTATTATCACTGTTAACCCCAGTGAAATCATTATAAGTATCAACATAATATTGTGTGCATAAGCGCACAATCGTGCCTACCGTTCCTGTCCTAATGTACACATATATTCTTACCTCTTTTACTCTTGAATATGCTTGTACTATTACATATATATTCAATCATGTTTTACTGTTTATACTTTGCTTATAACCATTTATACTTGACAAATAAACAAATACAAATAATCATTACTCAGCATTGCATTTTCAATATTCTTTCCCTGTTCATCATCATTTATATTTTCATCAATCTTCTTTTCTTCTGTTATCTTTTCCATTTTTTCCATTTGCACTTCATTCTTTCCTCTCTCAAGTGTTCCAATTCCAAAAGATCTTCTAAGATCTTTAAAGAGATCTTTCAGAAATCCAGTCAATTCTTCATAGTCAATTTCCTCCATGTCTTTGAAGTCACAATTTCCAGGTCCAAAGCTTAACCAAATTCAATCCATGATCAGAATTCATTCAATTCATTCAAGGATGTCACCAGTTCTTAATAATAGCTAATCTCCGTATCTCAGAGTCACAAATCACTAATTTTCACAGTCCATCCAGCTGCTAACAAAGATTTGTTTCACAGCCTGTTATGATTTACAAATTTTACTTTGGTAGTTGAAAGATCAGTTCCTTCTGTTCTTTTATTATTTACACCTGTTCATGTTTATTCTTATCCAAGTCAACCCAAAACAATTTCTTTCAGACAATAACAAATTTGCAGTTTACTTTATATTTCCTCAACTCTCAAAAAAAATTCTTATCCAAGGTTAACAGCTGTCCAAACATCCAAAAAAAAAATATTCCACCACAAGAGTAATTCTTCCAACCCTCAGATGGCACACTCCAGTCAAATTTCAGAGCTCCACCTTTCTTGTTTTAATTTTCCGTTTTTAATCAGATCCAATCCAAAATTTTCTTTCCAAGTTTATTTTCCAATTCTTACTCCTTTAACAAATCTTTAAAGTAAAATCCAAATCCTTAATATTTGGGCTTTAGTTACAAATCCTTTTAACTTTGTTGCACCATTGTATCCACATATTTAACAGCCGCTTCTTGATTTCCAGTTCTTTTGTTCCCCTTTTAAATTGAAAAGTTCCTTTTAAAAAAGATCTTTTAGCAGTGTGACTCACCAACCTCCGTCTTCTTCTACTTCGACTCCTCCAGCAGTTAACTTAAAATTTTCGCTTCCCAGATGACTCCAGCCTAGCCTATTCCCTTGCCTACGATGTGACTGCTGCGGCTAGGGACGGCTACAATGCCGTCTTCCACACGCTGCTGGTCGAGGAGCAAAGCTGGCTCCCTGGGGGGTTTGCTGCCCCCCCAGTCTGCCAGCCGGCGCTCCATTCTTCACCACCCCTTCAGGGTGGATCTGACCTGGTCCCGTTCGGTCCAGATCCCCAGGCGGCGTGGGTTCGGGGATTCCCCTGCGGAGCACGGGGAAACTCAGTGGCACCACGGCGTTAGACACGCCTTCTCCCGAAACTATAGTTCTTGAAAGGGGAAGAGGCTAGCTTTACCCCTGAGATAGCAATTCCACCAATGGCAAAACAGCCCATCCACAAGTTCAATAGAACTCTAATCTTGCAATTAAAAATATTTTTGATGCAATTTCTGATGTGCTGCAATTCAGCCTTGAATAAATCAACTTACTGTAAATGTCAAAGGCTGACATAAAATCTTATACCAGAATCAGCATAGAACTTGTAAATATACCGGTACCAGAGGTGGGATTCAGCAGGTTCTGACCAGTTCTGGAGAACCGGTAGCGAAAATTTTGAGTAGTTCGGAGAACTGGTAAATACCACCTCTGACTGGCCCCGCTCCCATCTATTCTCTGTCTTCCAAGTCCCAACTGATCGGGAGGAAATGGGGATTTTGCAGTAACCTTCAGAGGTGGGTTCCTCCCGGTTTGCACCGGTTCTATAGAACCGGTAGCAAACAGCTGGTGAAGTTACGGTGACATCATGGAACATGCGCGGCCATGCAGCGTGGCCACGTGGCACGGGAGGAAGCAAACCGGCAGCGAGGTAAGTTAGAACCCACCCCTGGTATCCTTTCCCTGCCACGCCCACCAAGCCACACCCACCAAGCCATGCCAAGCCACACCCACCAAGCCACACCTACAGAACCAGTAGTAAAAAAAATTTAATCCCACCACTGAGTCCGGTACCATGTGGAAATGTTAAAGGGTTAAAGAAAATAGGAAAGGAATAGTTTAAATGAAATAGAAGGTTACATGGAGTGATTATACAAAAGGATTATGGCAGATAAAGACTATGGCAGATGAAGAAAAAGAAGAGAATTACACTAAGGTGACCAGATTTTATTTTTTGTAAAGCGGGACACCATTGACGGGTGTCCGGCTTTACAAAAAATAAAATCTGGTCACCTTAGGCCAGGAGCCTGCATGGCTCACCTTAGGCTAGAGCTGCTAAAGAGAGAGAGAGAGAGAGGTAATAACAGCTCTGTATCAGAGGGAAAGATTTGGTTGGGACCATCTCAAAATCTTTATTTATTGTCCGATTGGGAGGACTATCACTTGCTCTCAATTAGCAATTGTCAACAACTTTTGTGCCCAGAAATTTTAATTTTGCCATGTACCAAGCGAGGACTGTTTATGTTGCTGTTTTTTGACAATCCAGATCCTGTTTTGTAGGGCAACTTTTCTTTTGCAACAAGAATATATAGCACAAAGCAATCTATAATTGAGGGGCAGATTGGTTTTGGTTCCTTCTAATTCCGGAGTATAAATGGCATGTGACAAAGAGATATTGTTTATATCAAAGAGAGAAGGAAAGTTAATTTCTAGCTCCATGCTCTAGCTTTGCGTGCTGTGTTGGGAAGCCTCTTCTGATCGTATTCAAGATATTGCCTGTATTTATACTTCCTTTCGTTTCCAAGTGAGTAGGTCCTTTTAGTTTGTTAAGATGAAAAAATCTTGAGACAGCTTGAAAACTAAATATAAGAGGCCACAAAACTTTTGTTCATTTCATTTCTGTCCATTTCAGTCAACAGACATTGGAGGGGGGGAAAACTTTCCGTTCCTTCCCTCTTCTGTATAATCCACCCTCCGCCCCTCAAACCAGACTGCTGGAGTTTTTTTCCGTCAATGTTGAATTCCTACCTGCAATTGTTGTTTCTTTGCTTACTTTTTCTCGCCAACCAAGGAACTTCGTTTGACTGTTGTGTTGACTAATCAGGGGTGAAATCCTGCCGGTTCGGCCGGGCCAGTCATTCGGCGTAGAGCCGATGGAACTGGCGGCGGTCGCGGCGCGGGGCTTCTCCCGCCCGCTTCCCCCGCCCGGCTGGACGCCACCATTCAGGTTATTTTGTCCTCTGCGCATGCGCAAAGCGTTCTGCGCATGCACAGAGGGCAAAATAACCCGAATGGCGGCGTCCAGCCGGGCGGGGGAAGTGGGTGGGAGAAGCCCCGCGCCGCGACTGCCGCCAGTTCCATCGGCTCTACGCTGAACGACTGGCCCGGCCGAAAAAAGTGGGACTTTTTTGAAACGCCGCGGGACAAATTATTAAAAAGCGAGACTGTCCCGCCAAAAGCGGGACGGCTGGTCACCTTAAATTACACAGAAAGAGTAAAGCATGTATGGAAGGAAAAAGAATACAAATGGTTGTTATACTGAGACAGGTAGAACTGAAATAGACAACATTTTGCAAAATGAAGATAGGTAGAGAAACTAGTGACTCTGGTACTTATTGCTTCAATAGCAATATGTTGCTGCTCATTAGGTCATTTACATTCTATTCCATTCTATTTCCATTGCCCAAATCCAGGGGTGGGATCCTACCGGTGTAACAACCAGTTTGCTAAGTGCGTGCTTTGCGCGCTCGCTCTCGCTACGCTCGCGCGTGCCAGATACACACTATGCACATGTGCACAGTTTAGAGAATACTCACCTTCCATATTGCTGCTGGCAAGGAAAACAGCTGAGGGGCGGCAATTCACTCAGTTGCGCCAATCATCTGGGCTTTGGAAATGGAAATATAGGTGAGTATAACGCAGGGGCAGGTGGGTGGGCCACTTCAAAATCGGAGCAAAGTGGTTCGCTCACGGCTGAAAGTCGGAGCTACCTGTTCCCCTGAACTGGTCTGATCCAGTAGAATCCCATAACTGCCTAAATCCCCAGAAGCAATTTCAAATTGACTCTTAGTTGTCTTTGCTGCTATTTCAAAATACAGATAGTCCTTGGCTTACTACCATTCATTTCATAAGTGTTCAAAGTTACAATGGCACTGAAAAATATGACCTATGATTGGTCCTTGCATTTACCATCACCATAGTCATGTGATCAAAATTCAGGTGCTTGGGAACAGACATTCATTTATTATGGTTGCAGGATCCAACTGTTAAAAGCAAAAGATGGTTTTGAAATGCAAAAGATTACACTGCTCACTTGATACCTTATAATAAGCTATCTGTTTCAGATGTCTCTTGGAGGATTTGAAAGTGTTAAGTCAATTTTGTAATTGAGGCTGCAAATTCTATCAGTAGAAGGAAATCTTTAGGTATTTCAATAAATGTATATTCCCACAGGTGGCACAATTGCAGCATGTTTTAAACATAGTGATTAATATAAACAACTGGTTTAATTAATTGTGGAAGTGGTTTGTAACAACAATTTTATTATCAAGTCATAAATGCAAGTTTTATCACTGATTTATCAGTACAATCCTATACAGATGTGCCCAGTTAATAACTCTCATCTCAATGTGGCTTATTCACAAATAGAAACTGATAGAATTATACAGTAAAATATAGTTAAATTTTTAATTGTAATGTAACAACTGGAATATGCCTAATGAGATCAGAGAGAGGTGGCTTGAAGTGGGTTCTGCCACTGATGGAAGGCCATCTGCAGCGAACATACAGTTGAGTCTTTTGCATGATTATGCCTCTTCTTTGGAACAAACTAGTTCCAAATAACAGAGTAACAGAATATCAGAGTTGGAAGGGACCTTGGATGTCTTCTAGTTCAATCCCTTGCTCAGACAGGAGATCCTATACCATTCTGAACAAATGGCTGTCCAATTTCTTCTTGAAAATTTCTAGTGATGGAGCATCCACAACTTCTGAAGGCAAGCCATTCCACTGGTTTATTGTTCTCATTGTCAGGAAATTCTCCTTAGTTCTAGGTTGCTTCTCTCCTTGATTAGTTTCCATCCATTGCTTGGATGGAACCTGCAACCATTCTTCATATATTTTAGCCAGGGGTGTGTTCCCAATTTTTTTACTACCGGTTCTGTGGGCGTGGCTTATTTTGTGGGTGTGGTTTGATGGTCATGTGACTGAGTGGGCATGGCCAACTTGACATCACTCATGCCCATGCCCTCAGTCACATGACCTCCACCTAGCCACATCCACAGAACCGGCAAAAATTTGTTTTGCTAGCTGGGAGGCTGGCAAAGAAGCCTAGCTTTCCCCATCGCTGCAGCTGCTTCTACTTCAGTGCTGAATGGTCCATGCCCCCCCAACACACACACACACACACACACACACACACACACACACTCACACACACAGAGCGCTTGTCCTGGCAGCACTCCGGCAGTAGCAGCCGAGCGAGGGAAGGAGAGGGACTGGAGAACGAAGCAGGCACGGCAGCAGCCAAAGCCGCCACTTATTCACAACAGCCAAAGATGGAAGAGGCACCTCTTCCATCGTCGGCTGCTGCAAAGAAGCGGCAGCTCTGGGTGTGCCATGCCTGCTTCATTCTCTTTGAGAGCTGCTTTGCACCTTGTTTGCAACCCACTCAAAGGGAGCTCAGATTGTGGCCGCATTCCGGCTTCCACTGCCCTGTGGTGTCTGAGGTCAACCTGGTGACACAGGCGCATTTTGGGGCGCCTAATCCTCCGGCAAGCAGCTTTCTTCTTGTCGGCCGACCGGAGAACTTTTTGGCATTTTTGTTGCCGAGCTCCTGGAGAGCCATGCTCATGCTAGCCCGCATGAGTGTGAAGCCAGCCGGGGGTGAGCTGGGCAGGCCAGGGGTGATGGCAATGGCAGAGTCTGACACTCAGGGAGGGCAAAGTTAGCATGCTCCCAGCCGCCCCCTGTGCTATCTCTGCCGGCTCACGGCAGTGAACTCAGCTGCAGCCCAGATGAGCCGAAGAACTGCGGGGAGCCTTCCATGCGAAGTTGCCGGGCTTCCCTTCCCCCATCCCTGCAGCCTTTGGGAGACGCTGGCCAGTGATGGGAGGCTTCTAACCACCATGCAAAGTTGCTGGGCTGCCCTCTGTCCCCCCCATCCCCGCAGCCTTCTGGAGATGCTGGCCCGGCGGGGAGGGAAGGTAGGCTAGCGCGAATGCTTACTTGTGTGCATTGTGAAAATCAGAATTGCATCTGTTTAAAAGGAGTATTTCATCCATCTTGTTAGCAAGTGAACGTAAATTGGTAAGAAAGATTGAAGGGAATGGGGTTTTTAAAATTCCCTTATTCCTTAGTCTATTTAAAATTCCCGCCCTTTTACCTCTTCGTCTCTGCCATCTGCATTTGCTTTTGGTGATCCATAGTTCTGGGGAATTAGCTTCCTCCTGTGTTAGAATCTCCTCCACGTTTGTAAAGACAGATGGGGGTGAGGTTACAGAGAGCTGCTCCTTAAAGAAACGTTCCTTAATTCTTAGCAGATGGTCTCGTGAGTATGAAATCCGTAGAGAATCGCAGAGAATAGAAAATAAAGAAACCATTTGAGAGCATTTCACCGAGGCAGCCGTCGTGAAGCAAGAGATCCTACAAATGGGGAAATGGACCATTGAAAATAGCTTCACAGAACAAATGATTAATTTTACCATGGTTTTAAATTTGGTTCTCTGCAGCTGGTTCTTATATGAAAGCTACCAAATTTATAAAACTATTATGCATAAAGCATTCTCTTCTGATATATTTGGACATTTGTCCATTAGTACTGAACGAACCATAAGCAACTTCTAATATTTATTAGTATGTATGAAAATATCCTTGTAATGTTTCAGATATTGACAGACATAAGGCATTTTGCTTTTTATGAGCAAAGTTCCTGAACAATGCATGTCCAAGTTCTGAATTATACAGTATCATGTTAATACATCTCAGTTCTCCCTTAAGAACAATGACTGTATTATGAAAGAAAATGGTTATAACAGGAAATTAACTCAAAAGTCTGTGTAAGGAATTCATCAATAGGAGGATCAAATGCTTCATTTGCCAAGAGTTCAATGCATTTTCATTCCAAAAGCAGAACTGGAGGTAATCCAGGGACACAAAAAGAGCTCAGAGTTACAAAGGAGTGTAGTCCCATAGAGTTACAGCTGCACAAAAAAAATAAAAAAAAAATAGTGAGCAATAAATACTATGAGAGAAAGAGGAAATGGACATAACCACTTCTCCTTTTCAGGATTCATATTGTATAATTGTATTAAATGTTCCTCCAAGCCATCATTTGGGTAAAGCAGTTCAAGAACATCTTTGTCAAGCCCCTAGCAGCCATTCACACTCAAGAAGGCTAAATCCTCTACAATATTTTTAGCCAAATTTGATAGAATGTTGTAGCTACACATTTGAAAGAGTGTTGGCCCCATAACATTTATATAGAATCATATGATGAATTCTCCAGTATATCTGTTTCCTTATAGTATTTTCCCCCTCTCCCTTATATGACAATGTTTGTATATGATCAGGGGTGGGTTCTAAGTTACCTCGCTGCTGGTTCGCTTCCTCCTGCTCCGCGTGGGCGCGCCTCCCACATGCACGCATGCCCAGTGCCAGGAAAAAAAGCCGAAAACAAGATGCTGACCGCATGCACAGTGCCAGAAACTTGGCTTCTGCACATGCTCAAAAGAAAAATAAAATAAAAAATGTCATTTAAAAAAAAAATTTAAAAAAAATATGGCAGTGCCCAGGGACTGGCACCAACCGAACCGGTTCTGTGACGTCATTGTGACGTCACCAGTGGGTCGCTACCGGTTCGGGCAAACCGGTCCGAACCGAGAGGAACCCACCTCTGTATATGATGATGGCTTTAAGAGTGTGACAGCTAAACATTCTGTGACAGTTCTCATACTGATAAAGATGGTAGCCATTATCAATCAATGTACCTTGATAAAGCAGACATGCCTCTTCTGCTTTGCATTGCAAGAGGACATGAATGTTCACAAAGTTTTATTGACTTAGTTTGCCAATACATATATTCTGATTTGGAAGCAGAATACAGTACCTGATGGAATTCTTTTAATCTTTCTAATCACAGGTCCTTAATTCCTGGGATTAACTGTTTCCGGTCCAGATAGCAAGAAGATGAAGCAGTTGTGGGAGCCTTTGAGCAAATTTAGTTAGTAAAGATAGGGAGCAGGGAAATAAAGGAGAAATTCAACATATAAATAGATGAAAGAGGTTGCAAGTGTTTCACATCTTGACCTTAAAGGTAGCATATTTTTTTCTATATAGAGAAGACAAGTGAGTGTGGGTATTGCCAAAAATTGTGAAGTGATTTAACACTGCCTTCCTTCTTTCAGAATATTTTTTTACTTCCCAAACTAGTCTTCAACCCTGATATTTTCAGTTCATATCCCATCCAAGCACTAACCAGAGTCAACCTTGTTTAACTTCAAAGCCTGAAGTTGGACAGTTACTGTATCCTGCTTATATATTGTTTAGTTAACCATGTTTTATTGAACAAACTGGCTAAGCTCATACATCATACAAAATCATAAACCTTAGCTTACTTAAGTAATGATGGCTGAATTTACACAACATACTGAATCAAAATCAAATCACATAATTCCTTAATGCAATGTGTAAAATCAACCATTGCAACTTATGAATAACAGCTTATTGTTTAGGTAGCAGAACCCACCATATGGTTTATTAAATAAACTTTAATTAAGCAAATGGCTTAGTGTGATGTTGAACATAGTTGCACATTAATGAACAATCAGCACTGGTGGATAAATTATTTAGCTCCTTGTTTCTTGCTTTCCTATATATATAGCCGCCCAGAGTCTCTGTGTAGTGGGCGGCATACAAATGCAACTAATAAATATATGATGATTAACAAATTTTAGGTTTTGGCTTCCTAGCAGTTCTACTCACTCAGACACTTCTACTGATTTTATTTGCTTGAGAGCATGACTGTTGCTTGTCTGAGATTAAACTTGATTGTGTAATATTTTTTGAAAGGAACTTTTGAATTCACATTTCAACTATGATTTAACATAATGCTATGCTTGAGGGGTGAAATGCTACCGGTTTGGACCGGTTTAGGCATACCGGTAGCGGTGACCGCCAGCGGTTCACCGAACTGGTAGCAACGACTGGCTGGTCACGCCCCCGAACCGGTCCCCCGGTCACTTGCCCTGGACGCCTCCTGCCGCAAGAGATGCTGAAGCGTGGTGCTGCTCTTGGTTGCCTGCTGCCACTGCTGCTCCTGGATGCCGCCTGCCACCCACTCGCCTCCCTCCCCAGTCCGCAGCACCTGCTCTGTGGCCCTATCCTGGCCAGCCTGATGTCATGCTGGAGCACCAGCAGTCCAATGCGGTGCGCATGTGCAGCAGCCCTGGGACATCCGCTTGCTGTTTCCCGCCTTTTGGGCCTGGCGTGCTCAGTTTCCGCGGGGCCTTTGGCCAACTGCTGCCCACTTGCCTTCCCCTCCACCTCTGCCACTGCCACCACTCTCAGACTCAGCCCCATAGCAGAAGAAGCAGAAGGTAAGGCTGCCGCTGGTGGTGGTGGGGAGGAAGACTCGCTGCGCTGACCGACGAGCCGCTTTGGAGGGACATGGCAAGGCTCGCTTGCCTTTTGGGCCTGGCGTGCTCAGCTTCGGTGGGGCCTTTGGCCGACTGTCACCCACTTGCCTTTCCCCCCGCCTCAGGTCTTGAAGGGCAGGGTGTGCTCTGCTGCCCCTGCTGGTGCCGGCACCGCAGCCACACAGGAAAATTCCCCGGCGCGGCACAGTTCTGGGATGGTAGAGAGCCCAGGCAAGTTCTGCCCCCACCACCGCCCCAGCGCTGGGATGGCGGAGAGCTCAGGCAAGCTCTGTTTCCCTGACCGATCACTCCCCAGTTGCCTCCGACCCTCTTCCCTTTGAGGAGGGGCAGGGTGGGGGGAAAGGAGAGAGGGAGGGAACAGGGAAGGCGCCCCCCATTCCCACCACCTCAACTTTGCCAGAAGAAGCCAGGCGTGGCAGCGGGGATAACGGAGAGACCCTGCTGAGTCTCCTAGGTGAGATCACGATCTCAGGGCAGCCCTGCAGAGGAAGGCGCAAATGGGGAGGAGGGGGCCCTCCTAGCCTGCCCCCTCCCCCTTTGGCTTCCTCGCTGCCATCTCCCTGCCTTCAGCTCATGAATAAAAAGAGGATTGGAAAGTGGGGGCAGAAAGGAGAGGCAAGCTCCATATGCCCAGCCCGGCCAAAAGTTCCCTGGTTTTTCCTCCCCTTCCAACCACGCTTTTTTCAGCAGCCCTCCCTTTCCTGCCTCCTGCTCCCAAAGCAGCACAAAATCAAACAGAGCCAAGCCGCGAGAGAGAGACCAGTGGTTTCAGCTGCATGTGTGCCCCTCCTCTCTGCCCAAGTGCGTGCCCAGTGCCAGCTGCTGAATTGGGGCGCTTTTCCCCGCCTTAAGGAAAGCCTGCCGCCCGTGCTGGAGCTGCCCCCCAGAGGAAGAGAGGTTCGGGGAGGACTGCTCTGCCCACCCCTGCCGCCTGCCTCGCCTCGCTGCTCCGCCTCAAGTAGGGGCCAAGACTCCGGTGCTGCCTTTGCTGCCAAAGCTTCTCCACCGAGCCCGGCAACCTGGACTGGATCATGGCCGCCCTGGCCGGGATTATACTGAGGAGATGTGCCGGCGTCCGAGCAGAATTATCCCCGCACCGAATTCCCCCTGGAAGGTATGTGGACCCCCGGGAGCAGAGAAGTCGAACACCCGCCCGTCTGCCCAGGGACGCCTTCAAAAGGACATGCTGTTGCTTCCCTTCCCAAGTTTCTGCCTCCGCAACCGGCCTTTCCGCTCCTAAAATGCCACTTTCGCCCTCTCCCCTTCAACGAGGGAGGGGGGTGCAGAATCCTCTCCCCCCCCTTCTTGGGGAAGAAAACTCCTTGGACTTGCAAAAAAACAAAAAAAAGCGCATCCTTCGGAATTCCCAGCGGACTCCGAAGAAGCCACTTTCTCTCACCTCAACCCACCTTATAGAGTTATTGTTATGGGTAAAGTAGGAGAGGGAAGGTACGCTGAATATGTTAGCTACCTTGAGTTTTTTGTAAAAATAATAACAGTGGGATACAAATAAATAAATAATAAATGCAAATACTTCTTCTAACATATTCATATAGTGGTAACCATCAGGAGGACTACTTCTGTGTTACCATGGAAGTTCACCCATAGTGGGCATAATGTACCGTCCGTAGTTCAACCTGAAGTCCTAATGTATAGAGTTCATTCAACTTGACAGTGCAATGGTAGGTTATTCTTTACAAATTATAAAAATATTGGTCAAGTGGAGCAGAATTTAATAAAACTGCACCCAGAATTGATTGCAAAACATTTTAGAATTGTCAGATTTCTCTTTGGGTCTCTCTCCTTTTACTACAACATTTGCAGAGAGAAATTAAAAGATTTTAAAAAAACTGTTGTACTACAGTTAAGCAACTGGATGAACTACATTTATTTGTTGTTCTCATGATTCACAATATATTTTATTTCCTGAATGTCATATTTTATTTATTTTAAAATATTTCTATTCTCTTCCTAGGTGACAGCACCTGATTATCTTTGTTTGAGTTTGGGAGTTACATAGGGCTGGATCTGGTTGACCTGGGAATTCCAGTGCTGCGATTTAGATCAGGAAGTTAAAAATAATTTACCAATCAAATTTAATATGATAATAAAACAGTACATTCAAATATAAGATATACATTAAAGTGAATTCAAGAAAAGACAAATGTTTCTACCATTTACCCAAAGATGGGCGGAAACATCATTTTTCAGTAGATGCCTAAATTATTTAATTGTAGGTGCCCTTGAATATCAAAAGAGAAAGCATCCTAAAATGCAGGTACCACTACAGATATAGCATGTACATAGCAAGGTGCTCCATTCAACAACCTGGGTTTTACAGTTTGCTCCAATTGTAGTTTCCAACTTGTTGGACATCAAACACATTGTGATACTCAAAGTGCAAAATGATTATTGTCTGGTAAAGGGCTAGTAACAGATGCTCCTAGTCATAAAGGTCACATGGGCCTGTGGTAAACATTGTGGGAAGCAGAGGTGGGTTGCTGCCGGAGCTGCCCGGTACACAGTTCCGGTAGGGAGCGGCGGATTTTGCAACCGCTCCGGAGCCCTCTCTGCCCAGCGCGTCGCCATTTCCCCCCCGTGATTTTCAGGTGATTTTGCTTCCGCGCATGCGCGGAAGCAAAATCGTGCCAAAATCTCGTGAGGGGACGCGCGTGAGAGATTTTGGTGAGATTTTGCCTCTGCGCATGCACAGAAGCAAAATCGCGCAAGGGCGCGCGCATGCGTAGCGAGTGCACCCCCTCTTGAAGCATTGAAATGCGCGCGCATGGCTCCGGCAGCGAGGTAAGTGAGCAACCCGCCCCTCGTGGGAAGGCAATGATGTTAGTTTGCTGTAACCCAAAATCAGGAAAAATCTGGTAGCACCATTTCTAACTAACATGTTTTATTAAAAGGCATATGTTTTTGCATATTGTAAGCTTATTCCTTTTGGGGGATGAGGAACTGGCTTATCTCTGTTTTGATTTTATAGCTATCAGATTTACTAACATGCTGTTTTTCTTCCAGCATGTGAAAATTAACTCTCACAATTTCCCACAAAGTCTTCAAAGAAATCAGATTTCAGCTTCAATTTATTCACTGCCTCCAAGCAATAGTTCAGGATATGATTCTGATGTTACTAAGAAGAATTGGTTGTCATCAGTGTATTGATAGCACTCCCTCAGCTGGCCTATGACCTCTCACTATGTATGGAATAAATAGCTAATCAAAAGTTGTCCTTTAGAGGTGTTGTCAGATACAAGCAACCAGAATCACTCTTAAGCAGAAACTTTATTGTTAGTCACTTATAAGAATCTCATCAGACTGACTATATTCCATTGGGAACAATCAGATAAGGCTTCAGGAATTCTGGTGGAGATCAGGTCTATGCAGCCTTCTGCAGTGCAAGGACTCTAAGCTTGGCTCCCTCTTAACACTTCCCTTGAGTCTAAGAGGAGATTCCACCACATCTGTGTTTTATAAACCATAGTTTATCATATAGCATATTGTGTCAACTATGTTAGATTCAACAACCATCAGTAAATAAACCACTGGTTAATGCAAGGGTTCTGAAACTAGGGGTCACAAACATATTGGGGTGGGTCATACTTTTTAATGTATTTCATGAATTGGTGTTTTTAACATGACTAAAATGGCCAAATCATTCATTTCAGCAGAGAATAACAACTGATGCCTACTGATATTGTTGATGTTGCTAACATTTGAGCCATGGTAGCGCAGTGGTTAGAGTGCAATATTGCAAGGTTATTGTTCAGACTGCTGACTACCAGCAGTTCAGCAGTTTGATCCTGACTGGCTCAAGGTTGATTCAGCCTTCCATTCTTCCGAGGTCGGTAAAATGAGGACCCAGATTTTTGAGGGCAGTACGCTAACTCTGTAAACTGTTTAGTGGGGGCTATAAAGCACCATGAAGCGGTATATAAGTCTAAGGGCTATTGCCATTTGATTTTAGAGTCCACTGGCTTTGCAGCACATTCACTCTTCTTATATATATCTAATAATGTTGTCCATGCTTGATGTATTGAGAAGTATTATTTTTCAGCAAGCTTGTCACAGAAACCAATGTTGATTTGGGCTGAGGGTTAATGATTTGTCCAGGTTGAACCAGCTGGCTTCCATGCTTGACAGAGGACTAGATTTTCCTACTCCTAGTCCAGCACCTTCACTACTACTGTACACGTCATTGGCTCACACCTACTGTTACTATGTCAAACAGTTATTGATACTGACAATCTATTGTCACGGATTAAAGGTTAGTGGGATGTGGCTTTCCTCAGAATTAATTATGCACCACTAGTATCTCTAATGCACCACTAGCATTGTTCTTTGGCCTATCTGTAGAACGGCATATGTCAGTGAAGCAGGGGCGGGTTCCTAATTTTTTTACTACCACTTTGTGGGTGTGGCTTATTTTGTGGGTGTGGCTTGCCAGCCATGGGACCGGGTGGCCGTGGGCATTGGGAGCTTGTCAGCGGCCGGAGAAGCGGGGGGCATTGCCCACCCGCAACGCAGCCCCCGCAGCGGAAGCAGCAAGACTGCGGCAGCGGTTCTTCTAGGAGGCTCCGTCCGGCCTGAATGCTTCTCCCTATTCGATGATCCTAGGCTCCTGCTGCCTGTTCCCCCTCCCCTCAGCAGCTCGAGAAGCCTCGAACGTGCGATAATGCCTGGGATCATCACCGCGCATTCGTGGCTTCTTGGACTGCTGAAGGGAGGGGAACTGAGATAGATCCTGCTGCCCATTCACTCTACCCTCAGCAGCTCGAGAAGCCTCGAACGTGTGATAATGCCTAGGATCATCACCGCACATTTGTGGCTTCTCGGACTGCTGAAGGGAGGGGAATGGAGATAGCTCCTGCTGCCCATTCTTTCAGCATCTCACGTGTTCCCTCAGCCATCCTCCCCTGCTTGGACTCACTGTGGGGTAGGAATGCAGCGCATGCGCAGTGCTGGAAGCTCGGCTTCTGGGCATACGCAGAAGAAAAATTTAAAAAAAATTAAAAAATGTTTTTTTAAAAAAAATGGTGGCGTCCAGGCACTGGCAACTGACTGCACCGGTACTGTGACATCACCAGCGGGCTGCTACCGGTGCTATAGAGTGGACCGCACTGGTAGGAACCCACCACTGCAGTGAAGGTCAGCTTTTATCTTTATTTGATAAAATTATATGGTTCCATTTCTGTTTTTTTTAATATAAAGATTGAAATTCAATTGTAAAGATAAATAATACATTTTTCACTTGCTCCACAATAATGACTGAAATCAGTTTTTATTTGGAGGTGTTCATATACAAATCCCTCTATTATTTTAGGAATCAAGGAATTGGAATGTTTAAGAAGCCCTGACAATGTAGCAAACAAATACAATCTTTACAGTATCTAGTTGAGTGGACAATGCTTACTTCCACTCTGGACAAAATGAATGGGACCCTTGCAGCAGAAACTAATGAGGAGATCAAAAACCAGCACTCTTCAACTCAGCAGCAGCCCATTCCTTGAAGTGCCCCTGGGTAGCACTTAAGTTTAAAAATAGCCTCTACTGTTGCCCCAATGCCTTAATGCTATTAACAATTGTTTTTAAGTTTAATTGCATAGGGACACATTGGTGTGTGTCTGTGCATTTCCCCTAGTTTTCATTGTGGACCCTCCTCTTTGCTGGTAAAGCACCTGTCCAGAGGCAATTAGGCCCTTGAATAGAAAGAGATTTCCTTGTCCTGACATAAAACAGAATGGCAGCTGCCCTCCTATAATGACAGCATGTCAATAGAGGTATTTTTGTTCAGCAGCAATTTACAGAGTTGAACAGGTAATGTCTTTATGTGAAAGACACATTCCCTCCTCCTCCTTTGTCCCCATATACCTACAGATTTTTAATCTAGAGCTTTAGTGATCATATTAGTCTTCTTGTACCATTGCCTCCTCAATCATTGCCTGATTGAATGTAATGCTGATTAATAATTCCCACAAGTGTATGCAGAATAAAGATGGCTACAGAATAGACTTTCCACAGATAGCAACGCATGAAAACACTGGCTAGGAATTCCGAAAATTGCAGGCCGACTCTGCCTGGAGTTCACTAGATGAGGAAGACCCACCCAGAAACTTCATGGACAGCTTAAAAGTGACCAGTGATGAAATAGCGGATGTTTAGTCATTATTTATTTATTTATTGGTCATTAGTAGAACATTGGAAATCAGCAATTTGCGTAGCTTCTAGTTTTACTTTGGTGCCGGAGCATTCCTGGTGGTCTTCAGATAGGATATTTGTCAGATGAAGATTCATACAATTCATGCGTCACTGTGGGGGATGAAAATAGTCAAAACATTTACATCTCATTTTCAACAACTGTTTCATGCTAGCACTGTTTTACGAGCAAATTCACAAAATCTGTTTTTGATAATGTTTAGAAGATAAGAAACATTGTCCATTTTGCAAATTAGTTACAATAAACACCTATCTGCATACAACCCTTCTCTTTCATTCAAACTGTATTTCAGGAAGCGGACTTAAATCTCCAAAATATGCCTTCACTAAGAATTTACTTGGCACAAGATGGCAAGTATTTCTACTAATCCTAATATATTCCCTTGATTTTGTACAGAGGTCATGGTATTGTCCATCTGGAAGTACAGCTCTAATTATGACTGTAGTGTCTTGGCAACTTATGTATGTGTCTTTGTTTTCAGCATCTGTCATCACCTATCCTTCTAGCAAGTTTTAACTAGTAAATATGACTTCTTTTATGAACATGCAAAATATTACGAACAGAAATTTCTTTGTGTGAGCCAGTTGAGACAAGATAATGCATCTGCAGACTGAAATTCAACAGAGGCTTACATCATTCTAAATCCAAATTTCAACCCACCGAATGATTATTTGTAAACATTATCTAATGCATTTCTCTATATACTCTAGATGTGTTTTACAACAAATTCTATCATCTATCATGTTAGCCATAGGTTATGAGAGTCACAATAAAACACATGTGGAAGATGCCTTGTTGAAAAAGGAGGGATTTAGTAAGTTTTGATACCTTTGGAAAATATCTACTACAAACATATTTTCTCGAGATGGCTTCTTTTTATTTATTATTTATTAGGTGCACTTCCAAACTGCTTCCTGTTGTTAAAAAAATAGTCGTGTAGAGACAATTACAACTGAAGTGCCATATAAGCTCAGCAAAATAATACAGCAAATTCATAAACAAAACCATAGCAGCTTTCTTCTTTATATAGAGCGATTAAGACCAGAATAATGAAAATGTACTGAGATCTGATTGCCATGGCAACCCATTCAGCTCAATTATAATTCAACAGGGTTGGGAGTAAGCACTAAAAGAACCTGTGTATAATTCAGCGATGTGTTGGGGTTTTCAAGTATTATCCTATTTTTGTTATAAATGGCTATTAATTGTCTCTGTAATGTTTGAGTAGGTAAAATAAATTAGAATACATTGAACTGACAGCTGATTTTATTGTGTTTTTTGATCAAGAAGCTCACTCAAGAAGCTACCATCAGTATGAGTAACTTGGTTATCTGTCTTGATTAGACTATTATGGAACAGGAAAATATGTAGCCTTCAAGAATTCTTGAAACACTACACTTAGGAGGCCTAGATAGTGCCATAGCCAATGTGAGAAATACTAGGAGCTACAGCTGTTGAACAACAACATCTGGAAGAGCCAGTGATTCTGGCCCATTACCCAGGCCTCTGGCAAGAAAAAATGAGACCCCTCATTTCATCATATTAACCATCTTTATCTTTATTTTTTATACTTTATTTGATTATTTCTTTGTTTGATGGTTGAGAACTACCCAGAGTCTTGAGATTTAAGTGACACACAAGTTATAATAATTATAATTAATAATCTTCCAATGTGACTCATTATCATCTTAGTAGCTGTCATTGTCGTGATACTGTTTTCAGTTATTTTGAATAAAACAAATATTGATTATCAAACAACAACCATGCTAATAAAATCTCACAGTTGCTTTATAAAGTTTATAATATATATATTGTTTATAATATATGTTGCTTTATAAGGTTTATAAAAAGTTAGAAATTGAATTCCAGGAATTGACAAACACTAAGAATTTTACTACTGATATAGCAATGGAGTTTGGCCTAGAGGACAACCAGAAATAACTGGTCAAAAAGAAAAAAGTGTGAATAATTAACATGGCAATACTAGGGATAGTAGAATAGAAGACAAAGAATTGGAGATGATCACAAAATATCAAGATCTGAAAATTGAAAGATTATGGCATAAACCAGTCATGGTTTATTGGCACAGTGGGCGCCAAAAACTCTTGGATGGCACTTAGAAAATATGCACATTAACAAAATTTCCACCTGCCAATTACAAAAGGCCATACTGCTTGGATCCCAGTAGGGTAAGGTGACCAGACGTCCCGCTTTTGGCGGGACAGACCCGATTTAAAACAAATTGTCCCGCGTCCCGCGGCGTTTCAGAAAAGTCCCGCTTTTTGAATTTGCCAAAAGCACCTCGCTCTTCTCCGTCGGCAGCATCCCCAGCATGCTATGCGTCCACCCTCTAAAGGGCTCCGAGGGCAAGGCAGGCAGAAGAACGACATGGTACAGCCTGATGAAACCGGCCTGGCCGCGGAGCACATGATGCCCCGCCCCCCATCCCCCTGCAGCCATGGGTGCCATGGCTCCCTCCTATGCCTCCGTCCCAGTAGGCTCCGTGATCATCTGGCATCACGCTGGGTGAAGCGACACAGACACGGACAGCCACGCCCCGGGGAGGGTAGCCAGTGCCGGGACAAACCGCGGGGGTCTAGCGAGCCCTGAAGCAGGGTCCTACGGCAGCAAAGACGACTGTTTCCAGTCGTCCTAAAGGCGGCAGCGCTATCCATTCTAGAGGCAGCAGATGTAATCAGGCTCCCTACGGATGAGCAGCTCGGGGCACTACTTGAAAGCTCACCGGCAGACCTGCGGTCATCGGAACCCCCTCCTTAAGCCGCGCTACAGCTGGGGCTTAATTGGCGTCTCATAGCCGCACTTCCGGGCTTTAGCAGACCAGCGGAACCTGTCAGCTCACGACAGCACCTTTTCAAATAGCACATCACTACACTTTAGATCCCTTCAGCTGGCCACAGGGGATGTCTCTTGAATAGCTGCCTCGTCTCCGCAGGCACCTATTAATCTCAGGTACCATTCTGCTACACGAACGGGAGGCGGGAGGCGAGGAAAGGCCTCCCGCCTCCCACCCACCCACCTGGACGCCGACATTTGTGTTTTTGCCCTCTGCGCATGCGCAGCGTTCTGCGCATGCGCAGAGGGCAAAATTCAAATGGCGTCCAGGCGGGCCCGCCCCCCCCGCCAATGGTGTCCCGCTTAAAAAAAAATCTGGTCACCTTACAGTAGGGGGGTCCACAGGGATGGATGTCCACAGTGTCAAAATGGCAGCTACATCAGGCAACTAAACCTTGCCCTTTTTACTTAACCAAAACACAACAAAAAGTGCAGGCTGTGATCATTTAAGACATGTTTGCCATTTGAACCAGTAGTGGGTTCTAAAACCCGTTACTACCGGTTCGCGCCCGCACTTGTGCGTGCACGCGATGCTTCTGAGCATGCGCAGAAGTGTCCCGGGTGGGTGGGTGGAGCCTCGCGCCATCGGCGCTACCAGTTCGCAGAACCGGGCCGAACCAGGAGCAACCCACCGCTGATTTGGCAGTTGTTGATGTTCCTTCCATAGACACCTTTGATCCCAGCTGCACTCTTGGTTCTGATGGCCAAGCCCTTCAGTATATTCTGATGTGCACTGATTCTTGTTTGATTTGCCATTGCTAGAGTCTCATTTCCACAAGCCCACTTTCCAATCATGAGAGCAGTCGGCCTTGAGAGCAATACAGAAACCTCTTGCAGAAATCTGTTTAGCTCTCTAGTTACTTAACTCTTGCTGTTAGATAAGGACAATTTCCTTCTATCAAATTTCTGTTTAGTTTTGGGACATCCAATGTTGATTTTGATGTTTAAGCATTTGCCATGTGAGTTGCATCTGAGTCTTAAATGTTACCGTGTTTTGTTTATTATTTACTTGTGTGCTTTTGCCGCTGACACAGGTGCCTGCAGGATGGATAAAGGGAAGAGAAGCAGGGATTGAAGTGAAGAAGCATGCATCGTTATAATACAAACTCTTCCCCTTATGAACCTCTGAGAATGAAGCAGCAGAGCTTGCACTGCAATACATGTTCTACTGTTAGGCATCATTGTGGTTAGAAATAGATGCCTAGAGCTTTTGAAGGCCAATAATGGCAATGATAAAAATAATAACAATTTAACCTTACTTACCAAAATCAGAATGCTCACTATTTTCCAGGCTTTTATCCTATTCCTCCAGCTCTCTTATCGTTCTCATCCTGAGACGGCAGAATCTTTCGTCATCATTGTTGTTGTTGTAGCTGCTGCTGCTGCTGCTGCTACTACTGCTGCTGCTGCTGGAGTATCTATCCTGAATGAACTTGATTACCTCGGGATCCATTTCATCCATCTCGAGGCAGAGGCAAGGGGAGCGGTGATTCACCTTCAGTGAATCGCCCCACATTTTCTCACACATGTCAGTTCCACTAGCATACATCTAGAAGTCAGAGAGACATAAATGAAGAGCTGAGGTGGCGCAGCGGTTAGAGTGTAGTACTGCAAGCCACTTTAGCTGACTGTGATCCGCAGGTCAGTGGTTCAAATCTCACCAGCTCAAGGTTGACTCAGCCTTCCATCCTTCCGAGGTAGGTAAAATGAGGACCCAGATTGTTGGGGGCAATATAAATATACATTGCTTACTGGTGTAAACTGCTTAGAGAGTGCTTGCACTGTGAGGCGGTATATACCATATTTTTCGGAGTATAAGATGCACCTTTTTACCCTCAAAAAGAGGGTGAAAACTTGGATGCGTCTTATACACCGAATGTAGCTCCACCCAGCCACCCCCACCCTTTGGCCTCTGCCTGCCAGCAATTTACCTCTTTGCAGCAAACAGGGCAAAGCACAAGAAGAGCACAAGAAGAGATGATCTGCCTCCCGACCTACAGCTGACAGGCTTGCAAGCCACGTAGTAAAATGAAACTAACTACGGTGGCTGTAATGAGAAAAAAAGCTGGGAGATAAACTGCTGGCAATATTAACTGCTGAAATTGCAAGGAGGCAAGCTACAGCTGCTATGGCTCAGAGCTAGAGCTCTTGCCTCACAATCAGGAGACTGTGAGTTCTATCCTAGGTAGGGGCAGATTCTGTTAATATGTTATTTTGTTAAATGTTTGTAGAGTGTTCAAATTATTAGACTTATTTTTTAAAGACTGCTTTATTATTGTTCTAGACAACTTAACAAAATGAAGAAGCTTTTAAAAATAAATGCTTGCTCTGAAGAGGCCCAGTGCTATTGTATCTTCTTTTAAATAGCAGAGAATACTTCCAGAAAGCCACATCAATTTTAAAGATCTGTAAAAGTATAATCTGAAATGTCCTGTTTTAGTATTAAGTATTAGTATTAAGTATTAGTATTAAAAGAAGGCAGCTGAGAAACCCTGACTTAGTCATGTTTGGAGTAGATCTATTTAAATAATTGGGAGGAGTTAGTGTGATTACATTTAAGAAAACTTTCTGGGATTAATATACTGTCATAAATGTACATTTCTCCAATTCTTTGCCATTTCTATGGGTCAGGCACACATGCACAGAAATACACAGCAAACAGTGTATATCATCTGTACTGTTTGCTGTTTGGCAAATTGCTGGGAGGCAGAGGCCTTTTTTCCTTGTTTTCCTCCCCCAAAACTAAGGTGCGTCTTATACTACGGTGCGTCTTATACTCCGAAAAATACGGTAAATCTCACAAATAAATAAATAAATAAACAAACAAACAAACAAACAAACGGTCTGGTTTATAGTATCATTTACCATCAGAACCACACTGTCTTCCTTATAGCTTCCTTTACATCTAGGCTATTATGAAAAAGTAAGGCAGGATGTGGTCTGATTCAGTTAGGAGGGTGGATTGGGGAACTAGTTTATTCAGCTCATTCAGGACCCAGAGCATACACCATAAGAAAACGCCTAATTGATTTATTATGAGGTTAAAAAAACTTAAGATAAAAAGAAACAAATCTTATGCAACCCTTTGTGTAGAATTTTAGCCTCTCTTCTTTTCAGCTTTATAAACAGAGCTGTAACTTATACCATACCAAGGTTTTTGAACCATTTAATCCAATGTTTTCATTTTAATTAGTAATTCTTTCTGAAATAGGGGGTGGGCAACCTTTGATAGCCAGGAACTGCACAGTTTAAGTTCATACTACAATATGCATTTCTAGTTTCAAAATTGGAAAACAATGGGGCTTATATTAGGTCATTGTGATCAGAGTGAATTCACTGTTTCTGCTGCTTCTGTTGCTGGATCAGGGGTGATATCCAGCAGGTTCTGACAGGTTCTGGAGAACCCGTAGCAGAAATTTTGAGTATTTCGGAGAACCAGTAGCAGAAATTTCGAGTAGGTCGGAGAACTGGCAAATACCACCTCTCGCTAGCCCCAGAGTGGGGTGGGAATGGAAATTTTGCAATATCCTTTTCCTGGAGTGTGGTGGGAATGGAGATTTTGCAGTATCCTTCCCCTGCCATGCCCACCAAGCCACGCCCACAGAACTGGTAGTAAAAAATTGAATTTCACCACTGTGCTGGAGGATCTATCCTAGTGAGCTTGATTGCATTGGGATCCATTTCATCCATCTCCAAGCAGAAATAGGAGGAGTAACTTATCTTCGGTGAATCACCTCACATGTCCTCAGGAAGGTGGCTTGGGAACCATGTGCAACACTGGGGTTTCAGTTTGTTTTCATTTGCTCTAGAATCTCTAGCAAACATTTTCCTAATTTTCTTTTTATCTAGAGATGCATGAGATCTATCACTGAATTGGCCAACACATGCATTTCTAGATGAACCTTCTCATAACAGATATCTTCCAGATTTCTAGCTGGGGTGTTGAGATCCAAAAATATAGTAATGTATTGCTCTTTAAACTAGTGTGATACAGTAATACCTTGGTATTCATCATTAATTAGTTCCAGGGGGGGCAATGAATACCAAAAGCAATGAGTACCAAACAATTTTTTCCCATAAGAAATAATGAAGTGAGTCACAAGGCAGCTGATACCAACGAGTTCTAGTTTGTGCGTTGAGTACGAAATAAAGGATGAGTACCAGGACAAAATTTTCATGCCAAAATACGTTGAGTACCAAATTTGATGAGTTTCAAAGCAGCTGAGTACCAAGCTACCACTGTAATTCCTATACTATATACCGTATTTTTCGGAGTATAAGACACACCTTAGTTTTGGGGGAGGAAAATAGGGGGGAAAAATCTACCTACCAGGTATTCATCTGGCTAGCGTCCTTAGTCTGGTCAGCTTCAGCATATTATTTTATCCCCTGGTTAGGGCTGAAAAAAAATCTTCTTCGGAGGGAGTAGCAATGAAAACAAGCCTGCAAAGACTTAGGGCTGGAAAAACACTTCTTCGGAGGGAGTAGGAATGAAAAAATCCTGCAAGCCGGGAAGATCGTTAGCACCTCGTTAGGGCTGAAAAAACCTTTTTGGGAGGGAGTAGCAATGAAAACAAGCCTGCAAGCCTGGAAGAGTCGGGAAGATCATTAGCACCTTGTTAGGGCTGGAAAAATAGCTTCGAAAAAGCTACATTCGGAGTATAAGACGCACCCAAATTTTCAGCCTCTTTTAGGGGGGAAAAAGTTGCGTCTTATACTCCGAAAAATACGGTATGCAAAATGCAGAAGATTCCCTCTGTATAATATCAATATATCTTTTGTTTGGAAAACACTCATTTTAGATTAACCTATTTTAAAATAAATATTGGTACATTATCTTACCTTAACCTTCTCTTACTGAATTTAAAGTTTGGAAGCCAGACTTCAAAATCATGCACTTAATCTGCATTTTAACTTATACAGGATTATTGGTGGATTATTTAAAAGAATTATTGGTGGCATGCACTAGCAATACTAAAATATTTTAGAATTTAAGAGAGGGTGAATATATGAGTTTCCTCTTGTTAAATTAGATCAATTTGTTAGAGCGCTAGCACTAAATGCAGATAGTTCACACATTACAACTACAATTGGAATGAGAATTTCTGTTGTAAGAAGTGCAGAAAAAACAATTACTACCAACCTGCCTTCCACTGTGGACCTGTATACTGCACCAGTCAAAAAGAGGGCTGTGAAAATATTTACAGACCCCTTGCATCCTGGACATAAATTGTTTCAATTCCTACCCTCAAAACGACGCTATAGAGCACTGCACACCAAGACAACTAGACACAAGAACAGTTTTCCCCCGAAAGCCATCACTCTGCTAAACAAATAATTCCCTCAACACTGTCAAACTATTCACTAAGTCTGCATTACTATTACTATTAATCTTCTCATCGTTCCTATCACCCATCTCCTCCCACTTATGACTTATGACTGTATGACTGTAACTTTGTTGCTTGTATCCTTACGATTTATATCGATTGTTTCCTAGTATGATTTGATTGCTTATTTGTACCCTACGACTATCATTAAGTGTTGTACCTTATGATTCTTGACAAATGTATCTTGTCTTTTAATGTACACTGACAGCATATGCACCAAAGACAAATTCCTTGTGTGTCCAATCACACTTGGCCAATAAAGAATTCTATTCTATTCTATTCTATTCTATTCTATTCTATTCTATTCTATTCTATTCTATTCTATTCTATTCTATTCTATTCTATTCTATTATAAGCAAGGCAGTTGTTAATGTTAAAGTCATGCCTGATTTTTATGAACTTTTCTTGCCATGGCTGTTAAACAAATCACCGGAGTTGTTCAGTGAATCATGTGTTCATTAAGCGAATCCAGCTTTTCCCATTGACTTTGCTTGTTGGAAACTGCCTGGGAAGGTTGCAAATGGTGATCACATAACCCCTGGATGCTGCAACTGTCATAAAAACATACCAGTTGCCAATTGTCCAAGTGAACATGTGACATGGGGATGCTGCAGTGGCCGTAAGTGTGAGGGCCGATCATATAAGTCACGTTTTTTTCATTGCAGTTAAACTTCAAACAGTAGCTAAATGAACGGTTTTAAGCCGAGGACTACTTGTATAGAAAGCCATGTGACACTTTAACATTAGGGTACTATGTATGCCTCAGAAGTAGCTTATTGTACAATGCATTACCTCACTGATTGGGATGCAGTCCCTCTGACAGTGATTCTCTCCTTTATTATCCCTTTCCCAATCAGTCAACCAGTTGCTGACACAAGTGCGATCATTTTTACAAGCTTCATACCTATAAGAGAAAACACAAAAGTAGAGGCCTTATCTGTGTTTTTACCACCCCATGAAATGCAACATAGAATAATGTGTTTTATTTTTAAAAAAATCAAATCAATACTCCTTCAGGATATGATTGGATATTCTTCTTTACAAATGTACAGGGCAGTTTAAAACAAGGACATTTTCAGGACAAGGAGGGGAAGAAAAAATAATATACCTAAACCATGTGGCTTGTTACAATGATAGAATATATGTTAAAAAAGACCTGTAACTTTCCTAGGTGATAGCTATTAAGACTAATAGGTAGGGAAGAATACTTAATGACTAGAGTTGTCGTCAAATCCAAGCTTCCAAAGAGTGATATTTTCTCTTCATCATTGCAAAGTCAACCTAGGGATGAAAATATTCTAGCCTGGAAAGGTAGCATCAGCGTTGGGTTGCTCCTGGTTTGGCCCGGTTCTGCAAACCAGTAGCACCAGCGGTGGGAGGCTCCGCTCTCCCGTCTGGGACGCTTCTGCGCATGCACAGAAGTGTCATGCGTGCAAGTGCACGCGCGAACTGGTAGCAAAGAGTTTTAGAACCCACTACTAGGTAGCACTGGTATGAAGCATACAAAGTGCACTTCATTGTTTCCATTTCTCATTTCTCAAAGTCTTCCAGTGGCTTTTACCATATAATTGGCAGAAAATTGGAAAGGAAGATAAAAAAAGACCACTCTGTTACTGTCATGTTCTAAAGCACTACAGGTCTTGAAATAATACTTTGTAGTAACATGGTTGGTAAAATGTTTCTTTGGAAGTTTTCCACAGCCCCACTACCTCTATCTGGAGTTTATGATTGTGTGTGGGTTCTGAATGAAGCCAGGAGGCCATCTTTTTGAGTTAAGAACCTGAAAACAGAAAGTAGCATCACCTGAAAATTTAAGATTCAGTTAAAAAAAAACTTATGCTAGCCATTCCCAAAATCTTCAACATGTCCAGTTAAATTTTTAATTTTATTTTTTGAATGTTTATTTATTTTATTTATTTATTTATATTTTATTTATTTGTCAAACATGTACAGGATAGTAGTTGTTTGTATAAACGTAAGTAAAAAGTACCGATAAAAGAGGACAAAATGTCAAGACTTTTGCCAGCATCAGCAAAAGAACTTCAGGTAGATCTTTAAACTGTGGCAAACAAAAATTGGTAGCTTGATCTACGCCGGAACAAAACTATTATAAGACAATAATAACGATAGAAAGCCATTGCAAATTCTTTTTTTCCTAAGAAATATCATCTTAAAATGAATGATGCATAGTATCACAAGAATTGTAAATAATACTCTGTTCTGTCCTGGAAAAATGCATGTGGGTTTACTTCTCAACATTTTTTAAATGCTAAGACAAAGTTACTAGTAAGTTAATAAGATTTTAAGAATAATGAAATTGATTGGAAATTTTGATTTCACCCCAAAGAATGAAAAATTAGAATTTAACTGCAAGCAGAATCTTTTTATTTATTTATTTTTGAAAATAGCAAGAAGGTCCACCTACCAGTTATCACAAAATCTTTGGCATATGGGAACAGAAGAAACAGCAGCTGCTCGTTTGGGATGAGCCCAGTGAGCAATATATGGTGAGCACCTATAAAAGCACTCTATTTTCTTCATGTAAGTTTCACACCTGTTTTTATGGAGAAAATATTCACTGTTATTCTATGAAAAATCTTCAACAAACCAAATGGAAAATTGGTTGGGAAGTTTAATTCAGTTGTTCCTTAGACTTGTACTCCTAAAATTATACTACAATTTTATTTAAGTAAATACTAAGTTTCATATCAAGGCTACATTAATACTTTATTAATCTCATTGATAACCCTGGGTAGCAACACCAAAGGGTTGAATAGATTTATTATTTATGTATTTATAACATTTATAGGTCACCCATGTTACCCCTTTTTTCACCTAGTCTCTCTTGTGACATTGTCTTAATTACAGGTAGTTCTTGATTTAACAACCACAATTAAGCCCAACATTTCTGTAGCTAAGTGGGACAGTTCAGTGAATTTTGCCCCATTTTACAACCTTTCTTGCCAAAGTTGTTAAGTGAATCACTGAGGTTGTTAAATTAGTAACACCGTTGTTAAGTGAATCTGGCTTCCCCATTGACTTTGCTTGTCAGAAGGTGGTCACATGATCCTGGGACATGGCAACCATCATAAAGATGAGCCAGTTGCTAAGTGTCTGAATTTTGATCATGTGACCATGGGGATGCTGCAACTGTAGTAAACATTTTTCAGTGCCATTGTAACTTTGAACGGTTACCAAATGAACCGTTGTAAGTTGACGGCTACCTGTATTTGCCTTAATTCAATTGCCTTGCATTGAATTAATATACTATAAGTCACTTTGGGAATCTTTGGATTTTGGACAATAAAAAAATTATTAATATAATTCTACTTTTAGAAGAAGAAGAAGAAGAACAGCAACATCTGGAGCACCACTTGAATATCATCAACATTAACAAAATCACCATCTCTCAATCGGAAAAGGCAGCTTTTCTTGGAACAGCTTGCATCCTGCGACGATACCTTTAAAGCCATCAAAAAACATCTGCCTATCCTAGGTCCTTGGTAAAGACTCAATAGTTGGATAAAAATGTCAAATCTAGTCTAAACATCTGGCTGATTGCACAACAAACCATAATAATGTATTAAATGTATACTTATGTCACCCAATTTCCAGGGACTCTTTATGTTATGCTGTTGTTACAAACAGCAATTATGGCAGAATTATGGCAAATAGCATATTCCTAGAAACATGTGGAAAATAAAAACAAAATAAAACCTACGCTGGGCTTAGATTTCCACATCTGTTCCAGAAGGTAGTATGTATTTTAATGACTGGTGAATGAGCCAGTTCTTCTGTAATGTCTGGATAGCAACAGGCGGCTGTGGGAAATTAGATTCCAAAGAATTGTTAATAAAGGCTTACTTTCTAACACAATTATAACTGTGAGGCCTCTGACCTAGTTAAATACCCACAAAAGCCAAGGTTGTTGCAATTGGAATTAAATTGTGGGGCACTTTTAGATGAAGAATTGTTTTGTTCCCCTTCTTGCAAATCCTCTTGAAAATTCAACTTGTCTGTCTCCTAAATCTAGGAAACTATTAGAGAACTGACAGCTAATTAATACAGTAGTTACTTTTTCATGCCAACATCTGAGCAAGGACAGCTTTTGCCACTACGTAATTACTTACTTTGCCTGTTTATTTCATACCTAAATGTCCTTCCTGTCTTAAAAAAACCTCTCCCTCTCCCTCCCTCCCTCCCTCCCTCCCTCCCTCCCTCCCTCCCTCCCTCCCTCCCTCCCTCTCTCATCTATCTATCTATCTATCTATCTATCTATCTATCTATCTATCTATCTATCTATCTATCTATCTATCTATCTATCTATCTATCTATCTATCTATCTATCTATCTATCTATCTATCTATCTATCCTCACCTTTCTTTATCTTACTAAAAAGTGTTACATGACAACCTCAGCTAGGTGGCAGAGGTGGATGCCTATGGGCTCATCTATAGTGACTATGCGTCTGTGTGTCTCTGTGTGTGCAGCAAAATTTTTACATTTGGAATGTAGGAGGAAGTAAGAATTGAAAGAAAATATAATAGATATGTGGGGAATCTGTAAAACAAAGAAAAGAAAGAATTTAACAGAACTGAAAGAAGGGAGTATGATTTTGTGACCTATGGGGAAGTGACAACAGTAGTTTGAAAGAAAGTATTACACTTGTGTCAGAAATTATGACTTGATAGCATCTATACTGTTGTGCAAATGTTGGAAAGTAGAAATTCCTATGGTGGTGATAGTTGCACATTAATCTCTAGTGAACCATGATAATAAAAGAACTAGGGATGAGTTTGAAGAAAATTGTGGATCATTCTTTATTCTATTAGCGACTATGAGTCGATGGGTGGGAAAAGATGAATTTTTATTTATTTATTTAGTTATTTTTGTCAAGTACGTGTTGGTAATATACATAGATATAACATTGTTTATATACATAAGATGAGTACTGATAAGAGGGAACATTAGGACAGGGACGGTAGGCACGCTGGTGCACTTATGCACGCCCCTTACTGGCCTCTTAGGAATCGGGTGAGGTCAACAGTGGACAGTCTAAGGGTAAAGTTTTGGGGGTTTGGTGACAAAACCACAATGTCAGGTAGTGAGTTCCAGGCATTTACCACTCTGTTGCTAAAGTCGTATTTTCTACAGTCAAGTTTGGAGCGGTTCACTTTGAGTTTGTATCTGTTGTGTACTCGTGTATTGTTGTGGTTGAAGCTGAAGTAGTCGTTGACAGGAAGGAAGTTGTATCAGATAATTTTATGAGCTATGCTTAGGTCGTGCCGAAGGCGACGCAGTTCTAAGCTTTCTAAGCCCAGGATTTCAAGTCTGGTTGCGTAAGGTATTCTGTTGCGAGTAGAGGAGTGAAGGACTCTTCTTGTAAAGTATCTCTGGACACTTTCTAATGTATTTATGTCCGATATGCAGTGTGGGTTCCAGACACATAAGCTGTATTCAAGGATTGGTCTGGCGAATGTTTTGTATGCTCTTGTTAGTAGTGTGATATTACCGGAGAAGAAGCTACGTAAGATTAGGTTAACAGTTCTTGAAGCCTTTTTGGTGATGTTGTTGCAGTGGGCTTTGGCACTTAGGTCATTTGAGATGAGTATTCCAAGGTCTTTGACAGGGTGAGGGTCGTCTGCAAGGTCTTGTCTGTTCAGCTTGTATTTGGTGTTCTGATTTTTTTTGCCAATGTGTAGGACAGAGCATTTGTTGGTTGAGATTTGGAGTTGCCAGATGTTTGACCATTCTGACACAAAGTCTAAGTCTTTTTGGAGGATAGCAGTGTTGTCAGTGGTGTTGAAGAGTTTTACATCATCAGCGAAGAGAACACATTTGGTCCTCCTATCCTTTTGGCCAATGGATATTTGGCCTTTTGTCTCCAGTTGACACTGGAATGTACCAGCTCCATGTTTACACAATGATATACCTGACCTGAGCAGCACTGGCTCCCATCTCACTTGCTTTTACTCATTGAATTACTTATATAAAAGAAGTATGTTGAGCTGATTTGTTCAATAGAGTGGATGAATGAAGGGCTAACTGCTAAACTAGTATATGAAGGAGGTGTCAATGGGATTACGAAGGCCACCAGTCATGGTTGGAGGGAGTCCATGAGGTTCTCAGAAAAGTGAATTGAGAAGTTTAAAGAGCAAAATGCAATGTGTGATGTATGGATATGTATGGAAGAACAATGATTTATTTCTTCGCAGAAGTAATCAGTTAACCCCTAGTGTGCATGCATGTGGATATAACACACACACACACACACACACACACACACACACACACACACACACACACGCACACATAACTGTATCATGACATTTAGCTCAGATTAGTGGCATGAACAAATGATAAAAGTACAAAGTAATCTTTCAAGCCCCCTGTTAACAAAGGCAGCAACACACAGCCTGTTGGCCATATACAGTCTAATTTTTGACAGTTTTACAGCACTTACATTTGGCATATAGGGTACATTCCTGCAAGTATTTCTCTTGGGTAGGCCTTTGCTTGTGACCAGCCCCTCTCAGACATGTTTGTCTCTTTCCAGTGCTAGGCATTAAGACAGCAAGGAACAGGAGCACTGAAAATCGCAACATCTTCTTGTTACTGCTATTCTTGTCAGGGATCCTGTATGGAAGATGACATTTCCGTCATAATGGTGGTTTATGAAATGTAGGGGCAACCTTAATGTGAAATGTCAGAAAATAGTGCAACTGAAATCTAGTATGTGGAACATGGGTTTTCCTTCTTATCCTCCTTAAACAATTGAACTGAAAATATATTTATTTATTCAATTTAAATTTTCTGTTCAAATGAATGTGTAGAAAATTTTGCTTTAAAGCAAATATGTCTCAAAGAGCAACCAATTATTTTCCTGCCTCACCCCTTTCTTCCTCTAACTCCCTTGCCTGAAGAAGAGTTTTAGAAATTAGAAAGCTTCCAGTAAGTTTCTAAAATGTGGTTTGATAAAATATGATCCCTATAAATTTGGATTTTTTTTTCTCATGGTGAATACTGTACAATTATTGTTGCTTTTGAACTGAGAATATCAGCATACCTTGTGCAACTATTTCAATTCAAGAACTTTGTTTGTGGTTTCCATCAGTAGTGGGTTCCTACCGGTGCGGTCCGGTGCGGCGCACCGGTAGCGACCCGCTGGTGACGTCATGCGGTCGGTCCCGGTCCCTAGGCGCCGCCATTTTTTTCCTGAATTTTTTTGAATTTTTCTCAATTTTGGGGGGATTTTTTTATTTTCTTCTGCTTCTGAGCATGCGCAGAAGCCGGGTTTCCGGCACTGCGCATGCGTTTCCATTTTGATTTGGGCGGGTTTTTTTTTTTTTGAATTTTTTCGGGGGGTTTTGCACTGTGCAAAAACTTCTTCCGTGCCAGGAGCAGAAGCCTCCGTCCTCCGCCTGGGTCGTTTGGAGAAGGGAAGCAAAGTGTTTTCGGGAGGCAGCCACCTAGAGGTAAGAAAACAAACAACTGAGGGAAGGAGCCCCCGAAACTGCCGGCATTGCGGATCCACGCAGTTCCTCGGCTCATGTGGGCTGCAGCTGAGCCCACTGCCATGAGCCCGCGGATGGAGGCACCCCTGCCCAGCCAGATCTTTCCAGATTTCACTTAGAAGAAAGCGCAGCTCATGGCTGCTACATTTCTCTGTGCTGCGCCAAATGATTTTCCATAAAGAGCAACGAAGGAGAGAAACAGCCGCTGACTTGGAGAACACGTGGACTGGAGCAGCTCTGGATGCTCTCCACTGGCTGTTGTTTCACTTTCATTGTTTTTGCTGGGATATTTTGCACCGCGAAATGTAGAAGCCATGAGCTAGGCTTTCCTCCAAGTCTCATCCGGAAAGCTCTGTGCAGAGAGAAGTACCTGTTTCCCTCTGCATCCTTGCACCTACTTAGCTCAGCTCCTCTGGGCTCTGCCTACGGCACTTTAAAACACGCTTCTGCCCGCGAGGAAGAGGGGGCGAGCATCGATCCCTGCCTCCGTGCAGGCAGGAGCGCGTTTCAAAACGCTGCCGGAGGGAGCCCAGAGCAGACGAGCCAGTCCAGCAAGTGAGGGAGGCGTCGGCAAGATAGCTGTCCCTTTCAGCTCTGCCTCTTGCCGCCACCTTCCTCACTTGCCAGGATCTCCCTCGTCGTTTGCTTCCCTACCACACGGGCGGGCGGGGCGGGGGTTGGAGTAGGCGGCGGCGGCGGCGGCGTTCCTGCATCTATGGTGAAATTTAAGCCAAACAAGACGCCTGCTGGTGCTTTCGCAGCGAGAGGGAGGATGAGGTGAGAGGTGGCTTCTGGAAGGCTGCGGCGTATGGCGGGTGCTTCCAGGTCCCGGCCGGGGGTCGCTCCCGGGGGAACCACGCCAAGCGAGGTAGTTGGGTGGATTGCTCCCCTCCCCTCCCCTCGGAGGAAGAAGGTGCCTCTTGCCGCCACCTTCCTCACTTGCCAGGACCTCCCTCGTCGTTCGCTTCCCTCCCACACGGGTGGGCGGGCGGGCCGGGGGCTGGAGTAGACGGCAGCGGCGTTCCTGCATCTATGGTGAAATTGAAGCCAAACCAGATGCCGGGAGGGTTTCAAGACGCCTGCTTGTGCTTTCGCAGCAAGAGGGAGGATGAAGTGAGAGGCGGCTTCTGGAAGGCTGCAGCGTATGGCGGGTGCTCCGAGAACGAAAGAAGTCGGGGATACCCCGTTTCCCCGCCCACGGCTCCCTCTTCCTCAGTCAGGACTGCTGCGCCCAGACCCGCTCGCCCTTTCCTTCCTTCCTTCCCTCCTTCGCCGCCGGCCATCGTTCCATTCAGCTCCTTCATGTGCGGGTGTCTGCCGAAAGGATTTGCCTTGTCGTCGCCGTCTCCCGCGGGGCTCGAGTGAGGAAGGCGGCAGCGACAGGGACGACAAGGCAAATCCTTTCGGCAGACACCCGCACATGAAGGAGCTGAATGGAACGATGGCCGGCGGCGAAGGAGGGAAGGAAGGAAGGAAAGGGCGAGCGGGTCTGGGCGCAGCAGCCCTGACTGAGGAAGAGGGAGCCGTGGGCGGGGAAACGGGGTATCCCCGACTTCTTTCATTCTCGGAGCACCCGCCATACGCTGCAGCCTTCCAGAAGCCGCCTCTCACTTCATCCTCCCTCTCGCTGCGAAAGCACAAGCAGGCATCTTGAAACCCTGCCGGCATCTGGTTTGGCTTCAATTTCACCATAGATGCAGGAACGCCGCTGCCGTCTACTCCAGCCCCCGGCCCGCCCGTGTGGGAGGGAAGCGAACGACGAGGGAGGTCCTGGCAAGTGAGGAAGGTGGCGGCAAGAGGCACCTTCTTCCTCCGAGGGGAGAGGAGGGGAGCAATCCACCCACCTACCTCGCTTGGGGCGGTTCCCCCGGGAGCGACCCCCGGCCGGGACCTGGAAGTGCGATGCTCTTCCAGGCTTCTCTTCCAGGACTTGGCGTCTTGGAAGAGGGCTGGGCAAGGGAGAAAGGAGCCGCGGTGGGAATTGGTTTGCAGGGAGAAAGGAAGGAAGGAAGGAAGGAAGAGAAAGAAAGATGAAAGAAAGAAAGAAGGATGGAAGGAAGGAAGAAGAAAGAAGACAGACAGACAGACGGAAGGAAGGAAGGAAGGAAAAGGAAGGAAGGAAGGAAGGAAGGAAGGAAGGAAGGAAGGAAGGAAGGAAGGAAGGAAGGAAGGAAGGAATGTGCCCTGCTGGGGATGATGGGACTTAGTGGGCACCCAGTTAGGAAAGGGCACCTGTTCTTCCCTGCCCCTCTTCCCCAGAACCAGGGGAGGGAAGGATCCTCCCCTCCAGCAGCTCCATTGCCCTGGCATGACTGGGGCAGGCAAAGCCGTTGGTTGCTGGTGCCCAAGTCGGCTCTTGCATGGGCTTCACCAGGCTGCAGACTGGCAGAAGAGCTTCCCAGGTGGTGCAGCTCAACTTGTAGCATGCTGCACCAAAAAGAGACTTCCTCTTCACCTGACAACAATTACAGGTAGTCCTCAACTTACAATTTAGTGATCGTTCAAAGTTAGAGCGGCACAGAAAATAAAGGTAACTTATGACCGTTTTTCACACTTATGACTGTTGTAGCATTCCCCACGGTTATATGATCAAAATTCAGACGCTTGGCAACTGGCTCATATTTATGACGGTCGCCGTGTCCCGGGGAGACACGGGATCCCCTTCTGCGACCTTCTGGCAAGCAAAGTCAATGGGGAAGCTGGATTTTCTTAACAACGGGGTTACTCACTTATCAACTGCAGGGATTCACTTAACAACTGCAGCAAGAAAAGTTGTAACATGGAGCAAACCTCGCTTAACCAATGTCTCACTTAACAGCAGAAATGTTGGGCTCAGTTGTGGTCGTAAGTTGAGGACTACCTGTATAAAAAGGGTTCTTGCTCAGAATGAAGGGTTCGGCTGGGAGGCCACTCAAAGACAGCCAGGCAGGGCCGGAAACCCTCGGTGGCCCGGGGGAAAAGAAAGGAAAGGAAAGGAGGAAAGGAAAGGGGGAGGGGGAGGGGAGGGAAGGAGGGAAGGAAAGGAAAGAAGGAAAGGGGGAAGGGAGGAGAGAGGAGGAAATGGAAAGAAAGGAGGAAAGGAAAGGAATGGAACTGGAAAAGAAAGGAAAGGAAAGGGGGGGAGGGGAGGGACTACAACTACAGCTCTGGAATATGAGACTGACTTTCCCACCAACATCAGCAAGCCACCCTCAGTCTGCCCATCTTCATTTTCCTTCACTCAGATTGACCAAGCTTCTTGAGGGAAGGAACACAAAAGAGGTTTCCAGGCTGTGTGCCTGGACCAGGCACTTTCTCGGGCCTCCCACCCAGAGGCCTCGCAGAAGCAGACAGGTAGGCCTGAAAGATGGCTGAGCTCCCCCCCACCAGTGGTTCACGGGATTTAAAATTATGAATTTGGTGGTCCCTGGGGTCCAAAAGGTTGGAGACCCCTGGTCTATCACATTCTTGGGCAAAGCATGTGAGCCATTTCCTCCTTTCAGTGGTCCATGAAAGTACATCTATAGTATGTAGATAATGAAGTTGAAAAAAGGTGAACAACATTTTTACAGATCTATAGATACCTTGAGGCTGGGTGTGACAAGGAATGGCTGGGAGGGGAGGGGCCAGGTGAGGCACCCCTTGAAGTGAGTGACATTAAGTGGCCACACCCACGCAGTCACATGACCGGCAAGCCACTCCCACACAGTCACATGACCGGCAAGCCACTCCCACCTGGTCACATGGCCGGCAAGCCACTCCCACCCGATCACATGACCACCAAGCCACACCCACAAAATAAGCCACGCCCACAGAGTGGTAGTAAAAATTTTGGGAACCCTCCACTGGTTTCCATATCTCAACTTTCTATAAAGTGGACAGTGTGGACAAAGTCTCCCCATAACAGGCATGCAACATGTATATATACCGTATTTTTATCACCCATCTCAGTATGCATCTTATCTCTCAGGCCATAAGATGTAATATAAACAAATATTAGTAAATGGGGTTGAAGCAGCTTTTGGCATTGTGGGAGTGGCCAAGTAATTAATGAGAATTAACTATGTACTATACTACATTAATATTCTTAAGTAGCAAGATGTGCTCCAGCACAAAATCTCCAACTTGAAAAAGTTTTGTGTTCACTACTCTGTGTACCATGTAATCTTTGGAGTGTATTAACAATGGCTTCTTTACCCTGTTGGCTTTCTATATTTATCTTCTCATTAGCAGAATATATATGTTGCTTTATATTATGAATCCCACCAAATGGTATAAAAAAGACACAGACATTTGACTTCTTAATATCTCTTGAGGAATTGAGATATTTCTTGGGTTCCAAACTTCCTGGCCATTGCAGAATATCAAGAAGTTAATGTTGTTTCACAATATAGAACACAGAACAATAGAGTTAGAAGGGACCTTGGAGGTCTTCTAGTCCAACCCCCTGCTTGAGCAGGAGACCCTATACCACTTCAGACAAATGGTTGTCCAGTCTCTTTTTGAAAGCCTCCAGTGTTGCTTGGATTTCTCTTTAATTGTATTGAAACAATAAAACGTTGAAAACATTTTTTTTCTTCTCTGAGAAACTTTGACCTGGATTAATAAACAGTATTGCATAATTAAAAAACTTTTCTGTATTAGAAACTTAAACTGGAGTAACAATTGGTGTATGTGTGGCATTTCCTTTTGTTTGCTAATTTATAATGTACAAGAATACCAGAGCAAGACAACCTTTTTCCAGGTGAAGGACAAATGGGCCAGAAAGCAATTTAACTCCAATCTCCAATCCTCCTTGACACAATAAATAAATTAAATATTATTGTTTCAAAACATGAATTAACCCATATTTCCAATAATTAACATTTGATTTTTACAAGATGTGAAATATAGATGATTTGGTTACTGAGGAGTTAAGAAGAATTAAGCATTTCCCTTGCCAGGGCACTTAAACTACAATTCCAAATTGTTGACAAATATTGTTTTTCCCCTGGTATGATTATTAATTGTAGTAGTTTTGGCATAATATGGATGGTGGTTACTTGAGCATTACAACATCTGTTTACTGATGGTCTCATCATCTTCAGGACGTACAGTAACTTTATATATACACGTGTGTGTGTGTGTGTGTGTGTGTGTGTGTTGTGTAGGTGTTTTTAAATTATGCAACACTGTTTATTATCCAGGTCAAAGTTTCTCAGATAAAAAAATATATTTTCAATGTTTTTATTGTTGCAATACAATTAAAGAGAAATCCTGGTGCCTGCCTGGACAAATCCCTTGTAGTTTTCTTGGCAAGGTTTCGGAAGGGATTTGCCATTGCATTGCTTCCTCTTCCTAGGGCTGATAGAGTGTGTCACTAGCCCATGGTCACCCATCTGGTTTTGTGCCTTAAGGTAGGACTAGAATTCAGTCTCCCAATCCTTGGCCTGGTGCCTTAATTGCCACACCAAACTAATTCTTGTGTCCCTGTCTTATATTAATTATATTAAATCATTGCTACTTGTGCATACACCTTTGCAAACATGAACCTTTATTTCCATTCACTTATTCTAAAATTAAAATAATACACTGTCATTTTATGGAGTCTCTGGATTTTAGATTCTTTTGTTTTGAGGAACTGGTATTTAAACATCCCTTATCAATTTAGCAACCTTCCACACTGTTTAACTGTTTTCACTTCCCAAATTCCTAGAAACAGTTTGAGGCCAATTTGTGATTATTCTCACACCCATCATGCTTGAAATGCAATGAAACCATATGAGAACTAGTACTCTCCAGCTAACCATTTTTAAAATGTGATGAATAAATAAAAAAAATAACGAATTGATAGAAGGCCATAAAATGGTATCCAATTGGGGACCTTCACAGTCTATTTCATTCTCTGATTAAAATATTTGTTATGCACTGGGAGAGGGAGGATGGCTTTATATTTATTAAAATAGCAGAAAAATTAAAGCTTGAAGTTATGATAGCTTATTTCCAGCAGGAGTTACAATACATTGTATAATACGCTGTATAATGTAACGATAATGTGATTTACATTGAACAATAATGTAGTTATTTTTATTTAGCATGTTATATGAACACACCTGCCATTTATTAACTATACCTAGGGTGCAATGTGTTGTACAAGTTCAGCTATTGCATAAAGAAGATCATTAAGAGCAGAGTTTCATATCTGATGCGAAGATGAATTATAAGTAAAAACAGGCCTATAAATGCATTTAATATGTTGCTTCTCTTTGAACAACCTGGAGTGGAATGAAGACAAAGAATAAAGGAACAATGCCTCCAAGAAAGGAGACTAGCTGTTTACAGTATGTAAACGTCTAACTTAAAAAGCCATTATGATACCCACTCATTTTTCCTTCCAAAAGGGAAGTTTCCATCATAAAATGCTGAACATCCTTTTAGGTATAGATTTGCCAAAGCAAGGATTACAGAATTAGTATTGGTAATTGTTCTAATTAATCAGTTCTAAGGCAAATGAAGCCAAATTGAGTGCTTACCTCTTTGGTTGGCCTTCTGTTCCTTTCTTTTCCCTCTGGAAGGAGACTGAGGGAAAAAAAGTTTCTGATCTTTTCGGTCTATTATACCCTCTGTATATATTGATTGTCAGCAAAAAACATAGTTTGCAAAGTAAAGATTCCTAGACTTTTGCAAAAGCTAACAGTCTTATCTCTGGGTCATTTATAGCTGGGATGTTGACTTACTTGCTTTGTTGGATTAGAGAAAACATTTTAACTCTAGAAACAGCCAATCAGAAACCTCTACAGAAGGCCTGAAAACTTGCAATTCATCTAATAAAGTGCTACAGATAGACATTGGAAGATAATGCTCATAATCAGTTAGAACTGGATCACATTGCCCATTTACTGATTTGAACAATTAGGTGTACAGTATTGATCTTGAGGCTGCAGAATTGTCTTTGAAGTATAAAGCTGCAACAGGTCCCTCTTCTTCCTTCATATTTTAAAATCTCCTTTTAGTTAAGGGTATAAACTGACTTAAGGCAGCTTGGGAATCAGGTTTCCTATTAATAAAACCATAATTACTGAACTTCTGGTAGGCTGCTATGATAGATGTGACTGTGCTAGTTATGCAGATGTTTGTACTTATAAAATGTCAGTTACATAACTGATTTTTTGATACTCTAGGAATAAGACTGCAAAGGTTGGGGAGTGTCATTGTAATACATCTGGAAGATACCGGATTGGGAAAACTTAGTTACAAACAAGCCTGTCATTTATTTTATTTAGTTATTTAAAAAAATTACATTTCTAGTTTCTTTGAATGTGGAGCAAAATATAATTATTTGCCCTCTTTTTGCTTGTTTTCAGAAAACAATTCGAAACTTTATATTAAAAGGCATAATAAATATTACATATAAAAAACCACAATCCTTGAAATCAAAACTTCACACAAATAAAGATCATTTTAAAATTTTCTATGCGTTTTATAATGAATTACTAATGATCAGATAAAGTTGTAAAACAGGTAAAAATTAAGAACATCTTTGTTGTTACCAGTCTGTATTTGCTATCTGTTAATAATAGGATCACCTCTTTTTGAAGCAGCAGCAATTCCATAAGGAAAGAGAAGGAAAGTATTAAATTTTCAATTTTATGTGAAGCTGGGCACCAAGTTTTTGATGGCTGTTAGTGATGCAGAAAACATTGTTTCCAGGACAGAAGCCACAAATTGTAATAACTGTATATTTATTAATAAGTGTGGTGGTGTCTAAGCTCAAAGGTTCTAAATTGTGGGTGAAAAAATAACATAAAAGTTTCTATGATGGAATTTACTTTATATTTACCTAAAATACCAAGTAAACTTCATGCCTTGAAATTTTGTGTGTCTGCAAAGATAGATATGGTAGATAAATTATAATGACAATTTTGTACAGAAATGGAGGCTTGTTACTAGACAACCAAAACAGCAATACATTACAAAACTATTTTATTTTCCTTTGTTACCCCCCCCTCCCCCAAATTGCCACATATCAACTGGGGTTCACAAATTATATTCTACTGTTATGTGTTTTATGGCGTAACACATTGTATAAATTAGCCTGTCAGTTTATGTTTTCAGTCTTTTCCTATGATTCTAATATTTTTTCATATATTTTGACACAACTAATTAACCTTTTATGGATGTATGTGAGATATTCCAAAATGTCTTTTACCAGTAAATGTCCCACCTCACTCATGGAAAGTTCTTTCAGACAAGATATTAGCAAATATATTTGAAAACTGATCAGGTCGAACTGACCAGGACTATGTCACCCGGATGATAACATAAGTAGTGATTATTACTAAAGCTCTGCAAATATACAGTCAACCTTTAACAATTTTCCTGTTTTTTTAAAAAAATCTATATATTGATTTCTTTCCAGGCTGAAAACTCTTGTCATCTAATATGGAGCAAGACTGACAACTGAGAATAATGCTAAAATCAAGACCAGTCACATAATTCTTGTTAAGAGAAGATGCTATAACAAGAAATAGCAATAGCACTTAGACTTATATACCGCTTTACAGCCCTCTCTAAGCAGTTTACAGTGTTAGTATATTGCCCCCAACAATCTGGGTTCTCATTTTACTGACTTCGGAAGGATGGAAGGCTGAGTCAACCTTGAGCCTGGTGAGATTTGAACTGCCAAATGTACACTGCGAGCATATGCACCAAAGACAAATTCCTTGGCCAATAACACTTGGCCAATAACACTTGGCCAATAACGAATTCTATTCTATTCAGCCGGCAGTCAGCAGAAGTAGCCTGCAGTACTGCACTCTAACCACTGCGCCACTGTGGCTCATAACTAATACTGTCATAGCATAAAATAATACAGCTATAATATAGTGAAAATTAGTCACTGAAGAATATTTTTCCAGATGTGGGCAAACTTTGGGGGTTAGTGGGTATTATACACAGGTCCTCCTCGGTTTACAACCATTTATTTAGTGACAATTCAAAATTACAACAGCACTGAAAAAAGTGACTTATGACAGTTTTTCATACTTACAGCATCCCCCTGGTCATGTGATCAACATTCGGGTGCTTGGTACTGGCATGTATTTATGACAGTTGCACTGTCCTGGACTCATGTGATCACAATTTATAACCTTCCCAGCTGGTTTTCGACAAAGTCAATGGGGGAAGCCAGGTTCACTTAACACCCCATGATTCGGTTAACAAGAGTGGCAAAAAGGTTGTAAAATGGGGCAAACCTCACTTAACAACTGCCTTGATTACCAATAGAAATGTGCTCAATTGTGGTTGTTAAGTCGAGGACTACCTATATAGAGATTAGGTCATGCTTTGTGCTTTCTGAAAAGAACTGCTACAACTAAGAATGGCTGCTATGATCAGCATGGTGAGACCAAAAACACTGTTTGTCAAAAGGTAAATTATTGAAAATGAGCTGTCTATCACTTTGTTTGCAGCAGAGAGGAAAAGCAAACATAAATACAATTACTGCCTAGAGCAGTGATGGCGAAGCTTTTTTTTCTCGGGTGCCAAAAGCGTGTGCGCACGCGCTATCACGCATGCGCGAGTGCCCACACCCATAATTCAATGCCTGGGGAGGGCAAAAATGGCCTCCCCTGTCCCCCCAGAAGCCCCCTGGAAGCCTAAAATGCCCCCCCAGAGCCACCGTGCAAGCGGAAAATCAGATGGCTGGGGCGCACATGTGCTCTGGAGCTGAGCTGGGGCAACGGCTCGCGTGCCGGCAGATATGGCTCCGCGTGCCACCTGTGGCACGCGTGCCATAGGTTCGCCATCACTGGCCTAGAGCATTAATAATGAAAATTTATTTAACATACAAAATAATATTACTATAATGAATTGTATTAATTTCATTTAATGACCATCACCCCCCAAATTATGTGTCCATGGATTTAAGAGACTAGGAAGGTGCTTTGTATCTCACCTGTAGTCACAGCCTAAAGGATTTTTGGACCCATTTTCTTTTCCTAGGGAAGTATTCCTGGCTGTCCGGTTTAGAGGAAAATATTTTCATCTAGGTATATATATATATATGGCAAATATTTAACCAGGTCAAAAGATGCTATCCAACAATAACTGGACAGTATATGAGATATTTTTCTAAATTGTTGTATATATAAATTGTGTGTGTTATTGCTTTTATAATTTTTAAATTGTATCTTTCATTGTCATATTGTTTACTTCTATGGATCATAGATAAAAATACTAAATGAAAATCTAATTGTGAATAGAAGCATGCATAGTATGTGTGCACTGATATCCAAAATAATACATTTTATGAATAGTGTAAATGTATGCATGTCTACTCAGATAGAAACCTAATTTTAAAGTAAAAATTTCTTGGATTCTATTTCTAGATATAAGTTAGCGGTAACACTAAGATTAGAGCATTTATTCATACTGAAGAGTGGAAACAAGGCTGTTTATTCTATCAGTGCAATTCTAAAGCCCCAAAGGCACTTGCAACAGCTTAAAATTGGTTTATTAGTTAATAGCTGTTCCACAATTTGCTGTTCAATGTTGATGCTTAATGTTTGAAGTCATGTAATAGGAAATTGTGGGGAGGAAATAATATTATATGTATTAAATCAAATTGAATTTAAATCATATTTACTTTTTATCCCAAGATCTGGCCACATTTTGGAACATGATCCCATCCTTGGACTGCTATAATTAAACAGAAGCTCTCTCTGTCTGTTCAAAATTTTAATACTTGTTTTGCTAAACAAAGAAATCTTATGATATCAATGACTTCATTTGTTGTAAAGACTTAACAACTGCATAAAACTCAGAAGAAAAAATTAACCTTTTATGGGACTAGCAGAAAACTATTTAAGAAAGAACTATTCAAAAATGGTGATGGTCAGTTTACTTGTGAAAACTCTTCGTTTTGATGTGTAAGTAGCCAAACCAATTCAACAATAAAGACAAAGTACTTCATTTACTATAACATTCCCTTCAGTTATAACACTGATGGTGTGTATCTCTGCCATGGATGCTGCTGATAGTTTCAGTTATAATGGGCTATTATATAAATACTCCTGTGTAAATGAATTATAGGTAGTCCTTGACCTATGACCAGGTGCTTAACAAATGTTCAGTTACAATGAGCTTGAAAAAAAAAATTACAATCTGTCCCTGAAGTTATGACTGCTGTACCATCTTTGTAGTCATGTGATTGCATTTTGGTTGCTTGGCAACCAGCTTGCATTTACAATTGGTTGTAGCATACTGCAGTCATGGTGATTTCTTGTTATGATTTTTTTGCCATATTCCAGCAAAAAAATTGCCAATTTGACAAAGCAGATTCACACTTATGAGTAGGTAGTTCTCTTAACAGCTGGAGTGACTCAATGTCATAAAAACTGTTTTGGATTGAGTCTGGTCATGTGGTGCCTTGACTTAGAACTGCAAAAATTATGACTAAAATTCTGATCCAATTGTGTTGTAAGTTGAGGACTACTTGTATCCTAAAAACTCACAGAAATCATTATTTTCTTTAGTAATGATAATTATTTCAAACAATTCATCATGCTGCTAGCATTTTTTAAAAAGACTTCCTGAGATTACAGTAGTTGTTAGCCCTTCAAAAACAGATTGGCCAAGATTTTATTCATAGAATTTAGAAGCTGTTGCGAGAGACACTGGCTGAGCCAAGGGGAGGCGTCAAATGGGGAATTAGTCTGGAATCCCTACGTGAGCATAAGAGAGCAAAGTCTGACTCCCTTTCAATGCCATTAAATCTTATCTAGTTTTACCCAGGTACAAACTGTCAGAGAAGATTCCCGTGTATAGGCTTGAGCACACCGCCCCCCCAGCTAATTGAACTCTTCATGTGTGGATCTGATTGTTCGTGCCCGAGTCTAATTTCTCCACTGTCTCCTTTCCAAGAAGTTACTCTGACATCAAAAAACAGGTCAAGCTGTTAATATTTGACAGGGTATGACTGTTATCCAATATTGTTGCCTGCCTTGCAGCTGGAAATCCACTTTCAGACCAAACTCCAGACATGGGTTCAGAAATAGCTCAACAGGTCACAGACATGGAACATTTATTTATTTATTTATTTATTTATTTATTTATTTATTTATTTATTTATTTATTTATTTATTTATTTATTTATTTATTTATTTGTCAAACATGTACAGGATAGTAGGTGTTCATATAAACAAGTAAAAAAACTTACCGATAAAAGAGGACAATAGGACAGTAGGACAGTGACGGTAGGCACAGTGGTGTGCTTATGCACACCCCTTACAGACCTTTTAGGAACGGCGTGAGGTCAACTGTAGACAGTCTAAGGTTAAAGTTTTGGGGGTTTGGGGAAGAAACCACAGAGTCAGGTAGTGCATTCCAGGCATTGATCACTCTGTTGCTGAAGTCGTATTTTCTGCAGTCGAGTTTGGAGCGGTTTACATTTAGTTTGAATCTATTACGTGCTTGTGTATTGTTGCGGTTGAAGCTGAAGTAATCATTGACAGGAAGGACATTGTGGTATATGATTTTATGAACTACATTTAGATCAGATTGAAGGCAACATAGTTCTAAATTGTCTAATCCCAATATTTCAAGTCTGGTGGAATAAGGTATTCTATTGCGAGCAGAGGAGTGGAGGACCCTTCTTGTGAAATATTTCTGGACTCTCTCAATTGTATTAATATCCGATATGCAGTGCAGGTTCCAGACAGGTGAGCTGTATTCGAGAATTGGTCTAGCAAATGTTTTGCATGCTCTGGTTAGCAGTGTAATATTGCCAGAGAAGCCAAGCAAGATTAGATTAACAACTCTTAGTGCCTTTTTGGCAATGTTGTTACAGTGGGCTTACACACTTACAACCCATTAGGCAACTCAATTAGGCATCCCAAACACTGGCACCCACTCCCACAATCCTTCTTCACCACACATTAAGGATAGTGGTAATGTTTCTCCTGCTGTCAAGCCATATGTTCTAGCATGAAAAAAAAACCTGGAGCTGGAAAACCCACCCATCATTGTCCTAACCTAGTCTTGCATTTGGACAGTAAAGACAGCAGCACTGGTCAGCTGCATAAGGATCAGCAGTGGGGCAGCACGGCAAGTTGCACCCAAAAAACTTTTCTTCCAGCTTTGACAGAACTGGAGAATAGCACTGGCAGCGCCCTTAGGAGCCAGTGCTGCTGAACGGCTATTTCAGACACGAAAGCCCTAAATAAGAGTGGGTTAAGGTGAGTTGACAGGAGAGCTTCACCATTCAGATGTAGTCTTTTAAGTATTTTTAGTGGATCTCTGTTACATTACGCTATCCACCTTTGTATTTATACAGATCCACCGTCCCGTCATACTTTGCGAACCAATTCAGTTGCGGACACACTTAAGAGTGTAATTTTTTTCCGCGCGCTCCCGCCCTCCTCTCAAGCTCCCCTCTTCCCTCGGCCCAGCCTTCTTCATTCCATAAGCCCCGCCTACCCGGAGTTGGCCTTGCCCCGCCCCTCGAGTTTCCTCGCGCGTCGGCAGCCCCTCCTCTCGCGATACGTGGCCGAGGGGGGTGGGCTTGTCGCAGTGTCCAGCGTGCTCGCCGCTGACATGAGCGCGGAGCGATGCCTGCCTGGCAGCTAAACGGGGAGAGAGGCGCTTCCCGAGATCGTCTTCCCCTCCCTCCGCGGCCATGGCTGGCTGTTTAGCGCGCGAGCCCCCGCGCTGAAAAGTTGCCGCTGCCATCCCCAGTCATGAGGAAGGGTCGCCCTCGGGGAGAAAAAGCGGGGCCCTCGGGGCTCTCGATTCCCCGGAACCTGGAGCAGCCCACCCGGGTCCCCTTAGATGCTTCAAAGAGAAGAGCCTATGCGGCGGCGGGCAGTGTGAGAGAAGCGGAAGAAGCGGGTCCAGGCAGCGCCGCCTGTAGGGAGCCGCCAGAAAAGGTACTGCGGCGGCTGGAGGGTCTTTGGGTCGGCGGGTCTGCCTTGTCGGGGGACGTCAGTACAGCCAGGGATCAAGATGGTGGGGGTTGATTATGGAAGCTTTACGTTCGGGGGTGGGGGAAGAAAGAGATTTCTAGGGGTTCCGTGATTGCTGGTTGGAGTCATCCAATGTGGACAGACGGATGCTCCTCCGTCACTGCAAGGGGAGACGCTGGGTGGGTGGAAGGGGGCCATTGTGGTGGAGATGCTCTTCCAGGGATGCCGAGGGAGGCTCCCTCTGCTGTCAGAAAACTCGTGGAAACTTCTGCTTGCCTCTTATGAAGCCCAAGAATAACACCGCTACCGCCGAGCCTTTTAGGCTACGTTAATTGCTGTAGTAGAGGATGTTCACATTGGATCCCTTAGAGTGGGGACATCCCTTGCAGGGTGATTCCTGTAACCTGCAAATGGCTCTGTGGTGGGTAGATCTTGTGTGTTCAGATACTTGGTCCAGATCAAAGAACATCTCAGTTAAGTGACAGGTAGGCACACATTTTGGTATAGATTAGTAGTGCTTCTGTTTGATACTCTTTATTATTAGTATAATTTGCCCCAGTAAAAATATCTACAAAGCAGCTATGTGGATGATTGATCTTCTCTGAAAGTGAAAGATTAATTACATAATGGATAAATTTACATGTATGATCTAAACCTTCCTGAGGATGCTCCAGAAGATTATTTATAATTACATGATGCTTTGCCTGGCTGAGGGAGCTCAAGGTTGTATACTACAATAGCAACCTTCTCAGGTAGCTTGGACTGAGAAATAATGGTTGGGCCAAAATTTCCTGGTGAGTTTACTAGTTAATTAAGAACCAAGAACTAAATGATAATTATACTTGCAGGATAAGTACTGTAGCCTATTTGAACATGCCCTCGAGTGGGCAATAATAATTGGTGTGGACTGGTGGAAGGAATAAAATAACCTCTCTTGTAATAGAGAGGATTACAATTAGAGGATTACATTAAGGATCTTTTGAATAAGTACTTTTACAATATAGGTTTTATTTGTACAGTATTAACCCTGGTCCTATGCATGATACCATAGCAAGTACCATTAAATAATTAGCTTCAGCTGATGCATGAAAACCAATTTGACAATTGGTGTTCCTAATCAGTGAGCTGCCCAGCTTATTAGACATCAGTCATTACTGAATATGAAAAAGTAGAAAGTAGGATAGTCCATCTTTCTCTGGAAGATTGCATTGACTGAGTACTAGTCATATTTTAAGCCAGTGAACACTACTTAACATGCAAGTAGTCTTCGATTTACAAACATTCATTTATTGACAATTCAAAGTTACAACTGCACTGAAAACAAGTGGCTTATGACAGTTTTTTACATTTATGATTCAGCATTCCCATGATCAAAATTCAGATGTTTGGCAATTGGCTCATATTTATGATGGTTGCTATGTTCCTGGGTTATGTGATCACCTTTTGCGATCTTTTGACAAGCAGAGTTAATGGGGAAACCCGATTCATTTAACAACCATGTTACTAACTTAACTACAGTGATTTCTTAACTCTGGCAAGAAAAGTAGTAAAATGGAGCAAAACTCACTTAACTGTCTTGCTTAGCGAGAGAAATGTTGGACTTAATTGTGGTAATAAGTTAGAATGACCTGTATTACAGAAGATTTTAATGCCATAATGCTTATGCTGATCTGCAAGGTTTGAAGAGATGAATCAAATAAAAAATGTATGTATGGTGTTACAAGAATGTGTGTGTGTGTGTGTGTGTGTGTGTTTCAAATACAAAGGATGGCCACCTGGAACTATATTCTTGTAACACCACATACCGTATATATAAAATAAAACACTCTAAGCAAAAATGACTACTTATTCAAATTTTTATGTTGGGGACATAAACATTTTCTGTTCTATACTTCTTTTGAGATTGCTTGTAGATAATAACCAATATAAATTGGTTATCAAGGAATCAGATTTCCAGATACGTTCAGATGGATTTTATAACTGTAGCTTGACTACTGCTATTACTATTGCATACCTTGTAATGTGTGAACATAGTCTAAAAACTGTCTCACATAAATACCCAGATGGACGTTGTGCCAGTGATAACTCTTCCACCATAACAAATATTTTTTACCTGCACAAATTTGAATCAACTATCAAAAGTTATCCATGAACTTTTTAAAACATTCAGATAATGATATTTAATTAAACTGTTTAATTACATTAGACGTGTTTATTTTCCTAAAAATTTTTTTTTTGCAGAAATTAATTCCCTTTAATTTTTTTTAACAATCTTTGAAGGATTGTGTTCAAAATGCTTGCTTATTTTTTGGAGACTGGGGAAAAATGCCAAGATTTTACTTTTTATTTGGAAGATGATGTAAATGTTCAAAATGTTCAAAAATACTGTATTTTTCGCACTATAAGATGCACTCCCCCCCAAAAGTGGGTGGAAATGTCTGTGCGTCTTATAGAGTGAATATTGTGGCAGGGAGAGGGGGTTGGTGCCTGTTCACCGGCGCCTGCTCGCTGCTGCGGCCCGTTCGCTGGCGCCAATTGGCAATCGGGCGATCATCGGTGGTGGTGAACGGCGGTGATAGGCAGCGGCGGCAGCAATCCCCACCACCTAGAACAGCTGATCGGCAGTATTCCGGGAGGCTGATCCAACCGCCAATCGGTAGCGAAGGCTCCAGTGTTCTCCAGCAGCAGCTCAGTTGACCGGTGGTGGGAGGCATAGGCAGATTTTTTTTCTTGTTTTCCTTCTCTAAAGCTAATGTGCGTCTTATAGTCCGGAGCATCTTATGGTGCGAAAAATACGGGTATGTTATATTTATGAAATCTCTGAAGAAAACACCTCAGGAAAATTTCCCAATTTTGATGACTTTCCTAAATAAGTCAGAGTTTTAGTAAAATAAGATGTAATTAAGTATTAAGAATGTATTTTAAACAATTTGATATAATTCAGCAGTAATATAGAAAATCAACATTGTAATCAAGTTGTATTTTCATCAGCTAAGTTTGATAATATGCGGTTAATACACCAAACCTTAAATGTCAGGGATTTTTAATGAAGATTTTGGTATATAGTGCTAGTAGTGCCATATTCTTCAAACATATGTATGTACTGTGTGTATGTATCACAAATTCATATTGCTTGCATTTTTATGAATATTTTATGCAACCATGGTTGTGTATTTGGGAAATACCGTATGTGCCGGCGTATAAGATGACTTTTTACCCCTTGAAAATCTTCTCCAAAGTCGGGGGTCGTCTTATACGCCGGGTACTAAAACTTCCGAGCCGGGGGTAGCTCAAAAACGGCCGCAGCCGCATCCCTGCCGTTCTCCAGCCAAGCGGCCGAAGGAGCCTCGGAGCCCCGATGCTACTGCGTCTCAGTCGCCTGCTGGGAAGGCTGCAGCCGCCACCGTCAGCTGGCGGCTTAAGGCAAGAGGCAGGTGGGCGGGAGACGCGGGCAGGAGCTGGTGGCGGCTGCGGTCGGGCCGAGGGAGCGCGCAGCTGAGAGGCATCTCGCGCGGGGAGGAACCTTCGTCTGCCTCCGCTTCCAGAGCGAGCGAGCGAGAAGGGAAGCGAAGGGAGGCAAGCAGCCTGCTCTGCCACTCAAGCCAGCGGCCGCCGGAAGCAACAAGGGCGTTAGGAGAAGAGAAGGAGAAGATAGAAGTGAAGGAAAGAGTGCTGGCGGCAGTGGCGGCGCTCCTCCTTCTCTTTTCCTAACGCCCTTGTTGCTTCCGGCGGCCGCTGGCTTGAGTGGCAGAGCGGGCTGCTTGGCTCCCTCCCCGCGCAAGATGCCTCTCAGCCGCGCGCTCCCTCGGCGCGACCGCAGCCACCGCCAGCTCCTGCCCGCGTCTCCCCCCCGCCCGCCTGCCTCTTGCCTTAAGCTGCCAGCTGACGGTGGCGGCTGCAGCCTTCCCAGCAGGCGACTGAGACGCAGGGCAGCACCGGGGCTCCGAGGCTCCTTCGGCCGCTTGGCTGGAGAACGGCGGGGATGCGGCTGCTCTTTCCTTCACCTGGGAAAAAGGATCTTGCGGTGCTGAGCGCTAGGAAAGAGGGAAGAAGAGAAAAGGGAAGGAAGGAAGGAAGACCAGAGATGAAAGGAAGGAAGGAAGGAAGACCAGAGATGAAAGGAAGGAAGGAAGACCAGGAAGGAAGACCAGAGATGAATGAAAGAAAGGAAGGAAGGAAAGAAGGAAGGAAGGCCAGGAAGGAAGACCAGAGATGAATGAAAGGAAGGAAGGAAGAAAGGAAGGAAGGCCAGGAAAGAAGACCAGAGATGGAAGGAAGGAAGGAAGGAAGGAAGGAAGGAAGGAAGGAAGGAAGGAAGGGAAGAAGAGGAAGAAGAGGAATGTTAGGTGGGAGGGTGGGAGGAAGGAAGAGAAAAAAGTGAGAGGGAAAGAAAAAAGAAAGAAAGAAAGAAAGATGTTAAGAAGGAAGAAAGACAGAAAGAAAAAGAAAGATGGTAGGAGGGGTAGTCTTATACGGAGAGTATATCCCAAACTCTATATTTTAATTGGAAAAGTTGGGGGTCGTCTTATACGCCCAGTCGTCTTATATGCCGGAATATACGGTAATGTAGATCTGGCTTTAGAAGGATGGAAGGAATTTGAAACATTACCACCTGCTCAGGAGACAAACAACTTTTTCTAGACTGCCTTTTTGACATAGGAGATTAATCAATCATATTTTTTTTAATCTCAAATTTTGGAAGGTCCTTTAAAAAAATTTCCTGGATATTCATATTAATTTGACATATTCTCATTATCTGCAATTGAATAGGTAGATGAAAAAGATTAACACATTATTTGAACAGTATTTGCTTTAGTATGTCTTGTATCAACAGGACACTTAGACTGATTTATTGCTTCTTGCAGAAATTGTTACAACTTTGCATTTCTCAATGCAGCTTGTTTCCCACCCCATTGCTTGTTCTCCACAGCATCTGCCTCCACTATTCCCTATAATAATGTCATTTCACAATAGACATAAATCACTGCAATTGCTTATTTTCATATTAAACAGATTTTGGGAATAACAGATAACCTTTCTCCGCATTCAGTCCATTAAAATGAGATTTCACTGTATTTCAGATGGTAAGAAAATTTCTTTCACTTGCTTCAAAATGGAATATATCAATCCTGCTTTATTTGGGCACCCCATTGCTGATTTCCATGAAGTTCTGAATCTATGCTTCCCTCCTTACCCCCTCTCCCTCTTTCTTTCTTTCTTTCTTTCTTTCTTTCTTTCTTTCTTTCTTTCTTTCTTTCTTTCTTTCTTTCTTTCTTTCTTTCTTTCTTTCTTTCTTTCTTTCTTTCTTTCTTTCTTTCTTTCTTTCTTCCTTCCTTCCTTCCTTCCTTCCTTCCTTCCTTCCTTCCTTCCTTCCTTCCTTTCCTTTCCTCCCTCCCTCCCTCCTTCCTTTAATTTTCTTAGAGAGAGACAGGCTGCACAGCTTCTCTTAAACGAATGGTTAGATTTGGCCCAGGCTGCATACAACCTGTAGCACATATGCATAGACAATCAATCAGGCAACAAGATTGTGATGAGGGATTTGGTGGGGGGGGTTTCACTAGGTTTCTGCTTTTCTTTTGTCTGTCCAAGACCACGGGATTCAAAAATTATTGGCCCCTTACCTATTATACATTAGCCCAGTAGCCTATAGTTTTGTCTAAACGTGCCTGATTCCATGCAGGAAAGGACCATTAGAATATTGTATCTGATTCAATGGAAGGGCTATCCTTAATCAGAGATTGTGTTAGGGAGAGAAAATTGTACTTCTGTCTGCAGTTCTAACACAGGAATTGCTTCCCAAACTAGCATACAGTGAACTCCAGGATAAAGGAGACATTTTGCTTCTTGCCAATCGAAACTTCAGTTGCTATTGTTTGAAGAAGCACTTTCTAGCTCCTTCTAAGATCTAAGTCTGTCATCTATTGATCTTTATAAGCTGGTGAGCCTATCTTCAAGAGAAGTAGGACTTATCATTGACAAGTTGACACCCCACTTTCAGTTGTAGGAAGACAAAATGAAAGACTGTAGAGCTGGCCTTGGGAATGGGTAAGGAACGATCAAATTGTTAAGGAAAGATTTTGAGAAAAGATTATCCTTCAGAAAAAGGAAATTGTGAAAAGCAACACAAAATATCCTGCCTTAATTTTGTTTGGTATAAACTGAAATAGACAGAAGTTCTGAGAGAGTTTTGTGTTGTTCTGCCCTGCAACAATAAAGAACATTCCTGGAATCCCTTTGAAGGGCTGACAATCATACATACTCATTGTATTAAACTGAGTCCCATTGAACTTAGTTTAAAGTGTAAGATTATGCTGATATATAGTATATAATACTTTATTTAAATGTTCAAATGCATCCTTAAGATCATATCTAGGAAACATTGAGTAGGAATTCTAATTTAAAAGTTTGGGGAAACATACATTTTTCTTGAGTTCTTAGGAAATCTAGAGAAATCTAATTATTGGGTAGATTAAAGTATTTTAGAAATAAACATTATTGTGGGCCTATGTTTTTTCTGGCATAAAGGAGTTTAACATATAGGTCCCAGGGGGTAAGGAATGAGAGTGCCTCAACATGTCCATGGGCCACTGTATCGTTGGATTTTATAACAGATCTACCAAAGTAAAAAAGGGAATATGATAATCTTGTTAGTGGTGGAAGCTTTAACTAAGACAGCTCACTTCATAGCCTCCTGGTTCTGCCTACAACCAAAAACTCTGCTCAGCTCGTTTTAAATCTACCATTTACATGGTTTAGCTTGGCTTGGCTTCAGATTGTGGCCCACAATTCACTGCTAGGTTTTAACAAGAACGTTTTCAAAGTCTAGGGATCCAGATCCACTTATCTTCCATTCATCACCTGGAGTTAGAAAGTAGATGGAACTAGAAAATTGGATTCTGGAACAATATCTCAGATGTTTCATTAACTACCAGCAAGGCAACTGGGCGGACCTCCTAGCACAAGCTGAGTTTGCTTATAATCACAACATACCTCCAGCCAAATGACGCCATTCATGGCTAACTATGATTCCCACCCCTAATTTTTTCCACTGACCTCACCAGCGTCTTCTGTTCCAGCCTTAGATCAGCTCTTGTAGGAACTACAAGCAATTTATTGAGTTCTCCAAGCTCATTTACAGAAGACCAAGGATGATTATATCCACTTTGCTGATTGTCATTGCCAGGCTGATAGTCCTGGGGGGAACTTAGCACCTTTTTATCCATCACCCGTCAAGGAAATGGGATCAGTGGAAGCTGTCATCAACCCAGTTCCTTTATAACTAAAGTTACCTTCTAGTTTCTGTATTCATTCTGTATTTTATAATTCCTTGCTTGTTCCTGCTGTACTTTCCAACTCCCATTGCTCCTTCACACTGGCCACCGCCAATTGTGGTTGAAGGGAACTTGAATATGAAGTAGACTACATTCAGGACTCGTGGCTCCATTGGGGACTCCGGTATCTGATGGACTGGAAGTTTTATGGACCAGAGAAGCATTCTTGGGAAGATGTCAATGATGTTTATGTTCCCTGCCTCATCAATGGTACCCAGAGAAGCCAAGGCCTCAGTCTACAGAAGAGGAGGGCCCTAAGGAGGGCGATAGTGTCATGGTCAGCACAGATTTGGAGGATGAAGAGTATCATCAGCTTAAGGGGATTCAGCTGAAAGAGTTGCCGCACAACCAAAAGAGGCAGCTATCACATGGTCTCCGAAGACATAGAGGCAGAGCCAACACCTCCCCCCAATGCAAGGACCTGCAGTGAGGAGAGGAGAGCTAAACAAAAGCAATCAGCAAGACTATTGGGCAGAAAGGAATTGCCCCATCAAAGGAATAAATCAGGGTCACGCCACCCCTGTATAAGGGGAGCCATGTGCCTCACAAATCTGTTGACTCTCCATTTACCTCACCATCAGGTTCCTCAACTCCTTAGCTATCTTCCCGTTTGTTCAAACTTTTTGCCATTAGGGTTTTATTTGAAAATCTTAGTAAAGATAAAAGTCATGCCTATAAGATGTGGTAAAGATAAAATATTTGCCTGGGTTTTTGTGATTTCTGTGGATCAGAATAGGACTGCTCCAGCCCCAATTGCTTTCACCACCCTGCACTCTTTGGCCCCTGCCATCCTGCACTCCACCCCCCCCCAGCTGATTTTTTGCCATCTCCTTATTCCCATTGTTGACAAGGTGTGTCCAGTGTGGTCCTTCATGACGAGGCCATCTTCCCCAGGTTTTGTGAGGAAATTGCTGTGCACAGGATAGAACGTCTTGTGCAGCCACAGCTGCCTTAGAAATGCCCATGCCAGGCAAGTCTCATCAAGAGTAGGTCAGCTAGAGTGGCAGCATTATTATAACGTCAAATGGTCACTGAACGAATGGGCATAAGTCAAGGACTATCTGTAACAAGAATGTAAAGAGTGTCTTGGTGATGTGAGAAAAATAGCTTTTAAAGTCCTATATACCTCACATTGTTGTCCTATCCTTGTGTAACTCAGTTTGTCTCTTTGCTACATACTTGTTGTGTCTCTTCTTATGCATACATATGTTGATGCAAATGTGTCTGTCTCTGTATATATCAGGGTCCATATGTGGATCTATGAATATATTTAATATTCTGCATTTATGATTTGTTTCATTTGAAAAGCCTCACCAATTTTTACCCCATACATAACACATGGCTTCACTTATTTTGATAATGTGTCATCCATGTACTTATTAAAAGTATACATGTCCCTTAGACCCCATTGTCTAGAAGTTACACAACTATGATGCATACCATAAAAATTGACACTGGAAGAGGTACTGTGTATGGGGTGAACTTCAAGAAGCAGGGTTAGCAGAACAATATAAGAATAATATCAGGACATTTCAGTTTAGTTTAATTTAAATTAAATAATATGGGCAATAAGGTTAGCCCCATGTCGTTAATATTTTTATTGTTCTACCATATTAAAGATTACAATTTGCTGGTAATTTTTCAGAAGAATATGAGTTACACATGCAATATTTTTAGAGAATGTATCTAAGGTTTTAGATTGTTCTTTTCTGGTATGTGGGAGGCAGTAATAACATGTAAAAAGATTGGGAGTTAATGCATTGGCACAGAAATTGAAAGCTGTGTGGCAAATGGAAACAAAAGGTATTTCAAATGAGGAAATGGCTTCTCCAAACCTTTGTCATTCAGTTTTACTTCCTATGAAGTAAAATTGTTTTTAAATTATTTTAAGTTAATATGTTATTATTTGGAAGAATATACTGTTAGGCATTTTTACTTTTTCATCAGAGATAATATTTGAAATACACAGGACACAGGCATGGTGAGTTCACCTTGTAAATGGATTGTTAAATTCTAGGAGTTATAAAGAATTTGATATTAGGTATTATTTGCCAACTCTATGTATTACATTTGAAGTGAAAGCTAAACCTGCTGTGTAAAATTGATTTCCATAGAAAATGACAGAGGCAAACAGCTGGTGGTTTCAGATAGCTTGTCTGAATAGAGCGGATTTAAACAATTCCATGGCACTTATCAATGTTTGTAGGTGTCTCCAAACAGTGGTATCTATTGTCATAAAGGCTATTTTATATTGTATAGCACACTTTCCATGTATTGACTTCTGAATTTTTCCTAAAATCAGAATAGTTTTTTATATTGTACAGTGGCAATGGTTGTCTATATTGTCATCCTTTTGGCTGTTTTTTCTTTCTGAATACACTGTTTTAAACAACCTTTAGTTACTATGTTTGTTTACAATTAATTTAAATTAATATATGCTATATTCTTTGAATGGTACCATGTCAGGAAAGACATGAGCTAAGGCTTATAAGAAATACTGAAAATACATGCAAGTTTTGTTTAGGTACATCAGAAGCAAAAGGAAAGGCAAAGATTACAGTTCTATTGAAGTGAATGGGTAACGGTGATGGCAAGAAGGCAGTACATTTTGTGTTTTACATTTATCTTCTCAAAAGGAAAACAAAGCCTCAACTGGCCAGTGTTACACTTATTTCAGTACTGTATAGACCAGGGGTCTCCAAACTCTGCCACTTTAAGATTTGTGGACTTCAACTCCCAGAATTCCCCAGCCAGCAAAGAGAGGGGAGAGGAATATTTGCTAAAGTTAAATAAATTCAAGCCTTCGGAGCCACCTCACTTGAAGAACCCCACTTTGGATCCAGAGATTTATAAGTATTGTTCAATTTCCAACATTCTCTCTCTGGAGAAGATTAAAAGTGGATTATCTACAATCAGGGTTCTGGCAAAGATATGAGATGTCATTAGGTATATTAGTAGACTACTTTGTTGGGACCTGGATGGAAATGTGCATCTATTCTGATTCTTTTAAACTTCTCACTGGCCTTCATATTATTGACCATGGTATCCTTCTGGACTTCCCAAGAGGGTTGAGGACACTGAGTTTCAGTGGTTCTGCTCCTTCCTTGGTGGGTAGTTCCAGTTGGTGGAGGGAGGGCAGGAGAGATCTGCCTGATGGCCACTCCCTTGCAAAATGCTTATATTAACCTTTAAAGCCCTAATAGGGCTTGTCACCTAGTTATCTGCAGGGTCTCATTCTCTCATCAGAATTGCTGGCCAATTAGGCTTCCTAGGAGAAACTATCAGTGGTGTCCAACTTTAGGGAGATTGGGGAGAGGAGGGAGGTTCAGTAATGCTGATTTTTAAAGGCTGTGCCAGTTCTCTAGAATGGCTTTCTAGTGGCTATCTCATTGGATCCTAGCCTGATTTCCTTCCAGAAACTGCTTAAAACAGAACTTTTCCAGAGGGCATTTGGGCCTAGAGTCCATCTTAGTTTTATTAATTTATTCTGTGTTTTTATTAGTGTATAGACCTTTTATTTATATAACTTTTATGATATATTGCTTCTTGTGTATCAAGGACCAAGAGTCCTTAGGAATTATGAACTCGGATGATGATGACGAAGACGGCAAAGCCATTCCAGGGAAAGGATGGTTAGTAATTTGATATTAGTTACCATTTGACTCCCAGTCACCTCAATCTAGATCAGTGGTGGCCAACTTTAAGCATACCATGCACCAATTTTTTCACAGACGAGTTCAGATGTGCCATACAACTCAAGCACATTTTTTACCTTCTTACTTTCATGTTTGGGGTTGTAAAATAAGGATAGGGGTAGGATCTGCTTTGCTTAAGGGAGGAAAAGGAATAACTCAATCACACAATTCAATTAATTAATTTATGCCATTTCAAAATTTGACAAACGTAATATATATTTAATCTTGAATCTGTCTTTCAATCACTCTCAATACAAAAACCACGCTAGTACACTCAATAAAACACTGCTTCAAACTCCACGCCATGATGGCTCACTCAGAACTGACTGACCATATCGAATGCTCGCCGCTCATTCGCACGTGACTTCAAACACATGATGTGTTGCTAGTGCACGGTGTTTGCGATCGTTTGAGCAGGAACACACAATGGCAACAACGATAAAAATATTTGTACGTTTGTAAACCCGCTTAAAGTAACATCTCACAAGTTCCATTCTAAGTTTCAGACACCGAGAAGTTGAACATTACCAAAGGCTGTATGAATTGAACTGAGATCACTTTGGTGCACTGTTGCCTCTAAGGTGTGCGGCCGCGCGGCTGCGCACATAATGAGAGAACGCCACGCGGAAGTTTCTAACTTCTGCCCGGCATTTTCTAATTGCAGAGGCTGCGCGCCTGTGCGGCTGCGCACATGAGAAGAAAACATCGCGCGGCAGTTTGTAACTGCCGCGCACCGTTTTCTAATTTTACAGGGAACATTGCTTTGGTGTTGAAAATATTAAGATGGATTCAGTTATGACACCTATTTTTAAAAAATAAGTAGGTGCAAGGATGCAATGTGCCACTTGTAATCATCCAATGTGCCACGTTTGGCGCATGCGCCACGGTTTGGCTACCCCTGATCTAGATCTTGATGACTGATTTGATTGAGGTTTCAGTCTCAGGTTTCTGATGATAAGTGCTAGTCCTTTCCATAATAAACTACATTTGTCCACAGCTTTGCTCTGGAAAATACTTGGATCTGAATTATTTTACCAAAATCAGATTGGGAGAGAGTATCTATGTCATCCTATAAGAATTTACCCTTCTGGGTCCTATACTGGTGTAGTTCCTAGGTAGGGGAGAAGTGGGGATAATTCTTAGTGATAACTTGAAGGTAATAGGCTGAGTGTGCATATGTGATGGTTGCAAGGACAAATTAAGGATTTCCCCCACATTTTTCTGCCTTGCTGCATGACAGATTCTCTTCATAGGTTCCTGGATTTTATTGCAGACCTGGATTGGAAAAACCTGGTGTCCCTGGCTTTTATGCTGGAGTACTTTTATTTTTCGTTTATGAGGGGGCAGGATCTCTGGGAAAACCTGAGAGTTCATGACCTCCATTCAACTGTGGGTTTTCTGAGGGAGTTTCAGCTCTGACTCATGCAGGTGATTTACACATTTAGCTGGTCTTTGTCTCAGAACAGCTGGTACATGATCTGAAGGACTATGTTGTATGAGGTCTTTGGATATGATTGAATTACTTCCAGATTTGCTTGAGTTTAGTTATTGTTTCAAATCACTGAGTATTGTTAGAAACTCTGCTTCATTTTATGGATCCTGACACTTGAGAATATCCTCAATATATTGAATGGCTGGTGAGTTAATTCACAGGTTACCAAAGTGCTGAGAAAATCATTCCCAGGTATCCTCTTCCTTTCTTCAGCTTCTTGGGGTTCAATGGTTTAGTGAAGATCTGTGGGAGATAAAGCAGTAGAAGAGGCACTTAAGAGCATAGGTGACGGAAGACTGAATAAGAACTTGACAGAACATGTGAATCAGTTCATGTTCAAACCTATGCAGTGGTGGTCAGAGAGCAAATTACCGTATTTTTTGGAGTATAAGACGCACCGGAGTATAAGACGCACCTTAGGTTTGGGGGAGGAAAACAAGGAAAAAAGGCCTCTGCCTCCAAGCAATTTGCCAAACAGCAAACAGCACAGATGATATACACTGTTTGCTGTGTATTTCTGTGCATGTGTGCCTGATCCATAGAAATAGCAAAGAATTGGAGAAATGTACATTATGCCAGAAAGTTTTCTTAAATGTAGTCACACTAACTCCTCCCAATTATTTAAATAGATCTACTCCAAGGTAAGTCAGGATTTAACTCTAATACTAAACAAAACACTGTTACATTTCAGACTATACTTGTACAGAGCTGTTAAAATTAATTAAAATTTCTGGAAGTATACATTATTCTCTATTATTTAAAAGAAGATACAATAGCACTGGGCCTCTTCAAAGCAAGAATTTATTTTAAAAAGCTTCTTTATTTTGTTAAGTTGTCTAGAACAGGGGTCTCCAACCTTGGCAACTTTAAGACTTGTGGACTTCAACTCCCAGAATTCCACAGCCAGCAAAGCAAATAATAAAGCAGTCAGCAAAGCAAATAATAAAGCAGTCTTTAAAAAATAAGTCTAATTATTTGAACATTCTACAGACATTTATAGTTATTCACTTACCCCCTTGCATCCAGTTCAGTAGAAAATAAAAATCTGCGTGTCTCTCCCAGCTATTTGCCTCTTTGCTAATTTCAGTTTCATTTTAGCACATGGCAAATCAGCTGTAGGTCGGGAAGCTGCTACTGACTTGCTTGTCTTAACAGGCTCTTCCCTGTTTTCTGCAAACAGGTAAATTGCTGGAAGACAGAGGCCAAAGGGTGGGGGTGGCTGGGTGGGTGGGGCTACATTTGGTGTATAAGATGCACCCAAGTTTTCACCCTCTTTTGGGGGGTAAAAAGGTGCATCTTATACTCCGAAAAATACGGTATTCATACTCTTCCACCCTTACTGTATCAGTTCCTTAGTAGTTCTGTTTAGGATGAAATGCCCTCCATTAGGGAGAGAGCTGTCCACATGAGTTGTCTTGGCAATATTTTGCTTATAAAACTGCTCAGGTTTGCTGCAGTCAGGACTCCACATAGGTGGAATCTGAGCAGTTATCAGAAATAAAATTTTGCAGTATTATCTGGAATTCTTTTAATCTTTTGAATTCTGAAGAATTGCATGGCATAGATAATCAACATAACATTGGGAGAGGGAGGTGATGACAGCCACCTGAAAGAGAGAGTGCTATATCTTTAGTGGAAGAGATTGTCCCTAGACCTGGTTTTGCAGATAGTACTTACTTAAAGATGGTAATGGGGACTGGTAAATCTGTCACTAAGCAACATAGTTGTAAAGTGCGACATCACATGACCATACCAATTTATGATGGAAGTTGCAGCAGTCCCAGTTGCCATCACTGGGTGAGTCCCACTGTGCAATCACAGTGTCCCATGGTTGTGATCACCATTTGCGACCTTCTGGTGGTTTCCCCATTGACTTTGAATAATTACCCTTATGCTATATATTAGATAAAATAAAACTTTTACAAAACTATAGTCATATAAGTTTCTTTCTTTTTAAATGGATTGAAGGGGCCTCATCCAATGAAAGTCAAATTTGCAGTTTTGAAGATTTTTCAATCTTAATAAATAGTAAGGAAAAAAGGTAAGCTCCAAAGTGAGTAAATAGATGAGATTTGGCTGAAGTCTGAGTCCCCCAAAAAGGCTACATTAATGATTCAGGGCATGATGGAATTCTGTGACTCTCAGTTGATTGTAAACAACTGTATGTTTCTGCCATTAACTCACCTGAAACATGTTTGGAGTACCTATGGGTAATCTCAAAATCACATTTTCATCTGGAGAGAATTTTCAGCGGTCTGAATCCTATATCCAGCTGCCTTTCAATTGTACTGTCTCCCATGGTCCATGGAACATCAGTTTGCCATTTCCCACCAGAACCGATTCCAGAAAAGGGATTTTCCTGACCCTTTTCGCTCAGGATTCAAATCAGAAGGCATAGAAACTGTGCTGTCACAAGAAATACATAGGAACCTGGGATGAAACACATTACTCTTAATGTTTTGGGACTTCTCAGTGGCCTTTGATAGGTATATGATACCATGATATCCATCTGGACCTAGAGTGTGGAATAACACAAGTCTTACTTATAATCAGCTAAAAATCTAATTAAAACAATTAAAATTCCAAGCAATTTAAGGGTCAAAAACAACACATTTGAAGTGCCTAGAAAAATATTGAGAACCAGTGTAAGATTATTAAACTTGAGTGTAATGAGGTCCCAATATTATGCACTAGTTAATTGCGTAATTGGTATATTTCACACCATTTGAAATTTCCAATACTTTTCATGGATGCCTTATGTACTGTATAATTCTCTTTTGCACGACAGTAAAACAGAACTTAAGAATGACAATATTTTTCATTAGTATTGCTTGATACAATAGCTGCACTTAAAGTTACTAAAACAGTTTTGTGTTTCTTATGTGTTTCTATGAAGGAATCCAAACAGTGCAAGTCCTCATGAACTTCTGTAGAGTAAGCTTACTCTGTTTATTTTTTTTGGCCTTTTTTCCTAGGATGTCGTAACAGAATCCATTTCTTTGCGCTGCCGAAAATTCAGCAATCCTGACATCTTTTCATCTACTGGAAAAAGTAAACTCCAGCGACAACTGAGCCAGGATGACTGCAAGCTGCGAAGAGGTAGTTTAGCCAGCTCTTTATCAGGTAATTTAGTGCAATTATATAATAGCTTGACCAGTGTAAAGTAAAGATGTAGAGACTATGAAATTAAGAACTATAACTTAAAAATTATATGCTTAAAATCTGTAAGAACAATGATAGAATTAAAATTGTTTTATTCAGCTTATATCAAATTACAAATATAGTAGCCATATAATATTGCACGATTAAACCATTTGCAGATATACACAATCTAGTTTCATATCACAAATAAGGTTTGTTGATACCTTGGCTGAATGTTTTTAAATATATGTGATCAAGAGCTCTTTTTATAAAAATTCTTATCCAGGGCCAATGTGATTTAAGACATTTTTGTTAAAACTTGTTCCTTTAAGCTCATTCATTCTATAATTGAACTGTGTTGCACATTTATGAATAAACAACTAAAATGGACTTTTTTCCTTAAAGGAAAGCAGTTGCTTCCATTATCCACAAGTATGCACAGTGGAGTAACACACACATTAGGACAGCCATCTGGGGAATCATCAAATCTGGTCCGCATGAGAAATCAATCATTAGGACAATCTGCTCCATCACTTACAGCTGGTTTGGTATGTTTCAATATATTTTTTTACAATTTTATTAAAGTAGGTTATGGAGAGAAAAGGCCATAGCTTCTCTATAGATTTTTCTAATTATTCTAATGTCTTACAATGTTTTGATTTTGAAGTTATTCTTCATATTTTAGTATATTTATAAAAAAAATAGGGCAAAAGGAGGATAACTATTTTATTAGTAAAAAAAAATTATCTTGGATTAAACTGTTTGGCAACTAAGAGTTTTAGTAGTTGATCTTATGAGGTAAAAATAACAGCGTCTGTACTTTGGCCTTTATATGTGAATTAGTCCCCTTCCTGATATGTGTATGCTTATGCTTATTTACCTAAGGCTTTGGAGAACTGAACTTGTTTGTCATTCAAGTAGAGAGTTCTCAATTTACGAGTGGTTGTTTAACCATTTGAAATTATGAAAGCTTGGAAAGGGTGCTTTATGATCAGTAAAGCTCTTCTGGTTGTTTTAAGACGTGGCGCTGCCTCTGGGAGTGTTTGGCAACCTGTTTGCCAGCACCCCATGCTCATTGATCGCCATTTGCAATTTTCTCTGCTCCCTGGTCAGCACGGAAGATTGCAAGCTACCGTCACCTGACAAAGGATCTCTCTCCCTTCCACCTCCTTGTGATGGTGGAATCCTTAACGGGCTGCAGAAACAAAGCTGGGATCTTCAGATCTGAGCTTGGTTTCCCCAGCCCAGTGCAGGAGTTCCCTTCCATGCATGGAAAGCTGCTTGTTTTCCTGCAGGTTGTCCTGCAGGTTGTCAAGTGCCCTGCAGGTTATTAAATGTCCTGCAAGTTATTAGTAACTACGCAGGTTGTTAAGTGGACAGAGTGAAAGAACTGGCTGCCAAAGGAGTACAGGCAGGTCTTTCTCCATCTTGGGTGGAGCCATCATTCAGGTTGGGTTGTCCTCGTCCATTCAGAGTTAGGACCGAGTCTGTTCTTTCTCTTTTTTTGCTGGATCCGCCCACTTGGGACCTAGCTTTGACTCGGTCCTCAGAGAGGACAACTTAATAACCCTCACAGTCTCAGTGACCACAATTGGGAGAATTGGGATTGTGATTGCTGAGTGATGTAGTCACATGGGCATCTCATTTAAAATCTGCTTCGCTAAACAACTGAGATTCTGGTCCTAGTTGTAGTTGTTTGTTGAAAACTACCTGTAATGGAGGCCTTCTGATTTCCAACCTATTATTATGGGGAAATAAAAATATTTGGCATATGGTCATAATGCATTCCTCAGCTTGGGATACCTAATCTTATTATGGCCCCTATAAACTTCAAAAGGCATTAAAATTATTGTGAGATTGTCCCAATTTTAATGTATTTTGTGGGGTTGTTTAATGTATTCTCTCTGGTTCAAAAAATATAAATTCTTTATATTTTTCAGTTTACTGAAGAATTTCCTTATTAGTGTACTGAATGTGTCCATCCAATTTAATAATGCACATCTCAGTGAAGGCTGAAGTTCTTCATGATTTTTAGTTGAATTGTTTAAGATGATGCAATTCATTTGACTAAAACAAGATATTGAATTATAAAATTGAAAATAGAACATGAATTTTCTTTTGTTTGGTCTGTTAATTATAGAATTCCATTGATTTTAAAAATCCAAAATCATATTTAAATGTTTATGAATAATTGTGGCTGTGTAAAGAGCATAATTCATTTTTTTCTGGGACTTACATGGGAGTTTCATTGTGGTAGGCAGGTTAAAGCTAAGAGAGAGTGACTAGCTTAAGTTATCAAATCAAAGTGAAGACCTGGGCCTTCAACCCATATCTAAACCCTAAACACTGCATTACATTGTTTTTGTGACATCTTAAACTTGTCAAATTTGTACTACAAGAAGCCTTTATTCTGCTATCCACTTACTAGATATAAGCTCTCCTAGAACAAATGGCATATCTAAACGAACATATGTGCAATAGCAGAGGAAAATTGTAAAGTGTCACAGTCTTTATCTGTTTATGGCAAATGTGATGCATATCTATTAATTTTGTGCATGTATGCATTGCAAAATGTTTTAAGATACATCTTTAAGGTATGGAGACCGCAATTCTTTTTACACATGATATGAACTTCATGCTAGTGGTGCCATCTACTGGACAACATATACCTTTCGAAAAACCAGAAGAATACTTAAACAGAATTTTAAAAATAGGGTGATCTTAAGTAAGGGCTTCTTGTTATAGTTGATGTTGGAGGAAAACCACATTAGTCAATACAGGCAGTCCTTGACTTATGACCACAATTGATCCCAACATTTCTGTTGCTAAGTGAGACATTTGTTAAGTGAGTTTTGCCCCATTTTATGACCTTTCTTGCCACAGTTGTTAAGTGAATCACTGCAGTTGTTAATCACATGGTTGTTAAGTGAATCTGGATTCCCCATTGTCTTTGCTTGTCAGAAATTTGCAAAAGGGGATTACATGACCCCGGGACACTGCAAACATCATAAATACGAGGGTGAGTCAAAAAGTAATGCCATTTTCTTTAGGACAGGTATAATTACCAACACAGGAACATGTAGCATACATCAAAATGAAGCTGGTCCTCTGTGGATCACATCCCTACTTCTCAACATAGTCACCGTTTCTCTCAATAGCAATGTTCCACCTTCGAATGAGAGCATGTATCCCTGCCTCGTAAAATTTTGTTGACTGTTCTTTGAGCCACTTCTTCACTGCAGTTTTCACTTCACTGGAATAATGTTTGCCTCTCAAACGCTCTTTCAAACCCTCTATAATCTAAAGTATTGTCCTCAAACACATTTTGTAATCGTCTGTGAATGTTCACAGGGTTTTCCCCCTCAGCAACAAGGAATTCAATCACTGCTCTTTCTTTTTGACGCAACTCTAAGGGGACAGCCATTTTGAATTTTCCTTGCGAGTCTAAAAACCTGAAAAGTAAGAAACAAAATATTTCAGAACGTAAATGATATAATCATTTATAATTGGGAAAATTTCAGGTATTTTTTATCAAAAACGTCACCTGAAATAAAGAAAATGGATTTACTTTTTGACTCACCCCCGTATGAGCCAGTTGTCAAGCATTTGAATTTTGATCATATGACCATGAAGATGGTGCAACGGATGTAAGTGTGAAAAAGGATCATAAGTCAGTTTTTTCAGTGCCGTTATGACTTCAAACGGTCACTAAATGAATTGTAAGTCGAGGACAACCTTTAGTAGCCAAAAAAAATTAGGAGTCTGGTTGTACACTTCATGAGATGTTGCAGTTCATGAAAGTTTATGTGTTTAAATTTAATTCGTTTGGTGGAAAAGGTGCTGTCAGACTCCAGCTGAACTTAAAGGATCATTCTGTTTTTTTAAAGATAGTAATTAATTTATTTACTAAAATTATTTGCCACCCATTTCATTGTCACATGATTCTGAACAGCTTGCAATCCAATAAAACTGTATTATAAAAGATTAAAACAGTAACAATAAATACATTAAATTTAAGAAATAGCTAAGGTAGTGAGGGATATAGAATAGAGTGGCGGTGGGAACGTCCATTTAATCGAGCAACCACCTCTAGGACCACACAACCCTATCCAGGCCCTCGGCCAACTGGCAGAGCCAGATTTTAAGACCTTTATGGAAGGCCAAGAAGTTGGGACAGACCCTAATGGGTAGGATGTTCCAGGGGTTAGCCGCCATGGGGGAAAAAGGCCTTCTTCTGGCTAGGAATCTTCATTAAAAATAACAAGAACAATAAAACAGACATGCTTTGTTTAATTATTGATATAGTCTGTATTTTTCGAATGAGTACTCATAAATGAAAATTTGTTTTCTACAAGTCAAAATATAACATAAATTTATATTTGTCTAGAATCAGTAAGTTGTATGATAATTTTCTTAGAGTAAAATTAAATTCATAAGGATTTTTAATCTGGTAAAGCTTTAATGCAAAATTGCATGGCTGCAGAACTGCATTCTTATCCTTGTTTTGCTTAGGTGTTATATGAACTCATTAATCTGTTTCATGATTTTTCACAAGTGGAAAGAATACAATTTACATTTCTTTGAACATTTTTTAAAATGTGGATTATGACAACTGGAAAAGGCTTAATTAAGGTTGAGGCTAGAGCATGGCTTTGACTTTTTATTTTTGGTACAAAAATTATATTGTCCCCCAGTAGGATTAGCTTCCCATACTGGGCTTGATAATTTTCAGCTAAATGTACATAGGCAGGTACTTAAAAAGAAATTAAGCCTGTATGGTTTTTTTTTAACTCTAGTTTTCTAATCTCCTAATGATGTGGCATGCTAAACAGATTTTCAGATAGCAAATAATAACTTTGTATGTATAGATAGTATATACAAAAGATTTGAGGTAAAGGTCACATATAAACTATATAGGAGAGTTTTTTAATATTTTCAAGCTCCAGTTTCCTGAATAATCTTGTGATTTTGAAATATTGTAGAGAACAGTATTCGTATTGGTCTATTTCAGTGTTCAGTGGAGTATATTTCTCTCCATTCTCCTTGGTGAGGGACTTTTCCCATGTGAAAGGGAGAATTTGAAACCATGTGTTGTGGTCTCTTGTATTGTTTGTTTTACTGTAAATAACTGCCCAAACTGCTGCCATTGCCTTTTAGTGAATGGGCCAAGTAAGTCTGATAATTGCTATATTTACTTACCTCTGCAGATCTGGCCGATCTGAAACCATCAATTACTGTCAGAGTGGCAGAATTCTGCATTGCTGTTTGCAGAATTAGGCATATGTTGATTCAGGGGTTTAATTGTTACATATTTAGGTAATTATGCCAGCTGTTTCAGACAGCTGGATGGTGTTCATTTTGATACTCATGCCAGTTGGTCCAGTTCAGTGTTTATTGTGTATTATGAGTTGCAGCACTGTATTGTGCCTTCATAATATGTCAGAATATTAAGATAAAGGTATTCTTCAACTTAATGACTCATTGTTTAGTGGATATTTGCAATTATGATAAATCACCCCCCCCCCAAAGCTAGTTGTGACCCAATTTCGAAGTTCCTATATCAGCCCCCTACACGTTGCTTGCTAACTGTCCTGCATTTATGGCTGGTTGTAGTGCCCTACAATTACGTGACCATGATTAGCAATGGTTTTGCTGGAAATATTTTTCTTAACATGTCCAATTCTCTCTTTCATGGACCACAATGGGCAGAAACATGTTTTGTAATTAATGATTTTTATTCTTTTAACAAATGTTTCTTATAGGATCACATATTGTCCTCTACCTTCCTACTTGGATTTGTACATTTTAACATTTTCCTATTATTAAAGATTTTTGTCATTCTATTAGAGTAACAACTTTTCCACATTTATATATAACCTAGCAATGATTAATTAAATCTGTTTTTCTTGTCAGACAGAACTATCTTGGTCTACAATATATTTGTTTCCATCCTGTTTTATTGTGCTATATCAGCTAGCTAACATTTGCTATAAAATATTCCAATCTCCTTGCTTATGTATACATTTATTTTATTTATTTATTTATTAAAATTTCTATGCCACCCAACTCCCGGGGGACTCTGGGCGGCTCACAGCAGGTATAGAAACATATAAAAGTAAAACAATTTTTAAAAAGAGCCATGTTAAAATACTATCCATTTAAAAAAAAACTTTCATCAATTGCATTGATGCAATTAATATCCTTTACCCATACCTGCGCCTAATGTCATCACAAGCATTCCCTATAAATTTATCTATGTGCATTAACTAACTAAACATTGCACAAAATTATTTCTTGCTCAGTGCTGACCTGTTTTGCTAAGCATTCTATTTATTCTCACATATGCTTTACTTTATATTTTATTCTATCATCATTGCATTCACCTTTAAAAACATATTCATGCAAAACATATCATAAATCAGGCCCATTTATTTTATTACTTTTTTTATTAACTAACATACAGTAAAATTACTTTCTTACGTTCATACATTTCTATGTGATTTGCTAAAGACCAAAAATCTGTTCTGCAGACTTAACATGCTTAACATGAGGTAACATCTTCTCATAAGTAGCCTTTTGTCCCGTCTCACTCAGAATGCAGTTAAATACATTCCTCCCCATGGTGAGTAAACTCATTCCCCTGTAGTTTCTATTTTCACTCTTCTTTTCTTTCCGTTTGTCTAATAGAACAAAAATGGCATTCTTCCTACTTCAATAGAAGAAAATATATGTAGCTCAGGGTTGAACTGTGGAGTCCTTGGTGCTCTCTGTGCTTGGTTGTTCACTGGCAGACGTTTCATTGGGGGAATGTGGAATTTGCTTCCTGTTTACATACAGTAGCTTGCGTTGCCACTGTTGGTGGAGGTATGGTTTGTTTTGAAACAAAAAGACCATAAGGCATCACCTCCAGCAGCCAAGATCCAGATTCGTAGGGATTGACACCAGACAACCAAGCAGAGAACAATACTCTAATCAAGGAACTACAAAGGAGAAAACTCTACTGAAGATGTCAGCATCCTCATTTATGACTAATTTCTCATTAATATTTTTCTTGGAAATTGACATTGATGGTATTATTTCTAATTCACTCTTTGATGTATCACTAAATTACATTGATTTGACTCTACATTTTCCCTCCTTTTAAGCGTAATGTTCATTTTCTTTTTTATTATATTTTGCAAATATTTTATTCTCTCTGTATGTACGAGGGTGAGTCAAAACGTAATGCCATTTTCTTTAGGACAGGTATAATTACCAACACAGGAACATGTAGCAGACATCAAAATGAAGCTGGTCCTCTGTGGATCACATGCCTACTTCTCAACATAGTCACCGTTTCTCTCAATAGCAATGTTCTACCTTCGAATGAGAGCATGTATCCCTGTCTCGTAAAATTTTGTTGACTGTTCTTTGAGCCACTTCTTCACTGCAGTTTTCACTTCCTTGTCACTGAAATAATAATCCTCCATACTCACCAGATTTAGCGCCTTCAGACTATCATCTCTTTGGCCCCATGAAAGAGGGTTTGAGAGGCAAACATTATTCCAGTGACGAGGAAGTGAAAACTGCAGTGAAGAAGTGGCTCAAAGAACAGTCAACAAAATTTTACGAGACAGGGATAAATATTCAACCTAAATAATTATGTCAGTTAGGTTCATATTTAAATTCTTTCCTTTGTTATATCTACATATATGTAGATTTATGTGTAAGTCTTATATTCAAAACAGAAAGATACTAGACTTCTTGGGAAGTAATGTCAGACAGAAGATGACTGCGTGAGAACAGACCAGATGGCTGTGGTGGAAAGACGAGCCAGTGAAAGGAATGGCTCTTTGGAACTTCTCTCTGGTTCAAGGAGAAGACTAGGTGATCACTAGGATCACCTATAGCAGTGTTGATGAACCTTTTCGGCACCGAGTGCCAAAACGGGAGCGTGCGCAGATGCATGGGGGAGCACCATAAACTGGAAGAACAGCTCCCTGGTGCGCACGCAGTTCCCTGGTCTTCCGGTTTCTGGTGCGCATGCATGTGCGAATGCCAGCTGGCGCGACAGAAACAGGAAGTTCCACTGGCCGGCGCATGCATGCGCGCCAGGGAGCTGCTCTTCCAGTTTCCGGCACTCCTGCGTGTGCGAAGACCAGTGCGCTGTAACCCGGAAGAGCAACAGGTGATGGCTGCCATGCCCGGAGAGATGGCTCTGAGTGCCACTTCTGGCACGCATGTCATAGGTTTGCCATCACGGACCTATAGGTTTCCTCCACAGAGAAGAGAGAATAAAATAATGACCTCCAGCAAGAGTTGAGAGCTCTGGGAGCCAGGGGAAAATCATTCTGCCTAGCCAGGATTTGGTGCCTTCATTCGAATGCTGCGTTTGCCAGCCTTCTTTTAAACTACTTTAGGAAGTTGCTTGTTATTAATTTTCTAGATGTTAAGAACCTTCTGAAGGACAAGTTTCATCATACTGGGAACATTTCCTTCCGCCTTGGAAGGAAGAAGCTTCATGTATGATTAAGGATTAAAAAGAAAAACTTTAATTTTTAGGAAAAGGTATAAGGGGGATAAGACTGTTTATTTTGGAAAGTTAAGGGGTGAACTTGAAAGAATATTTCCTGTGGGTTGTTTAAAATTTTATAAAAAAATATGTGAAGATTGTGAAACTAACTATAAGAAATCCTCCCATGGGTCAGTTTTGTTGGTTGGAAAATAAACATGATGAGAGGGGTCTTTGATTATAGGGGACCAAAGAGATTACATTTGAAGAAGAGACCCATTAATACAAGGGAGCAATATTATTTGACCATAAAAGAAATTAAAGCTGTTTGAGAACAGTGTACTTAGAAATGACTTTCAAGCTTGTCTGACACTAGACAAGGGATTTAACAGAAGATACAGAAGAAGAACAAATTTTATTGGATAAAATATAGCTTGAAATTGATTTGAATGTGGTTTTGAAAATGGATTTAAAAAAATCAGACTACAACAATGATAATGGAAAAAGATGCTGTGGATCTGAAAATGGATTTAAAATTGCCAGACTGCAAGAGTGATGTAGAAAAAGATGCCACAATAGATTTACATATGAAACCAGTTGATGTCTTAATAACTGAAGGGGACAGACAAATAATCAGAATAGTAATTTGGAAAGCCTTCTTATCTTGGATTTACAGAAGGGATACATTAAACTACTGAAGTTATTTCTGAAAGGAGGCAGAGAAAAGAGAAAATGATAAGAAATCAACTTGTGGAACATTTTTCAGCAGGATTAAAGATCAAGCTTTTTAAAAGTAAATGGAAGGAATATAAAATAAACTTATTTGACTATGGTTAAAATATGTATGTTATGGTTTCTAGTTGCCATTAATGGATTTTTTTAAAACCAGGATTGAATGATGAGGCTTCTGCTTTATTTCTTAGAGAATATGATAAGTTGGAATGCAAAATGGATTTGTTCGGCTAAGATTAGGGTATATATTTTACTATTTCTGGTAGCTTTTAGTAGACTTTTGCTGATTAGGACTGAATGACAAGGCTTTATAATTTGCTTATTGATAAGGGATGTGATATAGGAAGAAGAGAGATTTTTAAAATTGAACTACTAGAGAAGTATAAGTTATTGAAATTATATTTGACTGATGGAAGATGGGAGTCATTTTTTATATATCCTTTCTTCATTTTTTTATTTTCTTTTTTCTCTGCACTTTTTACTTTTTATATTTTTGTAAGTTTGTATTAGACTTTATTGTTGTATATGTAAAATTTAATAAAATTATTATTTAAAAAGCCAGTGTCGATACTCCATTCTAGAATGTCTGAATGGCCCACTCTTTTTTTTCTTGAACTTACTTTCATTCCCACCCATTCATAATTTTCCTGCATATTCTGTTCTTGCATAATTCTGATTTTTGTTGTTTGGTTTTGTTATTTCTATTTATTATTACAAAAGAAAAATAATTAAACCTACAGTTTTAAGAGAAACTTATTAATAAAATATTCATATATTATGGATCAAAAGAATCATACTATTAAAATAATTTTCTGTGATCAGTGAACATACTATATACCCGTGATGGCGAAACTATGGCACGCGTGCCACAAGTGGTACACGGAGCCATATCAGTGGGCACGCAAGCTCAGGTCCAGCGTTCATGTGCACGCCAGCCAGCTGATTTTCGGACCTTCTGGGCCCACTGGGAATCGGGAACCAGGCTGTTTCCAGCCTCCGGAGGAGGTGGGGAAGGCCCGTTTTCGCCTTCCCCAGGCTCCTAGAAAGACTCTAAAGCCTGGGGAGAGCAAAAAAACAGGACTTCTGGTCCAACCGGAAGTTGGCAAATGGAATGTTTCTGGCCTCTGGAGGACCTCCGGGGAGGTGGGGAAGGCTGTTTTCGCCCTCCCCAGGCTCCTAGAAAGGCTCTGAAGGCTGGGGAGAGCGAAGAATGGTGTGCCATTGCGTGCTGGGAGCAGGGGGGGTCATGCGTGCATGCACGGGGGCACATGGAATTATGGGTGTGGATATGCGCGAGCGTGACCCCCCGCACTCCCTCCCTTTTGACACGCGAACCAAAAAAGGTTCGCCATCACTGCTATATACAATGTTCTTGTCTTAAGTATTCCAGTAGCAAGATAAATTTTGTATTTAATCTTTCCTTGAAATGAAAGACATGTATTTTCTTATCAGAACAAATGTGCATAGATTTTATATACAGATCCACCCACCCACTCATCCATCCCCTACAAGGCAACATCCTCCCCCCCTTTTAGTGTGTGTGTGTGTCTGTGTCTTTGTGTGTGTGTGTGTTTGAATTATTATTGACCCTTGGTAACTGCCTGGACTAGTTCCTACAGTTTTCGTGCAAGGTTTTTCAGAATTGGGGTACCATTGCCTCTTTCCTAGGTCTGAGAGACAGTGACTGGCCCAAGGTTACCCAGCTGGCTTTGTGCCTAAGACAGCACTAGAACTCAAAGTCTCCCAGTTTCTTTCCTGGTGCCTTAACCACTACACCAAGCATTTTCTGTTGTTTAATTAATTAAATATTACTGATATTGGTAAGAATTAAAGGAACTGCTGTCCTTCCAGCTGTTGACTACTGAATCCCTTTGTTGTCTTCTTCCACATTGCAGTTTCTCTTGAAAAAGTGTCACATAGTAGTAATAAGAAATTTCATCATGAGTTCCATAAGAACTGCTTTATGACCTCAACAAAGAATTCCATTTGACAGTTTTGAATGGAGATAGGTTTTCAGAGAATCAGACAGAAAACCACTAGGTCAGATTACTTATATTCACTGATGAGAATGTCACTATTATGTTGTGCATTGAGACATAAGTAATTTTGTTAATCATGCTCCCTTTCATGTTCTGCCAAGAACTGCTTTTCTTTGACCTTCTAGTGCCATCTAGGATTGCATTGATATAAGGATGAACAAAATTAACATGACTTGCAGTTAAAAAGTTGAATATTTTCCTTTTCCTAAATTAATGGATTCCGTTTACTCTGGAACCTGCCATAAGAACTGAAAATGCTTGACTTAGAGGCTTTTAAGGTAAGCTGCTTAAAAGCTTCAGTGGTTTGGCTTAGGGTACAGCACAGTAGTTGTCACAGATTGTTGAACCTAAGTTTGTCTTTTTTAAAGCCTGTCTCTTCATTAACATATATAACTACTATTATTTCTCTCAAATAAGCATTTACTATTTCTAAAATCCAAATTGTATATCTTAGCATGCAGACTTTGAAAACCTCAAAGGATAAAGATTGTAATATAACTTCAGTCCTCGAACACATTTCTCAGTTTTGGATTGCTAAGCTAAAAACATCCATCATAGCCATAGAATCAAATGATGTCTTGTCTTTACTCTGTCAAAAACTGTAGCACACCGAGATTCAAGCAGTTTTATTTGCCAAATAAATGGGCATAGGACGGGGTTATCCGAGGGACTGCCTCTCCCTGATTTAATCTGCCTGCCCCACCAGTACTAGCAGAGAAGGCATGGATGATACAGATTCCTTTGGCTAGGGAGCCCCTTTTGGCAGGCTCCGGGTGGCAGGCCTTTTCTACTGGGTGCTGCACTGTGGAATATTCCCCCTGAGGTGAGATCGGCTTTCTCTCTTCTGAGGTTCTGAAAGTCTCTTAAGACCTGATTATGCCAGCAGGTCTGGGGTGCATAGGGAACAGGCGAACTAGTGAGGTAACTTTTTTATTATTAACATCTCTTCATCTGTGATTTCTCTGTTCTTGTTCTGTTTTTATAGTTTTTTCACTGATGTTTTAATGTTCTTTGAATAATTAATAATGGTAATGGTTTTTAGGTATTTACTGACTGCTTAGCTTTGTTGTATGCTGCTCAGAGTCGCTTGTTGGTGAGATGAATGAGTATATAAATTATCAAACAAACAAAATATAACACAAGTTCCTACTAAGCCTTTAAGGGTCCCAAGATCTTTATCAAATACACTTTTGAACATGGAGCTATAGAATCACAGAATTATAGAGGTTGAAGGACTATCAAGTTCTCAGTGCAGGAATCCATGTTAAATCAGTTGCACACACAAATGGTTGACTAGCTTTTTGAGCAAAGTAAAGCAAAGCTCATAATTTCCTGCGGTAATTTTTCCACTATTAAGTTGCTCTTACAGTTAGGATCCCTGCATCTCCACAGCAGAGGTGGGTTCCTCCCGGTTCGGACCGGTTCACCCAAACCGGTAGCGACCCACTGGTGACGTCACTGACCCGGTTTGGTTGGTGCTGGTCCGTGGGTGCCGCCATTTCTTTTTTGGAATTTTTTGTGAATTTTGGGGGGGGGTCCGTGTTGTTTTCTTCTGCGCATGCAGATCTGGTTCTCTGTATGCTTGGAAGTGGGCCTGCCCTCCTGCCCCCGGGTTTATACGGCCCTTTATTGCTTCTTCCGAAGCACAGCTGATCAGCTCTGCAGCTGTTTTTCGTGCTAATTTCCTTGTTAGCAACGCAGAAGGGCTTGAATTCAACTACTGAGCATGCGCTGCAGCTAATTTGCATGAGTGGACGCGTGCGTGCGACTGTAGCGAGCGCATGCAAAATGTGCACTTCTGTCGCAATGCGAACCGGTGGTGAAGGTAAGTAGAACCCACCCCTGCTCCACAGCGTTCAAGTGAAAGAGTCCTACGGGAGTTGGGCAGCATATAAAAACGGCCAAATAAATAAATAAATAAATAAAGTGATTTTTTCTTCTTATAAGTTAAGATAATTATTTTGTGTTCTGTGCTCAGGCTTGGTAGAAAACCAGCCATGTGTGATCTTCAAGAATTCTAGATCCAAGACTAAACCTTTTGGCACCATATTACTAAGGTGACCAGACGTCCCGATTTTGGCGGGACACACCCGCTTTTTCGCCATTTGTCCCGCGTCCCGCCCGCCCTCTTAAAAAGTCCCGATTTTTTAAAACAATGCCCGACTAGGGCATTCTTTCAAAAAATCGGCCTGAAAGGCAGCAGGCCTCTCAGCTCGGGCCGGCGTTGGCGGCGGGCGGGCGCTGGAAGCTGGGGGAGGGGGAAGGGAGGCTGCTCCTCCTCTCCTTCCCCCGCCCCATCCCTAGCCCCGCCCTCGGAGGCGCCGCTGCGGTTGGGAGGGGTGAGGGACGAGGAGCTGTCGCCGCTTTGAGCTTACGAGTGGTGCAAACAGCCCTTCCTCGTCCCCCTCCCCTTTCTTCCCCCCGTCGCCTCGCTGCCGCCGTTGCCCTGGGGCCGGGCGGGCGACCGGGAGACCGCGGCGCTTGGATGCTTGGAGCAGGTAAGCTGCCGGCGGCCTCCTGGCTTTCCCCGTCTCCCGCCTCCCGTTCGTTGCTTGCCAGCCCGGCCGAAGGGAAGGCGGGAGGCGAGGAAAGGCCTCCTGAAAGGAGGGGAGGCTTCGGGAGCCCGCCTCCCTTTCGGGCCAAAAGGGAGGCGGGCTCCCAAAGCCTCCCCTCCTTTCGGGAGGCCTTTCCTCGCCTCCCGCCTTCCCTTCGGCCGGGCTGGCAAGCAACGAACGGGAGGCGGGAGACGGGGAAAGGAGGCCGCCGGCAGCTTACCTGTCGCGAGCTGCAGGCATCCAAGCGCCCTCCCGCCTCCCCCCCTCCCCCTCTCCCCCCCCACCTCACCTGGACGCCGACATTTGCTGTTTTGCCCTCTGCGCATGCGCAGCGTTCTGCGCATGCGCAGAGGGCAAAACTCAAATGGAGAAACCCACCCCCGTCAATGGTGTCCCGCTTGAAGAAAAAAAAATCTGGTCACTTTACATATTACCCTATGAAATAGTTGAATGGAAGATTCTACTTATATTTAAATGAATATGAGTAGAAATATTCTCAGACATTCCTAATTAGCATAACTCTTAGGATTTAGAAACATGGTTTGAAGTTCATAGGTCATTGAAGACTGTCCTCCATTTTATCCTTGTCATACTGAGTAAGGATAATGAGTTATTCTGAGAATAAAATCAGTGACAATAATTTGGTGGCAAATAAGTGATATTCATATTAAATACAATAATTAGGAGAAATAATTCACTTGACTATTCCCTCTAACAGGGAATAATCCACCTAAATTATTTTACCACCTAGATAGATAGGGTAGGCAGGAATGAAACTCTGAGGAACATTGGATACTTTGGAGTAAAATTCTTAATTTCTATGTTTGTATTCATTTAAGAATGACTACACATTTGTGATAGAAATATTTCTGAACCAAACTTGTGAATAACAAATGTATATCTAGTTCTTTGTAAAAGAAGTAATGGTTATGAGAGAATACTTATCTTAAATATATAAAAAAATCCTTTAGTGCCTTTCAGTAGGAATATTAAAAATGAATATGTTTTCAAATATAATTCTACACCGTAATTGTCTGTAATAAGTGTGTGTGTGTGTGTATTAGTAATTTATAATAAATTTTACCCTGTAAACAGATGTACTATTATGTGGATTGATGATATAATGATTATATTTGATGAAAAAATAAAGGGTGACTTGCAGGCCATTTAGCACAAAATTCAGACACTATTCTATCTTATAGAAATAATTAACTTTGTCAAATGAATTTTCTATTTTTTTAAAAAAATATTTATACTATTATTTTTATGCCATTTCAGTCAAATTAGAATTCTGGCATATAAAGTACATGTTTTATTCTGTATGCATATAAGTGTCCCCTTTTTCTAGGGAGAATGCTAAGTTTAATGCCTTACAAAATAAGGTAGTGATCAATTAGCAATATAATATTTGGTTTAAGTTTAATCCAAAAATTAAGGTGATGCAAGTACTCATTTAACTTTACTTAAAGTTAGGTGATTTAGGTGACTCTGTGGTTTGCTAGATTATGGAGATACAAAATCTCTGAAAGACTCAAAGAACACAACAACTGTCTTTATCTACCTTCGAACTTAGGCACTTTTCTCCAGGTAAGCAGCAAGGAAGAAAACCATTTTAAAAAAAGATGAAAAGAGAGCTACATCTGTATTAAAATTATGATTTTATTGATAGCATATTTTATACAGGATAGTATTCAGAGAACTTTCAGTGCACATATAATGATGACTTGAAGAATAAAGTTTTCTGTCATGTAAATTATTCTGTTAGAACAAATTTTTCCTTCATTTCATTTTTCACTTAACATTTTAAAAAGATTTGTTTCCCAAGAAAAGCATATTGGGTGATGCTTTAAGAGAGTCTGCCTATCTGTCTAATCCTGAAGAAGATTTCTGAAAGAGCTATCTGAACAATATGTAACTTAAGTGCTAGGGACTGAGTATCCCTAGTTTGCTTTGTTTGGTTCATTCCTCTGAAGTAGTGGCTCTTATCCTCTATAGCAGTGATGGCGAACCTTTTTTCCCTCAGGTGCCGAAAGTGCGTGTGCGCGCACTATCGCACACACGCGAGTGCCCACACCCATAATTCAATGTCTGGGGAGGGCGAAAATGGCTTCCCCCACCCCCCAGAGGCCCTCTGGAGGCCAGAAATGGCCCATTTCCTGACTTCTGGTGGGCCCAGTAGGCCCATTTTTCGCCCTCCCCAGGCTCCAGAGGCTTCCCTAGAGCCTGGGGAGAGCGAAAATGCCCGCCCCCGCCCCCCCAGAGGCCCTACGGAAACGCCCTCCCAGAGTCTCTGTGTGAGCTGAAAATCAGCTGGCCGGAGCGCACATGTGCGCTGGAGCTAAGCTAGGGCAACGGCTCGTGTGCCAGCCGATATGGCTCCGCGTGCCACCTGTGGCACGCGTGCCATAGGTTCGCCATCACTGCTCTATAGTAAGAATCCAGAGAATGGTCTTGGGTGGACGTGGGGATAATGGGAAGTGGCCCATTTTCCCCTCACTCTTTTAGATCCTCATGGTTTGATCTGGTTGAAAGATCCCCAAATTGATTTTTTAAATACTTTTCTGATGAGAAGACTGTGGAAAACTGTAGTCCCATAATAGAAAATAGTGATATTCAAACAGAGGATGCCGATTAAGTCCATGTATGGGTATAAGGGAGCTACATTTATCTTATTTATCTTGTTTTCTTACATAGAGAAATCTTTTTATTCTGTATTAGAGGAGAACTTTTTCCTAAAAAAAGGATATTTGATAAATTTCAGGACTTGTGATCACAATCTGATTGTTGGAATCCATTTCATGGGAAGCTGCCATATAATTAGTGTTTCTAATCCAATAGAATGAAATGTGTTGTTTATGTTTTAATATTAGGGATAATTATAAAAATGAAAATGATAAAATATAAAAATATTTAGAAGATGTTTACATTTGATTTTTAAAAAAAACAATATTTTTGTAATACTTGCAGAATTCTGAATTTGACCAGTGAATACAACATGTAATTTGCTATGTGGAAGACATCTTGATATCTTGTAATGAGCTGGAGGCCATATTTCATTTGCATAAAATTATTAACATAATTTGGAACATTAGACCATGCTGGGATTTGTCACAAATTTTCTCTTGCTGGTGAAATACTTAAGACTACTGATTTCACATACAATAGTTTGTCAACTCAGTATTTATAAATCAAAATACAAACTTACATAGTTCAAGTTTTTAAACAAGTATTTTAAAGCGGATGGCAGTGTTTCATTTTTGCTAATAATCCTTTACAGTCCTCATCTCCCTGCTATGTTTGAAAAACCCTCAACCTCCAAAGCAGCCTTTGGTGGTTACTGGCAGATACAAGGGAAAGAGGAAAAATTGCCACCTACCCTTTTTTTCAACATCAGCAGAACCAATTGAGCTTTGATCGGTGTTCAGAATTCAGAAGATTTGGATGCAACACCCAAATAGTATATGCACCGATGATTTACTGCTTGCTTCTCAGTAATAATTTGATTATTATTCTACATGTTGAAAAGAAACACTATATGTATTTTTTGTTAGAGAGATGCTGATTTCTAGGTCAAGAAAAAAAAAGAGCATTTAAATGAGAGGAACAGATGTTCCGCAACATCTTTCTACAGTGCTTTGCTTTAAGGATAAATAATATGTCATGTCTTAAATTAATAATAGCCTTGATGAGTGAGCATAACACAGGGGAAAATACATGCATATGCGTGCGCGCGCACGCACAGACACACACACACAAACAAACAAACTCACATGTATACATATACACACAAATGCATGTTAAGGAGAAATTGCTCAGTTGGGATACCTGAATACCTGATTGCTTATTTGTACTCTATGACAATCATTAAGAGTTGTACCTCCTGATTCTTGATGAACATATCTTTTCTTTTATGTACATTGAGAGCATATGCACCAAAGACAAATTCCTTGTGTGTCCAATCACACTTGGCCAATAAAGAATTTTCTTCTGTTCTGTTCTGTTCTGTTCTGTTCTGTTCTGTTCTGTTCTGTTCTGTTCTGTTCTGTTCTGTTCTCTTCTCTTCTCTTCTCTTCTCTTCTCTTCTCTTCTCTTCTCTTCTCTTCTATTCTATTCTATTCTATTCTATTCTATTCCCATTCAGAAATTGATTTAATTTTTCCATACCATTTGATTCAGAAAGATGTCGATTAGAATGTTATGAAGCAAGATACTTGAAAGCAAGAATATCTTCTTTTTGAGATACCTTTGAGGTAAACAACATCAGGGCGACATTGCAGTAATGATAAAACTGGTATGAGTTGGCTTCTTTTAATTTTAGACCTATACATTGGAAAGCTTACATTGAGGTTTTAGATTTTGATTACAAAAACATAGCTAATTGATTATTCAAGTTGTATAATTTCAGGAACAAGATAATAACGATTAAAAAAAAACCTATCAGGAAAGTTTCAGAAGCAAACTAATTGTAAAGTATCTCCCTGACAAGTTTGACATTTTAAAATCCACTTATTTAACCAGCAAACATGCATGGAAGGGTCCTGTTTCAATAAAGTATATTTAATTTGCAATTTAATAAATCCTTTGGGTAATCTATAATAATCTGAAAAGGTATTTGTGTATCTGTATGTCTTTCAATAATAATTTGTGCGTATCTATCTTACAAACCAATTGCTTATACAACCTGAAATGCTCTGCAAATTTATTTATTTGAAAATTAAGGTTAATCTGGGTACATAGGAAGTTCTTGAGTTATGATGGCAATTGGAACTGGAGTTTCTTTGCTGTTGTTAACCAAATTCTACCAGTCATTAGCTGAGGATCTACCTCGATCCTAGCCATCCCTAGTTTGATCTGTCCCAGCTCCAAGGCTCTATTTTTCCAAAGTAAGGGACTGCTTTCACTTCATTTCCTCTATTCCACCCATCTCTTCCCTTTTGGCTGCTCTGCATCTTGTGTTATGTGTAACTCTGGAGCTCTTGCCCTGCAGCTCAGGGGCTTCATGGCATGTTGCAGCTCTGAGGTTGCAAGAAGCCCATGAGCCATAGTGCAAAGCTGCAGCTACTCCAAGAACCGGCAGCTGTCCCAGCCTGATAGCTGAAGCTGCCCCAGGAAACTGCAACCACCTGGCCCAACCCAACAGCATAGTGTGGCATAAAGCCCCAGCCCCAGCCCCAGCCACGTTTCTTGTCTTGTACCTTGAGGCTCCTGCTGCCCTGCACTCTGTTGCCCCATCTTACCTTTGCTGCTTCTAGTTCCTGCTGCTAACCAAGTGTGCCCAGCCTGGCCCTTCTTTGAGAAGAAAGCCTTGTACTGTCAGCAGCTGCCTTTCAAAGGGCCAGGCTGGCTGTGCTGGGTCAGCAATGGAAGCAAGAAGATGATGAAGGCAAGATGGTAGTGGTGGAGCAGGGGCGGATTGCTCACTTACCTCGCTGCCGGAGCCATGCACGTGCATCTCCACGCTTCAGGGGGCGCGCGCTCACTATGCGCGTGCACCCCTCACGTGATTTTGCTTCTGCGCATGCGCAGAAGCAAAATCACACCAAAATCTCATGAGGGGACGTGCGCGCGCATGAGATTTTAGTGCGATTTTGCTTCTGCCATGCGCAGAGGCAAAATTTCACTGAAATCTCACGCGCGCGCGCATCCCCTCACGAGATTTCAGCGCGATTTTGCTTCCACGCATGCGCAGAAGCAAAATCGACCCAAAATCACCAAAAAATGGGTGATGTGCTGGGTGGACCGGCAGAGAGGGCTCCGGAGCGGTTGCGCAATCCGCCGCTCCCTACCGGAGCTGTGCACTGGGCAGCTCCAGCAGGAACCCACCTCTGTGGTGGAGTGTAGGAGGCCAAAAAGCACAAATGGGGGGAAATAGGTTGGTGGGTGGAGTTCAAGCACCCCTGCAGTTGTTAGTGTGGATAAGCTGCCAAGCTCCTAAATTTAGATCATATGATTTACCGGAGTGTTGCAATGGTCGTAACTTCACAGGAATCCATGTACACTAAATAACTTGTTATGTGGGTATTGTACCACAGAGTTTGATTCAAGAGCTCTTGGTTCACGATGTGTGATAATTAGTTACAATGTTAATCTGGTGAAACAGAATAGTAAAGAATGCTTTCTCCCTCCATAGAGCTGAGTGGAATATCTTAATGGTGTTGTTTACTTTTATTATCACATCCTGCCCCCCAAAAAAAGTTTAAAGGATATGTGGTTAAAGTCATTTCTCCCTAACATAAGGCTATTGTCAGTCTCCATGCTGCTTTCTTGCTATCGGCTGCCATAGAAATGGGGGGAGGGGGGAAGCCTAGGTATTTGGGGAGGGAAGTGAGCTGATGGAGATGTCTTGTTGGGAGAAGGGAGGAAATCTCTCATCATCTGCTTCCAAGCAGAATGGACTTGTTTATAGCCAGTTCAAGGTCAACCGTCCCGGCATACCAGATGGATAGCTCCACCTGAAGATGCACCCCACATGACTTCATGGGGGCTGGGGATTGGACATTCAGCCAGGGCCCTTGGGGGGGAGGGATTTGGAAATGCTTTCAATATGTAATTTTTGCACCTTTAGCCTCAGATCTTGTTTTCATCGTGTTGCTGTCAGTTTATATTCCGTAAAAGTACCTTTCTCTATAAACATGGAGTTGGGGTTTTCCTTTCTTGGGTTTTGAACGGAGGCACATCTGACATTAAGCAAGATCTGCTTTATCAGCCATCCCGGACAGAACTCTACCGTGGGGGCTGAGCAAAAATATGTCTAGCTCAGGCAGTGAACCAGGAGGATGTGGGAGCTGCTGGGTTGACTCCCCCGCAGCCCTGCCGAGGCTGGGAAAGGTCGGAGTGGACGTCTGAACTGCAGACTGAAGAAAAGCCGGTCAGAGCCAAATGGTTGTTGGGCGTAGGTTGGATGGAGGGTCCAGAGGAGATTCCCCCGGGAGTAACAGCCGCCAGACACCGGCGGGGAGAAGCTGCCTGGCAGGAAGCTGACACGGAAGACCTCCTGCTGACTCAGGCCCTGCATCTCCTGAAAGAAGCTCTTGAAAGTTGGAGAGCACGTGAAAGGTATGCCTTGCCGGCCGGGGGGGAGGGGGCAAACCAAGGAAGCAGGGGGAGAAGCGGAAGCCTCTGCAACCCCAGAAGTGATTCCTAGGGCCCAGCCAGAGCCAGTGGGGGCTGCAGGAATTCAAGCAGCTGCTGCAGCCCAAGCCCCCCGGTGGGGGTGTAATTCCCCGGAGGCGCCGAATTCCAAAGGTTCCTCAGCTAGCAGTAAAATACGGAGGAGAGCCCAAGGCTTTGGGATCCTTCTTAGCCCAAGTATGGAATCATATGCAGGAGTACGGGGAGGATTTTACCTCGGAGGCAGCAAAGGTCAGGTGTGTCACCACGGCCCTGGAGGGAACCGCGGCTGAGTAGATGGTGGCCTTACATAATGAGGATTCTCCACTGCTGAGGGATTATGACTTGTTTATAGTGGCCCTCCGAGTGCGTTTGATGACCCCCCTGGCTGAACGAAAGGCTAGACCAGGATGAAAACCCTGACCCAGGGGAGGAGATCGGTGGCTGAATACACCCAGGAATTCCGCCAGCTGGTTGTCCACATGCGGGGGTGGTCTGCAGAGGCCCTGATGGAGTGCTACAAGGATGGCCTCAATGAGGACGAGCTGCTGAATGTTCCTCCAAACCTGTCTCCAAGATGACCTCAGCTGGAGAGAAGAGGGCCGACAAGCCGCCAGCAAAGAACCGCGAAACGGCCTTGAAAGGTGTGGAAGTCGTTGAGTTCGTTCCTCCAGGCCTGGAGGAGCTGGGAGCTCCGACCACCCCAGGGGACAGAGATGCCGACAATGACCCCCTGGTAAGTCAGCATGCGGGCCCCCTGACCATTTCAGTAGAACTAAGGGTGCCATCATCCGGTGCCCAGGGGAAGATGCTAGCCATTTGGACTCTGGGTGTACTAGGTGTGTAATCAACCCAGAGGTGGTGGAAAAGATGGGACTGAGACTGAGGACCATGAAAGTGCTCATTGCATTTTGCCAGTTGGATGGGTCAGTAGTTGGGGGGGCACAGCCCACTTTGTGACCAAGCCAGTTGAGATGAGGATGGGAGACCACCGAGATACTTTTATCGTAGCCCCTGGAATAGAACGACCCCTCCTGCTCGGACTGCCCTGGCTCCGGAAATTGAACCCTCATGTGAATTGGAGAACGGGTTTATTGCGCATCCGCTCCACCCAGCAGGGGTAAGAAGGGGAAGACCCTTCCACATGACCAAAGCCGCGGAGGAGCTGGCAGCGGTAGGGAGCGAACGCATGGCGGGGGAGGAGAAAATCCCTAAGAAGTATTGGGACCTCAGGGAGGCCTTCAGACGTGCTCCCACCCCATCGGCCCACGGACTGCAGCATAGAAATCCTCCCAGGGGTGAAACTCCGTAAGCCAAAGATCTACTCCATCACCCCTCGTGAGCTGGAGGAGTTGCGGAACTTTATTGATAAAAACCTGAAATGGGGTTTCATCCAACCAGCTACGCCACGAGTGGCCACCCCGGTGCTGTTTCAGGAGAAAAAAGATTGCTCTCTTCGATTATGTGTGGACTACAAAAACCTGAACTCCATTTGCATCGAAAATGTTTACCCATTGCCCCTTATGAAGGACATTTTAGCCCATTTGGCCAAGGGAAAGATTTTTACTAAGTTGGACTTGAGAGAGGCTTACTACAGAGTTCGAATTAAGGAAGGGGATGAATGGAAGACTGCCATCATTTGCCCTTTGGGTTGTTTCCTGTTTAGGGTGCGCCCGTTCGGGTTACAGGGGGCACTGGCGGTGTTCTTACAATTGATTAATGAGGTGCTACATGAACATCTTTACAAGGGGGTCTTGGTGTACCTGGAAGACATTCTTTTTTTTATTCAAAAAAGTTTTATTAGTACAAACTTACATAAGTAGTAGTAAAATATTAAATATAAAGTACAAACATTTTTGTTTTTTTCTCCCCCCCCCAAACCCACCTCCTTCCCTCCCCACCTCCCCCCCGGACTTCCCAGAGATAATACAGGGCATAATAATAAATTTAAATTGTTAATAAAAAGAGAAAGAAAAAAGGAAAAAAAGAACACTATTTTTAAAAAACTTCAACTCCAAATTATACAGTGCTAATATATCGCATTTGTATACAATAGTAAAGATACAAAAAAGAGAGGAAAAAAAAAAGAAAGAAAGAAAGAAAGAGAAAACTCTTTAACAATACAAACAAACAAACCTCCTACCTCCTCCCTTCAGTCCTCTATCTTATACAAGGTAAATGTTACATAAGTAATAACTAAATATAAAATACACAAATCTTAAACTAATATTATTGACATTAAAAATAACCTCTAAGATAAAAACTTAACTAAATGTTACATAAGTGATCATCAAATATTAAATTTCATCATGATATTAATAAGATAATATTATTCTAAATTAATTCACTAACTTCAATAAACAAAAAAAGAAAATGAAAGAAGAATAAACAATAAACAAATCTTCAACAAACTATATATATCTAATATTATCAACATTAAAAATAACCTCAAAATTATATAAAACTTAACTAAATATTGCATAAGTAATCATTAGATAGGGAAAAGATAAAATACAATCATATTAGTCTCTATCCATCCAATATATTTCAACATCACATCGTTTTGTATCTTGATAGTTCATCTTTTAATAGTTCAATAAATTCAAATTTGTCGAGTCGTCTCCCGTCTACTCCCAAACCTCCATCTCCTTTTCCCCAGCTATCTGATTCAGGCACTCCTTTTGGATTTTTGAATCTATTTCCTTTTGATCCATCAAAGGTGGCTTCCCCTCCTCCTCCTCTTTTATTTTCATACATCCTTCCTCTGGAATCTTGGATATATCAGCCTTTAGAACGTTGACATAAAATTCAGTAGCTTTTTTTATCGTGTTGAGCCGATATCTTTTTCCAGAAAATTTCACTGCTACTCCAACTGGTGCTTCCCATTTATATTGTAAATTTAATCTCTTAAATTCATCAATCAAAAAAGTATAGCTTTTTCTGGCTTTAAGCATTTTAGAGGGGATTTCTTTCCAAATCTTTAGTTCCTGACCATTCACCATAAGATTATTGTTAAACGTTGCTTGTATAATTCTGTTCCGTAGAGCTCTTGTGGTAAAATATATGACAATATCCCTTGGTAAATGCTTTTGTTTAGCGTACCACGAGTTGATTCTGTATATTTTGTCGATTTGTGTAGCCAATTCCGCTTTAGAAATTCCAGACACCTGATCCAATATGTCGACCATCCTGCCTTTTAAATTTTCATATAATCCTTCTTTCAAACCTCTAATCCTTATAGCAACTTCCATGAGTCTGAACTGAGTCATTAAGACCTCTTTTTCAAAATTTGCAATATCATTTTGGATTTTATCTATGTAATTCACCGAAGTTGCCAAAGCTTGTTTATTTGTTTCAATACGTTCTGCCAAAACTTCAATATTTGTTGCTAAGCCTTTGCAAACCTCTAACACATCAAATCTTAGTTGTTGATTCATATTCTTCAAAGCAGCCTGCATCTTTTTGTCTATCTCACTTATTTTCTGGTTAAATTCCAAAGTAAGTTCATGTTTCATAATCTTTAAATTATTTAATAAATTTTCAGGTGTCAAAAGCTGTGGAGGTGTTAGCTCAGTGTTAAGTTGCATTTTAGAAATATATCCAGATGAATAGTCATTTCTTTTAGTCAAAACAATCTTTCCAGACTTTGAAGCCATTGGTGTTTCAAAAGAGTACAAAAAAGAAAGAAAGCCAGATGCCTGATTAAAGTTCTTTCCAGTTTAAAAATCAGATAGTCTTTTATTATTGGAAATATTTCTATTATAACTTTAATCCAGAGTTAGGAGACAGAGAGAGAAAAAACCATTTTTCCAAGTTAAAAGTTTCCATAAGAGAGAGAGAGGAAAAAAAAAAAGCCTCTGGGAAAACGAAAGTCACTTTCACTTCTCAATCGCCATATTGTTACTCTGTTTCCTTTGTTCCTTTGCCGAAGTGAAAGCTAGCCCAGGAGTTGAAAAAAAAAGGAAAAAAGAGGTTTCAGTACTTGCCCATCTCACGCCTGTTTCTCTCTGTCTGCTTCTGTAGTTTAAATATAATTATAAATCCCATTCTTGAAGCAGCGGCTGGTCACGACATCTAGCTCTGCAAAAGCAGAGGTTTCCTGATCTTCGGAGCTGGAGACAGGCTGCATGGGGAGCTCTCCCTTCGCGCCCTACCAGATGGCTCCTAGGGCGCTGGGGGGACTCTACCCCATCTGTCAGGCTCTCATCTCTCCCCTTTGCCCGGGGAAGAGATTTTAAAGCCGCCAGACAGCTGTTCTGGCGGCTTTTAACAAAGATCGGAAAGGCATCCAACGAGGGATGTCTGCGATGAAGCGCTCCAAACCGGAAGACTCCCTGGAAGACATTCTTATCTACCTGGATGACATTCTTATTTACACGGAGACACGTGAAAATAGTGCGATCAGTCCTGAAAAAACTCAGGGCTGCTGAACTCTATGCTAAATTGTCAAAATGCGAGTTTCATCAGAGTAAAATTTACTATTTGGGTTAATGCATATTGCATGAGGGCATTGAAATGGATCCGGAGAAAGTCCGGGCAGTCATAGAGTGCCCCACATACCCGCAAGCAGCTGCAAAGTTTCTTAGGCTTTGCTAACTTCTATCGGCAATTCATTCCCTCTTTTGCTAAAATTGCATTGCCTATTATCAATCTCCTAAAGACAAAAGGAGAAGCAAAGCCAAGGCCTAGTCACCCCCTTGAGTGGACCAGGGAGTGCCAGGCAGCTTTTGAGAAACTGAAATGATTGTTTGCGGCCAAACCCGTACTTAAGCATCCTGACATGGATACCCCTTTCGTAGTCCAGGCTGACACCAGTGTCGTAACTGTGGGGATGGTATTACTTCAAGCAAACGCTGATGGAACTCTACAACCCTGCGCCTACACCTCCCGTAAATTAACTGAAACTGAAAGGAGGTGGGCAATATGGGAAAAGGAGGCTTTTGCTATCCAATGGGCCCTGTTAACCTGGAGGCATTTCCTCGAAGGGGCAAAACACCCTTTTGAAGTGTGGACAGACCATTTTCAGCCTTCCATCCTTCCGAGGTAGGTAAAATGAGGACCCAGATTGTTGGGGGCAATATAAATATACATTGCTTACTGGTGTAAACCGCTTAGAGAGTGCTTGCACTGTGAGGCAGTATATAAATGTCACAAATAAATAAATAAATAAATAAGAACCTAGAGCAGTGATGGCGAACCTATGGCACACGTGCCACAGGTGGCACACGGAGCCATATCTGCCGGCACGTGAGCCGTTGCCCTAGCTCAGCTCCAGCATGCATGTGCACTCTGGCCATCTAATTTTTGGCTTGCACAGAGACTCTGGGAGGGTGTTTCCGGCTTCTGGTGGGCGGGGGAAAGCTCCAGGGAAGTCTCTGGTGCCTGGGGAGGATGAAAAACGGGCCTACTAGGCCCACCAGAAGTTGGGAAACGGGCCGTTTCTGGCCTCCGGAGGGCCTCCAGGGTGGTGGGGGAGACCATTTTCACCCTCCCCAGGGATTTAATTATGGGTGTGGGCACTCGCGCATGCGCGATAGCGCGCGAGCACGCTCCTTCGGCACCCGAGGAAAAAAAGGTTCGCCATCACTGACCTAGAGGCCCTAAAAACCCCAAGGAAGTTGTTGCCCAAGCAAGTCCGTTGGGCACAACACTTTAATCGGTTTAATTTTTCTCTGCGCTACCTTCCTGGGGGAAAGAACTTTATGGCAGATAAATCTATCCAGATTGCCCCAATATAATAGCACACGGCCGGAAGTAATCCGACCGGTAATCCCCTCCAAGCAATTGGCTGCTCCCGTGGTCACCAGAACCCAAGGGAAGGTGGACCTGGATTTCTCCACCGATTTAAATGTGCAGCTAAGAGAAGCGCTAAAAACTGACGACTGGTTCATGTCCCACTCAAACGAGTGTACTGTTTGTGATGGCCTCGCCTGGGTAGGGGCTAAGTTGTACGTCCCTTCTAGTCTTAGGGAGGTTGTATTACAACAGGCCCATGATTTGAAAGCCACTGGACACTTTGGGTTCGTGAAAACGTTACACTTACCATGTTTTCCCGAAAACAAGACCCTGTTTTATATTTTTTTGAACCCTGAAATAAGCGTTTGGCCTTATTGCCATGCACTCAAAAGCCCGATTAGGCTTAATATCACGGCATTTCTTATTTTGGGGGAAACAGAATAGTTAAACGGCAGTTCTGGTGGCCATCTTTGAAAAAGGACATAGAGGCTTATGTTGCTAGCTGTCCTGTGTGTGCTTCTGCAAAGAGGCCACCTGGAAAGCCGCAGGGATTACTTCAGAACGTTGCTAGACCTGGTGCTCCTTGGAAAGAAATGTCCATGGACTTCATTGTTGAACTATCCGAGAGTGGGGTAATACGATCATTTGGGTGATCATGGATTTGTTCTCCAAGCAGGTGTATTTTGTACCCTGCTCCAAGATTCCGTCAGAGAAAATGTTAGCTAAACTGTTTATTCAACATGTGTATAGGCTACACGGTGTCCCTGAACGAATAATTTCGGACAGGGGGGTCCAGTTCACCTCCCACTTCTGGAGGGAGTTCCTAAAGTTGTTAGGCTCCGTCCAAGTCTTAAGCTCCGCCCATCATCCGCAGACTAACAGGGCTTGTGAACCGGCTAACTCGGTTCTAGAACAATACCTCAGGTGTTATGTAAATTTTCAGCAAGATAACTGGGTAGATTTACTGTCATTTGCAGAGGTCGCTTATAATAACTCTGTCCAGCACGGGTTTTACCCCATTCAGGGTGGTCTGCGGTCAAGACATTGTACCCATTCCAGAATTGCCGCAAGAGAAGCCTCAAATCTCTTCTTTAGTGGAGTGGATTGAGCATCTTCAATTTACCTGGCCTGTTACTCGTAAGGCGCTAGATGAGGCTCACCAAGCACATAAAATACAAGCTGACAAGAAAAGAGTTAGAGCGAAGGAATACCAAGTGAGAGATAACGTTTTCCTCTCAACTAAATACCTACAGACTACTCAGAAGTTGAAAAAACTAGGGCCTAAGTATGTGGGCCCTTTTCCCATTGTACGAATTGTGAACCATTGTGAACCATTGTGAACCAGTCATGGTACAATTAGAGCTGCCCAAAACCCTTAGGAGGATTCTGACAGCGATTGTCTTCTGTTGGAGCTGCTGGCAGTATAAGGCACTATTATAAAGATTTGATTATATCTTTACAAATACACATTCCTGGATATGCTGCTTAAGAGGGCATAATCCTGGAGTATAAAATTGAACCTTTCATTTTATTCACCTATTTGACTTCATTGAGTTCAGCTAGTGGATTTAAAAAAAACCAGTTACCAATTTTATTGTGAGCAACCTTTTTTTGAAAAATCTTGGGTCTCACTTGTTTTTTTATTATGTTTTTTTTATTTTTCATTATTTCATTAACTACAAGTATCTATCTAGTTTCAGATAGGATAGTATTCCTCTGGTAATTCCCTTCTTCTGCAATAAAGATAAATTAGCAAAATTGAGATAATTCAAAAATTGAGCAATAATATGTGATTTTCTCATAATATCTGAGACCCTATGTATTAATTTGTGCCATATTAAGAACTATTGGATAACAAAACAATTGTATTGGTCATATTTATGGAAGTACAGAAATTTGGAATTTATTCAACTTGCCCTGATTAAACATAAATATCTTCTTCTTGCTAAATATTCAAGGTAATTTTCTGAGAATTTCAAAACATGGATAAGAAAACTTTTGAGGAAGATAGATTAAGAATTAGCCTTGGCTTGTTAGTAAGGGATTATAGTTTTATTGGATTATGTTGGTTTAGGTAGCTAGGCTATTTAGACTCATTATCTCTGTATCTTGCACAAACAATAGCATCTTATCTGATCATGCAGAAAATAAAAGTTGGATTTAACTTAAAAAAATGGAGAATGCAGAAACCATTTTCCTATCGTTGCCAAGAAAACTGAACGGGCATATCCATGTATTCACCAGTGTTTGAGCTGACTCAAGGGAGTCTTTACTTACTTCTGTTATATTATCCATTATAAAATGCATGGAGAAAAAAAGGGGGTAACTGAAGAAATTTTGGCTTTTCAGCTTGAAAGTTGCAGTTAAAGTTCTGCATCATTTGTTTGCTTCTATGATTTCATCAAAGAGAGCTGAATAAAAGCACTGTATTCTCTATACAGTTTTTAAAAGTTCTATGCTGTGGATCTGTTTAAAATTGAAAATGGCCTAGCTTGGATAATAGCTTAGTAACAGTATGCTCCAGCCAGAAGTTTGGCAGGATCATTATGTTACATAAATAATTTTGTGAGATAGCATTGGAATAGAAATGTGGTTTCGGCAGTAATTTTTCCATATTCTAAAAAACCTTCTATACCACTTAGGCAGCATTCAGCAATTGCAGAATCTTGAATCCAATTTTTATTAATATATGTTAAAATATATCAGTTCTCTTCAAAACTTTTTTATTGTTTGTCTTTGACGAGAATTTTTTAAATTAATTTTATTTGGCACAATAAGAAAAGTGTTCTTATTGGGTAGGGTAGAGAATTTAAGGTTACATATTTTCTATTATTAAACTGTGATTAGTAAGAATCCTAAATTTATAGTGAATGTCTTCATACTTGACATTAATCTGTACAAAGCATGGAAAATATTGTAGTGTAACCCAGATTCATCTATATCTTTTAATTTTCATTTAAATAAATGAAGGGCAAAATATTGTTTGTTTATTAAAAAGGATGCATCATTTTATGTACATAAAATCTGAATAAAATGGATAGTAGATTATTTCTTTACTCTTTTTTGTGCTGCATTGTTTTACCATCCTCCAAAATAGACCTTAGCTGATAAACTTTTGGGTTGGAGTAAGATGGGCAAGAGATTTCCCTGGGAGATATAAATGGATGGAAATTGAGCAGGACTCCTTATATGAATAAACATTCCTTATGTTTACTTAGGGTTTTTTTGAATTTCACTCTTTGCATTGATTGATTGATTGATTTACATGCAAATTTACAAACACATAAACACACTATGTATGTGTGTAAGTGGATACCCACTAGTCACAATATACATCCACATAAACTATTGTTCAGTAGGTTCAAGTTATGATGATTACCTGTTTTATATTTAGGTTCTTGTCACTGGAAGTTCAGTTTTCTTTTTGAGATTTAATGTACAAGATACTTGGAAGTCACTTTGGGGAGTTATAAAAGAAGTGATGTTGGTTTTTAATTATAGTACAGAAAAGCATCCTTAACAGCATGCTTATTTTTTATGTCTAGTATCTGTGCACAGTTTCTGATTTCTGCAGATTTCATAGGATACAAAAATTTATAGAACAGTGGAAAATATTAAAAATGGACTTTTATGTTTTAAACAAATACAATTTTAGAAAATGTGAATGGGCCATTTTGGAGTGAATAAAATAGTATACTGGAATGGTACAATTGATTGACATTCTTCTAAAAGTATTTATGGTATTTTATGGTTTATTTTATAGTTGAAAATTTTCAAGAAAATGTACATTTTATTGCAAGAAAAAAGATTAATGTTAAGCAATTGAAAGCAATCATGTTATGAGGTAGCAAATATTTAAAATAGCATTGGGTTCTGCGTCTCATACATTTCTAATATTCTTAGTGTATGATATGCACTAAATAAAGTGCATATCATGACAAAACTTAACTTCACATTGCTGTTGCTTTTTTGGGGAAATAAAAATGCTGTTGCTGTTTTCAAATCCATCTGACGGTTGTTTTTCCAGAGAGCGCACTAGTTCATCATTGTATAGTGCAGTATGCAAATAAGATGCTTCAGCTTAGATGCTCTGTTGAGTGGCTCACAAAGAATCAGTAGAGCTAATTCAGCGTTCAGTTGTTTAAAGCGGCAGATGGAAGGCTATGCTGGCGAGCTATGTGTTCATTAGTTCTTTACAAAAAAGAATAGAGTGTTTCTGTGGAGGATCAGAATACCGCTAGTGAATGGAGCTAAGCTTTATTTGCTTTCGGGTCAATATATAATGACATGGCTTGCTGAGGCAACTCTTAAGACGCTTAGCAGCGACATTGGCTTAAATATGTAAATATGTAAATATCTATTCTTTTTAAGCAGCAGCAAACTGTATCTGATTGAGACACTCTGATGGCAGCTGTCCTTAAAGGAAAAGGCTTTTTGCAGATACGCTAGCAATAGACAGAAGTCTGAGATCTTGTTGCCATTATACCTTTAAGAGGTGAAATCATCTAATGAAATCAAAGTCATACCTTTTTTTTACGATTGAAGGGGTTAGATATCTTCTTGAATCAATCAGAAATAAGTATTTGGTTGTTGTTTTTTTGGTGTTGCATGATTTGATCAGAAAATAGGCTTTTGTTTTCTGGAGGTCTTATCTAAAATTACTGTGCTGTTTTTAATAGGCTATTTCATAATGTATCCTATGTGTGCACGTTTGCCTATTTAAGGCTATTCTACAGAACATAACATGAGTTAAAAGCTGTATTAGTTTCTATTTTGGATATTAAGTTTTATTTTATTTTTTAAAACTTCTCTCCTACGATTGCTTTATACCACCTTCCTTTTTAAAATATAATTTTCGTGGGTTTGAAAATGAGGAGAAATATTTGGACTATGCACTGATGAAATCTATTTTGAAAATAATGGATGTAGGGAAGGAGATCATAATTCAGGTTGAAAAAGCATCTATTGAACTATGAATACCACTCAGCACTGGGATGGGCTTCTTTAGAGTAGCTCTCTCTGCGATAACCAGCTCTGCCAATGAATGAATTCTTACGTATTCAGAAGCACAACACGTGTTGCAAGTAATTTAGAACATAAAAGGAATATTTAGCTCTCGATATAGAGCTAAGACAAAAATAATCATGTTTATTACCATCGGGGAAAGAGAAGATGCCCTGCATATTTCAGAAAAGAGAAACAAAAGAATGCTACTGTATCTGAAGACTCCGACATCTGCTTTGTCTGTACAGAGGATAAAGGAATTTTGCATGCTGAGCTAATAAAATCCCTTTATCAATGTTGGACTTTTACATTTGTTTGATTCACTAAAGGGTGTTTTTTTTAAATGTGAATTGTTCTTTTTCAGTGAAATACGTTTTGGATGTTGTACATGGAAGATAAATGAAGCTGTTGTAGTTTACTGAGCCTATGTGGGAGAGCTGTTTGACTGAAGTAAGGAGAAATATGAACTGATTGCTTTTGGCAGCTTTTCATTCTTGGATTCCAAGGTGTTTAAGCTGCACACAAATATGTGTATGGACAAAAACATCTCCATGCTGAAATCTAGATTCTAGTTATCACGGTTATTTACATACAGTGTGACAGTGCCAATAAGGAAGCAAATTACATATACATGTTGAGAGACATCAACTTTGATTTTTCATGTTGCAAGAAGCTATTTTTTCTTTTTGTTGAAAAGAAGAAAACACTGAAAATAAATGTGAAAACAGTACAAATAGTAAACAGGAGAGTATTGGAACATTTTGATAAACTGAAGTAGGCAAGAGTTGAAAATATGGATGATTCAAGCATTCTTCGAAGAAGGGGGTTACAGGTAAGAAACAGTTCTGATTGGTAATCTTTGGCTGGCTTGTTTAGAATATTGTGAAAATGTTCTCTTTGTTTCAACTAGAAAACCATAGTGGCGTTATGTATAGATTTTGAGCTTATCTATTTTAATACTGTGGATGTTCTAAATGGGATGAATTGAAATTGCTAGTAAAATATTCAATAAATTTTGTTATAGGATTTGAAAAGGGGTTCTGAAGGGTTTTTTAGTCAGCTCAATTGGGTCTAATAAAAAAAATTAAGTTGCAAAAACATTTGTATTGAGGAATATATTAATATTGTTAACAAGTAAAATAATGTGGGTAGTATGCCCTACAATTTTTTTTAATTAAATGACTTTTCTAGTTCTCTAAAGATATAATGTGCCAGAAGTTCTTCATTATGTCAGTTTGAGATTTATAGAAGCAGAGTTTTTTGAATCTTTATGAGAGAGATGGCTGACTTAATGTCTGTCAAATTGGCAATTTCCAATTAATAAATTGGCCTCTTATGTTGTATAAAACTATGCTTTGATTTCTTGGTGCATAATTGGGGGGGGGAAATATTATTTCAATAATATGAATTGATGTATTTCCAATTAAAATTTCTAGAGAGGTTCCTAGAAATAAATAGATGTAGGGAAAATTTTTAGTAAATGACAGTGTAGACTAACTGAATTTTCTGGAATCACCTATCAAGTATATGTATTTTTAATGTAAAACTTTTTATAATAGGGCCAAGTTTATTGGAACATTATTTGGTGTGAAATTATTCTAGTCTCAGACTTTGGAACAAATATATTCAACTGGTTGTTTAAAGTTCTCCTGGATATTATTTGTTTCTTTTAATGCAATATGTCTTCGTGGTTGTTGTACAGAAAAACTCAGTGATGAGAAACTAATGTTGAATGTTCCCTCTTTTATTAGAATCATTATTATCTTTGTGGAATTCTGATTAATTTTAACATAACTTGAGATATATTGACGTAGTATTAAATTCAAATTTAACTGGAGAGGCCTAGAAAGAACTATCTAACAATATTTTTTTTTTGCAGTTATAGCAGAGATTTGCCATGAAGTTGAAGTTAGACCAAAAAGTGCTGTTTTAAAATTTAAAAAACTATAGTAATAAAACCAGTTGGAATGTTCTCTCTCTCTCTCTTCCCCCCTCTCTCCCCCCCTGTCCCTCCCTCCCTCCCTCCTCCCAACATTGAGTGAACTAGAGAGGGACCTGGAATGAGCTCAAATCCTATTTCTTTGAGAGTTATTGCATTGGTAGCAGCTCTTCGTCCTGTCCTTCGAAAACCCATTCCCTATGCCCGTGATGGCGAACCTATGGCCCGGGTGCCACAAGTGACACGCAGAGCCATATCGGTGGGCACGCGAGCTCAGGTCCGGCGTGCATATGTGCACCGGCTGGCTGATTTTCGGGCCTTCTGGGCCCACTGGGAGTCGGGAAACAGCCTGTTTCCAGCCTCCAGAGGGGGTGGGGAAGGCCGTTTTTGCCCTCTCCAGGCTCCTAGAAAGGCTCTGGAGCTTGGGGAGAGCGAAAAATGGGTGTGCCATTGCATGCTGGGAGCAGGGCGGTCATGTGCAGGGGTGCATGGAATTATGGGTGTGGGCACGCACACACGTGATCCCCCGCATTCCCCCCCTTTTGGCACGCGAACCAAAAAAGGTTCGCCATCACTGCCCTATGCCCTCTACATTACATATTGAAACTGTTCATTAAATTTTACTTGTTTGGATCCCAAGTGTTCCAACAGATCAAACAGTTCTTGATTTCTTAATTTATTATGGTTTGGTTATCATAAAGATTTAGTCAGATCATTCATTCAAATTGTACATGAGTTCTTTTACTCATTGCCCAAGCAATTCATCAAATTAGGGTTTATCTCTTCCTGGTTTTAAATATGCAATTGCATATGCTCATAATTCTGCCTATGTTGTTCAGACAATGAGTGTGGCTGTTATTAAAGTTCAACTCAGAAGCTTATCCACATCTGGATTTGGAAAAGCATGCAGGAAACAAGAGGTTGTGCATTTTCTTCTCTTACAGTTTTTCAGTTGCCCATTTAGCATGTATGTATGTATGTTTGTGTATGTGCATGTGCATGTGTGTGTGTGTAGGCTTTAATGTAGCTCATGTTCTTTGCATGAGAAATCAAAGGTTGAAGGTGACTTTTGAGATGAAAATAAAATGTAAAAAGTTACTAATCTGCTTTGGCTTGTTGTTGTTTTTTTAAATAAAGTGAAACCATTCAAAAAGCCAGGTTTATATCAGGGGTGAAATCCAGCAGGTTCTGACAGGTTCTGGAGAACTGGTAGCGGAAATTTTGAGTAGTTCGGAGAACCAGCAAATACCACCTCTGGCTGGCCCCAGAGTGGGGTGGGAATGGAGATTTTGCAATATCCTTCCCCCAGGAGTGGGGAGGGAATGGGGATTTTGCAGTATCCTTCCCCTGGAGCGGGGTGGGAATGGAGATTTTGCAGTATCCTTCCCCTGCCACGCCCAAGCCACGCCCACCAAGCCACACCATGCCCACCAAGCCACACCCACAGAATGGGTAGTAAAAAAAATTGGATTTCACCACTGGTTTATATACTCTGTTCGGTATCAATATAATACCTATTAAATGAAATATTTTTTACAATGATGTACAAGGCTGAGTTCTATGAATCTGAAATATTCATTTTAATTACTGGGTTTTTGGAATCTACTAATTCTGTAATACAAGGTCATACACATTCTTATTAAAACCGTAAGTTGTAAACCTCACCAGATTATACAGTAGTTTCAGTGTATACATTTATACACGAAGAAGAGAAAAGACCATCCAGGCCTTGCTAATCATGGTATTACGTGTCCTATATCTTATATTCATGTGTCAGTGCAACACTGGGAAAGACAGGCAAGTCTCATGTGATTGGTAGTCCTGCATTAGGAGTTCCAGGTATATGGAAAATTACATCTAAACAATTGTACATACTTAGGATTTCCTTTGCAAATCTCACATAGATGTAGGGGGTACCAGTAATGTATGTAGCATCAGAAATAGCGATGGCACGTTTACAATTGCAATTCTTCCTTTATTTGTTAGTATATGCATGTGTATGATGGTCCAAATGGATAAAGAACATGTGGCTTCCATTTATTTTTAAGTAGTTTTATATAATTCAGGCTTCCTGCATTTAGATAATTTATTTGTTTACATCTAATAATAATTTAGTAATTTTCTATTGGCAAATTAGTACAAGATTAATTTGAGTAGAGAACATTTGTGTTGGGGGGTTTATATTTTAAATGGAATGAAATATTCTCTTTGCCGTTGATTTGTAGGTAATGTTTTTTTAAAAAACAAAAGTTGTTAGTATTTTTCTGATTATGAAGAACTGATTAAATAGTGATAATTCTTGCTCTTCTGCCATTCTTAAATCTGTACCATATTGTGTCGATAAGGTGAGCTTTAGTAATTTTATTCCCAGTATGATAAGGATAAATGGTCAGTGCCTTCTGTAGAATTTGTTCTTCCAGTCTGAGAAGAATGACTTGTATTCTTTATATGATCACTCAAGACACAGGATATATCACTTCTGTTAGTATCACCCCAGATGCAACTGTATCTGTTCCAGAAATCCTGAGTTTATAGTAGCAATCAATTTTCCCTCATGGCAACATAATATAATGCCAGCATTTTGCAGAGCAGACTTTTTCTAATTTGCTCTGGTATCCATCTCCAGTATATGAGAAATCTCACTTGTCACTTTAATGAGAAGGAGCATCTCACAGCAAGGCAACATGTATTTTGCTTACTAAATCTAATGCTCAGAGGCAGGAATTGGTTATTGAATTTGATGTCATTCTTGCTTTTTATTTTATTTTAAAAGGTCTGAAGGGATGAGGGCTACCTTATATTTCCTTTAAAAATGACTTTGAGTTTGGTTCTGACTATTCAGAACCTCTACATGAAGGCATAATTTACATTTAAGGTTTTTTTCTCTTGCATATGAATATCTCCCTGTATTGTTTTCAGAAGTGCCAATTCCTGTTGTTTTAATCATCAGAAAGTGTAGTTTGTAAGTTGAGGCAAACCAGCATAACTGGTCAGTGCAGGGGCGGGTTGCTAACTTACTGATACCGGTGCGCTGTGTGTGCATCTCCATGTTTCGTGCGTGCTCACGCTCGCTATGCACGCGTGCCCCCTCGCACGATTTTGCTGCTGCGCATGCACAGAAGTAAAATCGCGCCAAAATCTCATGAGGGGATGCGCGCGGGTGAGATTTTGGTGAGATTCTGCTTCCGCCTATGCGCAGAAGCAAAAAAGCCAAAAATTCTTTAAAAAAAGATGGCGATGCATGCGACGGACCGGCGAAGACGGCACCAGAGCGGTGGCGCGCAAATTACGCAGTCGGCCGCTCCCTACCGGAGCTACGCACCGGACCGCACCGGTAGGAACCCACCACTGGATCAGTGTGGCAAATCAATTCACATTGTCCTCGATTAACAACCGCTTGTTCAGCAACTTTTGAAGTTACAACAGTGCTGAATAAATGGTACTTATGAGTGGTCCTTAAATTTCTGGCTATCCCAGCACTTCCACAGTCACAGAATTGCGATCTGGGCACATGGTAGCTTGTCCACGCTTAATGACAGTTGCAGCATCCCATGGTCATATGATTGTGATTTGCGAGCTTCCCTGCCAACTTCAATAGGAAAGCTGGCAGGGAGAGTTGCAACTTTCTCCCCTTTCCATGTGCCCTCCCTGAGCCTTGCTACGCTCAGGCTACACCTCCCCACCACTCACACACCTTCACATACCGTCTCACATTTGGCAACCACCCCAGGAACACTTCCTCCCAATTGTCTTGACTATGAGAAAGTTTGTAACTTTGGCTTCTGTAGCATATTTTCTTCTTTATTTAACCTACAAGGGTGTGGTGGGGTTTGATGCCTTAAATCAATAGTTGATATACCAGTGAAAACCATGTCTTGACAACCTTATATAACATATATTCCATCCTGTTCAATAGTGTGTGCAACCTGAAAACAGCAACCACATTTCTATTGTTCCTGGGGAAGGTAACTGCCATACAACAATTTGAACACCCCAAGTTATTAGAGATCAACAAAACGTCTTTCACTGTCTCATTATAGTTCTAACAACTTTAAGAGTGTTTTTACTGTGATTATTTGACCAAGTATATCACTCTTCTGTGAAATTGACAGTCTTAGCAAGAGAGCATGAGGTAGAGTGACTGCAGAATAGTGCTTCTATTTGTGCTATTTTGAGGGGGATAGGGTGATATGGTATTTCATGTATTCCTCAGGAAACTTACTGGTCCTGTTGGCCATGAAATTCTTCTTTTTTAGTACCAAATTTAACTTTTTAGTTTAAATTTAAATCTTAATATTGCCCTATTTATCTCTGATGAAAAGTGTCTATGAAGGGGCAGCAGGGGTGGGTTCCTGCCGGTGCGGACCAATACTGCGCACCAGTAGTGGCCCGCTGGTGACGTAATTTTTATCGGAATTTTTGGCGATTTTTTTGGGTTTGGATGGCTTCTCCTCGTCCTCTGCTTTGAAGAAAAGCCCTCCTGCCCACCCCCGGGTTAATACCGACCTTTATTTCTTCATCCGAAGCACAGCTGAGCAGCTCCTCAGCTGTGTTTCGTGCGGAAACATCCTTCTGAGCATGCGCGGAAGTGAAATTGCGCAATGGGATGCGCGCGTGTGTGAAACGTCACGATGCGCACCGGTAGCAAAGGTAACTGGAACCCTCCCCTGAGGGGGAGGTGATGTGATGGGCCACATAGCAGGAAGGAGAGAGCACATTCCAAAGAGGGGGGGAAGACAAGTACAGCCCAGTTTGGACCTAGATCGTGGGAAGCGGAAAAGATTTAAACTAGCCACGCCCTAGAATCTCCAAGGGTATATTCCTTTGGGTTAAGATAGTAGAAGTTTAGTCTGGCAAGGTTCTGTCTATATGGAATAAGCAAATAAAGAATTGAACTTTGGCTAGATAGGCTAGGCCTGGCATTATCTTCTGATAGATCATCATATATAACAAGTTTAATATTCCTATGAAAAGCTGAAATAAAAGATGAAAGTGATCCCTGAGGAGATAGGGCTGAAGATGGAAATATTGAAGGATGCAGGATGAAATTGAGTGTTAAAATTTCCTAGTCCTTTCCTGTCACATCAGTGGAGAAATATTGGTAGTTGTTTTACTTGACAGAAGGCAGCATTGGGTAGGAAAAAAAGGGAAGATAAAGGATTCACCCCATTGCTGTATTTTCCAATATTACATCTTGTACTGAGAAGAGCACTTGACTGTTGTTTGATGTACTGTAGCTTGTTTAGGGAGGCAGCACAGTTCAGCATTATTTTTTTTGCCAGCTCAGGGAGAGATAACATGCACATAAATGTTATATAGTTTCTCACAAGTCACCAGTATGTCATTTATTCTGATGCAAGTGTAGCATTGTTTAAACTATTTCAATTTGTCTAAATGGACTTCTAAATGAGATTAGATTAGGATTAGGATATTGCTGTCCTAATTAGGATTTACTGTTATAAGCCCTTTTAATTTACCTAATAGCTAATTTATTGAATAGATAGTCCCCACTTAACTCTGATAACGGGGACCAGTATTTCCATTCCTAAGCATCATAGTTAGAAAGCATGGTGAGTGCCCTGCTTAGTGCCGGAAATTCTGGCACTTATGGTTGCTGTTGCTAAGCAAATCCTGCAGTGTTGTTAAATGCAACATCACCTGGTTGCCATTTGTGGCCTTCTGCCAGCTTCCTTATTCATTTTGCTTGTAGCAAACCAGCAAAGAAGGTTGCAAATTGGCTGCAGGATGCTGCGACTTTATAATTGCGAGCTGGGTGCTGAGTGCCCAGATCACAATTATGTGATCATAGGAAGTCTGTGACCATTGTAAGTAGAATGATTGGTTGTAAGTACTATTGGTTCAGTGTCATCATAAGTTTCAACAGTTGCTGAATGAGTGGTTGTTGTTAAGCAAGGATTGCTTGTACTTACCTTCTTAGTAGCATTACATTGCTGATTCATAGTTTGTGGTTTAGCCTAATAAAAAAGCTGTGTCTTTTCCTTGTAACTGATTGAATATTAAAATTTAAGAGCATTCTGCAAATGCTTGTAACAGAATTTGTGGTGTTAAATATTCTAAATTTGCTAAACTAAAATAATCATACCTAAGAACCTGTGAAGCTATATTTATTCCTGTAACTTGTTCCATTAATTTTCAAGTAATTGAAATATAATAAACTAAATTCAGATCTAATATTTTGAAAAAAAAAACCTCTGATAGAAATTAATTTTCTGCTACCTGAGCTGCATTTCTTCTTTCTTTAGTCAGTAAATTTATTTTGAATTGATTAGAGAATGTGTGTGTGAGAGAAGGGGGGGAGGGGGAGGAAGGGAGGTTAGATGTTTGGAAAAGATAACAGTGCTTAATTTATTTTATCTAATTTTCATCAAGCTGCTCAGTGACTCATTTTACTGGTTTTTTTTGCAATCAGATTATTGTAGTACACCAGATGATGCTTTTGCAGATAGACTCTTCTAACATTATTTGGTTTTTCAATAAGATAAAGGCTGTCTGGCATATTGTTTCAGAAAAATGGAGGTGATGTAATAGAACTTGCAATTTTGCTCCAGTTTTTTTCTTGGAAAAGAAAATACATACTAAGAAATCCCATGAAAGCAAGTATTTAAACATTTTAGACTATTTATATAAAATCAAACTTCTTAGGTAGTATCAATATGATAAGGAAATAAATAGCCTTGTTTCAAGATTGCCTTTTCTGATAAAACTGGTAATAATACCAGTAAAATTACTATGAGGGGTCCTTGGTGCTATCTGAGCTTGGTTGTTTTCTTGCAGATATTTTATTATCTGAAGTAGGTAACATCATCAGTGCTAGTAGGGAGTGGGGTTTGCTCTCAGTTTATATTCTAGTGCTTTCCCTGTAAGTGTTGGTGGGGGTGGTCTTGGAAGTTGGGCTATTTACCGTTAGCTTGTTTGGCAGTTCCTTGATGGGAACTTCTTGTTCTACTTCTTGTCTGATATTAATCTTTGTGGATGTTGATTGCTGGTGGGCAGGTGTTTGGGCCTCTTTGTTCCTTTTTTGGCTTGTTGATTGTTTCTTTTGCACAGTATATAAATATGGTTTATGTCTATGTGTCTATTGATAGCTAATTTGCCAGAATGCCAGGCTTCTGTAAGTTCTCTAGCTCCCCCCCCCACTATCACTATTTGTTTAACCTACTAGGAGAGAAGCAACCTAGAACTAAGAAAAAAATTCCTGACAGTTAGAACAATTAATCAGTGGAACAACTTGCCTTCAGAAGTTGTGAATGCTCCAAAACTCCCTAGTTTTAAAGAAGAGATTGGACAACCATTTGTCTGAAATGGTATAGGACAGTGATGGCGAACCTTTTTTTCCTCGGGTGCCGAAACAGTGCGCGCACGCGCTATTGCACACGCGTGCATACCCACACCTATAATTCAAAGCCCCCCACTTGCCTCACCCCCCTGTGCATGCGTGCGTGACCCCCCACTCCCCCGTTTCCCGACTTCCAGTGGGCCCAGTAGGCCCATTTTTTGCCCTCTCCAGGCTCCAGAGGCTTTCTTAGAGCTTGGGGAGGGCGAAAATGCTCCCCCCGACCACCCGGAGGCCCTCCAGAGGCCAAAATCACCCTCCCAGAGCCTCCACACGAGCCAAAAATCAGCTGGCGTGCACGCCCATGCGCGCTGGAGCTGAGCTAGGGCAACGACTCGTGTGCCGGCAGATATGGCTCCGCGTGCCACCTGTGGCACCCGTGCCATAGGTTCGCCATCACTGGTATAGGATTTCCTGCCTGAGCAGGGCGTTGGACTAAAAGACCTCCAAAGTTCCTTCTAACTCCTGTTCTGTTCTGTTCTGTTCTGTTCTGTTCTTATTCTATTCTTCTAATGTTCTTGAGCTTTTTTTTTTGGTCTAGTATTATTCTTATGTAAAGATAACAAACTTATTTCCAGAGTGCTATATACGTAAATAAGGCAGTGTTGTCGTTTTTTGTATCTATGTGTATCTACAGCAGTGGTTCCCAAAGTGGGCGGTACCGCCCCCTAGGGGGCGGTGGGAACGCTTAGGGGGGCGGTGAGAGGCAAGGGTGGCGACAGGGGGGCGGTGAGAGGGGCCAGGGGGGCGGTAGGTGGTTCGCCATGCTTTTGCATTTGAAGCTCCCTCGCGTCCCTCGGAAGGAACGGAAGGAAGACAGACAGACAGAAAGAAAGAAGAGATGGTAGGAAGGAAGGAAGGAAGACAGACAGAAAGAAAGAAAAGAAAGAAAGAAAAAGAAAAATGGTAGGAAGAAAGACAGAAAGAAAAAGAAAGAAAGAAGGGGGAATTTAGAGAAAGAAAGAAAGAATGAAAGAAAGACTTATGACCACAATTGAGCCTAACATTTTGGTTGCTAAGCAAGAGCGTTGTTAAGTGAGTTTCACCACACTTTACAAGTTGGCCACGCCCACCCGGTCACCTGACACTAAGCCACGCCCACCTGAGGGGGTGGGGTGGGGGCGGTGAGGATGAATTTGTAGCACCAAGGGGGCGATGGACTGGAAAAGTTTGGGAACCACTGATCTACAGTCTTGCACTATCTTAAAAGTAAATCTTGCAGTCTTAGCTTTCTGCTTACTTGGTGGTCAACTCATGTACTGATTATGAAAACTTCCATACAAAAGATTTCGTGTCCTGATATAAAAATGCTGTGAATTTAATCAAAAACATCATGTCATAATTATGTTGTATTTATCATATCAAAGGCTCAGAGTTTATTCAGAGCTTATTATTTGAGTAGAAAAGGCATAAGTAATTGTTAAAAGTTGAGATTTGTATATCTGGATATCTTTCTCATCTTTTGCTGCCAATAGTATGGATCAAAGAAAAACTAGCACTAACTAAAATGAATACACTTAAAAGAGGAAGGAGTTACTTGTTTGATATTGAAGTGCTAGTGATAAGAAACAGTAAAGGGTTCATTATATATATACACACACACACACACACACACACACTGCCAATGTCCTTTCATAACCCCTAAGATTTTCTAAAAACCTCTTGGAAAAAAACACACCCACATATACATAGCTGTAATTTTATGGACACAGATAGACATTCTTGGTAGTTTAGTTACATTTTTGAAACTCCTCTGCTTTATATGTTTCTTAAACATAACCCAACTCTATTCCAAAAAGATTGTGACCTTTTTTCTGTGGCTTTACACATTGCATGATTAGGAGCAACTTCCAAGTTAAGTATAGTTTTTTTTTTAAAAAAACACCTTTGTTATCTCCCTGCCCTTTTAGAATATAATGGGATTTGCATATTATTAAATAAATAATGCTTATACTTTACCTAATATGTAATTTGGTACCGGTATAGACACAGGATACCATGACTTTCCAGGAGACATAAATATTAATTTATCAAACTGCGGTGTGTAGAGCCAAATTTTGAATATAGCAAATTTATTTTATGTTTTTTTATCAGTAGTACAACAGTCACATAAAGGTAGTCCTCGACTTACAACCACAATTGAGCCCAAAATTTTTGTTGCTAAGTGAGACAGTTAAGTGAGTTTTGCCCCATTTTATGACCTTTCCTGCCACAGTTCTTAAGTGAATTGCTGCAGTTGCTAAGTTAGGAACACGGTTGTTAAATTAATCTGTCTTCCCGATTGATGTTGCTGGTCAGAAGGTCACAAAAGGGGATCACATGACCCCGGGACACTGCAACTATCATGAGTCAGTTGCCAAGCATCTGAATTTTGATCACATGACCATGGGGATGCTGCAACGGTCATAATTTTGAAAAATTGTCATAAGTCACTTTTTTCAGTACTGTTGTAACTTTGAACAGTCACTAAACTAACTGTTGTAAGTTAAGGACTACTTGTACTGTGATCTGATACCAGCCATTACAAGATGTAGATTTTAATAAGTTAGACATGGTAAGCCACTATATTTCTTTGAAACTGAATAGTATGAATAATTTCTCTAGTGGAAGTGAGAATATACTAACGTTTCAGAAAGCAGTGTTGTGCTTGATTAAGTTCACAAGATGGAGAAGCATAATAAATAAAATATTACCTGTGAATTCTTGCTGTAAAATGGAATAGAACGTGATGGCGAACCCACAGGTGGCACGCAGAGTACTCTCTGCGGGCATGCGAGCCGTCGCCCCAGCTCAGCCCCACCGTGCATGCGCGCATGCCTCCCACCGACCAGCTGAGTTTTAGGTCTCTGCCATGCATGCAGGGGGGCACATGCGGGAGACAAGTGCACATGGGTGGGGTGGGTGGGTGGGTCACACATGCAGGCACAGGCCTCATGCGTGCATGTGCAGAGGGCAGGGGAGCACGGGGTCACACGTGCATGTGTGGGAGATGTGGGAGCATGGGGGTCACGCGTTTGCGGGGAGAGCATAGGGTGTCACACGTGCATGCAGGGGGAGCACGGTGGGTCGACATGAGGATCTGGATGGGAGTCAATAGGCTCAAGCTCAACCCGGACAAGACTGAGTGGCTATGGATACTGCTTCCCAAGGATGATGTCAACTGTCGAGCCTTGGTTCTGGGGGGAGAAAAATTAATCCCCTCAGAACGGGTTCGCAATTTGGTGTCCTCCTGGATCCACAGCTTAAATTGGATCAACATCTATCAGCTGTGGCCAGGGGGACCTTTGCACAAGTTCGAATTGTGCACCAATTGCGACTCTACTTGGAACGGGAAGCACTTCTTACAGTCACTCATGCCCTTGTCACCTCACGGCTTGATTACTGTAACACGCTTTACATGGGGCTACCCTTGAAGAGTATTCTGAGACTTCAGCTGGTCCAAAATGCAGTGGCGTGTGCTGTGGTGGGTGTGCCTATGTACACCCACACTACTCCCATCTTACGCGAGCTGCATTGGTTACCCATTGGTCTCCGGGTACAATTCAAGGAGTTGGTTATTACCTTTAAAGCCCTATATGATGCAGGGCCAGTGTATCTTCGGGACCGTCTCCTACAATATATCTCCCTACGACCGGTTAGATCTCACAGGGTTGGCCTGCTACAGGGTCCGTCGGCTAAACAATGTCGGCTGGCGGGCCCTCGGGTGAGGGCCTTCTCTGTGGCGGCCCCTACTTTGTGGAATCAGCTACCCCCCGAAATCCGGACTACCCCACCCTTTGGCCTTCAGAAAAGCTGTGAAAGCCTGGCTTTTCCAGCAAGCCTGGGCCTAATATTTGATAGATGGAGGCCCATGAGTATGTGAGTGACTGAGTGCTTTTAATGTTTTTATTGTGTTTTTTGCTATGTTTTTAAAATTGTTTTATACTATATTGTTTATACCGTTTATACTGTTGTTAGCCGCTCAGAGTCCCTGCTGAGTTGAGCGGCATACAAATATAAATAAATAAATAAATAAATAAATAAATAAATAAATAAATAAATAAATAAATAAATAAATAAATAAATAAATAAATAAATAAATAAATAAATAAATAAATAAATAAATAATAAATAAATAAATAAATAAATAAATAAATAATAAACAGACAAACAAACAAACAAACAAACACACACACACACACACACACACACACACACACACACACACACACACACACACACACACATACTAAATTGCTTTCGGCATGCAACGACCAAAAGGTTAGCCATCACTGGTATAGAACGTTGTTACACTTGTGGGATATTTAAAGAAAAAAATGTATAGCATACTGTATTTAGAAATGAATACAGTAAATGCAGTAATGGTAAAAATCATATTAATTTCTTACATATTGGGGTGGGCTGAGAAACGCTTTTGTATGTTCAGTATTTCATGTATATCACTTTGTAATATGTGCAGCCTGTTTTAGCTCCAACCTGAGAAAGTAAACAAGAAACTGGCTAGATGCGAGATTCAAGGAAGAAAAATAATAAAGTAAAAGCGATGCAGATAATTTGAATTGCACTCATATTAACACCTCTTGAATGGTTTCTATTTATAGCTGCAGCTGAGAGGCATAATTTTCCTGATGGAGAAATAAAGTCAATAAAATAAAGTTTTCCTCCTCCTCCCCCTTTGGTACATCCAACATTATTCTTGAAGTCCTTCAACCCTCCAAGTCAACTTCTTAGACAATAAAGGTACTGTTGCTGTGGAAGAAGGAATATGTAAAGCCACCATCCCATTTTCTTTGCTTCAGATTAGATGCAACTTTATTGGAGGGCAATATGGATGCAGCCATTTTTTTAAAGTTTAACATTTTAAAAGTGTGAATGAAAAATATAAGTAAGAAGATATAGAACTGATAAGAAAAGCAAATATATTGTTGGTCTTAAATTGAACATACTTGGTTAATGCTGTAAAAATTATAACAAAACATTAAACATTAAGCCAAAGATTAGATCAATAATGAAAATTGTAATTTTCTGAGTAAGTAACTCAAATTTCAGATATGGCATAAATCCACATGTAACAGTATATATGGTAGGGGTGTATGTTTTAGTGAGGTTCTGTCAGTTTATAATAGAATTGCAACCTTCAAAATCTATCCCATTCTACTATGAATAATTGTCCAATATTGTTTGGCTTTATAGCATGGCTATTACACATGGAAAAAAGATTAAACTATTTCAATACCTTTATAGCATTTTTAGAGAAGGAATTATTCATTTTTGCATTCAAGATTGGAGTGATGCACCACCTTCATTTGTAGTTATGCTAATTCATTGATTATCATGTTCTTTATTTGACTGTTCAGCTACACTGAATACCATTATGCAGATTAAAAGTGCTAATTTTAGTGATCTAACAGGCTATCCCGACTCATAAAGTGGTTAAGCAGCTTCTCCCCCCCCCATTTTTTAACCTTTACATTAATAACATTGTTGTAGCTTTTGCCAATCCATGCTTCCACCCTCTATCCCTCACCTGTGGCCAGTTCCAGTTCTTCTCTGTTCATATGATGCAGCTGCTTCTGTTTCAGAACTGAGCTATGGAGAGGTCTCAAGGAGCTTTTAAGATACTATGATAGAGTATGCCTCAAAATAAACTATCAAAACAACAAACGTTCTGCTTTTTTCCAGAAGAGCTTTGTTAAGTCATCAGGTTAATGCCAGACCCATCAAACAGGTGAAATTGTTCAAGGCCAAAATTCTTGGACTGCTGCTGTAGCTAATCTTTGATTAATGACAGTAATTGGGACAAGAATGTCCGTTGCTAAGCAATGCAGTCATAAGCATAAAGTCATGTGACCACATCACTTAGCAGTGACAATCCTGGCAGTCCCAATTCCCATCATTAAGCAACAATTACAGGTTGTTAAGCAAGCTCCTCCTTGTGACTTGTCAATTTCCAACAAGAAAGTCAGTGGGAATCTGGCAGGAAGTTGCAAGTCCCAGTCGGCTTACAGGTGGTTGGCAGGAAGTTAAGTGGCTGCTACCAAGAGTGGAAGGATATATATACAGAACCGAGGTGGCGCAGTGGTTAAAAGCAGCACTGCGACCTTTAGCTGATTGCTAGTTCAGCAGTTCAGCTGTTCAAATCTCACCGGCTCAAGGTTGACTCAGCATTCCATCCTTCTGAGGTCGGTAAAATGAGGACCCAGATTGTTGGGGGCAATATGCTGAACTCTGTAAACCGCTTAGAGAGGGCTGTAAAGCACTATGAAGCGGTATATAAGTCTAAGTGCTATTGCTATATAAGTGACCCTATATATACATCCACTACCCCTTCCAGCTCCAACTGACTTTTACCATCTTCTTCCTCCCATTGCTGATGAAACACGCCCAGCCTGGCCCATTGTGAAGCTGCAGATACCCCAATCTAGCACCTAGGCCCCAGTTGGCCCAGCAACACAAAGCCATGGCTGATCCAGCTACAGCTGCCCTGGCACCCTGCACTCCACTGCCTTCATCTGCCCTTCACCAACTTTTTGCTGCTGCTGAAGCACGCCTGGCCTGTTAATAAACTGTACCTTGTGGTCATAAATGCAGGTGGGCTGCAAAATGCCTGAATTTTGATCACAAAGGCGCTCCAGTGGCTGTATCTTTAAGAACCAGGCATAAATACCATTTGTTCAGTGCTCTTGGAACTTCAAACAGTAACTAAGTGAATGGTCTGTAAGCAAAGACTAACTTTATGTGGTTTTTTTAGATGTATATTTCCAAAACCTCTCATCCTTCAACAAATACAAAGAAAATTATTTAAAAATCGATATTTTTTTAAAAGAAACATCTTTATAATTTATTGTTCAGTGGTTAATCTATCTTTGGTTGTTTTTTTTTTGCCAATCTTGAAAATTTCTGTGATTCAAAATATGCTGGGCCTTAATCATTGATAATTCCCATTTCTGTTAAAGTAACAATTTTTTTTGTTATGTTCTGCTTCTGAAAATAAGCAGCTGGTAGTAATTGTTCTACCAAAAAAGAAAAGTACTGCTAATTATGTGTGTACAAGAGCATTTTTGGATTTACTTTGACTCTACTTAAAAGCCAATAATGACTAGGATTAACGGTACTTGAAAAACAGGAGGAAGTGCATTTATAACAGGTTTCTGAATTTTTGATTAAGACATTGCTAGTATTAAAGCTGCACCTGGCTATTTAATGTATTATTATGCTCTAATGCTAAGGTGACCAGACGTCCCGATTTTGGCGGGACACACCCGCTTTTTCACCATTTGTCCCGCGTCCCGCCCGCCCTCTTAAAAAGTCCCGATTTCTTGAAAGAATGCCCGACTAGGGCATTCTTTCAAAAAATCGGCCTGAAAGGCAGCAGGCCTCTCAGCTCGGGCCGGCTGTGGGCGGCGTTGGCGGCGGGCGGGCGTCCCGTGTTGTTGACTCCTCCGGTGGCGGCTGGAAGCTGGGGGGAGGGGGAAGGGAGGCTGCTCCTCCTCTCCTTCCCCCGCCCCATCCCTAGCCCCGCCCTCGGAGGCGCCGCTGCTGTTGGGAGGGGTGAGGGATGAGGAACTGTCGCCACTTTGAATTTACGTCACGAGCGGCGCAAACAGCCCTTCCTCGTCCCCCTCCCCTTTCTTCCCCCCGTCGCCTCGCTGCCGCCGTTGCTCTGGGGCCGGGCGGGCGACCGGGAGACCGCGGCGCTTGGATGCTTGGAGCAGGTAAGCTGCCGGCTGCCTCCTTTCCCCGTCTCCCGCCTCCCGTTCGTTGCTTGCCAGCCCAGCCGAAGGGAAGGCGGGAGGTGAGGAAAGGCCTCCCGAAAGGAGGGGAGGCGAGCCAGCCCGGCCGAAGGGAAGGCGGGAGGCGAGGAAAGGCCTCCCGAAAGGAGGGGAGGCTTCGGGAGCCCGCCTCCCTTTCGGGCCGAAAGGGAGGCGGGCTCCCGAAGCCTCCCCTCCTTTCGGGAGGCCTTTCCTCGCCTCCCGCCTTCCCTTCGGCCAGGCTGGCAAGCAACGAACGGGAGGCGGGAGACGGGGAAAGGAGGCAGCTTACCTGTCGCGAGCTGCAGGCATCCAAGCGCCCTCCCGCCTCCCCCCTCCCCCCCTCCCCCCACCTCACCTGGACGCCGACATTTGCTGTTTTGCCCTCTGCGCATGCGCAGCGTTCTGCGCATGCGCAGAGGGCAAAACTCAAATGGAGAAACCCACCCCCGTCAATGGTGTCCCGCTTGAAGAAAAAAAAATCTGGTCACTTTATCTAATGCTAAAGTAAAGATAAAGAATTTATGAACTGCATTTGGTTTTCTAGCACCGTGTAGAAATTTGACAAAATGGCAGTATTTGAATAGTGTATCCTTGCCCATATTTAGTCTCTTGGTCGTGAGAATGGAAATTTTAGGAAGGTTTCTTGTCCCCACTTATATGGTTGCAACCATCCCGTTAAAACGACCCAAAATTTGGTCACACTCCTTCCTGTAATAAGATACAATCCTCCAAATGTTTTTCAGCATTGCTAAACTGGGTCTGAGTTGCCCTTTAAAATGTTCTATTTGTGTTTGTACTTTAAAGCTTTTAGTAATTTTTTAATACAAAAAGAATATAATCAATTGTAAACATTGCTTTTAGTGAATGCATTATATTGATTTTTTAAATATATATGTTGAAAGGAAGATAAAACTTTATTCCCATCTTCTAGATATAAAAAAAACAGTACAAAGTGTAGTTGCCAACTTTGCTGAATTGATTCTCATTAAGTCATAAGTAGAGAGCATTGTGACAGATGATCAATAAGAATTCTCCAGTAATTGGATATTAGATTTATAATATTTACTGAACTTTTTAATGCTTTGAACCTAACTTTATCCAAATTGAATATCTTGCATTTTTCCCCTTTAATTTGTATTGGATCATAATGCATGATTCTTACAAATGCTGACTTTTATTTTTTGATTTTGTAATGTAGCAAGTTGTAGTTTATTCTTAATACAACATTTTCCTTTAAACAGCTGGCTTTATTTAAAATATTTAATAACGTTAGAAATGGAAATTTAAAAACTAAGGAGCTGAATGTGCTATCTAATGTCTTTTCCATACATTTCTCAGATAAAAGAGCTGCTATACCTTGGAGTTCCTAGATATCAACCATCCTACAGAATAACTAACACTGTGAAAATTCCATCAACTGATGAATTAAACTTACTATTTATTTACGTGTGATGACCAATAGGATGAATTTAAGGGTTAATTTGGTAATTAAGGCTGGATTCTGGTAGTTAATGTCATAATTATTATGTACTTTGTAAAATTGGTCATTCGTTAGATGTTATACAAGCTTCAGCATAAAGTTTGTATATCATTTTTAAAATATGTAAAATAAGTAATTTTTCTACTTTTACTGTTGCTATATATGCAATGATGTCAATGAATGTTTAAACATGCAGTGTACATAGGTTTTACAAGGTCCATTACTTTATTACAATGTTTATTATATTACATATCTTTGCATTCAGATATACATTATAATGAAATATAAGGAAGAGTTGTCATCAAATGTAATTTTGTTGCTTTGAAATCTTCGATATAAATACAACACCTGAAGATAGTGTGAATAAAATTAGGTATTTTTTGTATTTTTTTAATCGTTTGCATTTCTAAGTAATTGTTTTAGTATGGGAGACTTTAGAGCAGGGGTGTCAAACTCAAGGCCCAGGGGCCAGATGCGTCTCGTAGGGTGCTTAGATCTGGCCTACCAGGCCACCCTGGAAACAGCGAAGGACCGGCCTGCAGTGCCTCTGTCAGTGAAAACGGAGCTCAGGAGGGCTGTGTGCGGTCCTCCTGAGCTCCGTTTTCACTGGCAGAAGGTTGCAGGAGGCCGTCGCAGGCAAAAACAGAGCTTGCTAGGACTACGGGCAGCACTCCCAAGCTCCGTTTTTGCTGGCAGAGGGTTGCCGGAGGCCATCACAGCCAAAACGGAGCTCGGGAGCCCATTTTCGCTGGCAGAGCGCTTGGGCCTCCACAGGCTCCCCTGACATAAGTGACGTCGAGCTGGCCACACCCACTCTGGCCACACCCACCCCAGCCCCCCAAGGTCAAACACAATCTTGATGTGGTGCTCAATGAAATCAAGTTTGACACCCCTGCTTTAGAGAATATTTTAAGTAAATTTTAATATATTTTCTTAACTGACGCGTGCATTGATGACTCTTGTTACAGTAATTGTATTAAGATATAATTGGTATTTATGGGATGATCTAAATTTGCAAGATAAATTGATAATATATTTGTCTATTTATATAATTTATATTGCTGCCTGTCTCAGTCTTGTGACTCTGGATGATTTACAATACCGTATAAATATAAAAGTAATATGCTTTACAACAAAGTTGAGGTCCTTAAAAATTGTAATAAAATCAAATCACACATATTGAGCTCTACTGACATCTTGCCCCAGTATCTGAGGGAAAATCAAGAATTTCAAGGCTTTCTGGAAGATTAACAGAGTCAGGGCTGTCTGGCTTAAATGGAAGCTATTTCGTAAGAGAGGTACCATGATAAGAAATTTTCATGCTTCCTGAATCCCATTAGATGGCATTCTTTCAGAGAAGGAACCCGAAACATGTCCACTCTGTTGGAACATGTGAGAAAGATAGACCTAATCAGAGATAGGTGACCCTACAAGTTGTCTGGCCCTGAGCCTATAGGACTTTATTTGATAAATGCCTCAAAATCACCTCACAGTAGTGCTTTATGGGCACCCTGGTCCTCTGTACGTAAAAGGGATAGTGTCACTGCCAGCTATCTACAAATGCAGTAAGAGAGGAAAAATAGTCACATTCTCTTGCTTTTATCACCACAAGGTAGTGCTTAACAAAGGATTGGTAACAAAGAAATGTTGAACCAATAATTTATTTTAATATGGTGCTCATTCATACAATCCCATTTAGAAACTATATCACTTCTGTTCTAATCATGTTAACTTTTCTTGCCTTAATGGTAGCTATTCCTATAGATAGGACGACTTTGATTTTTTTAATGGGATGCTCTTCGTACCTTTGGAAAATGAATTTTTTTGTTTGTGTTTGCATGCACAGACACACACACACATATACTGTATTCAAACACACGTAAGCGTGTGCACATTGGGATTAAAAAACTCTTTTCACTCTTTAAATCAGTTCTTTTAATTGATTTATTTGCTTCTTACAGCAGTCTAGGAGCAAATGTAGCTGCAAATTAGAATCAATTTCAAGTAATTTCATGGTTTCAAAACCTGAAGCAAAATCCAGAAAAATACTCAAGCTGAAAACTCCCATCAAGCTGCACTTAATTAGTCAATAACACAAACAGTTAAATTGCATAGTAGTCTTGATATTGTGTTAGAAAAGCTGTTCTGGATAAGTAGCCTTATTGAAGCTGAAGAGAAAAAAAATAATTTGTACTAAAGAACACAAATGGTTACTACGGAACTAGATAAAGCCAAAGATGATGGTACTAAAGTAAAAAAGAATTAATTCTCCCCAGTGAATCTAACTGAATATACAAATAAGATGAAAACAAAATAAGCTCAGGAGGAAAGTGCTGTAGCAGCAATCATTGCAATCTTGCCATTATAAATATCCATATGTTTCAGCTGATTAAGAAGCACTTCTCAAACGAAGCTTTCAGAGCTATTTATACCATGTGTCATCTGTCTCCTGAAAATATCAATATAGCAGCCTCTAATTTCAATTAAATTGTGTCTTTTGCAGAACATTATTTTTTGAAGTGAATTATTTATGACAACACAATTTAGGAATAGTATTTTGGTTTTAAAATATTTTCTTCCTAGGGTTCACTCATCTAAATGGCAGGTATTACTGTTTTGTGGCTAGAAGGGTTTTAAAGAAATCTGCATAAAGCTAGACTATATTACTGCCTGATAATGAGATTATGTTAACGGAAGGGTTTATTCTAATGAAAATCTTCTATGGGATAGGGATACTGATTTTCATTGAGCTGCTCCTACTATCTCTTTTTACAATTTCTCATACTGTTCTGTACTGTTTTTCAAAAATGGCAATAGTAGGAAACAAAAGGAAGAGTTACCGTATTTTTCGGAGTATAAGACGCACCGAGTATAAGACGCACCTTAGTTTTGGGGGAGGAAAACAAGGAAAAAAGGCATCTGCCTCCCAGCAATTTGCCAAACAGCAAACAGCAAACAGTACAGATGATATACACTATTTGCTGTGTATTTCTGTGCATGTGTGCCTGATCCATAGAAATAGCAAAGAATTGGAGAAATGTACATTATGGCAGTATATTAATGCCACAAAGTTTTCTTAAATGTAATCACACTAACTCCTCCCAATTATTTAAAAAGATCTACTCCAAACATGACTAAATCAGGGTTTAACTCAGCTGCTTTATCTTAATACTAAACAGGACACTGTTACATTTCAGATTATACTTTTACAGATCTTTAAATTTGATGTGGCTTTCTGGAAGTATAGTTATTCTCTGCTATTTAAAGGAAGATACAATAGCACTGGGCCTCTTCAGATCAAGCATTTATTTTAAAAAGCTTCTTCATTTTGTTAAGTTGTCTAGAACAATAATAAAGCAGTCTTTAAAAAAATAAGTCTAATAATTTGAACATTCTATAGACATTTATAGTTATTGACTTACCTCCTTGCAGTTTCAGCAGTCCAACATTGCCAGCAGTTCACCTCCCAGCAATTTGTCTCCTTGCAGCTACCGTAGTTAGTTTCATTTTAGCATGTGGCTTGCAAGCCTCAGTCAGCTGTGGGTCGGGAGGCAGATAATCATTTCTTGTGCTAATCAGGCTCTGCCCTGTTTGCTCCAAGGAGGTAAATTGCTGGGAGGCAGAGGCCAAAGGATGGGGGTGGCTGGCTGGGGCTACATTCGGTGTATAAGACGCACCCAAGTTTTCACCCTCTTTTTGGGGGTAAAAAGGTGTGTCTTATACTCTGAAAAATACGGTATATACCCATAAGTTTAATAGATCTGAGCTGCAAATATCTGTATGACTACTAGATAGCAACAAACAGTTGGTTTCTTTGGTTCTTTTGCTAACAACTTGTATGCATCCTCCTCCTCCCCCTCCCCCCTCCTCCTCCTGGTATCGAGGGAGATACAGAGTTCTGGCTCTTGCTCTTCTGGCAGCTTCAACCATTGTTAATTGATGTTGTTGTATGTGTCTTTGATGTTGCCTCTCCATCTTCCAGGTCTGCCTTGTGTTCTTGACCTGATTGTATGCATTAGATTTGCTAAATAAATCTGCTCATTAACGTGTTACCTGGCTTTGTTTGAAGATCATTCAATAGCTTCATTTTCTGTGTAAAGGGGAAAAATAACTCTAAAATGCAGTACAACATATTAAATGAAATAAAGTGGAGATGAAAGAAGAGTTGAGATCTGTCAGATATATGGATGATCTCGCCAAGCTTTGATACTGTTATTGAACAGAGGAGGGAGAGGAATAACTACTGTTCAACTACTGCTCAAAGAACCATTTGGCCCAGATTAGCAATTAATTTGAATTGGATTTTATACTTGACTTCAACTTTTGCAGATGGAGTCAGCTGCAGATGCTTTCAGCTTTCTAGTAAAAATGAAAGCTCTTCATAGTCTGGGAACGATTGCGCACATATTGCGTAGGATTTGAATACAAATGCTATAATTTCCAGCTGCAGCTACTTTTCCTGGCTGCTTCTGGTTGTTTACCCACTTTTCCTAAATCAAAGATATCTCTCTCTGGGGCAACAGAGTGGGGGGATGGAGGAGAAAGTGCATATTAATTGACCCTAGAATTCAAATTGGTTGCGTAAAAAATGATCAAAATCTAATCAAGATATTTCAGTGATTAATAAAAAGTGAGCAGGTTGAATTATGTTGGACTGAGTAAGCAGATATTAATCTATGCATAGAAAACATATTTAATAATACTGGAAACTTACTAAGAATTATGAACAGTGTTAAGGAAGAAAAGAAGACATTAGGTATTTAAATCAAATCCAGAATTAATAAAGATACTTTTTCCACATGTCTGCTCCACATATGAAATAAGAAGTATGGAAGCAATAGTATTGATACCACAGAGAATATTGACAAAAGAGGCATTATCTCTCCTCATCTCTGTATCCTAACCAAATTCAGCCTTTTCCTTTAGCTAGTTGAAAAAACTAGTGAACAAAAGAGACGTGAATGACGAGGTCAGGATATTTAATTTTCCTAAGAAAACAAAGCTGAAAAATTCGTATTTGACAGTTGTCATTCAACTGCTACATAGTTACACTGTTTCCCCCAAAATAAGACATCCCCTGATAATAAGCCCAATTGGGCTTTTGAGTGCATGGCAAATAAGGCCAAGCGCTTATTTCAGGGTTCAAAAAAATATAAGACAGGGTCTTATTTTTGGGGAAACACGGTAGATCTGCAAAAGATATCTACTGAGAATTTCAGAGGTTGCAAAGGGTACACAGTATATTACCCTCTTGAACCCATTGTACTCCGTTGGCTTCATGTGCTTATTAAAGCCAGGAATAAAGCAGAATAATGTTATTGTGAGATTGTAATCCCTACTAAATTTGGAGCTGAAATATCCTTAGATATTAAATGATATATTTTTAATGAAATTGTAAAGGGCTATAGATATTTGTCATAATTGAGATATGTAGAACTTCTCAAAATTTCATATGGACTATCATAATTTTAACCTTATCAGACTTCAAGTTTCAGAGTCATTAAACTGTTTGTTTAGAAGAATACTGTACTGTAGCATTTTTAAAATGAGAAACCATGTTGTTAGTTATATCACAGTGATGGCGAACCTATGGCACGCGTGCCACAGGTGGCACGCGGAGCCATATCTGCCGGCACGCGAGCCGTTGCCCTAGCTTAGCTCCAACGCACATGTGCACGCCGGCCAGCTGATTTTTAGCTCACGCAGAGGCTCTGGGAGGGCGTTTTGGGCTTCTGGAGGGCCTCCGGGGGGCGGGAGAGGGCATTTTCGCCCTCCCCAGGTTCCAGGGAAGCCTACTGGGCCCAACGGAAGTCGGGAAATGGGCCATTTCCGGGCTCCAGAGGGCTTCCGGGGGGCGGGGGAGGCCGTTTTCGCCATCCCCAGGCATTGAATTATGGGTATGGGCACTCGCGTGTGTGCGATAGCATGCGCACACACGCTTTCGGCACCCGAGGAAAAAAATGTTCGCCATCACTGTTATATCATATGGCAGTGATGGCGAACCTTTTCGGCACTTGCGCAAAAACATCACACGTGCACGTGTGCGCGCTTGTTGGGGCTGCACTCCGGAAAAGCCGAACTTCCAGGTTCTATCACGCATGCGCACCAAACGATCAGCTGGCTGGCGCACATGTGCAGGCCGTTTTTTGGCACTGCCGCACGTGCTAAGGGATTGCGCTCTAGAAAAGCGAAACTTCTGGGTTCTAGCGGGCATGCGTGCCCAACAATCAGCTGCCACCGGTTTTTGGCACTGCTGCACATGCAAAGGACAGCTGAGCATTGTGCGCACATGCGCGCCAGAAACCCGGAAGACAAACAGGCAAGGCTGCCCATGCCGGGCGACATGGCTTCAGGTGCCACTTTGGGCACGCGTGCCATAGGTTCGCCATCACGGTCATATGGCAATAAGAGAGACTAAATTATAGGTAGTCCTTGACTTATGACCATAATGGAACCTACACATTATAGTCATACATTGTGACAGGTGTAAAATGGGTCAATCACATGTCTGAACTGACTTTACAACCTTTTTTGGAGGTGAATGTTACTGTGGTGTTCATTAAAGGAACCAATAGGTATGGCTCACAATGGGTATGGTTTTGCTAAAAAGAGGAAATAAATGCTGGCTTTTGGCAAAACTGTCATAAAACATGGTAATGTAACCACAGGATGCTGCCAACAGTTGTAAATGCGGCCTGGTTGCAAGTGCTCGAAGTTTGGACACGTGACCACAGGGGCGGGGCAGCCATTGGAATTTTGAATCCAGGTTGTAAGTGGCTCCCAGATAGATCCATTGTAACTTGAAACAGAGACTAAATCAGTGGTTCTCAACCTTCCTAATGCCATGCCCCGCTCCCCGCCCCCCTGCCGCAACCCACCCCGCCGCCGTGACCCCCGCCCCACCGCTGCCATTTGGGTTCTTTTACACTCTGCGCATGCGCAAAGCATTCTGCGCATGCACAGAGGGTAAAGGAACCCAAATGGCGGCATCCAGGTTGAGAACCGCTGCACTAAATGAAGGACTATCTACAGACACGTTTCTTTATGAATTTGGTTATATATGTAGCAGCACTGAGAATTCTTATGCTCATAATGTGTGGCCAATCTTGGAAATCATCCTTTATTCAAGGCAAATGCATGTTTGTCTAAAAGTTTCTGAAAAATATTAATACTGGTTTCACTAATGATTTTTAGGAATTCTTACACACAAAGAAGAATGAAAACATGTGTGTGACTTTAGTCTACCTGAGTTGCTCTGTTGTTATGTGTATTTTCAAAGAAATTATCTTCAATTTACTATGTCTGACATATTTCATTATTTATTTATTTATTGAATTTATATTGCTGCCTATTCGCCCATGGCGACTCAAGGCGGCTTACAGAATATAAAACCACATAAAATATAGTTTTATATTTTTAATTACAATAGAGTTGGGGGAATAATCTTTTGTATTGGTAGCTTTACCAAATAAGCACCTCAAGGGAAAACCAGTCATAGAATGCTGAAATTGATAGTGATTCCATTTTTAGATTTAAAAAATTGTTTCCATCTCACTTGTTGATCTGCATAGAATACCATATTAAACTCCCTTTTTACGACCCTGTAATTCTTTAATTCGAGGTAGAGTCGGGGTGGATGGGGCTGAGCATTACTGGCCGGGTGCCCTTCCTGATGCAATGTGGAGTTCGCAGCAGATATTTTTTTCTTGGCACCCTAGGAGAGAAATATCTGCTGTTACCTAGGATTGAACTCTCAACTTTCCGAGTGGGAGGCGAGTGTCGGCACCACTAGGCCTCTTGCCACTCCCCCATAAAATACCATATATCCATCTTAAAAGTTCCAAGGCAATTGCAAAGTTGAAGCATTGACTGATTTTGAAGGGCTGACTGGAGTGTATGGCAAACTGGGCAATTGATGTGAGCAGATTACTTAGGCTCTATTGACAAGGAATATGACTGACATGTAACAGGGAGGAAAATAATTTTGTATGATCATTGGAAGGAAGAAGTTTCTTAGAATAAGTGCAAATTAGACCATATCATAGTTATACTTGCAGACATATAGACTTAAATAATGAAGGTAATATTCTTTCTGTTAACAAGTAAAGTGCTAAAAATAGATTGTACACTTGTCTTGTACAATCTATAGTGTGCCTTGATATTTACCCCTAATTTGTGTGCCAGATTTAGGAGAGGGTACTTATTAAGCATAATTAATATATTTAATCAAAGGTTTTTTTTCCTACTGAATAAAATGACTGCACCAGTAAATTCTAGGTTAAATATAGTAGCCACAATTTGACAGTGTATTTTATTAACTTGCAAAAATTTCTGTTTCTTTCATGTATACTATTGTAGTAGACAAGTGTAAAGTTATGAATTAACTTAGATAGTATTAATATATGGCTTTCAGGGTTTCTATAGCATGCTTCATTAGCCTGCCTGACATGCTAATTTTACTGCTGATTCCTATTCATGCATACAGTATATTTAAGAAATGTAAGAAATAAATTAATTCTATTTTTCTTAGTCATACCACATGCTGCAGTAGCATAAATAATAGTTTCTGGAGCTTTGCCTTTCCTTTTCTAAATATGCTGAGACTTCTGAATATTATTGTGCTATAGAAAAAAATTATTGGCGATATAAGATCTTTTCAGCATTTTTATTTTGCTGTTGCTGCTATTTGAAGGCTAATCATCTGTAGAGACTTAGTAACCAATATCAGCAAGAATTTCAAGATAAAAACCTCTCACCTGCAAAATCTGAAAACCTCTGAGCAATTGCAGTTTCAACAGATAAACTTAAAATATTATTCCAGATTCTGAATAAGAAATAAATACATTTTGATTTAGTTCTCAAACTGAATTTAAGGATTTATATTATTACAGGATATCATCAAAATATTCAGTGGAATATGGTTTTAAAAGGTCCTTGTTCGGTTATTATTGCATTGTATTCAAAGGTTCCTATTCAGTTTCTGTTCTTTTGATTAGGTTGAGATTATTTGAAATAGTTGAAAGCCACTGCCAGTAAGCGTAGGAACTACATTATAGAGCAGTGCTCCTCAAACTCACAACTTTAAGATGGATGGACTTCAAATTCCCAAATTCCTGAGCCATAATGGGGAAATTGACATCTATATATCTTAAAGTTGCTGAGGTTGAGAAACATTGCTGAATGCAGTATTTATTATAGCCAAAGGGCAAAGAAACCAAAATATAAAACCTAAAAAGTAAATTAATATAAATATACATATCAAATGATTTGTATGCAAAGATATTCAGTGAGTTGTTCCAGCAGTTCAGCAGTTCGATTCTCTCCGGTTCAAGGTTGACTCAGCCTTCCATCCTTCCGAGGTGGGTAAAATGAGGACCCAGATTGTTGGGGGCATTATGCTAACTCTGTAGCATAAGTTTAGAGAGGGCTATAAAGCACTGTGAAGCGGTATATAAGTCTATGGCTATTGCTCTAGTGCAGGGGTCCGCAACCTTAAAAACTCAAAGAGCCATTTGGACCTGTTTCCCAGAGAAAACAAAACATCCGGAGCCACAAAACCTGGGTGGGCATGGCCAACTCGATGTCACTCGCACAGAATCACATTTTCTTTCTGAAGCAGTTTTCCTTCCAAACACAGTCTTTTGTTGTTTCTTAAATTATTCTGTAGAGAACCAAGTCTGTTGGTCTGTCCTTTCTAGCATGGGAAAGGAGAATATGAGAAGACAGTTAATAGTGGGACTGGCACTAAAGCAAGACTGAAAATACTGGTATACAGTAAGCCCCTGGGTTAAAAATGCTCTGATTTAAGGATAACACATAATTTAGATGAATCACAAGTTGGAATTAAGATTGCCGGGAGAAATATCAACAACTTCAGATATGCAGATGATACCCCTCTAATGACAGAAAGTGAAGAGGAACTAAAGAGCCTCTTGATGCGGGTGAAGAAGGAGAGCAAAAGTTGGCTTGAAACTCAACATTAAGAAAACTAAGATCATGGCATTCGGCCCTCTCAATTCCTGGCAAATAGATCGGGAAGAAATGGAGGTAGGGACAGATTTTATTTTCCTGGGCTCCAAGATCACCGCAGATGGGAACTGCAACCAAGAAATTAAAGACGCTTGCTCCTGGGGAGAAAAGCTATGGCAAACCTAGACAGTATACTAAGAAGCAGAGACGTCACCCTGCCAACAAAAGTGCGTATAGTCAAGGCTATGGTTTTCCCAGTTGCAATGTATGGCTGTGAAAGTTGGACCATAAGAAAGTCTGAGCGCCAAAGAATTGAGGCCTTTGAACTATGATGCTGGAGAAGACTCCTGCGAATCCCTTGGACTGCAAGTCAATCAAACCGGTCAGTCCTAGTGGAGATCAATCCTGACTGCTCTTTAGAAGACCAGATCCTGAAGATGAAACTCAAATACTTTGGCCACCTAATGAGAAGGAAGGACTCACTGGAGAAGAGCCTAATGCTGGGAAAGATTGAGGGCAAAAGAAGAAGGGGACGACAGAGAATGAGGTGGCTGGATGGAGTCACTGAAGCAGTCAACGTGAATTTAAATGGACTCCGGGGGATGGTAGAGGACAGGAAGGCCTGGCGGAACGTTGTCCATGGGGTCGCAATGGGTCAGACATGACTTCGCAACTAACAACAACACATAATTTAGAACTCTATTGTAGCAAAATTCTAGTTAATTACACAATGGTTCAAGTTCATTACACAATATTATAATACTATTTATGCAATATTGTACAATAATATTTCTCCAGCTTACATAGAAATACATTTTCAGTCTCCCTCTTGGGTTACAGACAGATCTTGGGAACAAAACTCGCTCTTAAACTGGAGATTACCTGTACAAAGAAGATTCAAAACAGCTATTTGTCCTTGCTTGTCTGGTCAGCTAAAGAGCTTATTGGTTGGAAATTATTTTTGGAAGAAACATATTCTCAATGTTGTGGGTAAAAGTTGAAACTTCTTGGGTTCTCTGATAGAGTTCCTATGAAAAACACTTCTGGGCAGAGCGCACAGTATTATGAGAGGAGCAGCTTTGTATATGTAGAGGAAGAGAAGCAAGAGGGAGATTGAAAATGCATGAAATGGTGCTATCATTCCACAATCAGATTTACACCATTCCCAGAAAGGAAAGAGACATTCTTGGAGAAAGGGTCTTTTCCTGGCAATCTAGGTTGATCTTAAACCATTCTTGCTAGCCAAGATTAGTCATGATGGCAAATGGGGTTCCTTGGACTTCAAAGTATAAATTGCACTATGATAATCTGAGGAAAATATTAAAGTTAACCGAAGAAAGGAGGAATCCTCAGGTATTAGGGATTAAAATGATTTTGATAGATTTTTCAAAGATTAAATAACAATGAATTTTTTCCTTCCATAATAAACTTTTAGAACTTGAATAGATTTCTTTTTTGAACACTGTTAATCATTTCACTTTTTTTATACAGCTGTTAAAAAGAATAATCATACCATCTAGTGGTGAAGTATTATGTTTACATGTAAATGTAACAAAAAAAATCCCTAAAACTGAATTCCATATTTCGTATTAGGGCTGTACTTGCTATGAAAATGACTTGTAAAAACTATGTCGAACCTTATGCAAAAATAAATGCCTCTATTTACTAAAGCAAGTAAAAAACCTGAAAAACGATTCAGTTGCTTTGAGAAATAAACTCATTAAAATTAGTGCCGCTGAAAGCCTTAAGATTCATTATTATGATTTGTTTATACCTTGCTGTACAGTTTTAAGTTGTAAATCAGTTCAAAAATTATACAGTTGAAAAAGAATATTACCACCTAATGAAATGAATATTATCACCTTATAATGAAATGAATATTTACAAGAGTTACATTTAGAGTAATGCAGTCATATACTGTATATGCTTTGAAAAAAATCTAACATTTTTACAATGCTGTATTTAGACAGTTATCTTTTATTTATTATTTCAGTGACTGTAAATAGCTAGTCACTCAGCAAACAACTCTAATAATCTGCTCTAAATCATCTTATTGTTTTTTTTCTCTCCCACAGAAAGAGCTTAGTCTCCCTAGAAGAGGAAGCTTGTAAGTATAACTTCTTAAAATTATTGATTTAAGACATATTTTTCAAAATGTTTAATTTGTATTGTAGCTTTCTATTATTTTTCAGGATTAACCAAGTTTTTTATACAATTAATATTGCTGCATGCTACCATTTATCATTCTCCACCACTGTTTATGATGTTGTGGAATTGAATATGGATAAATTGGAAAAGGAAACAATGCAGACTTCTAAAATTATATGATTCTCAATTAAAATATTTTACATTTTTTATGCACTAAAGAATATAAAATGTACAAAAATTTCATGCAGATTCATGATTTAAGGATTATCTGTCATTGTGGTTGCTTAGTAATGAAATAAAATTCTGTTTCTAATTGGGTTATATGAAAGTCCTAGAATTAAACCTTAATCCTGGAATAAGAATGGCAATTGAGAATCATGATCTGAATACTGATTTTATCTTTTGTATTGGAATTTAATGGATTTCTAAGAGAAAAGGATATTGGTTAACAGCAATATTGATGCTATAAGTACGTCAAGGGAGTTGAGCCATAGAGTTGAGGAACTGAGGCTTTGATTGCAATCTCTTTATTCCTGTATAATTGATGGAGGGAGGGCAGGAGAGATCTGCCTGATGGCCACTCCTTTGCAAAATGCTTATATTAACCTTTAAAGCCCTAATATGGCTTTATGCGCCATTCTATTCACATGGTACTATTTTGTCTAACTCATGCATGTCCTTATCTACTCAGTCTTTCCTAGCCATTCTGTAGGATTTTGTACTTTATTAGCAATTTTAATAGCGTCACCTTTAACAGTTTTAATAGTGTTACCTTGTTTTCTTTTTTAGGACAATTCAGTATACTTAGAGATGTGGGCTGGGATGGTAATGGATATATTATATGATTTGGGTACAAAGAGTGGAACATGATATGAAACTAGAGGTCTGATGACATACTGTAAATTCTGGTAAGAAACTTTGCTAGCTGAAGAGTTAGACAAATATACAGTATGTCAAGTCACCTCATGCATTGATATGTACTATTTCCCCCCCAGAATTACATAATGCAAACTGGTTGTTAGGGGTATTTTAAGTAAACAGAAAGTTTTTCAAAAGTGAGTGTACATGGGTACAGTAATTGTAGTGCCTGTCAGTTTTTCCCTGATGGATACTGGTTTAGTCTGAAAATTCCAAGCTGACAAGAGAAAAGACATCAAATTCGTATAGAGCAAAATGGCAGAAATATTCATTGTGCTAGTAAAAGGCAAACAGCTGCAACTCAGAGGAGAAAGAAATAGGCATAGAAGCTCATAGTTATATTTCCATCTATTTTCCTATCTGGAAGTTTTGCCTAAACGTTTCAGTAATTGAAGTTTAAACTCATGAGACATCACCATGCTCAGGGATATAATTTTAAATACTCATTTATGTTCAAATGTGAAAGTGCTTCATCACTTTGTCTCCCCCCCTCAAAGTCCCTTTGGAATTGTGATAAAAATATATATTTAACAGAAAAAGCACCATTTAGAAACTATTCTTAGTTCATGCTGCATATTAATTATGGTTACTTAACCCGTTCCTTATTAGTGCTATCAAAATGGTAAGTGGATTGTAAATTGAAAAATAGCTTTCTGGGTGAATAAATGAAAGAAAAATAAGAAACCATGTTTCCTGCACGTGATGTGACTTTTCCTAAATTGCACAGCCAAGAAATCATTTGGATACAGTTTGCTGCTATGATATCTTTCTGCATGAGGGTTTTTTTGTTTGTTTGTTTTGCCGTTCTGTGGTGTTTCCATCTTCTATTTTATTCCTTGTCTTCAATTCTGTCTTTTTCCCTTAGCAAAAGCGATGGTTTTCAAATTTAGTTGAGCTAATACCTTTCAGATTAACCGCTTTGCTTTTAATCTCTTTTATTTTCTCTGTGACCGATTGTTTCCTTGGTACAAAGCCTTGGTTTTACTTATTGAGAAATGGGTGCATTGTTTATAGTGTGTGGCCTCTAAGTCACCTTCTTCCTGATATTTTGCCCCTTTTTTGTTAGATGGCGCCGACGAAGGCTGCCTCGGTGAAATGCTCTCAAATGATTTCTTTATTTTCTACTATTCTCTGCAATTCTCAACGGATTTCATACTCACGAGACCATCTGCTAAGAATTAAGGAACGTCTCTTTAAGGAACAGTTCTTTGTAACCTCACCCCCACCTGTCTTTACAAACACGGAGGAGATTTCAACACAGGAGAAAGCCATTTCCCCGGAACTATCGATCAGCAAACTCAGACGGCAGAGACGAAGAGGTAAAAGGGCGGGAATTTTAAATAGACTAAGGAATAAGGGAATTAAAAAAACCCCGCTCCCTTCAATCTTTCTTACCAATTTACGTTCTCTTGCTAACAAGATGGATGAAATACTTCTTTTAAACAGATGCAATTCTGATTTTCACAACGCATCTGCCCTATGCTTTATTGAAACCTGGCTAAATGAGGAAATTGATGACAATAGCATGCATATACCAGGGTTTCAGATACTTCGAGCAGACAGGATTGCAGAATTATCAGGGAAAAAACGGGGAGGAGGCTTATGTATTTATATCAACAACAGATGGTCTCAGGACATAACTATAATACAAAAATTCTGTGATGAAAACTTGGAGTCCTTACTTATTAACTGCAAACCATTTTACTCTCCACGTGAGTTCTCCTCATGTCTACTAATTGCGGTTTATATACACCCACAAGCCTCTGTAAAAAAGGCATTAAGAACTCTAGCTGATCAGATTATGGAGGCTGAAGCCAAATACCCCGATTCACTGGCCATTGTTTTGGGAGATTTAAACAAGGCAAACTTAAGGACAGAGCTACCAAAATACTTTCAGCATGTCAATTGTCCCACCAGAGGCAAGAATACCTTAGACCACTGCTACACAACACTAAAAGATGCTTATCGTTCCTTACCACGAGCAGCTGTGGGCCACTCTGATCATTGCATGATTCACCTTGTACCTGCTTACAGACAAAGATTTAAAGCCACAAAACCAACAATTAAATCAGTGAGGACTTGGACTGAAGAGGCAAAGTTAAAGCTACAGGCTTGCTTTGACTGCACGGACTGGAATATTTTTGAAGACACCTCTGCAGACCTGGATGAACTCACAGATACTGTAACATCATATGTCAGCTTCTGCGAAGACCTATGTGTACCGACCAGGAACTTGCGAATATACAGTAACAATAAACCCTGGTTCACAGCTAAACTTAAGCAGTTACGTCGTTCCAAAGAGGAAGCCTACAGAAAAGGTGATAGAATGCTGTACAATCAGGCCAGAAATGTATTAACAAGGGAGATCAGAGCAGCAAAAAGAAACTACTCTGAAAAGCTAAGGAACCAGTTCTCAACAAATGAACCAGCAAACATGTGGAAAACTCTTAAAAACATCACCGGCTACAGCAAACCACCTTCCCAAGCTGAAGGAAATCAGCAACTGGCAGATGACCTGAATGTGTTCTACTGCAGGTTTGAAAGGAAACTACAGCCACCTATCTCCACAATCTCCATCCCAGACACACCAACAACAGCCAAACCTCCTACAACTGAACCCATCCCATTGGGTTCACAGCCCCTGGTGATCACAGAAAAGGAAGTGCAAGATCTATTTCACAGACAGAAGCCGGGAAAAGCACCAGGTCCAGACAAGATAACTCCTTCTTGCTTAAAAGTCTGTGCTGACCAATTGGCCCCCATCTTCACCCAAATCTTCAACAAATCACTAGAGATATGCCATGTTCCCTCTTGCTTCAAACGCTCCACTATCATCCCAGTGCCGAAGAAGCCCTCCATCAAGGAACTGAATGACTACAGACCAGTTGCTCTAACATCTGTAGTTATGAAAACCTTTGAAAGGCTAGTGATGTCCCACTTGAAAACCATCACGGATCCACTGTTAGACCCCCTGCAATTTGCATACCGAGCAAATAGATCAACAGATGATGCTGTTAATATGGCTCTGCACTACATCCTACAACATCTTGAATCTCCAAATACCTACGCAAGGGTCCTCTTTGTAGACTTTAGTTCAGCATTCAACACCATCATACCGGACATTCTTCTAACTAAACTAAATCAGCTAGCGGTACCTGAACACACTTGTAAGTGGATCACAAGCTTCCTAACAGAAAGGAAGCAGCAGGTGAAGCTAGGCAAAATCACATCAGATACCTGTACAATTAGCACAGGAGCCCCCCAAGGCTGCGTACTCTCACCACTTCTCTTCTCTCTATATACCAATGACTGCATCTCAAACGATTCATCTGTTAAACTACTGAAGTTTGCAGATGATACAACAGTGATTGGCCTCATTCGAGACAATGATGAAACCGCATACAGACAGGAGGTTGAACAACTAGTCTCATGGTGCGACCGGAACAATCTGGAACTGAACACATTCAAAACCGTAGAAATGGTGGTAGACTTCAGGAGAAACCCTCCCATCCTACCACCTCTTACAATACTAGACAACACAGTATCAACAGCAGAGACCTTCAAATTTCTAGGTTCCATCATATCTCAAGACCTAAAATGGTCATCTAACATCAAAAACGTCATCAAAAAAGCACAACAAAGAATGTTCTTTCTGCGCCAACTCAGGAAGCTCAAACTTCCCAAGGAGCTGCTGATACAGTTCTACAGAGGAATCATTGAGTCTGTCATCTGCACCTCTATAACTGTCTGGTTTGGTTCTGCAACCCAACAAGACAGACACAGACTTCAGAGGATAATCAGAACTGCAGAAAAAACAATTACTGCCAACCTGCCTTCCATTGAGGACCTGTATACTGCACGAGTCAAAAAGAGGGCCGTGAAAATATTTACTGACCCCTCGCATCCTGGACATAAATTGTTTCAACTCCTACCCTCAAAACGTCGCTATAGAGCACTGCACACCAAGACAACTAGACACAAGAACAGTTTTTTCCCGAACGCCATCACTCTGCTAAACAAATAATTCCCTCACCACTGTAAAACTATTCACTAGGCTGCATTACTATTACTATTAGTTTTTCTCATCGTTCCTATCACCCATCTCCTCCCACTTATGACTGTATGACTGTAACTTGTTGCTTGTATCCTTACGATTATTTCATATTGATTGTTTCCTGATTGCTTACTTGAACCCTATGACAACCATTCTTGACAAATGTATCTTTTCTTTTATGTACACTGAGAGCATATGCACCAAAGACAAATTCCTTGTGTGTCCAATCACATTTGGCCAATAAAGAATTCTATTCTATTCTATTCTATATTTGTATTTAAATAAGCCCTGAGGTTGTTCTCTGACCCTTGGAGTAGAGTGGATGATGGACACCCTGTATGGTGTTTTGATTATATTGGCATTGTTTCTCTCAACTTTGTTTTCTAGGTTATATACATTGGGGCTTTTATTGTTTTATGCTGAAAATCACCCAGAATTATGTTAGATTGGGGGTATCCTGTAAAAAAAAATCAAAAAATAATACACACACACACACACACACACACACACACACACACACACACACACACACACACTGATTTTCATACTAGTTATTTATGAAAATTTAAGCTAATATTCTTTCTCTCTCAACCTTTCTGAATGTTGTTTCAACAGTTCAAACGTCTCCAATTTTGGGCGACTTTATAGGCAAGCTCTCTCCAAGCTACCCTGTCAAGCACAACTTCTTTCCGTTGTTGGATGTTCATCTTTGTATCAGTTTTGATTGTTATCAGATCAGCTCCTTGCTTGCCCCTTCTTCTTGTTCCACTAACCATTCCTAGCATCAATGATTTCTCCAGTGAATTTGCACTCATGATATGATCAAAGTAAATCAGACATAGTCTTGTGATAATTGGCTTCTGAGGATGTTTCTGGTTTTATACGAATCAGCACCTCTCTTTTGATTGCTCTGGCTGTCCATGGTATATACAGTAATTTACACCACAGCAGCAGCACAGTGTCAATTTTTGATCAGTCATTCTTAGTGTCCAGCTCTCACACCCATAATAATTATAGGGAAGACTTGCTCTAACTAGCCTCTGCTTATTATATTTATATCAATAGCTCTGCTTTTTCAGATCTTACTCATGTTAATCGTTGCAGTGTGGCCTGCGGTTATCCTGCATTTGATTTCAGGAGTAGAACTGCCATAATGAACAATTTTTGATCCCAGGAAGATAAATTCTCAAACTAATTCAATTTCCTCCTTGTGGATTTTAAACATCTCATGTCCATTTCAGCTGTTGTCATTATGTTTGCTTTCCTGATGCCAAGACACAATCCTGCTTTTTCACTTTCGTTCTTGATTTTCCAGATCATTTTTCCAGCTCTTCCTTATTGTCAATCAATAGTGTTGTATCATCTGCGTACATCAAATTATTTATGGTTTCCCCCCCAATCTTCACTCCAACATCTGGCAGTTCCAAATCTAATTTCCACATGATCACTTCAGCATACTGATTGAACAGAAACAGTGCCAAAATATATCCCTGTCTAACTGCCCTACTGATCCTGTGTCGCCTTAGAGTATTCTCGCTGTTGCATCCTGATCAGTGTACAGTGATCTGATAAGTCTGATCAAATGAGTTGGGACACAAGATCACCCATTCCAGCTGATGTAAAATGCCACAATTCCTCCTCCCATGGTCCCATGACCACATTTTCAGATGCTTGGCAACCGACTTACATTTACAATTAATTGCAATATCCCACAGTCACGACTGCGATGTGTGTTGTTGGTTTTTTTGCCAGTTTCCAGCAAAAAGTGTCCATTCAGTAGAATGGATTTTGCCTTACAACCATGTGATTTGCTTAACAATCACCATAAAAACAGTTGTAAAATGAGGTCTGGTCATGAGGGAGCTTCAACTTATGACCATCACAACTTACAATTAAAATTCCAGCCGCAATTGCAATTGTAAGTCGAGGACTTTACATTGATTTGAGTCAGCAGCTAGGACTGTTCCTTTTCATTTTAGGAATCGTAACTGTCAGAACACTTTTTCCATCTCCTGGAAGTCTAATAAAATTTAATAATTTAGGTTTGAATGGTATATTAATATAGAAATCCAGAATAAGGAAGAAGGCATGACATTGTTCCCTGATTAACATTCAAAAAGAGATATCAAAAATTATCTGCAAACACGAAGAGCAGCTGCTCATAGCTTTGTTGGAAATCTGGCTCAGAGCAGTGCCCGAGTACTACTTTTACAGTGTGAGTTTTCATGTTGGTATGCAAGACTTCTGCCAAATGTTTTTGCTCATGTGCCATTTCTCCCTCTTGGTTTCTGTTTTCCTTGGGGCTTGCTGAAGTGAACAAACATTTGTCAGTGATTTGTTGAGCTGCAGTGTGATTGGTGGTAGAAGTGCGCTGTAGGATGGCTGTGTGATAAAAAAATCCAGTCCTTATTTCAGGCTTCACGGTCCTAATACTTCATACTAGTTGTCTATTATTTAGCTGTTTCGGGAGGTTATAAATAAGTTTCAGAAAATTTCTTTGAAAGCTTTTGGACAGCATTTGATAGTTATGAACAGAAGTTCACTGCATAGAATATTTGACTGATATTGGGCCTTTGCTGCAAGCTAAGTATTGGATTTAACTGGCTCTAAGATCTCTGGTTGTTCAACAAAATTTAGTGTGTCACACAGTGAAATGATGAAACGAAGAAGAGAGCGATTTGGAGCTCCATCTCTACGTATTCAGTAAGGCTCGTTTTGGAAAATAGATTTCCATATCTTAACTAATCTTATTGGAATATTTGTTCCTGAATTAGTGTTTAAGACATGTTCTCATGTTTTTAGTAGAAAAAAAGTACAGTTTATATACTATTAGTAATACAAGATATTTCCCCTAAAAGAATGTTTTCACCTCTTGAAATAAATATTCATACTTTTTGTTAATCTTTATAATTAATGGAGGAATAATGTAGAAGTAATAAAAAAATAACCAGTGCTTAATCTAATATTTTATAAAATGAGGCAGTGTATTTGGATTTTTGTATTCATTTGCATAAACTGAATAAATGTTGACTCTTAGGTTTTGTATGTTTTAACTCTTACACTTAATCATATGGCTAATGATTCATAAAGTATTTAGTATAGTAAAAGAAATTGATACAGCAGCATCAAGACTTTATCTGCATTTTTCCCAATTCAGATTCTTCAGATAAAGTTTGTTTGTCTCTCTCTATATACATCACCTTTTAGAAATAAGTGAAAATCAACAATTTTGTCTACAATTTTGTCTACATTAAGAAAGGTCCTGTTGCAAATGTCATTTTTGCCATCTGCAAGAAAATTGCCTGTGGTTTATTAATGATTTATTTGCTTAGAAAAAAGGAAATGGCACCCATTCCTTTGACAGTTCTAGGCAGTTTACATGGTACAATAAAAGCGTAACTCAAATTCTATTATCACGATCAGCAACATTTAAAAAAAAATCTCCACAAGTAGTTATAGTAAAAATGAGATTTGGTTCATTTCTACTGGCAATTTGTTGCAAACTATGGGCCCAGTTATGGAGAAAACGGAATTGGTCATGGGACCAACAAAAGACATTCCACTGAAGACTTAAATATAGAGAATAGACTCTATGGAGGCAGGCACTTATAATGTCATTGAATGCAAGTAGATTTATCATTAAATGTGAGGACAATATAGAGGGCTCTTTCAGCAGTCTGTAAATTCCAATTCAGTATTGAAACCAATTTTAACAGCTCATGCTTTCATGTGATCAAGCTTTAAGACACATATGGACTAACTGACAAGCAATGGTCTTTATGTATAGCTTCAGTACTTCTTGTGTACAGTGTCTAATAAGACCTCAAACCTTATGGGATTTTGAAGATGGAGATACATCTGGTTTGGAGTGGATGCATTATTGTCAGGAACATGATTTTGTTTTTTTAAAAAGACTACAGATGTGAGATGATTTAGAAATTGACTCTTTCTATTGTGGTACTTTATCAGAATCTCTTCTCCTTTCCTCTCCCACTGCCGAGGAAGCGATGTCCATCAACATATGTTCTCCCCTACATCTGCTCCAGGTCTGCAACATCTTAAAATTCCACTTAGTGCTGATTGTGCCCTTGCAACCTCTCCTCTAGTATTTTACCTCAACCCACAACCTCAAAGCAACCCTGGTAGTCCCTGCCACAGCAGTCCACTTCAGTGGAGGTAAGGAGGAACTTACACTGGGAGCGTTTGTGGTCTGGGCAACCTTTTATGTGGAAAATTTAAAACTTACATATTTTAGGGCACTTTTTAACATTCAAGATAATGATATGGTAATGTCCAATTCATCTATCCAGTTGCCCCTCTTATTTTACCAAATAATAAAGGCATCTTGGGCCAGACATGTATACTAAAGGTTTCGTTGATTCACATGGTTTCACATGTTACTTTAAAGGTATAAAATTAAAGAGGTGTTTCAGTGCAGATCTGAATAAGAAAAGATTAATGTAGGTATACTGTACATTGGCTTAATCCCCTTCTTCCCAAATAGAGGTTGTTATCTTTCTTAGCAGTAAGTTTTAACTTGCTTCTTATTCTAAAATAAATTAACATTTCTTAATATTTTTCCTTTTTACATATTAACCAAAGCTATTTAAGTGAATTTGAATCCATACTTTATCCATTCAGGTTTGCCTGTGGCATTTTAAAGGTTTTAATACTTCGTAATAAAATAGATTTTGTGTGTGTGTGTGTTCATGCTTCGTTAAACAGTTATAGATATGAGACTACATCGTCTGCTGCATCTAATTGGATGACTTTTGCATCTGATCCCCTAAAGCTGTGCAAGAAAAAATATCTATCTCTATATCCACCACCACCACCCCGGTGTGTGTGAGAGACAGAGAGAGAGAAAGAGAGGGGGGGGAGGAGAATGTAGGTGCTTTTTAAACTGATCTGTCTTAATTTTCTCTATACAAACTCGTAATTCACCATAAAAAGGAGAGGCTGTTGATTCCTTCAAACGTTCTTAAGATGATTCACATTGTCGAAGAAAGACTGCTATTAAAATGTGGAAAAAGCCATTAGTGCTGAGGAAGGCAATTTGGAGAATACGTTAGGTGCAACCCAGAAGAATTGTTGAGACTTTTGATAATATGAATAAAGTGAATGCCATATGACATGATGTGGAAAAAGAGGAAGAGAAAAATAGTATCAACAACTATCTTTTTTAGGCTGAGACATTTTACTTGGAAGTGTTTTCTTTTAATTTTAATCATGAAATTACCGGAATAGTCCTTATTGCAGTCTCTTCCATTTTTTATTGGGCTTGATGTCCATAAAATTATGGCTAAAATGTTTTAAAGTGAAATGTAATTTGATCCTAGAGTCTTAAGGACAGGGCCTGCAGTTAAAGGTTGAGGGCAAGTGATCAAGTAGTGGGGCATGCCAGGCATTCATACATAGAACGACACAATGGAGCTGGTATTGCCTCCTTTATCCCTTCCTTCCTGCCCACCTACCCAACTGAGTCTTATCAAAGAGTGGGGCTATTGATTTCTCCTTAATTACAGATGTTCATTTTATTACTTTTACTTTTAAATCTATTGTTCTTCTCTGCATCACAATAATGCTTACTCCTAAATAAGAAATATGATTTGCCTTGTAAAATATAGAACCGTGCACATATAATACAGAATAAAATGTTGCAATGAATGTTCATTTATAAATTAAAACCTTGTGAACAGTTTGAAAAATGTCTGAGATACAACCAGAAAAAATTCAATGTTGGGAACTGAACTGCTAACAAGCGTATAGTTTTCATTGAAGGAAATAGTACTTATAAGAAGGAGTAAATATATGAATAAGAAGCTTAATTTTAAAATATAAAGTCAACACATATTCATGACGAAAGTTACATTTTACTTTTACTAGTATAATTTTACCATTCTACATTTTCAGAGGTTCATCTGCCTTTCAAAACTTGTTGATAATCAATAGATATGCAATCGTGTCTCAGAATACACTTCGTAAAATTTAGCAATTTACTATCTTTAGCTGTGCAATTCTTGATTTTGCATTATCAATAACTTAATTGTCACTTATGTACTTAGGTACCTTTCAGTTCCTGTCTCTGCTAATTTGGAATTTATATTCATGCTGTCAGGTTAGTTTGTGACACTAGTAGATAAATTAGGTTGCAGCTTCTTAGCTTGGGAGATAATACCTTTTAGTATCCATTAATAGCACATTTATTAACCTTCTGAAACATTTTCCCATAAATATTTGACTAATTTTTTCTTGTTTTGCCATATTCAGCCTTTCCAGATATATCATGTCTCTTCCAGGCATTCTAACATGTTGTGAATAAAAGAATCTGCTATATCTGTAGAGTTTTTGAGGTTAATTCTTCTAAATGAGATAGCAGAAGTTTGTGAAAATTAATTCTAGCCTCCGGTTTGATTCCTTCAGCTGATTTGGTTTCTACCATGTGAAATGGCCAAGCAGTTTGAGACTTATTGAACTTGTACATATAGTTTATCAAATCTTTTATATAATTTTAATGAAGGCTTCCAGTATAAATGAAGTGATTTCTGAAGTATGTTATTTCAGACACATAGATGCAGTTGTATTTAACAAGAATGTTTGCAGGAGCAGTCAACAAAATCAAAATAGTGGGTTTGACTGGACAATGAAGCCCCTTCATTTTTAATGTGCATTTTTAATGTGCATAAAAGGGAGTAGGCCAGTGATTGCGAACCTTTTTTGGCTCGGGTGCCAAAACAGTGCACGCTCGCGCGATAGCATGTGCGTGGGTGCCCACACCCATACTGCAATGCTCTCCCCCCAGTGCATGCGCACAACCCCCCCGCTGCCCCCGTGCATGCGCACAGGCCTCACTGAAGCTTTTGGTAGGCCCGTTGGGCTGTTTTTCGCTCTCCCCAGGGTTCAGGAAAGCCTCCTGAAGCCTGGGGACAGCGAAAAATGGCCCAACGGGCCAATTGGAAGTTCGGAAACGAAACAGAAATGGAGCTGCCTTACTACTTACCTTCAAATAGTTACAACAAGGCCTCACACACCTCGGCCCATTTCTTCTGCAACCAGCAATGCTTTCCTGAAGGCCTCTCTAGCTGATAACAAAGCTCTGGATTGATCTGGAACTCTGTTATTGGCTGCAGAGGCCTTCAGAAAAGCCTTGCCGGCAGTAGAAGAAATGGGCCGATGTGTGGGAGGCTTGGCTGCAACTGTCCAAAGCCGAAGAAGTTCCTGAAGACCTCTGACAGCGAAAAGGAGGCTGGCGGTGAGCACACAAGTGAACTTCTGGTTGGCCCACTGGGCCGTTTTTGCTGTCCTCAGGCTTCAGGAGGCTTTTCTAAAGCCTGGGGAGAGCAAAAATGGCCTAAAAGAAGCCCAAAAATCAGTGCGCGATGGAGCTGACATAGGACAATGCCTTGCGTGCCCTCAGATATGGCGCGCGTGCCATAGGCTTGCCATCATTGGAGTAGGCTTTCATTGATATTGACTGCTTCTGTAGATGCCTTGGTATGTAAGAATCAGGTCAGTTGAAATGGAAATCAAAACAATTATTTCAGGAAGTATATGAACAAAATACAACTATAGAATAATTGAACCAAGAATTTTTTTACTTTTTTAGAAAAGTGGTGACAAATATTAAAATTAGAAGTCAAACTGTATATGATTGGCCAATAATAAAAGCATGGAATTTGCTGCTGCCTTTTCTTGCATGAGAAAGGCTACTTTACTTAATTACAATATTTTGGATGTCTTTGGGTCACAAATTATTGTATATTTCACCTTTGGAATCTCACATATAATTTCTGATTTGCTGGCTAGGTCCATGCCATCATAGATTGAAATGTACTGTGATCGGGCAATGCAACTTTCCCAAAGAGGTTGGTTTTTACTTATCTCCCTTATTTTTTTAATAACTAGGGATAAGTATTCAGAAAAGGAGGAAGAACAAAGAATATCCAAAAAGGAGGTCCAGTCTCTAGCTCTCTTCTGAAACTTGTGTTGATACATAGTACTACATAATTGACCTAAGTTGACCGTATTTATTTTATCTTGACTTAGTTGTTACCTTGTCTGGATATAGTTGTTAGCTTCCTTGTTTTTCTTTATTCCTTTTTTCCAAAAGAACTGTTTTATACAGTAGGCAGAATAGCAATAGCACTTTACTTATATACCGCTTCATAGTGCTTTACAGCCCTCTCTAAGTGGTTTACAGAAAAGGGAACTGTTTACTAAAACTTTCCTCTGTGCAACATATTTAAAATTTATTTTTATTTTCCTGTGCGCTGCTTGGAGAGTCCAAGCATGGGTTAATGTGGAGTGGTGCGGAGACTATTCTTCCATTTGGCCATCCGTTAAACTGAGGCTTGAGGCGCTGGGAGAGATCGCTACCCTCGCAAGCACCAGGTTCATTGGTGGAGGTGCTGGGTAGTCAGCTCCCTTTGCTGGCACCATTTTGGCCACTGAGGCATTCGTCGTCCTCATTTCTTTGGTGGTGGCCATTTTGAGAGCTGAGGAGTCGGATGGCTATTTCTCTTGTGATTGCCATTTTCTTGTCCAGTCGAGGCGCCAGTGACTCCGATCCCTTGTGCGCGCCATTCCAAAGTCTCACAGCTGCTTATCGCTGGAGAACTTCAATTGCAGCCGTCCGCTCACCGCTAGCCTGCGGAGTCAGGGTTAGTGTGCTGATCTCCGGGGATCCGGCAGGACAACCACCACTATTTTCCTGTCACCAGGAGAAGGAGACACAGGAGTCCCTGCGTTAGGGCCATACTCCCTTGCTACAGGAGTCCCTGCCTTAGGGCCATACTCCTTGCCTACTGTCGCCATAGAGCCAGAGAGGCTTCCCGCCTTAATCAGCTGTATTCTCTAACGGAGCGTGGGAATCTCCGTAGCGCCACTGCATTGGCCACGCCTTCTCCCTCCATGTCTTGATACTGATGGACAATGTGACCACCCGGTCTCATATCAACCATCAGGGGGGCATGAAATCCGGACGCCTCATGGAGGAGGCAATGAGACTTGGACTATGGGCAGAGCTGCACGTCCGATCAATTCGAGCGGAGCACATCTCAGGCACCTCGAATGTGCAGGCAGATTGGTTAAGCAGATCCACCATAGACCACGCAGAGTGGTGCCTGCACCCGGACCTCTTCGAGACTCTGTTCCAGAAATTCAATCGACCAGCAGTGGACTTATTTGCGCAGCAAACCAATACGCACCTACCGAGGTTCTTTTCAAGATTCCCAGTACCAGGGGCGGAAGGGGTCAAAGCCTTCCACAGTCCATGGCCACCAGGACTCTTATACGCCTCCCCTCCCCTTCCCTCCCCCTCATCCCGAGGGTGATAAGGAAGATAATAACAGAGAAGGTGGAGATTCTCCTTGTCGCCCCCATTGGCCCAGGCGCCCTTGGTATGCAGATCTGGTAGGACTGTCAGTGTCTTGTCTCTCTCAGCCAGGGGACTCTGCTCCATCCAGAGCCTCAATGGCTACAGCTAGCTATCTGGCACTTGAGAGGGACATCCTGAGGAAGGACAAATTCTCCAGGAGGGTGATACACACCATCTAGGCATCCAGATGAGCATCCACTAATCGTATTTACAATGCGACCTGGTCGACATATTGTAATTTCTGCTCCAAATGTCAATTTGATCCGCTCTCTGTCTCAATTCTGCAGATCCTGGAATTTTTACAGGAGGGGTTCGATAAGGGCTTATCTCCCAACACCCTCCGCAGGCAGGCTGTGGCCTTGTCAACTGTATTAAAAATTGACAATTTGCAGTCCTTGTCTCATTACCCGAGAGTGCGCAGCTTCCTAAAAGGGGCTGCTAATTTGGGACCCCAGGTAGTTCATCGCTATCCCTCCTGGGATCTCCCCTAAGTATTGCAAGCACTCACTTCATCACCTTTTGAACCATTGAGGACTGTTAATCTCTGGTTTCTGACTTTTAAAATGGCTTTTCTGGTCACCATAACATCAGCCAGGAGAGTATCTGAATTAGCAGCACTCTTGGTGCACCAGGACTTATGCCTTTTCCTCCCTAACAGGGTAGTCCTTCGCCTGGATCCCTCCTTCCTACCTAAAGTTAACTCCTGGTTCCACCGGGCCCAGGAGGTAGTTTTGCCAGACTTTTGTCCCAAGCCTAAACATCCTTTGGAACATAAACGGCATTAATTGGATGTCAGGAGGGGTCTTAGAATATATATCAAGAGGACTGTTTCATTCTGAAAGACTGAGGTGTTATTTGTCTCATTTCAACCGGCCTCCATGGGTCAAAAGGTCACCCCTTCGACGGTGGGCCGCTGGCTGAAGGCGTGCATCGCCAAAGCTTATGACGGTCAGGCCAGGCCATTACCAGGCCGAATCACGGCACACTCCACCAGAAGCGCGGCCACCTCAGCAGCTTGGGCCACGCAGGCATCAATTGAAGAGATCTGCAGGGTGGCGACGTGGTCCTCACCTTCACCATTCATAAAGCACTACAAGCTGGACGTGTTTGCTTCTGCAGAGGCAGCCTTCAGCAGACGAGTGATACAGAGGTTCTGCTCCACCTCAGCTACCCTGGACCAGCCTGTTCCCGCCCTTGTGACTTAAGTTTGGGTATATCCCATGCTTGGACTCTCCAAGCAGCGAACAGGAGAAGGAACGTTGGCTTACCTGAACGTTCTTCTATGTGCACTGCGCGAAAATCCAAACCCGCCTCAGCATCCATCAAGGTCCAGGTTCGGCAAAAGGTCTGAACTTACCACTGTCCTCGATCTACTGGAGGTCTACGCCTTCATTGAAAAACTGAACTCGGTGGAGCAGGGAGGGCATGTTCAGATCTATTTTTAACTCCGTCCCTGGGCAACCGACAAAAGTTAACCCATGCTTGGACTCTCCCGCAGCACACATAGAAGAACTTTCAGGTAAGCCAACGTTCCTTTTATTCAAAAAAAGTTACAATACAAAACACCAGTTTTTTTAAAGAAACAAACAAAAAACAAGACATTAAAAAAGAAGTGCATTAAAAAAGCTAACACATATACATATATTGTCCCCCCAGGTTGAATACTGATTAATATATTATGACAATATTAATTCCCACCCCTACGAAACAGGCTCTCAAAGAATTTTAAATACTAAGCTACTAATTCTATTTGCAAGTTATTAACTTGTCAACTATATACTATATTAATAACAAAATAAGTGACAGGAAGAACAGTTACTGGTATAATAAAAAAGGCAAGATTAAAAATTCAAAACCCTGTGTTAACAAACTGTTATTGCAAACAACTCGTAGAAATTTATCATGGTTTCTTAACTATCCCAGATCATCCCAAGAACTAACACTGATTTGTTGTGTGGCTCAAATATCAATGTTTGTTTCTTAATACCATCGCGCACGCACGCACGCGCGCACACACACGCACACACACACCACAGTCCATATTGAATACATAGCGGAAAAAAGAGTCTTGAGACTTAACAAGGTTGATACTATATGGTACAAAGCTATTACAGAATCTAGTTTTTCTGCTTTGGATACCACAAAGCCTCCTCCTAGAAGCTAACAAAGAAAAGCGGTCATGGAGAGGATCTGTAGCATCCCAGACAACACAGCGGACCCTGATCAAGCAGTGCTTATATGCTATGTCATGGATAGAAGGAAGTGAACTTCCAATAATCTTTTCTGCCATACTCACTACTCTCTGGACAGCCTTCCTGTCTGAAACAGTAGTAGCTCCAAACCAAACAGCAATACAATATGACAGGATGCTTTTAATTGTCCCTCTATAGAAAGTGGTAAGGACAGGAGAAGGAAGATGTGCTTTTCTCATACGACACAGAAAATGCAGGCATTGCTGTGCCTTTTTCACCAGTGTCTCACTATTGAGCGATCAAGCTAACCTGCTTGTCAGCTGCACACGCAGAAACTTAATACTATTAACCACCTCCACAGTTAAATCATTAATACAGAGAGGTGAATGGTTGTACCAGCCTTTTCTGAAATTGATAATGACCTCTTTTGTTTTTCCTATATTTAAAACCAGGCTGTTTTTATTATACCAGTTCATCAAATCCTCTACCTCACAGGTGTCAAACTCGCAGTGTCATGTTGCCATCCCCATTCGTGCAGCTGGGGTGGGCATGGCCTGTATGTGACACATCTGGCCTGCAGGCCGCCAGTTTGACACCCCTGCTCTACCTCCTCCTGGTAATCACCCTCATTATCATCCTGAATAAGGTCTACCACTGTTGTATCATCCACATACTTCACAATATGGTTGGTGATGAGCATATAGCTGCTCATCTTGCAAAAAGTGACTCTGGGTGTCTGAACAACAATCAAATAAAACAGTATTATATAAAGAAAATGAAGAACAGGGACCTTTGATAAAATTAAGATTTCCTCTGACTGTCTCCTTTGAATTTTAAAATGGTAGTAAAATGAGATTTCATTAGAGAGTGTTAAATTTATGTGTAAGATCTAAGTCAAATTGAGCTGTGCTAAGAGAGATTTCTTAAATATAGCAGTGATAGCTGAATTCTTGCCATCCATATCAATTGATTCTGAAAAAGTGGATGAATACTGGAAACCCCTAACTATAAGATGCTTTGCCTTTCTTAGCTTGGTTAGAAGAGTGATGCATATGATAGTGTATCTCCTATTCCTATATTGGAACATAGGATTATATCCAAGTAATTTTATGTTCTAATCTTGTATTTCAGAAGAGCATGAATATATATTGGTATTATAAATTGCGATAAAGCAGCCCGGAGAAAACATTGCAAATATGTCAACCATTCTAGCAATGTTCACGCATGATCTTATTTAATAAAATGGAACATAACTGTTTAAAATTATATGCTTTATTAAATGATTTTATCTATTATCAGATTATTTGTTGAGCCATTTTCTTTGCACAGCCAGCTGCCCTGTTTTTATTTCTCTTGCTCTACTATAGAGATAAAAAAAAGGAAATCCATTTTTCTTTTGAATAATAGGTTGCTTGGAAGAGTTGTTTGTTTCTGTCTCATATAGGATATAAATTCGATAGCAGTTTTTAGATCTGCAACTGATTATATTTAAAGTAAGATTGTTTTTTGGGAAATGAGCATAATGATAGAATGCACCAAACATGCTTTTCCTGTTTTAAAACATTTTTAATTATCTGTTGTGTTTTATTAAGTATATTTTTTCATTTAAGAAAGTATTACTTGCCTATCTTTTATAAAATATCTTCTAAAAGTATATAATTTCTGGAAGTGGACATTTTCACTTCCTGTTATTTATGTGTGTGTGTGTGTGTGTGTGTGTGTGTGTGTGTGTGTGTGTGTGTGTGTGTGTGTGTACACGTACACACACACACAATTTAAATTTATATTTATACAAATGACAAGATTTTCTTTAGTATACTAAAATTGAAAATTAATATGCGAACAGTTTATAAATGTAAATGTATTTGTTAGGTTTCCACAGAATCCTGTTTACGAAACCCTAATCCAGATCCTTAGTTTATTTATAACTTTAAGGGAACAACACTTTAACAACATTTTTGCTGTTTATTCCCAAATATTTCCCAAAAATGTTCTTAAAGTTGCACCTAAATTTTCTTTCATTACAGATTGAAAGAAACTCACCCTGTGAATGCCATCAAACTTGCCACTCTGAAGATCTTTAATATTTGAATGCAGTAAAAAAACTAATTCCAAAATTGATTAAAAATGAGGTCCATTTTAGGCTATGTTATGTTTGTGATCATAGATGGAATTGCTTGACTTCTAGCCACTCCATTTACCAGCTGACCACAAAAACCTTAGTGCCTGCCATCTACATTTAAGGACCAGATGTCTGGAATATATGTGGACAATCCCATGCTCTCTTCTTGCTCAGGAGACATTTTGCCAACTAGGATCCGTCCTTGGCCAATCTTTGCTGTAATGCTGTCCCGGCTCCTTCAGGGATGTCTGGCTTACCATATCCTCACCAGAAATCTTCACTGATACTGCTTTCTCTAAATCTTCTGAGTTATATCCAAAAAGTCACAGACTGTGGGACTGGCTCCTTTAAAGTGATATTTTAAGAAATGTGGAATGTTTCCACTTTTAGAGGATGAGAAATGGGAATGTGCTTCTTCATACAAATAAATACACAGACACAAACAAACACAAAAATGAATTCTGAAGATTGCAGGAAAAAACCCTACACTTTTAGATTTTTTGCAGTCAGAAATGATGTCACTTTGTATCAGTGCACTACCAGAATAGGCAGATGAACCCTTGAAAAGAACATTTCCATAGTTAGACTACCAAAATCGAAAAGATTCTTTCTTGAATTGTCACTTCAGGAGCCTCTCTTAGAGATTTCAGGTTGAAGTAAAGTGAAGTGAACCTTCTATATTCTAGTTTCAAGCTCTGAATGATTTTAAAGGTCACTGCATCACATTTAACTGAACTTGGAAAGAAATCTAGGAGCCAGTGCAATTGGCAAAGCACATGTAACGTGATCATAATGACAGTCCCATTTGACCCAGAAATAGAATGTAAATGTTTTAACAAATGTGGAGACAAACATCTTTTGACTAATAATCTCATATTCTCATATTATATGGTGACCTACATTTAGAGGGATGGTAAATTATGAATTCTTGCCAAAGGGATACTGCAATACATGTTTTTCAAAGACCATTCATAAAAAGTTTTCAAAAAGAATCATTTTGAAAAAAATATGATGGATAATTTATAATTCTCACAAGAAAGTTTATATATGAAACAGACCGTTACTTGAATCATGATTCTTCTCAAATTCATGGTACATTAATTCTTGCCACTAGCAAAATGATTTGCTTCTTTCAGGAACATAAGTACTCACTATGTCAGTGTGGGGATGACAGTTCTATTTTTCTTTCTGTGGCATTTTTAAAAACAAATCATTGCCATTTCCTCTTGTACACCTCAGGCAAAATACTGGATTCATTCTGGTTGTCTTCACCAGCACAAGCAAAATCTTCCTTCCTTCCTTCCTTCCTTCCTTCCTTCCTTCCTTCCTTCCTTCCTTCCTTCCTTCCTTCCTTCCTTCCTTCCATCCATCCATCCATCCATCCATCCATCCATCCATCCATCCATCCATTCATATTGAGTGAAATGAATTTTAAATACAATTCTTTGTATTTAATTGAATTTCCTTAGAAAAGTAGATGTCATTCCATGCACACTTCTTTAGGTAGGTATAAAGGCAGACAAGCCTAGATGAAATCAGTACAAAGCAAATACACCCTTTTTTTGAACTATTGCCACCTGGCAGACGGTACAGGACAATAAAAACAAGAACAAATAGGCTGAAAAACAACTTCTATCCCAGAGCAGTAACTATGTTGAATTCTACTGTATAGTGCAATATTAATGCAGTATCAGGGGTTTTCCATTCAATTGTGTAGAATGTGAAGGATGTATGTTTTTGTTTTATTTTTATAGTTTTCTTATGTATGATCTACACTGAAGATGGCATTTAATTTTGTTGTACAAGGTGCAATAACAATAAAGTAAACTTACTTAAACTTAAGAGCGTTTCTACCTGCATATTTGATTCACTGACATTAATGGAACAGCTCATAAGGATGATTTACTTTGGCTTTGTCATTTGATTTTGAGGGGGATTGTTAGTACTGCTTCTGATTTGATTTTACAAGGTTTCTGTTGGTTTGAAAGCCTCCAAAGACCATGTATGGGTATGCTATATAATTTGTCATTGTCATAAACAAACAAACAAACAAACAAAATGTTAAAGCAATCCAAAATGTAATGATGATATGATGAAAAATGCTTTTTTGATCTACTATTTTCACATAATTGAGAATGCTATGGGGATCAAAGCTGATGAATGAGAAATGTAATTAAATGCAGATACGTTTTAATATTTAAACTATCCAAAGCTGCTTAAGATGTCTGTCTGAAAGGGATTGAAAATATAGATTCCTAGCTTTTCTTCTATAAGAGAGTATGGTGAAGATGTAAATTTATTATCAATACTTAGAATTTTTTTTTTAAAAAAAATCAGGATTGAAGTTCTTAAAAGCGGGAAAATGATTTTTACAATAGGCCATATTGGATTTTGAATGGTACCCTTCAGGCTACTAAAATACATAGTGCCATTTTGTAATAATAAATATATTATTTCAGGGAATGAGGTGACTTGCTAATCAGGAGGTTCTCATCATTTAAAAGTTTAAAACTGGGAGGTAAAGAGAAAGATGAGAGTTATGTTGTATAGAAATGTAGTTAGGTTGTTCACAGTTCATGAATAAGTCAGATTGTATAGACAGTGAAGGATAATGTTGGTTTAAAACTACTATGGGAACTAACTTAAGTTTTGCTGTAATAATTTCTCAAGATCTTTACAAACATTAAAAATTAGTTTCTTTTCTCTTACTTTAAATAAGTCACTCCTGATGTTTTATAATAATTACATTAACATTATTTGCCTCAGTGTAAACTAGTTAGTTTATTGGTCTGTTTTCTGTTCTTTCATGAAGTGCTGCAACACTTTAAAAAAAATTAAGCAAAAGGATCATTCTGAGCTGCTATAAACAACCCAGCCCCATTCATAGTCATTCCCCCTTCAGTTTTTAATGTTGTCAAGTCAGCATAGTGGGTAGGCAAATAAACCTTATGTTGGCATTGTCACATAATACATTTGCGACCAGAAATACCAAAACAGTTTCTTATACCCTGCTTGTCTACCTCCAGTCTGTTCAAATCTACTGCATGATTGTTAGAAACATCAATTTTAGTTATAAATAGCCTGAATTACCTTTTCAGGAACTTGTAGAAGAAAAATAATCTTTACTTTACTTAAAACCACAATTACTCTTAGACAAAATTATTCTTAGAAATATTCACAACACAAAACTTCTTTAAAATGGATATTTAAAAGATCAAAGCAAGTATTTTAATTATTTCTCTTCATGATGCAACAAAAGATACAAGTCTAAAATTGACATATTGCTGAAAAGCAACAGCTGTACAACCATATTAAGTAGAGATATGGAAGCTAAACTTTAATTATAGTAATTTTGAAATGGAAGCAGTTTTTGCAAGCAATGGTTGAACTAACAACAGGAATAATTATGTGCTTGAAAATAGATAAGAACAAGCAAGACTTTGGTATAAATTGTTTCCATATTCAGTAACAGTTTTAAAAGTTATTTGTTTTGAAACAGATGAAATTTGTTAGTGTTCCCTGTAGTACATATGTGCTATTGTCTGTAGCATTATTTCAAACAAATTTGTGTCAGATCCATCCATCAGATTAATCTTTTTTTCTATACTGTTGGATAAGTTATAAGATTACCAGGAAAATAACAAAAACCTTAATTCTATGATACCATGGGAATTGAAGTTCTGTTGAATTTGGGCTATATTTGATCCAAGTCCATTTATTTAATGTATTGTACAATTATTTTTGACGTGTGCTCTACTCTGTTAATTTCAATAAATAAACAGAAAATAATACTGACCCCTGCTACTCGGTCTACACTCTATTTTCAAAAGCTAAATATATTTAGCAAAGCTACAAAGAGGACATGAAAGAATTAAATAATCAATTGCATAATTGATGTCAGAAGCACATTGCTCTAAAGATAGTTAAAGATACTTAATTTAGTTAACATACCTAAAACTTGCTGATAGGAAATTTCTTCCACAAAGCTATCCCTTCTTTAAGCTAATTTAGTGGCTGTAACTTTTGATGAAATATAATATTAATATTCTGTGCTGTCTATCTTGAAATTGTGCCAAGTTTTAATACTGAGTTAGAGAAGAATTCCTTGCTATGAACAGTTTAATTCGTGTTTTGTCTGCATTTTGCCTCCAGATACTCCATTGCTGATGTTGGATTAGACATTTTCTCCATAGTGGGTGGAGCTAACATCCAAGAATGGGATGACACCGTCCCTTCAGCCAATGAGGACTGAGTCTGTCAAATTGATATCTTCATCATCCATCTCCAATTCCCTTTTGACTCAGTCTTCAGTCAGAATAGGACGTGTATCTTCAGCTCCCATTCTTGTGAGGCGTTACTCCATCTGTCTATTGAGTTCATCAATCGTGAGTTTTTCTCGTTTCCCCAGCTGCCTGCCATTTCATCTGCAGTCCCGGGGTTCAGCACGGCACAGGGTTTCGGCTCTAGCCATTAGCCGGGCCTCCAGCAGAGGGCCGCCTCCTTTCTAAGCGAGCTACCCGTGTTGCCTTTAAGAGCTTTGCTCTGCCTGTCATTCCTGCTGTTGTGAGGCATTGCGGTCTGGCCATGGAGATTTGCTCTGAGAGCGCTTTACAGCTGATTAGCATTTGCTCGAGCTGCTTCGTTCTTGGAATCAGCTGACTTATCACTGGAGCTTTTCGCTCGTGTGACCAACGGCCAGGGGAGTCTCGTGCTCCATACCGCTCGGCTAGGGAGTGACAGCATGGACTGACAATTCACACGAACTTTCGCGCTCGGCCAGCTGGCTTGGCCTCTGGCAGGGCTTTCCCCACAGGCCGGTGTTACGCTTCCGTGGCATTGGAGCACTGCGGGTGCTGCTGTTGTATCAGGCATAGGTGCGCTCTGCCCAAGAACGGCTTCTCTTTCCCACCTCAGCACCAGTGACAGCAGTGGCCATTTTCAATTGCGGGGTTCTCTGAGGTAGTGGCCATTTTGTCAGCCACATTTTAAGGCGGTGGCCATTTTGATCCCCTCGGCATCACCGGAGGCGGTGGCCATTTTGAGTGGCCTTAGCAACAGCGGCCATTAGCGACTTCACCTATCGGCTAGGCAGCAGCCATTAACTGAGGCCACATTGTCTGGGGTAGGCTATTGTCCTCACAGCCTCAGTACCAAAGTGCAGTGGCACTAAGATGGTGGATCTGAGAGATAAGCAGCATAAGAGCCACTCCTCAGGGAAGCAAAAGCAACCTGAGGCTTCATGCTCTCAGGAATCAGCCAGGTCATCCTCCCATAAAGAGAAGAGCCATAAGTCGTCTTCCTCTCATCCTGCTGAAACCCTCAGGATCTCCAGGGCGGCCCAGAAGGATGAGAGTCACAGGGCCAAGGCGTTTGAAAAAATTTGCGCCAAATCCAGCCGCAGCTGCCCAGAGCCTCACGTGATTCATCAAGGTGACTTAAACACGAGCTGAGATGAGATAGCCTCTCTGCATCCTTCTGAGGCAATGTCCTTGGATAACCAGGACGTAACCATTGTAGATAATGACATTTGGGAGGCCCAACCTCGCAGGGGGGCTTCCGAGGCTCCACCTGTTTCGTTACCTTTGGCAACATTTACTCCGACTGCCGCTGGGCTTAGGGCCCCAACTCCAATGGTCCAATTGGATTCCTCCAATGTTCAGAGTTTAATAGCAGAAGCAGTAAAACAGGGCATCGAGGCCGGCATGAAACAGTTGGGCAGATTGTCGGGACCATGTACTGAGGTTGTCAGATCTTCGGCTCTCGCCTCCTCATCACTGTGTGACGACCACAGATGGCGTCATTATGATAGTCACTCCTCAGAGCGATCCTTGGGCTCTCAGTCAGATTTGAAAGAGGGCCAATTAGACTTGGACCTCTCCGATGATGATGGGATCGCCCCGCACCTGCAGGCCTCGTCAGGACTCTTCCACTCAGGTTTCTTCAAGTCGCTTTTATTTAAAGCGAAAAATACAGCCAACTTGGGGTTGACTTCCTCTGCGCCAAGAATGCGACAAAGGATCCCTTGTTTGAGGAGGCCATTTCTGAAGCAGAGGTGATTCCAGTTCCTCAGCTTTTCGTGGAGGCAGTTCTGCAGCAGTGGAACTCCCCAGCTTCGGGACCCTTGCCCAATCACTTGGACAGACGGTACTTCAATGTGGCATCAGACCTGGTGCAACATCTCCAGACTCCTTCCCTCCGGGCAAATCTGAGGAACTGCTTTGGTCGGACGACAGGAGGATGGACCAGGTGCTCCACCAGGTGGCCGCCTGGGCAGTTTGAGCGTCCACATCCGCTTCCTTTTTCTCTCACACCTCGCTGAGGTGGCTGAGACAACTTCAGGAGCGTCTCCCTGTTTCTGATCTCAGAGCCCATCAAAACCTCAATAAGCTGCTAGTCGTGGCCCAGTTCACAGCTGATGCCACTCTTCAGTTGGCCCATTTCTCCGCCAGAGCTATGGGGGCCTCCATAGTGGCGATGCACTGGTTGCGTAGCTGACAATCAGACACGCGCCATAAGTGGCACTTGACATCTGCGTCGTACAACGGCCAGATGTTGTTTGGGGAGGTCTTGGATCCCATCTTGATTGAATCTCGAGATAAGAGGAAGATCCTCCCTTCTTATTCCCTTAAGGGCCCCTTTCGCCCCACCCCTTACAACAGGCACCCCTTTCGGGCAGGATATTGCAGGTTTCAGGGGCAGTATGGCGCCAGACAGAGACAGACCTTGGATAGGGCTAGCAAGGGCAGGCAATATAGGAGGCCCTTTTGAGGTGCAGGAGGTCACCCCTTCCAACGTGCCAAGTGAGTCCATGTGGGGTCCTCCCATAGGGGGTCGGCTGGCCCTATTTGCCAGCAGATGGGAGGAAACCACAACCGACGTGTGGGTTAGGGAGACCATGTCATCTGGGCTCTCCCTAGAATTCCTCTCCACCCCCCAAGGTTTTTTGTTAGATGCCCTATGTCAGTGATGGCGAACCTTTTTTTCCTTGGGTGCCGAAATAGTGCGCGCACGCGCTATCACATGCTCGTGAGTGCCCACACCCATAATTCAAAGCCCCCCACTTGCCACACACCCCTGTGCATGCATGCATGACCCCCCCACTCCCCCATTTCCTGACTTCCAGTGGGCCCAGTAGGCCCATTTTTTGCCTTCCCCAGGCTCCAGAGGCTTTCTTGGAGCTTTCGGAGGGCGAAAATGCTCTCCCCCGCCACCCCAGAGGCCCTCCGGAGGCCAAAATCACTCTCCCAGAGCCTCCACGTGAGCCAAAATTCAGCTAGCATGTACGCACATGCGTGTTGGAGCTGAGCTAGGGCAACGGCTGGTGTGCCAGCAGATATGGCTCCGCGTGCCACCTTTGGCACCCGTGCCATAGGTTCGCTATCACTGCCCTATGTCTTCCAATCCAGATAAGTGGGTCCTCATGACAGCAGCCATCCAGCACCTGCTGCACATTCAAGCCATCCAGCAGGTGCCTGAGGACCAGCTGGGGCAGGCGTTCTACTCCATCTTGTTTGTGGTTCCCAAATCCTCGGGTGGGTGGAGAGTTATTCTCAACCTAAAATGTTTAAATTGCTACATCATCTATGAGCGATTCAAAATGTACATTCTTCAATCCATCTTAAGGGGCATTCAGAAGGGGGACCTCCTCACCTCGATTGATCTCACCGAGGCTTACCTGCACATACCAATTCGGCCTTCCCATCAAAAAATTTTACGATTCTGTTATGCAGGCTTTCACTATGATTATCGGGCCCTCCCATTTGGCCTCTCCTCAGCGCCGTGGGTCTTCACCAAGGTTTTGGCGGTGCTAGCTGCACATCTGAGATCGTTACCCATGCGTGTCCAATGTTACCTGGACAACATATTTATACAATCATCGTCCAGGCACCAGGTGGTGCAGGATGTCCAGGTAACGATTAATATCCTCAGGCACCATGGGTTCTCGATAAACCTCGACAAAAGTCACTTGACCCCTACCACCAGTCTGACCCACTTAGGAGCCATTGTAGATTCTCTGGAGTGCAAGGTGTATCTTTCCCAGGAGCGCCAACTGATCGCCTGGTGCTTGAGCAGTGCGCTCTAAAGCGCCGCAAGGTACTGACAGTGTCATTCGGATCCTGCAGGACTCCAGGAGGCCGTCCACCAAAAGGATTTACTCGGCCACCTGGAATATATTTTGCTCCTGATACTCAAATGAGGGATGTTCTCCTGTGGATCTGACTATCGTCAAGATCCTTGAATTTTACAGCATGGGCTGAACAAAGGGATTTTGCCCAACACACTTTGGCAACAGGTGGCGGTGCTCTCTTCAGTTTTGTACTGCTGCTCTTTGGAGTCCTTATCGCAACATCCCCTCTTGCGCAGGTTCTTTAAAGGGGCTGTAAACCTGTGCCCACCAGTCATTCATAGGTACCCAACCTGGGCCCTTTCAAAGGTATTTCATTCCCTGACAGGGACCCATTACGAGCCCTTGAGAACCACTTTTCTTTGCCACCTTACCTTTAAGGTGGCGTTACCTCCGCTAGGAGAATTTCAGAGCTTGCTGCCCTGTCGGTGCAGGAGGATCTCTGCGTATTTCATTCTGATAGAGTGATTCTCCGCCTGGACCCTACATTTGTGTCAAAAATAAACTACTATTTTCACAGAGCCCAGGAGATTGTCCTCCCAAATTTCTGTCCCAATCCTTCTCACTCATTATTTATTTATTTATTTATTTTATTTGTGAGGTTTATATACCGCCTCACAGTGCAAGCACTCTCTAAGCGGTTTACACCAGTAAGCAATGTATATTTATATTGCCCCCAACAATCTGGGTCCTCATTTTACCTACCTCAGAAGGATGGAAGGCTGAGTCAACCTTGAGCCGGTGAGATTTGAACCGCTGATCTGTGGATCAGTGTCAGCTAAAGTGGCCTACAGTACCTGCCTCTAACCGCTGCGCCACCTCGGCTCATTAGAGAGACAGTGGCACACCCTTGATGTTTGGAGGGCCCTAAAGATATACCTCAAGCGTACGTCCACACTGCGCAGGACGGAGGCGCTTTTCATCTCATTTCAACCCACTTCCTTGGGACAAAAGGCGTCCTCCCACACGGTTGGGCGTTGGCTGCATAGCACCATTGTGAGGGCTTATGACTGCAGGCTTGCCGCGACCGACTAGCGCACTCAACCTGCAGTGCAGCGACAACAGTGGCGTGGTCCATGCAAGCTTCCATCGAGGAGGTCTGCCAGGTGGCCACTTGGGTTTCACCAACCCCTTTTATCCGGCACTACAAAATTGACGTTTTTGCATCAGCAGAGGTGGCATTCAGCCGCCGAGTCCTTCAACGTGTTGTGTCGCAGACTGAGCACGCCAGCCAGAATTAACCCTCCCTACGGACAGACTGCTTTGGTATGTCCCATTCTTGGATGTTAGCTCCACCCACTATGGAGAAGGGGCATTGGTCTTACCTGATATGCCTCTTCTCGTAGGGTGGAGCTAACATCCAACCCAGGGGCGGGTTGCTCGCTTACCTTGCTGCCGGAGCTATGCACGCGCATCTCCACGCTTCGGGGGGGCACTCGCTCGCTACGCACGCGCCCCCTCGTGCGATTTTGCTTCTGCGCATGCGCGGAAGCAAAACCACGCCGAAATCTCATGAGGGGACGTGCGCGCATGAGAGATTTTGGCGTGATTTTGCTTCCGTGCATGCGCAGAGGCAAAATCTCACCAAAATCTCACGCGGGCGTGTGTCCCCTCGTGAGATTTCAGCATGATTTTGCTTCCGCGCATGCACAGAAGCAAAATTGCCCCAAAATCACTGAAAAAAAATGGTGACGTGCCAGTTGGACCGGCAGAGAGGGCTCCGGAGCAGTTGCGAAATCCGGCGCTCCCTACCGGAGCTGCATACCGGGGAGCTCGGTAGGAACCCACCTCTGATCCAACCCCACCCAAAGTTAGTCTGGTCTGGGCTTCGGGCCATCAAATTGTTATTTTCTGTTTTCTGTGTTGACCTTGGGAGCCACACGCCGAGCCCGTCCATCGGTCTTCGTCAAAAGAGGGGGGATTGGAGATGGATGACAAAGATATGAATTTGACAGACTCAGTCCTCATTGGCTGAAGGGACTGTGTCATCCCATTCTTGGATGTTAGCTCCACCCTATGAGAAGAGGCGTATCAGGTAAGACCAACGCCCCTTCTCTAAAATAGTCCAAGAGGGATAATGAAATCTCACAGGATAATACAGTGGGGACTAAGTTGCCTTTTACAAATATGCAAGATGTTATGAGATGTTATGTTTTCTGTGTAAGATGTCGTGAAATTTCAACCACTGGTTTTACTGGGCATCAGGACATCTCTCATTAATGTGTGAGTGCTCTGGTGCTTACAGAGCTTTACTTATCTTTCCATTATTTTTTTTCTTGAAAGCAAGGTGTTCTGGACTGGTAGCTTGATTCTGTCTTTTTCCCTCAACACCTTGCTTCCTTTGTTTTGCTTTGTTATTCTTAAAAGTTAGATGTCCCAAACTCTGTTGAAAACAAAACAAAACAATCTTTAGGGTATGTGGGGGAGATGCTGATTGAAAAGGGAAGGAACTAAAAGAAATGTCATATGACATGGGGTGCCATTCATGGTGCTTGTGATTTTATTTGTATTTCTGAGATTCTTGTTTGAAGGTGTGCATACACTGATCAGCATGCACTGTGTCGCATTAATCATTTCTGTCCCTGGAATTTAACCATTATTAAAAAAAAAAAACAGACAAGTTTGTAAAGCAGCTTCATGTATGCTCACCAATATTATTCACTGAGAGAGAATGCTCAGTGAAGGAAAGGGAAACTGAGATGATAAGATAGATAATAAATAAATAAATAAATAAAAATAAAAAAAATAAAAAAATAAAAAATAAAAAAAATAAAAAAAAATAAAAAAATAAAATAAATAAATAAAAAAATAAAAAAAAATAGAAACAGTATATCCTATCTTTATATTGCCTGCCGAACGGTGTGGTTTTGATACCATGTATTTCATTGAAACAGTGTGCAGAATGAGAATAGGAGTTGTGTGGTGTGGACATTGCAATTCTGCAGGCAGGCATTATAACAAGTTTCACATATGGACAAAATCCCAGATAAATAGTGACAGACAGACAGAGACAGACAGACAGACAGACAGACAGACAGACAGACAGACAGACAGACAGACAGACAGACAGACAGAACTAACCAACCAACCAACCAACCAACCAACCAACCAACCAACCAACCAACTAATTAACTATGAGCAAGTAGTGTGCTGCAGCTGCCAAAAAAGCCAAAACAGTCTTAGGCTGTATTAATAGAGGGATAGAATCAAGATAACATGAAGTGTTGGTACCAGTTTATAATGCCTTGGTAAGACCACAGTTGGAATATTGTATCCAGTTTTGGTGGCCACAACATAAAAAAGATGTTGAGATTCTAGAAAGAGTTCAGAGAAGGGCAGCAAAGATGACTAGAGGGCTTGGAGGCTGAAACATATTAAGAACGGTAGCAGGAATGGGGTATGTCTAGATTAATGAGGAGAAGGAGTAGGGGTGACTGTTATGTATAGACTGTTACGTATATTTTAGTTTATTTAGTTTGAGCTGAGGTGGCGCAGCAGTTAGAGTGCAGTACTGCAGGCTACTTTAGCTGACTGTGATAAGCAGTTCAGCTGTTCAAATCTCACCGGCTCAGGGTTGACCCATCCTTCCGAGATAGGTAAAATGAGGACCCAGATTGTTGGGGGCAATATAAATATACATTGCTTAATGGTGTAAACCGCTTAGAGAGTGCTTGTATATAAGTCTCACAAATAAATAAATAAATATACACTGTTATGTATATTTAATATACACTGTTATGAATATTTAGTATACACTGTTATGTATATTTTAGTTTAAATTTACAAGATGGTTGACAACAGAACTTTGAATTTTAACATCTAATGGTATATCAGTTATAAATATGATGAATAACTGATTACCTGTTTACAAGGACATGAAGACATAACTTATGGTCCCTTGTTCCTCTGTTTTTTTAAAATATGTTCTATTATCTCTATAGTAATAGGAAAATTGGAACTGGAAGGTTATAACCAGTGGTGTACTGCTATATGTTGAAGAGCCGGCTTTGCCATCTTCATTGCCTTTGCACCTCACCATTCTGAACAGCTGATTGCCGAACTAGGTTTCAGAGTTCACCTCCGTTGTCAACCGTCTTGTAAAAGCAAGAACAAGAATTCATTTCTTTGCTGTGTGCACAATGCATGCCCTTCACTGTCTGTGATCCGATTGCCTGTGCTTATATTTGGATGTAGCTCTATTTCATCCTGATTTAGTAACAGGATTGTCTGATATGGATTGGTTACCACAGATATAAAAAAACCTGAGAGCTCTTCTTTCTCTTTTGGAGGAAATTGGTTCATTTGCAGCCAGTTAATATGTATTGTTAAAAATGAATTTTACATGTGAAATTTTATATGTTGAATTGCCAGTTCAAAGTTAGTCATAAATCAGGTACTGCTGATCAGGTGTTTTTTGAGTTAGCACTAGCTGTGGGCTCAGATTTATTAAAGCTTTGTTGAGGATTTAGACAGATAATTTTCTCATGTTAAAATTTGTTTTGACTAATCTTTTAAAATGGCTAGTAATCAGGTTACAACCAGTCAACTGTGAAGTGATTAAATTCTAAATATAGGTAATATCCATTTGATGACCACAATTGGGACTGCTCTGGGAAGTGAAGCAGTCGCTAAGTAGAGCGTGACTATGTTTTTCTTTTTCTACTCACTTACCCTTTGAAATGCTTGCACTGGGCTAGTAGTCTCACAACTATTGCCTCTCTCTAACAAGACTAATTAGTTGCACACCTTGAGACTGGCCAGCAATCTTGCATGCTGCTTCATTTTGAATGAGCTAAAGTTTCTGAATTTTCTTTAAGGGTAGTCTTATCTGGAAGAAATTATTGTAATTTAGGTGAAAGACTGAACTTTAATGAACATTTTGATTAATTTTATTAAATAGTGTGGTTATGATATGTTTCCTATATTTACATTAGTAGTGTGTTCTTGTTTTCATTTTCGTATGCTTGAATTAGCATCCTCATACCTGATCTAATGGCTATGTGAAAGATATTTACCAACTCTAGACTAGCTGTTCTTTATAGCTACTAGCTAGCTTGCTATTAGCTAGGTTTGTTCAAAAATGTTTAGGTAGGGACATCCACTTTACTTCTGGTGAGTCTCAGCTTGCAGTCTGTCTGGAGAAAACGGGTGGCTGAGGAAAGGCTTGGGGTGGGAAGGTTGAATGTCTGCAAAGGAATGTTCTGTTGTTGAGCTTCCCTATTCTCTTCGAATTTTAACAGAAACATTCTTGTCTGCAGTGGTCTATTTCATTTCATGAGAATATTTGTTTCTTAATCACTTCACATTATGAAATATACGATAAATAATATCTTTTGTAGGCTTTTCTAATTTTCTTTCAATTTAGTGAAGATGTATTGACGAAAAGAGGCATCCAATCTTTTTTTGCAAATGTTACGGTTTCATTGCCTATTCCAATTTAGAAATGGTGATTATTTATGACAAAATTCTCATGTATAACTTGTACAGTCATTATATTATAGAACTATTCAACCATTACTACAATCTGTAATTAAAGAGAGCAATTAACATATATCGAAAGTCATATTAATGTCCATTTTACCTTACTAAAAGCTGTATAACCCTGTTTCACTCAATTTTTGTATCCAATTTAACACATAGGTTTTGGAAATCTTGAATCAGTACAACCATGCTATCGATGCCGCAGGAATCCTGAATCAGTACAACCATGCTTTGCCTTTTACTTAAAGATGTGTGTTTTTATTTCAGCTGTCGAACCAGTAATAGAAAAAGCTTGATTGTAACCTCTAGCACATCTCCAACACTTCCACGGCCACATTCTCCACTTCATGGGCATGCAGGTAATAGAAAATATCTATATATATCTATATCTATATCTATATCTATATCTATATCTATATCTATATCTATATATCTATATATCTATCTATATATATCTGTAGCTGTAGCTGTAGCTATAGCTATAGCTATCTATATCTATATCTATATCTATATCTATATCTCATCTCTATCTTTATCTTTATCTCTATCTCTATCTCTATCTCTTATCACTATTTCTATCGATCTATATCTATCTATCTATCTATCTATCTATCTATCTATCTATCTATCTATCTATCTATCTATCTATCTATCTATCTATCTATCTCTATATGATATATGAATGATATATTTATTTACATTTAATTTAATTTAATTTAATTTGTTAATTTAATTTCTTCTTTTGGAATTTAATATAATAAATAGACATGGTCCCTGACTCCCAGGGATTCATTTAAATAAAAATGGATGAGCAAGATTTCTTTGTTGCCTATAGACTGGGCATCATTCAATTAAGTACCAATTTAGAGGCAAATGTTTTTAACTTTGCAAAATGTTATGAAATAAAGGTTAAACACATTTATCTGATAATATTTCTTTCTTGTCATTTTCAGTTCTCTGTGTTACATTCACATAGAAAGATCTTACTTTCTATATATGTTTACACTATTCACCACTACATTTCTATAAACATATTATGCCTAAAATATTTATTATCATTGTTGTTGTTGTTGTTGTTGTTGTTGTTGTTCATGCAGGCAGATGTTTAGACTGGATTTGACATTTTTGTTTACCTTCGAGTCCTTCACAAGGGCCTAGGATAGGCAGATGTTGTTGTATATTAAAGGTATCATCATGGGATGTAAGCTGTTCCAAGTAAAGCTTCTTTTGCAATTTACCGATGGGGATTTTGTCAAAGCTGACGGTCTTCATGTGTCCTTCAGATGTGTTTGAATTGCATCCAGATTGACTATTGGTACTCATCTAGACTCTTGATGTTATTTCCATAGGGTATCTTGATTCCTTCAATTTTCACTATTTTTCCCCTGTTGATGGTAAGGATGGCACTTTTGTACAGCCTAAATTCCATTGCAATATCTTAGTTGTATATTCAGAAAGTACTGTATTCAGCAGCTATTCTATTTCAGATGGTTTTTTTCCATGCAGCTTCAGATTGTCTGAGTGAAGCAGGTGGTATAGCCTGGCAGATTGCCCCCATTGCAGAATTGAATCAAAAGCAATGTCCGTTCAAGAGATTAAATGCATATAATGTACGGACTAGTTATGTATAAGGTTATTTCTGTTATCACTGTTTGAAAACAACCGACTTTTATTTGAAAATTTGGATCAAATTCAGATTTACATACAACTTTGTCACGATGTGAATATTGCCAGTTGAGCATCTCTACTATTTTTAGGTTTACTGTATTTTCTAATCAAGCAGACATGTGATATGTATTACTGCGCATGTGTGCATTTCAGGAGTCTCCTCCTTCTTCTCCTGTGAGCCTCGCCCGAGGCAGACGTGAATTCTTAGCTGAGAAAATGTAGCTTATTAAGGTTTATATTTTGTTACTTTTATACTGAAATAAATATTTTGTTAATTAGAATTAAATCTCAGTTTTATTTTTTAAGTAAGAATGACTTCAAGGAAGCAAGATCCTATATCACCTCTTGATAGGAATAATTTCCTATTCCGTCAAACTTATAGTTGAAGCAGATCAGAAATTACAGTGTGTGTATGCAGTGAAAAACTATATTTTGCTGAGAAACACTGATGGAAAGAGTGATGGAAACTGATGGAAAGAGGAAGACCATAATCTCTTTCTGCTAAATATTTTAAACTGACATCCTGAGTGTATGTCAGTAAACTTTTCATAACATAAACTTTGAGATAAAACTGGCTTTCAGTTACTCTTGTGACATATCGGCAAAATGTGCTACATATGCAATATGGATATGATTGAAACTGCTAACCAAGACTACACTTTATCTTCCTAAAATATATTATGTGAAAGTCTCAGTTGAGGAAAGTCAGGATGAATGATAGTGATCAAGATTTCTGACGACTGTGGTGTATGGGGGAATTGCAGCTTGGAATGTAAAGAGCAAATGATAAGGAGCATGAATAAATCAACGAGAAAAAGAGCGAGCAAGCAAGCAAGCAAATCTACAAGGATATAATAGATCTGGATGAAAGTGACCTAATTTGATGGATCAGGGTTTAAGATTCAGGGAAGTACAATGCAGAGTTAAAATGTATGTCAGGAAGTATTAATTGGTAGTATGTAAGTCAGAATCCATATGTAGTCAGGCTTCATATATCAGGCCATGAAACCCAGCTCCCCTCAACTGCCCAGATACTGGAAACTTATTCAGTGATTGACTGAAAAAGCTGAAATTTGAAAAACTAGAATGGAACCTTTGCTGTAGAAAATATATATATATATCCCTGAATACAATCTATTATTTGTCCCAGAAAACAAGTCCAAGCCTTTATATAAGCCTGTGTACTTTAATATTTAAGATCTAGCCTTCTTCTTCCCACTTTGCTGAATAAGCAAATATGTGGCCTTTTAATGGTGTTTGGAGGCAGCTGAACTATGTTTATGTAATAGTTCTTTCTACTCTGACAACCATTAATTAATGGCTGATCAGAATTATCCCTTACAATGGTAGTCGAATGGTGATAATGTAAGAATCAGATATGGGGAAATTGTACGATGTTATGAATGAAGGTGGAAAAATAACGTAGCATAAATGGGTTTGGGGAGGGTAGGATGGAAGAAGAGACTACAGAAAAAGTGTTTTTGTCAGAGACCCAAGTAGAAATGAGAAAGGTGACTTAACAATAAACAGGCAAGAGGTCTGTTTGAATCTGCAATACAGGTAGTTTTTGCTTAATGCCCGTTTGTTCAACAGCCATTGGAAGTGTTGATGGCACTGAAAAAAATGGAATTGTGACCCATTCTTGAAATTATGACTGTTCCAATGCTGAACTTATGACTGTTCATGACTTTTCATCTTATATCGAGAACTATTTTAATGGGATACAATTAAAAGTTGAAGTTATTAAAAATACTTCTCACCTGTCACAACATAGTACCTGTTCACCAAATTGTGCGATACATATGTTATCACTACGGTAGATTTATTAGAAAATGAATACTGCTTAAAATACAATTCTTCTATTACAAGTTATTGCATGAAGAAATATTGTATGTACTGTTTATTGTACGTAAGTAATTTAGAGTAAGAATGGTATGGGGAAAATGTTAGACTGCTTTTAGGGGAGAGCAGCCTCATTAAAGGTCATAGGATCTAGTTTCTGTGAATAGAAGACTCAACCATGGATACCCAGAGAAAAAATAGAATAAAGCTATTATATTAGGGTAACACTAAACTCTGGATGGTTACAAGATGGCAGAGATATATAGAAAATTCTTTCTTGCCATCTGGTTGCCATCTGGATTTTTGCAGGCCATATATGACGGCCCTAGGATAGGGAGTGGGGATTAAAGGCCTACACACATAGAAATAGTTAGAAGGCAAGGATTTACTTAGAAGCACAGATCCAGAGAAGGGAAATAAGGCACACTGATCATTCTATTTCTGCGAAATAGCCTTTTGTTTCCTTGGCTTCCTGTTTAAGCTTTTTGATGAGGAAGATGTATTCCATCCTAGGTATATTAACTTCTGCTGGGTTTCTGTCAAAAAACAAAAACACAATCAGAAAAGAAGTGTGGGGCATTGTTTACTCTTAATATTTTTTTTGGGATTAGATTACTAGGGAAATCTTAGTAAGGAAAGAAATACATAAAATTACAAGACATATTTTGTGGGTATCTATTGGAGCAGAAGGTTAGGCTGATTAGACCTAATTAGCCTGTGGTTTACATTTTTACATTATGCAGATGTTTAATTTAAAGCTGATTTATTACAAAGCTCTACAGTTATATTCACATTTCACATAATATTTATAAGTGCAGGTATAGAATGAATTAATGTCTGTTCCTTTTAGATAAATGCAAATTAATGCATATGAAATGGTATTATTTGTAACTTCACAAGCAATAACATATATTTATATAATAGAGCATTTCCAGATTGGCATAGTATAGGTCACATAGATTAGATCCTGTTTAATTCATATAATTCATAGGACTTCTAAGCCATGGTATTTTCCATTTGTGATTCTCATTATTTTCTTTTTCACCATTTATTCTGGCTTATTTTTTTACCAGAAAAAGTTATAGAAAATAGGTTGAACATTAATAACAATAAAAACCATAAGTCTGAAAAACTATATGTCAGATTCACACTAACTATAATATAGAAATAGTTGTAAGCATGGTTCAAATACCATTTTGTATGTTTTTAAGCAGGTGGAAGTCCATTGGATAGCCCCCGAAATTTTTCTCCAAATGCACCATCTCACTTTTCCTTTGTTCCTGCTCGTAGGTATGTATGAGTGATTTTATTCCATTTGTGTGTGTGTGTGTGTGTGTGTGTGTGTGTGTGTGTGTGTGTGTGTGTGAGAGAGAGAGAGAGAGAGAGAGAGAGAGAGAGAGAGAGAGAGAGAGAGAGAGAGAGAGAGAGAGAGAGAGAGATCTGATTCATTAACTTTGTACCATTGTTTTAAAAATAGGTTTTTTAAAAATACCACCTTTAATGTGTCTGTTGGATATAGGATTCCAGTGTTTGTACAGATATCAAATGTTTTAGATTCAGAATTCAGATTGGACCTCAATTTTGGTAGAATTAGAATATTGCACACACTAAGGATTTACCATTACAGATAGTCCTCAACTTACGACCACAATTGAGCCCAAAATTTCTGTTGTTAAGTGAGGCATTTGTTAAGTGAGTTTTACCTCATTTTATGACCTTTCTTGCCTTGTTGTTAACCGAATCACTGCAGTTGATAAGTTAGTAACCTGGTTGTTAAGTGAATCTGGCTTCCCCATTGATTTTGCTTGTCAGAAGGTCGCAAAAGGGAATCACATCACCTTGGGACACAGTAATGGTCATTAGTATGAACCAGTTGCCAAGCATCTAAATTTTGATCACATGATCATGAGGATACTACAAAGGTTGTAACTGTGAAAAATGGCCATAAGTCAGTTTTTTCAGTGCTGTTGTAACTTTGAACGGTCACTAAATGAACTGTTGTAAGCTGAGGACTATCTGTATTTATCTCAGTCCATTTGAATTGCCATTAAATCCGTACTGAAGAATATTGTTCAAGATTGTTGTGCTGGTTGAGCTTGGCTCAATTTTCTAATCTTGAGATTTCATTCTCGAATTTATTGAGGATTTTTTTAAAAAAGAAAAACAGTTTGTCTTTAATCAGATATTCTCAACTTGGGCCATGATGGCTTCTTTTAAAAGGAAGTCAAGTGTGGCAGTAAGACGCCCCCCTCCCCCCCGGCCCGATAAATTCTGCTTGTATGCAGTAGCAAATGGACTTGTTATTTTGTAATACATTCAGAAACACAAATACATTGCAATATTTATTTATCCATTCAAATTTTATGGCTGCCCGTCTCTAATTCTTAAAATAAATTCAAAACAAATCCAGTCAAAAAATGCAAAGTTAAAACACATAGCAGTTCAATGGGCCATTTGAAGTTATGATGGCACTGAATGGATGGCGGGTACGATTCGACCTTGGAATCTGGGTGCAAGTCAACTGGCTCGCACTTATGACCGATTGCAGTGCTCCACAATCATGTGATCGCCATTTGCAAATTTCCCTGCCCCCTTCCCCAGAATGTCACTTGGAAGCCAGGAGGGAAAGACACGAGTCGTAAGTCACTCAGATAAGTCTCACTCTTCTCCCTTGCCAGCCACTCACACACTCCTCCACACCCTCCCAGATCTTTTATTTATTTATTTTTATTTATTTTGTCAATGTGTACAAGATAACAGGTATGATATAAACATAAACAAAAGCAAAGTATGTATAGGTAAATTTAGACAATAGGACAGAAGGACAGGGCGGTAGGCACGATGGTGCGCTTATGCACGCCCCTTACAGACCTCTTAGGACATGCCTCCCTTGCACAGTCTCCAAACCTTGCTGCACTTCCTTTGCACCTTCTCCAGACCTTGGCTGTACTTTCAGTGAAAACACTATTCTGCATTATTTATTTATTTATTTATTTATTTATTTGGCTTTCTTATATGCCGCCCAACTCCCGAAGGACTCAGGGCGGCGTACAGCATAGGAAAATACAAGAAACCAATAAACAAAATTTAAAAACATAATATAAAAATTAAAAATGCAATATAAAAACAACCATGCAACAACCAAGCATACCCGGGGGAGAGTTCAGTTGGAGTTAAGCTCTGCCCCCTGCCTGCAGGAAAAGCCACGTCTTAACGGCTTTTCGGAAGGCCAGCAGGGTGGGGATGGTTCGGGTCTCTGGAGGAAGTTGGTTCCAGAGCGCGGGGCCTGCCACAGAGAAGGCCCTCCCCCTAGGACCCGCCAGCCGGCATTGCTTAGCCGATGGGACCTGGAGGAGGCCAACTCTGTGGGCCCTAACCGGTCGAAGGGAAGTATGAGGCAGAATGCGGTCCCGGAGATAACCCGGCCCTAAGCCATGAAGGGCTTTAAAGATGGTGATCAACACCTTGAATTGGACCCGGAGACAAATGGGTAACCAATGCAGCTGGCGGAGTAAAGGTGTCACGTGGGTGTACCTTGGTACACCCACCACAGCACGCGCAGCCGCATTTTGTACCAGTTGGAGTCTCCGGATACTCTTCAAGGGTAGCCCCATGTAGAGCGCATTGCAGTAGTCCAAACGGGAGGTGACAAGGGCATGAGTGACCGTGAGTAGAGCCTCCTTCTCCAAGTATGGCCGCAACTGGTGCACAAGGCGAACCTGTGCAAAGGCCCCCCTAGCCACAGCAGTAAGATGATGCTCCAATTTTAGCTGTGGATCTAGGAGGACCCCCAAGTTGCGGACCAGGTCCGAGGGAATCAGTTTCGTTCCCTCTAAAACCAAGGAAGGACAGTTGTCGTAGTCCTTAGGAGGCAATACCCAAAGCCACTCAGTCTTGTCGGGGTTGAGTCTGAGTCTGTTCCTCCCCATCCAGATCCTAACGTCGTCCAGGCACCGGCACATTACATCAACTGCCACACTGAAGTCAGACGGGGTGGTGATGTACAGCTGGGTGTCATCAGCGTACTGGTGGTAACGCACCCCATGTCTGCGGATGATCTCACCCAGCGGTTTCATGTAAATGTTAAATAGGATGGGCGAGAGAACCGACCCCTGAGGCACCCCGCATAACAGGGGCCTAGGGGAGGATCTCTGCCCTCCTGTTAACACCGACTGCATCCTATCGGCGAGATAAGAGGAGAACCACCGTAAAACGGTGCCTCCCACTCCCAACTCACCGAGACGATGCAGAAGGATACCATGGTCGATGGTATCGAAAGCCGCTGAGAGGTCAAGTAGCACCAGGATAGAGGAGTTTCCCCCATCCCGGGCCCGCCAGAGATCATCTATCAGAGCGACCAAGGCAGTTTCTGTACTGTACCCGCGCCTGAAACCCGACTGATAGGCATCTAGATGCTCTGTTTCATCCAGAAGTCGCAGAAGTTGAGTAGCCACCACCTTCTCCACAACTTTCCCTAAAAAAGGTAAGTTGGAGACCGGACGATAGTTCTTCAAATCAGCTGGATCCAGGGAAGGCTTCTTCAGGAGGGGTCTCACCACCGCAGTTTTTAACGACTGCGGTACGGATCCCTCCCCCAAAGAAGTGATGACCACCGCCCGGATCCAGCCGCGTGTCACCTCCCTGCTGGCCGAGACCAACCAGGAGGGGCACGGGTCCAATAAACAGGTGGAGGCCCCCATCGCCCCCACGGCTCTGTCCACATCATCAGGAGAAACAGGCCCAAACTCCTCCCACAACGGTGGACTAAGACTTGCCCCAGTCAACTCCATGGACTCTGCCCAGCCAGAGTCCAGGTTCGACCGGATCCGAGCGACTTTATCCGACAGAAACTCTGCAAATTCCTCAGCTCTACCTTGCAAGTGTTCCTCGCTCCCCCCTTTAGCAAGGAGGGAGCGAGTCACCCTAAACAAGGCGGCTGGGCGAGAATCTGCGGACGCAATAAGAGCGGAAAAATGGGATCGTTTTGCCGCCCTTATCGCCACTAAATAAGATCTGATGTAAATTCTTAATAGTGTTCGATCGGATTCGGTCTTGCTGGACCTCCAGCGGCGCTCCAGACGTCTCTTCTGGCGTTTCATCTCCCGGAGCTCCTCGGTGAACCAGGGAGCTTTCCGGGATCCACTGCCATGGAGAGGTCGCTTAGGCGCAATTCGGTCTAACGCCCCTGATGCTGCGATGTTCCAAGCAGCCACCAGGGAGTCAGCCGAACTGTGTACCAGGGTTTCAGGTATCTCCCCAAGTTCCCTCTGGAATCCGTCTGGCTCCATCAGGCGCCTGGGGCGGAACCACCTAGTCGGTCCCGCCTCCCTGCGGGGGAGGAGTGGGGCAGCGAAATCCAACCTCAGTAGGAAATGATCTGACCATGACAGAGGGGTGATGACTATGTCCCTTATCTTCAGATCGTCTCTCCACTGCCCCGAGAGAAACACTAGGTCGAGCGTGTGACCGCCCTCATGAGTCGGACCCTGGATTACTTGGGTCAGGTCCATGGTTGTCATGGAATCCATGAACTCCTGAGCTATCCCAGAGGTTTCGCCAGCAGAAGGCAAGTTGAAGTCCCCCAGCACCATAAGCCTAGGGAACTCAACCGCCAAGCCGGCTACTGCCTCGAGCAGCTCAGGCAGGGCCTTACTTACGTAGCTGGGAGGCAGGTACGTTAAGAAAAGGCCCACCTGTACCCCTAAGTCCAACTTCCAATTTCCCATCTCCCCCCCCCCAAGACATTTTGGGGACCATTTTCAGCCTAGATATATCCTTGGAAGTAAAGATGATACTTTCAGTTGCCCCAAACCAGCTTTCCATTTTTGTTTTGATTAAAATAGTATTTTAAAAAATCAGATGCAAACAAAGGGTGGTGTCTATGGACAGGTTACAGGTTTTGGGGATGAAATATAGGGGTCTTCAAATATAATGATTTTTTTCATAGTTGCCACTATTAAATTATGATGGGATGTTATAGCCGTTTTATACCTTTGTTTGTAAGTTATCTCACAAGTAGTTTTAAAAATTCCATCAATGTTGTTAGGATATCAGGCTACTACCATTTGTTTTGCTAAGAAAATATTATTTAACAATAAATTTCAAGTTCAGTATTTTGTGAGCAGCCCTGAATTTGGTAATAATGTGAAAGCCGGGCTCTACTTATATACGCAAGATAAAGATGAATAATTGGATAAAGATGAATAATTGGATGAAGATGAATAAGATAAAGATGAATAATTGGTTAACCATTGGATAACCATTTGTCTGAAGTGGTGTAGGGTTTCCTGCCTAAGCAGGGGATTGGACTAGAAGACCCCCAAGGTCTCCAACTCTGTTATTCTGTAAATATTCTGTAAATTATTTCAGGATAAATTCGATGGTGTACAAATCTGACGTATAAATCTGTCATTAAATAATGTGTTTCTTTTTTGTTTTTTTACATTGCAAATTCATCCCTAAAAGTGCTTAGTATGTTTAAAGGGATAACAATAACTATTTGATTAATGTTTACAAACGCTCTGTATTTTGTTCCCATTTTTATTGCTGGTACTGTTTGTTTTTATATAGCCATGGACACAGGGCAGACAGGTAAATGGTACAGCAGATGTAAGTTGTATGCAGTATGCATGGAAAGCTTTTGCATGTTGCAGTCCCAGCGAGTTCATGCTTTCATAACCCATTTAGGCATGTTGGCAACACTTCTCTTGACCAATTAAAATGAGTGACATCTGGTTTTTTAAGTTTTATGACGACTGTTGAAAAGAAAATATTGCTGTTCCTCTAAATGTACTATTATGCATCTGTAGACATATCAGCTTAAAAAGGAAATAAACTTAATTCAATTCAGAAGTGAACCCAGAATTAAAATACTTAGGAATAAGTCTGTATGCGATAGTAGCATTAGTGAGTTGATCTTGTCCTTTGTGTAATAGTGTAAAATAGCTCATTTTCCTTTCAGTTGTGGGTACCATCTCATCTTTTAAATCAGAGGTCTTCAAACTTGGCAACTTTAAGACTTGTGGACTTCAACTCCCAGAATTCTGGGAGTTGAAGTCCACAAGTCTTAAAGTTGCCAAGTTTGGGGACCCCTGTTTTAAATAAATATTTCCCAAGATATGTAGGGAAAGGGGGAGGGGGAGAATAAAGTTCTTATGTTGCATCTAGAGTATTTTCTATTTAATAGTCTAAGTGGTTCTCAACCTTCTCTTCACCACAGACCCCCCCTTAAATACCTTTTGTGGCCACGCGACCACCAAGACTTAACTCATGATTTAAATCATAACATTTCTTCAAGTCTTTGCGGACCCCGTGTGATGATATCACAGCCCTCCAGGGGTCCGCAGACTATATGTTGAGAACCACTGGTCTGAGCAGTATATGAACTTCAGAAAACCTTCATCCATTCACAAAACCTGCCCTGTACTTTAGTTGAGGTCTTGTTATTTTTTACTTTATCTTTTCTTGTTCACAAAGAGCCCGCCACAATTAAATAAATGATTTAAAAATCCTGTTCCACCTGAAAAGTGAAAATAATCTAAACTTCTTTACTACTCTGGGAGCTGTGTTATATTAATTTTAATTTAAATCAACTGTAAAATGTATCCGCAAACAAGTCAGTATCATAAAAAGTGTCATATAGGAGCAGCGGGCTGCTATTCTGTTTTACCTCAAGTGAAATGTTTACTATCAGTAAATAATTGTAAGGGAAAAGTTAATGACTAAGGATTTTTGCAACTGAAAATAAAAGTTACAAATCTAATAATTATTGTTAATAAGCATTCTAATTCTGCAATTGCTAAGTGAATACTGTTTGAAAATTTTCTGCCTTGGAACTGCTCCTTTCAAAGAAACAGTACTCCTTTTTATTATGTATATTGGCTAGGTGATAAGTTGATCCATTAAACAGAAGTAGTTTTTCCATATGAAAACTACAGGTAAAACATATTCCTTTATTTGCTTTATATATTTCTTTAGGCGATTTTCATTTTGAAAGCTTTTTGTTTTGAAAGCTGATTTTTTAAATTGTGATTTTTAAACATGATCGTGCCAAGGAATAGTTAATATTTTGCACCATGTTTGTGTATTTGTAAACATTATTATTTATAGTGTTGATTTCCCTGCAGTTTCTTCTTTTTAATATTTTTTTTAATATTTATAATACTTATACTTTAAAAAACGCCTTGAAATCCATAAGAGCACAAGAAGATTCTTGCTTGATCTGGTCATAGATGCTTTATTCGGGAATCCGGATTTTTGCATATAAAATGTAACACTCAGTGAATGACAAGACACAACAATAGCAGTGGCATTAAAAAAAAATATTGCCTATTTGGGATTTTAACAGTAGCATGGATTCTGTAACATCTTAAATATTTGTGATCTTATGCATGAAGCATGAAGGCATAAATTAAATGTTATGTTTTTTCTAAATTAAAAGAAAAATGGATTTGAAATGTAAGTTGTGTTTCTACATAAAGTAGATTGCATGGGACGTTTGCTCCTGACTTTCTTTTGAAATACCTAAGAGAAAAAAGATTAACACAGCAAAACCCTTAGAAAATATTTGTTTAGAAGACACATGTGGTATATTTTGTGTAGATATCTGTCATATTGTTCTGCGGTGTTTATTCTTTGGGTGGCAAGTGGCAAATTGGATTTTTAACTACATTCTGATGGCATATGAATCATTTTAATAGGCAAAATTTATTATTTAAATTATGTATTTCTGATAACATTTTAAAATAGTACTGTTTGTATCTTTTTCTAGGACAGATGGGCGCCGTTGGTCCTTGGCCTCCCTCCCTTCTTCTGGATATGGAACCAACACTCCAAGTTCAACTGTTTCAGTAAGTTCATGCTCCCTCTGTTGATTAGTGAATGATTCTTTTCCTCCTGATAGCTAATGGAATTTGAGATGTTTTAGATAAATATTTCTTTTTTCATATTCTGACAGAAATGTATTCTTAGAACACTTTTGATGGGGATGTGATAGCTGATTCAGATCCCAAATGAAAATATATTCTGTATTTTCTTCATAATAAAATCTCACTCATTCTATTATATTATTCATTTAAAATATATTAACAAAAACAGTTGATAAATATAAACATGAACAAATATAAACATGAACATTTGTATTTTTTCTCCTTGAAACGAATCATTATGTATTTTTGTAAAATATTTGCCTGTCTTTAAGTATTCTCTTGCATACATTTTGTTCTTAGTCATCTTGCTCATCTCAGGAGAAGCTACACCAGCTGCCCTATCAACCAACAGCTGATGAACTTCACTTTCTGACAAAGCACTTCAGCACAGAGAGTATCACTGACGAGGAAGGAAGGCATTCTCCAGCAATGCGGCCTCGATCTCGTAGCCTGAGGTAATCCTTAAATCCTTCATCCTTTTGCTTATTTTCTGTGATACCCTCACAAGAAAAATTACTCTTCTTTCACCCATGAATTGCTACAGTATCATAATTCAAATGATAGATGGCAAATGATAGACTGTTTGTATATACCCTGTTTCCCCCAAAATAAGACATCCCCTGATAATAAGCCCAATCAGGCTTTTGAGTGCATGGCAATAAGGCCAAGCGCTTATTTCAGGGTTCAAAAAAATATAAGACAGGGTTTTATTTTCGGGGAAACACGGTAATTTCAGATTCAGTCTTTGAGATTCACAACTAGAACTGAAAAAACTTCTGCTTAAAATTTTTGAAGAACAGCTGCCAGACTCAGTGAGCTAGGTGGACCAATACAGGTCTACTGTATAGCTAGCTATCTTAGTTTCTTGGACTGTCCCAAAAGCCATTATTCATTACATTCATTATTTTTAGTAGTTTAAATTTGATAAAGTTGAAATCAATGCAAAGAACTAATTTAATCCACACTGTTTTAAACTGACTGACCATTGGATAGGAAAAGGTTAAATATTAGAAATATTTATTTTACCAAATTTATTATGGCCACTCTCTTCAGTAGGTTGAGTGGCTTACAAAATCAAATAAGCAATTAAATACAGTTTAAAAAATGAAACAAATATGGCAGCCTGGAGTAAAAACAATCATACCAGTAAAAACGCAATAAAAATACAGTAGTGGCTGTACAAACATACTATCCCCGGGCCTTGGAAAGATTAAAAGATGTCTAACAGAAAAATATTTAGATTAGATTCCAAATTACGTTTTTTTTGTTCTAAGGGAGAACAACCACATGTTTAAATATTGCTGAATTTGTCCATAATGACTAGAATGCCTAGGAATGAAATTCAGCAACAATGGATTTTATACATGAACTGCTTTTATCAAAATTATATTAACTTATTATCTACTTGTGAGAGCTAATGTCATAGGAGCAGAAAGACCCAGATTCTGGTCATCCTTTAGGTGACTTTGATTACCCTAACCTTAACCCTTGGCTGGGAAGTAAAAAAATAATTGACTAATCACATTAGTACACTGTAACTTTCAGTGAAGAAATTTCAACCACAACAACTGCATGATCCAAAAAAAAGATGTGGCTGTTTTCATGCGTCTGAGAAGAATACTGCAATTTGACTCCTATATATTTCAAAACATGTCTTGTGAATTAAAGCCAAGGTATTACATAGCAATTATGCATACACAGTTTATGCTGTAAATTGGTTTATGAAATATATAATCACATTAAAGTGGATGGTATGGTCAAATAGTCATACTGCCTTATGTTACAATGCTTTACTCCGCACACTTTTTTTTAATAGCCCTGGTCGTTCTCCAGTGTCCTTTGATAGTGAAATAGTGATGATGAACCATGTATACAAAGAAAGATTTCCAAAGGTAAGAAGGTATTCTAAACAGTCTGAGGTTTTTTTTAGATCCATTTAGTAAGAATAATAAAAAATATATGATATATATATATATATATGTGTGTGTGTGTGTGTGTGTGTGTATGTATGTATGTATGTATGTGTGTGTATGTATGTGTATGTATGTATGTGTATGTATGTATGTATGTATGTATATATGTGTGTATATATATATATATATATATATATATATATATATATATATATATATATATATATATATATATATATATATATATATATATGATATAAAGAACCTATTCTTTATACAAAGTTAAGGCAATAATAACAAAATGAAAATCCACATTGGAATTATTTAAGCAAATTGAAGGTTTGCAAAATAGGTATAAATATTTAAGTTAAGAAAGTATCTTCATAAAGATGGACTGGAGCTGCCCCTGTTTAAAATGTATTTGCAATAGGTTGCCAGTTAAGAATCACAATGTGTGCCAAAATATAAATTGGATTTTATCTGGTACATAAGTGGTGGTAGGTGGTTCAAAGCTCTCCCCTAAAGTCTATTTGAAAGATGAAATATGTGTATAACACTTGATCCCATATGTTTTAAAACTCTAAGCTTAAAATTTGAAATCAAACTTTTCCATCCTTAGCAAGATAGGGTGCTAAAATAAATGAAAGATCCACTATGCAGCCTGTAAAAAATAAGAATTACATGCACTTTTCTGAAATGATGTTTTATAATTATAGAATATAGTTATAATTATAGAATATAATAGCAATAAATGTAATATGAATGTTTACAGTGATAATAGAGAACAACGTTCATTTATTTTCTATAGGCAAAATCCTTAAATAGTCTAATAAAGCCCATTAATTAGGTTTGATATATTCAATTAAGCTTATATGTTGATTCATTTATAACAAAATGCCACTAATTATTTGACCCATCTTTAGGCCACAGCCCAGATGGAGGAACGGCTGGCTGAATTGATTGCATCAAGTGCACCTGAAAATGTGTTGCAATTAGCAGATGGGGTCCTAAGCTTTATTCATCATCAAATTATTGAGTTGGCCAGAGACTGCCTGGATAAATCACGTGAAGGACTTATTACTTCTCGGTACTTTTATGAACTGCAGGAAAATCTTGAAAAATTGCTTCAGGATGTAAGTATGTCAACAAACGATTTAACCCTTTCAGAAATGTTGGAGCTTGTTAATTTAGAATTATAGAAATTAATGTCCAGTACTCTGGGACAAGGTGACCCTCTTGATGACTACCACAGCTTACAACCATAATTCTGGGTTCAGTTACGGTTATAAATCAAGGGCTACCTGTATTATCCTAGATTCATCATCATGGAGTCTTTTGCTCCCTAATTCATCTTTTCATATTATAGGGTTAAATATGATAGAATGGGCACAATTAAGCTATATGAATTGAAATTTAATAGTTTATGGGAAGATAGACATTGTAGAAAAAACAGTTTTAAAGATGCATATGTTTATTATTGTATGATGCTTTTATGGGTCACAGTCCATGGCTGTGTGCCTGATGGACTATCATCTATAAAGGTTTTGTGATAATAAAATTAATGTTCTTGTGATTTCAGTGGAAGATTCAAAGCTGAAAATTTTCACTGAAATTAATCCCATATCAAATCAATTACCTTTAATTGTGGCTGGCTTTCATGCATTTTCTAAAGCCTCCAAAACACAGTTTGTTGATGTAAGGGCTAAAATTTAATAAGGCTGGAACCAACAGTTCTCAGCTTACAGAATACTGTCAAAAGACAAGCCAAGTGTCTGTTGGATCAGAAAGGCAAGAGATAAAATTTCAGGGATTAAATTGTGCATAAATATATCATATTAATTGGCTTCTTGGTCCAGGAGTGGGTACAGTTGGTGCACAAGATGAACCTGTGCAAAAGGCTATGGCTGCTACCTGCTCTTTAAGCAGGAGTTGTGAATCTAGGAATTGCACACCAACTCTGACTGAGGAAGTGTGACTCCCTGTGCAGAGTTAAAGATGGAAAATCTTGGTCTTGCCAAAGTTGAGCCAAAGTCATTCTCCTGCACCAAACATCAAGATCTCCAGGTGAGGGGAAAGGGGAAAAAACCTTGGCAGCATCACCTCATTGGGCCAGTGCTGAGTTGCACCACTGGATGTCATCAGCATACAATAATACAATAATTTCTGTGCTGATGAATGACCTCACCCAGTGACTTCATGTAATGTTAAATAGGAGTAGTGAGAGAGTACCTCACAAAGCAGGGATCTCAGGCTCCATCTCTTCTTTCCCTACGAATACCGTTTGGAACTGCCTCGGAGAAAGGAGGAGAATCTACTCCTCCTGGGACTTTCTGGAGCTGTAGACTAATAACTTGCTCTAAAAAGGGAAGATTGAAGACTGGATGAAAATTGTTCAGATCTGTTGGTGATGGCCGGTGATGGCCTCTTAAGAAAGAGCAGACAGTTGTCTCTATCGAGGAAGATGCAGCTACTTCCTCCTGAAGAGAAGCATTCACCATTGAATGGACCCAATCACCTGTCATCTGTCAGGAGACGACTGAATTTAAATCTTTTACTGATTTAAGTTTGCTGTTTCAATGCAAGTTATGCATTGCAACAAGTGACTATATCTTGGTTTACATATAATTATAATGTTGGATACATATTTCTCAAGAACATAAACTTTTAAAAAGTTTTTGAGATGATGTAAGCATTTTATGCATAGCAAATGAAGCCCTTTATTATTTGTCTCATGAAATTAGAGGACTTTGGGAAAAATTGCATCTTACCTCTGGGAGCTGTACTGCACTATTTATTCTCTATACAAGAATTTTAGCACCATAATGCTGTAAATAAAAAATATTTATATTGGTAGTCAGCATGTCTGAGCTCCTTGACTTATTCCATTAATTTTTAAAGAAAGTATTTGACTGGAGGGTTTTTAAAACAACTTTCCAAAATGTTTCCTTAAAAAAAAGAACTTGGGGAGGAAAAAATGTCTTCAGTTTCTTTGGCTTTTTTTCCTCTTAGCCTTCATATGCCTAGTTTCTACTTAACTAGAAATCCTGATTAGAACTATTGATTCTTAGAAGGGTTTTAACCTGGAAATATCGGTTATTTCTAGAACTCAGCTGCAATAGACTGTATCAGTGTATTAGCTCAGTGAGAAAGTTGTGAGTGGAATATCACTGTTCTAGGGAGAAGAGCGATTGTAATTTCATGCCCCAGTGAGTACTATTAGTGACGGATGAGTCTTTTACATAAGGGAATAATTTTATAATTTACCCATTTCTGCTTCCAGAACGTCATTGAAATTGGCAGCAGCTAGAGTCAATAATTCTTTTTCTCCACTCCTTCCAAAGTGAGGTTGGGTGGGATCTGTAATGTGACTTACAACCTTCAGGCAAATATATAGTCCTGGGAAGTACTAATTGGGCAGCACGCATCATGTTGAAGCAAATGGCAGACACCTGTTTGGCATATAACCAATACCTTCAAGATGCAGGAAAAGTAGGATATATTTTTAGTAAAATATTTGAAATCCAGACTGATTTGTGAGGAATTAAAACAAATCATAGTGATATTATTAAGTGTCCTGAAACTATAACTGAGTTATTTTGGATGAATGGCAGCTAGAAGTTGTGCTTCATTACTGTTTTTCTGCAGTATTCAATTATTTTTCATGTAGCTAGATATTAATGTTTTGAATAAATGACATGGGTTTTCTTGATTTTTTTCTCAATATAAAATAGAATAATAATTAAAAAACCTTTTAAAAAAGCAATAAAACTTTTGATATTACTATTTTATAGTAATGTTTAAAGTTACCTTGTTTAATATCCAGATTTTGGAGAAAAAAAGATTTACTTAGAACCATCAGCCATAGAATTGACAATGAAGATATTGAAATGGTGGATAGCTTCTACTTTCTAAGATCAGCCATCAACAGTAAGGAAACAAACTGTCAACAAATATGTTGCAGACTAGCACTTGATAGAGCAGCTAAGAAGGCCTTGAAAATGATATTCAAATGTCACGATATCTCTATACCTACAAAGATCAGAATTGTGCTAGGTATTCCCTGTGATACTCTATGGAAATGAAAGTTGCATTTTAAAGGAGCAGGATAGGAAGAATATTGATGCCTCTAAACTTTGATGTCAAAGAAGATCCCTGAGAATACAGTGGCAAACAAGAAAACAAACCAAAGGATTATTGATCAGATCAATCCATAGTTCTCTCCTGACCAAGCTCAAATTATCATTCTTCAGACACGTTATGCAAAGACCAGAACACCAAAAAAAGTTTCTTGTGGTGGGAAAGGTGGAAGGAAAGAGAAGAGGATGAGTACCACCAAAATGGACAGACTCGGTTACAGTGGCAATAAGTACACCATTAAGAGACTTAAAATTAGGGATTGGGGACATCATGGAGAATATGTGGTTACTAGAAAATGACTTCATGGCACATAATCTAATTTTTTCTCAGAAAAGCTTTTTCTCTGTGGTAATATTTTTCAATGTCTAAAACAATGTTTCTTCCAAAATATTAATATGTTTGCTAAATGGAAAGAAAAGTTAAAGTTATTTGAATTTCAGTTCACTTTTTATAAGTTCCAAATGAAGATAATTCAAGTAGAATATTATGTTTTTTCTGTGTGAAGGGAATTGCAAAATCTATATATATTTATTGTCTTAAATTGAAAAAAAACCTGTATATTACACCAGCTAGGAACTCTATAAAGCATTCCTGTGACATGTGCAAAACTGTTTATTAAATATACATTTTAAGAAAATTGTCTTTAGATATAAAACCTAAACCTAATAAAGTAATAAACCAAATTATATGGTTAATGTTCTATTAAAATGGTTCTTTACTATTTTGCCATTTTTCTTAGTACTATTGATTTTTATTGCTGTTCTTCATTACTTTGAAATGATAAAGTAAAACAGTTGAGCAAGTAAACACCTTACCAAAAATGTTGGTGTTTGAATCCAATTTCTTATTATTATTTATCACGACAAACTGCTTTTTATAAAAATTGGAGTCATTTTTTAAAAAATAATTTTTATTGAGTTATTTTAAAATATACAAAAACACATAATATGAAAAAGACATACAAAAAAGACATACAAAAAAGAAATATACATACATACATACATACATACATACATACATACATACATACATACACACACACACACACACACACACACACACACACACACACACACATATATATATATATATATATATATATATATATATATATATATATATATATATATATATATATCAATATGTAATTTCAGCATATATAGCAATATGTAATTTCATGAACAGTATAGTCTAGGACAGGTTAAAAGAAGTGTATATATACATAAGAAAAAAAAGAGGAAAAAAAGAAAGAAAAGAAAAAAGGGAGTACATACATTAAAATGAGAAGTAGTAATTATAAATATATAGTACAGCTTTTGCATATCGTTATCGTATCGATATCTAAGTTGTTATTTTCTTAATTTATCATCAATCTATTTTAATTTGTTTATTCTATTCATCACTCTTAACATGTTAAGTTTGTTTATCTTGTTTGTTTGTTTTCCAACCATTTGTACTAGTTTACTACAAAATCTGGGAAAACTGGTACATAAATTGGAGTCATTTTTATGTTCTTCATGAAGCTTTTTTAGAGTAATGATAAGGCACTGAAAAGAGTTTTATATATAATGAATTGCGGGAAAAGAAATCTTTAGATTTCCAGTGAATGTTATAAAAAAGGTTCTACAATACTGCGTGTGAGTTGATGTTATTTTTTAGATTCTCCCAATAATGCTAATTGTGATTGTGTCGTGCTTTAGCTATAATTAAACTACTAATGTTCAGTTCAGAGGTGAAATATGCAGGATCCATTCTTTGTACATATTGTAATATGACATTCTTTTTCTTAGGCTCACGAACGGTCAGAAAGTTCTGATGTGGCATTTGTTACCCAACTGGTTAAAAAGTTGATGATCATCATTGCACGGCCAGCAAGGTTGCTTGAATGTCTGGTAAGCACACAAGAGTTTTTAGGGGCTTTGTAAGATAATAAAATCTTCTAGGAACCAGACATTTGCACTCAACAGTTTAAAATCTATGTCCATTATTGAGTGTAACAAAATATATTTCCAAACAGATTACATAAATCACAGAACTAGAGACTGTTCTACTAAAATACTGTTCTACTATGGCCTGTTTCTGTTGCATTTGGTTTCTAGTAAATAGATCTTACCACTTCTTAATTGTCATTTCACACAGATTATAGCAGTGATTATAAATCAAGGAACACAATTCCGTGTTGTTTACTGCTTGATAAATAAATGTGTACACTGTTCTCAGAGTTTATACTGTGATATTGCAGCTGTTGTTCAGTGTCATGCAAATTTTGGGGTTAGGGTCAATCTATTTTGATTGTGATTTATACAGTATCTATAGAAGTAGGCAGTTGATTGTAGAATAGTGTGTTTTATGTCATTTAATGTTTTATAAACGTAGCCAAATTTCAATTCCATGGGAGTCATAGGTCTTGGATTTTGGACACAAAATCATCCATCCATCTCTGACTTCCTCCGGAAGCTCAAGTTGCCACATACAGTTCTCTCACATTTTGTACTTTGTTGTCTTGGTAACTCCATAAAGTAGGTTCAGCTGTGAAATCATGACTAGCTCAAAGTCACCCTCTAAATTTCATGGCTGAATGAGAATTTGAACCTGGATCTTATTATTCTTAGTCTAGTATATCCAATTGATAAATGATTTCAATTTTATATATTCATATAGTATATTCCATGCATAAGGAAGCTATAGCATTACATATCCACTTCTTCAAAAACCTTTAGGCCTTAAATTCCCTAGATAACTTTGTAATATTTGAACTGAAAGTTATTTTATCCATTTGAAACTAATGGGACTGCAGCCAAAGGGTTATTACCCTTCTGATGTAGATTTTTCCCCCTCTTTGAATAGTTGATCACTAATTTATATTTCATATCATTTTTGAAAAATCAATTGCTGAGCTATCTGGAAGATTTTAAAAAAAAGCCTAATTATTTAAATTATATGTACAGTTTTTTAACTGTAGGTAAATAATAAAATAAGAATTTATCATAATTAATCTGTTTCACCTGATAATGAACTGAGTTTTGATTTTACTGGAGCTTTTTAAAAAAGATATATGGTAAACTACACATCAATAAAAGCTTCAGGAATTCTACAAAGTGTGACTGAATGTGTATGCATATTACATGGACTCCTTCAAAAATTCTTCTTATATGAAAGTATAATTTTGAGAGCATATTTAAATTAAAAGTAGGTCAGTATGATATTCTGCTTATAATTATGCTCTTTGGAAGTCTTTATAGGGATGTTCATAAAAATTGTGCTGAAGCAACTACTTTTAGTTACATGTATATATCATTAACTGGGATGTGGAAAGATATTAATTAGCCTCAAAATTGTTTTAAAATGAAAAATGGATGCAGATACAGGCTGAAATTTAACAGTGATAATGTGAAGCTGGTTGTGACAGCCGTCAAATGATGTGTCAGGACTGCAAAATATACAGTTAGCTGTGTCAATAATGTTTGGGTTTTACTTAATGTTTTTTTGTAGTTCAGTTTATTGTATCATGTGCCAAATTTATTCATTTAATCAGTCATCAGTTTGCTCCTGTTATTACTGTTGATTTCCTATAATAATAAAGATCATCTGGTTTTATTCTTCTTGTTTTTGTGTACTGCTGATGGAGAGATGAACGTTTTAATTCCCTTAACTGATTATTTCAAATTATTTTTTTATAAAAGAGATCCTTCCTACAATGTACAATGAAAAATTCAAAATGTAATTACAATTACATATGATTTTTTGAAATAAAAAAGGATTATCCTTTCCTTCTGATCAAGCGTTATGTGCCAAGTGGCTGAATGCCAAAATAGTAATTTAATGCAGCCTGGAATACCTCCAAACAGAACAGCTTAATACAGTTACATTGTAATTTTCAAGTCACTGCTTTTTTAGTACTGTAGCATACTTAAGGTTATTCATGTGACTTCAGGAAATGTTCTAGTTCTAGTGATATTTAAACCAGTCTACGTATTCAGTATAAATAATAACAATACATTTTTATTTTTATTCTCTTCGTTGAATTTATTTGCCACCCATCTCAACCACAAGGTGACTCTGGGCAGCTTACAATGTTAAAAAGAATAAAGCAATTGCAACAATATGAAAATAGTAAGAGTAAAACACTATAAAAATATAAATTTTCAACTATAAAGCTAAAGGATGGGGGGGAAGGAATAAACTGATCAAGGGAAGGTGGGTGGGATCTGTTATTAATCTATCAGCCATCTCCATCTTTTTTATACCGTTATTACATAGAATGCAGTGAATGGTTGCCCAATTTAGATCAGGGATTTTTCTGATTTTCTGTAGCTTAATATTTCTTCTACTTTCCCTAAATTCTATAGAAGAAGTACTTTACAACACAAATTGGAGTATTACACTGCATGTTATGTGCTGTCTTGCTCCTTATATGGCTATTGTTTTTCAATTCCCATAATACTTTTAGCTTAATCATTGAGATTGGTTTCAGTTGTGTGCCTTTCTAGCTCAGCCAAATGACTCTTCTTGACCTCTCTGATGAACCAGCTATTTTAGTAGGCAGGGTATGATGTTTTGCATATCTGTTCCATTAGTTATGCAGTGCAAAATCGTCTCTCTGCAGAGTTGTAAGACTAAATAAAATAAGAACAATAATTTCCTTTAAAGAAATAAGAAAAATGTTTTCCATAATTCTGTTGTCTAATCTTTCATTGCCCTTATGGTGCCTTAATGAGAAGTTTCAGTAATATTCTGACTCATCTTTTATCTACCGTTTTACATTTTTCTAAAACACAGCTATGCCCTGAGAGCAATACTGAGTTGTGTCAAAAACTTTAAATCAAGTTTCAATCTGGACTTACAAACTCACAGAAATTTAAGTTAAACTATGCATTTTATTTTCATCTTTCTTTAAATTATACCTAGAGTTATAAGCATTTGTTTTTGAAATCAGATTAAATATTCTCTTTCTGTATCCTTTTGCTTTAGGAGTTTGATCCTGAAGAGTTCTACCATCTGCTAGAGGCTGCTGAAGGCCATGCCAAAGAAGGGGGAGGAATTAAATGTGACATCCCTCGTTATATTATATGCCAGCTGGGCCTTACCAGGGATCCCTTGGAGGGTGAGAGCATTGTATTCTTAGAACTATAATGAATCAGAAAAGAGTAGGATATCACAAAGCATCTTAGTTATTCTCACAAACATTAACTAGCACATAAAATCTAATGAGCACATCAACTGTTAAGAATGTCTGTAAGTATTACGGTGTCCCATTACATTTATATAGTGTGCCTATGCATTTTAATTATTACTTTAATGATATATTATAGTACATAATAGTACGTATTGCACACTCCAAATTGCACAAAGCAGAACTCAACAAAAAGGTGGTCCTATGGGCTGGAAAGGATGAGTCTTCTGTTTCCCCTGCATTTGCAATGAATCCCTCCCAAACAGTAAGTGAAATGGGAAGAAAAAAAATCACCACCCCTATCACTTTCCTCCTATGGGGATGGCTCCATTGGACTTCAAATTCCTTTCCTAGGGGAATACTGTATGCCAACTTTTCTCATTCTCAACAACTTCAAGATGAATGGCTTTGAACTCCCAGAATTCTGGAAGTTGACGTCCTTAAAGCCACCGAGGTTGAGAAACACTGTGCTATTCTATTCTTGATTGCTCAATTCTAGAATTAGCCCACTAATTTTGTGTGTGAAGTGACCATGCATATCGTATCTTTCATTGCTCTATATCTTCCACGTTAAATAGAAATTCACATATTGCGGACTAATTTTTCTGAATATTGCACACAAAAACAATGAAAGGATAAATTAGCTTTTTATAGGAGAAAGTGCTTTTTATAGCAAAATGTAGTGTCAGAGTACAATAATTTGTACTGAAGATGACAAATGGTATTTGATATTTTTCATTTTTGTCTTGGAATTTTGCTGAGGCTTCATATGACTCATAGACTGAAATAACTTTGAAATTAAAAAAAAACCAGAAAGGGAAAAACATGTAACATCTATATAGGACTCTGATTTTTCCAAAATGAACATTATAGCCATCTCACTTATTTTAAACATTAAAAAAGTCTTATGAGAAAATATAGAATCTATCCTATATATTATTATTCAGAATAACCTTACCAATACTAAGGAGATGTATTTGCATCAGTGATGGGTTCCTACCAGTGCGGTCCACTCTATAGCACCAGTAGCGGCCCGCTGGTGACGTCACAGTACCGGTGCAGTCGGTTGCCGGTGCCTGGGCGCCGCCATTTTTTAAAAAAAAATTAATTTTTTAAAAAAATTTCTTCTGCGCATACCCAGAAGCCGAGCTTCCGGCACTGCGCATGCGCTGCCTTCCTACCCCACAGTGAGTCCAAGCAGGGGAGGATTGCTGAGGGAGCGCGTGAGATGCTGAAAGAACGGGCGGCAGAAGCCTAGGATTATCGAATGGGGAGAAGCATTCAGGCCGGACGGAGCCTCCTAGAAGAACCGCTGCCGCGGTCTTGCTGCTCCCGCTGTGTGGGGCTGCGTTGCGGGTGGGCAATGCTCCCCGCTTCTCCAGCCGCTGCCAAGCTCCCAAGGTCCACGCCCACCCAGTCACATGGCTGGCAAGCCACACCCACAAAATAAGCCACACCCACATAGTAGTAGTAAAAATATTAGGAACCCGCCCCTGATTTGCATAGTTACAAAGTTAAGTGATATAAGTTAATTACAGTGACCATCCATGACATTTTGGTTTGGCCGAAAAGTTCTCAGTATGAAAAATCTTGTGTGCTACTGTTTTCTACCCACCAGCATCCAATATAGACCCCGTGCAAAAACTCTCCCACTCTTTATACTAGTCAGTGTTTCTCAGGCCAAGGAAGAAGGCAGGCAATGGCAAACTACTTTTGAAAATGCTGTCAAGAAAACTGTAGGGAATTGTTCAGCAATTGCCAGGTGTCAAGGCTGACTCAAAGGCACAAAAAAAAGCTGTGCAGGAAGGACTGCAAATGAGATAAGGGAGTAGGTGTATTATTCTTTGAATACCAATGATTGTATACTATTACATCTGAAAAGCATATTTTTCCTTTCTTTCCAGAAATGGCCCAGCTGAATAGTTGTGATAGTCCAGATACTCCAGAGACAGATGATTCTGCAGAAGGAAAGGTAGTGATTTAACAGCTCCATTCGATAATACAAAAATGTTTCTGCACTGATATTAGCAAAGTATAAGTTGTGCAGATGTACATTTTTTCTAATGATAATTACAGTGGATATAGAGTCTCTACACATCCCTGTTAAAATGCCAGGTTTTTGAGTGTATAAATGTAAAAATATCAGGCCAAGATAAAGCACTTCAGAATGTTTTCCACCTTTACTATAACATACAAGCTGTTATAATATTTAAGCTAGTATAACATACACAGCCACATCCCTACTTATAAGGGAGTGTGAACACTTACCATATTTTTCGGAGTATAAGACGCACTTTTTTCCTCCCTAAAAGTGGCTGAAAATTTGGGTGCATCTTATACTTCGAATGCAGCTTTTTTTCCAGCCCTAACTAGGTGCTAACAGATCTTCCCAGCTCTTACCTTGCAGGCTTTTTCATTGTTACTCTCTCCAAAGAATGTTTTTCCAGCCCTAAGTCTTTGCAGGGTTTTTTCATTGCTCTACTTGCTCCAAATAAGTTTTTTTCTAGCCCTAACCAGGTGCTATCTATCTTCCCAGCTCTTACTGGCTTGCAGGCTCTTTCACTGTTACTCTCTCCGAAGAAGGTTTTTTTAAGTCCTAACCGGGGAATAAAATAATGTGCTGAAGCTGACCAGACTAAGGACACTAGCCAGATGAATACCTGGTAGGCAGATTTTTTTCCCCTATTTTCCTCCCCAAAAACTAAGGTGCGTCTCATACTCGGGTGCGTCTTATACTCCGAAAAATACGGTATACAGTCACATTATTCTAGTTTTTTATTTTTTCTCCCTAAGGATTCCGGTTTTTTTTCCATTGGATTGGACAAGGATGGAAAAATTCTTGTGATTTATCTTGGTCTGGGTTTTTTTTTTTGCATCTCAAAAACCTGGCACTTTAGTGTACAAACTTTCTATATCCACAGTAGCTATCTGTTGAATAAAGTTAAGTATTATAATGGGAAATATTTAGAAAATTAAATTTGTTAGAGCAGACATATTTCTGTTTGATAAATAGCAATAGCACTTAGACTTATATACCACTTCATAGTGCTTTACATCAGGGGTGTCAAACTCACATCGTCACAGCGGCATCACATGACATATCGGGACTTTCCCTCCCATCGCTGAACTGGGTGGGGGCGGGGCCAGCACATAACACATTTGGTCCGCGGGCTGCGAGTTTGACACCCCTGCTCTAAGTGGTTTACAGAATCAGCATATTGCTCCCCACAATCTGGGTCCTCATTTAACTGACCTCAGAAGGATGGAAGACTAAGTCAACCTTGAGCTGGTGAGGATCAAACTACTAGCAGTCAGCAGAATTGGCCTGCAATATTGCATTCTAACCACTGCGCCACCACGGCTCATAAAAAAAATCACGTTAGGTTGGAATTTTGAGAAATTACTCTTATTGTCATACACCCACACCCACACACCATCATATCTTTTTCTAGGACGTGTGACCTCATTTAACACTAAAGTTATTACTGTTCTGGACTCTGTTGACTTCTGAATCAACAGTCATTTAATTTTGCTTAGGTTGAGTCTCAGCCTATTTCTTTAAGGAATAGGGTTATCTGTGCCTTTTTGAAGAATGGCTGTATTAGCTCCTCTTGCAAGGAGGCATTCATCAGAACTGAGATCAAGTCCCTCTTCTACTCCTTCACAGCTCGTACCACCCAGGAGGGCCAGGGATCGAACCCACCGGTGGGCAGTCCTTATTTCACCAAGCACTCTGTTCACTTACTCAGGTTGTCCGGTTCAAGCTCCTTCCAATTTTATTATGGAAATTGTCAGGGCAGTAGAAAAATCACAAGTAGCTTTAGCAGCACAATGAAATCATAATATTTCTATTCATTTATACTTCCAAAGAAGAATTGAGTCGGTGGTTAATATCAGTTATCTATTGTAATAGATTAAAAGTGGAATGAAAGCTATTTTTGCTATTTTCAGAATCGGGGACCAACTGTGCAATCCAAGAAAACACCATCAGAAGAGGAGTTTGAAACTATTAAATTGATCAGTAATGGAGCATATGGGTAAGACTAATAAGTTATACTAGCATTTGTTTTTTAAAATGAGATTTTAAAAAATAGGTTAATGATGTGAGAATGCCAATATTTGTATATTAATATTTTAAAATGGCTGCAGAAGAGATTGTATATGCCATTTGTTTTGCAAATTATAGGAATAAAACTCTAGGCTTTTTTCTAAGTTTAAAATGCTTCCCTCCCTTGAAATTTGTGATAGCTCTGCAGTAGGATAAGGCTGGTTCCTGTGGTGGTTCTGCCTTGGAGGAGGGTAACAGGATGAGAAAATTAGTGCCCCCCCACTCTGCTGTTTTAGAGAGAAACAAACCATTATTGGGAAGTGCCACAGTAATCTTGCTCAATTATTACAAAAGGGGTGGAAATGAGCCCTATCCTTCTAGGGTCACACTTCCATGTGTGAATTTCATGTGTTCAGCTGCAATCCATTTAATAAGAAAACCATCATGCATCAATGCAAGTTTCCAAACAAATGTAATCCTGATAATGCAGGATGGAGAGTTCATCCCTCCACTACGGGGATGGATTTCTCCCTTATTTTGTAATGTGAGTAGGGCTCCCCTTTACACCCAAGTGGAAGGAATCATTTTACATATATCTATAACAACATTCCTCCCTTAGTGACAGCTGAGATTACCTGGTTCTGGCCACCTCCAAGCAGAAAACATTTTACACAATTAACATGAGAACTGACAGAACTGTAGCAGCAAAGACCTTCCCACATACCAGTGTGGCAGTGAGTGTAATGTAAGAAGTGCCTATCAAATATCCAAGATGAAGTGGTGGTAAATGTTGAGGTGTGCTGCTGTTCACAATCCCAACTATAGGGAAGGTATAATTTGCCTGCTGAAAGTGTCATATTAGCAATCAAACTGTCATCCTGCACCAGATTGAATTGCTGGTCCCTCAGAGACATTATCTGTATGACAGCATATGTCATGCCTGATGCCTTTAGACCACTCTGTCCTCCTGGCTAGTCCTCATCACTAGTCAACATCTTACTAGAAGCCGGCTGATTCTAATCAGCTATTGTTCCTTTTCCCCAAAGGGAGCTGTAGGGCAGTGTTTCCCAACCTTGGCAAGTTGAAGAAGTCTGGACTTCAACTCCCAGAATTCCCCAGCCAGCGAATGCTGGCTGGGGAATTCTGGGAGTTGAAGTCCAGACAACTTTAACTTGCCAAGGTTGGGAAACACTGCTGTAGGGAGTAGGGGGATTTAAATATGTCATAGTATTATCATGCAAATCTCACCCCTTTGGGTAGTTCTGTCATGACAAAATGTCAACTTGCTGCAACTGCCCACTTTTTTTGCAGATAAGTGCCTTGCATATCATGCCTGTGGCATGTCCTCTTTGGTCATAGGTAGAGTTCTGCTGTTGCATCTGGGTCACCAGAACCACCATCCACTGTGCTTACATTTAGGAGGCAACAGTTGCTCCTCCTACTCTGATCATTATTTCTATCCCTGTGTTCCTAACAAGAGAAATGGCTGGATGGTTTCCTGAAATGCCAACTCCCATTCATTTTATGAAGGGGAAATGCTCCTGAGTCACCATGAGGCCATTACATGGCACCATTGCTGCCTCAGGAAGATGAGGCATAGTGCTAAAATCAAGCCTCCTTACAGCCTTACGTTGATCACTAAATATTGATCATACCTCCCCCCCCACCGGTAGCTTAGCTCTCACAGCCTTGGTTTATTCAGTGAAGTTTTTATAAGGAAGCAACATGGTTTAGATTGTGTAATGAGTGAACCCTAAACTGGAGATGGGAGGGAAGAGAAGTCCTATGGGTAAACCTCTTGTTAAAGTATAAAAAGAAAGGGCCTTCTTGAATGTATATGGATCACATTCCTTGCAAGTTGCAATGCACTCAGTACCAGTGTGTGGTCACAGAACTCATTGGAGGAATCCCCCAATAAGCCAATTATCTTGATTTGGGGGAAAAGGTGTATTTAAACTCAAAAGCTGGCCGAGTCTCTCTTTCATTCTTTTTTTTTACATTTGATTAAAGCTCTTGTCAATACAGTATCTTGGATCAAAATTAAAACTACAAATGGGAAAAATAGAAATGGAATTGAGATCTGGAGGCTGCCTCTGAGGCAGCAGGCAACTAAATACTTGCACACCAGTTATCCCCTGATCAAGCAGATGCACCGGTCCATCAATGAGTCCAATTGTCAAGCTGCAATTTTTTCCTTTGTAACTCACTTGTCAATCTCTATAATTAGTTAGCTTCAGAATGGCTCTCTAGATGTACCAGTTGCTTCTTCCAATCCTGCTATTTCCCCACAAAGTTCCACCACATGTTGAGCCTAAACTGATAGCAGCAGGACCATATCTAGAAAATGTTTTGACTCGGGCTGATACCATCCCAAACTAGCTGTTCTGTATACAGAATCGTTTATATGCAGAATGTTTAACAAATCCCTAATAAATATGGATGTGCAGCTATTCAGATCTGAAGCAGAAAAGATGCTTTGGAAGGGATCTGACTGAACACACTTGCTGTACCTGTCAGCTGAAGGAGGCACTGATAGGTGCTTTAGAGGTACCTTTTCTCTTTTGGATTAAATGGCTGCATACCACTATCTGAAAGTCTCTTTCAAAGAAAGGAAAGTGGCCAGTTTTTTTCAGAGGAATACTGAGTCAAACAAAAGGGTATAAAAAAATCTTAATACACAGGGAGTTGATAAAAATAAAAATATTTGATTATAGCAGTTATATTTGAAGTAAAAGTTACATATGAATGAAACACATTCAGTGTTTCAAATGTCATGATGCTAACTTGGTAAATAGATTTATTTCTAAGAGTCTTTTGTTCTTTCTTAGTTTCTACTTTCATTCATGATCATTGAATCCCACATAAAATTCTATCCTTTACTATAAAAGAATTAACTTTAAAATTCAAGTACAGCCAGGAGAACAAAGACAAATTACTTGGTGCTAGTTAATCCTGTCCATTTTGTGAGTTCTTTCTAGCTTTATGGACTGGTCAAACAGGTGAAACTTCAGATGTATTCTGTCTCATTTCCTATATAACATATTGTTCATGTGTTACTGTAGTGCAGTGTTCTTGGTGCGCCACCGGAGTACACGTCAACGTTTTGCAATGAAGAAGATTAATAAGCAGAACCTTATTTTGAGGAACCAAATTCAGCAAGCTTTTGTGGAGAGGGATATCCTAACTTTTGCAGAAAACCCTTTTGTTGTCAGCATGTTTTGCTCCTTTGAAACCAAGCGGCATCTTTGCATGGTCATGGAATATGTGGAAGGTATCCAGAATTTACCTAGACATTATAGTAAATGTATTAATCAAAATAGTTTTCATTAGGAAGAGAGAGATTAAATATGATGATTCATTTAGATCAGCGGTTCTCAACCTGTGGGTTGCGACCCCTTTGGGGTCTGTACCAACTGTACCATGGGAACTTCTGAGCATGCACAGAAGCCGAATTTCCGGCACTGCGCATGCGTCGCCATCTTGTTTTCAGGGGTTTTTTTTTGCAATTTTTTTAAAAAAAATTCACTGTGCATGCATCCGCGCGCAAAGTGCACACGCGCCAATGAGACACGGCCACGCAGTGCAGGAGGAAGCGAACTGGCAGCGAGATAAGTTAGAACCCACCCCTGAGTTTCCTAATAATTTTATTATTTTATGGTTGGGGGTCACCACAACATGAAGAACTGTATTAAAGGGTTGCGGCATTAGGAAGGTTGAGAACCACTGATTTAGATGCTAGGGTACATTCATTATTTTCTCAGTCTAGGAATTGTTTCATATCTTTCAAGATAGAATGAATATATTGTTCTATAAAACTTGCTCTGTTCCACCATATTTCAGTAATATATGCCAAGTCTGCATATTTGTCCATCAGTTTATTCTGAATGAAAGAGATCTTACCAATAGAGTTGGTATTTATCAACAGCAGCCAAAGCAATACAGCTGGATGTGGAATGAGCTAATTGATCCAGAAGAGGAAACAGGCAACAAATACTTCCCACTGATTTTTCCTAATTCATCACCACCAAATTATATTCCTACCTGCCTCACATTTCCCTGGTCTTCCTCCATATCATTATCTGTTTAGCATTGTATGGCATAGTATGTGGAAATATCTTATTTTTTTGCTCCTTTCATATATTAATGTAACATTCCTCAGTTATGTGCACCTATTGAGAATGAAACTGATCTATCTAGAAACTGATCTATTATTTAAAAGATAATGCATTGGACTAAAATATTGGACAAACGTTTGATCCAATAAAATAACATTCAAAATTCCTAGTCTAGAGTTAGTTTTTCTTTTGATTAGACACAGATAGGGATATACTGTATATAACATGATATACTGTCAGCTTTGTATAGTCCTATAGTGAACACAGAAATTATATTTTTATTGTGATCTAGGAGGGGATTGTGCAACTCTTTTGAAGAACATTGGAGCATTGCCTGTAGATATGGCGAGAATGTATTTTGCAGAAACTGTACTGGCATTAGAATACCTCCACAATTATGGAATTGTCCACCGTGATCTAAAACCTGACAAGTATGCTTTTAACTTCTCATGTTTGTACTTGCAGTTGCAGCTGTTCATTCTAAAAATATCTGTAGCAACAACTTGTACTGTTTTTTCTCCTCTGGAAGGGCAACCATTCATTACAATATTTATTCTTCAATTGCTTCTTGACAAATATCAGATTGTGATTATTTCAATAAAATTTACTGAAAAACTATTCTTTCATTAATTGTGTCCTAAATTTAAAGTGAGGTATTTCAACAATAGGAAAGCTTTGATTGTCCTTCTACAAGGACACTATATTTAATACCCAGTAAAAGTGCAAGGTGAACAGGGCTATAATTTTATCATTTTATACACATGTACTTGGCTCAAACCTTTAATGTATGAGACTGTAAAGCAAAGAATAATGATAGAATTTAAATTAGTAAGAATTTAAACTAGTAAGAAATTAAACTTTCTGGAAGAAAGCAATGAAAAATCAGTTCTGTAATACTGGCAAGAAATGTACATGGATCCAGTAACCAGAAATCAATTCAAGAGCATTTTTTAAAAAAGCTCATTGATTTAAATTAATTTGTTTAAAAGCATGACTAGGTTAGGGTCCAATTCAGTGTCTGTATATAAAAGTATTCAAATCTGACTCAAATTAGACCCTGATTTTTTTTCTTTAAAGTGTTATGTAGCAGGTAATTCCTTTTATAGCAAGGCTTAGAGATATATATATATAAAAATGGCGCTTGTTAGTTTTATGTACGAATGGGGAAATGTATGTCAAAAGTCATATTCTAGTGAAAATATTAACCTCATAGGCCATGTGCTGATAATAAACGGTAATAAACGGTAATAGAATTGCCAGTAACCATGGCCAAAACAAACTTGGGCTAGGACATAGCAAAAATGAAAGAATAATTTCTTTCATTTTTGTTTGTTTCTGTCTCGTTTCTTTCTCGTTTCTTTCTTGTTGAAATGCGTCATCAACAAGGAGGCAGATTGGTTGTGGGGGGGAGAGCTTCCTTGAACAGGGTATATGATTGAAGGCACAGCTGAATGGGAATCTTTTGTGCTTTGTAGTTACTTCTACCTAAATTGCTGCCACAGTCCAATGAGAGCTTTCTAAGCTTAATTCCCATGGAAGGCAGGTAGCATAGATGGCTTCATAATAACTAGTATGCAAAGCGCACAGAAATACATATTTCAAATGTTTACTGCATTGAAATAATCCTTTAAGATTTTCAGTATCTTCTTATGTTAGATATTTTCTACAGTAATGAGATATTAAAGTTATAGGTAGTTCTCGACTTATAACCATTCATTTAGTGGTTTTCAATAGTATTGGGGGAAAAAAAACTTATGACCAGTTTTCACACTTTTGACCATTGCAGCACCCCCATGGTCATGTGATCAAAATTCAGGCACTTGGCGCCTGGCATGTATTTATGAGAGTTGCACTGTCCCACACGGTCTCAGGGTCACGTGATCACCATTTGTAAGCTTCCAGCCGGCTTCCGACAAGCAGAGTCAATGGGGGAAGCCAGATTCACTTAACAACTGCATGATTCACTTAACAACTTGAGTGATTCTCTTAACAACTGTAGCAAAAAGGTCGTAAAATGGGGCAAACCTCACTTAACAACCTGCCTTGATTAGCAACAGAATTTTTAGGCTCAGTTTTGTGGTCATACGTCGAGGACAGCCTGTGTAATATTTGTTAGAGGGTGTTGATAAATAACAGCATGGTATTGTGGCATGATTCAATGTTCATAAATGGCATTGTAATACTAATCTATATTCCCCTTTTTCAGTCTTCTCATAACCTCAATGGGTCACGTCAAATTGACTGATTTTGGCCTCTCCAAAATTGGCTTAATGAGTTTGACAACTAATCTGTACGAAGGTCATATTGAGAAAGATACCAGAGAATTCTTGGATAAGCAAGTAAGCCAAAATTACAGTTTTGAAATTACTATGCATATCTGCATATATTAATTTTTAAAAACTGCCTAAAGCAAATATGTTCAACATGGGTTTTATACCTTGACCCAGAAACAGCGCAGTAAAATTGAAGTTTTAACTCCTTTAAGTATAGCAATGAAAAATTCTGTTCATTTTGGACAGATTTAAATTAATCAAATCTCAAATGATTTTGCGCAGGTATTTAATTAAAAATATTTACTTTTTTTGTAATGAATAATGAACCCGTTCCACATTCTTTAAACATGATTTACATTATAATTTTATTGTTTGATTTTCTTCATTAGAGATTTTCTACATCCTAACATTTTTAAATTTTCTTTTCAGGTATGTGGGACTCCAGAATACATTGCGCCTGAAGTAATATTGCGACAAGGTTATGGAAAGCCTGTGGACTGGTGGGCCATGGGAATAATCTTGTATGAATTTCTAGTTGGTTGTGTTCCTTTTTTTGGAGACACCACAGAAGAGTTATTTGGGCAGGTTATCAGTGGTAGGTATCCAACTTTTATAAGTATTAAATGTCTTCTTGAAATTGATAAATGGCTTAAAATCATGTAATTAAACAAGGCAATATTAGTAATTTAGTATCATTATTTAGTTAGCTTATCAGATTTTGGAAAATGGATACTCTCTCCTTCAGGCCCCAAGGTAATTTTCCCTGCAATACAATAAAATCAACATTAAAAAGCAAATGTCATACATCAATTCAGTTGGTGCCAGAAAAGCAATACATTTTATTTGGAAATTAAAAGTTTTGCTTCTGTTCTTCATTTGTCAACTATCTAACCTGAAATTTGCAAAGTCATCCATGAAATCACAGAAGCAGAGCCAATTACACTCGAGACTTCGCCTACAATATAATTTGGCTAATTCACCCATGTCGGCAATAGTAAAACAGAACATGGTACTTTGGGATCACACCAAACACCTGCCTCATTGATGTAGCCAACCAAATATATAAGTATTGTATGTTTTTAAATGGCACAAATAGTGATTTTAATGTGCTATGTGCCAGTTTTTATTGTCTCTGATCCAAAAGGGTATTTCCAATTTTTTATTAGTTTCTGCTGTTGGCCTATGGATTACATTTTATGGTTTTTGAATTCTTCCCAAGTTTAGCAACATATGGAAGGGAGAGGCGGGAAACCCCTGTACTGTGAGTGGAACTACATTCATAGAGAGTAGGATTCAAGATGCTAAATGTTATAAGAAGAATGTAGAATAATTTTAATATGTATATATATATATATATATATATATATATATATATATATATATATATATATATATATATATATATATATATATATATATATATATATATATATATAGTGTGTGGCTGGTAAAAAATTAAATTAGTGTACTTCCATATATACTGGCATTTAATATTTGAATGTGTTACAGTCTTAAATATGTTATTTTAGATCATAGAACCTCCATACAGTACAATTATATTACATTGTATTATGTAATACAGCACAATTGTATTACAAAAATATTAACCCAGTTGATAGCTAAATATCCATATCACCTGCAGTACATGTATGGGGGCTGCGGTGGCTCACGTGGTAAGACGCTGAGCCTGCGCTCCGTTGAGGTCCGTAGTTCGGCGGCCCAATTCCCGTGAGCGAATAAACCGCATAGGGACAGGAAAGGAGCCTCCCCCGATTGCCTACTGGCATTCAGGTGTCCCGCAGGTAAGATAACACCACCCGAAAAAATTCCTTTCTCAGAGGTAGCCAGCCACCTCGGTGATCCCTGGCTAACACATGCCATACACTTAAAAAAAAAAACCTGCAGTACATTGTAGTACATTCAGATTTCCATATGAGTCTGAAAAATGATGCTGCTGCTTTATGGAATTTCAAATTTAAACTTAACACAATTCTTAAAGCAGCAGTGAAAGCCAGCTTGGTATAGGATTACATCACCAGTCTAGAAACTTGGAGACCATGAGTTTTAGTCTTGGGCACAAAGGCAGCTGAGTGACCTTGGTTTAGTCCCCCCCCATCTCTCCCTCCCTCCCCGAAGGAGACAATAGCAAACCACTTCTGAAATCTTCCCTGCCAGGTTCCCCTTATGTCCAGGCAGTCACCAAGAGTCAACATTGACTTGAAGGCACAAAATAAAATAAAGCCGCAATGCTTTTTTTTTTCTTTTTGTCCCAGGGAGAGGATCTAAACTGTTTCTTTCAGGCATGCCCTTTCCGAGTATTGACTGTCCTTGAACCAATTATTTTATCTATTTATATGTAATATATTTAATATTATAAACATGCATTTAATCGAGCAGTGGTTGAAAGAATAGATAATTATTTTATGTGTACCTGGAGAATGCCTTTCATATTATCACATTAATTTGCTTGTGCATATCATCTGGTACATCTCTAATTAAGAGATTCTCCTGGCATTGAAAGCAGAGTTGTCAGTAGGACAGGAGATGAAAGCAGCATTGTGCTGTTCCAGTATAAGCTCTGCTCCTCTTTTATGTGTGTCATGACGTTTCACAAACATATGAAAGGAATGAAAGCACAATCTGGCTTTCATCATTTTGACCCAATGATCGGATCCCTCAGACACCTCTAACTGAAGAATGCTATTGGTAGCGGGGGAGGGGGGAAGGGAGGGGGCTGGGCTTATATCTGAGGGAGAAGTTGAGAGGCATGAGACATGAAAACACTATTCTATGCATAGAATCCTGTGCAGAGCGTAATCCTGTCAATATGATTTCTGCAGATGAAATTGTCTGGCCAGAAGGAGATGAAGCTTTACCACTAGATGCCCAGGACTTAATTGGTAAACTCCTACGACAAAACCCTTTGGAAAGGCTGGGAACAGGTGCTTCATATTTATAAAAATGATTTTAGAATGACATGTAAATTGTTTACTTTTTCATACTTACTAATATTAGGTTATGTGCCATTTTGGGTATACATACTGTATATGCCACTTATATGACATTTTGTCCATTTAGATTGAAATAGCCCAAAAAGTGTAAATAGTTCCATAGTACAAAAAGATAGCTTTTTATTGCAGTCAGAGACCAATTTAAAATACACATAAAAAGGGGAGTAAATTTTACAAATATAGATAGATCATGTGACAGTACACCATCTACTACAATCTATACTGTCAATACTAGTGATCCTCTGCCGTAGGTGTTATCCGTCTTTTCCTCCATTTTTCAGCCACGACTGCAGCAAATTTTTTTGCCACCTTTGAGGTTATATTAGGGTTTATATCCTAGAGTAGGAAATAAAGGCTGAACAGATCCAGTGAACCAGGGAATCTCTGGGAAATAGGGGAGATGAATCTTGATCTTATGTCTCGATAGTGGGGGCATACGAATGTAATGTGGAGCAGAGATTCCGGGGATCGGCCATCACATGTACAATAGGTGGATTTTACTCCCCCCGAGAGCCTACTGTCGAGGACATTCGAGGGGATCACATTAAATCGTGCCTTCATAAATGCAAGCCTATGTTAGTACAAAAATATAATTGTATATGTAATCTTCGTGCTTGTTGCTTGCCGCTTTCTAACTTAATACAATTACTGTATTGGTGGATCGTGTAACAAAGTTTATTTTGTTTTAGTAGAGATAACTTAGTACAATTACTGTATTGGTGGATCTTGTAACAAAGTTTATTTTGTTTTAGTAGAGACTAATATTGGCCAATATTTAAACATTCCTTTAAAAATGCATCTGCTGACAAATAGCTAGATAGGTCCCAGTATTTCTATTCAGTGTTCCTTATATTTCCATCAGGAACAATATTAAAACATTTTGCATTCTGCTTTGTTGGTCAGAATTTATGAGATTGAACATGGATTCTCATTCCTCATAATAACAAAAACTGTATAAAAGACTAACTTACAATTTAAAAATGCATATATTTGCATGCCATATCCCCTTATTCCTTCCTTTATGATGGTTAAGTAATTCAGATGTATTTGAATTTATGGTTGTTATCACAAAGAGCTAAAACAACATCACCAATTCATCTCCTGCCATTATTCTGGAGAAGAAAGTTAGTGTGTCTACTGAGCTCTGATTTTTGTTCAGATTTTAGATGAACTGTACTTGCTACTGTATGAAGAATTCCTCACAATTGTCATTACAGGTAGTGCTTTTGAAGTGAAACAACACAGGTTCTTCAAAGACTTAGACTGGAATGGATTACTACGGCAAAAAGCAGAATTTATCCCACAATTAGAGTCAGAAGATGATACTAGTTATTTTGACAGTAAGGAAAAATGATCAGAAATTATAATTATTTTAGCATTTTGCTTATGTTTTCATAAATATAAGAAATTACGACAGCACTGAATGAATGGTATTTACAACTAGTCCTTGAAGTTCTGGCCGTCCCAACATCATGAACTGGGTGCTTGACAATTGGCTTGCACTCTACAATGGTTGCAGCATCCTGTGGTCACATGATCACCATTTGGAACCTCCCGTGCCAGAATCCTGTCGTCACATGATCACCATTTGGAACCTTACCTGCCAGCTTCCCACAATCAAGTCAAGGGGGAAGTGGGCAGGGAAAGTTTCAAATAATTTCTGTAACTTGCTCCCCCCCCGACCCCTAATGCTTTTTCTCCTGAGGATCTTGTACTTCTCCCAAGATCTTGTACTCTGTAGTGTTTGCCAGCTTGTACCCACTGCACATGCCTGTGTGCCTGTGCATCCTCCCACACTCCGCAGCAGCCACACCCTGGCATGCTCATGACATACTACGGCAGCCACCTATGCCTTACCGCACTACATTTGTTTCTAAGTGCAGAAAAATACTAATACGGTAGGCTTTCTCCTTGTGCAAATACTTGAGCTCAAATCTGTTTTCTTGTTTGCAGCTCGTACTGAGCGATATCAACACTTAGATTCTGAGGAGGAGGAAGACACAAATGATGATGATCATATGAAAATTAGACAGTTTTCCTCATGTTCACCCAGATTTAGCAAGGTATGAGGTGTTGCTGAATAAATGGGCTTTGAAAATTCTGATGAAAACAATTTGAAAAACTCTCTATAGTATGCTGGAAGCTCAACTTTTCAAAAGTAGGTCACCAATATGTACAATAGAGGCAGCGGTGGGTTGCTCCCAGTTCGGCCCGGTTCTGTGAACCGGAAGCAGCAGCAGTGGGAGGCTCTGCCCATCCACCTGGGAGGCTCCGCCCACCCACCCGGGACGCTTCTGCACACGCAAACTGGTAGCAACGGGTTTTAGAACCCACTACTGAATACAGGGCTCTTTATAAAAAGGACTGGTGTCACAAGTTAGTTTGATATATACCACAGTAATAGTTCCCAAACTCCCCACAATTGTGCTCTGGAGCATTGCATCAAATTCACAAGGGTACCATGGAATATTTTGAATTTTTGTGATGCCATATCTTTGCGAAGCTGGGTTTTCAGCAGTCTTAAAATAGAAATTGAACACTGAGGTCAGGATATCATGAAAGATTCTAAACATGTATTTGATGACATAGAAGGCACACGAGTCACTTGTTCATGGAACATAAATTTTGAAATTCTATTTAATAAGTATTCCTTACATTCAGTAATTTAAGCAGCATACTCACTTTGATCACAATTAGAAACTATACAGATATAACTGAAGTTACTTATTTATTTACACGTGCACACAAACACACACTGACCATTTTTTTGTTTATATATATATGTATGCATGTATGCATGTGTGTATATATTAGCAGATACTTTACAAACCTAAGGAATATTGTAAGAAAATTAAGGTTGATATAAACTGGAAAGGAGTTCTGTGAGGGAGCAGAGAGAATAAAGTGGAAACTAAACCAGTATCTTTAGGGGATGTGATGTTGGCATGCTTCTATTTTACACTTTGAAGAATAATACTGTATTCAAAGTGGGTGGCATGGAAGGCTCATTTGAAAGTCTTGTCTGACAATTGGGCCAGATAATTTATTAATAACTACCCTGTGATGTTGTGAATTTTTTATAATGATATTTTCATCAGTTTGATATGCAAATCAGATCCTCAGTTGAGATCAGTCCTAGAAACATGAATTTCTTTTCTCCTTCCAATTAACTCTTCGGTGATTTAAAATGTCAGTGTAAAACCACTGAGGCATGATTGAATACGCACAGTGGTCAGTTGGGGGTACAGTTTCTCTTTGAAATACCTCTTTGGGTTAGGCTTATTACTGTGGGGTTTTGGGGGGAAGTAGATTAACTATGGGTTTTTAAATGTTACCAACTGACTCATTTTCAGCATTAAACAGATAAAGTACTGCTTTCCAAAATGTCTGTTTCAAATGTTGTTTGAGCTGTTTTTAAAAAGAATTCTAGAGAGCACCAATGCAATAAAATATGTTTTTAATCCAATTAATTGTTATATATTTAATTATGTATGTGTGTGGTGTATGTGTGTGTGTGTGTGTGTATGTATGTATGTAGAAATAAATATAAATAAAATATATTAGTGTGGTTCATTTCTTCCACTCAGAGAAAGTTTTGGGTTCCATTATCTTTTTATTCTTCATCACACCTATATGGGTTAAGTGTTTACATAGAGCTCCATTCTGAATTTCTTAAAACATACAGTATTGTTAATAAAAGTTCTGCTCCTGGAAGGTCCGTCAAATTCCTACTTCTTGTTTTTTTTTATAGTGTTAGCACATTCAACCCTGAGGTTTTGCTTAATAGAAATGATTTTTCCCCTTCCTAATTCAATTTATTTTATTTATACTTCTGCTGGTTCTTCTTCAAGATTCCCAACAATTGTCTGGCCATCACTGTCCTCTTGTTGTAGGCATCTATCTGACTGTCCATCAGAAGGACTCCATTTTGCCAGTTTCCCCCATGATGGGTATAAATTATGCCCTGTTTGCCTTGGTGAAGGTCACACACCCGACATTTGTAAATATTACATTTATTAAATGCGCACATCTTAGTTCTTTCAGTTTGCAGTTCTCTGTCTGGAAGCATGCTTGTTTCTCCAAAGTTTCTACTACCATATTTTTCGGAGTATAAGACGCACCTTTTTCCTCCCTAAAAGAGGCTGAAGTTTTGGGTGCGTCTTATACTCTGAATGTAGCTTTTTCAAAGCTTTTTTTCCCAGCCCTAACTAGGTGCTAATGATCTTCCCAGCTCTTACTTTGCAGGCTCTTTCATTGTTACTCTCTCCGAAGAATGTTTTTCCAGCCCTAAGTCTTTGCAGAGTTTTTTTCATTGCTTTACTTGCTCCAAATAAGTTTTTTTCTAGCCCTAACGAGGTGCTAATGATCTTCCTAGCTCTTACCTTGCAGGATTTTTCATTGTTACTCTCTGCAAAGAATGTTTTTCCAGCCCTAAATCTTTGCAGGGTTTTTTTCATTGCTCTATTTGCTCCGAATAAGTTTTTTTGGTAGCCCTAACAGGTGCTAACAATCTTCCCAGCTCTTACAGGCTTGTAGGCTCTTTCATTGTTACTCTCTCGGAAGAAGGTTTTTTTAAGCCCAAACCAGGGGATAAAATAATGTGCTGAAGCTGACCAGACTAAGAATGCTAGCCAGATGAATACCTGTAGGCAAGATTTTTTTCCCCTATTTTCCTCCCCAAAAACTAAGGTGCGTCTTATACTCCGATGCGTCTTATACTCCAAAAAATACGGTATATCCCAAATAGTGTCTGGGAACAAAGGTATCTCTTTGGGAGACTGATTGAATTTTCTATTGCCTGTGAGGGAACCCTATGATTTTTACCTTTATCAAGGGTACCACTCCATCTTGCCAATGACTAAGCATCTATGGTGGCATTCCATCATTTTTTGTGAAAGTAGATATCCCCATTTCTGATTCACATGCCAGATAACGTCAGGACATTCCTAGGCTAGTACAGACTAACTTGATAGACTCTTGTCAATGCAAGAGCAAGAATGCAGGTGGTTATGGTGATTTTAAACTTGTACGCTGCCTGACTCTCAACAATTCTGTAAATCTATATAGCATCCATTATCAGTGAAAGATGTGAAGGTAAGATATAAGAGGAAATTCAGGTTTCCTCTTCTGAGGAGGTGTTGCTTCAAGAGAGCACACATAGTTTGAAAGTTGTCTGGGTATAATTTTTGAATTATGTCCACTAACAGTTCCCTCTGTATTACTGTCAACATCTTTTGAGCCTGAAGATACCATTTTGAATACATCTTCTCCCATTGAAAGTAACTTTTCTAACAGCTGTCTTGTTGGCTTTTAGAGGTTCCTTACAATGAGAACCCGCTTTTCTTATTTTTCATAGGGACAAGATAATCATTTGCCCAGATATTTTCTTCCTTCTGAAGAAGACATTCTTCAGGCAAGGCAAGACATTGTTTTGCCTTTCCCCCCCATAATCTCTAAACACCATCACTTCATTCTTTTGAAGCCAGTTGTGTTTTCTCTCTTTATTTGTACTGTTTAACATCCTTTCTCCAGGATCAATGTTTATTCCTAGTCTTCCACGGTCCATTTAAAGGATGTGGTTTTACTTGTTACGGTAGTTTACGTTGAATGGTCATCTGTGAATCCACACTGTCCACTATCCCATTGTGCTTGGTCTCAAGTAATAGAGAATAGAATAGAATAGAATTCTTTATTGGCCAAGTGTGATTGGACACACAAGGAATTTGTGTAACTCACTGTTCCTTCAGAATCTCCATGTTGGTCTTTGGAATTGAAGAGATATGGTGGCATCTGTGCCTAATTTCACTATACATGGAGGGTATTGGTACTGTACTTTAAACAATTCTAGAAACAAACAACTTTAGAATCGTTTGTATAGCACTCTTCACAGGTTTACAGTTTTATGTGTCTAAATTCTCAGATTTCATGAATTCTGGAGAATACAATTGCAGATAAGTAACAGTAGCTAATCAGAAGACATAACCCAAGTCAGTTATTTAAGTTCTGAATGATTTAGTTTGCTGATGAACAGTTACATTGTACCTGTAGGTATATAGCAGCATGGAACGCCTTTCCATCCACGAAGAGAGAAAAACGCCACCACCCACCAAAAGGAGCTTCAGTGAAGAAAAGGATGACAGACATGATAGCCTTGTGGGCTTGAAGAGTCGAGACCGCAGCTGGGTGATTGGATCCCCTGAAATGTGAGTTTGTGTGAATATATTTTAACTGTTCTACTTATCTTTTGGGGAAAGGGATACTTTTTGGGGAGAGAGAGAAAAAAACATGTATGAAATCAGAAATTGGTATGCAATTTTAGTACAATGTTTAATTTAGCTTTATGGAAAAAAGGGAGATTTGGATGAGATTAATTCATAGAATTAGAATTTCTAAGTTCTAAGTTATGGACTTATAGATAACATTTTGTTCAATATCCTGCTCAAGCAAGATCCACTAGAGCACCTGCAACAGTCTCTGTCCTAAGAACCAGGAGGACCCAAATTCTAGATCCCCTGAGGCACAGAGCTCACAGGGTGACTTTGGACACATACCTCTCTCTCAGTACAGACTACTTTATAGAGCTGTTAATAAAGGAGTAAGCTTAAGGAAACTCCCCCTCACAAGCTGCTTTCCTATAAAACAGGGATCCCCAGCTGCTGGGCCACGTCCCACTACCAGGCCGTGACCTATTCGGAAGTGGGCCATGTGAGTGGCTGGCCGGAGCATGCATGTGCAGCTCAACTTACGCAAGTGGCGGGCCAGTGGTCACTCATGTGCATGTGTGGTGGACCGGCGGGCATTTGTGCACGTGCATGGCAGGCTGGCGAACACTAGCACGCGTACACACCAGCCCGCCACTCAAGCAAGTTGAGCTGCATGCATGCGCGCTGGTTCACCATTCACACAAGGGCTGTGTCTGCATGTCCCGGCCCACCATTCATGCTGCCCAGTTTCCTCCCCCCACCAGCCCGACTGCCAACCCGCAAAGGTTGGGGACCACTGCTGTAAAAAATAGTTGATATAAATGTAATAAATAGGTAAATAAAAATAAAGTTCAGTCTGATTTTTTTCCTTGTCCTTACTTTCTTTCTTCATTTATTAGTTCAAATTAATTATCTTTGCCTGATTTTAGTATTACTTTGCTCTTTTACCACCATTAATGGATTTATGTTAAAATCCTGTTGTGTGCAAACTGAGTGATGGCAATGTGTTTTGTTGTTTTCTTTCAGACTGCGTAAACATATCTCAGTGTCTGAATCCTCTCATACAGAGAGTGACTCCAGCCCACCCTTAACTGTCCGTCGGCATTGTTCTGGGCTTCTCGAAATGCCTCGTTTTGCCATTTCAGCTGAGGAAGAAGGAAAAAAGAAACAGTTGGATGGGACATCTTTGCCTCTGACACAACCTCGGGAATGTCTTCCTTATCTAATTCCAGAACAGTCTATAAAAAGAGAACTCCAACTGGGTGATAACGATGGACTAAAAACTCCTTCTTCAACTGTCAGTAGTATGAGCAGCTCAACGTTTACAGGTATATGGGACTGGCAGCATTGTCTCTAATTCTTGCCCTGTGATCGTAATTTGGTCTGTCAGGTTAGACCAGGCCTGCACAGCTTGTTGAGGGGAAAGGGCCACATTGATAAATTAGAAATCCTGGTGGGCTGCAAATACCAGAAGTGCTGTTCAGCTGTTCCACAGCTAGTGGAGGGCAGAAGTGCTAAAGCGGCTCTAAATATATCACTTTTTTTAAAAAGACTTGTGGGCCATACAACACACCTACCTTTGGAGGAGAGGCAAATAGAAATTCCATATGGCTCTGACTTTTTTTTTTTTAATTGTAGGTGGGAACACTACAGATGTCTCCGATCATTATACGCGCAGCAACAGCAGTGAAAGTCCAGACTTTATGACTCCCAAGGCTACCAGTGATCTGGCTGTGCGGCGAGCTCGTCACCGGCTACTTTCAGGTGATTCTGGGGAAAAGCGGACCTCCCCGCGGCCTGTCAATAAAGTGATCAAGTCGGCATCAGCTACTGCCCTCTCCCTCTTGATCCCCTCAGGTAACCTATCTATTTCAACGACTTTAAAAAAAAAATCAACAAAATAGACTACAGCTAAATGTGACAATAACCACTTTCTAAGATAGAAAGACCATCTTACATCTTTTTCTCGGTTTGCCAGGAATCACACTATTCTACCTTGAATATAATAGTTTTGCCATAGATAAGCTTGTGCTATAATAAGGAGTGGGATTTCACTGTGATTATTTATTAGCTATGATTAGTATACTGTTACTTTTAAATCTAACTTGTTTTGATAAATTACTTCATAAATGATTTATCAACAAATTTGTGAAATCATAAATGATAAATCATTTCAAACATATTTGATAAATCATTTCCAAGGATCGTGAAGTTCATATTAGCCACTTACGTAATACTATGTTGATATTGTCAACAGGAGAAACATGGATATGTCTACTTGCTGGTGCCAATAAAATTGCCAGTATCAGCTCTACTCTAACCCCTAAGGAAAGATGATACCATCTAAGAAAGCCCTATTATGAACTCCAAAAACCTGAATTTTATTTAATAATAATAATAATAAAAATAAAAATCCAGAATTACCTTCCCAAAACAGGAAGCCAAATATATGCCATACCACTTAATTCTTTGCTTTTAAGAGTTAGGAAAACGTTTTATCCAATCTGCAATTAGCTTTAATTTTGTTTCCTATAGCTTCTTTGTGAATACATGTTTGTAGTTCATGACAGACTAAAACCTGGTGCATTTTAATGTATAGTTTCTTTAAAAATTGAATAAGAAATTCATAGTTTAAAATATTTTATTTTTGAGCACATATTTGAATTGCACCAGGTATAATCAAATACCAAGTTGCCAGTTTCCTGGTGGTATTATTATAGCATCTTTTTCCACAATGGGGGGGGGGGGAAAAGCAGCTTTCAGGGTTCTGCAGTCAGAAAGCTTATTTCCCCCTTAACACATTATTGTAAGTTTTATTTTCTTTTGAAAACTAGGTTTTCTAATTTGGAAGCATTTTCTTTGTTCATGTAGAACACCATACCTGTTCGCCATTGGCTAGTCCAATGTCACCTCATTCTCTCTCCTCCAACCCATCTTCAAGAGACTCGTCTCCAAGCCGAGACTATTCTCCTGCTGTTACGAATCCCAAACCACCAATCATCATTCATCGAGCTGGGAAGAATTATGGTTTTTCTCTTCGTGCAATTAGAGTCTACATGGGGAACAGTGATATCTATTCAGTACATCACATAGTCTGGGTATGCATGGACTTATTGGATTTTTATGTCATGATATATAGTAATTTAGTAAGAGCCTGCTTTGAAAATTAGAGCAATGTGCGGTACCTTTAACTTAATAAAAAAACTTGCTTATACCTAAACAATCTTTCCCAGAATTACCTCTGGAATGATGACTTCCTTTGTAAAAGAAAATATATGTACCGTGTTTCCCCAAAAATAAGACCCTGCCTTATATTTTTTTGAACCCTGAAATAAGCACTTGGCCTTATTGCCATGCACTCAAAAGCCTGATTGGACTTATTATCAGGGGGTGTCTTATTTTGGGGAAAACAGGGTAGTTGATGTATGTGCATGGAAATATCAAAGTTGAAACCTATAGGTTAATTATATTTAATTCCTTCTGAGTTGTCTTGACAGTAATTGTCTGTTTCAGATCTCTCTAGCCTTAGGTTTGTTTTTTTTACACATCTGCTTAGACTTAGTTACATGTCTTAAAGCATTACTGTCTTCTCAGTTAATTGATCAGGATTTTGAATTTAGTTCAGCTGTATCATAATTTATCTTGCTTTGATTATATTTTCTTTATAAGTATTTTGTTATTTGCCTGAATTATTTTTCACAATGAGTATTGTCTGTTATGCCATGTTCACAATTGAAGGGAAGCAAAATTATGTTCCAAGTTCCCTATAGGCTTTACTAAGTGTTTATTTCGGTAGAAATTGATCTTTGAAGCAGCAATATAATCATAATAGGAAATAGAATAGTTCAGTAAATTGATTTCTGACCCTTATTTGTTATGACCTTACAAAAATTGCATTATGCATACAGCTGCCAATAAACATAAGCCCCATGTAACAAACAGAACTCTATCTTTTTTGTCATTTTTATATATAATTTTCTTAAGAATTTTAATTATAATAGTAAAATCTCATTCAAACTAAACAAAAGAAAAAGAAAAAGGGAATAGAAGAGAGAGAAAAGTAAGAACGTAATACAGAAAAAGTAATATATAAAGAAGTGACTTTCAACCTTCATCACAAGTATAAGCAAATTTAGAGATTCTTTACACCCTCTAAGATTACAGATATTTACTCTTTATCCCATATTCCATCTATAAACAAATCCATAAAGCACTTTTGTCAGGCCTGGAAGCCATCGTTTACATTGACAACCATCTTCTCAGACCTGGTGTCAGCAGAAAGTCCATAAAGGGTTGCCAAACGTAATAATACATCTTGATCAAATAAACCAACTTTATATTCCTTCCTTTTACTTCTAACAGTCATAATTTTGAGAGCATTCAAATATTCTCACAGAATTTGATTTCTATTTGTCAATCTCTTAGTTTGTCATTTGCATTTCCCTTTTAAATTTTAAAACTTCAGCCAGTTCTAAATTCACATTCAATACCATCTCTATCTTGCTAGATAAAAAATGTACTACATCTGTCATTTCTTTAATAACATTTTTTGGACAAAGTCTTTACATAGAGGCAGACATCATTACTGCCATTGCTGATATTGTGGCTACTAATTTTTAATCCATTCTTCAAAAGTCTCCTTCAGTATTTTCAATGTTATAATGTTTTGCAACATTTTATTAGCTTGTAAATCTTTCCCCCACCAAAAACCTTACCCCCTCTAATGTCCTATATTTGAAATCATGAAATTGCTTCTCTTTCGTATGTCTTGTAAAAACCCAAACAGAATCTATTTCCCATGGGGAAATGTATCAATATTCCAATTTTATCTGGCCCCTTAGTACATTTACCATTTCTGAGATCAAAATATTTAGATTTTTGCTGCTTATTTCATATTCTTCAAATTCTTTAGCTTATGATTTAAATTTTCTTTCATTCAGGATTGAAGGTAGACTCACAGGGCATTTTCAAACTTGACATTCTCAAGTAGCTTAGAGAAGGTCTCTAGTAGCTTAGAAGTAATTAATGAGCAATTTCTGAAAATTATTAGAAAGTGAGTTTTGCAAATTGAATGTCCTTTAAAAGCCCCTGCTGTGGTTGCAAGCAAGATGGCTAATTCCATTGTCTCCTGGTGCTCAAACCCACAAAAAAAATTGCTGTCCTGCCATCTTCTTACAAGGAGTAGCTATCTAGAGCACATGTGGGTGATCTCCTACCTTCTCCTTATCCAGAAAGGTTTCAAAGAATCAATCCAGTTACTGGTTCCTTGATCTTTGACACAGTTATCAGCTCCACTTTTGCAGAGCTGTCTTCAGGTCATCATATTATACCTGGAAGTCAAAACTATCTTATTTGTCATTATTATATTTAATTGTTTATCCATTTTGATTCTGAAATTTCTGTACTACTAACACTAGAGAATGCTTGAACATTGATAGAATAGACCTCACTAACAGCAGCACACGATTTGTAAGTGAAATGCCCTAAGTACAATCAGAAGCATAGTTGTTTATGCATGGAATTGGAATGTGTTTTAATATGAACAGATTATTAATGTATTGCTATTATTATTTCGCTTTGTTCTCTATCATTACAGCATGTAGAAGAAGGTGGCCCAGCAAGTGAGGCTGGTCTAAGAGCCGGAGACTTGATAACTCATGTGAATGGAGAGCCTGTACATGGATTGGTTCATACAGAAGTGGTAGAGTTGGTCCTGAAGGTAAAGATTGAAAATTGATGCCTGCTGTACAACAGGAGAGATGTCCCATCAGCTCAAATATTTAGTAAAAAAAAATGTTTCCAGTAACTTCAAACTATTTAAAATGATTTTTGCCATAGGAGGATCAGGTTGCACAGAATACTTTTTTTAATCTGATATTCCAGTTGCAGACTACTGATGTTTTCGTGACCTCCAGATAGATTAGTGCAGGGGTGTCAAACTCAATTTCATTGAGGGCGGCATCAGGGTTGTGTTTGACTTGGGAGGGACATGGCCAGGGTGGGCGTGGCCAGCTCGACATCACTCATGTCGGCGGTGCCTGTGGCGGCCCGAGCACTCTGCCAGCGAAAACAGGCTCCCAAGCTCCATTTTCAGCTGCGACAGCCTCCTGCAACCCTCTGCCAGCGAAAACAGAGCTTGGGAGGGCAGCCCTACCGAGCTCCATTTTCACCAGCAGAGGCACCACAGGCAAATTTGCTGTTTCCAGGGCAGCCCCGCAGACCAGATCTAAGCACCCCGTGGACCGGATCCTGCTCGCGGGCCTTGAGTTTGACACCCCTGGATTAGTGTAATGCATTGTATATACTGTATTTGCTTTTTGAAGAAGATTTAGAAATTGCAATAAAAAACCAGCTGCTAGATTGCTAACTGAAATTTGATGATATATTATCCAAGGCTTGATGAGGGGACCACCTCTTAGCATTTCTACATATTTAATGATCCAAAGCCATGAAAAACTTTTTCTTCCTGAAAAGGGCTGGGAGCTAGTACATCATGCCTCATCATAATATAATTGTCTATATGACTGTATATACAGTGAGTTTTTAAAATGGATCTCTGAGTACCTCCACTTTCTTCTTCATAAGGGTGTTCTGTTTATGAAATGCTGCAGGTCATCCTTGGACCTATCAAGGAAGTGTTTTCAGTGCCAGGCAACGACTTAATTTTCCAAGACCTTTTAAATCTGGGTTTTCAGATGGCAGCCCCAAATCAATTTTGTCTGTACCCTGCAGCTAAGCAGGATCAGTGCTGATTATTGCTTGCATAGAAGACCAAACCACCAAGAAATGCCAGGTTTGGCTTCAGATTACTCTGAAAAATTGGAAACAAAGGGCCCTGAGAAAATGGCAATGGTTGGTTAATTCATATTTTTATGAAGAAAATTTAGAAAGATGGAGTTACTAGGAGACAAGCGTGACTTGAGGGCATCTTTAACTCATTTAAAGTTCTTGGGTACTTTCAAGATGTTATTGATTGAATTTAATTATTTTCTTGTATGGGATTACAAGTGTTGCGAGCCACACTTAATGTTTTGTTTAAGTAGAAGGATAAAAGTATTGCTAAGCAAGTAGGCTATTTAAGGGAGAGCCAGTTTGGTATAGGAGTTAAAGCATCAGGCTAGAAATCGGGAGACTGTAAGTTCTAGTCCCACCTTAGCCACAAAGCCAACTGGGTGACTTTGAGCCAGTCACTTTCTCTTAGCCTTAGAAAGGAGGCAATGGCAAACAACTTCTAGTGTCTGCCTAGACCAGTCCCTGTAATTGCAGGGACTTGTCTAGGCAGACACTAGAAGTTAATAATGATTCAGAGGCAAAAAAAAATCTGTATGTGGTATAAAATGTAATAGTACAAATACTGGTATGTTAATTATAGTCAAGATATCCCATAGAAAACTAATCAATATAAATATCGAAGATTTTACTACATGATATAACGGGGTGGGGGGTGGAATGGAACTGAAACCATAAATACCCCCACCCACTGAATTAAATAATTACAACTTTTGTTTATCACTGTCAAAATTTGGCTTTTTGCATATTTTTTCATAAGTAGATCTGTCCAGTATCATTTTAATTATAAGCTGAATTTGATTCTGATGAGCCCCTGTATAAAAATTTCAAACCATTGGAACATAACACACTGATTCTACCTTTTCACTATTGCAATAAAATCCTTTGCAGTAGATATTTTCTGAAATCTATGTTCAGCACATATGATGTTTAGATTCTAGTCTTAATAAAAATTATCCAATATTAAATATTGTTTGAGTCCTCAGGGAGTAGGGCGGCATATAAGAACACTAAAATAAATAAATAAAAATAAATATTTTAGGTTATTACTGTGTAGTGTATTTATGTGCAGCTATTGTTTGCTTTTTTTGTAAATTACAAAAGTCCTTAAGGGAGTATTTCCAATTCAGAATTATTGTGTCATCCTAGTCCTCAAATAATATCCTTTTTCGTGGAAAATTTTTATTCATTTACAAATAATAGGAAATAATAATAGCCGATTAATAGCAGTTTGGAATATTTTCTGGAATATATCCTATTGAATAATGCCCATTGATAAGTAAACACACCATTTCTTCATGGGTTATATTGTAATATGTCTGTTCATTTAATAAATAGAACACATGCAAAGGAATTGCTTTGAGGCAGGTTCATTTTAGCCAGTTGCCTTGTCTAGATACTTGCTTTGGAAGTAATTGAAACAGGTATTTTGAATCTTAATCTATGATAGTTTGTGATTCTTCAGTTCTCTAGAAGAAGAAAGAAATCCAAAGATGAAAACAGGAGGCTGTATTAGAGTTAGGCATGCTGCTTGATAGAATTTTTAATGTGATGCTTCTGGTGATACTCTACTATCTTCAATACAATACAAAGTTTATATTGGATTAATAGCATTTTACATTCACAATCTCTTCAGCTGTCATTCAACTAGAAAAACCATTGTTTAATCAGTGAGAAAAGTCTGATTCAGGAAATCCCTCTAGTACAGTGGTTCTCAACCTTCCTAATGCCGCGACCTGTGACCTGACCCCCCGCCCCCGCCGCAACCCACCCCGCCGCTGCGCCCGCCACCGCGACCCCTGCCCCGCCGCCATTTGGGTTCTTTTACCCTCTGCGCATGCACAAAGCGTTCTGCGCATGCGCAGATGGTAAAAGAACCCAAATGGCGGCGTCCGGGCGAAGTCTTCCGACCCCTGTGAAAGGGTCGTTCGACCCCCAAAGGGGTCACGACCCCCAGGTTGAGAACCACTGCTCTAGTAGCACTTTCTAAAGGCAAACTATATTTTGGCAGGAAGAGACCAGATCAAAAGAATTTAAGTCATTCAGTTACAAACTGGTACATTCCCTTGCTTTCTTGTCTCAGTGTACCAAATCATATAAAGAAATGCATTTTAAAAATTAGAATATATGGTTTTCTTTCTACAGAGTGGAAATAAAGTGTCCATATCTACGACACCTTTGGAGAACACATCAATCAAATTGGGACCAGCTCGGAAGGCCAGTTATAAATCGAAAATGGCTAGAAGGAACAAGAAAAACAAAACAAAAGACGGGCAGGAAAGGTCTGTAAAATTGAAGTAATTTATAACAATAATTGTCAGTATGGGTAAATAAATGTTATTTTTATGTTACAAAAGTTACATACTATCAAGAATGGATTATATCCGGAATTCCTTGAACTGTAGTTGTATGTTAGTGTGCTTTAATTTTCTACTCAGTTTCTTATTATTTCTTATATTTTATTAAAAATAACTCTTATTTATAACTTGATATAAATAATGAACTAATGACCCCTTATGGATCGCATTTGGTTTCTATGGAGATTCTCAGTCATTCAGGTCATGGTTGTCCCAAAGGCGCCTTTTAAAGAGACAACTGGACTTTCTGGTTTTTTCCTTTGAAGACGTTTTGCTTCTCATCCAAGAAGCTTCTTCAGCTGAAGAAGCTTCTTGGATGAGAAGCAAAACGTCTTCAAAGGAAAAAACCAGAAAGTCCAGTTGCCTCTTTAAAAGGCACCTTTGGGATCTCATTTGGTTGCTTCTCTTGCTAGTGATTACCTTTATTTTTTATTTTTCCAGTAAGAAGAAGAGCTCATTATTCAGGAAGATTACCAAGCAGGCCTCCCTGCTTCACACAAGTAGAAGTTTATCTTCCCTCAACCGTTCTCTATCATCTGGGGAAAGCGTTCCTGGTTCACCTACGCACAATCTCTCTCCTCGTTCTCCAACACAGGGTTACCGATCTACCCCTGAGCCTGCACATTTAGGTAAAAAAGGAATAGAAGGCAGAAGACTTGAATCAAATACTTTCAACTAAATGTGTTTTCTAAAACTGGAGGGTAGAGGGGGAATAAAGCATCCAAATTCTCATTTCTAAACAAGCAATGACAGCTGCAAGCCAATTGACAGTTTGTGGTGGGATCTTTAAGATCCCAGGAACACATAGCCTAAGCAACTAGTGAGGCTGGTTGCCAGGTGCAGGAAGAGTACTCAAACGAATTTATTAGTGTGAGAGTAATATATTAAGCTCTTAATATTTAAGAAGCATAAAATGTTAGATATCATGAAATACTATTTTAGGGTGATTTTTGCAACTTGTACTTTTAATTGCTATGCTGTCTTTTACTTTTTTTAAATACCCTATTCACTTTTTAATATAGACACTATCAATGTAACTTCCCCATTATGAGAGTGAGTGGATGCATTAAACAGTTAAAATTACAATATGTATATGAATAAACGATTCTACAAATAAGCTTCCTGGAGGAAAAGTTCTTTTGTACTCCAAAAGTTAGGATATAATGTAGAGTTTATAACCAACATAAATAAGTGGAAGAACTAGAATATGCAGCTGCTAATGAGTGTATTTCTCAAAAAGTATATTTAGTATGAGAAAAAGGAAAGACCTCCAAAAGACAACCAAGATATACTATAACATAATATTGAAGTGCAGTGCATTGATAAAGTATGGTTGATTGCACTTTTATTGTTTTGATTGCATTAGTCTTCATTTTTCTAAATTCAGCCTCACAATGCTTGTGATTTACCATTCTCCTCTTTTGATGTTCACAGTTGGTGGAAACTCTTCTCAGAGCAGTTCGCCTGGTTCCAGTGTTCCCAATTCTCCAGCTAGTTCAGGGCATATCAGGCCCAGTTCATTACATGGACTAGCCCCAAAACTTCAACGACAGTATCGATCTCCAAGACGTAAATCAGCTGGAAACATTCCTCTTTCCCCACTAGCTCATACGCCTTCACCCACTCCACAATCTACATCCCCTCAGCGTTCCCCTTCCCCTTTGCCAGGGCATTCAGTTGGCAGTTCAAGCATCATGCAATCTTTCCCTGTAAAGTTACATTCCTCCCCTCCTTTGGCCCGGCAGATTTCACGGCCGAAGAGTGCTGAACCACCAAGATCGCCACTGTTGAAAAGAGTCCAGTCAGCTGAGAAGCTGACCTCCTCCCTATCTTCCTCAGAAAAAAAGCTGCCCTCTTCACGTAAGCATAGTCTGGATATTCCCCATTCTGAATTCAAAAAGGACATGCTTCAGAGAGATCCGGGTCTCCAAAGTTGGCAGGAGTCAAAAAATGAAACATCTGGAGGTAAACTTGGGCCAGCAGAAAAAGGGACACTTCAAAAGCCTTCTTCCCGAAAACTTGGGGCCATTCGACAGGATAGAGTAGAAAGAAGAGAATCTCTACAGAAGCAGGAGGCCATTACAGAAGTAGACTCTTCTGAAGATGAAACTGACGAAGGGTCAGAAGATAGTCAAGATGGGAAAAGATTGGACAGGCCATCCTTCATGAGAGAACACCAATGTTGTAATCCTTTCACTGAGGATATGAAGCCTTGTTCCAGATTAGAAAGCAAAGATAGCATGGAAGACGATGCTTTTCTTCCGGAGGAACCAAAAATGGGCAATGTGCAGAGAGAGGTAAATCAGCCACAACAAAAAGATGTGGAAAGGGCATTGGTGACTGGCATAAATGAGTCCCAGTCTGAAATTTGTGCAATAGCTTCCTCTACAGGAAAACCTGAGGACTTTGAACCAATACAGTTAATATCAAAATGCAAGACAGCAATAGAATCAATACAAGGTAAGAATGTTGTTGTTCAACAGGGCACCTGTTTTAAAGATTCTGAAGATCCTAAGGAAATACAGATTATCCAAAAAAGTACAGATGGTCCAGAGCAGACGAAGTGCCTCCCAGTAAGATTCCGACAGTTTGGTCAAGGTGACTGTTCAGAAATAGCAGGTGGCAAAAATAATACAAAGGAATCCGCTTCTGAAGAAGCCACCTATCTGTTGTTTCATGACAAAATGCCTTTGTTAGCACTTTCTTCTTCTTCTTGCACAACTAACACAAGCTCTCTTCCATTAGTAAGCCAAATAGACTGCAAAGACGCACCTCAGAATTGGGAGTATCAACCCATGAAGGAGAATGCTAGTATTGAGAATCTGACAAACTTTGGCAAAGCTTTTGAACAAATGTCTCCTAAAGTCGAAGAACAAGTTTTGTCTTCTGTAGTGGGAATTTCAAAACACAAAAGTCACCCAAGTGATAAAAATCTAAGTTGTCCTACAGGCAGTATGTTTATGCTTGATGCCTCAATTGAAAGTGGAAAAACAGTTTGTCCCGCTCATTTGACTAGTGCAAGGAGTACTTTAAGTGCAGTGGGATTGAACATCCCCAGCTCAAGAAAGGCAGAAAAAGATAGAAAAGATAAAAGCCTGTTCAAACAAGGCTCAAAGGAGACACTACTGGAAGATCTGAATCCAGAATCAACCAAAACGTTCAATATAGGCGGCCTCATTAAAATTTGTGATTCTCACATTACATCAGAAAGTCCGCTTCCTTGGGAGTCAGAATGTCGGATAATACCCAAAAAGTCACAGCCTGGTATGTCAGATGCTTCTGAAATTTTGGAAGAGAGATGGCAACTACCTCTACTTGAAGTTCAAGCAGATGGAAATTGGAACATGAGGATTTCTTCTGGACCAGACGATAGTTTGAGTTCAAAAAAGGAGACTGCTCTAGTGCCGGGAAAAAACAGCGAGGCTGGAGGTCAGTCCCAAACAAAAGACTTCCTGCGGTCAAAAGCTGATGCTGTGAAAAAGAATATATCAGCATCTCCATTCAAAAACAAAGACAACGTTAGTTGAACTCAAATATAAATCAAGAAACCTATACATCTATTTTTTGTAGATTTGTGTTTCATATTCTCACCTTTTTCCATTGCAATTCTATTTTTGTACACAGCGTTTGCCATTCGAGCCCTCTTTACAGGGTATCTTTAAAGCAAAATCACCCTTTTCCTTTTAATTTGGAGCATCCCGTGCATTATCTTTTGAGTGTTTTTCTTCCCCCACCCCCTCAAAATGTCAGTTTGTTTTATTTACCATATAAGGCTGCTTGCTCGACAAGGATACATTTTGACACTAGCTCCAAGTGTTTGTCCTTATTTCCAGATTTTAATTTCCTTACATTGATAGGGATGAATAAATGCAATGTATGGATTCTTTTACAATTCTTAATGCCACTGCCCACCTTTTTTTCTTACATAGTTGTTATCTCCCACAACTATCTGTGGAGGAAGCTTTGTTAGCTAATGCAGTGGATTAGTATCTTTTTTAAAGGGGCTCACCTGAGCAATCTGTCAAAATAAATTTTGGGTTTTGGTTCTTATCTGTTTTTTTTCCGTTGCCTTAAAAATAGTATGACACTCCATCATTGGGGAATTTTTAATGCTAGTTGCCTTACCAATATTACCTTGCTCAGAGCAAGCAAATATTTAAAAAGAGGTACAAGGTACTTCCATTACTGTAGCTCTAAGTGTATTAGCAGCGCCCTAGCATAGACACTGCTGGAGACGGTGAACATCTGAGACCATCCCACCTTAACCTGTTGGTAGTTGGTAGCAGGAGGAGTTAACACTCAGCAGGAAAGTTCTGATTGGATGGGAACAATTGATAGGAAGGTACTGTGTTTATTGGTCAGGGAAGGGCAGAGATAAACCACTAAAAGCAAAGTAGCCCTTACAGCTTCAGTGAGTAACTATTCAGGAAAAATCTCCAGTATCATGCAAATGAACTATTTTTTAGTTGCTTCGTTTACCTACATTTCCAAAATGCCTATGCTTTCTTAGAATCCTTTTGATACTTTTTGAGAGTGCAACATTGTTTGGTGCTTTTTAAAAAATACCGTAATAATAATAAAGATAGCTAAAACTAGAACACTGCACTGATACTATATACTCAGTAAAGCAATAGAACATTTCAAGATTATTACTTATCATTTAAAGGCAAAGGTAGGTATTTCAACCCTCCCCTCCTGCAAAATACCTGTGAATTTAACTCATAGTCTCTTGTAACAGAATATATCTGTATGTGTGAACAGACAAAATTATTACTTTTATAGTCTGAAAGCGACATATGCTGAAGTGATCACATGGTGTATGAAATAATTCTCAAGGGCAAACCTTGTAGTTAATTATAAGATAGCTTCATTATTCTGCCATGTTGCAGATATCAACTCTCTTCCTGCACCATTTCTGTTTTCCAAATCAGTATTTACTTTTAAACTGGGAACATTTTACTCTTTAAACTCTATTAACTTCATCATCACATTTCAGATATCTTGTATCCTCCCCCCCCCTCCCCGCAATATTTAGTACCTAATTTTTTATCCTTGATTTCAGTTCTGGACCAACTTATTTTTGAGCTGGTATTATTTTAACATTAACCACTCTTAAGTGCATGATGTGTGCTTGAATGCGTGTAAAAGAAGAAACACCCTCTGTATGCGGCAGTGCTATAAAAATCCATTGACTTTTTCATATATTCACTTGAAGCTTCTGAATTTCTCCAATAATATTACTCATAATAATCTCATGAGATATGATTGTCTGCTCTATCCTGCCACTTATGCATATAACTAACCTTATGCAACTAACCTTCAGGCCTATCTTTTTTTTTAAATCACTCTTTGTGTTTTACAATCCTGTCACTTTGCTGCACTGCTCTCCAATAGACAAGTATATTTAAGAAAAAAGGGATTGTTGCTAATATGAGTTGATGACTTAGCCACTTAGAACTTGAATAATGTAAACAAAATTACAATTTACACTATATCAATTTGAGGCCTGGGTACGTTGTAGTATTAGTATACACAAAAACAGCCAAAGGATTTGCATCTCTGTTTAGCCTATATAGGCTAGCACATGTATGTATTATCACTTAGGTATTACCTTTTTGATATGCCTTTTTTTACTATAACCAGGAAACCTCTTAAAGGCTGCAGAAGTCTTTTTCTTTCACCACTACTTTTCCAGCTATGGCTCTATATTAATAACAGAGATAAAAAGAAAGGAAGTTCCATTTAGGCCCCATAGCAGAAAGAGAGGGGGGGATAGTGGTGGGCAATTGTGACAATCATGATGCCACAGAGGATAAAATTCAACATCTTAAAAGCACTTGGAAGAATCAAGCCTGTGGCATGTAATGGATGAATAGAAACTATTGAGGGAAAGAGATTCTATTTGTGATCCAGTTAAACCATTTGGTGATGACCTGGTTGGCCAAATTTCCATGTTTTATTAATATGATTTTAATAATTCTATTTTAGGCATAGGATATATGAAATAACCATCTTAATACACTGTCCGGTTCCTCTTTGTTTGGATATCTAAAGATAACTTTTTTTTCCCCTCAGCCAACCTTAAAAGTTTTCATATGCACCTGTTGTATTTGATAATACTTTACAGAATCCAAGATTACCAGATTGATATTTAGTGTAAATATTAGACTTTTAGCCTTGCTAAAAACCACTTCTGGGGAAGGATGCCTAAGGTTTTGTGGTAATGGTTATGCTACAAGAACGCTTGCCATACAACAGGGTACGAGGAATGACTTGTGAGTTTCTTTCCTCATTAGCACTGAATTAAGATGTGATTTGGAATTTTTTGTTTGTTATTTCCTGTGGGGGCAAGATACAGTCTTTCTCCAGTTCTGTCTTATGGACATGAAGGATAATGCCGTACTTCTAGTAGATGATTTTACAGCTCTGTGTGTGTTTACACTGTGTGTTGATTTTGGTTGTTTTGGAGGATGTGAACTCAGTTCCATGCTGAGTTGTGTTTTCAAGTTTGAAAATCTGACAAGCAGAGGGTGATGTGGAATAGAACTGTTTTAGAAACTTGAATAATTACCACATAATATAGGTGCAATAATTTTTATCCATGTTGTACCTGCATGTTGATGTTCAAATATTCTGAAATACACTTCATTTTTTACATAAACTCGTGTCCATCTCGTGACTGAATTACCTTTCTTCAGGTATTTTCCTGTAAAATATTGCAATAACATAACCATCACTACCTTGCGACCACTTTGACACAATTGATATTCACAGGCCAAGATTTGATCAACTGGTAAGTTACCACAATGTGTATACCAATTGTGTTTAGGTATCTCAGATTGATTTGGCCTTAATATGCAGCCATTCATGCTAAATGGTATTTATGATTTAGAGATAACATTTCTAAGGACAACCACTTCTATCAGCAGTTGCCAAATGCCAAAACCTTTTGCCTCTTTTTCCACAACATTATGAAGCAGATACCTTATTCTTCAAATATTCTTAACTTAGTTAATTCTTCTCTTTGTCAATTCTTTACCATATTCTTCGTGCTGCTGCTTTGCACATTCCATACTCCCAACTGCACAACTCATGATGGGATGAGAGAGAGCAGCTGATCATAAAGGAAAGGCAACCTTTAGATGGCAGCTAAAACAAGAAAGAATTACATTCATTGTGTGCTGTCATTTGGTGGTTGTCCAGACTTGTGCACCCATCTCTCGTAACTTGTGTTAAACCATTTTGTCACATCTTTTAGTTTATTGATGCCAAAGTGATGCTAACCCATGAAATGGGCCTGTTGTTAATCATGAGATTGTGGAAATAGAGATACTAATACTGCTTGGATCAGCTACAGCATTTCAAACAATATCTGACCATTGAAAAGCCCCACTAAACGCAATGGATACGAGTGATAGGATGAAATAACAGCGACAGCAGGAACATGAGAGAAGCCCAACCCATTTCTCACTTTGACATCAGTTGCTTTCCTGCTGTGATGACTGGGATCACAGCCACAGTTTCTCAGGAGTGCCCCATAGCCTAAATGGCTGCTGTGTGAAGTAGCCCTTATTTTTCCAAATAAACTAACAATTTAGTGCTGTTGGCACACAGTGATGTCCAAAACATTGTGCTTTCTGACCAGCCAATTTTTTACCAGAAACTGTGAAGCAACTTTTTTCCTCCTTTGGCTGTGGAAAAGGAGCATCTTCATAGTACCTTTAATTTTAAACATAGTCCCATTATCTGCTTGCAAGATTAGAGTCCATATCAAGTCTAATGATATTTGTACTCCAGGATTTAGACAAACTATCACTGCCTCTTCAGAAATCATTCTGTAGAAACAGAGTTGGACCCCTGGTTCATTCAGCTTGATGGGTTCCCCCCGCAAAAAAAAATTAGGGGGTGATGGTATCAAGAAAACAAGTCGTCTCCATTCCACTAGCATTGGGGGATGGGGATAGACTGTAGAGCAGCGTTTCCCAACCTAGGCAACTTGAAGATGTCTGGACTTCAACTCCCAGAATTCCGCAGCCAGCGAATCGCTGGCTGGGGAATTCTGGGAGTTGAAGTCCAGACATCTTCAAGTTGTCAAGGTTGGGAAACACTGCTATAGAGGAAACAGGACATTGGGGGGGGGGGAAATCAAGAATTTCACTCATCCTAAATAAAAGTAGGTACCATAAGGAGTTTTGTTTACTTGTTTACTTTCAAGAGTCTCAGCAACATTTTGCAGCAAATTGTGGCAGCTGTGGCAGAATGATCATGAATGTTAAAATCCCTGTTGCAGGTTTTCACGGTAATCCTGACTTGGACTTCTGGAAATGCATGTTCTTTTGTGTTTAGATGGCTATTATAAGTATCTCCCCTCCCATTTGAAAAAAAATATTCGTGTTTCAATAAATGTTAAACCTCTTCATCAAAGATTATTCAAACTTTCCCTCCCTCTCCCATTTTTGGATATTGACCTGAGAGTTTGAAGAAATCCCAGTTCTTATTTTATTTTTGTAATGCCATCGAATACCTAACGGTTCTGAAAATTTGCGATTTTCCAGGTTATGGGTTACAGAAGGCAGAGCTACATGCAAAACTACATGCAAAGAGATAATGCTGAATCAGAGTAATAGGCCACTAATCCAGCCTTGAATTAATACACCCAAGCTTTGTGTTCCTGGTAGATGGTTTGAGGTGGGGGGAAGAAAGGAATCGGATCCACTACTTTAAATGTGACATTTCATGAAATGTGTGCATTAAAGCAATTAGCAAGCTGACAGCATTTGCAACAGCAAATGCAAGAGCAGTGGTGGAAGTTGAGCAGGGGTGGGTTCCACTTACCTTCCCCACTGGTTCGCATCGCGATGTTTTGCGCGCGCGTCCCCTCGTGCGATTTGGCTTCCGCACATGCTCAGTAGCTGGAATCAGCCCGAAACACAGCTGAGGAGCTGATCAGCTGTGCTTCGGGCGAAGAAATAAAGGTTAGTATTAACCCGGGGGCCGGTGGGAGGGCCCTTTTTCAAGCAGCTGAACAAAAAAAAAAAAAAGATGGCGCGCACGGACCATCACCGGCCGATCCAGTTAAGTGACATCACCAGCGTGTCGCTACCAGTTCGGGTGATCCGGTCGGAACCAGGAGGAACCCACCCCTGAAGTTGAGAACTACTGAGAATTGTGTTTTAAGATGAGCGGCCATACAGATCTTTTAAACAAACAAAACAAATGGCAACTACACTACAATGCACAGGGAGAGGTCCTCAGATGTTCGAATAAGAAAAACAACATGAAACTACTGTTATTGCTGCTGAAAATCAAGTATCATTGGTTGTTTAAAGAGACTTACAGGAAGACCTTTGATAATTTCGAAGTAACAGAGAAGTATTCTTATTTAATATGAGGTTATTTCATGTATTTTTCTAGACCTGTGGGCTGATTTGAGGACAACACTGGCTATGTTTGTTTATCTGCCACTTTCACATTTGGGGACTGGCTGATTTTGACTCACATTTACACCGTGTGGCCAGGAAAGACAGTAAAATGGAACATAGACAGCAGTAAGCAACCTGATGCCACAGATCTCATGAGCCCATCTCAGATGGTGGTGCAGCCCCATAGTCAGATATTTTATATTTAATATAATCACTCCTGCTTTTACCCAAATTATACCTTCAAGGCTTAGAAAGGGCATGCATTGACTTGGGTTTATGTTCTTAAGATTTAATTTCTAAAACATACATTATGATGGAAAGACATTAAACAGCTGCAACCAATTCATTTTTTGGCTGAGTACGATGAAAATTCCAGGGTAGGTTGACCATTAGTGGATCTCTATCCTGTCAGATTTTTAGCTGGATATCTTCAAAACCTGCACCACAATAATCTTTTAAAATTATTCTGTCTATGTTAAATACTTGCATAATATAGCCCAGATGTTAATTCTGGATATATAGATGTTGATACTTCAAATTGCAGTAGGCCAGCTTCCCATTTAATTTTTATGATTAAATTCTTTAAAAATGAGCAGTAAGGAGTCTTGTAGTTACCAACGGTGATCTTCAGGAGCACCACACTGACCATCCTTATACCAAGTGCTGTGTATAACCACATTCATTTTGCAAATACATTAATGATTTAAAAGCCTGCATGATCCATGAGACATTTAAATTTTTCACAGGACCAAGTATTTTTGACCAGCCTTTGAAATATTATACTAAAAACTGCAATCTGGGAGACGATATGCAGATGGCAAATACAGGTAGTCCTCAATTTAACGTCACCATTTGTTTAACAACCATTTGAACTTAAGACACTGCTAAAAATGGTGACATATGATTGGTCTTTGCACTTGTGATTATTGCAGTATATGTGATCAAAATTTGGGCAGTTGGCAATCAGCTTGTATTTATGATGGTTGAAGTGTTCTGGGTCACGTGATTATCTGTAACCTTCTTGGGGGTTTCTGACAAACAAAATCAATGGGGGAAGCCAGATTTGTTTAATGGCCATGCAATTCACTTAATGACCGCAGTAGTTCATTTAATGAGTGCAACAAAAAGGTGCTAAAATGGCACATGACATCTTTTTAAAAAAGATATTCTTTTGTTTTTAAAATAGCGACATAAAGAAAAAAAGCAAAAACAAAGAAAAATATATTATCAAAGAAAAAAGCATTTTAAAAAGTAATTTTAAAAGGTATCATTTTATACACGCACACGCGCGCACGCACACACACAAGGATGTATTAGAATTTAGGATATATTTGAATAACTGAATATATATATATATAGATATTCAATAGATCTCTCTCTCTCTCTCCCTCTCCCTCTCTCTCTCTCTCTCTCTCTCTCTCTCTCTCTCTCTCTCTCTCTCTCTCTCTCTCTCTCTCTCTCTCTCTCTCTCTCTCTCTCTATATATATATATATATAGAGAGAGAGAGAGAGAGAGAGAGATCTATTGAATATCTATATATATATATTCAGTTATTCAAATATATCCTAAATTCTAATACATCCTTGTGTGTGTGCGTGCGCGCGTGTGCGTGTATATATATATATATATATATATATATATATATATATATATATATATATAGAGAGAGAGAGAGAGAGAGAGAGAGAGAGAGAGAGAGAGAGAGAGAGAGAGAGAGAGAGAGAGAGAGAGAGAGAGAGAGAGAGAGAGAGAGAGAGAGAGAGAGAGAGAGATTCAAATACATCCTAAATTTGTAATACATTTAAATAATTCACTTTTAACATATTTTGTATAAGTCCCATCATTCATTATTTTTATCCATACAAAGTCTACATCTATAGGCTATCCATCACAGTTGACAAGCACCATCAGGTCCTCAATCCACTGAATGAAAGGGGCCATACATTTATCTTTCTAATGTGGCAATATCAGTCCTAAGGTCACAGAAAATCAATTTATGTTGTCCACTTGTCAAATTCCAAGTACTAGATTTGTACTACAATATCCTTTACTACTTTTGGAAGAAACTAATGAATTATATAAATATGATGATAATATTCTTTTGAATTACCTATCTAGTACTTCAAAATCAGATATGATTCAATTAGTGACCACATTGTTTAAGGATGGAAGTTCCAGTCTATGTTGCGATAAGTCAAAGATTATCTGTATGAAATAAGTGCACTGAGAAGGATGCCCTGGTCATGTGCCTAAACTTCATGGCTAAGTTGAAGTTAGAAATATTTTTCGACCCAGTTTGGGTTTTCACAGAAGAATCTTGTTGCACAAAGTGTTCCTGAAAATGGCTTTAATGGATAGATCCTTGTGTGGACGTTTTCCAGACATCAGAAATAATACAAGAGACTAATGTGGATCTGTAAGATCTCTGCCATCTTTATGTGCTGTTATATGTATGATTGTAATCAGTGATGGGTTCTAAATCCCATCGCTACCGGTTTGCGCTCGCGTGCATGCGCAGAAGCGTCTGGGGCAGGTGGGCGGAGCCTCCTGCCACCGCTACCACTTCGTAGAACCGTACCGTGCCGGTAGCAACCCACCGCTGATTGTAATACTGAAAAAGTAAAATAACTTAACCTGCAATCAAATCATTAACTGTAATAAAAGGAACAATTCTCTATCCTTGCAGAAGAGGGCAGCATTGTCTCATGGAAGTAAGAGTTAACATTACAAGATTTAAAATCCAGCTGGGCCATTTCATTTATTAAGCCTAACAAAAATGCCACAAAAAAGTGTTCAAACTTAAAGAGTTTTGCAGAACTTGTTTGTTCCGGGAACAAAAAGCATGCATTGGTTTAGTCCTCCTAAAAAAAAATAAGTTATTTTCACCTCCATCCTCTAGATTTTCAACCACCTGATGAAACACTGCAAACTCTGGAAGTCTATTCAGGAAAATCTGGAACATACAAGAGTGAAGAAACCTTTTTTTTAAAAAAGTAGTTTATATATGATTTACTAAATTATATAGCCACATGCAAAAATGAGCCTTCTTGGAAATATCATCCTTTTGTTAGGGAGATACAGAATCTCAGAAAGAAAATAAGGATAAGGGGGGAAATGTAAGAAAGATTTTAACCCCTGCCATTTTGAGCTCTGCCCTTTCCACTACTTCGTTGTCATTTGGTGTGCAATGGTTCATACTTGAAGGAATGCAATCTTAAGAGAAGAAAAGGTTGCCAACACCCTATTTTATGTGTAGGCTAATCTAAAATAGTAATAGAAATAGCATTTAGACTTATATACCGCTTCATAGTGCTTTATGGCCCTCTCTAAGCGGTTTACAGTCAGCATATTGCTCCCAACAATCTGGGTCCTTATTTTACTCACCTCGGAAGGATGGAAGGCTGAGTCAACCTTGAGCCAGTGAGGATTGAACTCTGGCAGTGGGCAGAATTAGCCTGCAGTACTGCATTCTAACCACTGTGCCACCATGGCTCCTAATCATAAGCAGATAGCCATGCTTATTTTTAGAAGCATAGTTCCACAAATAATTAAGAAATCCTGGAGGGGGGGAACCCTGCTACTTGATTCTTTTATTTCTCTGTCTTACTTGAAACAACTTACTTTAAATGATCTGGTTCTCCAATGGGGATTTTTGTAAATACAGGTAATCCTCGACTTACAACAGTTGGTTTAATGACCATTCGAAGTTACAATGGCACTGAAAAAAGTGACCTACGACTGTTTTTATTTATTTATTTATTTATTTAAATTTAAATAAATTTGTATGCCGCCCAGTCACAGGGGCTTACACTTACAACGGTTGCAGCATCCCCATGGTCACATGATCAAAATTCAAATGCTTGGCAACTGGTTCATATTTATGACGGTTGCAGTCACAATGTGATTACCTTTTGCAAGCTTCAATCTGCGGCAATTCAATCTGCTGCTGGGCTTCAGAAGCAGAGATAAAGGTCAGTATAACCCAGGGGCGGGCAGGTGGGGGGGGGGCGGGCCCACTTTCACAGACACAGAGAACCAATTCTTTCTCGGCTTGGAGTCATCACTACCAAACCAAACCGGCAGCAACCCACCACTCCTCCCTACCCCTAGGGCAGTGATGGCAAACTTTTTTTCCCTCGGGTGCCGAAAGCGCGTGCACGTGTGCTATCACGCACGTGCGAGTGCCCACATCCGTAATTCAATGCCTGGGGAGGGCGAAAACTGCCTCCCCTACCCCCGCAGAGGTCCTCCGGAGGCCGGAAATGGCCCGTTTCCCGACTTCTGGTGGGCCCAGTAGGCCCATTTTTCACCCTCCCCAGGCTCCAGATGCTTCCATGGAGCATGGGGAGGGTGAAAACGCCCCCCAGAGGCCCTCCAGAAGTCTAAAATGCCCTCCCAGAGCCTCCACCTGAGTGAAAAATCAGCTGTCCGATGCGCACATCCGCGCTGGAGCTGAGCTAGGGCAACGGCTCGTGTGCCGGCAGATATGGCTCCGCGTGCCACCTGTGGCACGCGTGCCATAGGTTCGCCATCACTGCCCTAGGGTTACCTGCTGCAGTGCTGCATGGTTGAAACACCTGGGTCCAGCCATCTTGCAGTAGAGTTTGAAATGGCCCTTAATAGTGCAAGAATGGTGCCTCTTCTCCAGTCTTTCTGTGAAGCAAAAAAACTGATCGCAAAAACCCTATTTATTTATTTTATTTTATTTATTTTGTTTGTCAAACATGTACAAGGTAGCAGGTATTTTTATAAACATAACATCAGCAAAGTAAGTACAGATAAATGAGGACAATAGGACAGTAAGACAGGGACGGTAGGCACAGTGGTGCGCTAATGCACGCCCCTTACAGACCTCTTAGAAATGGGGAGAGGTTGACTGTAGGCAGTCTAAGGTTAAAGTTTTTGGGGTTTGGGGAAGAAACCACAGAGTCAGGTAGTGCATTCCAGGCATTGATCACTCTGTTGCTGAAGTCGTATTTTCTGCAGTCAAGTTTGGAGCGGTTTACATTAAGTTTGTATCTATTGTGTGCTCGTGTATTGCTGCGGTTGAAGCTGAAGTAGTCATTGACAGGTAGGACATTGTGGTAGATGATTTTATAAACTACATTTAGATCGAAGGCGACGTAGTTCTAAATTGTCTAATCCCAAAATTTCAAGTCTGGTGGAATAAAGTATTCTGTTGCGAGCAGTGGAGTATGTAGCAACTGGCATCAGGAGACCTTTCTCATTCCTCCTTTCTCCTCCCTGGCAATCTGCGGACAGAACCCTCTTCTGTTTCATTGCCAAAGCCCCGGGGTCTACCATGACATCAACACCCCTGTCCTCATCTATTCTTTTGGCTCTCCTCCAGAAGAAGGGTTCTTGAGTGCTGACATGTTGAAGCACCCTGAGGGGGAAAAGATTGCCACAACCCCAATGCAAAATGTCTCACTCTTGGGTAGGGGAAGATATGGCTGGGGATCAGGGGCGGCTTCCTAATTTTTTTACTACCACTCTGTGGGCGTGGCTTATTTTGTGGGTGTTGCTTGCCAGCCATGTGACTGGGTGGGCGTGGCTTGCCGGCCATGTGACTGGGTGGGCGTGGCTTCTCAGATTGCTGAAGGGAGGGGAACTGAGATAAGTCCTGCCGCCCATTCCCCCTCCCCTCAGCAGCTCGAGAAGCCTCAAACATGCGAAAATGCCTAGGATCATCACCGCACATTCATGGCTTCTCGGACTGCTGAAGGGAGGGGAATGGAGATAGCTCCTGCCGCCCGTTCTTTCAGCATCTCACATGCTCCTTCAGCCATCCTCCCCTGCTTGGACTCACTGTGGGGTAGGAAGGCAGCGCATGCGCAGTGCCAGAAGCTCGGCTTCTGGGCATGCGCAGAAGAATTTTTTTTTAAAAAAATTAATTTTTTTTTAATGGCGGCGCCCAAGCACCAGCAACCGACCGCACCGGTACTGTGACGTCACCAGCGGGCCGCTACCGGTGCTATAGAGTGGACCGCACCTGTAGGAACCCACCACTGCTGGGGATGTTGCTGTGTTGCATTTGGACCTTCGGTTTCCACAAGTTTACCAAAGCAATTACAGATGCAATCAGATTAATAATTAACATGAAAATTCACCCCCACCCCTCTTCCAAACCACCAGTTGAAGCCGGTTTTGAAAACAAATGATTGCAAGAAAACCGGTTTTTATTCCCAAGTGGTCAGGAAGTGTTCTACCTCCTCGTTTTTCTTTCCCTTAGTTGCTACATTTAAAAATAAATAAAAAAAGTATCAGGCAAAATATTCTAAAGAATCGTGCATATATTGATTCCTCGCATTGTGAAATGAAAGATTTTTGCCTTTAGGCACAGATTAATAATGAGATGGATAACACACAGGGGGCAAAATCCCTTGGTGCAACTTATTTTCATAACTTTCATTTATTTCTCCTGTAAGTGATTAATTTTTCAAGCAGCAGGGGAAAAAAAGGAACGGTTGGGGTCTCTTAGTGATGGATCCAACCTAGACTTAATTGGAGAGAGCAACAGATGTAAATGCTTCAGGGAGGCGAAGAGGAATCTGTGGGCCAAAGAGAAGCGTGAACAAAGCTTAGCAACTCCTTTCTTAGAAACTGAATTTCTGCAAAGTGGAATAAATGTTGGATTCAGCAAATAAACAAGTCACACTTCCCCTTCTTATTTCCTGTCAAAGAAGTAGCTCATGCATCTTGCATAAGGTTACCAGTTATCTGAACAGATCAAGGAGGATGCAGACAATTGAAAAGGAGGACAAATGGGGAGGGGAGAAGTATGACACGCTAACTGTTTAATTTTCTTGGCTTCTGTGACAAAAATTACAGCAAAAACCTACAGGTATAGAATAGAATAGAATAGAATAGAATAGAATAGAATAGAATAGAATAGAATAGAATAGAATAGAATAGAATAGAATAACAGAGTTGGAAGGGACCTTGGAGGTCTTCTAGTCCAACCCCCTGCTTAGGCAGGAAACCCTACACTACTTCAGACAAATGGTTATCCAACATCTTCTTAAAAACTTCCAGTGTTGGAGCATTCACAACTTCTGGAGGCAAGCTGTTCCACTGATTAATTGTTCTAACTGTCAGGAAATTTCTCCTTAGTTCTAAGTTGCTTCTCTCCTTGTTTAGTTTCCACCCATTGCTTCTTGTTCTACCCTCAGGTGCTTTGGAGAATAGTTTGACTCCCTCTTCTTTGTGGCAACCCCTGAGATATTGGAACACTGCTATCATGTCTCCCCTGATCCTTCTTTTCATTTAACTAGACATACCCAGTTCCTGCAACCGTTCTTCATATGTTTTAGCCTCCAGTCTCCTAATCATCTTTGTTGCTCTTCTCTGTACTCTTTCTGGAGTCTCAACATCTTTTTTACATCGTGGCGACCAAAACTGAATGCAGTATTCCAAGTGTGGCCTTACCAAGGCATTAAAAAGTAGTATTAACACTTCAAGTGATCTTGATTCTATCCCTCTGTTAATGCAGTATATGAAATTACTTTTTAAAAAATGTATCAGAAAGATTGTTTTTTCAATCAAAAGTTTTTTTCTACAAATCTTCATTTTCAAGAACATGGTAAAGGTAAAGTTTTCCCCTATCCAGTCATGTCCAACTATAGGGGGCGCTGTTCATCTCCATTTCTTAGCTGAGGAAGCCAGCATTGTTACAAAGACACATCCATGGCCATTTGGCCAGCATGACTATACATCGAAGTGCACGGAAGGTTGTTACCTTCCCACTTAAGTGGTACCTATTCATCTACTTGCATTTGCATGCTTTCGAACTGGTAGGAGCAGGAGCTGAAGCAGAGTAACGGGAGCTCACCCTGTTGCGTAATGCTTGGGTCTTGAACCAGGGTTATCAGCTTTCCAGCTGACAAGCTCAGCGTCTTTATCCGCTGAGCCGTCGCACCCCATAAGACAGTGATGGCGAACCTTTTTTGGTTCGAGTGCCAAAAAGGGGGGGGGAATGCGGGGATCACATGTGTGCGTGCCCACACTCATAATTCCATGCACCCCCGCACATGCACGCATGACCGCCCTGCTCCCAGCATGCAATGGCACGCCCATTTTTCGCTCTCCCCAGGCTCCAGAGCCTTTCTAGGAGCCTGGGGAGGGCGAAAAAGGCCTTCCCCACCCCCTCTGGAGGCTGGAAACAGCCTGTTTCCCGACTCCTAGTGGGCCCAGAAGGCCCGAAAATCAGCCAGCTGGTGCACACATGCACGCCGGACCTGAGCTCACATGCCCACCGATATGGCTCCGCGTGCCACTTGTGGCACCCGTGCCATAGGTTCGCCATCACGGCCATAAGAGATAAGATAGAATCAACAATGTGCTTTTCAAATTTCACCATAGAAACATACGATGAGACATGTGATCTATAGACTACAATTATCATAGATTTGAAAGGGCTGTCTTGAGGCTGATTGCTAGAATCAAGAAATAAATATCGTAAATCTAGGTTGTCAGGGCTGTCAATGGACGAAGGAAGGAAAGAAAGGACCAGACAATTTACAAAGTTGCAATGCCCAAAGCTTGAATGCCTTCTGTTGTGAAAACAGTCCACAAACGAAACAAAAAACAAGATACTCAAAAAACTGGGTAATATTTGATTTTAAGCTGATTCTTGCCAGATTGAGGACATGAGGATAGAAAGGAGACACGTCCTCCTTTTGCTGCATGTCTGGTAACCCTAATATGTCTTCCATTCAAATCTTTAGTTATTTTACATTTATTCACATCCTCTTTGGAATGTGTACAGTATTCTTTTCTTTTCGCGTTCCTTCAAGCGATAACCAAATGTCCAAGAGTGAGGCAACAACATGCCATAAGCATTTGTTTTCATCTCTCTGGTGTGATGGGGACTTAACTGATTACCTCTGGCAGATTTCAGGCACCACTTCAAACTTCTGTCACTCTGAGTTTTTTGAAGTGGGCCCTGAATGCCACAGCAGCAGCTCCCTGCACCTGGCAGAAAAGACATATAATTACCAGTTGAGTAATTAGGACTGATGGCAGAGTCCTCAGCTGTGGCCCCCTTTCCATTATCCTTTTGATAACAGCGGGATGCCATTCACATCATTCCAAGATCCTTGTTCTAAATGGAATGAAGGGAAACTTAAGTGATGGGTCCCAAGTGATAGCTTAGGAGGTGAGTTTCCATGAGTTATGAATCACAGACAGAAGGTGTGAGGTCATGGGCCAAAAACTATTGACTGTATCCAACTCTTTCCATGTTGCTCTATAACTGTCTGGTTTGGCACTGCAACCAAACAAGACAAACATGAACTTCAACGGATAGCTAGAACTGCAGAAAAAACAATTGCTATCAACCTGCCTTCCATTGAGGACCTGTATACTGCACGAGCCAGAAAGAGGGCAGTGAAAATATCTACAGACCTCCTCACACCCTAGACATAAACTGTTTCAACTTCAACCCTCAAGATGACGCTGGTCATTGCATGCCAGAACAACTAGACACAAGGACAGTTTTTCCCCCTGATGCCATCACTCTGCTAAACAACTAATTCGCACAACACTGTCAAACTATCCAGTAAGGCTGTATTCTTCTTCTTCTTCTCATCTTTCCTATTACCTATCTCCTTATCTTCTTATGACTATAACTTTGTTGCTTGTATCTTATGATTTATATTGTTTTATTTAGTATCCTAGTATGATTTATGTTGATTGCTTATTAGTATCCTATGACTATCACCAAGTATTGTATCTTATAAATTATGATAAATGTATTTTTATGATGACTATGATGATGAGTTATCACTTGTTGCTTGTACGTACACTGAGAGCTTATGCACTAGAGACAAATTCTTTGTGTGTCCAATCACACTTGGCCAATAAAGAATTCTATTCTAAAATGTAGTCATGCTACATGGCTAGTATGAAATGCAGTGCATTATTCAGTGATTTGACTGAGTTTTGCAACTGGTGTCTTCCAGATGCATGGAACAGCAACCCCTGGAATTCTGGGGGTTGGCACAGAATACATTTGGAGAGCACCAGGTTATTAGATTCTTCCCATCATTATGGATTTCAACTGGCTATCAGAACGTGGGGCAGGGGGCGCACAAGATACACAAAAGAAGAAAGATACCTAATTTTACATATAACTACAGCAGCTAGATTAACCTATGCCCAGAATTGGAAATCAGAACACGTACCTACCTCCTCGATGGTGCTTAGAAAAATACTCGATTGTGCAGAAATGTGCAAATTGACGATGGAGATTCATGGAAAAGACGACACAGATTTTTACGAAATATGGAATAAGATGTACAATTGGATTAAACAAAATCCAAAATTAAAAATTTGGCTATAAGGATGAAGATGTATTGAGAAATATCCATAAATGTTCACAATCCTTCTTTATAAGTTGAAAACAGACTACGGATGATATTCACCGACAAGTATGATATGGAGAATTTTAAACGTACATATAGTTATAGATATGAAACAAATATCTTGATAACGCTGTAAATGTATTGGATTATTTCTTGTTGTTGTTTGTATATATTTGTATTTGTTTGTGTTAGTTGTGTGTGTGTTTTGTTTGTGGTCTTTTTAAATGTAAAAATTTAATAAAGATTATTTTTACCAAAAAAAGAAAAAGAAATTTTTGACAGTGCTGTGAAAGAAGTAGGAAATTCCTGTCTATGGAGACTCTTAGTCATCCAGGTTATGGTTGTCCCAAAAGTGCTTTTTCAAAAGGCAACTGGACTTCGTTTTTTCCTTGAATGTATTTTGCTTCTCATCTAAGAAGCTTCAGGGGGCAGAGATGAAGAAGCTTCTTGGATGAGAAGTGAAACATCTTCAAGGAAAAAATAAAGTCCAGTTACCTTTTGAAAAAGCACTTTTGGGACAAGTAGGAGATTCCTTTCTTGGGGACCAAAAGCCAGACATAGAAGCTACAGTATATCGGGGGATGACTTGGCTGCATTAAAAATTCAGACAAGCTTTTAAACTCTGAAAGTTGAATGATTCCTTTCTAAAACTAAACATGTAAGACATATACTGTATCTTTTTTATTTAAAAAATCAGAACTTCTGTTCTTTCTTCTGAAAACAATGCTTCCCAAACTTTAGGAATCTGGGAGTTGAAGCCTACATATCTGAAAGTTACCAAGGTTGGGAAATATGATGTCAAAGAATAGCCTATGTGAATTCATTGGAATTAGTGACAAAATAAAGATTCTGCATATGTCCAGAGACACTTTTTACTTATATTAACCATGAGCCAGAGCAAAGATCTGACAGTCAACTAATAATGGCCCAAGGCACATTGGAGATCTGATTTAAATTATACCCTGTTTGTGGAAACATTAAAATCAGTAGATGATACGGTATTTACTAATCCAGTATTCAGTGAAAAGAAACTTAGTTGACAACTGTATTTGAAAACAACTCCTGTTTTCCAAAAGGTGCCCATTTTTAAAAAAGTTATCACACATACAAACTTCAACTTCAACCACAACAATACACGAGCACACAATAGATACAAACTTATGATAAACCTCAAAACTTGATTGCAGAAAATACAACTTTCTGCAGCAACAGAGTTGTCAATGTCTGGAATGCACTACCTGACTGTGGTTTCTTCCCCAAACCCCCAAAACTTTAACCTTAGACTGTCTACTGTTGACCTCACCCCATTCCTAAGAGGTCTTTAAGGGGCGTGCATAAGCGCACCGGCGTGCCTACCGTCCCTGTCCTAATATTGCCTTTTATTCATATCCATTTCATGTATTCATAATCATGTTTATACTTATAGCTGTTGCTTGATGAAAATAAAAAAGAAAATAAATAAATAAAAATCATTATTTACAGCATACACAGAAAGTGTTTTTAAAAAAAGGTTTTTACCCCAAATCGCTGGTCTTTCACCAACAGGCAGATACATTGTTTGTTTTTTTAAACTCAGGCAGTCTTGCTTTGCAGCTGGGTTTAACGGATTGATAAATTCCAGCACAATATAGTAATCAAATGGCTGCGTCTTCCTCTAAAACCACCCTTTAGTGCAAGATGGCAGCACTAGCCAGATTCTGCTGGGAAAGGAGAAAGGTGACCAAGACTTTGAACTCTTGCTGACCTCCGTAGCTTTGTTGGGTTTATTATATTTCATTTTTATTATTTTAGAGAGCATGCAACTTAAATGTGACAGCAGAAATGATATCTTCAAGATCTAAATTATCCATCAAAGGAATAGGTGACGTGTGTGTGTGTGTGTGTGTGTGTGTGTGTGTGTGTGTGTGTGTGTGTGTATTCTTTCTAAATTGTAGTTTGAAAAGGAGAGGGAAAGTTGCTACAAATTGCTCAAATCATCAGAGGGGAAGAGGACATAGAACAGGGATGTCAGACTGGTGGCCCCGGGACGGATGCGTCACGCACAGACCACGCCCACCCCAGCTCCGCAAATGGGAAAAATGTCGTGAAACGTTACGTGTCGGCAACATGACGCTGCAAGTTTTTACACCCGTAACATAGAACCTCTGCTGAGTGTCCACTCTCTTCTGTCTATATTTAAAGAAAATATTACAAAGATTTTATTTTTTTCCATTGCAATCATTCAAAATAAATTATTCTCAGTAATATTACCCACGCTCCTGCGTAGGGAAGCAAGCAATGTGCAACAATGGTTTTGGCCAAATTTCGAAGGAGCAAAGGAAAATAATTTTTAAAAAACTTAAGCACCATGACCAAATCCTTCACCCACACCGTAAGGCAAAAGTACACATAGGATGTACCACTCATCTAAGAGGATGACAAGTAGTTATAACTCTCCTCTTGTAAAACTTATCATTTAAATCACAAAAGAGGCCTTGGCTAAATCATACATGGCAGTGTGCCAGTTCTGAAGGGCTTTTGACCCTCTTTCTCAATGACTTCTCTTTCCATGAAGAATGTGGGGCCTCTGGAGTTCAGCAGCATACTCGGAGCCTGCAGCTGGTAAACAAGATGACCAGATTTGGAACTTGTTCGAAACAATATATGATGCCCTATCTCTTTTCAAAGCTCTGCTCCTTTTATTGAACATCATTGGCCGGTGTAGTTTTTCTCTCTACCTCAAGACAACTTTCAAAACTCAGTCTGCTTCTGTTGGGGAAGGAGGGAGGTGACTAAGACTGTTGACCTCTTGCTGACATGCCTAGCATTTCCAGCCCATCCCTGTACTGCCTTTTTTTGGCAAAGAGTTGGGCAGCTCCAGTTTCCCCACATCCCACAGAAAGTGTCCACCCTTCCTTTACTTCTTTCACTTTCTATTTGCTCTACTTATTCTTGCCAAATGTTACAGTAGGAGGGGGGAACCCCCCCCCCACGGTGGGTGGCTACGTGTATGTTTTTTGGCATTCCAGGGCCGCTGAGAAAGAGCTGACTGGCAGAAACTTTTGAAATACAGGAATCATGGAAACTCTCTCTGGATCAGGGGTGGGTTCTAACTTACCTCGCTGCCGGTTCACTTCCTCCCACTCAAAGTGGCTGCGCACGCACTGCGTGCCACGTGGCCGTGCAGCACGGGCACGTGCACATGCGCAGTGCTGAAAACTCAGCTTCTGCGCATGTGCAGAAGCAAAAACAAGCAAAAAAATGGCAAAAAAGGCTGAAAACAAGATGGCGGCGCATGCGCAGTGCCAAAAACTCCGCTTCTGCGCATGCGCAGAAGTAAAAACCAAAAGAAAAGAAAAAAAGATGGCAGCGTCCACAGACCGGCACCGACAGAACCGGCTCTGTGACGTCACCACTGGCTTACTACCGGTTCTATAGAGCCTGTGCAAACCGGGAGGAACCCACCTTTGCTGTGGATCCTTGGCCTTTTGGTCTGAGCAGGGTGGCTTCTTTTTAGTACTTCACATGGCAGCATTGGTACATGGTACCGAAAACCTAGCTGGTTTCGAGGAAAATCCATTATACAGTAAAGCAAGAGAGTAAAGCAAGAGAGCCCAATCCATAGAAAGTGTTGGCTTGGGCAGCTCCTTTGAAAAATGCAGGGGAAGTTCCAAACATTGTTTTATTGGGCTCTGCTTTTTACGCAAGAGTAAGATTTATTGAAATCCCTGGGACTTTCTTTTGAGCAGACACATGCACACCGTTCTGCTGCTAGATGCCTTCATGATTCTTCTTTGGCTTTTGTTACACCTAATATGATTAAACAGATTTTTTTTTCAAATGTGCCACTAACACCCCATAAATCTACTGTAGGGGAACCTTCAGATTGATTCACAGGATTATGGGAAGACTTTCTATGCAGAGAACGTTGTCTCTTTTTTGCCAGCAATTGGACAGTATAACAGAGGTAGATCTTGACTTACAATATTCATTTAGCAATAGCAATATAACTTAGACTTGTATACTGCTTCACAGTGCTTTACAGCCCTCTCTAAGCGGTTTACAGAATCAGCATATTGCCCGCAACAAACTGGGTCCTCTTGAGCTCGGAAGGACGCAGGACTGAGTCAACCTTGAGCTGATCAGGATCGAACTGCTGGCAGTCGGCAGAATTAGCCTGCAATATATTGCATTCTAATCACTGTGCCACCCTGGCTCAAATGGTTTAGCAACCATTTGAAGTTACAACAGCACTGAAAAAAGTTACTTGTGACTAGACCTCACACTTATGACCATTGCAGCATCCCCAGAGTTACATGATCAAAATTCCAGCATTTGGCAACTGCCAAGTATTTACTGTTGCAATATCCTGGGATCACATGATCACCATTTGTGACCTTCCCAGCCAGCTTCTGACAAGCAAGGTTTAATGGCTGTGTGATTCACTTAACAACAGGTGATTCGTCTAACAACCGTAGCAAAAAGGTTGTCAGATTGAGTGTGACTCTCTTAACGACCACCTAGCTTAGCAATGAAAATTCTGATTCCAATTGTGATTGTAAGTTGACGACTACCTGTACTGAATTCAAACCATAATATTGAGTTCCAACTAAGAAGCTCTGAAAAGAACCTTGAAGGAATCAATTTTACTTAAAAAAAAACTATTGGGGCATTATTGAACTATTGTGTATGCAGCTACGTTATTAAAGAAAGGGTTATTACTGTATGTCTCCAACTGTTCTAAACCAAACTTTTTGATTTAAGATTGTTTCATGTTTTGTGATTGTTGGATGATTTGTGTGTGTGTGTGTGTGTGTGTGTGTGTGTGTGTGTGTGTGTGTGTGTGTGTTAAAAAGCAAGCTTATTGTAAATTTGGAATCAGAAGTTCATTCCAGTATTTGTAAGCTCGAAGCAACATTTCTTCCATATGTGCAAAGCGCTGATGGTGACATATTTGTTCTCCGGAATAGCTTGATAGCTTGATCATAGCTGACAAATATCTAGGATCATAGCTGCTAAATAGATGCAGTGCTATGACTATCGTTTCATGAACTCGCTGGCTTTTTATGATTCCAAGGAAAAATATACAGTATTATGAATAACCATCATCTCCTATGGATTACATCTATGAGAATAGAATAGAATAGAATAGAATAGAATAGAATAGAATAGAATAGAATAGAATAGAATAGAATAGAATAGAATAGAATAGAATAGAAGGGACCTTGGAGATCTTCTAGTCCAGCCCCCTGCTCAAGCAGGAGAACCTATACCATTTCAGCTAAGTGACTGTCTAGTCTCTTCTTAAAGAGGTCAGGCTGTTCTCTATGGCACCAGAAAGCCAGACAAGGAATAATGGATGGAAGCTGACCAAGGAGAGATTCAATCTGGAAGTGAGGAGAAACTTTCTGATGGTGAGAGCGATCAATCAGTGGAACAACTTGCCATCGGCGGTTGTGAGAGCCCCAACACTTGCGACTTTCAAGGAGAGACTGGACTGCCATCTGTCTCAAAGGGTGCAGGAACTCCTGCTTGAGCAGGGGGTTGGACTAGATGACCTACAAGGTCCCTTCCAATTCTAATAATAAATCTGAAATCTAAAAATCTAAATCTAAAAACATCCAGTGCTGGAGTGCCCACGATTTCTGAAGGCAAGCTGTTTACTGGTTAATTGTCCTCACTGTTAGGAAGTTTCTCCTTAATTCCAGGTTGCTTTTCATTATTCTCATTCTCAATAATGAAAAGACCAATGTTAACACATTGTTTCAAAACACACATATACAGGCAAATGACAGGATGGTGAGATTGCTGGAACAAAACTAAAAACCACTACGTTTGAAGGCAACATTTTCCATAGGTGGTATCTGAAATCCATAAATAGATTTACAAAGATCAAGCTCCTAGATTTAATGAAGAGTTATAGCTCTCTTACATAATACACAGCCACCATATACAGTTGTGGATAATAATTGCTCAGTGTTTAGATTAGAATAGCAAACAATTGTCAAACTAGTCATTTTCCTCTCCTCTGGGCTAATATTATAACTTCTTCTTTGCCTAATATTAAGTTTGGCATATGGATCGATCTTATTATATAAAATGTACTTAGCTATTCATGTTGACAAGGCAAATAATTCGGTGTTATTAATATAAATGAGATGTCTCCTTTATGCAGCACTTCATTAAAATATTTATTAAAAATGTTAAATAGCCAGACTTTGCATTTAACAATTAAATTAGAGAACGTTTGTCTTGACTCTTCAGGTGGAAGGCAAACAACGTTAGACTTTGTCATTACAAAGGAAAAAGAGAAGGTTCAGAGCTGTAGGTAATATTCTGAACACTTCACTTATGCGTTTCTATTTCTGATATGTCCAAGATCAGTCATGTGTTTTAGAATTATTAGGCAACCTCAAGCATCCACATCTTTTCTTCTACTATTCAGTCCTTTCAGAGTTGCTTTTGGTCATTAAAATAAAATACAATACTCTCACATTGACACAGTTCAATATTCTGTTGAAACATAAACTACCGCATTTTTCGGATTATAAGACGCACTGGAGTATAAGACGCACCAAGATTTCGAAGAGGTAAACAGGAAAAAAAAGTTTTTGCCCTCCCTGGCCCCCAGGAGCACTTTGCAGGCCTCACAAACCCTCTGCGTGCACCGTTTTCACAAAAACGGGGAACGCAGAGGCTTTGGGAGGCCTGTAAGGTGCTCCTGGGGGCTGGGGATGGCAAAAATGCCCCCATTTTCATGAAAACGGGCCCAAATCCCCCATGTGTTGTGTTTTTGCCCTCCCCAGCTCCCAGGAGCACTCTGCAGGCCACTCAAACCCTCTGCATGCCCCATTTTTGTGAAAAACAGACTTGTTTTGGGCAAAAAATGGATGCGCGGGGCGGGATTTTGGGAGGCCAAAAATGGCTGTATTCGGTGTATAAGATGCACCAACATTTCCACCCTCTTGTGTCTTATACTCTGAAAAATACGGTATAATCCATAGTAACTGGGTTTACACAAAGCATTAAAGCAAAAGAAGTTAAGTGAAATGTATCCTCTGTACTAACTATTATTTTCTTCCAGATGGGCACCCAATAATTTAGAAGCACAAGTTAATTTGCCAATGTAACTGGAAGCAGTGGCTCCGACATTCAGTGCAAGCCAGGTTCTTAAATCAACCTCAAACCATGGTTAAAAGTCCAGATGGTTTAAAACCTCTAACTTTAATTTCCTCCTTTTGTTTTAATGAAGGGGAAAACTGAAGGATACCCTTGAGTTGACTCTAGGTTGCTCCATTTTCCTAGCAACTCAGAAATGGCTTGCCTTCTTCTGAGTGGAGTTTGACTACTTCATGGCCATATCTTTGTAGCTTTCTTGGCAACGGTGGTCTGTTATTAACTTCCCAATTAGCTTGTTAAAATCAGGAAAATTGCCTGGAATGGATTAAAATCCAAGTTTAGCACTAACAACAAAATTTTGAATCTATGCTACAACACAATCTCCTCCTTCCTGAGCCATTCGTAATTGGCAAATATGGCTTTTAGTGAAAGACAATCCATACAAACTTCAAACTTTCTGTATTTTCTGATTGCTAGTTTTTGATTCCCTGACATCTGGGCAACATTAAGTATACTTGGTGAGGTAACACCCAACACTGCATGCAATATTTTAGGTGCAGTCTGATTCAGCCAGAATAGAGAGGAACAATTACATCTCTTAATCTTGACCATATATTTCTATTGATATATCCTGGAATTGCATTTTTTTTGCAAGTGCATGACATAATTTATTTATTTGTTTATTTATTTGTGAGATTTATATACCGCCTCACAGTGCAAGCACTCTCTAAGCGGTTTACACCAGTAAGCAATGTATATTTATATTTCCCCCCCAACAATCTGGGTCCTCATTTTACCTACCTCGGAAGGATGGAAGGCTGAGCCAACCTTGCACCGGTGAGATTTGAACCGCTGACCTGCGAATCACAGTCAGCTAAAGTGGCCTGCAGTACTACACTCTAACCCAGTGATGGCGAACCTTTTTTTCCTCGGGTGCCGAAATAGTGCACGTGCGCACTATTACACACGCGTGCGTGCCCACACCCATAATTCAAAGCCCCTCACTCGCCCCACCCCCCTGCGCATGCGTGCGCGACCCATCCTACTCCCCCATTTCCCGACTTCCAGTGGGCCCAGTAGGTCCGTTTTTCGCCCTCCCCAGGCTCCAGAGGCTTTCTTGGAGCTTGGGGAGGGCAAAAACGCTCCATCCCCGCCACCCTGGAGGCCCTCCAGAGGTCGAAATCGCCCTCCCAGAGCTTCCGCACGAGCCAAAAATCAGCTGGCGGGCACGCACATGCGCACTGGAGCTGAGCTAGGGCAACGGCTCGCGTGCCGGCAGATATGGCTCCGCGTGCCACCTGTGGCACCCGTGCCATAGGTTCGCCATCACTGCTCTAACCACTCTAACTCATATTCAGCTTTGATCCAGTAAGACATCCAGATGCTTTGTGCATGCAGTGCTGTGCAGTATGGTTTTCCCCAATAACTTTGACTTTTGAAAGTTTGACTTTGAGGCTTCCTACAGCTCCCTTTTTTCTCTGAACATTAAAAAGAGAGAGGATGACAACTGAGTGTTACATGGAAAATAAAATTTCTAAGAATGTGTTGATTCAAATAGGGATAACCTATGGTGTGGCTTTATGCTTGACAAAAACCTCTAGCCACTGAGTTTAAGGGGCCCTTGCCAGTCCGTGGGATAAAAAAAAATGTACTGAAACAGTCTTGGAAACATAAATAATAGATGGATTTAACAGGAAAGAGGCGTATCTTTGGCAGGATGCAGGAGGCTTTGTAGATGCAACAGCTCTGCCTTCTGGCTTCCAAGAATCTCTCGAAAAGTTTCAGTCCCTGTGGATTATAACCAATGCTGAACATCTGAAGCTAATTCATTACTGAGACGAACCAATTGCTCTATTTAAACTCCTTATTGATTTATCTTTTCCTCACATTTTCAGACACATATGGTTTTCACATAATTAAAAAAAAAAGCATCCTATTGACTACTAGCAAACGTTAAACGTGTCAATATTAGTGTGCCAAGACTGTATTTTCCACACTCAAAAAATCTACCAATCAAACAAAACAACTAACTGACCTATAAAATAAAAATGGGGAAATCCCAATGAAAACAACCCAATGAAAACAGCAGAATGCTAACCGATTGAAGGGTGTAAATTAAAAATTAAGGCTCACTAAAGATTTGAAGAGGTGGCTTGTTTTAAGAATATTTGATTGAGTCAGCCCTTCTTAGCAGTCTTCAAAGTAAATCTCTGGTGTAATTCATGGGATTAAATTAAATCACATACCTTGGAATCATGGTGAAGAGATTGAAAGACTACTGGGAGAATCAATGAATTAATAGTTCATTTAGACTCTGAAGAGTCTCAAACATTAGTGTAGCTTTGGTTCCATGGACAAAGTTGAGGGAGAGAACTAAGTGGTAGGGTGGATTCTCATACATATATATATGGAGCTGGCCAGTAAACCATGACCCTTACCCAGAAAATCAAGTGGTCAGAAGATATGACTCCTTTCAACTTTTAAAAAGCTGGTGAAGCTTTTAAGCAAAAGTATTTCTTACATTTTTTTTTTGCATAGATTCTGAACTATTTGATAAACCGTTGCTGGAAATTTTGGAGATGTTCTTTCCTAATCTCCTCCTTCTGCTTTAAAAGATAGGGGAATATTTTTTTTAAAAGCATATATTATTCCAGTGAAACTCTTGAAGCTACCCTGCCAAAAGTCTTGCTGGCTGGAGATCAGAACAGATCAAGATCTGATCAAGATCAAAATCAAGAATGATCAAGAGCATTTGGCAGTGCAGCAAGTTGTTACAGGACCACTTTCACTTCCCAATCCCTCTTAAATCTATGACACAATAAAGATGATTCTTGATAGTGCTAAACTTCAGACATGTTCCACAGACCATTGTTTCTTTCTGTAAACACAACCAAGTGCTGTAAGTCTGGGCCATCAGTTGCCACATTGTTACTCCAGAAGATCAAAGGATGAATGCTTAGGGCTTTGTACTTGATTGACCCCCTCCTATTTGTTGCACATCCAAGAGCTAGGCTGTGAAGCTAACCAAAAGACCAACGCTTTCCAAATGACAGATATCTAGAATAGCAATCGTACCCTGTTTAGTGACTGCCATTACTCTTCCCCAGTAGCACTTTCACGATGTTTGAATAATTTATATTAGACCCAAAGGGGGGGGGGGGAGGAACAACATTTTCTTGCAAAGTTGATGGATGAATTAAATACCTATTTCCTTTCTCCGAGATCCAAGTACTGCTTTCATGAATCTACACAGCAAAAAAGCAAAAAGGTTAGGCTTCCTTTAGTAATTTAAGCATTTTGAAACTGGCCAAATCTTGTCACCAAGTCAAGCCAAGTTTAATATTCTGCTGAAGACTTTGCAACTCTGTTCCATCCTCTTTCTGGCTCTTTTTCACTGTGGAGCCAAAACCTAAACATTTATACAAGTGGGTACCTCTCTCAACCTTGACCATTGGTATTCAATTGGAAGCTTTGTTGCCATTTTAACTCTTTTGACTTTCTTAGGTGCTGCTGCCTAAAACTTTGTGGGGTTAGCGCATTCCATCAAAAGAGTTGCTGGAGAAAAGGAAATGCTCTTAAATCCACAGGATCTGGATGTTCCTTGAGGACCTTGGGTTAAAATTTCTTTCAAAAGCTGCCAGTGAATACATTTAGGGAAAAAGAGAGGTCTTAAATGGTCTGCTTCTAGCTTCTTTCCTCTGCCATCTAGTGCTGGACTGCCCACATCAAGTGTTGGTTTGCTTTTGATGAAAGTTATTTGAATTTGGATTTGGCTGGACTAAAAGACAGCACTGAAGCACTGATCATAGCAGTACAAGAAGAAGCGCTAAGCACCAGATCTATAGAATAGCAATAGCACTTAGACTTATATACCGCTTCATAGTGCTTTACAGCCCTTTCTAAGTGGTTTACGGAGTTCAGCATATTGCCCCCAACAATCCGGGTCCTCATTTTACCCACCCCAGAAGGATGGAAGGCTGAGTCAACCTTGAGCCACTGAGATTTGAACAGCTGAACTGCAGCTAGCAGTCAGCTGAAGTAACCTGCAGTGCTGCACTCTAACCACTGCACCACCTCGGCTCTAGAAGCAAGAGTCTATCACATTAAATGGGACCCAAGCAGTGGTGGGATTCAAATTTTTTTACTACCAGTTCTGTGGGCATGGCTTGGTGGGCGTGGCATGGCTTGGTGGGTGTGGCAAGGGAAGGATACTGTAAAATCTCCATTCCCTTCCCACTCCAGGGGAAGGTTACTGCAAAATCCCCATTTCCTCCCAATCAGCTGGGACTTGGGAGGCAGAGAATAGATGGGGGCGGGGCCAGTCAGAGGTGGTATTTACCGGTTCTCCGAACTACTCAAAATTTCCGCTACCAGTTCTCCGAACTTCTCAAAATTCCTGCTACCGGTTCTCCAGAACTGGTCAGAACCTGCTGAAACCCACCTCTGGACCCAAGGTGCGGACTGTGCAGACAGGCCTCAGAGACAGTCTAATACGTAGTGGCAGGGTATAGGATGCAGGCAAAAACAGCATACACTGAACTGCGCAACCAAGTAGCTGGCATTGTGTGCCAGAACATCTGTACAGAATATGGGCTAGACTTGCTTAAGTCTGGATGGGAGGTCCCATAAAAGGTTGTTGAAAATAAGAAAGCTAAGATCCTATGAGACTTCCAGATTTAGACAGGCTGGTCCTGGGCAATCAACTAGACAAGGACTAGAAAACAGTGGTAGTGATAGATGTAGCAGCGCCAAGTGACAGCAACATTAGGAGGAAGGAGTATGAGAAACTGGAGAAATACCAGGGCCTGAAGGAGGAACTGCAGAAGATGTGGAAAGTAAAGGCCAAAAAAGCTGTTCCAAACTCTGAAGTTTGCATTTCAGTTCTAGGAGGTAAGTAATAGGCAATTAAATTACATGTTTTCAGCAACTCCAATAAATGTTGTGTTCAGGAGGGTTTGTACCTCTTGTGCTAATCCATAACATGGTGTGCTTGGTTTTAGATTAGTATACTAGTCACTATTGTACTATTGTACTATTGTACTATTTGTAATTCATACTCTATAATTTAGTTTTGTTTATGAAGCTGACCACTATGGCTTCTGGTTCAAACAAATTACAATCTATGCAGCTTGCCAGTCAATCCTTGGAGCAGAAAAGGCCCTAGACCACTATGGCTGTTACCAATTCAGAATGTAAGCATGGAGTTTCTTGATTCTCTCCATCACTTGGGAGGTGGGAAAAAGTCAATACCATATGCCTCTTCTCCACCACCACCACTGCTCTTCAGGAAGATTAACTAATCAAACAAACAATTCTGTAATATTGATCAAATATTGTACATACAGGGTACATAGTTTTTCTTCTGCTGCAAATCAAGTAAATTTAATGTTTTAAGGCAGCATTTTTTAACCAGGATCCTTCAAATAGGTTGAAATCCACCTGCCAGAAATTCCAACCAGCATTTTTTTTTGTGGCAGCAGAAGATGCTAGATATTATGGTCCAGATTATATAAATTATAACTCAGAGGTGGATTCCTACGGTTCTATAGAACCGTTAGTAACTTGGCGGCCTAGGTCGCTGGAACTGGCAGTGACCCAGGCTTGCCACACCCCCAAGCCGGTTCTCTCAGTGCTGCCATAGGCGCCGCCATCTTGTTTTGCGCAGAAGCTTTTTTTTTAGTACTGCACATGCGCAGTACTAAACCCACCCCTGGGTATAACTGATTGATGAAGACTAACTTAAGGAATAAAATTGTTTGCTGGAATCTATATTGATATTTGTGTTCCTTTTTAGCACTGTGTCCTCAGTCTGCTCTGCCCCTTCACTGTTAATTATAAAACCAGAATTTCAGCATCCAAGCACTAGTTTTTTATAGTGAACAGTTCCAGGTGAACTAGTAAGGTGGTTCCCTTACCATGCCTTAATCTGTTGTTCTTAGCTGGCTTTATATATTTTTAGTGTTTTTTAAAAAATTTCTTTATTATTTTATTTATTTTTATACATCACCATATTTTAACATAAGTCCATACCCGTTGTTTATACATTATTAATACTAAATATTGTACAGTATTTTTTATATTTGCATATCTTCATTCTTTGTCACAGTCTTTTTCTTCTTTTTTATTTTCGTCGTCTTAGTCCAGTTGTACCATTTAGTCCAAATCTTGTAGTATTCTGAGTCATTTTGTCCTTTAAGTTCAATAGTAAGTTTGTCCATTTCAGCACATCTGTATATTTTATCCAGTAGTAGTAGGTTATCTGATGGTATGTGGTTCTTTTTCCAGCACTGCGCATAAGCTGCACAGGCTATTCTCACAGCCGTTATAACATGCAGAGCTAGATACTGAAGGTTTCTGTGATACTGTTTGTTCATTATTCCCAACAGAAAAAATTCCGGTGTGAATTCCACATTCCTTTCCATGATTTCCTGTAACCATTTGTGGACTTTTCCCCAAAAGTATTTCGCTTTTGAACATGTCCACCACATATGAAAGAAGGTGCCTAACTCTTCGTTGCATTTCCAACAGGTCGAATTAGCATTTGGATATATTTTGGCCAATCATGATGGGGCTAGGTACCATCTGTAAAACATTTTATAATAATTCTCCTTATATGTTACTGATTTTGTTATCTTACAATTTACTTTCCAAGTTCTCTCCCAGTCAGCCAAGTGAATACTATGTCCGACGTTTTTGGCCCAGGCTATCATTGACTCTTTCACAATTTCTTCCATATTTTCTTATTCTAATAAATGTTTATATAGTTTCGATATCATTTTTTCCTCCAGGCCCGTCAGAATTTTATCATTTTTAGTGTTTTTAAATATTTGTTAATGATAATGATTTTAGATTTAGATAGACATTTGTTTTGTTATACACAGTATAGAGTAGCTTGCTTATCAAATGGTATATAAATTAGACAAATAAATAAATTACCATACTTATTCATTACTACTTCAAAATTTCATTGATTAATATGAAATCAAAAATACTAATTGCATGTTGTAAGGTCTAGAAGTAAAGTTTATACAAGCAAGCAAAGTGCTGAGCACAAGGTGCTTCAGAAACTTGCTAGCTTCCAGGTGACTGAACTTCAACCCTGAGATTCTTTGCAATGTCCACAGCAACTGGCTGTGGAATTATGGAAATTGGAGTCAGGACATGAGGAGGGCATCTGGATTAGAAAATATATAGCCAATAAGGATAACAAGGTGATATCCTTAAACCTTAAATATGATTCTCATGGAAATGAAGCTGCTTAAGAAATCTCTTTTCAGATTTCAGCCCTTCTTCTGGCATGGCCAAAAGATCCCTTTGGCGGAAGAACAAACTGGCTACGTTGCCAACTTCAAAAGCTGCTACAAAAATCTATGCCACCAGCTAAAGACTGAATGTAACAATTATCACACCATTCAAGAAGAAAACCTTCTGCGCACTAAATCCACATGTGCCTTCTACAACTTTGTAAACAATAAACTCAAAGACTCGAGATCCATGCTACCCCTCAAAGGACCAAATGGCAAAGAATATAATGATGAAGCTGTTAAAGCCAACCTCTTTAACACATTCTTCGGCTCCGTCTTTGTTAACAGCAATGGCTCATGCCCAATATTTCCTAGTCGCACGTCAAACAATAGCAACGATCTGACACAAATTGATTTTACAGAAGATAATGTTAGAAAAGCATTACGCAACCTTAAACCATCTTTATCCATTGGACCTGACGGACTAAGTGCATATTTCTTAAAAAAGCTCTCCACAATCATTGCTGAACCTCTAAGCATAATTTTTTAAAAATCCTTCATGACTAGCTCCTTACCCAACTTATGGTCACTAGCCACAGTCATCCCTATCTTCAAAAAAGGAGATCCAAGTAACGTTGAAAATTACAGACCAATCTCTTTATGTTGTGTTGCCTGCAAAGTCATGGAATCAATCATAAATCAATCCATCACCCTTCACCTAGAAACTAACAACCTACTCTCTAACAAACAATTTGGTTTCAGAAAAAAAATATCCTGTAACCTGCAACTTCTACACTGCAAAAACATATGGACTTCTCAACTGGATCAAGGTAAATCAATAGACGCAATTTACATAGACTTTTGCAAAGCCTTTGATTCAGTAGTACACAACAAACTACACCTGAAACTAAAATCTTATGGCATCTCTGGTCTCCTTTATGATTGGATAACTGCGTTCTTGTCAAACAGGCAACAAATGGTTAAAATAGGGAATGCCCTATCAAATCCTGCACCTGTCAACAGTGGTGTCCCTCAAGGCAGCATTCTAGGACTAACTCTATTTATTCGTTACATCAATGACTTTTGTGATCATATTATAAGCAATTGTGTTCTCTTTGTTGACGATGTTAAGCTATTCAACACCACCAACAATACTTCCACCCTTCAAAAAGATCTTGACCATGTATCACATTGGTCTGATAACTGGCAACTACAAATCTCAACAAACAAATGCTCTGTCTTACACATTGGCAAAAAGAATCCAAACACAAAATATAAACTTGGAGAACACGACCTTGTAGACAACCCTCACTCTGTTAAAGACCTTGGAGTACTCATATCTAATGACCTAAGTGCCAGAGCCCATTGTAACAACATTGCCAAAAAGGCACTAAGAGTTGTCAACCTAATCTTGCGTAGCTTTTTCTCTGGCAATATTACTCTGCTAACCAGAGCATACAAAACATTTGCCAGACCAATCCTTGAATACAGCTCACCTGTCTGGAACCCGCACTACATATCGGACATAAATACAATTGAGAGAGTCCAGAAATACTTCACAAGAAGAGTCCTCCACTCTTCTACTCGCAACAGAATTCCTTATTCCACCAGACTTGAAATTTTAGGCTTAGACAACTTAGAGCTACGTCGCCTTCGATCTGATCTAAATGTAGTTCATAAAATCATCTGCCACAATGTCCTACCTGTCAATGAATACTTCAGCTTCAACCACAACAATACAAGAGCACACAACAGATTCAAACTCAATGTAAACCGCTCAAAACTCGACGGCAGAAAATACGACTTCAGCAACAGAGTGATCAATGCCTGGAATGCACTACCTGACTCTGTGGTTTCTTCCCCAAACCCCAAACACTTTAACCTTAGACTGTCTACAGTTGACTTCACCCCATTCCTAAGAGGTCTGTAAGGGGCGTGCATAAGCGCACCATCGTGCCTACCATCCCTGTCCTTCTGTCCTATTGTCTAATTTTTACCTATACATACTTTGCTTTTGTTTATGTTTATATCATACCTGTTATCTTGTACACGTGTTGACAAAATAAATAAAAAATAAATAAAAATGCCACAATGATATTAGATTAGATTAACAGAGTTGGAAGGGACCTTGCAGGTCATCTAGTCCAACCCCCTGCCCAAGCAGGAGACTCTACATCTGCCTCTACCTAGGATCGAACTCACAACCTCCTGATTGTGAGGCAAGAGCTCCACCTATCCTGCTGTTCTCTTCTGTACTTAACATGTCCCATAATTAGTGCATTTCCCAGGATTCCCTTCTCATCTGCTCTGGGAATGCATTCTTTTTCCATGGGTGGGTCTTTGAAAACATATAGTTTCTGTGATAAATCTTTGAGTAAGTAAGTAAGTAAGTAAGTAAGTAAGTAAGTAAGTAAGGAAGGAAGGAAGGAAGGAAGGAAGGAAGGAAGGAAGGAAGGAAGGAAGGAAGGAAAACCACAGTTTTGTCACTCTCCCTGTACTTGATTTGGAAGGGGATGCTGGGAAAAGTAACTGCCTAGAGTCACTACAATGAAATGGATGGCCCAAATAAAAATTTTAGTACAATAATAACTATAGTATTTAAATAAAAATTTATGTCAATTTCTCCTGGTTAAAAAAAAAGCAATTCTAGTTTCAGTTCCATTAGTGAACTTGTAAAAAAGAAACAAAGAGAAACTCAACCTTTCATCTTTCCATCCGTGAAATGAGGAACGAAGAAGCCCACATTCACCAGCTGATGTGAATGTGACCTTTAGAAGGGTCAGGCAATGCAGTAGACCAGAAGGAATAGCAGGAGAGGGCAATGAGCAGGGCCTGGGGTGTTCCTGCTACAGTGCACACGAGTGCATTTGTTTACAATGGGATCAAGTGGAGCAGGTGAATTAGACAGCATTGCGTTGCTTGTGCTGGCCCAAGTTGGAAAACACAAGTTTTGATATGTAGCAGAAAGAGATAGTAAGGTAGGGCCAGTAGGTGATGAAGAGATAGTAAGGTAGGGCCAGTAGGTGATGATCAGGGGTGGGTTCCTACTGGTGCGGTCCAGTACGTAGCTCTGGTAGGGACCCGCCGATGACCCAATTTGCACACGACTGCTCCGGTACCGTCTCCACGGGGCAGTCGCACGCGTCGCCATCTTTTTTTTCCAAATTTTTGGGCAATTTTGCTTCTGCGCATGCACGGAAGCAAAATTGCGCCTAAATCTCATGAGGGGACGCGCGTGCGCAAGAGATTTCGGTGAGATTTTGCTTGTGCGCATGCACAGAAGCAAAATCACAAGAGGGGGCACACGTGCATAGCGCGCACGCACGCGCACGAAGCATGAAGAAACGCAGAGCAGCGCACCAGTCTGGGTAAGTGAGCAACTCACCCCTGGTGATGATGATGTAGAATTGTGTACATTCTGTACAGGTCCTCTTATCTTTCATATCTGTTAGCAACTGTATTTCAGGTTTTTGTTTAAGCAGCAGTACCATTTGGTTGACCTTGTTGGGGCTGGGAAGTTACATTTAGCTGCCAATAAAATTACAACAAGTTGTCCATGAAATTATCAGGAGCCGAGTCCTATTGAAAGGAGACCTTTTCTTTCTCCGAGCTTAAGCAAAACAGCAAATTTCCCTGCTTTTTGTCAAAATAAAGCAAATATGATGAAATTACTGGGAAACGAAAGGTGAGGACTTTGGTACAATTTTGATTTGGTAATGCAGAAGGATGTAAGATTGCAACCTAACCATTAATTATCCCTCCTCCTGTTGTTATTCCTTAAGAATGCTAAAGGGCCCCAGAAGCAGAAAATGGCATTGAACTGAAAAGACCAGAATTCACTGATGATTTGCCTTGTAAATTTCCCACTCCACATTTTTTAAAAAGTAAATTAAACTTTTAAAATTAAGCCTGTTGAGTGCAGACTAGGCTCCAAGGATGAGGTCAGTTTATCTACTTCTGCTCCAGGGATAGTTTAATAAAAGCAAGAAAACATCTTGACCTCACTCTAAGATAATATAGGACCCCCCATCCTTAAGATAAGTGCAGCAGATCTATTCTATGCTTCCTGAGAGCTTGAATTAAGATTACCCTCTTCAAGTATTGTACATTACATTGTGTCCATGTATATTACAATCTTGTTTTGAAATTGAAGTGGCTGCCTTCAAACCCTTGCAATTATGGCCCCAACTACATAAAATTGGAATAACTATCTCAATTAGATCAGCAAAGACTGTTACCTTGTTACCTGGTATGAGAGCTAAAAGGACATTCTTGAAATAATCAGGTATTTGCTGCTATAGTGATCTATAAGTCTGCAATGCGTAAGCAATTCCAGTTGGTACAGACTCTTACAAGAAATATAGTAAAATGAAAACTTATAAGTAGGTGACACTTGTAGTGCAGCCAAACCTGCTGATGTGCCACCACCTACACTGGACCTTTCTGTTTTTTTCCAGGCACATCTAAATGAGAGAACTTCATTGAATTAAGATTTGTATGTATGTTTCCTCAAAGCTGTTTGGTGTTGCCAAGTAAATCATGGAGATCTTCACTAAACATAAACTTTGACAGACACTCCAAAGCAGGAGTGGTTCTAACTTACCTCACCGCCGGTTCGCTTCCTCCTGTGCCGTGTGGGTGCACGTGCTTTGCGCGCATGCACAGTACCAAAAAAACAGCTTCTGCACATGCATAGAAGCCAAAAACAAGATGGCGCTGCCTATGGCACAGCCGGGAGAACTGGTTCAGGGGCGTGGCCAGCTGGCAATCGCTCCCGGTTTGGCGAGAGGGGGGAAATTCCCACTACCAGTTCTGTAGAACTGGTCCAAACCGGGAGCAACCCATCTCTGCTCCAAAGACTATGTATATATTAGTGTGACTGACTGTGTAACCAACCATGAATTAACCTTGTATGTTGACCAGCCCTCAATGATTCTGAGCAGCTGAATTATTTGAGGCAATTCTGTTTTTAAATTGTGACCTCCCTTTCAAGTTGTTTGCTGACTTCTTGGGGTTGATACCCACAGTTTGAGAAATCCCAGGCAAATGGTTTAAAAGTAACCCAACTCTTTAAGACACAAACTACTTAGCATGTTGGGTTAGTCTAACTTATTTCTTGCCTTTTGACAGCTTGTAGCATTCAATAACCTCAAAATAACTCCTTTTTCCATTTCAGCAAAATGGCAGACATAGTCAATGTAGAATAGACACAAATTTCGGCCACATTGTTTTTCAAACCCTCAGGTTGGAAGATATTTTACATGATATAATAATGCATATAATTATGTAGTGTCAATAGGGCTGTTTTGGAAAGGACATTCAGTCAATAGAACAATATTATGAAGGTTTTGTAACAATATGTAAGAAATAAGGTCAGCTGGCTAAAAGCATTTTTTCTTTAGGGTTCTTTCTCAACCCACTGCCCCTGTTGAATGTTAGGTCTGTTTTTTTGGAACTGCCAATATCTGTGATTTAGTTATAGAGAGGCTGAGTTTCTTTACTGTGTTATGTATATTATTTGATGTGGGTTGATAGGTGAAATTTTTAATAAATATTTATCCAATATCTAAGCTATGAAGTTCTGTGAATGTTTATTGTATGATGTTTTAATGTTCTCTTTTGGAATTTGAATCCCATCCCCTTCCTTCTTTAACTTCTTTAAATAAAATAACAACAACCACCACCAGGTTATTATTGTGTATATTTTCAAATAAGGGAGTCATATGATTATTTGGTGGAAGAATGGGCCTCTGCATACTCTTTCCTGTTGCAAGCTGAGAAGCTGACTCTCAGAGCAAATAGGCAATTAATGTTCCAGGGCTGTCTGGACTCAAAGCTTGTCTGTGGTCCTAGAGGGAGTCTAGCCACAATTGCCCAAAATGAGGGAAATGGTTCCAGGCAATTTTGAGCAGGAAATACAAGAAACCTGTAAATTGGTATAGTAAGGTTTAACATAAGAATTCCCTCTAGAATCTAGGGGGAAAACAACGCTAATATAATGGAAAGAGGGATTTAATGTGGGATTACTAGATAATTCCAATCATGCTATAAACCATGATTGAAGTCAAGCTCTATGTAATATAAGGTCTTTGCCTTACATAAGCTTGCTGCTAGGCTGCTTAGGTTGCTAGATCCCCCTAAATTGTAATGTGGTATTTTGGGTTTGATTTAGCACACTGGATGAACCACACTACTGTGGGTTGTAAAGCATGGCGGAGCCAGGTATTGCTTGGTGTGATATGGAAACCTGTCCTTAGAGAGAGAGGCCAGCATAGCTGGTAGATATCTCTATATTTCCATGGGACAGAGTCCCCCCCACTTTGGTTCAACATCCTTCTAAGCAACCTAAGACTATCATGTAGCAAACCTTTTTGGCCATAATGAACCACCAGGGAGTCCATTATGGCACCAGGAACTCCATTCATGGAAAATTGTATTTGATTTCAGTGGCTAAGTAGATAATAGGAGAGTAGCCAAAGGTTCCAAAGATCTGTTTCATTTCAGGTCTAAAAGAGTCTATAAACATCAATAAGTCAAATCCTGACACTATGCTTTTGCTAGGAAACGTGTGTTTCCATTTCCATCGCTCTGAAGATATGTATAACTTAAAAATATTTGTACTATATTTGTGAACACTGTTTGGCCTTAATAAAAATGCATGATTTTACTGACCACGCCAATAATTTATATGCACAGTAATAATAAATTGTTCATAGCAACTATATGAATACAAATTATGTTTTAAAACAAGAAAATGTATAACAGAGAAATAATCATGATTGAAATGTTTCCAGCTTCTGTTTTTCTTTCCTTCTCCCCTTTCCAACTTTTGCTTAAAAATACGCTCTGTATTAGATGAATTTATTCTCCATATTCAGAGCCAAAAGATGTGGAATAATAAAATAAAAGCAATCTGGATGGAAAGTCATGTCTTATCCTCTTCCTTATCCTTTTATTTTGGGATCCCCAGAGCAAAGTTTGTTAGGGCTTCTTGTGTAATCTTCTGGATCCAGAGAAAAGGCAAGTTTGCAGCAAACCAGCAAAATCTGCACATGCTTTTGATTCTGTGTCTTTATTTCTTCAAGGTGACAATCTCAACTGCAGTGTTTAAAATTTCAGTACAGTAGTTCTCAATGTACAATCGGTCACTTAACAACCGTTTGAAGTTACAATGGAGCCCCCAAAAGGTACTTAGGACCTGATTTCGAAGTTTCAATGCCCACACATATACCCCCACACATACACGTGGTCATGTGATTGCATTTTGGGTACTTGGCAACCAGCTCGCCTCTATAGCCATTTGCAGTGCACCGTGATCATGTGATTACCATCTCCCCTCCCCACACCGGTTTCCAGTGTTTACTTCCAGTTTTTGACAAAAAAAAAAGCCTATTGGGTATACGAATGGATTTACTTAACAATTTTGGTGTTCACTTAACAACCACAGCATTTGCTTAATGACTGCCTCATAAAATGTCATAAAAGTCAGGTCCAGTCAGGTGGTGACCCGCTTAATGACTGCACTGACATACAACCATAATCCCAGGCTAATTACAGTCATAAGTCAAAGACAACATATGTGATCACAAAAGAATGGGTAGGAGAAGGAATAGTAGAACATGGGAGCAGAATGAAGAGAGGGATCAGCCTAGATCTCTACCTAGCCACAAACAAGCTAGGTCTAACCCCCCCTCTACTGCTGTTGACCCTTATCTAACTCTAACCAGGTGGTGACCATTAGTTGAGAAAATTTTGTTGTATTGGGCTTTTAGCAAGAAATCAGCTTAATTGAACTTTCATGTGTGGGTCTAGTCCAGGGGTCCCCAAACTTGGCAACTTTAAGACTTGTGGACTTCAACTTCCAGAATTCTCCAGCCAGCATAGCTGGCTGGAGAATTCTGGGAGTTGAAGTCCACAAGTCTTAAAGTTGCCAAGTTTGAAGACCTCTGGTCTAGTCTTTCATTCTTGACAGTATGCAGAGTTAGGATGGAAATTCCCTTTCTTTTTTTATTTCCTGGATTGCATTGGCAATCATACTGGAAATTGCATCTCTCAATTGCACGACTAGCTTGTGGTGGGACCAACAGATGTTCATCCCCATCTTAGATAATTTCAGTTTTGCAAGTTGTACATCCTTGGCTATTGCTACACAGTTGAGGCTCCATTCCTTTGGGTAACACTGTTTGAGAGTATGGGCATCTTCCTGAAACAGGTGTCTTTCAGATGTGTTGGGATGATAATTTGCATAATTTTCAACCAACAGAATGTAAGAGCATTTAGTTCCATACTATCTCAAGGACCTGAAATTGAGAAAAGTTAAACTACAGTAAAAATTATTCCATGCAAATAGCAATCAGGCTAACATGAAGAAAACTTGGGCTTCTTTATTCACACACCTCATTGTTATATTAATGGAGCTCAAGAATTGCTATCTCAGTGTAAAATGACAGCAGAGGTTTGCCAGGGCCTGTCAGCTAGCTGGCTATGTTTTGGTTTTAAAGAAAAGCTTTGAATTCCTCGTAATGCAATTACCGTATGCTCTTTTCCAATGATCTCCACTAGAGGGTATTGTGATGTCTTCAGAAAAACTTTTTCAAGTTTTTTTTTAAACTTAAATTCCCATTCTTAATAGTCTTGTTGCATACACAATTTCTCCATGTGGTTGAGAACTTTCAAGTGTATAGTTCTAATGTATTTTTGGTTTACTTTGAAGTGGCTCAATAAAAACTGAAGTCATTTTATAATATTTGGATTTGTTTATGAATATACTGGTTGTCTACCCTAGGCACACCAAGGGTTTTTCTTCACACACATATACAATTAAACAAACCATGTTCAAACTTAATGGAAAAGTAGATGAAAGGAAAGAAAATATTTCTAAAAAGAGGTGGAGAAGGAGGAGGAGGAGGAGGGGGGGAGGAGGAAGACTGTCCAAGGTAGACCTCTCCCCATTTCTAAGAGGTCTGTAAGTGCATCACTGTGCCTACCGTCCCTATCCTACTGTCCTATTGTCCTCTATTATAGGTACTTTTTACTTATGTTTATACAAACAACCACTATCCTGTACATGTTTGACAAATAAACAAACAAACAAACAAACAAACAAACAAACAAACAAACAAATAAATAAATAAATAAATAAATAAATAAATAAATAAATATAATAGCTCCTTCCTTCCTTCCTTCCTTCCTTCCTTCCTTCCTTCCTTCCTTCCTTCCTTCCTTCCTTCCTTCCTTCCTTCCTTCTCCAGTTGAGGCTTCAGTCTTGGGTTACTATGTCTGAGCAGCAAAAATAAAAATGATGACTAGATTACAGGCTACTATAAGAGAATTTTGCAAGCCTGATTGTGCTTTACTCCCTTTCCCTCTTATAGCTTCTCTGAGCCTCTTCGGAATACTATCTCGTTTCCCAGGACTGAAAGAATGTTCCATCCCTCTTAGTTTATAATAGTTCTTGCCCACTTCCCACAAGGCCATCTTTGACTGTCTACACCTAACGGTACTAGAATAGAATAGAATAGAATTCTTTATTGGCCAAGTGTGATTGGACACACAAGGAATTTGTCTTTGGTGCATATGCTCTCAGTGTACATAAAAGAAAAGATACATTTGTCTGCACCAGACTGGGCTTTTTCAACACATACAGCAAAAAGTAGATGACTGGGGAAGCCAAGCAGGACCTCCTGTGTCTGTGATCCTTGGAGAGCTATCTCCCATGTCTTAACTACAGCTGCATCACTGGAGCCTATATCCTGAAGAGCTGCTACCTCACAAGGGCACTACCATCGTGCCTACCGTCCTTGTCCTTCTGTCCTATTGTCTAAATTTACCTATACATATTTTACTTTTGTTTATGTTTATGTCATACCTGTTATCTTGTACACGTGTTGACAAAATAAATAAATAAATAAAAAATAAATAAATAAAATATTACAACCTACTGGAAAACTGGTATAGATAGGTTGGGCTTAAAGGCACCCAAGCTGAGCTGGTTTTGCCACTCTACACAAGGAGCACGTTTGCCTACATACACCCCACGCAGATCTGGCAAGGCTTTGACTCTGAGGGATATACCTAGACCAGACCAGCTTTGAAGGTCTGGGTTGGCACATAGAGGACTGGGAACTGGGTTCTGTTCACAATCCAACTGGAATCCAAACTGCTTATATTGCCATCATGTCTGGGGCAAAGGCCTGTGTTTTAACTAAACAGCAAATGGAACTTTGGCAGAAAGTGGGACTGCCAATTAGTTCCAGATGTGCCTGGTGACGTACGGCTATGTGTGTGCCTCTCTTCTCTTGTTGCCTTTGCTCAGCATCTGTGGCCTGAGCCTGCTTCCGATCCAAAGCCAACATCCGCCTGGAGGGACTTCTGGTATCTCGTTCCTTTGCTGGGTTATTTGCAGCACAGACATTCCATGGTAGTCCTTCTTAGTCTTTCTCTCCCCTCTCCCTTTCTCTCCTCCTCCTCCAACTCTTCACGGCTGGCATTGCTGCAAGACTCATTTCCTGCTTGCCAGAGCTGATAGTCAAAAGCAAATGGAGGGTGTGCAGAGCTTTTACCGGCCAACCTTGAGGAGGGTCCCTGTCCACACCCGCAGCTGGTTGGGCGGCTTTATGTATACAGGTGCAAAACCTTCCCACTATGAGAGAGAGAGAGAGAGAGAGAGAGAGAGAGAGAGAGAGAGAGAGAGAGAGAGAGAGAGAGAGAGAGAGAGAGAGAGAGAGAGAGAGAGAGAGAGAGAGAGAGTGCCAACAGCACTGCGCAAGAACAATTCTGCTTCTGTAAAACAGAAGAAAGAGAGCTAGGGTCTGTGGGATGCCTTGGCTCTCATAGGACAGATTAGGAATTCACAGGGGGGTTGATGCAGGGAGGAATCTCTATGTTTGGTCTCAGTTTGTGGATTTAAAGGACTAGACTAGTCCTTGCTCTGTTTTGGAGAACATCTCCCATACGTTTCCAGAACCAAGTTTTGTTTTAATATGGTCATCATAGTGTTACTGCGGTGAGTTCTGTGTATATTAAAATGATGGAAAGTTTAGAAGAGATGCTTCCTCAGGAATGTTGGAATGGTTCTAGGCCAGATATTCCTTTTCTGCCTAGGAGGTAGCCAATTGGAGGGGAGGAAGGAAGGACAAATTGGCTATGAGTGGAAATGGCAGCAAAATTTAAAGCAACACTAACATTTCAGTGTTATAGATTCCAAGAAGTCTAAGATCCAACTTCAAGAGCCAAAGGGATTTTCCCAGGAGAAAAAAACCCTCATCCTTTCAGCAGAAAAATTATTTTTTTCCCAGTTCCAATCAAATAACCTAGAATGACCAAACTGCAAATGAAAAGCTCTATTCTTAGCATCTACAGTAGGAATATACACTATAAAACACCCATGTTTCTTCTTTTAAGTTGAGTGGGAAACTCAAAACAAAAACTTCCCAGGCTTCAGGCTTCAGGAGTGCTAAACTAAACAGCCTAGTAGGTGTGTCTTCTCTAAAAACCGTTTAGTCAGCTACAGCTGTTTAAGAGCTTGATGCGGAAAAAAGCCATACATGTATTTCTTCAGTATAAAAAGACAAATTATTTGGTTTTGTAGTATTTACAAATCATGCCACATCAACCACATCTGTAACCTGGCATAGAATCAATGCATTATATTAAGGGTGGTGTCTCCTGGCTTCTCACAAAATACGTTATTCTTCTCCAAAGAAGCAGAGTTTGCTATAGGCATTTAAAAAAAATGGTCCAGAGCCACTTTTTAAAAAAAACAAAATAAGGCATATCATCATGTCTTCCATTGGACTATCCTTACCTGTTCTGAAGGCACTTTTGGACCAGGATTCTGTGCCAGACTTCTGTGCTTGTGTTCTTCTGTGTTCACCTATGTTCTTAGTGTTGGATAGTTGACTTGTTTTATTTTGGACTTATCTATGGTGTAGACTTGAAAACATAGGGAAACAAATATTTTTCAGAGATTTATTCTTTATTTCTCTAGTGTAGTGTTTGCCTTTTATGGCAATTTTTTTTTCAAATTACAATACAACAATGAAAACTACGGTAATATAGACAAAAAGTGTATAAAATAAGAAGAAAAAATAGGAGGTGCAGAAAAGAAAGAAAAAACAAATAGAAAAGAAAGAAGAAAAATAAGAATGTAATAAAGAATAAAAGAAATGCATAAAGAAGTTACTTCTCCCTTCGTCACAACAAGTATAAACAATTTTAGTAACATCACCTTTTCTTAAAATGAAACAAATAATATATTCTTCCCATATCTCTTATCTATAAACAAAACTCTAAAACCTCATCATTTCAGTCCTGATGTCAGCAAAAGTTCATTAAGGGTTACCATAGGTAAACACTATATCTATTTTAACCTTGATCAAATAAACCAATTTTATAGTTCTTCCTTTTACTTTTAACAATCTTAATAGAAACATAGAAAACTGACAACAGAAAAAGACTTAAAGATCCATTGAATCTTGATCTTTAGTGTCTTCTGAATAACATTCTAGAACTTGTTTCAAGTCCTGGCTTCAGTGAAGGGAGAAAATACCCACACAAATGGCAGGCAAAGTGCAGCATATACAGGTGTTTGGGGGAGCAGCTTGCAGAGGTGCTAGGCAGCAATGCCCACACACTGTGGAATGGGTGAAGCACTTGGGAGCAATATATTTTCAGTGAGGCTTGTAAAAACACCAGAAAGGCTTGTCTGGAAAGATCACAGCAGACAACCAGAAAGAGGCAACCCAGGAAGAATTGGGGGAGCAAGAGAAAGAGAGTGTTTGTGCATGACAGTATACTAGAGGCTGAGAAGAAGATACAATCTGAGTCAGATGGTTGATCATCAAATACCACACAATAGCTTGAAAAGTACCAAGGGATGGGTCGGAGATTTGGTCAGGAACACACCTGTCAAAATTAAGCAGGAGTCTATGAAGCACCAAGCCAGGTGCCAAAGTTGCTTCCCATTATGAAAGGCAGACCCTGTGCAGTTTAAATCCTCTCTCTGCTTGCACAGCTTTCCCCATAACGAGGAACCAGGCTTGCCTGCAGAGTCAGCATTTTACCACTTGCTTATGAGGTGCTTACTGTGCTGGAGTACAGATTGGCAATGGGTGGAAAGGAAGTATGTGAATCCGGTATCCTTTTACAGGGGCTGACTCTGCTTTAAGTGAAAAGTTGGCTATTCCTCATCTCCCAGGACTCTGAACCCACTGGAGACCACCATCTTGCTGTCTCCTTTAAAGTCCAATCATCTGAAGCACTTGTGGGTGATCTCAAGTCCTTTCCTTGTTTGGAGAGGAATTATTAAAGAGCCAGTCTACTTGCCGTCTCTGTATTCTGCTGAAATCATCTGCTCTGCTTTTTGTAGAGCTGTCTTCAATTGACCGTTCCTTCTCCAGAAACATTCTGGGGAATTTTGGGAGTTGAAGTACACATATCTGAAAGTCGCGAAGGCTGAGAAACGCTGTTGTTATGGAAGAAACTCTTGTCTTATTCCTGTATTTCAGTCCTGTAATGAAAATAATAACTGAATATCTTAACCTTTACACTCAAATGCCATACAAAAAGAAAAAAGAGTGAGCTTTCAGTCCAGCCAGTTATCGGTCCAGCCAGCCTGCCAACGGTCTCACTTTCCCTTTGGTGTAGAGTGAGGGTGATGGCATTCTTCAAACTGCAGATCTGTAGCAGCTATGGGCAAGATTTCCACTCCTTGCAGTCAAAATTTTCAGTTGGCAGAAATGAAGACAATTATGGATCATCTTAAAGTATCCCCTCCAATTATATTATCGTCTTACCATCATCGCAAGCTCTCAGAGGTCTAATTTGTTTAATAAAGTCCAGCCTCCAGCTAATGTGTCAGGAATTCAACTCCCTGATTTTCAGAAAACTAGAAGATCCAGAGAATTATATGGCCGAGAAGGTCATGTTCCTCATTAATATAATCATCTCTCTACCACTTACCATTACAGTACATTACACTGGGCTGTCAGAATATAGGATGTTAAGCTCTGTGAATTTCATTACTTTTGTTATTCTTGTTGCTCTGTAATGTATTGTTACTAAATCTTATATGCTGCAATATAGTATAACATTGTGTTATAAAGCCAAGGATGGCAGGAGTGGTACAGATGAGTATGAACTCTGTGAACTGAGTTTCCCGAGGCTGAAAGGGGAGGGCATGAAGGATGAAGAGGATCTAACTTAGGAAAGCAGACATGATATAGTGACAGAGAGGAGAAACTATGTCAAGGAAACCTAGGCAAACATATACGCAATTTGGTGTTCATCCCCTCTTTAGACCAGCAACTTCAACCCAGAACACATGTGGCTAGATTGCTGGTAGCCATGGCATTAGATTGTTGCCATTAAATACCAGATCCAAGTGAAATAAGTGGTTTATAACTTTGTCGGCTTTGAACCAGGGGCGGGTTCCTAATATTTTTACTACCACTCTGTGGGCATGGCTTATTTTGTGGGTGTGGCTTGCCAGCCATGTGACCGGGTGAGCATGGGCCTCGGGAGCTTAGCAGTGGCTGGAGAAATGGGGGGGCATTGCCCACCCGCAACGCAGCCCCCCGCAGCGGGAGCAGCAAGACCGCGGCAGAGGTTCTTCTAGGAGGCTCCATCCGGCCTGAATGCTTCTCCCCATTCGATGATCCTAGGCTCCTGCCGTCCATTCCCCCTCCCCTCAGCAGCTCGAGAAGCCTCGAACGTGCAAAAATGCCTAGGATCATCACCGCACATTCGTGGCTTCTCAGACTGCTGAAGGGAAGGGAATGGAGATAGCTCCTGCTGCCCGTTCTTTCAGCATCTCATGCACTCCCTCAACCATCCTCCCCTGCTTGGACTCACTGTGGGGTAGGAAGGCAGTGCATGTGCAGTGCTGGAAGCTCGGCTTCTGGGCATGTGCAGAATTTTTTTAAAAAAAAATTTAAAAATTTTTTTTATAATGGCAGCGCCAGGCACTGGCAACCGACCATACCGGTACTGTGATGTCACCAGAGGGCCACTACCGGTGCTATAGAGTGGACCGCACCGGTAGGAACCCACCACTGCTATGAAGTCATAGAATTGATGTGCAGTGCTACCACCAGGTTGGAGGTGAGCAACAGCATTGCTCTTTCTGAAAGCTGCCCTTTCAAATTTTAGACCATACATCAACCATGATCCAGGTTAGCAATGATTGGGGAGGACAAGCTGGTAGGTCTTACTGTGGAGGTGGCAAGCTAAAATCATGGTTCCCTATGATACTGGGTCATAGGGAAAAGCTAGGAAACCTGCCTGTATACTGCTCACCTTACCACATGATGAGGATCTTCTTGATCTCCTGGAGCACCTCTTAGGTCTGGGTGGATGCTGAAGAAAATGCCTGGAGCATTTTTCTGGGCAAGCTCAGATTGTTGTCTTCAAGAATTGTCATGTAGAAGACCAGGCTAAATTATTCAGATTTCAAAAGACAGATAAGAATAATGAATTTAAATTACAAGAAAATAGATTTTTAATTTAAAAAATTAATTTTTAATTACAAGAATTTTTTTTAATCTTAGGTTAGTCTGGGGCTACATCAAGCCACTGTGTGCTATAGACATGGTAATCAGATGTGAAAAATGGATAAATAGTCCTAAGGAATTCAAATTATCCTATACATGTTATGAGTGCAGAATCTAAATGGAGTGGCCGAAAGAATTTGCACAACCAAGAATTTTTACTAGATCATCTCTTTATTTGAGTGAAAGACTACAGTTTATTAATGATAATACTGGACTTGTGTTATGCAGACCAAACACATAGAATTTAATATTGAATTTATGAAGCTAAGAACATCATCTTGTTTGCTGAGTCAACAGTGCTAGAATTCTTCACAGACACTGGCTTGGTTAAGTGCCTTAGTGCCACATTCCACTGGCAAGGAATGTTATAGGTATGAAAAGGCACACAGGAACATATAAATAAGAATTGCAGGAAAAAAAGGACATAGAATTTGAGTGATACAGTTCTCAATTTACCAAGAAAGAAAGGGTCAAAAACAAATAGACCAGCTTCTTGTAGTAATAGAATAATGACAGGGGGAAACATATGTAACATGGCTAAATGATATTTTCTCCAGCCCCAGTTTCATCTCTTTGTATAAAGGCCATGTCTGAGCGCAAGAACTGGGATTTATTACTGCTGATGTGTTTGCCCCTTAACTCTTTATCTGCACCATGGTGAATGCTGGTTGCCGTTGTGACATGACTTTATGCAAGACAGGCTACACAAGCTCTCTGGTGCCATGATTCCTCTAGGAGGAATGAATCCGTGACAGCCCATTGTAATGAATACAAATAATAATTTCATTGGGGTCAGGGTTGGACAAGGAATGAAATTCCACTTTGAACGTTTATTTTTTAATCTGTTAAGTCAAGTCAAATGACACAAGGACACCAACTTTATAAAATGAAATATTTTTTATTTGGAAATAAGTAATAATCAAATTTAAAACTATCCTTTTTAATGGGAAGGTTGGCCTTACTTAGTTTTGCTTAATATTGATTACCGTATTTTTCGGAGTATAAGATGCACTTTTTTCCTCCCTAAAAGAGGCTGAAAATTTGGGTGCGTCTTATACTTCGAATGTAGCTTTTTTGAAGCTTTTTCCCCCAGCCCTAATGAGGTGCTAACGATCTTACCGGCTTCCTATTCCCTCCGAAGAAGGTTTTTTCCAGCCCCAAGTCTTTGCAGGCTTGTTTTCATTCCTACTCCCTCTGAAAAAGAGGTGCTTTTCAGCTCTAATGCAGAGCTAACGATCTTCCTGGCTTGCTGCATTTATTTTTATTCCTACTCCCTCCGAAGCAGTTTTTCCTGCCCTAAGTCTTTTCAGGCTTGCTTTCATTCCAACTCCCTCTGAAAAAGGCTTTTTCAGCCCTAACGCGGTGCTAACAATCTTCTTGGCTTTTAGCATTTTTTAAATTCCCACTCCCTCCGAAGCAGTTTTTCCTGCCCTAAGTCTTTGCAGGCTTATTTTCATTCCTACTCCCTCTGAAAAAGGCTTTTTCAGCCCTAACCAGAGGATAAAATAATGTGCTGAAGCTGAACAGACTAAGGATGCTAGCCAGATGAATACCTGGTAGGTAGATTTCCCCCCCTATTTTCCTCCCCCAAAACTAAGGTGCGTCTTATACTCCGGTGCATCTTATACTTCAAAAAATACGGTATATTTTTGAGGTAGTCACTCTCATTTATTGTTCCACATTTAGTTTGGATCAATATTTGCTCTTAATAAGCAGCATCTCTAGAAAATACTGACCCTTAGGATGCTGCAAATGGAATCGGAAGGCTTATAGCCTTCTCATTTAATTCTTCATACTCATTTTGCATACTGATTTAAAATTCAGGGAGAGCCAGGGTTTTTTTAAGTGTCAGAAGAGACATTAAGGAATTACTCCTCCTTAGTGATACTGAGGGTGCCAGCTATCAGTTTTAATATCAAATAGATCAAATTTCTCTGTTTTCTGTCTTACATATTGTACTGTATGTCTAAAATAAAAGTGATTTAAAATAACACTTTGACATTTTTACTCATCCATTTATTACGTCTCACAATAAACTGTTTTAAATTAGGAAACACATATAAATCTGTATTTTCCACTTTACTTTTATAATGTAACATTCTTAATAAACAGCTTCAATTGATTAGTGAGCTATTGCCACCTTGCAGTAAGATATATATAAGCTGCAGTACAGCTTATAAAAATGTTACCTAAATAGGCTAGCTACATATTCAAATTACAGTCAATAAATATGAGTGCATTGCTGTGCCTTTCCTTAGTTAAATATTGATCAAAGTTCATTCTTCAGTTAGAAAAAAAAATTGTTGCAACATTTCCCCAAGACAGCCAGTCGACTCCCAGTTAAGCAGAAAAAGAAATGTGTTTATCCATTGCTTCACAATTCCTTGCAAGTATTCCGGTTTTTGCAGGCCTAGTTTTTCCATAGTTTCCAACACTATACAAACATCCCAGTATTGTCAGTAGACCTTGTCCAACGTTGGGCTCAAAACTTTCTAAGCAAAACTAGCCACCGAGTCCTAAAAATATTAAATATTGGCAAATTAAAGACTGAGACTCCTTTTTCAGCTGCGACAGCCTCCTGTAGCCCCCGGGGCTGCATGCACCAGCCCCCTGGCTCCGTTTTCCCTGGCAGAGGGCTGCAGGAGGCTGTCGCGGTTGAAAACGGAGCGTCGATGAGTGACGTTGAGCTGGCCATGCCCACCCTGGCCCCACCCATCCTGGCCCCACCCATCCTGGCCCCCGAGGTCAAACACAACCATGACGCGGCCCTCAATAAAATTGAGTTTGACACTCCTGATATAGCTATTAGCAGTACTGCATAGGCCCTAAGTTTTATTCATCCCTGAAATTTCTTTAGTCAATTATGTACCATCAAGTTGTTCTTGACTCCCAGCAATCACATAGATAAATCTTCTTCATGATGATGTATCCCTAATCTTTTCTCTCAGTTCTTCCAACAGTGCACTCCTCACCACTGTAACTGAATCCCTTCACCTTGCTGCTAGCCATCCTCTTCTTCTTTTCCCAGCTTTGGAGCCTTTTCCAGAGAGCTAAGTCTTCTCAGAATGTGTCCAATGTAGTATAATTTGAGCCTGATCATTTGCGCTTCTAGTGACAACTCTGGGTTGATATATTGGATGATCCATCAATTTGTTTTCTTGGCTGCTCATGGTATTCCCAGTAATCTTCTCCAACACCAATGTTCAAAGTACTCTTCCTATCCTTCTTCTTCATAGCCCATTGAGATGTATTTACAGAGAACAAACTCCGATCTGATCTAAATGTAGTTCATAAAATCATATACCAAAATGTAATCAATGCCTGGAATGCACTACCTGACTCTGTGGTTTCTTCCCCAAACCCCAAAAACTTTAACCTTAGACTGTCTACAGTCGAACCTCTCCTCGTTTCTAAGAGGTCTGTAAGGGGCGTGCATAAGCGCACCAGCGTGCCTACCGTCCCTGTCCTACTGTCCTATTGTCCTCTTTTATCGTTACTTTTTACTTATGTTTATACACATTACTACTATACATGTTTGACAAATAAATAAATAAAATAAAATAAATAAATAAACCCCCATTTATTTTGGTCACCTCAACTAATCAACCATAGCTTATTAAATGAGCACTGTTTGTTGCTTTATCTGTTTGAAAAGCAAATGATTGATTTTTTAGCTTTCCAATGAGTTGGTTGTTTCGATCTTCTGCTATATATTTTACTTGGCAGGACAAAGAGAAATTTAAAAGCTGTTTGGCATAGCAAGTCTCACCCTATATAGTTGTAACATATGAATAACGGCTAGAAGATTGAATGTTTCTCCAGTTTTATGTAAATGGGCAGTTCTACATGTTATAAGCGAAAAGTGAAGGATTAGTCCATACATTTAATTACAATTACATTTTCTTTAATTTCATCTCCATTTTAAAAGAAAAAGTCTTGAGGTTTCTTACCTAAACTTTGCACGATTGATTTCCAAATGTAGTTTTAGTTTGCTTGGCTTCATACTCCCAGCAGCAATTTTCCTTTGACAAATAAGACATTGAGGAAATTATTCCCCAGTAAGAAAAACACTCATGAAACCATAAGTATATAGCTTTCATCATACTTTCCTGATGAGGCTTACTTTTATCAGCATTATGAGTACATTGGTCATCTGTAATTTTTCTTTTACCCTTTGAAAAAACCCCTCCTATATTCTGTTTTTAAAAGTTGGAAATGTAAAATACTGGATACTGATGTAAAGATGAAAAATTGAAAATAATCAGTCAACAGAAAGCCATTTCCAAATCTGCAGGATGTGGTCAATTTCACATAAAACCAGTTGGAACTTTGAGTGCACTATTGTGGTCACCATCTTGACTTTATTGTACACTCATATTGTACACCCGATAGCTGACTTTTCCAGGTAGAGTAGCTTTGACAGAAATTCAGTTTTGAGTGTGTAAATTCCTCCCCTTTGTGATCCAGCCTCAACGTGCTTGCCAACTCTTTAAGGATTGTTACCTAGAGTTTGAGATACTTTGTACATCTTTTGGTTCTTATAAGATGCATGCTGTTCAATTGTACACTCCTGCTTTTAGTGTGAGGTTTTAAAAAATATTGTGTGAACCTTGGAGTTCTTTCTTATTATTTAGTTAGACATTATTCGGATTACTTGTAGGGGTGCTGGGATTAAATTCTCTTTCTTGTACTTTCCGTTATGTAGAATATATTGTCAAGTGCCAGGAAAATCAGGAGATCCAGACAATTCAAATGGGTATAAAGATTTATTGCAAGCTTAAGCTCTCCAGAACAATCATGGCTCAGGACCAGGTTACTTCCGGGACCGCATCCTACCACATACCTCTCTACGACCAGTTAGATCCCACAGAGTGGGCCTCCTCCAGATCCCATCAGCCAAACAATGTCGGTTGGTGGGTCCATGGGGGATAGCCTTCTCTGTGGGAACCCCAACTCTCTGGAACCAACTCCCACCAGAGATCCGGACCATCCCCACTCTACTGGCCTTCCGCAAAGCCATAAAAACATGGCTCTTCCGGCAGGCGGGGTGAAGAAGAAGAAGATTGGATTCCCCCATGAATGAATGGTTTTTAAAATTATGTCATGTTTTAAATTGTCATGTATTATTGTATTGTTCTTATTCCTGTGGTACGCCGCCCTGAGTCCTACGGGATTGGGCGGCCTATAAGAACTTTTAATTAAATTAAATTAAATTAAATTAAATCTGAACTACTGATGGCCAAGGGAAATTAGCAGGAGACAAGAGTAGAAGGAATTCAAGGTGGGCTGGATTTAGTTCTCTTGTGGGTGTGAAGGGACTTGTACTGATGATGCATTTGATCCCTCCCTTGGGCTCAGCCTGGTCATCTCCTACATATATTAAGGAAAGCTTGAAAGAGATGAGCATGGTTTTAAAACAGGAGAACGAAACATCAATTACCTGCACTATACTGATGATACTACTCTGATAGCTGAAATGCAAATGATCTGCAATCTCTAGAAATAAAAGTCAAAGAGCACAGTGGAAAAAAATGGGACTAAAATTAAATATAAAGAAGGCCAAACTAATGACAACAGATAGAATAACCAGCCTTAGAACTGGCTGGCAAATAGTGTCAGGGTTCCAATTAGCATTGAAAATCAAATCAGAGTCCGAGGCAAAGTATTCCTCAAAGTTCCAATTTATTAGCAGAGCCATGTTGGCACATCTGGGAGAAACCCGAATCTGAAGTCCCAGGGGTTTCTCCACCCAGTTGAAAGTTCAAGCCCTTGTCCCCAACACCCCCAAGTCCATCACATTGACCAATCTTCTTCTGCCAACTTGGCAGCAACTCCCATCTCCTTCTATGCAGGTGCAGAAGTGCGAAGACAAAGGATGACCTTGACCATCTAGAAGGAATTTGTTATGGCTACATGCAGACATCCCTCATGCAACTGCCCCTCCCAAATTCCCACAGCTAAGAATACATTCTAAAATAGCATAAAGTGTGGCAGGCCAAAGACCCTCAACTAAAATGGCTTCGGCCTGACAAATAGTTTCTGCCTTTGTAGATCTTTTACTAGCAATAGTAAAGAAGTAAGCCAGGGATGGGTTCCACTTACCTTCGCCACCAGTTCACATCGCGACATAGCAGGATGTCAGGACAAGCCTTGAGACAGTGTTCCTGTAGTCATATATACGGTATATATATATTTACTTGGAAGCAATTTACCATAGATTCTAATTTATTCTAACCTCTCTATTATGGCAGTAGCTTCTGTTTGAGAGTCTGAGATGAACTACTGGACAGCCCACTCCTCCCTGCTTCCCTATAAGGCTGTTGCCATCAATTGTCTCAGAATTGCTGCAGCAGTAAAAGACGGTAAAGTAAAAAACATGCCAAGTCACGGGTTCTCAAAGCCTCTTGAAACAAAGTGATGTCATCAAGAAACCAGCAGAGCATGGCCACCTTGAGATATTTTGCTTCTTAAGGCAGAGAAGTCAATTGCATTTATTTATTTATTTATTTATTTTGTCAAAATGTGTACAAGATAACAGTTATGATATAAACATAAATAAAAGCAAAGTAGTTATAGGTAAATTTGGATAATAGGACAGTAGGACAGGGACGGTAGGCACGATGGTGCGCTTATGCACACCCCTTACAGACCTCTTAGGAATGGGGTGAGGTCAACTGTAGACAGTCTAAGGTTAAAGTTTTGGGGGTTTGGGGAAGAAACCACAGAGTCAGGTAGTGCATTCCAGGCATTGATTACTCTGTTGCTGAAGTCGTATTTTCTGCAGTCGAGTTTGGAGCGGTTTACATTGAGTTTGAATCTATTGTGTGCTCGTGTATTGTTGCGGTTGAAGCTGAAGTAGTCGTTGACAGGAAGGACTTTTTGATATATGATTTTATGAACTACATTTAGATCAGATCGAAGGCGACGTAGCTCTAAGTTGTCTAAGCCCAAAATTTAGATAATTTGCAGCTCAGGAAAGGCACATCGGAGTAAAACCTGGCCAAGTTACCAGTGAGGTAGAAAATTGCACAAGTATCTCTCCTCTTTCCTGACAGTCAAAACACAATGATACTGGGGTTAATAATTAATAGCTTGCTGCACTTTCATGAAAATTGGAATGTGTTGCTGGAGGTGGTTACTCCACCAGATGATAGGGCTGAGCTTCACAGGAATGAGAGAGATGTAGAAGCATTTCCTTCCAGACGATCAGGGCTGCTGAAGAAAAGGCTCTGATCCAGTCAAGGTTTTCAAAAGACAGAATCTAGACCAGGGCTTCCTTTAGTTTTAAGTGAAAAAGCATTCCAAATGGATGGCACGGCAACACTTTTATTTGCCAGGCCTTACTTATAACTTAAAGAACAAAATAGCCTGTAGTATTAACCAATGTATACCAGACAGGAATTTAGGGCTCTTCTTCACAGCAATATTGGCATGCATTCCCTCTCCTAAGTTGGCACAAAGGGAGTCTGACATATAGTGTCCTGCATGCCAAACTCTATTTTGCTTTCTGCTTCAGTGATGAGGCTGGTCAGTGCTGTCCTTACCCAGTCAATTTAAAGGCAACAATTGGTGGGTTTCTCCAACTGCATTTCTTTTCCCACCACTGGCAGGAAAACAACCACCAATTACTCTTTTTAAGCTGGAGTGGAGGGTTGGGCAGTTGCATGTAGGCTCCCAAGGTCTTTAACCACCTTTCAACCTACCTGCCTGACAGGTTGGTGGAATAAAGGAGAGGTGTGGAGTAAAATGGAAGGGGCATCACTTAAGAAAGTTCCATCAGGACTTCTCTTTTGCTCCATTAACTGGTCAATTGGCCTGTTTTGGAAGACAGTTTAGCATTCAGAAATAGTTTGGGTGTCAAGTCATTGACACGATAGAGGGACTGCAAACAGGCAGCCTCCTTCTCATTTCAGCCTCTGCTTCTCTATGCTTGTGACCTGTCCCACAGGCAACAAAAGGACCAAATTTCAAACGGTATTATTAAATTAACTTATTTTAACTTGGATTATGGACTGGGTTTGGTTGGCTTGCTTCTATTGAGAAAGCAGGACTTCTAGGTAGCTTACCCAAATACCTCTGATTTCATATACTGAGCAGTGGATTAAAAGTATGGGATCCATAACTTTTTGCTTCAATATTAAGGGGGCTTCAATATACATATAATGTATCCACATGAAAATAAATATAGAAAAGAAATTTGAGCAGTGGAAAGACAATAAATTGTTCAGACTGCAAGTTCCAATAAGACAAAGATGAAATCCTTCAAGATTCTTTTTTCCAAATGGTCAGAATAGACTCATTCATTTCAATATCTCCAAATGAGCTGTATGGTTCTAAAAGGATTACAAACAAGATTGAACACTTATAGACCTAGTAGCTGGACTTGAAAAAATTATAATACATAATTCAGAACTTTTGCTGGGATTTATTTACAAGTTGTTCCTGAAATACAATTCAGAAAGTCAAGGTGTGATTAAATGGATGCAGAATTTAAATAGAACAGATGGCATGCAGCATGGGTACGTGGAAGAAAAAATATTAAATTTATAGTGTATATTGAAAAAACGCATTACCAATGGTATACTACTTTAGCTACTCTTGCTAAAATGTATAATTCAAAAAATTGTTAGAAATATAATCATTAGATCAGGTCATTTTTAAAAATACTTGATGGCAATATTGTGAATCTCAATAATTCTGGAAGATGATTTATAACAAAATGAAACAAAACCTAAAGGTTGCATCCTTTTTCCATCCTGCTATTTTTTTTATTAAATATTACCAAATATCGTATTTTGACAAAGTATAACAAACTCACTCTGTATATAGTTAGAGCTACTAGGATACTTTGCAGTTCTCACTGGAAATCACATCTGGTCTCTTTTATAGAAGAATAGCAAATGAAGTATGCATTAATTTTGAAAGTAGCCTTACATCTGAAAGAGAAATCTGATATGGAATTCAATTTGACATTGAAACTTTGCCTGGTCCTCGTTTAGTGATCACAGTTGGGACTCACAACTTAGTTGTTAAGAAAGTGTTCACTAAATGAAACCATGACTATGCTTATGATCTTATTTCAGCTTTCCTTTGGTCTACAGTCTTCAGCTTACGACTGGCAGCTTACTGACCATTCAAAGTTATGACCTACCTGAAAAAGGAGACTTATGACCCAGATCCAAAGTTTCAATTGTCACCTTTCTTCCCCCCACCAAGTCACATGGCTGTACTCTTTGGGTGCCCCAACAAAACAGATGCAAGATTGTGTTTTACAATGGTTTTGCCAAAAATCAACTGGTTTTTTTTGGCAAAACTGTGCTACTGTGAGCAATGGGTTCGCTTGATACTTTGGCATTTGCTTAATGACTGTCCCCCCAAAAAAGGATCATAAAATTGCTGACATTTTATGTCCACAACAACTTAATGAGTAGGCTCCGATATGGTCCTAACTCAAGAAATACCTGTACAAACCTGTGAAGGTTGCAAATGTGACGCTAAGTTGTTAAGTAACTTTTTCATCACCATCACAACTGTGAACCGTTGTTAAGCCAGGCAGTTGCTAAACAAGGGCTACCTGCATATTTCTACATATGTGGTCTTATATTGTATCTGAATATTGGATTTCTTTTAACATAAGGTTTTACTATTTGAGTTTCTTTACCACTTGCAAAATAAGGATAGAAATTTTAATCTAGGTGTAATTTCCAATGGTTTTCTTATTTACAGTTATTAGGAAGGTTAAAAGCTTATGATTTTGAACACTGAAATTATCTACAAGCAATGAACTTTTTCTTTTAATTTAATGTTTTTAAAATTAAATACACATATAACACAAACACGTACAAAACAAACAAACCAGGGGCGGGTTCCTAATTTTTTACTACCACTCTGTGGGCGTGGCTTATTTTGTGGGTGTGGCTTGCCAGCCATGTGACCGGGTGGGCATGGGCCTCGGGAGCTTGGCAGTGGCTGGAGAAGCGGGGGGGGCATTGCCCACCCGCAACGCAGCCTCTGCAGTGGGAGCAGCAAGACTGCGGTAGCGGTTTTTTTAGGAGGCTCCATCCGGCCTGAATGCTTCTCCCCATTCGATGATCCTAGGCTCCTACTGCCCGTTGCCCCTCCCCTCAGCAGCTCGAGAAGCCTCGAATGTGCGAAAATGCCTGGGATCATCACTGTGCGTTCGTGGCTTCTCGGACTGCTGAAGGGAGGGGAATGGAGATAGTTCCTGCCGCCCGTTCTTTCAGCGTCTCACGCGCTCCCTCAGCCATCCTCCCCTGCTTGGACTCACTGTGGGGTAGGAAGGCAGCGCATGCGCAGTGCCGGAAGCTCGGCTTCTGGGCATGTGCAGAAGAATTTTTTTAAAAAAAATTAATTTTTTTTTAAAAAAATGGCGGTGCCCAGGCACCGACTGCACCGGTACTGTGACATCACCAGCGGGCCGCTACTGGTGCTATAGAGTGGACCGCACTGGTAGGAACCCACCACTGAAACAAACCAATAGGGGAGCAATTTCCCCATATTTACAATAAGCTTATGTGGTAAATATCCACAATTATATTATCCCTTATGTATATATTTACACGTAATAATTTACTTATTCTACATTTCTTTATTTCTTTATTATTCTATAATAGGTTACATACATACAACCTAACATTCATAATAGTTGTTCGAATATTAACAATCTCAATTCTTACTCCTTTCAATACACTCCTTTACATATTCTTTCTCTCTTCCAGCCATTCATATAATTTATTCCATACTAAGTAGTATTTCGACTCTTCTTTTTCTTTTATTTTCTTTGTTAATTTATCCATCTCAGCACATTCCAATATTTTTAAATTATGTCCTCATCTTTTGGTATTCTCTCATTTTTCCAAAATTGCATGTAAATTATTCTTATGATGTGTATAATCAAATATTGTAATCCCTTTTTATATTTTTTATAAATTATGCCCAATAAAAATAGTTCAGTCTTCCAATCTATATTTTCTTTTGTTATCTCTTTTAACCATGATCTAATTTTATTCCAATACTTTTTTGCCTTTAAACAGGTCCACCATAAATGATAGTATGTTCCATATCCCTTCTTGCACTTTCAGGATAATGGTGATGAGTTTGGGAACATCTTGGCAATTCTTACAGGGGGTAAATGTCACCTGTAAAACATCTTGTAGGGACACAATCTCCAATTAGGATGGCACCCATTCATATGGGAAGAGAAATATATAATTATATTATATAATATCTAGTTAATATATAATAACTAGATTTTGAACATTGAAATTATCTACTAATGATGAACTTCTATTGACATTTGAAAGAGAAGAAAATTTTGATAAAACAGGCTGAACATTTTGGTTATACAGGTAGTCCTTGACTTACAATGAGCCGTAGTGGTGCAGTGGTTAGAATGCAGTACTGCAGGCTGATTCTGCTGACTGCCGGCTGCCAGCAGTTTGGGAGTTCGATTCTCACCAGCTCAAGCTTGACTCAGCCTTCCATCCTTCAGAGATCGATAAAACAAGGACCCAAATTGTTGTTCGGGGCAACATGCTGACTCTGTAAACCACTTAGAGAGGGCTGTAAAGCACTGTGAAGCAGTGTATAAGTCTAAGTGCTATTGCTATTGCTACAACCACAACTGAGCCCAGAATTTGCATTGCTAGATAAGACAGTTGTTAAGTGAGTTTTTACAACCTTTCTGGCCACAGTTGTTATGTGAATCACTGCAGTTATTAAGTTAGCAACATGGTTGTTAAGTGAATCTGGCTTCCCCATTTAATTTGCTTGTTAAAAGTTCTCAAAAGTGATGACATGATCCTGGGACACTGCAATCATCGCAACTACATGTCAGTTGCCAAGCTTCCGAATTTCCGAATCACATGGCCATGGGGATGCTGAAAGTGTGAAAAACGGTCATAAGTCACTTTTTCCAGTGCAATTGTAACTTTGAACGGTCACTAAACAAATGGTCAAGGACTACCTATAGTATGAATATGGGAAAATATGTTGTTGAGAGGATTAAAAATTTATGCTAGATCATAATTTTAAAGAGAATTTTTATGAAATGATGTATTGTTGGTTTAGGTCACTAGAGAAATAGAATGGATTCATTACATAGACTACATTAATATACAATTGAAACCAGATGTTTTTCTTTTGGGACTGATGGACAAACCGTTGGGAAAAAGCTATGGAACTTCGTTTTTGCATATAAAAACTGCAGTGATATTATTGTGTGCATTAAGATAGAAAAACTTGGCACTACCTACAACAGAGGAATGGTTGATGAAGATGATAGAATTTGCTGAGATCACCAAATTAATTTCTTTGATTAGGGAAAAGACAATAACTATATTTATTGCTGACTGGAAACCCCTAATAGACTTTTTTGGGGGGAAAATGGAAAAATTGAACTTATGATTTATGGTTTTGATGACTAGATAGGATGGATTATAGAAAGAAGAACATATTATAACCTTAGAGAAAGAGGTAAATTTATGATTGTACTTATAACTGCTATAAACAAGATGGGAATTCACTTCTTTATGTATTGTTTTTTTTTTACTATTTTTTCCTATCTTGCACTTTTAGCCTTCTCTTTGATTTCTTTTTCTTTGTTTTAATTTTTTCTTAGTTTGCATTAGTGTTTATCTTCTTTAAAAAATATAAATAAAGCTTTGTATATAAAAATGAGTTTTAGATGGTAGAAATTATTATAATAACTTAAATTGATTTATAATTTATACGGTATATAAGTCTAAGTGCTATTGCTATTGCTATACTATAATGGTTATTGTCATTAATTATCCCATGTTATCTTGATTCAAATCATCAGCTGAAGTTTGACATTGACATAAGGTATTTTAATTAGTAGGACCAAACTAATGTTATTCTGAGGTTTTTAATTTAATGTTATGTCTATATAATCTCTTCTGTTTCAATTTTTTGTTTTCGTGCCTTTTTTCTGTTTTTTGCCCTCAATTATGTCTTTAAATATTAATATTTCCCCCCCAAAAAAAGAATTCTTGCCAATTTCACCCCAGCTCCCTGTATCCTAAATTGATAAGCACTGCAAGGGAGGCAGAGCTGGCAGTGTAGCATTTGGCTGGCAGCATCTGAAGTAGCCAATGGAATATTCAAAGTGGCATTGGAGAACGAAACAATGGCACATTCCCAAAGTAATAAAAGAAAAAGAAAAAGAAAAAGCCCTTATCAGCAGATGCAGTAACTGAGCTGGCAAAAACTGGCTCTCTTTCCCATTTTAAATCAACCAGAATCCTAATACTTTTTGTACAGACAGGTCTAGCACTCTTTCAGAAGATTGCTAAACCCACTTAAAAGATGGGTTGTCCTCGACTTACAACTGGTCTCTTAGTGATCATTTGAAGTTCTGACAGACCTATCTGGGAGTACCTATAACCCAGATAAGAAATACGTTTTTTTTGGTTTTTTTATATTTTTATTAAATATAGAAAGAACAAAAATTCCAATGTCTATATAAACAGTGTGTTGTCTAGGTATAGTTAGTTTGAGCAATAATCATCATCATAATAACAATAGCATTCATATCATTAGTAATAATCATATAGTAACAATAATGTCTCATCATAACATTGATAATAAACATATAATGCCAATAGTGCTTAATAGGGTGTGCATAAGCGCACCAGCGTGCCTACCATCCCTGTCCTAATGTTCCCTTTTATTTGTTTCCATTTCATGTATTCATAATCATGTTTATACTTATATCTGTTATCTAATACATGCTTGACGAAATAAATAAAATAAAATATTTATCCATTTGATAAACCATTTTTACAAAATTAGTCATTCTCTTGTATTTTTTGAAATCTAACTTCTGTTTCTGCTCATTAACCCTTGATAGAATGAATCCCATATTCCTTGTCTTTAATTTTAAGTGTTAATCTATCCATTTCTGCACATTCTAGTATTTTTTATTACATTCTCTTCTGTAGGGATCTCTATGCTCTTCCAGTGTTGTGCAAATACAATTCTAGCAGCTGTTAACACATGTAGTATTAAGTACATATTCCCTTTATTATATTTTTATGGTATTTATTTATTATTATTTATCATTAGGTTCTTCTATGCCGCCCTACTCCCTAAGGACTCAGGCCGGCGTACAACATTTTAAAAGAACGCTAAACAATAAACATTTATTTAAAAACAATTTTAAAACATTAAAAAAGTTAAAAAAAAAGTTCAACAACATACATACTGGGGGAGATCTCAGGGTAAAAACTAGTCTCAAACCCCTGCCTGCAGGAAGAGCCATGTCTTGACGGCTTTCCGGAAGGCCAGCAGGGTGGGGATAATTCGGATCTCTGGGGGAAGTTGGTTGCAGAGCACGCCCCCCCACAGAGAAGGCCCTCCCCCTAGGGCCCGCCAGCTGACATTGTTTGTATGATACCCAACAGAAATATTTCCAGTTTTAAGTCTATGTGTTCCTTTGTCATTTTTTCTATCCAAGTATGTATTTTTGTCCAGTATTTTTTTGCCTTTGGGCATGTCCACCACATGTGGTAATATGAGCCCAGAGTCTGGTTACATTTCCAGCACTTAGCAGACATATCCTTGAACATCTTAGTTAGTCTTACTGGTACAAAATTCTGATGCACACTCCCCCCCCCGCGCGATCACGTGACCACACTTCAGTCACTTGGCAACTAGATTACATTTACAATCATTCTCAGCATCTTGCAGTCATATGACAATATTTTACTATGGTTTTTAACGAAAATGGGCATTTACTTCCAGCTTTTGGCAAAGCTGTGCCAGGGGTGGGTTCTGGCTTACCTCACTGCCGGTTCACTTCCTGATGCGCTGCGCGCACGCGCATGCACAGTGCTGAAAACCCAGCTTGTGTGCATGCACAGAAGCAAAAAACAGCTTCTGCACATCTGCAGAAGCAAAAAACAAGATGGCGGTGCCTATGGCGCCACCGAGAGAGCCGGTTCGGGGGTGTGGCAGGCCTGAGTCGCTGCCGGTTCGGCGAGCGGGGGGGGGAAATTTCCACTACCAGTTCTATAGAACCGGACCGAACTGGCAGGAACCCACCTCTGAGCTGTGCCCTTAGGAAACCATTGGCCATAACTCAAGGACCACCTCTGCCTATATTTATTAGATGTCTCTGTAATGGTGCATCTGAAAGCTTCAAACGGTGCTCTCCGAAGTGCTGCTGAGGAAGTCAAGAGTCCAGTTTTTCCTGAAGCACGCGTCAAATGGACAGGAGGGCAGTGCTCAGCATCCAGAGAGGGCAGCTCAAGTGGCCGGTAGCAGTATTTGTATTTTGCATTTGTTTTATTTGTCCAGCATATATGATTATAAGCAAAGTATAAACAGTAAAACATGATTGAATATATATGTAATAGTACAAGCATGAATAAGTGTAAAAGAGGTATGAATATATGTGTACATTAGGACAGGAACGGTAGGCACAATTGTGCGCTTATGCACGCCCCTTACCGACCTCTTAGGAACGGGGTGAGGTCGATGGTAGATAATCTGAGGTTGAAGTTTTTGGGGTTTGGGGAAGAAACTACTGAGTCAGGTAAATGTGTTCCAGGCATTGACCATTCTGTTGTTGAAGTTGAATTTTTTGCAATCAAGTTTGGAGCGGTTTACATGAAGTTTGTATCTATTGTGAGCTCGTGTGTTATTGTGGTTGAAGCTGAAGTAGTCGTTAACAGGTAGGACATTGTGGCAGATAATTTTGTGGGCTACACTTAGGTCAGATCGAAGGCGGCGTAGTTCTAAATTTTCAAGTCCCAAAATTTCAAGTCTGGTTTCATAAGGTATTCTGTTGTGAACAGAGGAATGTAATACTCTTCTTGTGAAGTATCTCTGGACATTCTCAATTGTGTTAATGTCTGATTATGTAGTGTGGGTTCCAGACAGATGAGCTGTATTCAAGGATCGGTCTAGCAAATGTTTTGTATGCTCTGGTTAAGAGTACAATGTTACCAGAGAAGAAGTGGTGCAGTTCTGAGCCCCTACCATCTCTACCATCAGCACCGTCCTTGAGATCTTTAATGGCAACTCCAGAAGAGCTAACAATGAAATTAGACTTCCTTGGTTACAGCTTGGAGAGGAGGGGAAACAACATCATGAGGATGTCTTTTAATGACAGCTGGTGAGGCAACGTGAGCCACAATTGGATGAGAGCTAAGAGGGCTCCTCCTTCCACTTTCCATTCTTTGCAGCTCATTGTCCCATGTGTGGACAGGAATGTTCTGTTTTAAATCCGACAAAGTTAAGCAGCAAAACAAGAGAGATGGAACACATTTCATCTTGTAAATGGGAGATTCTGCCAGAACTGCCACATTTTGTACTAGCTGTCTAGCAGCATTAATTTAGCTGCAGATTAGAGTTATTTTGGGCAACAATGCATCATTGAGTCTGTCACTTTTTTTCCCATCATCAGAGAGAATCCTTGATTTTATTTAATTAATAATACAGGAAAAAAGGTATATGTTTTTCTATTATTTGGTATTGGAATATATAAAGAAAAAAAGGAAGCCACTTTATTGCTCCTTTGATTAGCTCAACCTTTGCTGAAAAATAGACTAATTGTACGATGTTAGCATATAACTGCCAGTAGATGGCAGTGTTACTTAAAATAGAGAAAGGTAGGCAGACAGTAATACAGTAATCTAGAAGCAGACTACTGTACAGTATTGCAAAACTGCATTCCTAATTGCTTATCAAGGATAACTAAAGGGGCTTTCTTCTCTATTGTTAAAACCGTAATGTAGATTATTCCTTGGTATCAGCAATGGGTTGCTACCGGTCCGTTTCTACGAACTGGTAGTGATGGTGGCTGTGGGAGGCTCCACCCACCCACCCCAGACACTTCTGCACATGCACAGAAGTGTCACGCATGCCAGGGGTGGGTTCCTGCCGGTACGCTCTTACCTGTTTTTCGCCGCAGAACCGAAGAAGGTGGTAGCGTTCGTGGCACAGGGCTTCCCCCACCTGCTTTCCCCCGCCCGCCTAGACGCCGGCATTTGCGTTCTTTTGCCCTCTGCACATGTGCAAAGCGTTCTGCTTGCGCAGAGGGCAAAAGAACGCAAATGCCGGCGTCCAGGCGGGCGGGGGAAAGCAGGCAGGGGAAGCCCCACGCCGCGAACACCACCGCCTTCTTTGGTTCTGCAGCGAAAAACAGGTAAGAGCGTACCGGCAGGAACCCACTCCTGACGCATGCGTGCACGTGCGCAAACTGGTAACGATGGGATTTAGAACCCATCACTGCTTGGTATGGTTTCTGGAATGAAACTGGTGCTGCTGTTTAACTTAGTAGGAACAGGGTGGAATGGGCACCTAATTTCTCAGTTTTGAACCAGTAAATACACTGACATTTAGAGTGTTTCATTAAGCCAAGTCTTCTAGCTGCAGTGTTTGCACAAAACCCCATCAGTGCAGCAGGACAGTTTGCTTCCTTGGCGAATATTGACAAAAATGAACAGCACAAAAAATTGAACTTGACAGATTTGTACAAAAAAAAACCCCTGAGAGAATCAGCATTGATAGTGTCACCTATTTTTGTTACAGTACTTTGTTTTTGTAGACCTTGATATAAGTTTACTCAGGAGTAAGCTTTATTTCCTTCAGTCACTTACTGTACTAATCCATAATTTATTGACTAAACTATAATTGGCTTCCTTCAAAAAAAACACTAAAAAAGTATGGCTTAGAAATCACAGGGTCAGGGTTTGTACAATGTGTGCCAGCCCCAAACCAAATAACTCTTGCTAAGACTTAATCTGAGCATGAACCAGGTTCTTGAGTTCAGCTGCACTTATTTTTGTATGAAGCCCAAATACAATCTGATGGTTGACAGAGCTAGGCGATGTAATAAAATAAACTACATGCCACGTTTCCCCAAGAAAAATATAATTATTAATATAATTTAAAAGTTCAAGGGATGAAAAGTTTTCTGTTCAAATATTTTTCAAAGAATGAGCCGTCTACCTCACAGGCCAAAAGATGTCTGAATCTACCCCCAAATTCTAAAGACAAAGCTGGGTGATGGCAGAATAAATGCCTTATCTGGAATCATTTCAAGGAAGTAGTATATAATTATTCTTCAAGACAAAATATTCTGGAACAAATACCATATGTGGCCTTAAAGTTAGCAAGGCCCACCAACAGTTCTTAATGAGGTCACATAATCTACTATCTTCTCCAGAAAGTTGTTTTATACTACCAAATACTTTCTTAATATGTTTCTTTTCCTAGTACTAATGTCCAATTCAACCAGTGGAGGGTTCCTACCGGTGTGGTTGACTCTACCGCACCAGTAGCAGCCAGCAGATGGCGCTATTTGCGCACGACAGCTCCGGTGCCGTCTTCACCGGTCTGTTGCGTGGCGCCATCTCTTTTTTTGGGAATTTTTGGGCTGATTTTGCTTCCTCCGCATGCACGGAAGCAAAATCTCATGAGGGGACGCATGTGCGCGTGAGATTTTGGTGATTTTTTGCTTCTGCACATGCGCAGAAGCAAAAAAAGCACCAAAATCGCATGCGCGTGCGCATCCCCTTGCGAGATTTTGCTTCCATGCATGCACAGGAAGCAAAATCATGCAAGGGGGCACACGTGCATAGTGAGCGCATGCATGCCGAAATATGGCGATGCGCGCACAGTGGATCGGTAGCGCGAAGGACAAGCAACCCGCCCCTGAATCCAACCGTAACTGCATGATGCACATTTTCCAGAACCCAGTTTCATTTCACTACTATAAAATTGAAAGTTTGCATAAAGTCTTTTACATTTAAAATTAAAGTTTGAAATGTTTGGCTGAAAACTCTTTTCTATAATTCTGGAAAAAGTCCTGCCACAAAGCCTTATAGCTGTAATTCATCATAGAAATACCACTTGAAATGCTGCTGCTATTCAGACTTCAGAAAATGGACATCAGATCACCATAATCCCAACTATAAGAGCAAATTACATCTTTAAATTACAGTAGAACTACAATATTGTACAACATTAAAATATCAGATAACAACTCAATAGTCAAAAAAATGATATACATAAGCAGAGACAATTCAAGAAGGCTTTTGGTCAAAAAGGACAGCTGTTTAGTCTGGAAACAATGATGTAGGCACAGAGAAAAAGCTCTTCTGTTTTACAAGCTGTATCTGTCAGCATTCACAAATGCTAGAAAATTGCTCTGCTACAGTTGTTTGCTCATTTGTATTGAAATTGATGTAATTTTTCCTGCCTTATGTTGCAAAGCACAATAGCACCGAAAATTTAATCAAATAGTGAGATTTTCCCCATTTCAAATTGGTTATCTCACAACATGTGAAATTTTCTTCTTTCATTCAAATAAAATTATATTATTTTAGTTACATTAAAAACAACTTTTATTTTTTTGCTACAGGGGCATTATGTATGATTCTTTAAAGTAACCGTATTAAAATATTTTGCTGTGCAACAAAATCTGTTGTAGGAGGATTTGGTTTTTTTTTTTAACATAAGTTAATATAAACAGAGAAATGCATGAATATATTTTGGACAGAAACCAAGCACACCACATTATGGTTTAATGAGCCCAGCCCCTGAGCAACTTCTCACGAACTGTAAACTTTCATAGAGGAAAAGTCGCCACCCAAACCAAAAAGATCTTTAAATTCCTGTGGCTTGATTCACATTTTGGAGAAATTGTATCAATCACTTCAGCTGTAGGAGGGCTGACCATGCTGTAGTTGCCCAAGAAAAATACCAATATGAACACAGAGAACAACATGTATAATGTGCTCTCTACCAGAGTATGAGGTTTGTCATTAGGCCAGTGTTTCTCAACCTTGGCAGTTCAGTTTGAAGATGTGTGGACTTCAACTCCCAGAATTCCCCAGTCAGCAACGCTGGCTGTGGAATTCTGGGAGTTGAAGTCCACACATCTTCAAACTGCCAAGGTTGAGAAACACTGCATTAGGCAAACTGCTTTACTGCTAGCTTGCATTTTAGGATTTCTGTATATTGAATACAGTTCTCTATAAATTCACTTGAGCCAGATATCCCATATCTGAAACCATCCAGATGTGTTGGATTCTATTTCACACCAGCTGTATAGTCCAGCACATTTGGAAGACGTCTTCTCTTAACTTTTGTATAATATGATCCATATATCCTAATAATACTGTAGATATATCAGATGTCTAGCCTTAGTGCTAGGAGATAGCTGGATAGTGGGGGGGGGGGGAATGGGCCTTCTTGATCTGAGAAACTCTAGCCTCCAAGATATCGCCCCCAATTTGCATACAAGGGCAACTGGGATTGGAGTTTAAATCGCTAATTGATATGGTTACATAGCATGGTGTCACATGACTGCATTGCTTAATAATAGCAATCCTGACCATCCTGGTCACCACCGTAACCCCAGGTCTGTTAAGTGGGTACAGGTGAGAGTCCTAGGCAATGAGCATGGGGGTTGTAGGGGGGTTCTGGTGTGGCATCAGAGCTTCTGGTAGGTTGGTAGGGGTCATTGGCAGGTCAATGGGGGATGCAGATGGGCACTATGGAGTGTGGGTGGGCTGGTGGGGCCACAGGCAGGTGGGGGAGTGTTTTGGGCACATGTAGGCCTCCTCAGGAGAAATAGTGGTAGCACTAACTTATGGGAGTAACTTGCTATCTTCCCCACCACCTTCCCAATTAACTTTGTGGGAAGCAAGGGTAGCAAATTGTGATTACATGGCTGTAGGACACTGCAGTCATCATAAATGCAAACTCTTGCAAAGCACCTGAATTGTGATCACACAACTGTGAGAATGCTGCAACACGTAGCACTTCAAAAAGTGGTCATAAGTGCCATTTTAATGGTAGCTGAATAAGTGATATAACTTAAGGACTACCTGAATATTCCAAACGCACACAGGGCCTCCGTAGGTCTGTGTAGAACATGTTCTCATGACCAAAGTATTCGTAATATGAGATCATTACTCACTGTAAACCTCAAAGATGATAAAAATGTGTGAGAACAATAATTTGTTAAAATTATAACGCCTCAACAAACAGTGTATATTTATGTCTATGTATACAGTATATGTGTACCTACAAGTCAGTATTGACTCCTGGTGATTGCTTAGATACATCTCTGCAGTTTTCTTGGCAAGATTTCAGAAGTGGTTTGTCCTTGCCTACTTTGTAGGGCTGAGAGAATGTGACTGGCCCAAGGTGACCCGTCTAGCTTTCTGTCTAGAGCCCGGTTCCTATATTAGTGCCTTAACCACTACACCAAACTGTCTCTGAAAGATTAATGTTTATATTTATGTTCAATGACAATGAACATGATGTATCAAAAATCTATGTTCTATGTTCTATATGCCACATATGATGTAATAATGCACAGTACACAATTTATTAAGTATGGCATTTTACTCAAAATAACCAGAATAGACACAATGCCAATTTTTTCACAAAGTTTGCATATTACTCTTCATATTTGCTCTCCATGAAAACATTACTTTTTAGAAATAATATGTTAAATGTATTACATTTTTCCCTGGTCTTCCTAAATGGCAAACATTTATTCTCATGAATTTACTTCAAACATTAATTGCAATGCAATATACAATATATTTTTTCTTCTTCACAATAACAAACAATAAGCTTTAAAAATGGCTGCTATCATTTTTTAAGAACCTGCCTTATCTTACTCATTCATTATAATTTCTAATTTGAAACATATTTTTAATTGCAAGTTGTATGGGTAAAACATGTGCCCTCTGTAGACTTCCTCGCTTCTACCCATTTGCCCTACCATAAAAAAATATCTTGCTTTAAAAATTCTGACGAATGTGAAAGCTTGCACAATAAGATTTTGAATTTTTTTCTTCCATAACTAAGGGGTTTGGCTATAACCATTGTTTATATACAATATAGTATAAAGTGACCAGATTTTTTTTTCTTCAAGCGGGACACCATTGACGGGGGTGGGTTTCTCCATTTGAGTTTTGCCCTCTGCGCATGCGCAGAGGGCAAAAGAAGGCAAATGTCGGCATCCAGGTGGGTGGAGGGGGGGAGGCGGGAGGTCTTTCCTCGCCTCCCGCCTCCCCTTCGGGAGCCGGCAATGGCTTGGGCTGGCTGGCTGGTAGAAATACTCAGCCTGTGTTTCCCGATCCCCGAGGATACCCAAGCCCCATTACCTGCCACGGATAGAAGCCGCTCAGCACATGTTCTTTTCGGGGGGGAGGACCCACCGGCTGGTCCCCCCGCCCTTTATCCACCCCCTTCTCTCTTCGCCCGATGGTGTCCTTGCGGTCCTTTACGGAGGCAGGTGGGCGGGGAGGGAGCGGAGGTCCAGTGATTTCCTCTGGGAAAGAAGGGGCGGAGGCGCAGCCACGCTAAAGGAGGTGGGGGGGGCGCGCGCGTCAGGCTTCCATGGCGGCGCCCCTTAGCCGTGGACGAGCAGCTCAGTCTCCTAGGGCTGCGCTGCTGCCAGCCGCTCCCTCCCTCCAAGCCTGCCTCCCCTCCCAGCCCGGGAAGAAGCCTCTCCACTCAATCGCTCGCTCGCCCACCCCGCCCCCTCCTCCTCGCTCGCTCGCTCGCTTTCTGTTCAGGAATGCAGCGCTTCGCCCAGCCCCCTCCCCAGACTCATTCATAGCGTAAGGTGACCAGACATCCGGGCATTCTTTTCAAAAAGCGGGACTTTTTGAAAAGAATGCGGGATGCGGGACACACGCTTGAAAAGCGTGTCTGTCCCGCCAAAAGCGGGACGTCTGGTCACCTTAATATAGTATCAAGACTTGTCCTTCAAGCTGAAATTGACTTTAGTGAGCTTTCTTACAGAATACTGCTTAGGGATAGGGAATTTCAGGACTGTAGACTCAGCTGGGAAGTTGAAAAACATTCTGGAAGAAAACAATGGCAGATTCTCCCAGTGCTGCCATGATCATTGTGTCAATGTATTCATTTTAAGATTCAAGCTTGGTTTGAAGGAGAAACCACTGTTTTTTTAAAGATAGTGATGCAATTAATTAATACATTGAAGTGACTTTGTGTAGAGTTTGTATATTTGTGAAAAAGATCAGTAAATGATCCTTCTGCCTATATGAAGATTTTTGCTTCAGCTGTTTGTTGCAATTCTCAGTTTCCAACATATCGATGTGGAGCATCCATTTTTGTTATCCAATGGATTTGTAAAAGTTTGGGGAGATATAGGGTATTTATAATTTTTGGGACTGTTAACACCCAGTGGAATGTAGAAGGATCATGTATGCACATCCTACTGTAGAGCAGTTGTTTGGATTGAGTTTGTAGTTAAATCTGAAGTAGAATCAGACAAACGATGAATAAATTGTGAGCTGGCAGAGGCCAAATCATCTATACTTTTTGAAGGGAGAAGTGATGTCTGATTAGGGCTGTGCTATCGACTTGTGGAAGTGGTATATACCTCTGCTGTGTTTTATACATATGTAAAGAGAACTGTAAAGACCTCGTGTCAAATAATATTTCGTAACATTTGGAAGCATTATGCCAGAAGTTTCTCATTGCATGGGGAAATGGTTGGGGAAACCCCAAGCACTATCTTTCCAAGGTTGTCCCTTTTAAAAACAGTAAAGGGTAGAAGCCCTGTTGATTGGTTGTTGTTTTTTAATTGCAAAGCTTCTGCCATTTTCTCTCTTTTTCTTGGAATTCTGCCCCGCAACAACGAGATTGCTCGAACCTTTCTGAAAGTTTGTTGCGACCCTCGACCCCTTTAAGCGAAGCCTTTGAGATGGCTTGGGTCAGTTTTGTTCTGAATTTCCTGCCGCTCTCTCCCCTTTCCTGAAAGTTTTGCGTTCAGTCTAAACTTTTCTCTTTCCGAAGGCACTTTGTTGCTGCCTGATGTCCTGAGCGAGTAAATTTCAAAGCTGTCACAAGCGAACAGCGCGGCCCTTCCAGGCTCTGTCTTCCCTCCCGCTTCTCGGGTTCCAGCTCTGCTGTTGCCATGGCTTTCTGGCTGGTCACGAGAACAGCCACGCAGCGCTCCCGGATTTGTTCCCACCTCCCCAGTCCCCTATAGCTTTCGTTTTCTTCCAGCGTATAGAGAGCGAGAGAAAGAGGGGACGGGGCGGGGGTGGGGGAGGTGGAGAGAGGCAAGCCTGCCTTGTTCACACGGAAACTGTTCCAGGGCTGCCATTCAAAAGCCGCCTGCTTTCCAAGAAGGGGGGATTAATGTGGCGTGAGGCAGGCGTGTCTGGCACGTCGGCTGAACTGGGGAGGGGGCTTCGGGGGGCGAAGGGGGCTGCAACGTGCTAAACAGTCACTGGCTAGGCTGGTTGCTAGGGGCTGCAGGCAATGGGCATCAGGGATTGCGCTCAGCTACGGGCCCGCCGCCGCCGACAGGCAGGCCAAGTTGCTAAGCAGTTTTCACCGGAGCTGAGGGGGGGAAAAGCCGCTTTGGGTGCTGTGTCAGCGCTTTTTCTTCCCTCCGTGTTCCCTTCCCAGTTGTGTCTTATAGGGGTGGGGGTGGGGTGGGGAACGGGGAAGGAGGCTCCATTCTCCTTTCAATCCGGAATCTACATTCTTGGGCAGACCGCCAAGGCCTACTACATACTGGGAATTATAAATATTACCTGTTGTTTGGGTTGGAGGATTAACTAGTTCAAAAAAACAAAACAAAAAAACAGCCCACAGGTGCTCTTGACTTGACCCGCAGAACTTTGGGAGTCTGAATAAGGGGTTTCCCATTGTGCTTTATGGACTTTGGTATGGAGTAAGGTGGGCTACTTTCAAAATGGGGTGTTTGAATGACTTCTGCAAATATGGGAAGTGGGGCCACCCTAATGTCTTTATTCTGTGCAGACTTAAGTTGCTTTTAAACATCGCGGTCCCTGCTATTTAAGGAATAAAGCAGTTTTCGCTTTAAATGGGCACCATCTCCGTATTCCATCAAATTGGTGAAACCCAGCAACAGGACAGGTAAGGCTTGATGGATAAATAAGGATAAATTTCACAGAAAGAAATGTTGGGCGGCTCCACAATGTCAGCTTAAAGTGAATTCCACCCATCCTTGAAGTTGCAGAAAACTATATTGACTTAATGTCTATGGAGATTCTCAGTCATCCATGCCATGGTTGTCCCAAAGGTGCTTTTTCAAGAGACAACTGGACTTTCTGGTTTTTCTTTGAAGATGTTTTGCTTCTCATCCAAGAAGCTTCTTCAGCTTCAGCTCTGAAGAAGCTTCTTGGATAAGAAGTGAAACATCTTCAAAGAAAAACCAGAAAGTCCAGTTGCCTCTTGAGAAAGCACATTTGGGATATAATGACTTAACATTTGCTGTCCCATTTAGTGATCCACAGACATAAGGCTGACAAATGATTCTGCCCATATTTGTGATGTTTCTCAACCTAAGCAATCTTAAGATGTGTGGTCTTCAACTCCCAGAATTCCTCAGCCAATGTGTGTGGATTTCTACTCCCAGAATTCCCTAGTCAGCTTCTGAGGCTTAAAAGTCCATATGTTCTAAAGCTGCTGAGGCTGAGAAACACTGATGCACAGGGTGTATGGGATTGCTGAATTCTCCAAGTTTTTTCATCGAAAATCCAGTGTGTAAGTGCCTAATGCCTGAAATAGAACAACCATCAAAGACTGCACAAGAACTGTAGTAGAAGATGATGTGCCCATCCTAGCCTAAATCAGCCAATAGTTGAGAGGATTATTACTCCCTAATTGTCATCTGATTGCACCACTGACAGAATATGAGTGAAATGTATCAGCTCCGGAACTTTTCCTACTTGGAATTATAAAAAAGCAACATCCCAGGAATATACAATATTTGATATTATTACAGCGGCAAGAATTGCATATGTGCAATATTGGAAGAACAGCCAAATACCTCCGGAGAATGTATTACTGGACAAAATTTACAAATGTGCAGAAATGGACAGATTAACCATTGAACTCAAAGACCAAAATAACTCTGACTACTATGAAGTATGGTCAAAATGGTACGAATGGAAAGACAAAAGGACTATGAAATAAGGTTGGATGAAGAAGATGTAAGATTGTAAATATGTGGAAATATTGTATAAGTTTTGTATGAGCAAAAATAGATGTGAATAGGTGTAGATCTGTGTTATATTATGATGCTTAGAGTTGAAAAACAATAAATAATAATGAGTGAAGTGTATCAGATTATATCCATGGCAAAACTGTGGCAGGATAAGGGGGAAATAATCCCGGTACAGTTAAGGATGACTTGAAAATATCTCAGCTGCAAGTGTAGGCAATGTCATGAGAACATAGACAGCTGCAGTTGTCTATAGCTGCAGTTAGATGTCAGTACTAAGGAAAGCCTTGTTGGTACCGGTAGGTTGAGCTGAGAAAGTATTGATTAACTCTACCTTTATCTGCTGAAAAATAGAAATGAGCATAGGTAATGTTGAATTTGGATGTTTTGGGTTAAATTGTGATACCCTATCTGATCATTATGTCTTGTTACTATAACCTAGAACAGGGCTGTCAAACCTGCGGCCCATGGGCCAGATGCGTCATGCGTGGCCAAGCACACGCCCGGTTTAGCAAAGGGGAAAAAAGGCCCGATACGTCACGTGACGCTGCCGTGACAACACGAGTTTGACAGCCCTGACCTAGAATATCTGACTATGAAACAGTATTAACCGAATTGTAATTGATGTATGCATGCAAGCATGCTTCCATCTTTATTGGCTCTTTTTATCTAAGAAAGTTCCTCTTGAATCTAATGTAAATTCTGGTGATTATGCAGAAATGATTATGTTGGTTTGTAGCAGAAATATAGAAATGCCTTGCCATTGTTTTCTTCCTGGATTTTTTTTAAAATTCCAAATGTAGTCTGTATTCCTGGGATTTCTCCTATCCAAATGAGCCCATCCCAGATCATCTCCGATCTAAGTATAGCAACTCAAAGTGTATTTGGTTTTATTCATACTAAAAAATTGCCTACTTAGTTTCTCTCTCCCCCCCCCCTTCTATATGAAGGAAAGAGTTTTGACTTTAACTGGAGGAAATATGAAAAATGGAAAGCCTTCAAGCATTGCCTTTCTGCTTCTTTCCTAGCACAGTCTTAGGTAAGTCCTTGACTTACTTCCATTCATTTAGTGACCCTTCTAAGTTATGACCATGCTGAAAAAAGCCCAGTCCTTGCACTTACATTAATTGCAGTGTCCCTATAGTCACATGATCTACATTCAGGCATTAGACAACTGGCATGTAAGGTTGCAGAGTCCCGGGGTCAGTACTGGGGCCATTTGTGACTTTCCCAGCTGCTTTCCAACACGCAAAATCAATGAAGAAAGCCAAATTTGCTTAATGACCATGTGATTCACTTTATGACCTCGGCAAAAAAGGTAAAATCAGATTACTTAACCGCCTGGCTTACTGACAAAAGTTCCAGTCCCAATCATGGTTGTAAGGTGAGGGCTATCTGTCCTTCATTTTCAGACATTCGTACTTGCTCTAATATCACTCACATTCTCTCTTCTGTTTTTCTTGTTTCTGAAATTCATAAGCTGAAAACAATTTTAGGAAAAGTACTAGACAGGAAAAACCAAATGTACAGATATAGATTAGGTGAAACCTGGCTCAATAGCAGTAACTGTGAGGGGGATCTTTGAGTCCTAGTGGACAATTTATTTATTTTTATTTATTTTATTTTGCGATTCTTATAGGCCGCCCCACTCCCTGAGGACTCAGGGCAGTGTACAACATATATAAGAACAGCTAAATACTATCAAAAAATAAAATAAAAACAACAATAATAAAATAGTGATTAAAAGCGATAAAAACAACACAAGCAACAGTCATAATCACCCCACCTGCAGGAAGAGCCATGTCTTAATGGCTTTCCGGAAGGCCAGCAAGGTGGGAATGATTCGGATCTCTGGGGGGAATTGGTTCCAGAGAACCGGAGCTCCCACAGAGAAGGCTCTCCCCCTAGGGCCCGCCAACTGACATTGGTTGAAGGGACCTGGAGGAGACCGACTCTGTGGGACCTAACTGGTCATAGGGATGTATGAGGTAGGATGTGGTCCCGAAGATAACCTGGTCCTAAGCCATGTAGGGCTTTAAAGATGATGATCAACACCTTGAATTGCACCCGGAGACCAATGGGCAACCAATGCAGCTGGCGGAGTATAGGTGTTATGTGGGTGTATCTGGGAACACCCACCACAGCTTGCGCTGATGCATTTTGCACCAGTTGCAGTCTCCGAATACTTTTCAAGGGTAGCCCCATGTAGAGCGAATTACAGTAATCCAAACGAGAGGTGACAAGGGCATGAGTGACCGTGAGTAAAGCCTCCTTCTCCAAATAAGGTCGCAACTGGTGCACCAGGCGAACCTGTGCAAAGGCACCCCTAGCCACAGCCGTAAGATGTTGGTCTAATTTTAGCTGTGGATCTAGGAACACCCCCAAGTTGCGAACCTGGTCGGAGGGGGATAATTTATCTCCCTCAAAGACCAAGGAGGGACAATTGGTATAATCCTTAGGAGGCAATATCCAAAGCCACTCAGTCTTTTCAGGGTTGAGCCTGAGCCTGTTCCTTCCCATCCAGATCCTAACATCATCCAGGCAACGGCACATCACATCCACCGCCTCCCTGAATTGCGACTGGGGGGGGGGAAATGTACAGCTGGGTGTCATCAGCGTACTGTTGAAATCTCACCCCATGTCGACGGATTATCTCCCCCAGTGGTTTCATGTAAATGTTAAGCAGGATGGGCGAGAGGACCGAACCCTGAGGGACCCCACATGTCAGGGGTCTAGGAGACGACCTCTGCCCTCCTGTCAACACCGACTGCGACCTATCGGCGAGGTAGGAGGAGAACCACCGCAAAACGGTGCCTCCCACTCCCAGACCGCCGAGTCGGTGCAGAAGGATACCATGGTCGATGGTATTGAAAGCCGCTGAGAGTTCAAGTAGCACCAGGATGGAAGAATGACCACCATCCCGGGCTTGCCAGAGATCATCCATCAGGGCGACCAAGGCAGTTTCCGTGCAGTAGCCATGCCTGAAACCCGATTGAAAGGAATCCAGATAATCCGTTTCTTCCAATAGTCAGAGAAGCTGAAGAGCCACCACCTTCTCCACAACTTTACCCAAAAAAGGCAAGTTGGAGACCGAATGAAAGTTCTTCAAGTCCGCTGGGTTCAGGGAGGGCTTCTTAAGGAGGGGTCTCACCACCGCAGCTTTTAAGGGCTGCAGTACAGATTCCTCTCTAAAAGAAGCATTGATCACCACCTGGATCCAGCTACGTGAAACCTCCCTGCTGGCCGAAAGCAGCCAGGAGGGACACGGGTCCAATAAACAGGTGGAAGGAGCTCATCGCTTCCACGGCCTTGTCCACATCATCAGGAGTTACTGGCTCAAACTCGTCCCATAGAACTGGATTAAGACTCGCCCCTGTCAACTCAACTGGATCTGTCCAGCCAGAGTCCAGGTTCGACCAGATCTGAGCAACTTTATCTGTCAGAAACTGTGCAAATTCCTCAGCTCTGCTCTGCAAGTGTTCCTCACCACCCCCTTTTGCAAGGAGGTGGAGTGTCACCCTAAACAAGGCAGCTGGGCCCGAGTCTGTGAATGCAATAAGAGCGGAAAAATGTAAACGTTTTGCCGCCCCTATCGCCACTAAGTAAGACTTAATAAAAGTTCTTAATAGTGTTCGGTCAGATTTGGCCTTACTGGCTCTCCAATCATTTAAATATGAGCCAGCAGTTTGCAGCAGCAGCCAAAAAAGCCAATGCAACCCTAGGCTGCATTAACAGAAGGATAGAATCAAGATCACATGAAGTACTAGTACTTTATAAATCCTTAGTAAGACCACACTTAGAATACTGCATGCACTTTTAGCCACCATATTATAAAAAAGATGTTGAGTGCAGAAAAGAGCAACAGATGATTAGAGGGGCGGGTGCTAAAACATACGAAGAACGATTGCAGGAATTGAGTATCAGTGGTGGGTTCCTACAGGTGCGGTCCACTCTATAGCACCGGTAGCGGCCCACTGGTGATGTCACAGTACCGGTGCGGTCAGTTGTTGGTGCCTAAGCACCGCCATTAGAAAAAAAAAATTTAAATTTTTAAAAAACATTTTCTTTTGTGCATGCCCAGAAGCCGAGCTTCCGGCACTGCGCATGCGCTGCCTTCCTACCCCACAGTGAGTCCAAGCAGGGGAGGATCGCTGACGGAGTGCATGAGATGCTGAAAGAACGGGCGGCAGGAGCTATCTCCATTCCCCTCCCTTCAGCAGTCTGAGAAGCCACGAACGCGCAGTGATGATCCTAGGCATTTTTGCACATTCGAGGCTTCTCGAGCTGCTGAGGGGAGGGGGAATAGGTGGCAGGACCTATCTCAGTTCCCCTCCCTTCAGCAGTCCGAGAAGCCACGAACGCGCGGTGATGATCCCAGGCATTTTTGCACATTCGAGGCTTCTCAAACTGCTGAGGGGAGGGAGAACGGGCGGCAGGAGTCATCGAATGGGGAGAAGTATTCAGGCTAGACGGAGCCTCCTAGAAGAACCACTGCCACGGTCTTGCTGCTCCTGCTGTGGGGTGCTGCGTTGCGGGTGGGCAATGCACCCCCTGCTTCTCTGGCCGCTGCCAAGCTCCCGAGGCCCACGCCCACCCGGTCACATGGCTGGCAAGCCACACCCACAAAATAAGCCACACCCACAGAGTGGTAGTAAAAAAATTAGGAATCCACCCCTGTTGAGTATGTATGTCTAGTCTAGAGAAACGAAGGCCAGGGTGACATGATTAGCAGTTCCAATATTTGAAAGGCTATGACAAAGAAGGGGGGGATGTCAACCTATTTTCTAAAGCACCAGAAGGCAAGACAAGAAACTGGATGGAAACTAATCAAGAGGAGAAACCTAGAACTAAAGAGAAATTTCCTAACAGAACAATTAACCAATGGAAGAGCTTGCATTCAGAAGTTGTGGGTGTTTCATCACTGGAGGCTTTTAAGAAGAGACTGGACAGCCACTTGTCTGGAATGGTAGAGGGTCTCCTGCTTGAGCAGGGGGTTAGACTAGAAGACCTCCAAGGTCCCTTCCAAGACTGGTATTCTGTTATTCTAATAGTAATATTTCTGTGAATGTTATGCACATACATTATCATATACTCCAACATTTGAGTTACAATGAAACTACCTATAGCATGTTTTATCTTCTTTAACAGCAGCACCATTACTTTAGCTACGTAGTCAAAAGCAGGATTTTGTGGCGGTCAGTTCCACACAAGAGCCAAATAAATATTTGCTTAATAAACAATGTCCTATTCTCTTGCCCTTAATTATGGTATCTGATTTTCTCAAACCAATATGTTGTGCTTTGATGTGTCATCCAGTCCAGCTTAGGCCCCCTTTCCCTTTTTTGGTTTGTTCTCTGCTTATTTTAGCAGAAGAAAAGATAAATGAAAGTCAAATTGTCAGTTTAGGCTTTATCTATGTATTTCATTTTCTCTAAAGATTGGCCAATCAAATAAATTGCTTCCTTCTCTGTCCACAAGCGCATTTTAACATTCACTCTATCACTTAGAAAAGAACTGTTTCTAAATCAAATATTTGAATCAATCAACCTGTGTATTTCATTTGACAAACATGACAAAAATATTTATTAAGAGTGAAATATTTGTTTTTCCTATCTTGTGTTTTTATAATATTATCAAGTATGCAGTTTCTCTCACACTTCAAAGAATTTGACACAGCATGGCCAATTTTCATTTCCTTGTTTTGAAAAATTCATCCCTGTGTGGTTGTGTACATAAGTTGAAAAGTAGTCAGTGGGTTGTTTGAGAAAGCCTCCTTTTGAAGCTTTTCATGCTGACATACTCCATAATGCCTCAACATTAAACACAATTATTAGTGTGTAAGCCACATTGACTTGTGGGATCTCAGTTATGAGAAAGCATGAATAGAATCACACTGTTAGAAGTATGTAGCTCCAACTGATCATAATTTACCATAGAATTAATACTGTAATTGTAACTTGATGTGGAGACCAATGATTTTGGATGAAGAACTACTTTTTTTTAGATATGCTATCTAAAATCTTATAAAAAGGCTAGTAAGCAATAGAAAATGAAATGTGCAAAGTTGTATACAGTCTGTTTTTAAACAGAATATATTATCCCTTTACAAATAAAATAGCATCTGCAGTTCTACACTGAATATTAGTATTTGAGTCTTGTTTTTTTAAAAAGAAATGACTGATCAGAAGTAATTTAGTCTGGTCTCTGGAATTGGAGGAAGGAAAGAGAAGCTGTTTAAAGATAGTTTCTTGTGAATTTTTGAAATATATTATTTGTCTTTATTGCCTTTATAGTGAAAAGATACATTTGTTTTCTCCAGAGGGAGTACAAGTAGTCCTTGACTTACAACCACAATTGAGCACAACCACAATCGGTTTCTAAGTGAGACATTTGTTAAGTGAGTTTTGCCCCATTTTACAGCCTTTCTTGCCACAATTGTTAAATGAATCACTGCAGTTGTTAAGTTAACATGGTGGTTACGTGAATCTGGCTTCCCCATTGACTTTGCTTGTCAGAAGGACACAATAACTGTTCACATGGTCTCAGGACATGGCCTCATAAATATGAATCAGTTGCCAAGCATCTGGATTTTGATCATGTGACCAGGGGTATGCTGTAGCAGTCATAAGTGTGTAAAACAGTTATGTCACTTTTTTCAGTGCCGTTATAACTTTGAACGGTCATTAAACGAACTGTTGTAAGTTGAGGGCTACCTGTATTACCATGTTACGAGCTCAGAGAGAGATTAATTGTGATAGGATTTCAGTCTTCATACTGGAATTTGGACGTTCACCAATGACAGCTCCAGATGCATTTTGCTGTTGGGAAATAAGGAGGGGATTGTATTTTCTTAGTGTGCAGAATATGGACTCCAACTGACTCTGAACCATATTCTCCAGATCTCTTGGATTACAGTTCCCAGCCAGTATGAACAATATATCGTTGGAAAATTTATTTAATAGCACCTGAAGTTTTCTTTGTTTATATCCTCCAATAGCCCTTTGACTTATCTTTGCTGGAATTTTCTTTGCGGTTCTTGGAATTAATGTTTCTTTTTTTAAAAAAATAGTAATTTGTCTGTCATTAATGGGGTTGGCAACACTGAGCACTTCACTGTAGAGAAGAGAGGGTAAAATTAAAGTTGCCATGTGATCTTTAAATCCCAGCTTTGAAAGGCCTGCATGTGAACTATATTGTAGGAATGACATTGAGATCACTGTGTTGGGATATAAGTCCAGTAAATTCAGTGATATCTACTCCTAAGTATGAGTTTATTGTTGTTTGCTGAGACAGCTTATCCTAATGTTCAAAGCAATCAAACACTTCCTTAGTAATATGTAAAATAAAATACAGTAATAAAAAATTATTAAATAAAATTACATGTGAAAAGTTCAGTTTCCAGGTTTCGGAAGGTTTGAATACAATTCTTATTCCATTCAAATGTTTCCTTTTGAGGGATTAATTTATAGTTACTTTTTCTACATTTCTACATTCACTCACTGTGCGTTCAATTTTTTCCTAGATTCTAATCATATTTATTGAGCCATACCTGCTGTTTTTCATTGCTCCATAATCAATTGTTTTATTGGTTACAATGGAAACAACTTTCAGTAGTTTAGAAATAGCAGGATGAAATGTTCAAGTACATGTAAATCAGAAACCTTGATTGCATTTGCAGAGTTGTATTCTGTGGTTGCTGTACAAACATAATATACTCCTTTGCCCTTGGAAGTGGCCAGCTGGGAACACTTGAAATCTGCTATAATTCACCTGATTATCAAACTGGGGATTTTGAGCCAAATATTCTGCTTAGTTCAAATCAATATGTACATTTCAGTCTCTCCACTTACTGCTTTGCTGTCCAGGGTTTGTTACCTTAAAGCCTCTTCAATTCTATATTTTGTTTGTTTGTTTCAGCAGGGTACACATTCTGATTTTTTCCTAATTAGCTTTTTATTTCTTCATTACACTGATTCTTTTCCACATCACTCATTCTTAAAAACGTTTGTTAGACCAAATCAAATATCTGCAGTGGCACTTCTAGGCCTGAGATCTCCTGAGGCAAGAGGTCTCTCAGGTACCTCCTGGCCCCTGTTGGTTCTGCTGCCACCTGTTTCCATCTTGCTGCTTCCACTGCCGATTAATCAGCAAAATCACCCTGAGAAGCCCACAAGCAAAACACGGGCATTTTGGTTCAGCAACTGACATGCTACCATTGATACTGAAGGTCATCTATAGCCTTCAGTACTAGTTGCTACCAATAGCCTTAAGCTGCATGGAGGATAAAAGCATGAATTCAAATAGACCCTGCTAGTTATCTTGGTAGAGTAATCTAAGCAATGCTTAGAAAGCTTAGAACTATGTCGCCTTCGGCATGACCTAAGCATAGCTCATAAAATTATCTGCTACAATGTCCTTCCTGTCAACGACTACTTCAGCTTCAACCACAACAATACACGAGCACACAACAGATACAAAGACAAAGTGAACCGCTCCAAACTTGACTGTAGAAAATACGACTGTAGCAACAGAGTGGTAAATGCCTGGAACTCATTACCTGACACTGTGGTTTCATCACCAAACCCCCAAAACTTTACCCTTAGACTGTCCACTGTTGACCTCACCTGATTCCTAAGAGGTCAGTAAGGGGCGTGCATAAGTGCACCAGCGTGCCTACCATCCCTGTCCTAATGTTCCCTCTTATCAGTACCCATCTTATGTATATAAACAATGTTATATCTATGTATATTACCAACACTTCTTGACAAAAATAAATAAATAAATAAAAAATAAAAATGCCAAGTTGGTTTGCTACCTTTTAAATTTCCCAATCATCAGTAATCCTGCTAAGAGTACTGTGTCCTGGCAGCTACTTGAGATAAATGCTTGCACAATAGTCATATACTCTTGTGTGAAGCTACTTCCCTCAAAGTGTAACCTCTGAACTAATCTTGTTTTTATACCCCTACATTTGTCTCCAACCAGCAAAATTGTGTTTGACATGATCCCTTTGCACAACTATATCACCTTACCAGCATTAGAAATTGGTTGATTTATTATTTGATGCCAAAATAAGTAAAACTAATATTCTAGGTTCCTCCTTCTGTTTTATTGACCTTCCAATTCCTGGTGCATTTTGGTTCATCAGCAAATGCCAGATTAAGCTGCTTCTGTTTTCAGCAATCCTAGTTGGTTTGCATCAGAAATACTCTGTAGTGCTTCTGCAACACCTTTGAACACCTACTTAAGGGTACCCACTCCTGCTAATGCTTCTCATTTTGTCATGATTAATCTTTTTCTGTAAAGCATGACAGATGAATTAATACATAGTTTATGTTTTGGGGAGAAAAGAGATTAACAGTTTTAATTTAACACTTTAAGTGTAAAGGATTATTTGTATTTTCTCTTTGATTGCCAGATTTAAGTCACAGACTTGATGGTGCTGTTTGAAAGTAAAATTCTGAAATTTCTGATACTTTTTCTTGAATGTGGATGTTTTCTGTGTGGTAGGGGCAGTTGGAATATGCAACTGAATGTGGTTTTTTAATTTTTTAATTGGAATGTTCTTCCAGAATATAGTTACTTGGGAGTATGCACAGCTGAATTTAATGGGACTTTTATTATAACTGCTAAAATTGTCTTGTGGGTCTCTAAGGATAATTTCTGTCAGCATCCAGCAGTCTAATCTGTGGTTGGTGCTGCTGCCTGCTTAAGTACATGTGGATACCATTGGGCCTTTGCAAATACTGTTGAGGGTATGAGAGGCATTTAGGGATGCTAAGAAACATCTCAATGCCATATCCCCCCCCCCAGGTCATATGAGCTGAGACGAGCCATGCTTAATAGTAATAGCATTTAGACTTCTATGCCATTAATAGCTATGAGATACAGAAATGAACATTCCAAAGAAAACATTTCTCTCCTGCCAGTCAGTAATGAATGACACCAATGAACGTTTAGATAGGAGGACATAAAATACAGTTGTTAGGAGAGGCTGTTAATAGAAAGAAGCAAAACCATAACATATATTTGCCACTCAATATCTGCAATATGACTGATGAAAAATTACAACATATGTTCAATCATAAAAAGAGGACAACAAAATTATGATACAGTTGGCAGAATAGAATGATATTAACATGAAATTTCAGATCAGCAAGTTAATGATGGCAACCAGGAAGGATCAAAGTCAAACTACAACAGGTCAAATGTGAGAGATTTGGGGAGAGGAGTTCCCCCCTGCCGGTAGGAGGGCCGCCTGACATAGGGAGAAGTCCTGAAGGAAGAACGCCTGCTTTGGGAGGGGAGGACCTTCCTCTTATCCCTGGTCTCTATGAGAAAGTGGTCCAAAGCACGGCCAAAGAGATTCCCCCCCTTCAAAGGGCCCGGAAGCGAGCTTCCATCAGTTCTTGGTGTCCATGCGCCAATGGCACAGCCAGAGTAACTGCCGAGCAGTAACGGGAAGTGATGGATCGGGCCGAGAACTGGGCCGCCGCTAAGGTGGTGTCTGCAGTAAACTCAGCTGCAGCAATAATTTTGGACAGGTCCTGGTGACTCTGGAGGTCCTCCAAAGGAAGTATGTCCTGCAGCTGGTGGAGCCACCTCAACAACACCCTGGTGCAGTGAGCACGGATTGGACCCTTGGAGGGTGGCAGTTGAACATGTCCTAGACTTCCTGCAGGGTGGTCTCGCTAAGGGCCTTTCCCCCAGCATGCTGAGGCGGAGGTCGCTGCCTTGGCCTTGATTTGGGGCTCTGGGGATTGGCCCTCCCTGGCCCATCACCCCAGGGTCCACCTTTTTTATGGGAGGGCTTCTAATCTTAGGCCCCCACCCATTCACCTCTATCCCACCTGGGATTTGTCCCTAGTGTTGCAGGCTCTGACCAGGCCTCCGTTTGAACCCTTGCGGGAGGCTTGCCTCCGACTTTTATCGTGGAAGGTGGCATTCTTGGTGGCCATCACTTCTGCGAGGCACATCTTGGAACTGGCGGCATTGTCGATGCACAATGACCTTTGCGTCTTCCATGCAGACAGGGTGGTTCTGTGGCTGGATCCTGTGTTCCTGCCCAAGGTCAACTCCATATTCCATCATGCTCAGGAGTTGATTTTACCTAACTTCTGTCCAGACCCGCGCCACGAGTTGGAGGTCCGGTGGCATACCTTGGATGTGCGGAGGGCTCTTCGTATCTACATCCGTAGAACCGCCCATCTCAGGAAGACAGGCCTTCTTTGTGTCTTTTTGTCCTTCGTCTCTTGGCCTCAAGATTTCACCTTCCATGGTCGGTAGGTGGCTTCAGTCCTGCATCACTCAAGCATATCAGTCGCAGTCTCTTCCCGTGCCTCAAGGTGTGACGGCGCACTCGACCAGGAGTGCGGCTACCACGGCTGCCTGTACTGCACAGGCTACAGTTGGGGAGATTTGCTGAGCGGCGACATGGACATCAGTTTCTCCCTTCATCCGTCACTACCGCATAGACTCGTTTGCATCTGCTGACGCAGGATTCGGCCAGCGTGTGCTGCAGCTGGTGCATGAGGAGCCGAGGAGCCGGGATTAAGTATTTGGCCGCCCTACTGGACTCCTTACCTTTGGTATGTCCCATCCTGGACTCTTCCTTCGATGTGAGGGAAAAGGGGATTGGTCTTACCTGATACTCCCTTTTTCCAAGGATCAAAGGAAGAGTCCAGACCCACCCTTAGGTTTGGTTTTGGCCGGCCGCCGAGGGGCTTTGGTGTTTGTGTTTCTGCAAGCTTCTCAGGATTTGTCTGGCCACGGTTCGTGGTTTCTGCTTGGAGCTTGCGCCATTCGCTTCGGACTTGTTGTTGACTGAGGATGATGTCATCAGGGAGGTGGATCCTCAGAAAATTCAACCCAGTCCATAGAGCTATGGGGCTAGAGTAACCCATCCTGGACTCTTCCTTCGATCCTCAGAAAAAGGGCGTATCAGGTAAGACCAACTCCCCTTCTCTTCCATTCTATAAATCAATCAATGCACATATAGAAAATATTCTGTTGTGAGAATATTTGATATGATAGTTTTCTGAGGTTGGTGGTGGGCAAGTTATCACCTGAGCCTTCTCTTGAATGAAGTGGAAGGATCCAGACAGATTTTTTATCTCAATTGCAGCATGAAATCATTTTTTATTGATGTTCTACTGCAGTGTGGGTAGGATAGGCTTAGAGTAGACTATCATTAAAAGGGGTTAACTACATATTTCAGTATGGTGGTGCACACTTCAAAAATTATTTAGAGGAAGTGCTTTGCATCACATCCAAGTGCAGACTTTCTCTGCTGTTTATTAAAGCAGCCTTTTTCAATTGTCCACATGAACATTTTCAGCTCCTAAGAAATGCTCTCTTTGGGTGTTCGATAAGAAAAAAAGAATTGCACAGATGGGCTACAGTGCAAAATATCAGTTCCCCCCAAAACAATGGAAAATAAGGAAACTTAGTGAAAGATGCAACATTCTTGCTACATATTTTCTAATTTATCTAAATGCCACTGTTTTAAAGAATCCACTTATAGTTAATGCAAGTCTTAAAAAAAAGCTGCAGGTTTTATTTCTCAGGCTCATTTAGAGGCCTGTACAAATTTGAACTATTTTAATAAGCGAAGAAGTGCTGTGCTTGCACAAGATCTGAAACCCTTCTTGTGAATCATTTCAAAGCATGGACAGATCCTATTTATTATGTTAAGTCTTGTTATTGCTATCACTAGCATGGCAAATTTCAACAGCAATTCATTCCGGCACATGGGCCTTTATTGCCTCATGGTTATAAATTTTTGCTCTTAGGCACTCATTGACCCTATGATCAATTTTGATTGGGTGCTAGATTGATAGAGCAATAACTCAGTAATTCAGTAATTCTGAAGAGGACACAGAGTCATCTTTGGAAGTCATGAATGGTGACCTTAAAAATTTCTAACTTGTCTTCTGTGGAAGCCCAAGGGAACAGCATCCATATAGAAAGAAGGTTGGGATTTTAAAATATATATATATTGGTATGCTAGCTCAGTCCTGTTCATATACTGCTTACCCAAAAGACTTCAAGTCTGACAATTTCTTATTAAACTGATTTCAATTCAGTATCACTGAAGCAAGTTCTTAATTACTTGCACTTTCATCTGTGCCCACTGATGGAGTAGAGGTGCAAAGAGGAGACCTCATTTGCATATATTGATTAGAGTGCACGAAAGCTGTATTGTGTCTGTCCATCATGTTGAGGAAGTGTTAACTCAGAGTCTGTCCAGGCAGCTGCCTAGTTTTAATAAAGCAATGGGGGCAATCCTTTCTGTATGAGAGGGCTCTCTCTAGCTCACAGGGCATTTTTAAATTTAAAAAAAAAATGAACAAATGCCATATACATATTGACTTTGCAATTTTGTCTTCTCTGTCTAATGCCAAAATTGCAAAATAGGGTTTTTTTATACATTCTGAGTGAAGGTATGATTTCCTTTCCTTCAGAATATTTAATTTATCTTACAGTTAGGGATGCTGGTGGAGTTTATTCAGCATGTACTCCAAAGCAAATTCAGCTGAACTGTACTTCTTGAACTAATATCTGGGTTGGCAGGTAATGATTTTCTGGTAATAAAATAATTATTACCAGAATAATGGTAATCATTACATCATCATTGACAATCATTATCATCATCATCATCATCATCATCATCATCTTAAAAGGGAAAGATGAAAGCCGGTCAGGATTGAACTCATGGTTGTGGGCAGACTCAGTCCGCAATACTGCATTCCAACCATTGCCTTCATCCTTTGAACTCTCTGAAATACTACTATGATATCTTCCCTAATTCTTATCCAGGCAAAATATACCGTATTTTATTTCGCATTCCCCATAGGACATGGTTAGGGTTAGGATTGTCCCTTTATCCTTTTGGTACCCCCTTTTAAAAACTGGTCTAGTTAGTTGATGTCTTTTTTAAACTGCAGTGCTGAGAACTGGACACAGAATTTCAAGTGGGCCTTGAGCAAGGTAGAGAAGAATTGGACAGTTGGTTCTTATTATACTGACTCTGTACTACCGTATTGTTAATAAATCCTGAAAACAGTGTTTGCCTTTTTAGCATTTGTGTCATGCTATTGGCTCATATTCAACATGTGATAAGCTAGAACACTTGGATTCTTTTCACACGTATTACTATCCAACTGTCTTTGGTTCTGTACTCATGCTTTTCATTTCTTCTCCCTAGATATAGGACTTCTGCCTTATTAAAAAAAATACTGTTTCATAGTGCTTTTACAGCCCTCTCTAAGCGGTTTACAGAGTCAGCATATTGCCCCCAAATATCTGGATCCTTCCCCCAACAATCTGGGTATAATGTTAGTCATTCATAATTTCATGTCATCTGCAAATTTGATAATCCATATAACCCATACATCTACGTCCTTGTTAAAAATGTTAAACATAAAGGCTAGGACTGAGCAGTATGGCAATACTATTCAATACTACTTTCCAAGCTGACATGAAACCATTTATAAGTACTCTCTGGGTACAGTCATTCAACCAATCATCCTTACAGTTTTATCATCTAACCTGTATTTACCATTTTATTAATTAGGATGTGATGACTGACTTCCTTGAATGCTTTGCTGAGATCATAGTACATTATGTCCATGAGATTTCCCCACTCTATTAAACATGTAATTTTCAAAAAAGATGTACTACATATATATATATAATGCTATACATTGCTAATAGTAACAAGTACTATAGTACTAATATTAAATAGATAGAACTATCAGAGTTTCCAAAAAGATAAGCACTAATAAATTGCCCAGTTTAGGAACATCATTTCATGTAATTTTAATACTGATCAAAGAAGGCCTTTCTAATATCAGTTTTGGGGTGGGGGTGGGGAAGTAAAGAAAGTGTTGGTCCCTTTATGCTGTTGCATTTTATATCATCTGAAAGAAATGATGTTTGGATGAGTGCCTGAATGGCTATAACTGAGAAAGGAGTCACTCTGTGCAGAGCTTTTTAGAAGAGTCCCATCCACGCATCTGGAACATGTTAGTATTTGGGGAGATGGCTAGAACTGATCTTTGTGGGAAAGCTAAGTGTATATTTTGCTCTTTTATTGGGAAATAAATCATACATTTAGTTTGTTATGAAGTGCTCTTTAACTGAGCAGTATTACCAATGACAATCGATAACTATACTGGATGCCCAGTTTGAAAACATTTCTCCCTCCGTGGGTGTTCCCGGTCATCTTAATGAACAGAGTGACTGCGTTGAAGATGCGGAACCCCCCCCCCCACGAGTCCAACTCGGTTGCAGACCGTGGGGAAGGGAACCTCAGATCCCCAAAGACATCGGAGGAAGGGAGGCTTTCATCACCCCTGGACTATAGAACATCCCTGGACTATTACACCATCTGGAAAGGCTGAGTCAAAGCAAAGGACCTGTCCTCCTAGTATGCCCTTATTCGGAGGAGTTTGCCTTCTTTTTAATAACATTTATTTTAAATTGTATTTCTCCTCCTCTGAGATCTGAGATGTGTATGGGTATGAGTGCGTAGGAGGATGGATGGTATCTATGAGAATGGTATGTATGAGAATGGTATGTATGGCCTGCAGGAAAGGAAGGGGGCCAGCGGGGGGGGGTCTCTGGTGGGGAAGAGAGCCGGACCATCTCGGTCATAATGGGAAGAGGCAGATATGACAGGAGCAGAGGGGAGGGCCGCTCTCGGGGAATAAGACCTCGCTGTCTTCAAGCGATCCCTTGTTCCGGCCCCTCTGTCTTGGTTCCATCTTGCTCAGCCCGGATACCTGGCAACCAGGGTTCTCAGGGCCCTGGGCTCAGGATGTTACTGCTTAACGCCAGGTCAATTATCAACAAAGCCCCCCTGATACGTGATTTAATCACAGAGGAGGGGGCAGACCTGGTATGTGTTACCGAGACCTGGCTAGGGCAGGAGGGGGGAGTAGCCCTCTCCGAGATATGCCCAGCCGGTTTCTCGGTGCAGTACCATTCTCGACCCCAGGGAAGGGTGGGAGGAGTGGCAATTATAACGCGTGGAAATCTGCATCCTCGTAGGATCCCTGCCCCGGAGATTGTCGGGTGTGAGGCGCTCCTTCTGAAGTTGGACTTAGGGGTTCAGGTGGGCCTTTTCTTAACGTACCTGTCTCCCAGCTGCGTAAGTAAGGCCCTGCCTGAGCTGCTCGAGGCAGTAGCCGGCTTGGCGGTTGAGTTCCCCAGGCTTATGGTGTTGGGGGACTTCAACTTGCCATCTGCTGGCGAAACCTCTGGGATAGCTCAGGAGTTCATGGATTCCATGACAACCATGGACCTAACCCAAGTAATCCAGGGTCCGACTCTTGAGGGTGGTCACACGCTTGACCTAGTATATCTCTCGGGGCAGTGGAGAGATGATCTGAAGATAAGGGACATAGTCATCACCCCTCTGTCATGGTCAGATCATTTCCTACTGAGGCTGGATTTCACGACCCCATTCCTCCCCCGCAGGGAGGCGGGACCGACTAGGTGGTTCCGCCCCAGGCGCCTAATGGAGCCGGAAGGATTCCAGAGGGAACTTGGGGAAATACCTGAAACCCTGGTACACAATTCGGCTGACTCCCTGGTGGCTGCTTGGAACACCGCAGCATCAGGGGCTCTAGACCGAATTGCGCCTAAGCGACCTCTCCATGGCAGTGGATCCCGGAAAGCTCCCTGGTTTACCGAGGAGCTCCGGGAGATGAAACGCCAGAAGAGACGTCTGGAGCGCCGCTGGAGGACCAAGAAAGCCGAGTCTGACCGAACACTATTAAGAATTTACATCAGATCTTATTTAGTGGCGATAAGGGCGGCAAGACGATCCTATCTTTCCGCTCTTATTGCGTCCGCAGATTCTCGTCCAGCCGCCTTGTTTAGGGTGACTTGCTCCCTCCTTGGAAAAGGGGGGAGCGAGGAACACTTGCAAGGCAGAGCTGAGGAATTTGCTGAGTTTCTGTCGGATAAAGTCGCTCAGATTCGGTTGGACTTGGACTCTGGCAGGGCAGAGTCCATAGAGTTGACAGGGGCCAGTCTTAATCCATCTTTGTGGGAGGAGTTTGGGCCTGTTTCTCCCGAGGATGTGGACAGGGCTATGGCAGCGATGGGTACCTCCACCTGTTTATTGGACCCGTGCCCCTCCTGGCTGGTCTCGGCCAGCAGGGCGGTGGCATGCAGCTGGATCCGGGTGGTGATCACCGCTTCTTTGAGGGAGGGATCCGTACCGCAGTCGTTAAAAACTGCGGTGGTGCGACCCCTCCTGAAGAAGCCTTCCCTGGATCCAGCTGATTTGAAGAACTATCGTCCAGTCTCCAACTTACCTTTTTTAGGGAAAGTTGTGGAGAAGGTGGTGGTGACTCAGCTTCTGCAGCTCCTGGATGAAACAGATCATCTAGATCCTTATCAGTCGGGTTTCAGGCGCGGCTACAGTACAGAAACTGCCTTGGTCGCCCTGATGGATGATCTCTGGCGGGCCCGGGATGGGGGGAACTCCTCCATCCTGGTGCTACTTGACCTCTCAGCGGCTTTCGATACCATCGACCATGGTATCCTTCTGCATCGGCTCGGCGAGTTGGGAGTGGGAGGCACCGTTTTACGGTGGTTCTCCTCTTATCTCGCCGATCGGATGCAGTCGGTGTTGGCAGGAGGGCAGAGATCGTCCCCTAGGCCCCTATTATGTGGGGTGCCCCAGGGGTCGGTTCTCTCGCCCATCCTGTTTAACATCTACATGAAACCGTTGGGTGAGATCATCCGCAGACATGGGGTGTGTTTCCATCAGTACGCTGACGACACCCAGCTGTACATCACCACCCCGTCTGACTTCAGGGAGGCAGTGGATGTAATGTGCCGATGCCTGGATGACGTTAAGATCTGGATGGGGAGGAACAGGCTCAGACTAAATCCCGATAAGACTGAGTGGCTGTGGATATTGCCTCCTAAGGTTCATGACAACTACCCCTCCTTGGTCTTTGAGGGTGCGAAACTGACCCCCTCAGACCAGGTCCGCAACTTGGGGGTCCTCCTAGATCCACAGCTAAAATTGGACCACCATCTTTCTGCTGTGGCTAGGGGGGCCTTTGCACAGGTTCGCCTGGTGCACCAGTTGCGGCCATACTTGGAGAAGGAGGCTCTACTCATGGTCACTCATGCCCTTGTCACCTCGCGTTTGGACTACTGCAATGCGCTCTACATGGGGCTACCCTTGAAGAGTATCCGGAGACTTCAGCTGGTGCAAAATGCGGCTGCGCGTGCTGTGGTGGGTGTGCCAAGGTACACCCACGTGACACCGATACTCCGCCAGCTGCATTGGTTGCCCATCGGTCTCCGGGTCCAATTCAAGGTGTTGATCACCATCTTTAAAGCCCTTCATGGCTTAGGACCAGGATATCTTCGGGACCGCATTCTGCCTCATACTTCCCTCCGACCGGTTAGGGCCCACAGAGTTGGCCTCCTCCAGGTCCCTTCGGCCAAGCAATGTCGGCTGGCGGGCCCTAGGGGGAGAGCCTTCTCTGTGGCTGGCCCCGTGCTCTGGAACCAACTACCCCCAGAGACCCGGACTATCCCCACTCTGCTGGCTTTCCGAAAAGCCATTAAGACATGGCTTTTCCTGCAGGTGGGGGGGACAGCTTAATTCCACCTGAGCCTACCCCCCAAGTATGTATGTGTCGAATGGATGTTGTTGTTTTAAATAACTGTTTTAAATTTTTGTACTTGTTTTTAAATTTTATGTAATTTTTTGTTTATTCTTGTATTTCTCCTTGCTGTAAGCCGCCCTGAGTCCCTCGGGAGTTGGGCGGCATATAAGAATAACAAAATAAATAAATAAATAAATAAATATAAAAAAACACTTAATAAATGTAAGATTTGATTTGTTCTGTATTACAAGGAACGTAATAATAGGGTTACAGTTCTTATCTGCTAAACAACTGGTTCTTAAGTATTGATTATATTTAAACAGAATAAAATAGAATACAGCTTGCCTATCAATATACCTTCTTGCTGAGGTAAGTGTTGCTATGCAAAATGTAGAAATGGATAAGAAAGAAATGATTTCATAAGGTACAAAAAAAGATAAAACTAGTTTCTTTCTAAAAATTAATTTTCATTAAATAAGTTTCTTTCAAAGTAAAAACAATTCAAATTTAAAGGTAAAAAATAAAGGAAAAGTGATAAATAAATAGAAAAGAAATGAAAGAAAATAGACAAATGAAAAAGAAAAAAAGACAATAGAAGTGGTTTCTGATTTTCTTATTGGTAGTTATAAATATATTTATATTTTATCCCTTCTAAGGTTACAGCATAATTTCCTTCTTTCAGTAATCTATCCTTTCTTATGATCAAACTGAAAAATCACAAGTTCATTTTTTTCCCAGCAAAGAGTCCATAAGTGGTTTCCAGTCACTAATACATGTAGTAGTTCATGTATCTCTAAGCAAACAATTTTGTCACTTCTGCTAGTTCCATTGTTTTTAGAAATCATTACTCGGTTGTGGTTTTTAAAGTCTTTCCATTTTTTTGATATAATACTCTTGCTGCAATAATATATAAGAATGGCCTTCCATGGCTCTTTTCTAATTGTCCATTAATCCCAGCAAAAAAAGTTTTGGTTTCATAGCGAAAACAAGTTTCCATCAACATCATTAATTGCAACCATTATTCTCAGGTGTGTTTTTTTACTTCCTCTTAACCCATTCACTCTTTCTTCGTGTGTCTTTCCACAAATCATCTTCATTCTTTCAGGTTGATCAAACCACCATCAGTATTGATCACTCATTTTAGTCCGCTTTCATTCAGCATTCATTCTTGTCCTGTCTCTTCTTGGTTTAATACTCATACCTAGTCCATTCAACTTATCTTTATACAGGTAGTCCTCGATTTACAGCACGTCATTTAGTGACCATTCAAAGTTACAACGTCACTGGAAAAAGTGATTTAGGACCATTTTTCACACTTATAACCATTGCCGCATCCCCATGGTCACCTGATCAAAATTCAGACAGTTGGCAACTGACTCATATTTATGACGGTTGCAATGTCCCAGGATCATGTAAATCATCTTTTGCAACCTTCTGACAAGCAAAGTCAATGGGGAAGCCAGATTCACTTAAAACTATGTTACTAACTTAACAGCTCTGTGAAAAACTGTTATTCACTTAACAATTGTGGCAAGAAAGGTTGTAAAATGGGGGAAAATACAGTTAACAAATGCTTCACTTAGTAACAGTAATTTTGGGCTCAATTGTGGTCGTAAGTCAAGGACTACCGTATTTCCCCGAAAATAAGACCCTGTCTTATATTTTTTTGAACCCTGAAATAAGCGCTTGGCCTTATTGTCATGCACTCAAAAGCCTGATTGGGCTTATTATCAGGGGGTGTCTTATTTTGGGGAAAACAGGGTACCTGTATTTCTCCTGATATATAGTACCCAATTCTATGTGCTGAGAGAGTATGCTCTTATACAAAACCATTTTTACTTATTTCAACAAAAAAATGTGCTACCCACTTTTAATTAGATCACATAATATCCCCTGCCTTCCTACCAGTTTTCATGCATATTAAACATTTTTCCATTTTTTCATCCTTACTAAGACTTCTATCAAAATATACAACTTTATCTACTTGTTCTAAGTTTTTCACCATTTGGTATAGCTGCAAATAATTTTCTTGTCACAAGCAGCTATCTTTTATTACATTAATGTTCAAATCCATTTTCCTTGTGGCATCACACAATCTGTCTAGCATTTGCTGAAAGTCATTGGTTTCTCAGCCAATAACACAGCAGGATCTGTATATAAAGGTTCATGTACAATAATGTCTCCAACCAATACACCTTTAACAATACTACAAGCATTAATTATGCATTTATTCATAAATACATTAAACAACCAATACGTATTATTCTCTTTCTTCCAGCAGTGCTGGACTATTTACTAAGCATTCTGTTTATTTTCATGCCTGTTTTATTTCTGTCACATATCACTCTTACCTCATTCAGCAACCAAGCCTCAATTTCATCTCCAAGCAAAACATCAATTCACAGAGCCTATTCACTTTCTCATATGATTTCTTTAAATCAGCAAATGTTCAATAAGCTTTCTCATATTCCTGCATTACTTAGGGAGCTACTGAAAAAGCTACACTCTAATGTGCTCATTGCCTGCTTAGCATAAAGCTGTATTGTGCTTCCTCAATTTTGCTTTTGATTGCTTCTTGTACCCTTTCAATCAGAATTCTGTCAGACATCTTTTCAAGCATCAAACTAATCCCTCTGTAGTTTTTGCATGGACTCTTGCCAGTTTTTTCGTTTACATAGGAGAATAATAACAGCATTCTTTCAATTGTCAGCCACAGATATAGTCTTCACACATATGTTAAATAAGTTGCCTGGCCATTCCATAACAAACCATCTATACATTTTTGCATTTTTTCAGTAACACCATCTAGGTCTACAATTTTGTAACATACCAACACATTTATCATTTCCTTTTCATAATTTTTTCCCCTTGGAATGCTAACATTAATAACAATGTGATTGAGTCCATATTGCGCTGATTCTGCTGGTTAGTTTTCTCTATGCATTGTTGTCTTCATTTATTGTTTTTCTTATGGTGATTTTTACCTGTTTTTTTAAATTTCTTATCTGCCCACAGTTGTATGTTTCAGATGGATGGCCATGTGGATGGAATAAATGAATTTGTTTCTGTTCCACTGTTCAACGTATCACTTTCTGTTTTCTAAAATATTCCTTCCAGTGCTCTCTCACTTCATCTCACTTTCATTCCAAATCCATCTACTATATTATTTGTTCCCATTCATTCTTCTGGGGGCTCCTTGCTAACCCTTCTTTATTTCCAAAGCATTTATTTGCATCAAAATCATTCTTCATTTTCTTTGCATTTTTAAAATCATGGAATCATAAAATCATAGCAAGAACCTGGAGATCATCTATTCAGTCCCCCCCAATCAAATCAAATGTCAGTCTTTGCTTGCGAGCAATTGATGGGATGTGAGCAACAACATGTTTATTTGCAAAGGGGTATTTAGATTAGAGGTCCTAGCTTGCATAGAATAGGGTAAGAATACTTGGAATAAAACTGTCACTGGGCTTTGTTTGTGTTTATGGCATACCGGCCAAAATGTGCCCAAACTGACCAATAATATCATTACTCACAGAGACTTCTTTATGTGCTATAGGCTGGTTACCTAGACTACATCTTTACTTTATTTAAAAGCATGACTAAAGCTTCCGTATAAATTAAAGTCCTTCTTGAAGCTATTCAAGGACATTGTTCCCTGTAAATTTAATGTGCAGAGTTTGAAGGGAAGCAAAGGAGGGGGGGACTCTTTCGAGGGGGAACAAGTGATCGGTCTCTCTGCTTATCTTGACCTATTGCTGTAGAACAGTAAGATACTTCTCTTTTTTTGCAGTACAGGAGTTGTGCTGGGATGTAGCCAAATACGTTAGAGCGGAATACAAGAGGCAAACACCAATATACATACTAAGTCTACTAAGTCTAAAATAGCCCTAAATCTGAATGTGTGTTTTATGAAAAAGTTCCAAATTGCATTTGTGGTATAGATCCCCAAGTAGGTGACAATGCCTGCATTGTCGGATTTATAGTCTTCGCTGACTCTGAGGGACGGCAAACCAGATTAAGCAAAATGCCAACCAAAGGGGGGGGGGGAGGGAATATTGAAATATGTACACGTAGTTCTCGATGTCTGTGCTCACAGAATGGCTAATCAAAGTCAGCCACACCCCAAGGCAATTGGCTCACACCCAAGACCAGATGATGCATGCAGTTAAGAAAGAGGAGTCTCAGCCTTAAAAAAGGAAGCGCTAAGTGAATCACTTTCTGATTATTCAGGAAAATATTTAAGACGGAGCCTGGTGTGAACTGCCATCTTCGAAGTCAGAATTGGGGAGGCGGATTTATGTTATTCCATCCTTATTTATTCCATTTATGCCCTTGTCTTCCACTTGCGTGTCCCCAGTTTTGCAGAAGTACTCAAGTATTTTGACAGGGTTTCATAAGCAAAGAGAAAGGGTTCATGCTTAACCTGTTGAGAGGAGAGAGTTGAAAAGAGGATGTAGTTTAAGCCCAAACTCCTTTTATTTCTTCCACTGACTGGGGTCAACTTTAATTTTACTTGCTAAGTCCTGTCTTGACCCAGTTTAGTGTGAACAAGTGTACTAGAGATTGGACAAGTAAACAGTGCTTAGAGCCTCTCTGTGTCATAGGTGCTGTGAATAAATGCTTATTTCAGTTCAGGAAAACTTGATGGGTGGAATTATTAGCAAATTGCCACACAACACTGGCTTTTTCCAGCTGAGATTTTTTTCACAGCGCAGTTTAAAACCAATCTGTAATTTAGCCTCACTATCTGCAGATAGATCTTCAGTAGGGCCCTGTCGACTTGCTTGTGAGTCTGGATCTCGTAAAGAGTTCTTTCAGATCTGAACTGACAAACAGAACATAAGTCAACCTGTGTGCCCTCTTCTTATATCAGACTGATGTCTGTTTTGTGAATGAATGACCATACAACTCTTTCCCCTTTCCTTCACAAAACGCTAAGAAACTAATTTTGGAATGGTCCCTCCATGCAGCTGGTGCATTTATCCAGATGTAATATAATTTGGCCCTTTGCAAACATTTCTTCAGGATGCTTTGGAGATTTGCAAGGGAAGATTGACTTTTGAAACTATTAGTAAATTCATTGAGAAGTCTCAAAAGTTTTCTAATCATTATGGTGGGATTTCTGTAAGCGCTAAGAGGAAGCATTCTAATGGGCGTATGAAATATGTTGCCCCAAGATAACTTGAGAGAGTTGGATGACAATAAACATTTTGTGTAATATACAAACTAAATGGCATTTGAGGGCTTTAACCCCAGTGGACTGAAGAAAACACTAGCTCAGAAGCAGATGATATGGCTGATCTCTCCAATGAGAAAACAGTTGTTTTCTCCCAGGGAGTAGGGCGGCATATAAGAACACTAAAATAAATAAATAAATAAATAAAGTTGCCACAAACAAGATACTCTCCCCAAAACACAGGAGAAAAAGAGGGCAACTTGTTTCCTGGAGAGTTGGAGGTTTTGAATATTTTCACTGTGCTGGTTTGTGGACTGTAGATGACCCATGACCTGGATGTGGCTGCACATACACAGAGAACATCTACCTGGTGTTCTGAAAAGGGCTCAAATGTGAAATTGCTGATCTAGCAAAACTAATCTCTCCCTCAGATTGTGCATTATACTAAAGGACTGGAAAGTGAATGTGGCACCAGTTTTAAAGAACCTAGCAGTAGAATCAAGTAATTATAAACCAGTCGGCTTAATGTTTGTAACAGGCAAACTGCACGATACGATCATCAAAGAAAATCACCCAGAAATACAAACAAAGGAAAATCTGTATGGGTTCTGCAAACAAATTCTGTTTCCCCAATCTTCTGGAATGTTAAAAGACATGAAGAGAGGGTATGGATGAAGATGACATTGTATTCTTGAATATTCAAAAAGCCTTTGACAAAATTATTCACGGTGGCCCTTGAGTAAACTTAATAGTCATGAGATAAGAGCATTAGGACTGTTGGGATTGGCGCTTTTTTTAGTTCATAAATTATCTTGAAATAAGGGATAAACAGCAAGATGGCCATGTTTATAAATAATGCCAAATTATTCAGGATGGTAAGAGAAAAAAATGTAAAGAGATCCAAAATGAACTTTATGGTCAAGAAAACAGCAGATTTGATTAAATTTCAGTGTATAATAGCAGAGATTGGGAAAAAATAACTTCTTATATGAACTAATGGGATATAAGCTGTTTGTGAGAAAAAGAAAAAACCTTGGGCCCAGAAAAAACCTTGGGCCAATCACTCTCTCAGTCCAATGCACTTCACAGGGTGGTTGTTGTGAAGAAAATAGGAGGAAGGTATGTTGGATATGTTCACTGTCTTGAGTTACTTGTAATAATAATGGCAGGATGTAAATAAATAAAAAATATATTTTAGTGTCAAAATAAATTGCTCAGTTAAAATGTGAAGCAGGTATGTGGCTGCTATGAAAAAAACCCCTCAAATTCCATCCTAGGTTTATTAGGAAAAGGAATATAAATAAAAATATCAATACTTTAGTGTCTTATTATAAATTATGATACACCCATATCTGGAGTATTGTGCAGTTCTGTTTGTTGAATTCGAAAAGGACATATCAGAGCTAGAAAAAATGAAACGACCTACCAAAACAATCAGGGAGGTCAAACAATTATATTGTGTGAAAAGTCTGTAGTATTTGGGATCATTTTGTTTGCAAAAAAGGTGAGTGAAGATAGACACATTCAAGATGTACAGTCATACCTGACATGGAAAAAGTGCAGAGGAAGAAGTATTTTCTCCCTCTCAAAACATTGGTACCAGGAGTCATCTAACGAAATTGACTGAAAGATTTAGAACAGATAAAAGAAATTATTTGTCATAGTGACCTTACTACCTGTGGTTTTCATTGCCATAAGAGGTGGTCTTAAAACAGAACTGGATAAATTCATGGAGAACAAACTTATCAAAGGCTGTTGGCCTTGAAGATGCAGTTTTGCCTTACATTTGAGGTCAGCATTTGACAGATACCAGTTCTAAGAAAACAGTGGTAGGAGTGAGGCATATTTCTACCTCTTATTTGTGAGCACTCTGCCTAGAGCTTTCTGACTGTTTTAAGAAACAAAATGCTGGATCATTATGGACCTTGGCTTGATCTATTTTTCTATTTTTCAGATTAGAAAATTCAATATTTGGAAGTATACTTCAGTCAGAATAAATACAATTTTGTCAGCTTTCTTTCATCAGAGTAAAGCATTTCCTTATCCTCACCTATAATTTTGCTGATAGTTTTGATTGTTTCCAATTTTTTATACCTAATGTTTATTTTCATTGATTAAGAAACAGAAAAAGAGAAAAGAATACAGTACATACATGTAAATATATAGTACAACGCATCTAAATTAACTTATATTGTTAATATTTTTGCTATTGCATAAACTATACACTAAAGTGAAAATTGAAATGATAATTCAAAATATGGAATCATCAAATCAAATTATAGCTATATCAAAATTTAAAAATTTAAAAAAACTCAGAAAAGTGTTATTGTAGCCCCTTTTTAGGAGATATTGCAACTAAAAAAAGGAAAAAAGTATTCAATCTTCCTTTGTTCTCTTTTTTTCTCCTGACCGCTACCTCTTATTTAAATATTTTTATAACATGTTTTAAATTTTGGGGATTATTGCTTATTATAATATAATGCAAACGTTGAGTGCAAACAGCTTGACTTTAGGAAGTGCAGACCCCTCTATATTTTGAATTAAAAAAACAAGCATTTTAGTTCAAATGTGTGTGCACTTTACTCTTTGGGAGAAATCTTATTATGTATCAAAACATTTAAGGATGCAATTCACACTCATTAAAATCAACATTCATAACATTTGGCATTTAATCTTAGCATTGCGTTGAACCCAAATCAGAGACTACTTAAATAATCATCTGATGGGTGCAATTTATAACAAAACCTGAAGCTTGTCAAAACTGAAAAAATAAGTCTGTTTTGTGATTTATAGATGATAGACAGACAGACAGACAGACAGACAGACATATACAATGATCTAGGAAGCACATTGCAAACGGAATAGAACTGCAGGAATAGGACATCTTTAGAATTTTATTCGTAACAGCAAAATTGCAGTAGACTATATCCAAGAAAGACTCTCTTAACTGAAGAGAGTTTCTGTAATTAGCTTTGAAGTATGCATTAATGCGGTCAGGATAGGGGTATGTAACTCAATTAGTTGCTTGATGGAGTTATATAAATATTAGTTTTTATTATGAAAGCTAGTGGATTTTGGTCAGAAGTACACAAGGTATAATAAACCCCATTGAATTGAATTTATTTAATTTATATGCTGCCCATCTCAATACCAAGCGACTCTGGGCAGCCCTCTTATTGTAAGGCGGATCCAAGTATTCCTCTTTAAGAAATATTACAGTTTTAACATTCATATTGTGTTAGGTTATCATAATGTTCCCTCCGACTGCAAAATGCTTGAAGACAGGATGCTACAGATGGATTTGAAATTTTGAAGTAAGAAAAAACTTGATGTTGGTATTCTAACTAAGTAACCAGTTTAGTAATCAGGATTTTAAATTGGCAAGACTTTTGGAGATTCCACAATAATATAACTACTGAAGTATCATGATTTATAAGAATTTATCTTTAAGAAATCAAATATTATATTTTAAAGAGAAAGCCAACATACTTTTACCATCACATCATACCAACTAGGATGTATTTCTGAATTTATTAGAAACAGCGGTCAGTACATCCTTCTAAAAACATTACATTTAAATGTGCTTTATTGCAATTTTTATTCCATTTTTATTTTAAAGCAAAATAGGCCAGAATGCTTAGTGTCTGGAATTCCAAAGCTCAACCATCTATTTTTTAAAAATAAAAAACAAAAACATCGTAGTACACTTGGTGACACATATGATGTTGCATTACTCGTCTAGAAACTACAATATGATTAACATACAGCTGTTTTCTTCATGAAGCAGTTTCTTTTCAAAAGTTAAACAACATGAATTGGGCTACATCATAAAATGACAGAACAGGTTTTGCATACCAACACGAATACCAAAGTTACATGCTGGAATTCATATTAAAAAGAATAAAAATAAAAACAATAGTAGTGGCTTCGTGAGAAGCAAATCTTTGATAAAGAGTATCCCTTAAGAGGAAAACCAACGTGTATTTCAAGAATGCAGTGCTTAGGTGTGAGATGTACAAAGGAGTGCATATTCCTAGCATATATAGAGAAAATGATATTCTACTTATATCTATAGATATAACTGTTTCCATATGTTGCAATTAATGCTACAGTACTGCGCTCCTTTGCAAACTATTTCTAGATGATGTGGCTTTATCTCAAAAGAGTTGAGGGTTTGTAGAAAGCATTACAACTGCTTTATTTGAAGTGAGATAAGACTCACTTTACTTTTTGTAGCGAGGGCAGTCAAAATATGATCCCAGTTTCAGGTTAAATGATTCCAGCAAGAGCAGATGGGCAATTTGGACTCAGTGGGGCAATGTCAGGGCTAATGCATCTATCTATATACATGTAGTACACTTGCTCACACTCAAATACACAAACAGAAAAGGTTGCAGAGCAATAGATGACATGGGGCTGAAAAGTGGCAAAACACAATTAACAGACTCATGTTTCTTTATAATCAGTCACCCCAAACTCAAACTCTATATACAGGTTGCTAGCCTGGAGTAGAGGTGCAAACAGCTGGGGTAAAGGGATATGGAGAATATTGTCCCCTAAAAATGCCTGGAAATAGTTGAGTTTTCCTACAAATCTGTTACCTGCCTTAAAAAATGCTGCAAGGTGTTAACAGCAATCCTTCCACCTTTGTAGGGAGATTACCAAATCATGTGGAAAATCAAAGTAGACTTTAAATGACCCATTGTTTTATTTTTAGTGTTTCAGTTCTCTTCTGTTGAACTCCGTTTCTTCTGTGCTATTTGCTCTGGAGAGCTCTTTAAATTACTGTATATTCTAAATTAACAGGAGTTTTTTGTATCAAGACATGTTGCTGAAAACATATTAAATAGAAAAAATTGGCTTAAAAACTATGGTGCCAGCCAAAATGGCAGTGCTTGAAAAAAATTTTTTATAGAAAAGTCAGATTATTGATATGAGGCGAAGTAAAAATCATTTGTGTTATTAAAGAAATTCTCCTGCATATTTGCTATATGTGGAAATATTCAAATCCTTTCCTCTTTTCCAGAATCTTACTGCTATCTATCCATCTATGACCATTAAGAAACCAACTGATTCTTTGTATTTCATTGTGGCTTTTGCATTAAAAAAAACTTTGGAAGGCCAACTAATATAAAATCAAGTGCCTGGATTGTGATCTATCCCATTGGAACAAGAAATTCAATCCAAAAAGATTGAACAACTTCACACCTTTATATATTTCTTTACATTTTCTCCAACATATGGGGCTTTTAGTAGAATTTATCATGTTAAGTTTCCTTGACATTAAGTATCATCTGTAAAATACGGTTTTCCCTCATTTTCACTGAAATTTATTTCTATTTTAGTTTTGGGAGGGTGTTAATATTCCAAAGGAAGAGAAGCTGCCCCCCCCAGCATTTCCATAGCATTAGTTAACTGACACTTCTATTTCACTGTCCCCCCCCTGAGATAATGGAAGATTGCTGACCAATGAGAACATAGAATGGAAAGGAGGCACTGTTGGTAGTGAAGACATCTACCATTGGCAAAGAAATATAGCCACTAAAAGTATGCTAAAATAAGAGTGTTGGCCTAAGTACAACAGCAACAAGATCTGCAGAGCCCAACTTTTTGATGACACTGAATATTTTTCTTGACTTAAGCAATGAAGAAGCAAGAGGTGAGTTTGCAGGAAGTATTGTGACATTCCTAAAGCTGCTAGGATGGTGGAGAAAAGCCTGGGTTTGAAGAGGACTGATGACTCAGATATAAAGAAAAGGCAAAGACAGCAACACAGAAACTAATGGTGGCTCCTCGTTCTTAATGTTGAATTTAGCATCTGCCTAATCAATCCAGAAAGAACAAACCATTATTCTTTTTTAAAAGAATATTGATTTATGCCCTAACGTATTTCCACTGTAGTGTTTGAAAACAATCCTATCCTTGGAGTAAGATCCTCAGTTTTGTTTTTTAAACAAGAATAACTTTTACTATTAAAGTTACTGATAATCAAATCTACAGTTAATTTTGGCTATACTCTAAGCAAATAGGGAGTTTCAAGAAATGAAAAGAATTATGCTTCCAACTGCAATTCTCTTTAAGGGCAAAAGACGACTGTATGAAAATTTACCTCAGAAACATATTCAAATATCTCAAATCATAAATCACTGATTTAAGAATTAATGTGCACAAATAAAAATATGAAACCAATAGTTGACCATATATTCAAATGCTTGGATATAATCACATATAAACTGTAACCTAAAAAAAAGTTTGCCACAATGCACACTACCACTTTAGGTTTTTTTATTCCCCATTAACTGTAAATTTAAGGTACACAAAATTTAAAACAAAAACAAACAAAAAACCCAACAACCATACATTTCATCAGGGAAAAAAAATCAAGTACCAAAAAGGGCTTTTCCAAATTTGAAAATGAGCAAAAAAGCAAAATTGCTACATGAACAAACACTGTATTAAGTCACCGTACATCTTGTCAAGACTTTCCATAGTGAGTGCCAATGTTTATCCCCCAAATCTGTAACATAGCACTAAACATGTCCCTATTTCTTTAAACAAACCACTACCTGTTCCAAGAGATTGAATGACCTGTTCTCCTATTCCTGAGATTATGCAGGTTGGTGTCTTGTAGAATTAATGTGGTTTCTTTTATTTTAATCCAAGTGCTACATTTATTTTAATCCAAGTGTAAAAGAAATACAGTGTGACCTGGAGAAATTGCATATAAATGAGTTCAGTGTAGATGGATTTGATAGATGTAGCTGGAAATTGGGAGTTCCAGCATAAGAACGTCACGCTTAAACCATGATCCCAATGAATCCTATGGATGTGCAAGAAGTTGCAACAGTGGTAGTTTATATGACCTTTTTGAAAAACAAAACTATTCAAAAGTACTTTCTGAGGCAGTGTAAGAGGGAATGGAGAAACAAACAGCTCCAGTTTGCTCATACGAGCCCTTGTATATGTTTAAAATGGGTCTCTAGGTCATAAACTATTCATATGATTAAATGAATGGTTCAGGGTTCTGCTTAGGGCTAAAAGTGCAAAAGAGACGTTATACCCTAGATCCGTGATGGCGAACCTATGGCACGCGTGCCAGAGGTGGCACGCAGAGCCCTCTCTGTGGGCACGCGCGCTGTCGCCCCAGCTCAGACAGCTGGTTTTCGGGTTTCCGAGGCGCGCATGTGTGCCGGCCAGCTGGTCATTGGGTTTCCGGCACTCTGGCATGCGTGCCTTGTGTGTGCCAAAAGGGTTCGCCATCACTGCCCTAGATACTACTGCTTCTTGAAATCTCCAATTAAATGTATGTATTAGTTCTTATTAAGTACCACTGGCAAAGAAATTAATTACCAGAAGTACTGGCATTTCAATTGTTTTTAACCTGACCCACTGAGCATCACAACAAATTTAACAATTGCATAAAAGATGAACTTGTGAGAAAACAAAATACTGTAAAATTCTCAATCATAACTCTATTAGACAACACTATTTCGTCCACCCATTTACCATTTAACACTGCAAAAACAAAGAATGGATCATCAAGATCAGCATGTTTTAAAAAATCATACTTTTTAACAACCCAAATATTTTAGTTTTCAGAAGCAAATTGCTTTGCTTTGCTTTTTGGATGTACGCATTCATTCATTGATTTGACTTCTGGAATTTTGTTGTTTTCTGTTCATTTCAGCTTTGCTGTTAGCCAGTGATGCTTGTAAGGCAGCTAATCCTAACTTATCAGCCAGGAGAATTAAGAACACTGCCACTTGAGGTCAGCTAAGTCTCACTAATGTAAAAAAATTATTGCAGTCAAGGACATTAAATCAAGAACGCCTGCTGAAGCTGAATGCAGATGGTAAAACACTCTATATATTTCAATTAGGTTTTAAAGAGTGGAAAACAATAGAGCCATATTCATAAATTGGATCAAGGTGGCTCCTGAGGTGTACATGAAATGGAGAATGTTTAAAGGAAGTGTACATTTCAGAATTTACTGAAATCAACAAATTCCAGTGAGTTCGAATGGGTAAACAAGGTGAAATTTATTCATAATAGTGGGAGTTGGTAGATTTTATACTGGCAATCCATTTTATGTTTATATTTTAAATAGCAAGACTGATTATTGAAGGCCCAGAAAAGTTCCACTAATGTTGACATATGACGTTTGTAGCCTAACCAGTACTTGAAAAATGTGCAAGTGCCAGATCAGACCGTACAACCTGCCTGGCACCGAGAGGATCTCCGTGCTATTTCTGAAAACTAGCAAATTCAAAGACACATTTAGCAGTAGAAGCTTTGCTGGTGAGTAAAAGGAAAGTGTGGTGTCCAGGCTTTATTTAAGAGGATGAGAAAGGGTCATTCATTATCTTTGCAGAAGCCTAGGGATTACACAGCTACAGTTCTTTTCACAAAGAACTACAGTCAATCCAGTTTTTTTTCTGAAGACTCTTCTTCTGCAGCTCTTGGCTTAAATGGCAGTAGAATAGTGCAAATCAGAAGTGCTGTTGGGACATATTAAGCAGTCTACTTTGGCCCCTCCAGCAGATGATTAGAACTCAAGATTTTTCAATTCCTGTTCAGCAATTTCATATTCTGCATAATACGTATGCTTTCTGTAGTGCATTCTGCTATATGTAAACATTTGTAACAGTCTGGGGGCTCAAGATGTCATGAAAGCAAGGTAAAGACAGAAGAGGTCCATGTCCCAATCCCCTGGCATGCACTTCATGCTGAATTTGCTTGTTTCCCCCTTCCTTTGTGTAAGCAATTGTTCTAGCTCAAGTATACAGAGAAAATTCAAGAAAATCATATGTGGAGTGACAACATTGTTAGGAACACAAATTCTCAGTCTAGTGGATCCAGTGCTCATTATTTGCTATTATTATTTGATGTTACACAAAATCTGGATGGATCTGATGACAGCAGAAAACCAAGCACAGCTGTTTATATTCTGATAAATTCTACCACTTTTATAGCTTGAGCAGTCTGACAAAATTCAGTTACCCAAATATTTGCTTGATGGTAAAACAACAATGAATCATAAGGATACGTATACAATCTGTGCAATGGAATTAATGATTTAGGGTGCAAGTCAAACATATTACAAATAAAATTGTTGTAGCCAGTTTCAACAATATATAGACTGCACTCATAGGGATTTTTTTTTTTTTGGTTTAGCAAGCCACTGAGAAGCAATCCATTGCACTTTTCAAGAATTATTTTTATAAAAACAAAATCAAACAATGTTTTCAAAAAAGCAAAAATTATTAAGCATTTTAAAAAAACATGCCAAGAGCCCGCTTCATTCTGGTATACATTCCAAAGCTTAGTATCTTTTAAAAAGAACATCTGAAATAGTTATAAGAAAAGAAAAATGTTAAAAACTAATGGGGAAAAAGTGGTGCAGTTACATCAGGTCAGTTATAAAAATGACATGAGAAAGTTTTAGCTTTCATAATTTTCTCTTCAAGTTTTGGCAAGTGTGCGATTGCAAATGCAATTATCCCCATAAGTGCTCAGTCCAGCAATGAGAGAAGTTTTGTTGGATAAAGTTTGCTTTTTTTAATTTGAAGATCTGTAGTGCTGTTGAAACTGAAACTTTGTTATTGTTGGTAATATATAAAGCAACATTTCTTTGAGGATATTCTTTTAAGAATGAACCTGAAACTTCCCCCAAAATTCCTTTGGTCTCCTCTCACCAAATACCATGCTACATCAAGATGAGCCCTCATTTGTAAGTTATTCTAACTTGCAGCAAAGTTGCTAAAATTAACACGGAAAAGCTTCTTTAGGTGAGCCTTTCTCCTATTTTCCTGGAGTTTAAGACTGAAAGACATTACCAATACCTCAGAAAAGAAAAATCCATGTAGAAATTCCATTGATGGTGCCAGGCAAAAATGTTCCTACAATTTTGCTTCAATGGATTTTTAAACACAGAGTTTGAGAGTGTTTTCTTGTTCTTTTTGGGAAATCAAGAGGCAGTCTCCTTATGAACACAGCTGATCTTCAGGTAGCACTATGGTACCTATCCCGAAGCTGTTGCTGCTAAGTTTCCGATTCACATTCATCATAAAACTTCTTGTGCAAAACAAGCAGTCTAAGGAGAAAGAATGCCCTCTGGGTTCTAATAAAAATTGTAGAAAAGAAATTCGAGATAACCAACACTTCACCTATACTTCATCTTCCTAAAATTTATCTACAAAGGGAGGGCATCTGTGCGTAGACAGGATAAGCAAGACGGACATTTAGAGAGTCGTTGTGTTGGACGAGAGAGGTATGCTGGTAATGCAGGACTAATTCTTTAAGGGTACTATATAGGTTATATGGCTCTGCAAACCCATAACCTCTTGGAGTGCTGTAGATCACACAGTGTTTAACTTCGCCTTCAATTCTGTTAAGGAAAAGAAACAACATTTTATGTGATAAATCAGCTAGAAGATTACAATAAAAAAGATTCAGAAATTAATGGACTATATAGTTTAAGAATATTTTTTTAGCTCTGTAATCCAAGCTATTTTTAAAGAAGATTTTCAGATCATTAAGACATCTATACTTTTAACAAATGTGGAGCTGTATCTAAGAGATTACATGTATATCATTTCTACCAAAATAGTTTTGTTTTTAAGTAACATAATTTTTTAGACCAATGGGGGAACTGAAGAATGAAGTATTTTGTCAAAAAAATTTGAGTGAGAATGAAGAAAAACCCAGTTTTTAAAAACAGCCTCAAATGCCAATTAATTATATCACTTATTTCATTAAAAGATTTGTATTTCACTGCTTGCTCTAGTGATTTTCTAACTGTATAAAACAATAAGTTCATCAAAAAGAGAAACATTAGGGGAATTGTGGCTGGGGAAGTCCATTATAAAAAGTCAAGTTAAAACATGCTGGTACCATCTTTAAAAAGCTTTTAAGAACTAAAAAAGAAAACAGACTGAACCACTCCCACTCCCACTCCAAAGCAAACTCCTCTAATATAGTTACGCTTTGCAAGTGTGCTGAGAGCTTTCAGGTAATTCATAAAGCCAATACTTACACCACAGAACAAGCATAGCAGCCTTTCTTGCTACTTTCTCGAATTAAAAATGCTCCATCAGGTTTCCCGCAAAGCAAATCTTCTGCCTGGATGCGATTGATATTTCCCACAAACCAAGTCTTTTCATCATAATGTGGCAGATTTTCATCTTCCTCATTCATAAAATATGTACTAGGAAAACAACAAATCCTTTTTCCTTAATGCGGGTTTACTTTTTATAATAGGATCACTTATTCTTGAATAAAACAATGTATACAAACATCAGCAAAGCCTTGCCTTAAAAAGAGCACGCAACACTACTACCATCAACTTGTTAAAGCATAACACAAATTGTGGAGTAGGTATCGGTCGTCTCATATGTAAATGTGCATGCGTATAATTAAAATAATGAAAGAAGGTACTGAAGCATTAGTTACATTTTTGTGTTATATTCTACATGTCAGGCAAAATCCATTACAATAATAAACTTTAATTTTTTATGGAAGTATATAAAGCAGAAAATATCAGTGTTATTTGGCTGTTCTTATGGATTTTAGACATGGTCTTTGACTAAGAAAATATAGCACAGATCTGTATGCACCTCTACTAGGATTTTAAATACAATTTGATAGCAATATAACATTAAACAATTGCACTTACTCATCAACAGTTTCATTTTTTATTCCCAGCCAGTCATTAATTCGTTTCTGCCTTACTCCTTTATGATTAAGCCAGCTGCCAAAGAGAGACAATACTAGTTATTAACTTTCTATAATGATTTGGACCATTCCATCAAATGCCTCTCATAGATCCCAAGAATACTAGACCTATTATTTTATCAATATAAATGGTTTTATCACAGAACTATGCCCAACAATAATGTTTTAAGAGAGAAGAAAACAGTTGTGCTTCTTTTGTGTGTTTGTACATTATGTGGCATTTTCTTTCTTGGCAAAAACAGCTGATTATGGCATAGAAAATATTTGTGGTATGTAAGAACATACCCTTCCTTCTTCCCCCAGTAATGAGAGAGAATGGCTGATTTATTCAATGATTCTCCCAATCATCATAACACTAATGCACGAAGTCACCATATTGCAGAAGGGCATAATTGAACTAATTAGTCTATGAACATTGCATTGCCTTTCATTTCAAATTGTCAGTGAATATGGAACAAGAATAGTATTGAACAAGCGCTGAAAAGGCTAGCTAAATTTATAATTCTTTTGTGTCAAGAAACTCACTTATCTTATACTATGTTATTAGTAGAGGCAAGCAGTAGTGGGGAAATTGACCTGGTTGGCCATGGTTTTTTGCTTCTAATTAGAATCCCACTCTGAATCAGGAACCTTTTATATTAATTAAAAACTATTCAAACTTTTTAAAAATCCTTTTGTAATATCTTGTTTAGTTTTGTTACCATTCTCTTGGAATTAAAGTAGAGACTGGGTGTTGTAGTAGGTAGTGAATAATGGTTAGGTGCTTAGCTTGTGCTTACTTACACAAGGTACTGATCTCTGATTTTGCGTAGCTGGATAAGATCAGGTTTGATACTGTTCATTTTCTTGTCTGTTTCTCGGTTGTCCAGGGCTTGCTTCTTCAAATCTTGTTCCAGTCGCATCTTACTATCATGAATCTCACCCAGGCGTAATTTCAATTTTTCATAATTTATCATAATCCTATAAAACAAAATCTAGTGTTTTTAAAAGTTACAAATACACTTCTCAAACTAAGATATTAAGTTCTGATTTTAAAAGTATGCACATATTTTATCCATAATTATAGAGCACCCAAATCAATAGCATGCACTCCACAGAATAATTCTTGTCTGACTTGAAAACATCCCATTTCCAGTTCCTCCTTTTTAAAAAAAGCCTTAAAGTTTTATTAATAGTATATACTCGTGTCAACCTCAATCAGATGAATTATATTCATTATATCAGAAAAAACCATTATGGTATCTAGAATATACCTAGATCCCTACAAACTGCTTTGATGTGTCTTAGGTGATAGAAGTGATGAGACTGAAGACAGAACTCTGATCTCAGAGGGAAACACTGAGGTGTCTTCTTGCCAGCCTCCAGTGCTGGGTCTTTGACAAGATGAAATATCTCGATCCAGGAAAGTCCCAGCACAAATATGAGAGAGGGCTGAGAATATGATGCTAAGCCTGATGTAGAGAGCATAGAGAATGTCCTTGAAGGACAGTGGAAGGATCCATGACCAAGCTAATGATCAGATGAGCAGAGAGACTTTTCCAAGAAACAAGTGTCAGCAGCTGACACTTTCCCCCAGCTTTCAAACATTCCTGTTACCAAGAAGGGGATTGTTTTCTCCTTAGTCCTTCTTTCAGATAATATTTAAATGATATTGTGAGGAAGACAGATGACATGCTGTGTAAAAATGATTTTGGCATATGGTATCAGAATCTGAACTAAAAGGAAATTCAGTTATATAATTGAATACATATTATACCTCTAGAATATGTAAAAACATCATTCAACACGATTGTGTTATTGATTTTTCCTGCTTGGTTGTCTCTCTGTCCTGTAAAGATTCTGCTGACTTCAAACAGCATAATTAAGTTTTTTAAATTACAATTAATATATACCTGAACTGTTTGTCCCTTGATTCAGAAAATGGAAATTCAAAATATTTTTTAAAGACTGTATGTTAAGCTTTCTGAACTCAAAAGAACATTCCTGTAATTCATAGCTGGAAACCGCATACTTATGTAATGACTCCAGATGAGTTATTTAGGTACTCTTTAATATTTAATGCAGCTACTTCGGAGCTGAGTGAGAACAATTAAACAATATGGGGCTGACAATGTTATTACCATACTGAACTAAATATTATTACTAGCTATAGTATTTGGTAGACTTACCGTTCAATTTCTTTCTCGTTCCCTTCTCTTCGAAATCGTTCAATGTATTCTTTGCTATACCGTTCTTGGGTGTGGCACTGCTCTTCAAATATTTTAATTGTTTCATTAAAAGCTTCTATTGCTGTCCTCTTCATCTGAATTTCCTGCACAAAGCAGTCCATTTAAAAGATGATAGTTTATTTATTTATTTATTTATTTATTTATTTATTTATTTATTTATTTATTTATTTATTTATTTATTTATTTATTTATTATTTGTTCTTCTATGCCGCCCTACTCCCGAGGGACTCAGGGCGGAGTACAACAATTTTATAAGAACATCAATAATAAAGTGTGATTTAAAAACAGCAATTAAGAAATATACAAAAGTTAAAAAACATACACAATCAACCATACCAAGGGGGGAATTCAGATGGATTTAGTCTTTCCCCCCTGCCTGCAGGAAGAGCCATGTCTTAACGGCTTTCCGGAAGGCCAGCAGGGTGGGGATGGTTCAGGTCTCTGGGGGAAGTTGGTTCCAGAGCGCGGGGCCCCCCCACAGAGAAGGCCCTCCCCCTAGAGCCCGCCAACCGGCATTGTTTGGCTGACGGGACCTGGAGGAGGCCCACTCTGTGAGCCCTAACCGGTCGAAGGGAAGTGTGAGGCAGAATGCGGTCCCGAAGGTAACCTGGTCCTAGACCATGTAGGGCTTTAAAGATTTACAATCAGAAGCATAAAGCTATTAGAATGACTTCTTATGTATTACCATTACATGAAAATATAGCACACTATTAATTTAGGGGGCAAAATTTATAAAATTCAAGCTTTTTTAACACTTTAAATTTTGTTAAAATTGATTCAAATCCAGATTTTTTACCTTACATGATGAAAAAAGCAACTGGGTAAGTAAAGAAATTATAGTGGCCTCAACCATGAAGAACTAAGTGAACCTAATCCCCAAAACCCAAATATGAACCCTCCAGTTCTAGATTTTAATGTAGAAGCACAAGAGAGTTTAAGGAGGGAAGCAACTTGAAAAGCAAAAATAATGTAAACACAGGTGTATTTGCATGAAATAGTGATAAGATATGAGAAGGAGCTTTCATAGATGATGTGATAATTTTTCTAATATGTTTTGCAACAATGCATTCTGTTTTTCTCCTGAATGTGCCAATCTGGGAGGGTTTTTTTAGAAATAAAGAACAGGAAGTATCATTCCATATGTGGTTGTATCTCAAAATGTCTAGCACACATGAAAATGCTTCCTGTTCCAGGAGGTTTATTGCCAAAACTAGGAACCACCCTGTAATTCTTGCAGTCTGCAAGAATAGTTCCCACCTGGAACATAGACTTTTCATATACATGATGATATAATCTCAGTTTAGAGGGAATGTAAAATTTTGTAAAGGAACAACTATACATAACTACTAATACAGCAGCTTGGTTCAAGTCACAAATTCTAATTTCATATTGGCCTCTGATATGTATAGTAAAATGGCATGTGCGGGGTAGAAAAGAGCCAAACAAATACTTTAAAACAACAACGATCCTTCCTATAGCTGTCTTAGTGGTCAAATTGTCACATGTGTGTTTCAGAATATAGTGAGAAAAACTATATCCTGAAAATCAAGCACCCCTTTGGTTTGCATGGGCATTTACTGTCAAATTCTATTTTTTGTATAGGTCACCATGAGAATGTAAATCAACTTGCAATATACCTGTGATGTTCTGGTATATTCTTCATATAATCTGTCATATTCTTTACTTTTCTCTTGATATTGAGTGTGGTATTCCTGAAGCTTTTTGCCCACAGCATCAATATTATCTTCTTTTACCAGCTGATCCTACATACATCAGAGCAGAAAATAGATACAATTTTCTATGAAAGAAATTCAGATGCTGCTTTTGGTGCATAACTACCTCGGGGAAAACACATCAACTTTCTTAATCCTATAGAACAAAGTCTTCTCAATTACCAACATTTCTCCACCCATATTTTAAATGCTGACCGTTCCAATTACTAAGGAAATCTATACGGCTAAAGACGATATAGTTTTTGGACTTTTTTGGAGATCAATTTTTTTAGGATAAATGCCCAACACTAACTTCTTAATTAATTGTTTAATCTCATTACAAAGCATGATAGGTTTTCATCAATGAAACTGTTTGGGTCTTTTTTTTTCTTAAAAAAATATATCAAATGCAGATTTTATGGTAAGTAGATAAAGTTAAAATCTGTTCATCTTAGTTTTGCATCAAGATTTATTTAGACACACTTTTTAAAAAACCTGATGTGAAATTATATTAGATGAACAGATCTCAATCATTATAGTTTAAAAATGATGCTAAATAATTGATATACATGGTGCAAAGATAAATTCTTGTTAACAAGTCTAAAAAGTGATTGCATTTATTTACGTTGAAATAGTAAACTTTTATTTTTACATAAGATAATTAATGAAATGGGTACTCTAAAGTAAAAGCTCTTGAAACAATCATATTTTAGCAAATTAAAGTATTCAAATAGGAGTAGAAAAGATTATTCACAGCCTACTTTTCCACAAACATTCAATGAAATCCACCTATATGCTCTTTGAAAACTTACCTGCTGATATTTAGATACAGGATACATCAGCTTCACATCAAGTTTAGGATTATACTGGGCAAGAGATTCATGATGATAGTGGTTAATCAATTCCACAACAGAATTAAATGTGAGTGGATCAGAAAAGCCATATTTCCCATCCAGATGATAGATTTTTATTAATTTATTGTTGCCCCCCTTCCTAGAAGGTAGATAATAACAATCATCAGGTACATAGCAAATTGCATTGATGATGCAGACAAATCATAACATACTTTATGCTAGAAAGCCAAATAGAACAATTCCTGCATAATTATTTTGCACCATAAATTTTCATTTTCGTCTGTAACACTTCGTTCATTTCTTTAATATTAGTATTTAAAAATATTATATGAAAATGCATCCCAAGTAGAGCTACACCCAAACCTCACAAATTGTCAAGAACACAATACTTAATTAAAAATTTAAATTAAAATTTGGTAGAGGAAATTTTTTATGAACGCATAGAAAACATTATTCTTTAAACCTGAGAAATTTTATAAGGCATGATTTGGCTTCTTTGCCTAATTATATGGTCAGATGTTCTACAGAACTACAAGGAAAACAATTTAGCTGGCCTCAAATATACTGCAACCATTTTTATATCTGCGTTGCTATAGGCCACTGATGGCAAACCTTTTTTGGCTCGCGTGCCAAAAGGGTGTGTGCGTGTTAGCACGTGCGCATGCTCACACCCATGCTCTTCCCTGTGCATGCGCACAACCCCGCGCTGCCCCCGCGCATGCGCGCACAGGCCTCACTGAAGCCGCCCAACTCCTGAAGCCTGGGGACGGCGAAAAACGGCCCAACAGGCCAAATGGAAGTTCGGAAATGAACTTCTGGTTGGCTCATTGGGCCATTTTTCGCTGTCCCCTGGCTTCAGGAGGCTTTCCTGAAGCCTGGGGAGAGCAAAAACGTCCGAAAAGGCCGAAAATCAGCTGGCCAGCACGCGCATGCACGCTGGAGCTGACATAGGGTAATGCCTCGCTGCCCTCAGATATGGCTCTGTGTGCCACCTGTGGCACGCGTGCCATAGGTTCGCCATCACTGCTATAGGCAAATAAAACAATTCTTCTGGATTCAATATATTAAAACAATTGGTAGGGTGAACCTGGAAAATTAAATCCTTTCCATTTCCAGATATTATTTTACTGTAATGTACTTTTCTTGAAGAATTAATATCTCAAAAAAAACTGAGATAAATATGAGAATATAATTCTCAATAGTTTTTAATCATGTGGTTGTTGCACATCTATATGCAACAAAACTAAAAATATTAATGGCCTGTCAAGAAAATGTTTGAAGCAGACAGCAGAAGCAAGTCTTTAGCTTTTGCATTCTTTTTTAGATCTATCCCGCATTTACTAAAAAAACCCCAGCTGCCATTAATTTTAAGAAAGCAAAATAAAACATTGTATTTGAGGACAAAGAAGCAAAGAAAAAACAAATATTTGTTTTAATAATGAAAGATAGTCACAAACAGGAATCCCATAAGAAGATAGATCTAATTTATGAGGGTAAATCACCCCAGATTAGGAGTTAAATACAAGAGAGAAGGATTCAATGCAAAACAACGCTACTTGAAAAGAACCTTTGATTTGAGTTTGTTTGGTTTGAAAAACAATTTGAAGTAGTGATTAAGGCATCAGCTAGAAACTGGGAGACCATGAGTTCTAGTCCTGCCTTGGGCAAAAGGCCAGCTGGGTGGGCTAGTTATTTTTTCTCAGGCCTAGGAAAAAGGCACTGGCAAACCACTTCTGAAAATCTTGCCAAGAAAACTGCAGGCCATTGTTCAGGCCATCTCTGAGAATTGGTCATGATTGAATGGAAGATTTTTTTTTTGTTTCAAAGGCATGGCTCACTTGCTTGTCCTGGCTATAGCAGTAGTATATATGAAACATACAGGTAATCCTCAATTTACAATTGAGCCCAAATTTATGTTGTTAAACAAGACAGTTGTTAAGTGAGTTTTGCCCCACTTTAAAACCTTTCTTGCCACAGTTGTTAAGTAGGTCACTGGAATTGTTAAGTTAGTGACATAGTTGTTATGAATCTGGCTTCCCCATTGACTTTACAGAAGGTCACGTTTCTGAATTTTGACCACAGGGATGCTGCAACAGTCATAAGTGTGAAAAATGCTCATAAGTCACTTTTTAGTGCCGTTGTAACTTTGAACAGTCACTAAATGAACAGTTGTAAGTTGAGGACTACCTCTTTGTGAGAGATATCAAGAGACTGGAAATATATAAAAGACTGAGAAATTTCACCTCTTTCCCCTGCATGTTTAACTTTTTGTGAAGTCAATTCGAGTCTCACCGGCTTGAGTTTGACTTCCATCCTTCCGAGGTCAGTAAAATGAGAACCCAGATTGTTGGGGGCAATATGCTGACTCTGTAAACCGCTTAGAGAGGACTGTAAAGCACTGTGAAGCGGTACATAAGTCTAACTGCTATTGCTATTGTGCTAGTTATTCCAAGGAAAGGCAAGTATTATTATTACTATTACTGTTAAAGAAAACCATTATATATTATTGCTTATTTTGAGATCTTTAGTTTGCCTTCAGGTAGCTTTCTGGGACAAAAGAAAAGGCGTGGACAACAGCTATAGGGAAACTGCTAAGGATAATTGTAACAACCAAGACAATGAAAAGCAGCTCAGATCCTGACAACCCTGTTTTTAATTCAGATTTCTGACATTCTTTGAAACTACTTTGAAACCATCACCTCCAGAACAGCGATAGTGGCTGCTAATGGTTAGAGCAGGGCCAGGCCCTTTTGTGCTCAGCTGCGGAGGAGCACGGGTAGAGCCAAAGCTCTCCGTAAGCCACTCAGGTCTCAAATGACAATGAGATCCAATATAACTCACGCTGAGAAATCAGAAGGAAAAAACCTGAATTTTGAAGCTGTGAGATAGAAACTATCAATCCAAGAATGGAGAGACCACATCCATCCAGTCTGAGGACTGAGTCGTAACTGGGGATTCCAGGCAAGGCGCAGTCCTCAGAATTAAAATTAACAGACTCAGTCCTTACCTGATTGGACAAGGTCAACCCATCCTGGATGATAGTTCCACCCACTATGGAGAAAGAAAAAAGCTCCTAGGCTGCCAATTTCCATACATTTTGCAAATGCTCTGGCACAGATGATGCTACTCTTTCGTATTATGCGGCACTTTTATAGCCCAGCACGTACAATACATAAAAGAACATTCTAGGACAATAAATCATATTTACCATTCACATGTTCAACACATCAGTTTACTAGCAAGTGCTAAACAGAACTTTAGAACAGACAGGACAACTTATATGATAATATCCCAGTTATTTACCGGAGTGTGAGTGTATAGTCTCCCTGTTTCTTTGTTGATGCATCTCGCACCAAGAATGTTCCATCAGGCATGTCTCGGAGTTTGTCATTTACCTCTTCTCTGGAAGTACAAGAAGTAAATAAAATACATTAACTTTTACTTTTAAAGGGATTCCATTGTAATAGCAGTGTTAATAATTGCAAAAACATCTAAGGTACTCTTGTTTTGTTTCCTTGTAAAACAATTACACATTTCCTCCTTTAAAACTTTCAGAACACTATTGCCTAAAATAGTTTGCAGTCAATTTTTAGAATTTACTTATATAATTTGAAGCTTTAATTAAACTTTTTTTTAAAAAAACAAGCTAATATTTGAACTAGTTACTTCTGATTAGTTATAGTTACCGATAAGTGCAGTAACTAAGGATTGCTTCACATCAGATTATTTACTGTTGATACTTTTAAATTACCTGAATTCAAAGACAATTTTACATTATTTAAATGTATACAATGTATCAACTTTTGTTTTGTAACTGATTATTTCCTGAACATATACTGGGTTATAATAAATGATTAAGATGTATGGGACTTTACCTAAATAGTAGTCCACTTTTTTGTTGGTTTTATGAACCAATTTAAGAAAAGTACAAAATCAATTATTTGAAGAATGACACTGATGTGTGGCAGTTACTGGGCAAAAGAGTTTTTTTTAATGAAATGAAAGGAGATATGCAAACTCTTTATTGATAATCACAATATTTCTAATTTGCACAATAATGGTTGTAAATGTGGCTATAATAGGAACTATAGCTCTGCCAGAGGAAAAGAAGCATTGCTACTCCCCTGCCACTTCTCTAAGAGTGCACTGTACATGGCCTACTGAATCATATACTCTGCATTATCTAATCAAATACCTTTTCTCCTGATTCTTTTTTAAATTAGACAGTTATATTAAATGCAAAAAGGTTTAAGATCAAATTTACTTGAAATTAGGCTATTTTAGACATTTGATTTTAATGTAAAATCAGTTCTTACTTATGAAAATGTAGTTTTCAAAAATTAGAGTAAGTGTCCATTTTTTGATTTCATTATGGTTTAACAAGTAGCAAAATTGTAATTTTAACATTGAGTAAAAAAAAAAACTTTTCACCAAGCTTACTATCTTCACAATACTACCTACATAATTGCATATTATTTAATATTCTTTACCTTGAGATGTCTCCCCAGTACCATTCCGCTTCCTGCAATGGCGAGCTGCAGTTCTCTCTTATCTCATTTGTATTGATAGGAGTTATTGGTTTGGAGGGCTTTGGAGGAAGAGCTGAAAGAGAAATTTGGTCTATTATTTGTGACCGCATACTACAATCTAAAAATTTTAAAGAGAGGATTCAAGTGGGAATAAGACAACTTAAGAACACAATTATTAATAACATGCAAGAACTAAAGACAAAAGTGTCCTTCCTGAAATTTAAGATACATTTTGTTTAGCTGTTATTTGATTACACATAAAACTATTTCATCTGCAAATTTTGTTCTGGAATTAGGTAATGCTTGAATTACATAAATTACATTAATATGTTTGCCATAACACAACATACAGTTATCTTGAATTTTGAGTTCAATTAGTTGTTGCAGCCAATCAAAAGGCTCGCTTGCTCTGAGTAATATGAATTGTATGTTGAAATGGAAGCAGCACTGTATGATAAAATGGGGCTAAGACTCTGGATATGACATATTGATGGAACAGTAGGGGAATATATGTACTTAGAAGGACTGACATTTACATTGTTAAAACTTAAAAGAGAACTTTTATAAAGTTATATGCTGTTGGTTGATTCCAGAAAAATTGTCTTGAATACATAAAGGTACTTCAAATTTATTTTGGAAATTGGACAGTAAGAAGGGTCATTTTATCATGACTGGTAGACTTGTAAAAAAAGCCAGAAATTTTTGGATTCAAATACATATAATAATATAAAGAATTTTAAAGATCAACTTTCAACTGAAACCAGAACTTTTCTGGCTGAGATTAATGGAAAGCCAATTAAAAAAGAGCTGTGGAAGATTATTTAATATGCATGCATGCTGAGAGATATCACTGCCAAGAAAACTAACTGGACATATCCATGAAGTCATTGGGAGCTAAGTTTGACTCAAAGGAGACACAATTTTATGAGTGATAAACCACGTCTTTTCAATACAGCACTGGCAAAAAGAAAAACTTGCGCAAACCATTGAAGATCTCATATAAAATATTTTCTAAATCATTTCCCACAAATGTTTAGTACTATGTAATATTGCACAAAATAAAAGCTGTGTTTAGTTTCAGGTGTACATTTTGTAGAAAACACGTGAGGTCTGCATCCTAAGGAACTTGATAGCATACTGCCAAAAACACATGGTTTGGAGGATGCATAAAAGCTCCTGACATTTCCATTTAAAATTACCCTATCCTAACTGGATCAGGGAATTTTCTTTTAAGATAAAATTGATGGCCTATGAGAAACAATGTCTCTTGATGCTTTTAATACAGCTATGCATGTTCATAAGCAGGAAAAGTAAATCCTAATGTAGCCACACTAATATAGCTAAAGGGAAAACAAATAACAATGCTGAGGTCAACTGCATGCTAATATTTTAGGACTTTAATGTAAATACAGCAAATTTATTCTCTGTTTACTCCAGAGGGCAGAAAACAATCAATAAACTCAAGTCCTAAGACATGGGTTTTCAACTAAACTTCAAGAAATACTTTTTAGCAGCAGCTATTCAAAAATGGAATCGGTTATCTTAAAGCTGGTGGACTTGCCTTGTTAAGATTTTGTATCCTTTGTTTAGAGATTAACTTTGTTCCAGTGGACTAGACCAGCAGCCACCAACCTTTTTGGCACTAGGGACCGGGTTCTCTGGAGGGAGGCTTTTCAATGGACCGGAGGGGGCGTGGTTTTGCCTGCTGCTTGCATTCCTTGGATGGGGCTTCACCTGTTTGCACGGACTGGTTTCTGGCATGCCGCGGCCCGGGACCTCTGAGGCTCCTTCCAGCTTCATGTTTCTAAATGTTTCCTATCCCCAAATATGTTTCTAAACTTGACTTGAAGAGTGAAAACAAGTATCTTTATTAACCATGTTGATGATAGTTAGAAGATGGGCGTAACGTAAGGTTTAGAAAAGGGGGTGCATGGGGTGTAGGTTTGGAATGAATTCCTATATATTTAGAACAAGAGTGCAACAGGAACTGTGATAGAGTACAACTATTTTCTAAACACCAATGTTAGTTGTTAGCGTTCTGTACCTACGGAGCAGTCAAATTACAGAAGATAATGTTGCAGATTCACAAGATGTCATTAGATCTTTCAGCTCCATAAATAAAACATATTTGAATATTTCTGCCCCCATAAATTTAAAATAATTATTGATATGACAAATTTAGGATTCTTAGTTCAATTTCTGTTCTGATCCTGGGACACCCATCACATATCTGCTAGGCATTGGGCTCACAAAAAGTATCATGTGATCATTAATCAGTCATATTTTCAATCACAGTGGAAACTCCAGAATTTTGCATTATATTATATTTAATTATATAATATATTTATATATTATATAAATAGGGGGTGATGTTCACTAACTCTATATGAAACCATCACTGTTTCACAGAACAAACTGTGAATATAAATATACAATATTTAAGGAAAAATTGCTTCACATGCTATCAATGGAGGGAACATACTATAAATTACAAATATAAAACCATGAATAGGGGTCTTAAGTATCAGGGAGGCAGATTTCTGTTGAATATTAGGAAAAATTCAACAGTAAGAGCACTTTAATAGTAGAAATCAATAACCAATAAGAATGTGAGCTCCATTTCCCTGGATGTATTGAAACAGGCTGGACAGTTATGGGCACTTTTAATTGAATTTATGCACTAAACAAGGGCTAGACTGATTGGTTTAAATGGTCCCTTTCAGTTTTATGATTCCATGAAATAAACAATAGCATGCTAGGATACAGTTACTCTGAACTATGTCCTGCTATAACTGGAAAGGGATTGAGAGAATTAAGACCTAAGTATGCCAGTTGCAATTTACTACATGCTATACAAAGAATAATTTGCAAGTATACAAAGTCATAATCTAAGCAGCCATACAGAGTTTGAAAACTGAGCTTGGCTCAATGGTCAGTGTAGATGCCAAAGAACTAAGAAGACCAGAGCAGAAACCTCTCTCATAATTTTTTACAGCATCTGTTACAAATCCCAATGCAATGTACTGGATTTGTCTCTTTAGAGGGATAAGAATACTTCCAGAGTTCTTTGCAGTTCATAAAGAGACAAGAGGACTTGTATGCTGCTAAAGGCAGCTTTATTGTTAGCAGGCTATTTTTAATAATCTGTGAGCTGCTCTGGTTACTCTGGTGGGCTAAAAGCAGCCTACAATTTCATTTGAATATAATCATCCTTACAAACAAAAAAACAAAAAACCAGAGAATGAAAAATAGAAAGTAAAAAGATAAACCTCATGCAACCGGGGGGGGGGGGGGGGAAGCTCCTAAGAAAACAAATGTATTTAAGAGAAAACAAATGTATTTAAGAGAAAACAAATGTATTTAAGAGAAAACAAATTAAACATTACTAAACCTTGACCACATGGATAGACAACACGGGAACTAAATCAGCTATATAATATGAAAGAGAACATTCAGTCAGAATACATCCAGGTACAGACTGTGGAACATGGCATCAATTTTAGGTGCCAACTATATGGATTACTTTTAGAAAATGAAAGATAAAACATGTCCCAGAAAGATTTGAGCTGGAAGATACAATACACATTTAGAACTCATGGTCAATATAAATAATGGGTTAAATATGCTTAACAAATGAAAGAGACTCTAGGAGCTATGTGTAGAGATATTAGAAACAACAAAGTGGAAAAAAAATATTTCCAAAATTTTCAACAGGAAAGAACTGAAGAAAGATGCATGGTAATTAAATGATGACTTTCAGTATCAAGCAAGAGAGGAATAAGAATATATTTCAATCAAGAATGTAAAACAAGGAAAATAATAAAAATGAAAAATGTTTCGAAGGAATTATAGGAATATTTTCAGTGTAGCCAAGATAGAACTACTAAAGAGTAATCATAAAAGTTATCTAATAGAGGCCAAAAATATTAAATTAAAATAGCAACCCCCTTTTAAAAGAAATACAGAAAGATTAATACAGTAAAGGGAATATATTTATTAAACCATTCCACAGAAACCTTTGGTATCATAGGCAATAAGCCAGCTGACCTATAGGAAAGCAATAGATGCTGAAAAAAAAAGTACCTGCACTTATTTAACTGTTAAAAGTTTAGGCAAAGAGGCAGCTAAATTGCTGATAAGTCCAATAAATTTCAACAAATGTGAAATAATATTCTAGGGCCTAGAGATGAAAAACTATCAGGTTATATAGTCATCCTAAAGAAGGGATGCAAAAAAAAATCCTTGAAATTACTAACCTGTTATAATAATTTCTCACACAACAAAAATTTTGCTTAAAATTTTACAAAGAACAAAGCTATACAGGGAAACAGCAAATGAATGGACAGGCAGTTTTCAGAAAAGATAGAGGGATACAAGATCAGATAACAAACATAAAATGGATAACAGAGGAAGGAAGAGAAAGTAAAAAAAAAGAAAATTACCGTTTCTTTATTGACTACAGCAAGGCTTTTGTGTAGATCATACCAGAATGTGTCCTACATTACAGCTAATCAAAGTGTCCGAAGACCCAATTATTCTTCTGAGAAAGCTTTACAATGATCAAGAAAGCTACTATAAGAACTCAATTGGAGAATCAGGGTAGTTGAGATAAGGAATAGATTGAGAAAGAATGCACATTGTCCCCATATCTATTTAACTTGTACAGCAAATACATTTGAAGAATAGATGATGATGGCTTGGACCAAAATTTGAGATAAAAATGCTAACAATTTAGGATCTGAGATGACACCACTTTGTTAACTGAAAGTAAAGAAGAGAAGCTTTAGAACAGTTCAAAATGGAAACTGAAAATCTGGGTTGGTGTTAAATATTTTTAAAAAAACCTGTTTATTGAACTGGTAGTTGATGGCAAAGCTTGACATATATTTTAGTTTTCTTGGGATCAAGGAAATATAGTGTGCATTGTTCTAGGAAAAGTAAAGAGATTTACTAAGGAGGAAGCAACAACAAATCTTAAGCTATGATCATTTCCATGATCCCCACTCCACAAAAGATCCTAACAAGTGAAAGTAATGGTTATTCCAGTAATAAATATAGAAATGTAAAATCAAAACTTTGAGAAAAAGTGAGATGGAAAAGATGGTCACCTTCAACTTACAGATTTAGAGATGTTTACTGAGAGCATTATGAATGGCAAAAATTAATCAATTGGTTCTGAATGAAACAAAGACTGATGCTCCCTTAACTTGGAAAGTTTAGGAAAGTGAGAGAAGGAGAAGGCAACAGAAAAGACAGATGGATAGGATCAAAAAAGATTACTGGAATGCGCTTGAAAGAGCTATAAATTATTGCTGGCACAGGTCCTGGCATTTATATATAAAGCTGCCAGGAGTTTTGGCCCAGGTTGATAACACACAACTAAATTACTAATAGTTAACAGTTTACATACATTAACAACTTACACATAGTTTTATTGTATCTTTTATAACCCACATCATCCTGAACAAAGTTTCCAAATACAGATTCAGAATGGTTCCTTTGTTTTGTAAAAGTTTTTTTCCGGTTCTAAAATTCTATGAAAAATAGATTTAAATGTGAAAGAACTTACACTTGAACGTTCTAGAATCTAGGCAGTTGCATTCAATGGCTTTCATACAAGTAGCAGAGGCTTTTATTAACTGCTGTGGATTTTCTCTCTTGTTTCCCAGGCCAGGTGTGAACTTGGCATTTCTAATAACCAACTTCCAATATTTTACTAACTGGGAAAAACCAATCAAATGCCAGCTGTTATGTGACTATCAAGTGATGCCAAGAACCCAAAAGCAAATATGTCCAGATAAAGCTTGTCCAATAGAACCAAAACTCGGCCAAAACATCCCATTGCTTTATTTAATAGAGTACCAACTTTTCAAATTACTGGTACACATTATTTCGCTTAATTTTAAAACAATATAAATAATAATTGAGAATAAAACTTCTACATTTAATTTTAACTCCTTTAACTTTAAATAGAATAGAATAGAATAGAATAGAATTCTTTATTGGCCAAGTGTGATTGGACACACAAGGAATTTATCTTTGGTGCATATGCTCTCAGTGTACATAAAAGAAAAAATACATTTGTCAAGAATCATGAGGTACAACACTTAATGATTGTCATAGGATACAAATAAGCAATCAGGAAACAATCAATATTAATATAAATCATAAGGATACAAGCAACAAGTTACAGTCATACAGTCATAAGTGGGAGGAGATGGGTGATAGGAACGATGAGAAGACTAATAGTAATAGTAATGCAGCCTTAGTGAATTGTTTGACAGTGGTGAGGGAATTATTTGTTTAGCAGAGTGATGGCGTTCGGGGAAAAAACTGTTCTTGTGTCTAGTTGTCTTGGTGTGCAGTGTGCTCTATAGCGTCGTTTTGAGGGTAGGAGTTGAAACAACTTATGTCCAGGATGCGAGGGGTCAGTAACTATTTTCACGGCCCTCTTTTTGACTCGTGCAGTATACAGGTCCTCAATGGAAGGCAGGTTGGCATTGTTTTTCCTGCAGTTCTGATTATCCTCTGAAGTCTGTGACGGTCTTGTTGGGTTGCAGAACCGAACCAGACAGTTATAGAGGTGCAGATGACAGACTCAATAATTCCTCTGTAGAACTGTATCAGCAGCTCCATGGGCAGTTTGAGCTTCCTGAGTTGGCGCTGAAAGAACATTCTTTGTTGTGCTTTTTTAATGATGTTTTTGATGTTAGGTGACCATTTTAGGTCTTGAGATATGATAGAACCTAGAAATTTGAAGGTCTCTACTGTTGATACTGTGTTGTCTAGTATTGTAAGAGGTGGTAGAAAGGGAGGGTTTCTCCTAAAGTCTACCACCATTTCTACGGTTTTGAGTGTGTTCAGTTCCAAATTGTTCTGGTTGCACCACGAGGCTAGTTGTTCCACCTCCCATCTGTATGCGGTTTCATCGTTGTCTCGAATGAGACCAATCACTGTTGTATCATCAGCAAACTTCAGTAGTTTAACAGATGGATCGTTTGAGATGCAGTCATTGGTATATAGAGAGAAGAGAAGTGGTAAGAGTACACAGCCTTGGGGGCCCCTGTGCTAATTGTACAGGTATCTGCTGTGATTTTGCCTAGCTTCACCTGCTGCTTCCTGTCTGTTAGGAAGCTTGTGATCCACTTACAAATGTGTTCAGGTACTGCTAGCTGATTTAGTTTAGTTAGAAGAATGTCTGGTATGATGGTATTGAATGCTGAACAAAAGTCTACAAAGAGGACCCTTGCGTAGGTCTTTGGAGATTCAAGATGTTGTAGGATGTAGTGCAGAGCCATATTAACAGCATCATCTGTCGATCTATTTGCTCGGTATGCAAATTGCAGGGGGTCTAACAGTGGATCCGTGATGGTTTTCAAGTGGGACATCACTAGCCTTTCAAAGCTTTTCATAACTACAGATGTTAGAGCAACTGGTCTGTAGTCATTCAATTCCTTGATGGAGGGCTTCTTCGGCACTGGGATGATAGTGGAGCGTTTGAAGCAAGAAGGAACATGGCATATCTCTAGTGATTTGTTGAAGATTTGGGTGAAGATGGGGGCCAATTGGTCAGCAGAGACTTTTAAGCAAGAAGGAGTTATCTTGTCTGCGCCTGGTGCTTTTCCTGGCTTCTGTCTGTGAAATAGATCTTGCACTTCCTTTTCTGTGATCACCAGGGGTTGTGAACCCAATGGGATGGGGTCAGTTGTAGGAGGTTGGCTGTTGTTGGTGTGTCTGGGATGGAGGTTGTAGAAATAGGTGGCTGTAGTTTCCTTTCAAACCTGCAGTAGAACACGTTCAGGTCATCTGCCAGTTGCAGATGGAAACTATAGGAAAGGAAAACTATATGATGTAATAAAAAGGTGAAAAAACTGAAAAAACAAAGGCAAAAATGAATATAATACTGTTTTTCTTCTACACTATAGAACTCTGATTTTGTGTAGTTTTTAAAAATCAAATAAATGGATCAAACAGGCACAGCAGAAGATTCCTAAGGAATAAGCAGAAACATTCTTCTCCCCGATCTGCTGAGAAGTACAGGTACTTTTGGTCCTTTGGCCCCAGGTGTACCAGAAAAACTACTATTTCTGGCAGAGATATGGAACTTTTGAACATTTCAAAATTCAATTTACAGCCAGCATGGCCAATATGAAAAATGCTATAACTTAGTTCAAACAAGATTTGGAGGGACACAACTTCCTCTAAAGGCAATACTGGATGGAAAGTGAACATGAAACTCTTCCCCCCTACACCCCAGAAAAAACCTTACATCTGGCTGATGGGTCTAATTCAACATGGAATATTCTTTTATCAAAGGAGATGTTAAAGAAAACATTACTACATCTTTGGGCAACTTTGTATAACCCCAAACCCATCATTTTTCATTAGTGATTTACTGTTCCAAAATTAATAAATCAGCAGCCTTACTCCCACTCTTAAAGTAAAAAAAGCATAATTTGAGTTTGAAAATCTGCATTTTAAAAATCCAAATTGTTGAAAATCATTGGGAATAAAGCATTATGAATTGGCTGTAAATGATGCATATTTTTCCAAGCAAACTATCTTAGTTATTAACACAGTACTTACTATTCATAGAAAGCGGGAAGAATCACATGAAGGGCCCTCAAGACTAAGTTCTTAAATTTGCAAGACACATGCAACTTTAGTTATTATTTGGCCAGCTAATAAAATCTGACAGTTCTAGGTTAAATTAGCATCTGTTTGAACCAAGCAATGGATGTATAAAGTAATTTAGATTCTTTCTCCCATAAAGCATTATGAACGAAGTATCTGATCTGCTGATTTAACAAATCTCTAGTCTTTGGCATACAGCAATAATAGGGCACCTGGTATCAATGTTCTAGAAGTATCACACAACAACTTTAAGTCACTGTCAAAAACTACACCGATGAAGAACAGTATTGCCACATAGTGTGTGCACTTTAAAATAAACCTTAAAATGCAATTTATAGTTGACAAATATAGAACAGTTTAATGTAGTGGGCGGAGAGTGGGAGGATAAAGAATGTACATGGAAAAATATTTTCCTTCGAAAATAAATTATCTCATTTAATGCATCTTTAATGCAATAAATATAAATTATATAAAATATGAATATAGTGAATAAATGTATAAATAATTCTTTTCCCTTGGGGATCACTTATACTGTGGTCTCCTGATGGGATTTTAAATACTGTATTTTAGTTTTTCTTTAATGTATGGATCTATTTGAAAACACAATGTTAAAAATTGTAGCAATGATTTTCATTGACCGGAATGTTGTCTACCCCTGAGATGCCTTGATATTACAGTTGAACTATTCTTCGGGGGGGGGGGGATCAGTACAACAAAAGCAAGTTTGAATAACAATACCCATCTCTAGTTTTGCATACCATATTTACGATTTGACAAATATTTATTTTTCTATACCTGGGAATCAATACAATTAATTTCAGATTTCGGGAGCTTTCTAGGCATATGCAAGCCAAATTAGATGATTTCCCACAATAAGAAACACAACTTTGTACAATGCAATAAGGCTCTTAAAATGTATCTGTAGCCGTACTCCCATTCTTAAAGTCAGCATCACCAACCAACCTGCTGCATTCAGAATTCCAATGGTTCTAACTGAACATTGGAAACTGAATTTTGAAAGAAACAGCATTTCAGTCAAATATGAAATGTGCTTAAAATCATATGTTAGTGATGTCATTATGCTGACTATTTAGGAGTTTCTATCAAGGAGCTTTAGCACAGCTGCTCATGCTTTGCAAATTATTTTCCTTTCCTGTACACATAATTTAGCTCAATAATTCAATTTTTGTGTGAATGTGTTTATCTTCATAGAAATAATGGCCTTTTTCATTCAGTGGGCTTTCATGTATAAATAAAGTTTGCACAAGACTGCAGTCTTATTACCTCAAAATATGAAACAAACTGAAGCTTTAGACAGCAAAAAGAAAGTTACTAAAAGGTAGTCATACTAGTATTTTACACTACAGGTAGTCCTCACTTAGCAACCACAATTGGGACTGGCAATTCCATTGCTAAGCACTCTGATCACTAAGTGAAACACTACATGATCATGATGGGCTTATAAACCAACTTTCCCTTCAGTTGTTAAGCAACTCACTGTAGTTATTAAGTGAAACATCACATGAAGGTGATTTAAAATTTTTACTTCTGCCTTCTCTACTAACTATGATTGTCACAGGCCAGTTTTCAAGCATGCAAATGGTGAGCACAAGACTGCAGAATAGTCATAAATGCAAGGACTAGTCACAAAGCTATTTTTAAACATAGCTGTAACTTCAAACAGCTACTAAATGAGGCAGTCAAGAAACAAGGCTTATCTGTACTACCGTGAATCTTGTGGTAATTTTAAAAAAAGGTAACGGTAAAGGAATCCCTGAAGATTTTACTTGCCTAATTGTTGCTGACTATTTTTAAAAATATTTTTTATACTAACACTTATAGATCTCAGGCCACTTCATCACATCCATGTGATGAAAAATCCCTCATATAGGACCTCACTTTATACATCACACGAAGTGGTGTAAAATGTGATAAAATAAAATTGGATATAGCTTTTTTTTTTAAAGATAGCGGTATAGTGGTTAAGGGATTGAACTGGGACTCAGATTCAAAACCATCCTCAACTATGTTAGTTTGAGCCAGTCACTGTCTCAATTCAGCCTACCTCTTATGACTGTTCTTGTCAGGAAAATAATATGGAATTTTGATATATACCCCCTTGAATTCCTAGAGGAAAGATGGCATATAAATGTAACAGAAGATCAGGCAAGTTTTTCCAATGGTATTCCTTAACATTTTGTATACAGTACAAATCTAAGTTCCAAAACTATGTTATTGCATTCATTTAGACTATAAAGGTTGGAACTTCTAGCATACCAAGACATTTCCATATTAACTTTTATGATAATTTAGAATCTGCTTCAAACTCCAGAGTTCCCATAGTATGGACTGTATTGTGATTGTCGAGCCATTTTTCCTAGTTCTGTGTGACTTATATCACACTGAAACTAAAGCTAGTATTATCTTCTACAATGCTAATGTTCTGCAGAAATTGAGAGTTGTTTATTTTCCCATTGGCAGGAATTCTTGCCTCTTCCTGTCACTTGATTTTTAGCTTCAGCATCCTGTTTCTGATAGCCTCTAAATGCCTATTAACAAAGATCTTTCCCTTCTCTGGTTTACCACAGCAGTATGGAGTCCATGATTAGATGTTGCAGGTAAAATACGTTGTTGCCAAAATGTTGATATGTTATTCTTTCATCATCATCGCTTGTAAAATGATTTTAAATACAGGAGAAAACACACTTTATAACCAGGAAGGTTATTTCATAGTGATCAGATTTCCTTTCCTTACAAATGACCAAATACATTCAATATGGATTAATATCAAGTGTGGGATATTAACGATTTAAATTTCCCTCTTATGTGGAGTAGGGATGAGTGAGGGCTGTTGTTGCTATTCGGGTGTAGCTCAGAAAATGGGAAATTGATTTAATTGTTTAAACTATTATTTGTCACCTCTTTAAGCTCTGATTTTCTCAGTTTGTTTTTTGCACATTGTTATACCTAAATATGCAGAAAACAACCTGAGAAAATCAGGGCTTAAAGAAGTGAATAGTGGTGAAGATGCTTGCCTCCCAACTTGGAAGGCTGAGAATTCAGTCCTAGGTAGCTGCTGATGTTTCTCTCCTAGGGCACAAAGAAAAAATATCTGTTGTGAACTCCCTGTGGTGTCAGGAAGGGCATCCGGCCAGCTCAGTTCCAACCAGTCGCCCCAACTCTTCCCTGAATTAAGGCATCACAAGGTTGTAAAAAGGGAGGTTTTTTTTTTACATGTATGTAAAAATGCGTATTCTGTGTTTTTTTGATTAGCAGAAAACAAGATAAATACAGTATGGCATTAAATTATTTTGGAGGAATTGGAGTTAACAGTGGCAGTATGGAAAATATTCTAAATCATACAATAGACTTTAGAGAAGAAATATTTCTGCAACTTTACATTGTAACACTGATAAGGACAAAATTAAACAATATCTTATTATGAAAAGTATTATCATGGTTAATAATTTTAATCATAATATTAAGTGCAAAGAGTTAAACAAGTAATTAATATAATGACTAAAATTACTCAGATGTTTTGTCAAGTACTATTAAGCTGCATATAGATTGTTGCCTCAAAGCGCCAGGACATTACGAAAGAGCAGTCACAAGAAAGCCTGGGCATTCTTCTTCTTGGGCCCTACAAGGCTGTAAAGATGATGCATGTCTGTTTCTTTTAACGGTGTGTTCTACATATGAAAGAAAACAGACATGACTATTTAATACTTCTACCATTTAGTTCCGTATTAACTGTCGATATGATTGTTATACATATTAAAAAGCTTAAAATAACTGGACATGATAAAATGCTATTTAAAACTAAGTTGTTTTAAGATGCTTACATGAAAATATTAAATTAATTCTACACTTATAAGAGAAGGCACTCATTTATTTTATTCTGTAGATTAATCCACAGATTGTGATTGCATTTAACTGTTTTGTAACATTTGAGTAATGATCAGTTCATTGTGATGAAGAGTAATGCAGACTCATTACACTATGTGATAAAACATAACAGTGCTGACTACTTTTGCTGTACTTTCATTTATTCTAGCTTTTATTTAGAATTTATTCTGTTTCAAGAATTTGAATCCTAAAATTCATCAATAGGAAACATTTTATTAGTTTATACATTGAGACAGAATTTACAGTTATTACTAAGTATTCTATCACTACCATTTTTAGGAAAACTAATGAACAGAGTAAGTGTTAGGCACAATATATGTTTATTGTTGCTGTACAATGCAACAAACTTTAAACAGTTATTGTATCAATCAGCAAGAATAACTATTACTATGGGTGTGTGTTAAATAATGATGAGTTACTTGCACACTTCAGAATTTTCCTAATACTTTCATTAAGGAAACTAAAAAAATCCCTTTAATATCTCAGATTTTTGTATAATGATATCAAATTAATATTAAATAAACAAGCAATAACATCTACAATCTTCCAAATCCTCTAGAATCACGTTTGATTATAGAAATAGGGAGCAATATATTCACCAAATTAGCCACCTAATTATTTCTTTGGGGTTTAATGAGCATTATTCCATTATAGCAAAATAATCAAGCCTACTTACAAATACAAAATGAAAGAATTATTAAGGCACACGTACTTTACTGTATCCAAACAAAACATTAATATCATATTTGTAATTCTTTAGGTACCAGAAGACTATTGAATAAATTACATATTTCTTGCTTCATACATTGTATGAACTACATTCAGAAGTTAGGAGGCCAACAGCCTCAGTCCAGCTCTAGATATGAGCATTTCCCATCAAAAGATCAAACCAGCTGAATAACAGGATCTACATGAACAATTTAAAGAGTGGATTGGAAGTGCAGCTCTCTAAGCTTAATCTAACCGATACACCACACTGGCTTATGATGCATCCTTTCATTTCAAAACTTGCTAAGCAAAACATTTAGTTCAGCTATTTTGCTTTCATGTTTTTCTGAAACAAGATAATCCTTTGCTTTTCTTTTTTTTTGCAACTGAATATTTGAAGGAGATGGCTTTACACAATGCTTATTGTGTATTTGTTACCTTGTAACAAAACAAATCTGATCAGAACAGTAATGGGAAAGAGTGAAAAAGAATACTTGTATTTATTTAATGGTAGAAACATGTCAACAGTAGGCTAATCAAGAATTAGAACATCCAAAAACATAGAATTTACTTTTCTCATTTTTATAACTATTGTAATTTGTTTTCATATAAGGGGAAAAGTCCTTGGAGATTAAGAAAGAAGAGTTATAACAATACCTAGAATAATATTAATTAGTCTCTTCTGCCTGTTTATCCCTAAGGTAAAAGTAATCTGGATATTCAATAGAGACTTGTATCTTTAGCTTAAACTACAGCTATTAAGTGTCTTCTATGTTTCATGGAGGATATCTGTATCCTTACCTCATAGCAACCAAGGGGAAGGGCAATTTAACTTGCAAAAGTGGCATGAAAAATAGGCTTTACATACATTTTTAAAATCATTTTGTGAAATTTTTTTCAAGATCCTACAGTAAATTATAATGTGTTATTTGTCTTTTTTTAACTGTATATAGATATCTTAAATGCAAAGTCACTGCATTTAACCCAAGTCATTTTCTTCAGACATACTACCTTTTCAGATGCATTAAGCAACCTCCGGACCAATAAGTTTTTCTTGTTCCAGGTAGAGGCCAAGTGTACAGTGCTGATTAGTAGCCTTCTGACTATTACAAAACCATTCCATTCAATGCAATATTGCAAGGTTTTTTAAAAGTCAGTCTTTCTGAGGAACCAATTTATTTATGATTTTGTTCCTGCCTTTTAAGACATGCCCCTTCCGAAGAGGGTTTTCAAACATCTTGCAAGTCAATATAATAAAATGCAAGCCGTAAAATAAAACTTTAAATAAGATGAAAATAAATGACTGAATATGCCTCAATTGGGGGAAAGTACTATTTATTTAATATCTCACACTTTAGCAGGAGTCTCTCTCATTGCAGCATACAGAGCCATAAAAAGAAGAGTCTTTTCCCTCAGGCTACAATCTAAAATACATTCATCCCTAGGCTGAGGGGAAGGACTGAAGCAGTATTAGTATGCACTCAGAGCCAAATAGCCACATTATTGCACAAAACAAAACAAACAATGAAAGATTGTACTTTTTGCACTAAAAGGTACCTCTAGAGAACATTTTCACTGTTCGCATTAATTTGCACTTATGAAGAACTTCTCTAATTGCTTCAACTAATTCTGAAAATCATTAATGAACCATTATAGCCTCTGTTTTCAGATTCTGTTGTTTTTTGTTGTTTTTTGCTTATTTGTCTTTCCTGCAATATTACCATAGTAGTATCAAAAGAATGAGACACACATTCCTCTGCAATTTTTTTGGGAGCGATGAAACAGTAGGACAACACTTCTGCCGCTTCATTTTTCAGACTTTTAAGACTGACAAAAGCGATTCTTGATAGCACTGTAGCCATTTTTTCAGCTAGGTCTCCTCTCTTTCTCCAGTCTGATCATCAAAAGTAAGAATGATAGACCACAAAAGTGGTCTAGAATTAATGCTATTGTGCACTCTGCCTCTACCAGACGAGAGGTTTAGAAAAGCAGAAAACAAATAGTCCTAAAACATAGTTTCCCTCAATATGTAGAGCAGTGGTTCCCAACCTTTCTAATGCCGCGACCCCTTAATATAGTTCCTCATGTTGTGGTGACCCCCAACCATAAAATTATGTTCACTGATACTTCATAACTGTAATTTTGCTACTGTTATGAATCATAATGTAAATATCTAATATGCAGGATGTATTTTCATTGTTACAAATTGAACATAATTAAAGCATAGCGATTAATCACAAAAACAATATGTAATTATGCGAGATCAGAAATTTTCGGGCCAGTCTTTGCAAGAGCACAAGGAATATCATCTTCCACAACAAGTCTACTTCTGTATTTAGACTTCATAACCAACAAGTGTACAGCAATATTTCTCAATCTCAGCAACTTTTAAGGTGCCTGGACTTCAATTCCCAGAATTCAAAGCAAAGCTGGCTAGGGAATTTTGGGAGTTGAAGTCCAGGTATATTCAAGTTGTTGAGGTTGAGAAATTGTGGCCTGCAGTGTCGAAAAACTAGAAATCAGATAAGCTTCCAGCAAAGTAATCTCTGTTTAGTAGCTTTCTCCCAGGACTCCAAAGTTTCAGGAGGCAAACCAATCGGAGGGGTCGGGCGAGTTGAGACGATATGGCCAGGCTTGTGGTAGTGGGGGGGGGGAGCTGAGGATGCCAGGGCGACCCCTGGGAAATGGTCATTCGACCCCCAAAGGGGTCCCGACCCCCAGGTTGGGAACCGCTGATGTAGAGGAAAAGGAACTGGAATGCAATCTTTATTTATTTCAATCAAGCATAAGAGAATAATGGCACATTTGCTGCCTTATGATGCCATAAAATGTAGTTTCTTTTTTGTTTTACCAAACATTTTAATGACTAACACCTTTTTTTTCCTGAAGTCAAGTTGCAGCCCTTACCTCCTTAGATTTAGATGAATGCAAAATCACAACTAACTAACATTCTCCTCATATGAGCCCCAGATATAAGGAGAATGTTAAGTCGTGATTTTGCATACATCTAAATCTAAGGAGGTAAGGGCTCCTTACTTGACTTCAGGAGAAAGACGGTGCTATATATAGTGGACTACATTTAAAGAACAGCAATAGCAGTTAGACTTATATACTGCTTCACAGTGCTTTACAGCCCTCTCTAAGCAGTTTACAAAGTCAGCATATTGCCCCCAATAATCTGGATCCTCATTTTACCGACCTCAGAAGGATGGAAGGCTGAGTCAACCTTGAGCCGGTGAGAATGACTTTATCATGAAGCAGGTGATCAGTTGCTTAAGACTGGCATAAAGTTGCCTAAATGAAATTTGTGAAGAATGATGGCAGGATTTGTCAGCTTTCTAAATGTGTATTACAGTCACTGAGATAAATAAAATTAACATTTGAAAAGTTATTTATATTCTGATTTTTAAACAACTTTTCCCTGGAAAAAGAACTTGCCATTCCTCTAATGCAGTTAATTAATTCCTATCTTCTAGAAACTCAACACAATGTATATATAGTATTCTGCACAATACAGCAATTACTTTATTTGATAGACTGGGCTGAGGTACAGTTATAGGTCTTAAATCAATATATACATAACTTTTGCTAGTTTCCAAGTAGCAGCCATGCTTTGCTATGACAAAATAAAATAAATGATCTAGTCAATAATATAATGTGAATGCTTTATGCTGATTAAAACAAACATGAATACAGAAAAATTCCATAGGATTTTTCTAAGGAGAATTTATAGTAATTTTGATTTGGAAAAAGACTACTATTTTCTGGAAATCATTTGATCATTTAATTTAACATTCTGAAGGTAGCAGTGATTAATGAAATATACAGTACTATAGTTCATAGATATACTGTAAGTGTGCAAATTAATTATGGTTTTTTATATAAAAAATTATCTTAGTGTCTAGATTAATCTTCCTTTAGATCTCAATCTAGCCACATCCACAAATAAAAGTCATTATCTATTACAGGTTACTCAGTTAAATACTTTGGAAGGTAAAGTCAGCAGATGTTTGCAGCATAGGGCAGTGTATCTCACCACAGAGTCCTGCACATGGCAAATCAATAGGCTGTCATGTCCAGCCACAGGGGTGTGAGTTTTGCCAAAACCTGCTGCTCTTGTGTTCATTTGATTACCTTATCACAAACAAAAGATATCAAAATCTGCTTGTTTTATTAGGACACACTGGTTATCTGTTGAAGAAGACATAATGCCATACATTCTGTTTAATTTCACTCAGATTAAAAGCGGAGTATAGTAAATTGAGTATAGCTAGAAGTAGTTCATTTTACAAAAACAGACAAATTGCTCCAAATTGACTATTTTTCCAAAAAGTTATCCACTTCTGATTAACAAATATCATCATACGGCTATTTCATTACTATAAGATAACTTTTGGTAAGATAACCAAAAGAACAATTTTGCCAGCTTCAATTTGCCACTGGATTTTTTTTTTTAAATTTTTTTTTTGCTTTTACGCTGTAATATCAACTGTAATATCCCAAGTGGAAAACACTACAGCTAAGTTTTAAAGGACTTACTCAGTAAGGAGCTGAATATATATATCTATGCTAAGATATGTAAATGCTAACATGCCCTTTTATTTAAGTTAAACCCCACAATGACATGCAGTTGATGCCATGGTGATTTACTACATGCTGATGTGCCACTGATTCAAAAGACCTATAATGCAGCACTAAGACTGATATTGCAACTGCTATTCTGGTATGTACATGATTTTAGAAAGGGTCAGGCATGAGCCATCCCATACAACATCTCTGATTTAAGAAGTACACTACTTTGTAAACCCTCCCTTCTATTTTCGTGGTATAAGAAAGAAGTTTGAAAGATTCCCAGTATCTTTTAATAATCCCACAGACAAGAATTATGAAATCCAACACAAATCAAAATATAACTCTACAATATCCATCAACTTTTGCTTGAAAGTCCACTGCCTTTAAGAGACTTAAAATGACTTTTTGTTCACTATGCTACTGTCCATCCATACTGTAATATTCATTAGTATGTTTTTTTAAAAAACGGCACAACTAAAACTCTACATTTTAAAATTCTTTCTTCAATTTTAGGATCTAGGTTTAACAAGATACATTAATTCTACAAATCCTAGGAAGCTAATAATGGAACTACAGTTGCTAAGAACATAATGACAATCTGAATGTTGTAATCATGTCATATCAATAGTAGGTATAGAAAACTATAGTATATCAGCTTGGAAAAAGAACAATTCTTAAATAATGTGAAACATGTAAGACCAACAACCTGTCATCTACAATTATTTATTCTTATGGGGTGTGTAAACGGAATATTAACAATAACAATGGTTGAAATGTTCTACAGCAGCATTATGCCACAACTATAGTGTGCTTACATAATATGTCATGACATGTTCTCTATTAATGTTGGAGAAATTTACAACAAAACAGTGAAGTCAGAGTATTCTGTCTTAAGTTGAATTGAAAGATAAATAACAGAAAAATATGTTTCACATTATCTGACTAAAGAAATCTATAGCGCTCAAATTCAATGAATACAGTCATGATTCATACCACAGAATTTTAGGAGATTGTTTCATCCAACAGCCTTATGAATCTTATTAAAGGCACATATATACTTTACATTGTGTTCTCTGTCATTTATGTGGACTCAGCAACTATGACACCTAATCTTCACACATCTAGTACTCTTTACAAAAGGATTATTCTTAGAAAATTGTAAAATTTCTGCAAAACATTCCCCCCCCCCAACATTTTTCCTTAACACAAACATGCTAAAATTCTATTTTATAATTCCCTTTATTGAAGTTAGTTTAGTTATGCTGGATCCAATCTGAGTACATCACCGGGACCAAAGGTTTATTCTTCCAAGCTTTTGGGCTCCTACTGGAGCCCATCGACAGGGAACTTCTCTCTATCCAGAAAATGCAACCTTATCCTGGGACACATATATTTATATTCATTCATTTTAGTGAAATGAATGTGCTATAACAAGTCTTATTCCAAGATCAATAGAATATTTCTAGCTGAGGGCTGAACTGTGGGGTCCTTGATGCTCTCTTAGCATGGTTGTTTTCTTGCAGACATTTCATCATCAAATTAGGTAACATTATCAGTGCCTTTCCAGCAAGGGCTCAGAGAGCACCAAGGTTCCCACATAATGCAACACAGAACAGAATAGTTCATTAATACAAAGGTAAATAATTAAAGGAAAATTTACCCTTACCTTTTATTTTGAATGTTATAATGTGTAAGCTTTGAGGAATTAAAAAAAAAACTGTTGAATGAAATTATTTAATCATGCTACTTGGCAATATCTGGGGATAGGGAAAATATGTCCCTGCATGCTTTAGGTATCTTTGGCAGGCAGAAGTGCAATATGAAGTTATAAGACTTAAATGGATGGAATCATAACATTTCAGTTGATCTAAAAATGTACTGTATTCACAGATTTGATTTTTCCTTCATCAAAATGGTTACTTCTTTTTTAAAAAAATGTTATCTTTGACTTGTGGTAGAGGGGGTTAAGCATCTATATACAATTTTGATTTTAATTCAGCAAGATCAACCTATGTTGACTAATTTTCAATTGATGAGTTTTCAACAACAAATACTTTGATAGTGTGTGTGTGTGTGTGTGTGTGTGTGTGTGTGTGTGTATTCAAACATATAGTTAGATGGTTTCCCAATTTGCACTCATTTTATTATGTCAGCATGCTTCAGAATACACTCAAATAGCTGTACCTATGCTTTGGAACTGGTGGAAGATTTAAAGGTGGCAAGGGTGGCAGGTCTAATCCTAGAGGTTTTTATAGGGGGGAAAAGCAACTGGTCCTCAAAAGGTAAAGATTTCTAGAAGAAAAGGAACTTCTTGGAGGTTAAAAGAAAAGCACAAGCCAAGAAATGGGAAGAAACTGTATAATTATAGAAAAGGTGGCTACATGACTCAAATCTGTAAGATCTGACTGACTAAGAATATCCCTGAACATATTAAACACTACTCTGATAAGGGAGCAAGAGGTTAAATAGCTGAAACAATGAATAATGCCTCATTAAACTATGAGACAGGATCTTAACCTTTTTAAAAAAAGAATGTTCACTATGTGAAATGAAACAATGCGCCTAATCTTTTAGAAACTAAACCTCAAATGTTGGTCACCACAGCCAAGTATCATTAGAAGCATTTTTAGATGTAGGCTGTTTCCAGTTTTATCAGGGATAGGTTTTCTGTTAAAACTGTTTCTCCCAAGAGAAAGGGTAAAGATTTTGAGTTCAAAGAGTCCTGACTTTATCTGATAGTGAGTGTACCAGCAGAGGTTGGAGAAAGGGTTTTCTTTGAGAGTGGGAGTGAATCCCAAACTGCCTTGTGAATACAGTATCTTATTAAAGAATTTTAATGACCCCCCCATTGATTTATCAGTTATTACCAAATGTGTCACTTGTTCGATGCACTTGAAGATCCACAGAAAAGTGTAAGTGAGAAACCTTGGAAATGCAGAAGGTACAAAGAACAGAAGAGGGAAATTGGACCACCACAGGAAAAGTTTCAGTCTGACCCTTGGAGTCAAAGAAGAGATGGAGTGAGTCTTCCTGGGATTGCAATGTCTATGTCTATACCTATGCCTGCCTATCTTATTCATTCGTTCATTTGTTCGTTCGTTCATTCATTCATTGTTTATATAGCTGCTCAACTTGCAACTGCAACTGTGACTCCCTATATCAGGGGTCAGCAACCTGCGGCTCTGGAGCCGCATGTGGCTCTTTCATCCCTCTGCTGCGGCTCCCTGTCACTGGTTGGCACCACAATTTTGAGAGGAACTTTCGATTGTGGGGGTTGGGTGGGAGAAGCAGGGCGTGCCAGGAGGAGACAGTATGGCAAGGGACGGATTTTCTGGTTGGCTCCACAATTGATAGGGCTTTCGGTTGGGGGGGGGGGAAGCAGGGTGTGCCAGGAGGAGACTCTATGGCAAGGGGCGGCTCCACAATTGATAGGGCTTTCGGTTAGGACTGGTAGAGGAAAAAGGATGCAGCACTAGGAGGACACTCTATGGTGGGGGAACCGGACTTCCAGTCAGCTCCAGAATTGAATGGGGAGCTTCCGGTTAGGACCTCTGTGGCTCTTTTGAGTGTTTAAGGTAGCCGATCCCTGCCCTATATAGTCTACATGTTTTGGTGCCTGGGCAGATTTGTGGGTGTCAGCTGATAATTGTGATAGACAATTGTGATAGACAATTTACACAAACAATGCAGAAGTAGTGCAGTCTTGAGTACTACATAAAATCCCCAGTGATGGTTGTTGCCTTTTAGTGAAAAGCTATGGACATAATGGGAAAAAGTCAAAGAGGGTTCAAGTTTATTCATAGCCTGTGTAATTATGTTATTAGGTACCAGAACTGTTCTATGCAGGCAGTCTGGTTGGTATTGTTTGAATTGTTCTTGCAGATTAGAACGTGGAAGGAACTTATTACCAATAATAAAAACTTTACTAGTCAAGTTATAAAACTCCTTTATGTTATTTATTTATTTTGGAAATGTTATATGTCTGCCTCCTCGCTCATGCTGACTCTGGGCAACTTACAGAAAAATGTAAGAAAAATTAGAGTACAAGGAATCAGTACCATTATAAAGAACACTATTGGAATCAGCTCCAACTGACACAGGTGGGATTTATTTTCATTTGCTTATAGAGAAGTACCAAAAGCATTCCTAAGTGTTTTTCCCTTTTGAATTATTATAGGCATGACAAGACAGAGAATCTCTCCTAATGGTCAAAGACAGCTAAGAGAAAAATCCCAAACCTATTACAAATGTTACCAAGTATGTTTTGAAAATGCAGGAGACTTTGGACCAAATGAGAATAAGAAAGAAGGGGCAACCGAAAATGCTATATGATAAAATACGAAGTTATGAGATTTCCACCTTGGACATATAAGTATTTCTTTTGCTTCTTTCTAGCACAACTGACAAGGTCTTCTCAATGTAAAATAATGCACTGTGTCTAAATTATGAAATATTCATACATGGAAGATGGCCATCAAATTAAATCTGGCATATTAAATATCTGGAAATTTCTGGGAATGGTGGTTGGTATACAGTCCAGGGGTGGCCAAACTATGGTTCTTTGAGGACCTGTAGACTTCAACTCCCAGAATTCCTGAGCTAGCCATGCATGCATGGCTGGCTCAGGAATTCTGGGAGTTGAAGTCCACAGGTCCTCAAAGAACCATAGTTTGGCCACCCCTGGTATACACAGTTCATCCTTAAGTTCTCAAGTAAGATGCTCCTCCCAACTCATAAATCAAAACCAACACAAGTGCAATGGGCTAGAATGTGTGGAAAAATGTTCAGAATTTGAAACCCATCTTTGCTCAAGCTTCAATACTAAACAGCCCAATTCTTCACAGCTCTTTATATTTTAATGAAGATGCACACATTGGAAGCGGGAAGACTTGAGCAGGTGCCACCCTGAGGCACAGCCTCATGGCAATCAGTCAGAAGTTACTACATGAGAAATTACAAACTCGATTATGAAGCATGAATGCATAGCTATTTAAGTAGGTAGTAGAATAACTTATTGGGTATGAAAGCCCTTCAGCCATGAGACTCTGAGATGGCTGCAAGCCATGCAATCAACAAATCCACAGCTCATGTGTTGGTCTTTAGCACTTTAACCCCATCAGTTCAACACTATGCATAACCCAAGTAGTGGAATATGATGACAGTTTATTTGTTCTGAATTAAAAGAGAAAGGTGCTGCCATTTATGATAAACTTTATTGAAAGTAGCTAAACTTTCAAATAGACATGCAATCCATACTTCAAAAGAAAGGAAACACATCTCCAAAAACCTTGTAAGAAATCTAATGAAAAAATGCTCCAAGTTCCAAAGACAAGTTCAGCTGATACATTCTTCTCCATATACTAATCTTCAGTAGCTCATACCACTAGGCTATTTGGGAACTAAGGAAAAGATGGTGTGGTAGAGAATAAGCACCAGCTTTCTCATCTGGATTTGAAAATAAGTTTTGACAGAATGAATCAGCTAGTCTTCTAGCTGTGCTTTATAAAAAGGATTAATGAGGGAAGGGAAACATCGTAGAAAGACTTGCAAGAAGCTCTCTGTCCTTGGCTTAGAAGAGATAAGATTTTTGTTTCAAGGGCCAAATTAACTGCTAGGAACACAGGAAAGCGGAGGAGAGCTGGAAGATACTGAGAAGCTTCATGTTGTGAGAGAATAATTAACAACTTTGCAAATTAATGGCTAACATCCAAACGAACAGAGTTGCACATCTGTGGGCCTCCCTCAGAAGATATATCTCCCTTGGAGGAGCTAGCATCTCTGCAAACTATGGACAACTGAGCATCAAACAGATTGATTTGCTGAAAACCCCAGAGGCTTTAACTTCAAATGGAGCTAACTTGAACTTCTAAAAGTGAGGAAACTGACCTCTGTTTTTAATATGGACATTTTCTTTTGTTTAAAGCAATAGTTTTAGATTAGCACTGAAGCTTCCGGAATCTGGTTGTGCCCTCTAGGGAGAAGGAAGGAGAAAAGATAAACCCAACTTCCTTCTTAAAGCTTAGCTGGCGCCATTGTTTACAGAGCTTGCAGACTATTTGGGGAAACTCCTAATTCTACCTAACACTATGTGCACATACAGTATTTTCAGTTCTTAAAAAGCTTTTAATTGATGAAATACAAACATGTAAGATAAAATAAGGAGCATCTAAATTCTACATTTAAGCTATAGTAGTTTTTTTTAATCAACAATCAATATATTTTGGTACCTCTGAAGATTTTTCTTCAAGAACTGCAAAATAGCTATTTCAAATAAAATGTCAAAGTTAAAAATTATCTATGAAGGCTGTAGAAAAAAGTCAACAGCCTATATTATATCTCATCATTCTAAACAGCAGTAATTTTTTGACCAAAAGATTGAAAACTGCAGCTATTAATATATAAAAAGGCCTTTAAACTTACTGTTAATCCCTATTTTGTAAGTGTTCTAAGTAAATAAAATGTGTAAAAAAATTGTAAAAGCTGCAAAACGATCTGGTAGTTTCTCTCATTTATGACCACAACTAAAAGATTATTTGATACTCCCTTTATTAAATATTAATGAAGCAAGATAGTTGGGCAATTTATATCATCAGGTCCATGCATTTATTCTATAGTATTAAACTATTTGTCTATCATTTCACTTACTGTTTAAACAAAGACTGAAAGTAGTTTATGGATACAATATTGGCAAAAAGTTCAATTATAATAAAAGGCAATACTGAACTTAGATGAACATCTTGTAAGTATAGGAACCTTTCAGAAAAGATAGCTTGTACCTCTATTTAAATATATAATAGAATTAAAGCTAAGATTATCAGAAGTTATTGGAAGTCATATTCATATTGTCTCTACTTTCACATACTAATTGTAGAGGAACACAACTGGGAAAAGGCTAGTTTGTTTATGTTAGGCTTGCTACAGACATGGCTTTCTGTGGGATTAGAGAGCTAGTTTACAGATCCCTCTAGTCTAAACAAAGCTTTTTCTTAAATTCAGTTCCTGGTGACTTCACAGACATGCTCATACAGTTTTCCTGGCAAACAATATAGAAGTTGTTTGCCATTGCTTTCTTCTTGGATTTTGTTTTTTTGTTTTTACTCTGCATGTAAGTCTGCAGCTCAAATATATCCTGTGGTCTCCCATCCAAATACTAATCAGGTAAGCGAATACTAGTGGGATACAAATGTTATAGTTACACTAAAAATGGGGTGGTGGTGTTATGTGCTGGACTGTTGAGAGGGTTCTGAGAAGAGTGGGAAAAGGGCAGTTAGGTAATTATGGTAAAGCTATTGATACCTGATTCTTGCAATAACTGCCTCTGAGCAAATTGTATTCGTTGACAAAATTCCATTTTATATTGAAGACCTCCAGAAGATAAAATGTGGTATGCCTAAAGAAATGCTCATTAAAAACAAGGGTTGAATACATCTGACCTAAAAGCGATCACCATCACTTGGAGACTGAATCATTTCCTCAAGAAGCTCAAGAAGCTGCCCTCAAACAGCAAACATGGACAACTTCTGTCACATTCCCTATCTTCTCTTTTAAGGGAAGTGTTGGCATCAGAAAAGATCATAGAGAATGCAGGGTCACTTTCGGTCACATCTGGACATGAGATGGAAATTGCAGTGTTCCTGTGTATGATTTATGATTGGATCTGGAGAGAAAAAGCCTAATCTGTTTGGTCCTCCTGGATTTCTGAACAGCCTTCAATACCATTGGTCAGAGGCATTGTTCTGTTCCTTCTTAAGTGTGGGGCTTCAGTCAGGAGCATGGTAGAAGAGAAGCCAGGCTCTTGGCTATTCCAATATGGGTTGCTCTAGGGTTCAGCCCTCTCTCTCATATTGTTTAATAATTACATGACGTTGCTAGAGAGGTCATCCGCTGGCATTTGGGTGATATGTGATATGTATGTATGTATGTATGTATGTATGTATGTATGTATGTATGTATGTATGTACATATGTATGTATATATTCCATTCCATCTTTAATTCTGGGCAGGTTTGCAGCTCCCTAAGAGATGATTTGCAACAGAAGTCCTCCTGAACTTGCAGCGAGCTCCTGCTAAAACCATGAGCAGGAAAGCCTTTGCTAGCTTCAGTTGAGGCTGTTCTTGGAATGGGAAGCATAAGTAACAATATTTTACATCCCTGTCACCTTGTAATTCAGCTACTACAGTTCACTCTATATGGGACTAGCTTTGAGGATCAGGGACTATAGCTGGTAAAAGATGCAACTGCTCATAATTAGTAGGGGAGAGCTATTACAGCCATGTTGCATCTTTAATATGGGAGCTACACTGGCTTCAGTTTTGCTTCCAAGTACAATCTAATCTCTGCACTATGCAAATTCTCATGTCTGTAATCTTTAACAAGCTGGTACAGTGCATCATACAGCTACAATTTTAGAATCAAGGTACCTCAAATGGGCTAACCTATAGAATGCGTCTGAAATCTGGGACCATGATTTCCGCAGAATTGAAATTTGACAAAGCTGAAATTGCTTCAGTGCTGCTGCGCTGCCACCACCCAGAGATTCAGTAAATCAGTCCCACCCTAATTCTCTGGAAGCCAGGTGGACTGGCTCCTCCTTCCGCCTCTGGGGATCATGTAGGCCAGTCCCACACTAGCTCTCTGGAGACTGGGAAGGAGTGCCCCACATCAGCTGCTTTAGGGCAGTCAGCTGCAGACAAGCTAGCAAGCAGTCAAAAGTGGCTGCCATTCCCATTGCTTTTTTTCTTCTTGTCGTTCTGTTTCTCTATTTAGATAAGGAAATATCTCTGAAACGATAATCCAATGGATTGTCTATTGACTTATATGGCTTTGGTCCTGGGCTTTTTTGACATCATGTAAAATCTGCTCATTTGATTTCAACAAGCAGATTTGAAATTGTCATTCCCAGCCATTTGGAAAAGAGGTGGGATAGGTTCCCAAAAATACTACTCCTTTGAGATGGCCTTCAACATCTGGAACATTTTGCCTTTAAATTTTAACGGCTCCCTTCCTGTTAAAATTCAGGAAGTTAAAATACTGCTGTTTCATGTAGCTTTTATGGAATAAGCTTTATGCTACGTTTAAATTATAGGTGTGTTACCTGGTAAGTTTTTATAACAGATTTTGTTACTTTTTTTGATATTGATAATTGATCTTCTAATTCAATAATTATTAGTTTGTATTCTACTGTATTTATTTCATTGTACTGTAGGAAGCTATTTAGTGTCAGTACTTGAAATGGCATACCGCTTTTGTAAATAAGTAAATTATGTCATCACCAATGCAGACTGCTGTTCTGAAGTTATGCATTTTTTTAGTCCGCTGAAATGACTGGAGCTTCTCTATCAGGACTAGATCCATTGGATTTCTTGTCCATCCTCAAAATCTTCAATTAAAATACACAATAGTTTTCATCTATTAGAAAAATCCTGGAAATAACTACTATTGGGCCTACATCTTTTCAGTCTTGCATTTCAAAAAAATTTGTACAGTGCGGTAGAAGAAACCAACAATAAGGAACATTATAATAAATGTGTTTTTTTAAAAAAAGATGAAGTTGTCTTAACTATACAAATTTAAATCCAATAAATTCCTAGTCCGGCATTATCTGAAGTGGATGGCAATGATTAAGCAGAGAAATGGGGCTATTTCAAGTCATCTACCCCTAATATGGCTTTTTCTGGTTTTCATGATTGCATCATACATACAGGTATCAGAGGAACAATTAATCAACCAAGACATCAGGGGTGGAATTACTCAGTGTATCATTGTTCTCCATTCATGTGCTGCATTAATCGGTTTAAACTGTGCTTTAAAAAGTCTTAATTTTAAAAGATTCAACATGTATGTTTAAAGGATTATTTACAGACAAATTATCCTGTTCTCACAAATAGTCATTATGATTACTTCCAATATTATTTTCTCTATTCTGTGCATTTAGTTTTTATTTCTCTTTATCAGACTTATCCATCTTAAAAAAAACCTTTTAGGATCTGCATCTCATTTTCCATGAACTTGCTTGTATTAACTATTCAAACATTTAGTAAGCACTCAACAAAGTCCTCTGAAATGCAGAATATAGTTGGGTTTTTTTCTGAAGAAGTCTAATGTTAAGCTTTAGTAAAACTATTCTGTTATAAATCACAAACTTTTTTCTAAACTAATCAGTAAAACAGAGTACATGATTCTAAGGTCTGATATATACCTTATAATGAAACACCTTCTTGGCAAAAGCTCCCCTCCCACCAAAGCATCTCATATCTGAAAAAAAATATTACAGCTCTACATTCACAAATAGAAGTATTATTAAATTAAAGCTTAAATGAAGATTTGCATTCAACAGACAAATGCTTAAATCCAAATAACTGGATCATAGTGAACTTTTTGGGGAAAAAATTAAATATCTCAGAGCATATTATAGACATGTTCACAAAATGATTAATATGGTTGGGGAGTTTGCCTATTCATTAAATAGCTAGCTGTAACAGTGTTCATAATCAGCCACACAACATATATTTTACCAGAACAGAAAGAAATGAAGTTGCTCTCCAAACTATTCCCCTATCCCCCAGAATGTTCTCTATCCCTCCAACCTATCTTTGTCTTTTTTTTCCTGAACAGGTGAGCAAACTTCCAAACAAAGCACTGAGCTGTACTATCTATCATTTTATTAATCCTCTGAATACCTACTCAGCTCAGAGAAATTATTCTAAACAAATATGATGCCACAGGCTGGAGCTTCACATTAGTGTGCCAGCTTCCCATTTTTAATTCAAACAATCTAAAAAATTCAGAGAGCATAAGGAGTTAAGGGGCATTAAGAATACACCTATAGATACAGATATACCATGCTCCTATCAGAACTGAAACAATCTACCGTGTTTTCCCGAAAATAAGACCCTGTCTTACATTTTTTTTGAACCCTGAAATAAGCGCTTGGCCTTATTGCCATGCACTCAAAAGCCCGATTGGGCTTATTATCAGGGGATGTCTTATTTTGGGGGAAACAGGGTATCTAGTTACCTAGCATAACAAGTATCTTGAAGAACCGTGATGTTTCACACAGCCATAGGATTGCTGCATAGGATGGACCCTGCAGAGAACACAATTTCTTTAAAACCTATGGAACAAGTTACTTGTCCTCATGGATTTAAAGAAACAAGATAAATGTCTGATGAAGCATCAAAATTTGAGTGTGAATAAGGAGGATTCTAATCATTTGCTTGCTCTATTATTAGAAGCAGTATTACCTGCTCACAGCTAAAAATATGAACTTATAACTAGTACTTTAATGCCACTCTCCATTACCAGCTGTTACATTCTGCTATCTAAACTTGTATTATCCCTTAAGATATCTTAAAGTTGAAGTGCAAACTGCAAAATTATCCCATGCAGAATCTGCTTCATTTGCATTTTATTTCAAAGAAATATAACTTTTTTTCTCTCTAGGTATAAAAGCTTGTATCCCAGAAAGACTATAAATGTAACAGTCTGTCTTTACAATGAATTTTAGCTTTGTTGGATTACTTAGATGCATTTGCAGATCTCAGTAATGCATTGTGATGTGTTCTTGTTTAAAAAGTGAGATTTAACTCAAATGGAAATATATATTAAAATAATGTCTTAAAATAAAAATTTCTAGAGTTTTGACTATCTGAGTTATACTAAACTTCTATAGTACCTAATTTTGTTGCCATACTGTCCCACAACTATCAAATTCCAAATATTAATAAAACAAAGATAATAGCCTGTAAAGTTCATGGCATGTAAGAAAACAGTGAAAAACTAAGCACATTTGATTTAGTTATCAGCAGAATTGTTACATACGATTACTTTTAAGAAAATTATTCTTAATTCCATGGGACTCAAACACTGAGACTATAATACTATATTAATGAAAGAACCAGAGTGATAGTTTTTCAGTATCTAGGAGACTATTCTTAAAAAAAAAACCCAGAAAATTTATTATAAGAATCAGAGGCTTAAACCTCACTGAAATACTGAAGCACTAGTTTTATAAACTTTGGATACCTGAAAATTCTCTTATTAACATGCATTCAGCCAATTAAGTTTTCTTGGTAACCTACTGAATGCTTTTCTCCAGAGAAATGAATGAAGGAGAAACAAGCATAATCACCATGGTTAAAGTCTATTGTATAATACATCTGCTTCACAAGGATGATTTCTGTTATTATTTTTGCTTTACAATATGACACCCCCCCTCTGCACCCCCATGCAATACCAAGTAAGTCAAGAATATTTTCTCTATTTAAATTTTTTATTTCAATATTGTATTTTCCTAAACAAAAATGATATTTAATAAAATGTATACAGATACATTTTTCATAGTGAGGATTTCACCAAAGCAGAAGCTTCAAGAACTGTGAAACTCTCACAATCATAATTCTAAACACATCACCAGAGAGTCAACCAACCTCTGGCTCCTCTTGTATCTTATTCCTTCCTAGGCACAAAAGAAGCACTATGAAGCACAAAGTAAGAACAATACTTCTCAAACAATGAAAATACTCAACATTAAATGTTATAACGCCTTTAACTGTTCTAAGATACTTAAACTGTGATGATATGCATGCTTACTTGGTCTTAAAAGCCCACTGAACTTAGTGGGACAGATTTTCAAATAATCAAGCACAGGGTTAAACACCAGATTATTATTTTTTTGCCCAGAACACCCAATATAGAATCGGAAACTAAAAACAGAAAGTGTTAGAAAAGAGCAATATTAAATGTTTGCAACTAAATTTAGTTAGCTGGCACATCAACCAAGTCTTTAAAAAAAGAAGGTTGCAGGTTAGATTACAATGTAATCTAAGTAATAAATCCACTAAATAGAACTTTGAAGGACAGGAAAACCGGATGCCCTAGATTTTGGAATTTAGAGCGTTTTCCATCTTTACAAAATATAGTCCTTTGAAAACGGCGACTACAGTAGAAGAAGAGCAAAAGTTTACAGGCTTCCATTCAAGCATAGGTTCCCCCCACCTTCAGAAAGGAAAGCTAAAGTCTGCACCATGGGGGGAAAAGAGAACAATGAACTTCTGCAGATGGCTGACACTGAAGGGGGGGAAAAAGCACCACGACTCTAAACCTGAACACAAAGTAAAAACTGCTTTTACCTGGAGGGTCCATTTCGATATAAAATATCAGCTCCGTGGAATACGGCATCATCACTTCTCTCCAGTCCGTATCATCGCGATCCATATCCCACACTGTATTGAACATTGTGACAAACAGGCAGGTGGGCGACGATCGCTCGGCAAGCTCTCTTGCCAGGACTCTACTTTTTTTTTTCAAAAATATAAAAGTCTGGCACAGCACGAAGTAAAAAGCCTAGCCTCCCGAAGCATGTACACACGAAAAGAGAGAGAGAGAGAGAGAAACCGGGAGGGGGTAGAGAAGAAACTTTCTTAAGAATAGCTCGATGGCTTCCTCTTCAGGAAAACCACTCCCCTCTCAGGAAGCAAAAGAAATGCCCCCCTCTTTCAATTTCCCCTTTGCTTCGAGGGAACGGATCCGCTTATTTCAGCTTCTTTGGCAGATCCAAAATAAAAGATTGGGGGGGGGGGAAGACAAAAAAAGAGAATGTTTTAAGATGAGAGAGGTCGAAATTTGGGGAAACGGAGCTGCTTGGAGGCAGTTAGAAGATGGGAGGGGGGAGCTTGTTCTTAAAAAGCAAAGTTTTAAGACAGGTCTACGCTGATTTAATAACAAAAACCCTCCCGATGCTCCCCAAAGCCAGCAAGGCAGACACGCCTCGCTTCTCTACACCCCTTCAGGGGCAAAGCTCGCCACCGCCGCCGGTTCAGCGGCGCTTCCGTCCCCCTCGAAGCCCCAGCGCTCGGCGGCGCTCACTGCTGCAAGCAGCGGCAGCAGCGGCTCCCGACCGGCTTCTCGCTCCACACAAGCCCAGCCTCAGCTCTCGCGCGCACTTTGCTGCTCGGCTGTTCCCAACCCCGGCCAGTTTCATTTTAAAGAGGCACTGAGGGCCCCAACCGTCGCTAACCGCCTCTGTGCCGGGGATAAGCCCCGCCTCCGGGGTGGGAAAAGAGAGGGCCAAGCGAGAGCGAAGCCACGCCCCCTCGGTTTAACTCGCTCGTGCTCGAGCTAGAGATTGAGCCGAAGGGCTTCTTTTTTTTTCTTTCTTTTTTTTTTTTTTTTGCTTCTGGCGAAGTACCTTGGCCGTGCCAAGAAACAAAAGCTGCTAGAAAGCGGGGAGAGTCGGCTTCCAGTTTTACCTCTAATTGTTTTTGAGATTTCATATCTATGTATATATATATATATATATATATATATATATATATATATATATATATATATATATATATATATATATATATATATATATATATATATATATATATATATATATATATATATATATATATATATATATATATATATATATATATATATAGTGCAAGTGGCAGTGATGCGAGGAAGCTATGCCTCCAGCTGAAGCAGCTGGTGACAGATGCCCCTCCATCACCCGTCAGCGCCATGTGAATGTACACAACCCCCCCCCCCCTCGCCCAGCGGTACAGCCGCCAGAATATTCAGTGATAGGAGACCCTTCTTCCCGCTCCCCCCCCCATTTTTTCTCAGACTGCACACAAAAGATGCAAAAAACCCCCAACCCCTCCCCACTTGATTCCTGTCATGATTTGACAACGCGTAGCAAAGTAAATGGTAGGTTTATCTTTCACCACGTATTTCCTGCATTTTCGGTTGGTATATAGACAATATTTGGGGGTTGTGTGCCTGCTGCTGGGGCTGGGACTGTTTGCAGATTATGATGTTCTGTTGCACCGGTGACTCTATAGCTCTTTAATATACACAAAGAGCAGGGAGAACCTGGAATGTGCTTAACATTTCAGTATGGAATTATTTGTATATTATCGATACTAGATGATAGGTCACCCTCAACAGTCCATCATTTGAATGACTGATGTAAAATATGGAAACTCTAGACATGTGTACTTTATGAATAGCTTTGAATGATGCACATATGGTAGTTTAGAATGTGAAAAGCGTCCACTGGGTATCAAGCTAATAACTAAGCACTTTAATATTTTTAAGTACTAAGTTTAAGAATGACTATCAAAACTGAAGCTAGGACTCAGTGTATTTTATTCTAGTCTTGTGTAACAATTCACACAGGTATATAGTAAATCTCCATGCATAAATAGAAGGAAGCTGGCTTTTCAAAGGGAAAAGTACACTATCAATTGGGTTTTCATGACTAATGATGGCAGCAGTTGAAGTTGAAAAGGCTTTGAACAGTTGGTATTTCTTTTATCTCTAACAAGCTGCAAGTTCAAATGTATGTCTTGTATACAGCAAGGGTTGGTCAAGTGAAAATATTGTCAGTCTTTAATTATTATATACCTTTGTGATACATGCTTACAAACACATAGACCGTCACCAATGTCTAAGTGTATTTCAGAATTATGATTGAAGTTAATGTGTAACTGACAGTTGGATGACTTACAGAAATTTTGGGACTATGCAACTGCTCAGTATTCTTATTTTAAGTAAATCTTATTCTCATCAGTTGGGTTACTCTGAAGATGTAGGATTGGTGTCTCATTATGATAGTGCTGTCTGCTTGGATTGTTGTCAAATTTAAGTAGTGTGATTAATTGACAGAATATGTTAATGATTTTCCAAAATATAAAAAGTATATGTTCACCTTATACTAGTTAAAATACTTTCCAGCATAGAATCTGACCGTATATATATAAAGTTGATCTCCCCATTCAGATACTGAGGTTTATTAAATTTCAGTGCTGTGTCCCTTAAAATTCAAAATCTAATCATGTTCATGATTTGATCATAAGACATTGCCCAAGCATTATATTTGGAAGAATGGCTATACAGTACTGAAGAATAGTGTACTAACAACACTTGCTTTCATCCATTATGTTTGTGATGTATTCTGTATATGTAGAATCAGAATGTTCCCCATCACCCATCACCACAATTCTCTTGCAGCACATTATGAATTATTAACATGGTTATTCACTGTAATATTTGTGATCCATAGCCAAGCTTGCAGGATTATTTGTGGTAATAAGGTTATCATATGGAAGAATTATCTGCCCAATCACATCTGGTACATGTATATTTATTTTGCTTCATGTTTATACAGAATATATATGATGGAAGTGTTGGCCTATCATGCCATTATTTACAACTGAAGTAAAGTCAATGACACTTGCACTCATTCTAATTAGGTTTCTAATTAGTAACTGAGATTTAACATATCATCTAGCTAATAGCCTCAGTTCACTTAGGTTATACCAAAGTCTCTTGATGAGAATCTGCTTTAGTTTAACAATGACAAAGTTGTCAGAAAATTCAATTCCAGGACCAGCTTGTTGCTATCTTTGAAGATTTCTACTAGTTTAGGGTTAGTAAACAAAGAGTTTAGGTATTTTAAAGTCCAGATGTCGTCTTATGCTCAAGGTGGAGATTAGTTTAAGCAGATATTCAAATAGCTTTAGATACATCGTCAAAACTTTCAAGTTCTTTGTAACAGAATAGGGCCTGCTTGCTTTATTATAGTAAATGGAGCAACAGCACTATTAGGTAGGGAGGAGGGTTTTTCTTGTTGTTGAATATATGTGTGCATTTTCACTTTTCCTCTCTGCTCTCATTTCAAGAAAAGGCAAAGTTGCATATTCCGTTCCTGGCTCGCTTCCAGGATGGACGCCAGGTCGGCGGGGTGGCGGCGGTGGAAAGTGAATGTCGGAAGGGGGAGGGGGAACGCGTATTAGTTAGCCCCGCTTGCCAGAGCCCCCTCGCTTGTCTTTTGTCTGGGAAGAAGCAACGAGCTCGGGGATTCGCTAAAAGGCCTCCAACAGAAGCAGCCAATGGCAAGGCCGCGAAGCCGGCTGGCAGTTTGAGGATTGGTTGGCAGTCTCAGTTACTAAGCGGGACCGAAAAGGAGGATGAAGGTGCGGGGGGGGGGGTGGTGCGCGCGTTGAAGTAGGAACGAAAATGCTTACGGAGCCCATCTCCCCTTGTCCTCAATCAGTTCTTTTCTGCCCCGTTTTACCCAAAGGTGTTTCAGCAGCAACACGAACAAATAGACCAAGTGACACGTGTCGAATGGCAGCCATGAAATTTGAATACTCCTCAGGACATTGGTAGCCTTCCCGATCGGACCGTCCCATATAAGAGATACGAAAGTACCTGAATGGTGAGTGGAGGGCAGTGTTGGCGGGGACCACGGTTTCAAGCTCACGTCAGATGGCTCCGTCTACACGATAGCCTCGCTTTCCACCGTTTCACACTCATCCTAGTAGCCCTGGTGCCCTTGACAACAGAGATGATGATGATAAAACTATATGGCTTTACAGAAAGTGACAAGTTCGGTTCTAGCGGGATAATCTTAAATCCCACTACGGTTTCAATTGAACTCCGGTCCTGGGACAGAGAGATTTCTTTAATGTATTTTGAGATTTCAAAAATAGATTAATCATAGATAATAGAGTCTTAAATAGGCTGCTATTGGAGGGAACAATATTCTCAATTAAAATAACTAAAGAGAGGAAAGAATATATTCTGCATTTGCCCCAATAGATTGATAGTTAGGAGACAACCAAGATAATCCTGGCCACGTTTCCTCAGAAGTAAATGTCATCTGCGTTCACAGAGAGATACTTGTAAATGCAAAACTGCAGCCTCTTTCGTATACATATTTACTTTTTCTTGTTAGTATCCCAAATCTATGCCCTAAGTATATTTATTTCAAAGTAAATTTCACTGAATTCAATAGTAACTGTAAGAAAGCATATTTGGAATACATTGCAACTTTATGTAGCATTTATACACTTTGCTATCTTGTTGCAGCTAATCCAAAAATAAAGGTGCAAGCTGAACATCTAATCAACCTCAATTAAATACTAGAATGTTTCTATGACCACAATATAGGTGGGTCTAAATAAATTAACTCTGAGAAAAAAGCAGGAATCTTGGACATTTCTGAATAATAATGGAGCAGATTGTAGATTGAATGCATCTACTTAGCAAGAGGTAGAATCAAAGTGCCGTTGAATAGGGTTGGGCGCCGCTTATAATTTTATAGTTCTCTGAAAATGCCTGACTGAAATACGTGCAAAATTCACAGAATGTATCTCTGTACATCTCTGTTCAACTTACCTGCAAATAAATGTCCACATCTAAAGACACAAAGCTTAATTAACATGTTTCTTGAAACATTAAAAGTGTTGCTTCTTTATGACTGTAGTTTATTGCTGTGAAAATTAAGAAACCCATACTTTTTCCAAACATATTTTTCTGGAAACATAAAGCAGCAAGATATAGTGAGTGAATAAGCCTCTTGCTAATCCAAAACTGAAGTTTTGATGTATGATTAAAGTGAGCAAATATTCTGCTGAATATTTAGAAGCCTACGTTCACTTTTCAAAATCATGGCCATAGAGAATTTGAAGTTTAAAACTACTGCTTAAATAATTCACTTAGAAAGTTATTAAAAGAACTATGTTGCTATACTAAATTGATTCTTTACAGGAGAATTGCATAAAAGTCCAGAGTTTGATTCAAAATAATTCCACTAAATAAATTATGTATCATTATTTACTGTTTAGTGAATCTGTGATTGGCTACCGAGTCTTCTATTTTGTACATTCTTCAGAAATTATTTCAGTGTTTTTCTACTTGTCATTCTCTAATGCAAACTACAGTTAATAAGATGCCAGTTAATGCAAAGATATTTCTGAGATTAGATAACATTGATGAGATACTCTTTCTAATATATTGACTTCAGTATATATTTGTACAACACAGTCATATAAATTCTTAAGCAAGTTTGATATCTTTCTAAGACTGTTTTTATAACTCCACAGCTCTTGTAGATTATGCATCCTAGATGGAAAGAATAATGCTAACCATTAGTTGAATATATTTTGCTTTACACTAATTTGGATACTAGTTACTAGGCAGAAAATGTATTTGCAAGGTGGAGATTACTTTGTATGAGATGAAAGTAAAGCAGAGGCATCGCTTCCTCACCACTCAATGTCTGGCCTCGTTTTTCCACAGAAGGAGGATTCAACTTATATTATTTTTATTACTTTTTACATCTAGTTCTAATTGATTAATATTATTAATTATATGTGTAACTATAATAAAAGCTATTTTGCTGAAAGAGCAGGATGATATATGTTTTAAAAATAAAAATAAACTTCAGAGCCTGCATTTGAATTCCATATATGATTCATCCATGCAAGATCAAGTGCCTTTATGCTGATTTTTTTATCACAATTTTTTATATATTTTTAGATATCATGTATTTATTGCTTATCTAGTAATAATATGTCCTTTTCACTAAAATATAATAAATAATAGGAAAACTGACATAATTTGCATTGAATCATTGTTGACCTTCTATTATGAACATATCATATGTCCTGTGCTAGCCCTAGAAATGTTCACTGAATTTAGGTCAGGTCATTTTCACTGTAGTTAATTTCCTATTGCTTGTATTTTTAGTAATAGCTACAGTTTTTCATCTCTTACGTACAATGGATATTAGACTTCTATAAATGTCTGTTCAATACACAAAGTTCAAGAGAACTTTACTTCATGGCAACGGCCACAGGATTATATGTCTGAAAAGATAATAGAATGTTTGTGTGTGTGTGTATGTGTGTGTGTGTGTGTGTGTGTGTGTGTGTATACATACTATAGGTTAAACTGCTGCCTTACAAGCAGACTCCCCAGGTTCAATTCCCACTAAGGGTATGGTTATCAGACAAGAGCAAAATAGCTCGAAATAGATCTATAATAGTCTCCCTTTATTTTCATTTATCAGCAAAAAATGTTACACATATATATATTCCTGTCTTTTCACAGAAATTCAAAGTGACATACATGCTCCGTGTAAGAGATTGCACAGATACTGGTTGGCTTAAAGACAGTTGAGCTTCCATGGCTACAGTAGGCTTGATCTTGAATCTTCCCAGTTCTGGTCAAACCTTACAGCATATTTTACTATACTTTATGGTGATACTATAATTACAATACCAGTAACATTTAGGAATATGTAAATTTAAATTCTTATCAATGTAAATGCATCCAAGTAAACTTTGAATAATATCCAAATATCTTGTTAATAGAGAATTTCTTCTATTTTACGCAGCCCAAATTTGTCAGATTTCCTCTACTGTACTGGGGAATACTCTGTTACTGCAGAAGTCCATGATCTTTGAGTTTCTATAATAATAATAATAAGATGATGATGATGATCTTAAAAGATATAAAATGAATAAAATCAACAATCTGCCTGCTCTCTGATACAACAACAAGAGAGCTCAAATTCTTTTTCATTTCCTTACATCTAACAATTTCTACTTTGAGGTGACATTAAATTTTAAAGGCTTGAGCATTTTCATGTACTGTAATTTAGAAAAAGCCAGAACTTTTAACAGAATATGCAGAACATATTCTGGATTCCTTTTGGATAGTACTACAAAAATATGATAACCAATAACCTATTTTAGCTCTGGCAAGCTCGTAGAGCATAGATTCAATAGAAGAAAACAAGCTGTGCAGTAAATTCTATGTGAATACATAGGGAAGTAAGCCAACATTTGTATATTATGTTAAACACAGGTTAATTTCAACCAAAGCTTGTTAAGTAAAGCACTACAATTAAGTTTTTATACCTTAAGTCATAAATCATGCTTTGCATGTCTTCGGCTTAGATTCACAAGTCTTCAAGCTCTCTAATTTTCACACTAGCTTCTTGAGGAAATCTAGGATCTGTAACCTGGTAAACCAGTAGGGATTGATAAAGCCCAAAATATAATGGCATTTTTTATTTATTTATTTATTTATTTATTTATTTATTTATTTATTTATTTATTTATTTATTTATTTATTTATTTATTTATTTATTTATTTATTTATTTATTTATTTATTTATTTGTGAGATTTATATACCGCCTCACAGTGCAAGCACTCTTTAAGCGGTTTACACCAGTAAGCAATGTATATTTATATTGCCCCCAACAATCTGGGTCCTCATTTTACCTACCTCGGAAGGATGGAAGGCTGAGTCAACCTTGAGCCGGTGAGATTTGAACCACTGATTTGCGGATCACAGTCAGCTAAAGTGGCCTGCAGTACTGCCTCTAACCGCTACGCCACCTCGGCATATACATATATATTGTACGTATAGCAAAATGCTATCTATTGAAATTACAGCTGAATCTGAAAACTAACAGTGGGACAACAGTTAATGTCAGTGGGGCACATGATTGAAAGACCCAGTTCCCTAGAGAAAGTTTTGATACTGGGAAAAATGGAAGGGAAGAGAAGAGGATAACTAGCAGCAACATAGTGTAGATTGATTCAGTTATAGAAGTGATGGGTGTACTGCTGAAAGACCTGGTTAGAGACATATTGTCATGGAGAAAATCTATGTGGTTACTAAGATTAATACTGACTTGATGGCATATAATCAATCATGTTAGTAGGTCGATCACCAAACATCAGAATGGAAAACCGAATAAAACCTTTTAAATGCTGTTCTTTGTTTGGTACCCTTGTTTATCCAAATAATGAAATTTCCCATGTGTGAAAAGAGTTAATTGTCCTTTAAAATAGTTGAAATGGGAAAGTAAAATTAATTTAAAGCTCTTTATGTTAATTAGTTAATTAGTGTTAACTAAAGCATATATAACCTTTGCTACGGTGTATTTAGGTGTAATAATATTGTGGATTACACACATTATATACAGAATGCTTGCAATTTTCTAATATGCCAGTTTTTCAGAAAGATAGCCATACACATAAGCCATAAATTCTCTTATTCTTGGAAAAGTTCTGACGCAGGTTGCCTCACATACAGTATTTAGTAGAAAAAATGTGTATAACAAAAACTCAAATCTTTTTACTTTGACCTAAACAGGCAAACCATTGTAAGTACAGTACTAGAGAGGAAGGCAAAACTTCCTCAGAATGAGATTAATTGATGTAATCTATGATAAATTCCTTCCTATCTATAGATACACCTACTCTAATTGTGAAAATAAACCCATTGATTATTATTTATTTATTTATTTATTTTGTGAGATTTATATACCGCCTCACAGTGCAAGCACTCTCTAAGCGGTTTACACCAGTAAGCAATGTATATTTATATTGCCCCCAACAATCTGGGTCCTCATTAATTAATTCAAAATGATTAATTCAAAATGAAAATTTTTGAAGCAGTGTAACAATAACCTACTCTATCCAATATTTATTTTCTGTATACTGTATGTCACTGCATGATCTCTCTCTTTCTCCTCCACCTGGAACCAAAAAGAGATGGGAGTTGGAGGAAAGAAGGAAAGAAAAAGTGAGTTTTGTAAGAACAAGTTCTTTATCACATGCTTGGTAGGGTGTGGGTGTGGCTCAGGGATGGGTTCCTCCCGGTTCGGACCGGTTTGCCCAAACTCGTAGCGACCCTCTGGTGATGTCACGATGATGTCACCGACCCGGTTCAGTTGGTGCCAGTCTGTGGGCGCCGCCATCTTTTTTTTTGAATTTTTTTTTTTTTTGATTTTTTAAAAAAATCTTCTGCAGAAGCTGAGTTTCTGGCACTGTGCATGCGGTCGCCATCTTGTTTTCGGGTTTTTTTGGGGGGGATTTTTCAGCACTGCACGAGGCACGCCCACGAGGTGCGGGAGGAAGCGAACCAGCAGCGAGGTAAGTTAGAACCCACCCCTGGTGTGGATATTCATTAGCAGCTACAATTTAATTGCAATCTCTAGCATTGCCATCAATTGTACTGTCAATGGAAGTTGTGAGTAACATGGGCAATTATTTTTTTTGACAGTTTACTTTGATCACAGGTTTTCATTGGAATTTTGAAAGGGTCTATTTTCAAATTTTCCAAATTTGATTTCTATCCTCATTCTATCCTATTCTCTTTTCCAAGAAATCGAGGGTTTTTCTATGGGGATCTTTCTTCATTTTATCCCCACAATAGCATGCTTATGAGGCAGGTTGAGTTGAGAAATAGCCCAAAGTAATCCTTTGAGTTTTTGAGGCTAAAAATGATCTTCTCAACCTAATCCAACATGTGTATCATTATACCAGACTTCATTCCAATACAGATTATACAGTATTGCTACTTTATATCCTCTTCCAAGTTGGTGAAGTACTCATGGCTGCAGATTGTACAATGAAGTGAAGTTGCATGCAGTTCGTAAAAACTTAAAATGATAAATAGTGTTGCTCAAAATAGATATTAACAATACAATCCTATATGTGTCTATTCAGAAATAAATATTGCTAAATTCACCTAGACTTACTCTTATATTAGCAAGAATCAGATTGATTTTTAAGGCTATTTCATTAATGCAGTAGCAAGAGAGGGAAATGGATGAATGCCTTATTTATTTCCTTCCTTCTTTCCTTCCTTCCTTGACTTGTGTGCCATTCTGGTCATAAAACCAACTCTGACAGGTTTATAGATCTGAATGCAATAATTGGATTAAAAACATGAAACTAATTTTTAAAAACCTGTAATAAATGTATAAGAAATGGTTCAAATACATACAATATTCCCCTGCAAGAAGGAAAAATTAAACACATCATATTCCAGTGGATATTCTTTGTAAACCTAAATTCCTGCTGTTTTTGGATAATGTTAGATTTTCACACACATGGAATATTATTGTTTTATTTGTAGTCTTTGATCCCAGAGTCCTCCAGAAAGTGTTAAATAGAGTTTATTTGACTCTGTGGTTTCATCTATGCCTTTCTTTTATGTACCTGGTTGCATTATTTTGTGTTTTCATGCTTAACTATACTTAAAAAATCCCTGATTTTTTGCATGAATTTTTGGTAAATGAATTTTGGTAAATGAATTTAATAGCAATAGCAATAGAATCTTAACTGCTTTCCCCCAATTTTAATCCAACAAAAAGGCTTGGAACCTTTTTGTAGAAACCATATATATGGACATGTATGTGTGTATAAACCATATATATGGACATGTATGTGTGTATAAAGTGTGTAGGTATATCAGTTCTGTGACATATATTGGACTAAAAGGTGTCTATGGAGATTCCCAGTCATCCAGGTCATGGTTGTCTCAAAGGTGACCTGGATGACTGAGAATCTCCATAGACATTTAGCTATGCGCTTTGGGATGAACACCCTTTGAATGGTGCGGGAGTATGAACGGATTTCCAGAAATATTGCAGACTATAGGAACCATTTGCGCTTCAGTTTGAGAAAAGAATAGAAAAATGACCAGCTGTTTGCAAGGAATATAAATCCTTCCATTCCCCACCATCCAGTCAGAGCTGAAGAAGCTTCTTGGATGAGAAGCAAAACATCTTCAACCCCCCCCCCAAGAAAGTCCAGTTGCCTCTTGAAAAAAAGCACCTTTGAGTTAAGAGAGAGACTAGAGATGGCCCCTGAATCTCTCAGGCCTTAATCTAGCATTTCACCACTATATCATGTTGTTTCTCAGTTTGTAGAATATGCCATTTATAATGCTTCATTTAAGAGGTGAGACCCAGTGGTGGGGTTCAATTTTTTTTTACTACCGGTTCTGTGGGCCTAGCTTGGTGGATGTGGCATGGCTTGGTGGGCGTGGCAGGTGAAGGATACTGTAAAATCTCCATTCCCACCCCACTCCAAGGGAAGGTTACTGCAAAATCCCCATTTCCTCCCGATCAGCTGGGACTCAGGAGGCAGAGAATAAATGGGGGTGGGGCCAGTCAGAAGTGGTATTTACCGGTTCTCCGAACTACTCAAAATTTCCGCTACCAGCTCTCCAGAACTGGTCAGAACTTGCTGAAACCCACCTCTGGTATGACCCAAATTTATGGAAAGTAGGACCCCTACTTTTGAAATGCTGTGATAAGGATTCAGTTATATTTTGAGTACCATAATTTGAAAATACTGAGATGATAGTCATAGGTAAAATCAGAGTTTGATTTTAAGTATTACCCAGAAGGCCTTGGAAGAGAAGAGTGCCATTCAGATCCCATTGACAGATCTGTTATTTTGACATCTTTTCCAACAGGAAGGATAGATATCTGATCTGTGGGTAGTAAATAAATCTAAGAAAAAAGGCCTTGGGGATATAAAAAAGTAGTAGTCACATTACTTCGGAATATCTTGAACTAAATATTCAGAGGCATACACCACAAAAATCCTTACATTGAAGGTAGCATATTGCTTTCAGTAGCATTCTTTCAGTTTGATCTTTCAAAATGGCCCATTATCCCACAATACACAGTTGTCTGGTTTCCGTCATTCTTTTAGTACATTTTTAAAATGTTAAAAGATTTCTCCTATCTGTGGAAAATGCATTTTTCTTGGCTTTCTTTTCCTAAGGAACACAGTCAGGAAATGAGGCAGAGGATCTCTTAACATGAGGTGAAAATTGCAGTTGCTTAATGAAACTTTAATTCTTTCATTTGAAATAATACTTTTTGCAGATCTGTGCTTGGTTATCATTCAGATTAAAATTCTGCAAAGAAATATAACCTTTTGCAAAATTAAATCTATTTCAGTGGCTATATTATTTCTGATTTTGTCTTTTTATTAAAAATAGGACTATCATTTTGAAATCTAGTCATCATATAAAAATATGATACCTATATTTGGTATAGTTGGATGTATCAAATTTTAATACACAGTTGGCGAACCTAAAGTACACTTAATGCTTCCATTCACTTTTGTAAATGAATACTTTCATGCACATTGCATAAAAGTATGCGTTCGCTTTTCTCTTCAGAAGAGTACAGCACATCCAAAGACTGAAGAACGTGCTGAAAGATATTTTTCTGAATAAATTATGTTTTGATAGGAAACCCAGAATAAGGTGTAAGCTGAGTGTCTTGGTCCTAGAATTTTTGTCTCTGATTACATGAAGGGTTTATTTAATAGGGCTGTGCAAATCATAGGAAACAAATATTTGCAACATGCTGGACTGCTAATGAAGAATCTCAGTTTCAGGACCTGCAGAACCTGATAGTTTGCAATTGTATTGACATTTTATTTCCTATGATGTAAACTGCCTAGAGCCTAAAGCCTGAAGATTAGGCAACATATTCTGGGATGTGAATTAATAAAGTTACAAATAAGTATTATGCCCTTATGCATGCATGCAGGTCATGTGACATCACAACACATACACAAAAAGAGTGGAATTTGTGTCATTGTAATATAACTTGTTTTTGTTACTTGTTTCCCACCCCAGTCCTCCCCCTTCCCGTGGCCATGGATGCTTCTGCTCTCTGAATTGTTAAAGCAGCTTAGCGAAGATGAAGGGACTTGTGGACATGGCTAAATTAACCCCTTTGATTAGAGAAAAAAACCAGTATTTACATTTATGTTTGACTGGAAACCTTTTATAAACTTTTTGCATGAAATGAAAAAATGCACTTATTATTTTTGGTTTTGATGATTAGAAAAAAAAAGTCTGGATAATAGACAAAAGAGTGAGGGTTTTTGGTAATCAGAGAGTAAGGGTTAATTTTGTAATTGTATTTATATTTGCTGCAAAGGATCACAAGTTTCTTAGTTGTCCTTTTTTTTCTGTCTGCACTGTTGCCTGTTTTCTTCCTTTCTTTACTACTTTACATCAGCTTGTTTTAGTTTTCATGTTCTTTGTAAGACTATATATATATATATATATATATATATATATATATATATATATATATATATATATATATATATATATATATATATATATATATATATATATATATATATATATATATATATATATATATATATATATATATATATGTGGAAAGCCTGTGTGGCTGCTTCAAAAATAGTTGTAGATACACATCAGAATGGGAATGACCAAGGGCAGCATCTGATTGCCAACACATGGCTCTGTTAATATGTCAAAAGAATTATTCTATTTGTGCTTTGGCATGTTGCGAAACATCTCTTTCAAATGCTTTGATTGTCTATCAATGAGAAATCACAGCATGTCCCTACACATTTGGAACTATTCTACATTGCTGATTCTATGTAAACTTGCTCTTCCACAATTTATTTTAAAAGCTGGTCACTGTCCAGAATTATTATTTTATGTAAACTCAAGTTAAAAATCTATTTGAAGTCCCTGTGCTTATAAGTATAGTATGGTGTTATAAAATGACTTTCTTTTTGATGTCATTCTCCAGATTCTGGAATTTTGCAATGCTGCACCTTCCTATCATAGTTTATAGTGCTATGCCAGCTAAGAATCCTGGACATTGGAATTAATTTCCTTGAATTTCTACAAGAACAGCCGAAAGCTCACTGGCTACAAATTCTGAAAACTAAAATCCAACAAAATCTGGAAAGCATTGGATTGGAGAAGACTGAGCTATACGAATCAGTCCCCATCAATAGAGACAAGCCCCAATCTTATCTCCAATCATAGATGTTCATCTGAGGGTTCATCAGTTTTATTTACAGGTTCTCACTATGGCCAAGGGCAGAGAAAGGTCATTACTATAGAATAAATGCATTCGTTCCACTAAGAAACTCTCAAATCCCTAGGGAACTGATGTTTTTAAAATTAGTTCAAAGGATTATGAAACCACAAACAAGCTTTGAGTTTAGATTGGACTAAGTAATCATGAGATTTTTGTTGTCTATGAGGAAAGACAATGTAAACACTGCAGTGCTGATTAATATACCAACATAGCAATGTAGGGTTTAATAACAATAGCTCCTAGTCAGCGGTGAAATCTACTTACCTTCCCTACCGGTTCGGATGTGCACGCTTTTTCACCCACTGCGCATGCGCAGAAGGCTTTGCGCATGCGCAGAGGGTTAAAAACAACAAAATGGCGACATCTGGACGGGTGGGCGGAGCCTCGTGCTGCCGCAGCTACCGGTTCTCCGAACCACCGGTGGCCGCCGCTACTGGTACGCCCGAACCAGACCGAACCGGTAGCATTTCACCCCTGCTCCTAGTCCAAGAATTGGATATTAACAATTATTCTTATGCTATTCTGAATTAGTCCTATACTAATCAAAATAAGTAGGTTAACACATTATATTTACCCTTTCTAGTTGGAATAGTAAAAGCTCTTGAAAAACCTAATAGCTCTTGAAGAACCCCATAATTATTAACTAGGTCTCTGAAACTCTTTTTCTAGTCAGTCAAAATTCAGACAATATAGGTTTTGGACTGGGAAGAGTTTATATGTACGTACCATAGTACTGCATTCTATGGTTAATGGTTCTGATCACACATCAGAAAACAATACAGCAAGGGAGAAATAAAATGAAGTAATGGGTACCTGAAACAGAAGTCAGAAACATTATGGTGGAACTCTAACCCTATAGATAAAATTAGGACAATTTTGCACAGGTTTAGTATAATTCTGTAGCAGGTTTTGGTAAGTGTGATACTCCCCACTTATTAAATTGTATAACCAAAGTGTGTTTGATACAGTATTGCATTTAAAGAAAAGTATGTGTCATAAACACCATATGCCTACTAAATCAACAGTGTCATGTGGTTTATGTGGATGAGAAATAACAGTCTAAAACAGCACAATAACTTGTTAAAATCCAAACTCTGGACTCAAAGTAAGTGTATCACATTGATTTCAATAGAATTAACTTTTATATATTGCTGAATGGGACAAATGGAAAACAGCAGGTTACTTTAGTCTGCTAGGTAATCTTGATATTTAAGAGACATACTTCACCATCTCTCACCCCATTTCTGGGGGATTGTGTTGGAGTATCGTATTGTTCATTATCAAAAAGAGAACACTGAAGTACACTTAACTATATCCACATAGTTAACAGGCAAGCAAGGGAAATTATTAGCTACTAATTAGAAATTAATTAGTGAGAAAACCACAAATACTAATGAGAAATAGTTCCACATAGATCTACCCTAATTTGGATTGCATTGCTTCATCAATAGCCCATCCAGGCCACAGATAATCCTTAAGGAGAAGACTGATTCCTGTCTCCTGCACCGAGAGGTTGTACTCAGTCACTCATGCCCTGGTCACATCCTGAATGGATTATTGTAATGTGTCTACATGGGGCTGCCCTTGAAAAGTATCCAGAAGTTTCAGCCGATGCAACATGTACTGACGGGCAATTATGTGCACTCCTTAATTAGTGCATGTTACACCTCTGCTCCGTGAGCTGCATTAATTGCCAGTTTGCTTCTGGGTTCAAGTCATGGTAATGACCCATAAAACCCTTCATGATATGGGGCCAGGTTATTTTCCCAGTTACATTTTTACCTATCCCACCAGGTTTAGCAGAAGAGACACATTAGGGGTCCAGTGCCATCTGATCGGATTCAGGAAGAGAGCCTTTACTGCCAGTGTCCACTCTGAAATATCATTAATTAAATCATCCACAACTCTCTTATTTTTTGAAAGACTCTGAAGACATGGCTTTGTCCTTGTATTTTGTCCTATTATGTTTTATGGCTTTAATGTAGTTTTAAAATAGTTTATAAATTCATAAAATATTTTATAAAAGTAAAGTATTTTTGAAGGGAAGGTTGCATGGTTGTTTTAATTATATGAGCCACCCGGAGTCACAAATGTGAGATGGGCAGTTGTACAAATCGAATGAATGAATAAGAAATAAATAAGGATAAATAAGGTATTCCCTAAACCTTTTAATTTTTAGAAATGTTGTATTTCCACAATATATGAATCATTCTTCTACCCAACTAAAATTGGTCGAAATCTGTTGAATGTGTTTTGTATGTGGATATACGTGTGATTACTTTTTATTATTTGTGAAAAAACTGATTTCATGCATTAAAGTGTGCATTACTTGACCTGTATGAAAGCATCTGTATTTTCCACTATCTCTATTTATATTAGGCAATTCTTAGGACATTATGGGAAGAGAATTTAATCTGAAAATTGGATGACAAAGTGTCACCTTAAAATACTTCACTCTTATCCTTGGCATAGAATTTGCTTCATTATTTTCATAAGTTGCAATTGCATACTTCTGCAGCATTATATAAGTAAAATAATCTTAGCTGGGCAACACTAAGCTTTCACTTGAGGTGAGGTGTTGATGAGGAAGTGCAGATATTTGAAGAAATTGGTAAAAATGCCAAGAAAGGCAGGGAAAACACTGGCTTCCCAAGCAATAGTGATGGGATTGCTTGGAAAGAGAATTCATGTAAGCGTAGAAAAAAATATTTTTATGAACATGCTAGAGCAAGTCCTTTTGGAAAGTCTCTTGAATAAGAATTTGAATTTTATTTCAAGCTTCTAAGTTATCAATTATCCCACCCATTTTGTGTTAACAGCAAATTTGGTGAATGCCTCTTTACCCATTCAGTGAATAAAATTGTTAAGAAATACAACTGCAGGATGGAATCTTATGACATTGTACATATTCAGTTCCTCCAATCCTGTGGTGGGTTCCTACAGGTGCGGTCCACTCTATAGCACCGGTAGCGGCCTGCTGGTGATGTCACAGTACCGGTGCAGTCGGTTGCCGGTGCCTGGGCACCACCATTTTTTAAAAAAAAATTAAATTTTTTAAAAAAATTTCTTCTGCGCATGCCCAAAAGCCAAGCTTCTGGCACTGCGCATGCGCTCCCTTCCTACCCTACAGTGAGTCCAAGCAGGGGAGGATGGCTGAGGGAGCGCATGAGCTATCTCCATTCCCCTCCCTTCAGCAGTCCGAGAAGCCACGAACGCGCGGTGATGATCCCAGGCATTTTTGCACGTTCGAGGCTTCTCGAGCTGCTGAGGGGAGGGGGAATCTATCACAGTTAGGCAGGACCTATCTCAGTTCCCCTCCCTTCAGCAGTCCGAGAAGCCACGCCTACCCGGTCACATGTCTGGCAAGCTACACCCACAAAATAAGCCACGCCCACAGAGTGGTAGTAAAAAAATTAGGAACCCGCCCCTGCTCCAATCTCTCCTGATGAGAGATTTACTTGAGTTTATCAACATCTACTTTTTTGAAATCCATGATCTATCTCTACCATACTCAGTTTAAAGAATAGTATGTTTCCCTTAAAAAAGAATGCATTTTCTTTTCTATTGCTTTTGTTCCTCTTGAACAAACTTCATACTTCAATTGCCATATTCCAATCACAGGAGTCATCCCACAAGGACTCTATTATAACTATTAAATCTTATTTCCCATACTATGAGCATTATTGTATAAAAAATGAAGGCCATGAACTTTATGAGCCAATGTTCTTTCTGATTTTTCACTGAGAGATTTAGTGAGCCATAGTAACAGCAACACTCCCATTTCTTCTACACAAGTCTTTGTCCAAAGTTCTTGTTCAGAGTGTTTGTCTTTCAAACCCCACAGGTTTCAATTTAAGACTCTCCTGAGCAAACTTAACAAGCTTTGTCCAAGCATATTTTTATTAGTCTACGTGAGCTACAACTCATCTCATGCCAGCAGTCCATCATTCATAACTCAGACCATGAATTCAGAAACCAAATAATTGCTGTCAACGTAATTTGAATAGCCAGTCGTTCATTTTCAGTATTCCTTTTTTCTTTTTCAGTCTTCTTTTATGAAGTGTGGATGAGAACACTATTTTATCCCTTAGGTTCTAGACTTTTAAGGTTTATGTTATACAATTATATAGTCACTTAGGTGAGATGTGCAATGTAGAAATGCCATAAATTAATAAAAGTTACTTTTTGTGGTATTATTTGTCTGTACAGAAAAGGATAATTGTAAGTTTTTGGTAATTCTTGTAAGCGATTCTGATACAGTACATTCCTGGTCCTTGTTTTTGGCCAACAGCATAGCTCATGAGCTGAATCACCAATTGCCATGACTCCTTATCTTCCCATAGGCTGCAGCTGTATTCCCTTTGATTTCCACAGATTCAAAATCCTATCTTTTCTTTGACAGTGTCTTTTCCTTCCCCAGAAAGTTTAGTTAGAGTCTTATTTCTTTTGCATGGGCCAGAAAGTGTCTTCTATACTTCCTGTTTCTAGGTTCATCCCTGGAACTTGATTCTTTGCTTAATGCTCTTCTGTATGGAGAGTTGCTTTGTCTGCTACCATTTTAGGTACCAAAGAATACTGAGTTACGTGGAGAAACAGCTTGAAACTTGAACTAGGGTAACTGTTGAACTAAATCTCTAAATGATTATTGTTTTGTTTATGTGATCTAATATTCCCAAAGTTTCACCTGCATAGAGGACACACACACACACACACACACACACACACACACACATACACACACACACACACACACACTATATTGGTCGGTGGATAGCATAGTGATTACAGCGCTACCTTTGACGTGGGATACCATGCTGGTACCTAATTTATCAGGAAAGATCCTTGGGCAAAGACCTTCTAACACTTTACCTGCCTACTTCAAATATGAGAATGATATGAACAAAGAGAGTCATACTGGCTGAGACATTACTTTGATTAACAAGGTTTGCATCAGATGTTGAGGAACAGTACAATCTGATTTATAAGTGGGCTACTGGGACAAACCATATAGCGACGAGACAATAGAACTTGTAATTGATGGGATGCTACTACAATAGCAGACCTAATGAGAGAAAATATATAAAGCGTATGAGGGAACTATGGATGGACAGAAGACCTGCATCCATACTAAGTCAGAAACAGCTAGCTACCCAAAGCTTCAACGTAGTGAAGAGGAAGCTGCTCCCACAACTTGGAGACAGATCAGTGGTGTCAAACTTGCAGCATCACATTGTCACGTGATGTATAGCGACTTTCCCTTCGCTAAACGGGTTGGCATGGCCAGCGCGTGACACATCCAGCTTGTGGGCCGCGAGTTTGACACCCCTGAGATGGATCAACTATACCTTACATCCCAGATTCAAGAAGACCAGGAAGAACAACTGGATGTGCAGCCAACACCTGAAGCAGGAATGTCACTGCCATCCTCTCTGTTAAAGAATATAGTGCTCATAAGATCATGGATAAACTAGCTATAATCAACCCTGGAGACCAGTACCAAGGCTCAATGGAGAAACACCATCAGATAGTATGCTAGAAGATGCCAATAGAGTCCTCATGATAATTCCTACTACCACCATAATTCAAACCAATGAATTGGTATACACTACGCCACTGTAATCCTGTAACTCCTAAGATGGAAGAGTAGCTGCAACATTTTAGGAATGAAATCAGAGGTCTCTGTCTGGAAGAGTGCAGTGTTAGAAACAGTTAAGATACTGTGCTGTGCAGGTCCTGGTCCCAGGCCTCTGGTAGAGGACCTGAAATTGAGGAAGAGACATAACATCCACAGGAGTCAGAAGGGAATTTTGGATTTTTAAAAAAAATAAGTTAATGTGGCTCTTCATCTGTTTGACAGTTCCAGATATAGCCTTGAAGTGCTGAATCTGCAATAAGATCAATCTATGAGAAACTGTTTCTTAAACTTTTTTTTACAGTATCTACCTCAGAATGCAAAAAGATAATCACCTCTGCCATCCTTCCATTTTTAGATTTTTGCCAAAAGACAAAGTCCTTACTTCAACTTGAAGAAGTTTTGAAATGTGTTTAGCTGCTAGCATATTTTTTTCCCCCATCTGTGGAATGACATTTCCTAATCATTTGATTATTGGAAAGTACGGATGGCTGGTGTTCAAATTTCACTCATCCCTAAAGAGTATTCCTCTTCATAGGACAGATGTTGGGATCAGGCACGAATGATGATAGGATCCTGAAAGCTGAGTATAATTTCACTAGAGATATCAGTAGAGATCAGCAGTGTGAAATCTTAAAACAACGCTTTAAAAAAAAACACCACTTCATTGCTGAGATTTGGACTGAAAAAGCTGAACCCTTGTGAGATCTGATGAGATTTAGAATGTGATCCTTGAAGCTCTTTCAGTCTTGGGAACCTTTTGGAGAGCTGGCAGGCCGGGATTCCGGAGTCATTGCAGGGATGCTGACAGAAAGAATAATTGGAGACATTCCATCACTGCTGTTCTCCCACAGCAAAATCTAAATAGGTCCATTTATGTACTTGTTCCAGATAAGCCTGACCCCTGCTGACATTGCTTGAATGTTGTCACATGTCTGAGAACGACTGCCTGCAGTAAAGAAACCTTTATGTATACAGCTGTACATGCCTTTTGGCTTGTGCATAAGTTAGGAACTTCAATTATCAGGGTCTTTGCTCATGTGGAAGACCGAAATTCTTTTCCGCAGGCATTCGGAGCGAATGCGCAAGTGTAGGAAGTTGTCATCTGAACAGTGTTGGAAGTGAGTAGAATTTAATGTTCATGATAAGAGTTTCATACTGATAATGGCTGCATAGGGCTAAGACTATTTGCAAATATTCTCTAGTTCACATGTTCAGTATAATTTATTTTATTTTCTTCTCTGCTAGAAAAAAAATAAGATGGGCTCACTTTTAGAAGAATTATTGCCATACTGATGGATGAACCTCTATCCCATTTACCTGGAAATGGCAGAGAATTGATGAATTCCATATTAAAATTATATTAAAATACTTAATTTAAGGCTGCGATGAGAAATAATCAAATGTGGGAGAAAGTAGCAAGAGTGGCATCCTGCCTCCTCCCTCTCCCTCTTTAATCTTTTAAACATAGCTGGACTCTTAACAGTTTCTCAAACAATAAGAGTACCTCTTAACATTTTTATCATTCAGGATCAGAGTTCCACTAAGAGTCACAAGTAATTAGAGACATTCTAAATTACTATTACAATTTACAGCCATAGTCAGCTGGGAAAGTCTCCTGTGTGAATGCTGCACTGAGATTTCATAATCTCCGCTTTCTGCAACCTGATACCTTCCAGATGTGTTAGAGTGTAACTCTTGTCAACCTATTGGCCAAGCAGTGTAGGATGTTAAACTCCAACATATCTGGAGGATACCAGTTTGGGGGAGCCATAATACACTCTTGATTCTGTTTCCAATTATTTCAAGGTAGTTGAATAATTTTTCTATAACGTAGAAGGAGCTGTCCTCAAGTAGTCTCTGGGTGAGAGTGAGATGGAGATGAAGTTAGCTTGAGGGGTTCAAGGCTACTGGTTTTTCCCTTCTGAGTACTGATTTCTATTTCTTGCACTTTGAGAGGACAGACCTCTCTGGAAATTACTGCCAGAGAATATTAATAACCAGTCAAGTGAGGATAGCTGGGAGGAAGGGCAAAAATGGAAGAGGTCCAATGGTCAAATGAAAGGATGTGTTAGAAAGGATGAGTGGACAGTGTAAAAGACAAGCTGTTAGTCCAATACATGCAGAGGGTACTAGGCTTGGACGACTGTTATAGATCAAGACCTTGAGTGGCTCTTTTTCTGGAAAAGGCAAAATATCCCTTTAAATAAATTGATTTTGACTTGATTTAAAAGGGATCTCGGTGCAAACTAATTTTTGATTGATTTGTCTGAGACACAATCTACCTAGTTTAATTACATCAGATCTAGGAAAGCTTCTTCATGATTTGTCCTCCCTGCTAAACTCTTTCCCAAACATCAGTAGCAAGTATGGGAAAATGGCAGAAGGGAACCCATATAGTTATAGACAGGGATGTCCTATAGGAAAATGGTTTTAGAAATAGTGAGATTATATTTTTCATGCTTTAGAGTGGCAATGGGGTTTCTACAACTGTGGTTTTCCAAATGATATCCATATTTACAAAACTGAATTGGGAAAAGCTGGTCTGATAGTACTATGATCTAGCATGATATCTGGACAGATTCTTCAAATAGCCTGTGAATGGGAAAACTCAAACCCTTGAATGATTCTTCTGAATCCATCAGACTAGATACTGGTACTTCTTATTTCTGTGAATTATGATTTCCTTTATAATGTGAATGGGAAAACTCAAACCCTTGAATGAGGACAGTGTAATGTTTTCTATAATTTCAATGTATTACAGGCATGGAAAAGGGAAACACATAATTATGTCAAAATTTTATATTTCTTCAAAACATTCTAAGTATTTGCAATCTCTTTTAATGTTTTAAATAGCTTTTTTAGCCTTTAAAGCATTTTTATATTTTCTACCATTTTAAAGAATATATGTATTTTAAATTATACTCACCTAAGTGCCATATTTAATATTTCAACTCCTTAGAGAATTTAGTATTCGTAAGTTTAATTTTTGAAATTTAGCTAATGTGCAGGAGAAAGATATATGTAAATTGAAGCATTTGTCACATTTTAGTCAGCATTTAAAAGTCCAATATTATGTGGGAGAGAGTTAATTAGAAACAATTTTATATAATGCTGCCAGTGAAACTCTGCTATTTCGTTGGCTATTTTTGGAGCTCTATTAAACAGCACGGTCTTCTATTTATTTCAGACTTGTGTGGCATTTCTTTTTGCTACTTTAAACATACACTATTTTTCTATTATGCTCTTACCACCAGCCAATGACAAACTTGTAAACATGAATTGTAAACCTGCATAATTTTTTTAAAAAAATTATCAGCTCCTATAGCAACATTGTCAACCATTCCATTTTACACCTTTACTTAAAATACGACTTTTGATGTGTTCCAATCAGTTTCTGAATTGTGATGATGTTTATGTTCTCTTTGAGCTGGGGATGGGCTCTGACAGTGCAGCAATCTAGAGCTGCCATCCCCAAACACAGGGCTCTTCAAATATAACGGGTCAGCCACTTCCAGAATTCATAGCCAGTAGATTGGGAAAGGATGCTTTAGAGCTCATAATTAATCATTGGCACCCTTCTCACCCAATTGTAATTTTCATTGGCAAACTAATTAAAAACACATTTACCCCTATCATTTATTCTAAAGGATGTGTAGTTTGGACGTTAGTGACATGAAAGAAAGGAATCAGGCCATTCATGAAGGATAAACTCTGGTGTCTAAGGGATGCCAAGTGTCCTTAAACAGAAATCAATACTTAGATGCAGTACTGCCTAAGGAATTGTTTTCTTGTCTATTCAACCGCAACAAAAAAAAAAAGACTGCACATACTGGCTATCCAGTCATGTTAATGTTATCCTTGGTTAACCCACTGAATATTAAACCCAAATATTTTATGAACATTGCAACAACACAAGCTGTTAACCTGGGAACTGTAGGGCAACTTACATTGAAAGGGAATGACAATCACTCAGTGTGTTTTATTGCTGTGTGGGACGTCTCTCTAATCTAAACCAGTGGTAACCACTGAGCAATAACTTATGACTCTTTCCTTCAATATAAAGTTACAGTGACATTTCCAGGTTTTTCTTGTTTAGTTGTGACCTCTTTCAGCCTTTTCGCTTTGACTGAAAATGTCTCTTGACTCTGTGTTGCTTATAAACGAATAGCAGTCCCAATCAAATCTGCCCTGATACCTTTCCATCTTATATTGAAAGATCAGGTATCTAAGAACATTCATAATAAGTGAAATCAAGTCTTCCACTTGTAATGTATTGAAATGCAAATTAACCATAGAACTTTTGTAATCTTTGTATTAATGGCTGTGGCCTTCAGCAGAATAGAAAACTTTCTTTGGCGTAACTACCATCATTAGAAATTTTCTCCCCCAAAGGTTTCCCTTTATCTAATCTATGTACAAATAGATTGGACATTTTGTCAGATCTAATACATCAATGCAGACAGCTACAGAAAAAAAATAGTTGAAATAATTGCATCTGTGCAGTTATTTACATAGATACTGTTCTGGTTATAAATGTATTAGATAGGCTTGCTGGCTGTTGAGAAAAGTGAACTTGTTTTGCTGTGTCAGAGAAGAGCATTGAATATTGCTGAATCCTCAGAACTAATCCTTGACTTGGCTTCCATTGAAGCAGCAGAAATAGGCACATAGCAAAAATGTGTTGGTCATGATCAGCAATTCCCGGTGGGACTTTTTGAACAAAGTATGAGTCTGTAAAACAGAAGCCAGAGCAGATGCCATTAGGTGACATCACTGTCTGCTTTCACAAAGAAATTGTTTCCTGATTGGTCAGACAGAGGGTTCGTTCTGTCTGTCTGTCTGTCTGTCTGTCTGTCTGTCTGTCTGTCTGTCTGTCTGTCTGTCTGTCTGTCTGTCTGTCTGTCTGTCTGTCTCTATCTATCTATCTATCTATCTATCTATCTATCTATCTATCTATCTATCTATCTATCTATCTATCTATCTATCTATCTATCTTCCTTCCTTCCTTCCTTCCTTCCTTCCTTCCTTCCTTCCTTCCTTCCTTCCTTCCTTCCTTCCTTCCTTCCTTCCTTCCTTCCTTCCTTCCTTCCTTCCTTCCTTCCTTCCTTCCTTCCCCTTTTCTGGGCTTGCATTCTGTAGCCTTTAGTGCCCAGCGCCCATGAATAAATAAATAAATAAATACAAGAAAAGGGATGTCAGTGACAAATCTAGCATCCCTCTCTTTTCTGAAATAATTGATATCTAATGTCATCTACCTATGCTTATTGTCTCCCCACTTAATGGTAATGCTATTTACTGAATTGCTGCAAAATCATTAACTAACTATTCAGCAATAGTGTAAGAATTAAACTTTATGAGCACATGAATTTTATTGAACTCTGTGAATTGGGGCTTCTTGGTTCTCTAGCACATCCTCCAACTCTTATTTTAATATATGAGCATAATTTCAGTCAGGCATTGAATTAGATTAGACCATATTAGATTATGTCTGAGAAATCTGACAATTTAACTTGGAACATATTCTCAAGAAGCCTTATTTATTTCAAGATTAATCATTTATATGGAGGAGATTGTGAACGTCTGTGTATTTCCTCCCAGTCTTGTGGCATTTCTGATTGAATTTTGGTTTTGTACAATCATGAATCTAGTATTATCACTGATCTTGCCTAATCTCATGTCCTTAAGTATGTTGGGATTCCAATTCTCCAAATCCTTTAGCTAGAAAAGGCCTTTTGGTCATATTGACTGAGAATTTCTAGCATATGTAGCCGCAACAGATATGGGGAACTCCAGTTGGAAAGAATGTTTTATATAGAGACATATCTCCAAAATAATGCCTTTAAAAATATTGTTTGTTACATACGCATAAGCTATTGTTGTTTTTATATAAAGAAAAAATACTTTCATACCCAAACAACATAAATTGTTTGATTCTAATTTCATATCAAGGATGGCAACCTGGAAGCGTTAGCTGATACATAATGCTGAGTTAGGTTGCTAAAGGAGTAACCTATTACAAAGATATCACATCTGTTCCAAAAGAGATACACTTGCTGCCAATTTGCTACAAGCTTAAATTAAAGTAAACTGCTTATTATACAAATAAAAAATTGTATAGGTTTGTACCACATCCAAAAGTTGAGTTTCTTCTAAATATTCCAGCTCTACTGGAACTGATAAATTTGAATAGATCTTCAGTAGCCTGGATATACTTTACTATAATGTCGATCTTTTTCAATTTATATTGTTCTGATTACTGTTGTTGATATTAATAAATTGCTGACAATTAAGGAAGACCTGCAGTTTTGAAAATGATATCATATATTCAGTCATTTAAAACTAATCAATGAAATAGTAAAAAAATTAATCTAATCCAGGATGCTTGTAAATTCCCTATTTATTCATTCTGTGCTTTATTTTACTTTATTCTCCCCCCCCTTTTTTCCTTTGACTATCTATCCTCCCCCCCCCCTTTCTTTTCTCTCATTTTAAATGCTTAATAGAATAGGTGCTTTTTTAATGGAGCAGTGCTGCATTACCTACCACTAATAATCCTTACCTCTTTTTCAGCTGTTTGAATACATGGGGGTATCTGTGCATTGGCAATTAGGAAAAAATGTTCTCATAATATTTTAATATCACTAATTAAAAATGGGAGTATGAAACCTTATTTTCCAAGGAAAGAAAGTGAGAAAAGAAAAAAAACACGGCTTTCATATGCCATCCACACAGTAACTCTACATTTAAAGGAAAATATTTGTAGCTCAGGGTAAAATGAGGGATCCTTTGGTGTTCTCTGAGCTTGGTTGTTTTCTTGCAGACATTTCTTTATCCAAACTAGGTAATGACCACTAGATACACTGATCATATTACCTGGTTTAGGTAATTAAACATCTGAAGAAAACAAGAGCAGTGTCAGGCCGAAGCCATTTTATTTGAGGACTTTGGCCTGCCACACTTTATACTATTCTGTTCTGCTTTTTCTATTTTGGGAAAATGGGAGGGGAGATGGTAGGAGGTTGTTAGTATGTAGCCATAATAAATTCCTTCATAGAAAGCCAAGGTCATCCTTTGTCGCTGCGCCTCTGCACCTGCACGGAAGGAGATGGGTGGACTCTGCCAGCATGGCACTTGGAGATTGGAGAACATGATGGATTTGGGGGTGTGGGGACAAGGACTTGAACTTTCAACTGGGTGGTGAAACCCGGGGGACTTCAGATTCGGGTTTCACCCAGATGTACCAACATGGCTCTAATAATAAATTGGGACTTTGAAGAATACTTTGACTCGGACTCTGATTTAATTTTGGATGCTATTTGGAACCCTGACAATCAGAGAGCACCAAACACCACACAACTCTACATTTGTTTATGGCACCAAAGAAAACCTCTGCAGCTGAATGGCAAATAGAACTCAGGATAAAAGTCGACCAAGACCAGTGTATAGATGTCGTATTTGTTTTAGAACTATTTGTACAAAGGTGAAATAGCAGTCAAAACATATTTGCTATACCACATTTCTGAATAATGTGTACTTGGATGGTTGAATTTCTCTTTCATGGAATGCTTATTATAATTAAATGCATAAACCACCATGCACAACTAACAAAGTTGTACACGTGTGCCATTTAAAAGTAGTATATTTTGTATCCAAGTTTAAAAAGCAGACAATGTGAACTCTGGCTCTTTGGAGTTTAAAAATTTCAACCATATTGTTAGCCTCCTTCACCTCAAAAATAAAATCTAAGCATGAACTTGAAATGGAAAAAAAAAATCAAGGTCACCACCCAAAGGAGAAAATCTAACAACTGGTGACTTTTGCCATCTTCAGATTGAATATATGATACTGCAGCTTGTCAGAGACAACTGGTTTAGATAAATTACTGTTAGTCATGAAACTGACAGGAAAGAAGACAAACCAAGAGTTAATCCTGAGTGTTGTACTGGATCTAGAACAGTGCTTCTCAAATAGTGGGGCGGCCCCCCCTGGGGGGGCACGGAGCGATGCCAGGGGGGGCGCGTGACCCCGGGGAACATGCTTTTTTTTGCCACAGGGAGTAGGGTTTTTTTGCATCGAACAATAGCACACAGCACAGAGCAGGAGATACGAAGTGCAGATAATAAGCCCTTAAGAGACACCATGGAAAAATATTTAACAGAGATGAAAAGAAAGGAGGAGAGAGATGGAGATAATGAGACAAACGTAAGACTCCCGAAAGCTAAATGCTTGGCTTCACTGTGACTACGGTGGGAGACGAGGAAAGACCGGAATGTTTACTGTGTCTAAAAATGTTGGCAGCAGACAGCATGAAGCCAAATAAATTAAGGCATCACTTAAACACATTACACCCCAATCACCCTGATAAGCCGCTTGAGTTTTTCAGCGAAAACGTGCCAAATATTGCAAACAATCGTCCCAGCGGAGAGTTGGGGGCGCGCGAAATGTTTACTTCTTCCTGGGGGGGGGGGCATAACAGAAAATAATTGAGAAGCACTGATCTAGAATAAGACATATTGTCAAAGACTTACTTCACTCAGGTTCTGTACCCAGATTGGCCAACCAATTGCTATAGGAAACATTCTTCTGTTCATGTCCTCTAGCAATCAGTATTGAGAGGCCTGTTTCCAAGGAAGAGGTCAAAGATGTGCAAGAGTTACTGAACACACTATTTTTAGAAATGACAAAGAAGCTGAATACTTCCTTGCAACAACCATTCTTGAAGAAAATTGAGCTATATAGAGGATCTTCTCTATATAAGCTTTGTATTTATATAGAAATTTATGGAAATAATCATTATAAAAAAGAACGAATAGATTGATCCAGTCCAATCCAATTCTCATTTTCCTGCTTTCACATTGTGAGATATCTATATCATCTATCATCTATCTATCTATCTATCTATCTATCTATCTATCTATCTATCTATCTATCTATCTATCTATCTATCTTCGTCGTCATCGTCTGTCTGCCTGCCTGTCTGTCTGTCTGTCTGCCTGCCTGTCTGTCTGTCTGTCTCTGTCTGTCTGTCTGTCTGTCTGTCTGTCTTTCCATCCATCCATCCATCTATCCATCCATCTATAAATCTGCATGTACATTTCCTTTTGCAGAAGATAGATTTGAATAATGATGTCAGTTTATATATGATGTTGAAGAGGTTGAATTAATTAAATATAAAATATTTGCTATTTATACAAACTATGTATAATATATATAAATTATATTATTATTATAAATAGTAAAGCAAAAATCAATTTTTTTTCTATCATGAGAGAAATTGATTGGAGAAATTCATGCACACAACCCACTTATTCAAAATGAGGCATTCAGTATTTTTAATATTTTTTCTTCTGTAAAATTTTTTAAACAATTGCATTTTGCTTCTAAGCAGTTATTGTTCAAGATATTAACAGAGATAGCTGTAATCATTACTTTTAATGCACAGAGAAAATCTATTTGTGACCGATTAAATCAAAATACTCTTGTAATGTTGGGGGGGGGGGATTCTCCTAGAGAGAACCAAGCACAGCTTTTACCATGCTGGAGTTTGGATTATTTATTGTAGCAATTTTAAAAAGATTTTTAAAATTCTACATTTATTATTTTTATAAATAACTCAGCACACCTAATATTCCTTCCTTCCTTCTATTTTCCCCACAAACCCCCTGCGGTGAGTTGAGCTGAGGGATAGTGACTGGTCCAAAGTCAGCAGCCGGTTTTTATGCCTAAAATGGGACTAAAACTCACAGTCTCCTAGTTTCTAGCCTGGAGCCTAGACCAAACTGGCTCTGACAGACACATATTAGACCAATTAGAGAGATGAACCAGGAAGCATTTAATTAGGGTAATGGCCATGGATGAGTTTCAGACCTGTGGAATTCAAATTTTCTCCATTGAGGACAATACATGCAGGCTCTCTTGATCATGCTTCTGTTTTGAAAGTAGATACAACCTTTTATGAGTATTATAAGCACAATAGTTTGTATCTATAAAAGGTCTCTCCCTCCCTCCCCTTCTAGTGCAATTAGCAGTCAGCTTAGGGACCTTAGGATATTACTGTAATGGAATTACTGATGAGTTTATATATTACTATCTGCTACATATGGTGGGGTCCTTTCTTTGCTTTATACATATATACATCTGCAGTATATTATAAAGAACTGTATTTCAGTTTTGAAATGATCTTTAGGAGAAAGACTCATCTGAAAACAAATTGGGGAGCTGATAACTGTTACAGGGATATTGCTGTGATGAGTATGTATATGCTTCCCATCATATGTGGTCCCTTAGAGCAGGGGTCTCCAACCTTGGCAACTTTAAGACTTGTGGACTTCAACTCCTAGAATTCCTCAGCCAGCTTTGCTGGCTGAGGAATTCTGGGAGTTGAAGTCCACAAGTCTTAAAGTTGCCAAGGTTGGAGACCCCTGCCTTAGAGCACACCAGAAAAATCACTGGGTTTTGATTTTTCTCATTTTCCTTGAAGGAAACCATCAAATGGCTCCCAAAACCCAGCTCACTGCTCACTGTGGTAATTTTATCAATCTGATTCCATGTCCTCTGTGATCCTCAGAGAGTCCACTGCAAATAAGTAACACAATATCTTCACATTGCAAAAGACACCTGGTGTAAATAAAAAAATATGTCAAAAAACCCCCTCCATTAAGATCCCTGCATTAAGATTCCATTAACTCATTCCAAGGAAACTGAAACCTGGAATTATAACCATGGCCATGCCATCATAGAAAAGCTATTCCTCTACCTTCATCCCTATCCCTGATTCATCATGACACAAATATAGCAAATAAAAATCCTGACTGCTGTTTTCAATGGCTAAACATAGAAAGGAAAAAGATTGATAAGTCTAATAATTTAATCGATTCAGTCCCCAACTAGCAATTATCCCCACATCCCAAACTATGATATTCACTGTTAAAAAGGAACTATGTTACATAGAACAAATGGATCTTGATCTTGAGTCCCACCCTACATGTTGAAAACTGCCTCTACACTGAGTGTCTATATGCAATTTAGTGGTGCACTTTAAAGGAAGAAAACAATCTGGCTACTCAGCAAATGCCGGAAATAAGGTTTTATTTAGCAGTGCTGCTAAAACTTGCTTCAAGAAGAAAATTTTGTTTTTCAACTGAGAAGGCCAACTTTCTGCTATACCGCTTGCCCCTCAGCCAGTGGCATAAACTGTAGTAAATTGTGACAAGGAAGATCTGTGTTTTATTTGCTTTTTTAACGTAACTAACAGTATACTCAGTGGATTGAGGCATAGAAAGGATCAGAATAACAATCCAGTCAATTCTGTTTTTATTAACTTGTATTGATCAAAGTAAAACAAAATATATTACCATGTATACTGGAAATACTATACTATACCATTTTAAAACAAATCATTATGTGAACAATAGATTAAAATTTGATTGTACTGAATCATATAGCTCAGTCTTTTAACTGAGTCTATAAAGGCATAATTCAAAATATGAAAGAAAATACATTTCTTCAATCCAGAAAGCTGTATCCAGGATGTAGCTTCATTCTAGCTACACATTAATATTTTTACTCTACCCCAGTTCTCTTAAACTGAGAAATTCCAAATTTTGGCACACAACTTAACTTTATATTTATATTCTTAAATATTAATTTTCTTCTCCATATCTTATTTATAAGAATACAAACATTAAGTCAGGATGGGAAAACCAAAATGTAGTTTCAATTATGTGTTAAATACCCTTCAATTTATTGTATCTCCAGCATAAAAGTTTGATCACCAGCCTTTCTTAAACTTTTTCTGGGATGTCCAGTAAACACGAAATAGCATTTTTAATTAACTAATTGCATTTTAACATTGTAAGACAAATGTCTAATGTTTTTTATACATTTAAGGCTAGTGATCACTATAACAGATTATTTCAAAAATTTTGTAAATTCTTACTAGATTTGATCTTAGTAATAGTCTTCAGTTGTTATATAGCTAGATTCTGCCAAAATCTTTCCATTTTTTTTAATGTTTTGTTGGTTGCTACATACTAGATCAAAACTATGGGATCAGCAAATGCTTTCATTTACTGCACTAGCTTTTTTGATAAATCAAATTATTTAGGTAGTGACTCAAAAGCTTTAAGAAACTTTAATACTCATGGATTCTTCTTTTTTTGCCCAAATTCCGTAAAAAGAAACAGAATTTAAAAAAAACTTACAAAATTTTAATTAGAGTTAACCTAAAGAATGATTTTCTCATGGAAGCCAGATAAAACTTAAGCCTTTTTCCCCAAATTTTCCAAATATTTACGCTGCTTTTAAAGTAGGAAAAATAATTAAATGTTGAATAAAATGGGAATCACTTGCCAGGATTTCAGAGGAGTCAAATAATAGCTTCCTGATGTTCCCATAATGGTTTACATTCAGTATTATTAAAATTCCACATTAAAAAAGGATATAAACTCAGTATTATGAATGGAAATGTGGAAAAGTAACCTCCCATTTTCTTAAGGAAATCTAAGTTTAGAAAAAAGAAAAGAAAAAACCCCTGGATATATGCCTGTTCCATTAAAAAACATCCTCAATATTTTTCAAACTGTTTAAAATATCTAAAAGGAATTATCAAAGGAATTCCTTTTAAAGTATAAATCAGTTTAAAAGTAGTATTCATTCTGACCACAGTTATTCTCCCCAAAATCTCATAAGAATTTTCAACTATCTCATATGATATATGAGGAATAATCTCTGTTATGCAGTTTAAAATATTTAACTCTGCTAACAAATATGTCTGCCTGGGAATATTTATTTCAAGGTACTAAACAAGACTTCGAGCAACAGACAAATCCTCATTTTTTTATATACATTTCCATAGATCTATATGATTGAAAGAAAAGTGTATTAGATTAGTTAATATGCTGATAGTTTATCATGTTGTAATTCAGGTTTCACAAGTTTAGGTAAAGGTACTTGATAATTATAATAATATCATTTGCTTACAATAGCAGGTTATATGTTAAATTCTAGTTACTGTACCTAGATATCTGAACTTTCCTTGGATTGTCTAACACTATAGGATAATAGTTGTAAAGCCATATCAAATATAAGAGAAAATAAAATATATCCTCATACAGTTTGAAGATATATCCTGATAGGTAAAGAAACAACACTAACATAATGATCTTAGCTGAGAGAGTAAAATATTACTTTCTGATCCAATTGAGTAGAAACCGAGAACAATCAAATTTTTCCAAAGGATGTACAAACATTTGATCTGCACTTTAATAAAGACTTTTTCTGCATCTACAGAAGCCACTACAACTAAGTAAGATGTTCAGATTCAATTTCTAAAATATCTACTAATTCTCTGATATTATCAGAGTCCTGCCTTGTGCTTCCCTTTTACTGATGTGTATGCAATAGAAGGAACTATATTCTACAAACTCTGTGCTAGTATTGCTGTGAGAATTTCAGTATCTACATTTAACAAGGATATCAGACCATAATTTGTTCTTACCCAGTTTCTACTATTATCTAAGTGTCATAAAACAGAAAAGGGAAACATTCCTTGCACATAAGTCAAATTGTTGTTATATAGGACCCAAACTTTGTATAAATAATTTCTAAATCCATCTAGACCAGAGGTGGGTTCCTCCTGGTTCAGACCGGTTCGCCCGAACCGGTAGTGACCTGCTGGTGATGTCACGATGATGTCACCGAACCGGATCGGTCGGTGATGGTCCGTGGGTGCCGCCATCTTTTTTTTGAATTTTTTTGAATTTTTTATTTATTTATTTTTCCTTCTGCGCATGCGCAGAGTTTCCGGCACTGCGCATGCGTCGCCATTTTGTTTTCGGAATTTTAAAAAAAATTCGGGGTTTTTTATACTGTGCATACGCGTGCGCACCCACGTGGCGCGGGAGGAAGCGAACCAGCACCGAGGTAAGTTGGAACCCACCCTGATCTAGACCATGATCTTTTCCTTTCTTCCTATTTATTTTCTATCATTCACACTTTTTATGAACAAAAATATTATTAAATAGCTCCATCTCCCTTTGATTCACTTGATGGGATGATAAATGTTTCCTGAATTTAACTTTGCATACATTCAGATTACTGCCCCCACTCTGGCAGTAATGCAGTCTATACCTGCATAGACACCTGTAGGCAAACCCCCTAGAATTAATGGTTTGCAATCATTGTCTGCATACATTAAAAAAGGAAAAAGGATGACCCTACCAACTATAGACCCAACAGCCTCCTTAACACAATCAGTAAACTCTGTGCTACAGAGTTTTACAACCTACAACAGAAATTCATGGCCTGGAAGGAACAAAAAACAGATGGCAGAGAAGTAAGCTAGCTTTAGGGAAGGTTCGTTTATCTGAGAGTAGCTAGCCCCTGGGCTGATGGTGCCCACCCCTTTAAGATCTCCTCCCCAGGCAGCCCAACTGCTTTGCAAAAAGCAGCTGTAGAAGCCCTCCAACAAAGCAAACAAAATAGATAAAGTAATAGAAAGTAAAGAAGCTAAAGTGCTCTGGGACTTTAAAATTCAAGCATCTGCCATACAACACCCCAGATTTAATAATTGTTGATAAAAAAGACAAAAAAAGTCTAGATAATGGATGTAGTACCTGGAAAGAGCAGAAGAGAAGAGAAAGAATTTGGGGGGGGGGATAACAAACTACAAAAGTAAAGCAAATATAGTATTAATAGACACCTTTGGGGAGTGTAATCCTCAAACATCTGGAACATCACTTGAACTCCATTGGCATTGACAAAATCACCATCAGTCAATTGCCAAAAGATAGCTTTATTTGAAACAGCTTACATCCTGTGATGATACCTTTAACAGCATCAGACAACAACATCTGCCTTTCCCAAGTCCTTGGGAAGGACTCGATAGGTGAACAAAAATGCCAAATCCAGTCTGAACATCTGGCTGACTGTGTGATGAACCAAAATAGTAATAACCCACCAGTTAGACATTACTTAATATTGTTGTGGGGGTTAAGCGCTCTGAAGAAGATGAGAGCTATGCCAGAGGTTCAACCATACTGGATAGGTCTCATCATAGGAGCCAGATGAAGAGTGTCTCTCCCATAAACAATATGGTAAGACATAATTTACAGAAACTTATACTGGATCAGTCAACACATTGGTCAACAAGGACAATACTATGTGTTGGAGTTCCTACACATCTGGCAACAAATGGGCTTCAGGACTTGGGACTGTTGGCTGGGCAACCAGACCAATAGCTGTAGTACTTCTGGGGAAAAAAAGATGTTTACCTGTTGCAAATGTACAATGCAATCTTATCTTTAGCACCATCAGACAGCAACATCTGCCTACTTGAGATCCTTCACCTCTGATCCTAAGGAGAGATGGACTTCAATAATATTTGGACTCATCGCATATAGCCTAGAATATCATCAATATGGATTTGGTATTAAACCAAAAGTTAAAAATGCAACATGAATATACTGTATATATAGCTGTAGGGAAGATTCTTTCCTGGGATTAAAACCTACTTAATATCTTATAACAGTATCATTTCATACTGCCAATTTTTGCAAGGTAATATCACTGTCATATATAAAATAGTTTCCCTCTAGTCTCAGGCAAGGAGAAAATTTGATTTTCCTGAAGTAATTCTGGATTAGATAAATAATCAGTTATAATATGAATGCATTACAAATTTAATAGCTAACTTCACATTTTACATGAACTGGGATTTTTGGAAGGGTCTAATAATAGTACATGTAACTGAAAATTACTGAAAAGAAATTGAATTTTTAAAAATCTTACTACCTAGAACTTATCCAAGAGCAACAGTTAAAACAGCTGACAGTCTTATGCTGTGCTAAGGGACAAAAACATTTTCTGACAAAGAACAGTTCCTTTTTATTTTTCACAGAGATGTCTTTCTAATTCAATTCATTTTTGGATACCATAGCAACTGTGGAGTAGCTAATGTTGATGGGAATCATATGCTCAAGAAAGGTGGTAATCTGCTGTCTTTCTTGAGCTGCTCCAACTGAAACATGTAGTTTTTTGTTGAATGTAAGGGAAGTGCAAATTCAGATGTGCAAACTACATGGAATCCAAAAAGCAATCTGGTATCATTCAAATAATGAAAATGCTTTTCAATAAAAATTAGATGTTCGTAACATGGCACTATTAAGAAATAATTCTACAAATTATTACTGATTATTATTCTTTAATTTTTATTTTTATTTAATTATTTTTATAGTTATTCAAATATTTTACAGTTTAGTTCCAAAACAGCTTTGTAAAGAAATAGATTCCATATAGATTCCGTATTTGCATATAACAATAACAGTATCATAATTCTAGACAGTACCGTATATTCCGGCGTATAAGACGACTGGGCGTGTAAGATGACCCCCGACTTTTGAGAAGATTTTCCTGGGTTAAAAAGTCATCTTATACGCCGGAAAATACGGTAACATAGCTGTTACTTTATTCTTTACAACATGTATACCATTTAGAACACCATTTCTAAAAGTTATCTTGTGAGTGAAAATGTAATGTAAGAAAATTGGGTAATATTTTCTTTGTGTGGGTTATGCAGTATCACACGAGGAATATGAATTTAAGAGTTTTCTTTTTCTTTTTAACTTAGGCACCATGATTTTCAAAAACAGACGAGCAATGTTTGTGGAAGAGTGAGTAGTAAGAAGAAAGCCCAGCACTGCAAAAATCACACAAAATAACTGTCACAGCAAAAGTTCAGGATGAAAAGGGCAGTTTCTGTTCCAAAGTTAAATTTGAAATTCAAGTGAAATGGATCCAGAAAATAATTTTCACCCAAGAATGATGGAATTGGTAAGCAACAATCTGCTTAAATGTATGTTTCTGGAAGGAATGCCCAACCGGCCTGTTTGTTCTGGCCTGTTTTTTGGACCAGAGAAGATGGCAAAGGATTGGTGAAGAGCATGGCAGCGACCAATATCTTCACTTGTGCTGTGGTAGAGCAGAGAAGATGACGTGTCAGCAAAGACCTCATCAACTTGATGGATGGACAGTATCTATACTTCTATTTTCTGGCATTATTCTTGACAAATGTATATTTTCTTTTATGTACACTGAGAGCATATGCACCAAAGACAAATTCCTTGTGTGTCCAATCACACTTGGCCAATAAAGAATTCTATTCTGTTCTGTTCTATTGAAATAGGGATCCAGTACTTGTATTTGCAGCCAAAAGACGGTCCTGTCTTTTAGGTTGGAAGGTTTTATTTCCCTGCTAAAGAATAACATTCTTTGAGGCACAAGAATGACTTTCTCTCCAAGGAAGAATTTATAAATGTCCAAGCAGAACCAGGCAATTCCTCCACAGTATAACAAATTAAGATAGACAAAGTTCAAGTAAGCAGATGGCTGTCTGAATCTCTCCAAATGTGGATTCCAACTGACCCATGTGCTCAGTCCAATCCAAGTGATTGTAATGAACAATTCTAATAGTTAAGCAGGATAAAAATCGAGGGGTATGTTGATATACCCTTATATCTAATTACATTAAACCTTGTTTGTTACTTTAACAAACTTCAATTTTTTATATGGGAGGGATTTAGTGAGGCTTAATTTTTAGTACATTTGCACAGAATTGCAATGCCAGTCATCCAGTTTGAAGAGATATCTTCAAAGCCTTTGGCAGTCTGCCTTTGTTCTCATCAGAAATCTTGGCTCCCTCACTGTTCACTCTTAATTCTAGAATTTAATTTACAAAATTGAAGATATCCTTGGGAATTCCATTTGTTCCTGATTGTTATCTTACGTGTCAGTGTACTCCCATTATTAGGGATTTATTTGGTGAACCACACTTAAACAAACCATGGCCTAGCATGATATGGCAGGCATTACCTGCTTGGTTTTCTGAAAACATTTTTATAATGTCCTTTCACCAAATACTCCTGTGTAAACCTAGACACAACTAGATAAGAGGATATAGAACAAAAACATCATTAAGAGGCTTTTTGAAAGTCCAAAGGTTGTGAGTTCATACATACCAGGACATGATTTCTTGGACATGGTTTCCTAAAAAATATAATTAGCTAATTTCAAATCTTGGCCTGATACACTGTGGTTTACACACCACAGTGTTATCTTTTAAAGTTATCTAACTTAAAAAGGCATACTAAACATGCCGTATTAACAAAATTTTGGATCCCAGACAAGATTTATCAAATTAGACATTGTTTTTTTTTATACTTTCTTTAAAAAAAAGTTCTGTGAGACAAATAAGTCTTCAGTTTTCAAAACAAAACAATTTTTTCATCATACTTATTTCAGAACTTTATCAATAATGCTTTTCATCAATATATCAAAATATACAATATACAGAACTGTTGTTGTTTTTTAAATATATATTTCCCTTGGCTTCTTTTCTTAAAAAAAGCAAATCAGTATTGTAATGGCTACTTTCCAATTCTCACACAAAGGTGCCAATTTCATGGCTAAGCTGCATATTTCTGTTAGAAGTTCAGCAGTTTCAAATTAATTTAAGAAGGTTTAGGTGGATGTCATCCAGATTTCATGAATAGTTATTTTTTAAATTTTGTTTTTATGGATTAGTCATTATTTGCTATATCTATTTCAGAGTTGGTTCAGCTTAGTGCAACTTCCTCCATAGCCAATTTCCTGCTTCTAATATATTTTAAAAAATCATAAGTTACTGCTACTGTTACTGCTTTTTGCAATATGTCTCAATATATTTTTTCACCTGCCTTATTATCAATTTATATTTATTTTGCCAGAGTGTGCATTCAACTTTCTTTTTCTCATTTGGACAATTTCTGAAGGAAATCTTCTACACTTTTAAGGCTTCCTTGAAGTTGATTGTTTTCCATGGTGGCATTTTCTTTCCTAATCTAATGTGTAGTCTAAATTATTGAACTTTTATTGTAATATTAAACTTTACCCTCATTTGTCCGTTTGTTTTTTTAAATGAATCTCGTAATACTTTAAAACCATTTTCTTTTGAAATCAGCTATGACTTATCAGATGTTATTGCCAGTATTCCAATAAACCACATACATGTTATTCTAACCACTTTATTCATTTGTTGGCTCATTCATTCATTTCATTCAATTTTTTTTCCTGCCACAATCCATAAGATTCTTGGTAATTTACAAAATGTAGGCAATATTTTACCCCAGTAACTTATATAGAAAAAAACCCCACAATAAATTCCTCAGAATAATAAAATCATGATGAGTAATCACTTTCACGAAAGAAAAAAAAATCATGAAAGAATGAATTAAAGTGTAATTACTTTAATTATACTCAATCATATTAACTCATCGAACACACATTCATAGTGTCATTTTCAACTGCAAATATTCTGCAGTTTGTAACATTTTTTTTCCTAAATGAAATCAGGCAGGGAGGCAGTCTGATTTCAACCAGAAGATAAAATAATGGAGATATTGAAATTTTTTAGAAATGTTGCCATTGTTAATGACATCAATATGTATTTGCCCGATCTATGTGAGACTAACTTTGAGTCACTTATTTTTCTGAAACTTTCTCCTTTGGATGTCTTCCTATTCCTGAATTTCAAGATCAGCCTCAGCATTTTGCTGATGTTGGAGAAAATAGTATTATTAAATGACTAGCATGCTGCATTCCTAAAATCATTTACCATTAAAATCAATACTAAATTTTTCGATATGGTGTGTGAAAGTTACTATGTCTTGCCTGTGTCACTAGAAAGTTACAACAGTGACTCTTTGACCCAATAAACAGCACAAATAGTATTTGTGTGCTAAAAATTGTCTGAAAGCAAGCAATGAAATTCAATAAGGTCTCCTTACGATCAGTACTTGGATGGGGAAGTACCTGGACTATTCTAAGCTTATTAGAGAGAATATAATCATAACAAATATATCATTATATAGTATGTATAGCTGTGTGCACGCACGCATGCACGCACGCGCGCGCACACACACACACACACACACACACACACACACACACGTTCAACAATCACTGACTGCAAAATACTGCCTATGTAGATTGTATAATCTTTTGCAATTCAGGGAACATGTCAAGGATTTGATGTTTAAACATGCTCAGAGAAGGAAGTCCTGGACTTTGCAGGATGATAGAAAATCTGTAACACTTTGCCTATTGAGTTGGCTGTCTACACAATGCAAAGGTCTTTTAATCTGTTAATCTTCCTCTGTTTCCAAAGCTGAACTCAGAGCAACCCGGAGATGGAGATCTCAGACTGACTGGCAGCAGCAACCGGTCAAACCCACTGGTGCTGGCAGCTAATCCAGAGACACATTGTTCAGCCGAGATCATTTGCACTGAACTGAGTTTCCGTCCATTGTTTCAGGAGGGGATACAATGAGGTGTGTGACAGCAGGGAATCAGCTGAGTTACATATTAGCTGCATTCAGCATGCTTGGTTGATGTTTAGCTTAAAGACCATGTGAGTTTTTCCCCCTGATGTGCTGGCTAATGAAATGAATTCTTGGAACACCAGACTGGATAATTGTCTTCTATTACTCATGAATATCTCACAAAGGAAAAGACTCTGATCCCAATGATGGATTTATTTTATCCACATTATGGCTTAAAAAAGAAAAGAGACATTGAGTAGATTAATACAAATAATTTGTTGTGTAGCACATCAATTGGTTGTACTGCATTCGGCAGCTGTGTTATTTTACCTGAAAGCCACAAAGCCTATTTTTTTTTTGCATCTTATAGTAAGTCGACTTATATACAAGTTTGGCTTCCCATGAATAAGTTGCTCAGCTCTTCCTGTCAGGAAAAATAGCTAAACAGACCATGTGTCTGATTCCCATATGTGTTTATTGTGACACACAAACAAAGCCAAATTAATAAATAATAAATTGGAAGCCAAAAGCTTGCATCTGACTCTGGCTTGTAAGAAGAATAAGCTACAGTTTGCATGTCATGGCAAACATTACCACAAAGAGAGATTGAAAGGTTTATGGTCACTGAAAGCTATGATTATGGTCACTGAATTTAGATTTATAAATGTACAAACAAACAAACAAGCAAACAAACACACAAACATACATATTTCCAGTGCTACAACTTCTAAGCTGCTTAACTGATTAAAGAACAGTACCATGCTTGCTCCTGTTGAGTGATCAGTTAATTAGAGCCCTTAGATCTGAATAGAAGTGAAAGTTGGACTTTGAAGAAAGAATATTGATGCTTTTGAATGTCTGTGTCGAAGAAGACTCCAGAGAGGAGGCAGCCAGGAAAACAAACAAATGGATCATTGAACAAATCAACCCAGAGTTCTCACTCAAGGCATAAATGACCAGGCTCAAATTATTATACTTTGGACCAGAGGTGGGTTTCTACCGGTGCGGTCCAGTACGCAGCTCTGGTAGGGACCCGCCGATTGCCCAATTTGGGCGCGACGGCTCCGTTGCCGTCTTCGCCGGTCCACCATCTTTTTTCTGGAATTTTTTGGCAATTTTTTGCTTCTGCGCATGCGCGGAAACAAACTCTCACAAGAGGACGAGCATAAGAGAGATTTCGGTAGATTTCGGTTCCACGCATGCGCGGAAGCAAAAAATCACCAAAATCGTGCGTGCATGTCCCCTCACAAGATTTCAGTGAGATTTTGCTTCTGTGCATGCGCAGGAAGCAAAATCGCACAAGGGGATGCTTGTGCGTAGCAAGCGCGCGCGCGCGCAACATGGCAGCGCACAGGTAGCGAGGTAAGTGCAACCCACCCCTGCTTTGGACATATTACCCAAAGACCCAGATCTCTGGAAAAGGTTCTAATGCTGGGAAGGTGGAAGAAAAGATAAGGAGGACAGCAGCAAAGTGAATATTACAGTCCTGATTGGCGCACCATTGCAGGAACAAGTTAGACAGGTCATAATGGAGGAAATTTGTGGCTGACTTGATGGCATATAAGCAAACAAGAAATCACCAGATGTGGGCTGCAAATATCCAAATGATCATGAAACATCAGTAAAAGAATACAGTTTTGGCATCTCTTGGTTATCATTTGTAATTGTCTGGATTTTTTTTTCTAGTGGTACTAAATTAATTATCTAATTATATTTTTCTCATCATTTTTCATATTATTACAGGCTGTAAAGCAGGGACATATTACAGACTTGCAAAAAAAAAGAAAGAGAGAGAGAGAGGAGGTAACAGACACAGCTATCCTATCCCAGTAGCAAAGGATACAAAACTGTCTCACACCAAATCAAACTGTTAGACAAAAATAGCTTCCCAAGGTCTCCCGACACACTGGTTTTCTAGCATCCAGTTCCTTTGACTGGAGTTGTTAGCTAGGGATTCGAAGTGGAAGCATCTGCTTGCACAGTATGCTATATCTGAACACTAACTAAAAGTTATCATGAGGTCCATCCACATTCATGTGAAATCAGCGTTAAGATCTGCTTCAGAGGCTTTGCTCACTGCTCTAGTTTTAAGGATGATTTGGTGAAGTAGTATGAGAACTAGGAAGTTTTTAAGTGGTGTCTCCCAGTTCATTACAAACGTTTACATTAATTAAAAAAAATAACTGAAGTTTTATTTATATCCATGTTAACTATGTATTGAAATCTTTACTACAGTTTTTAATGCTTGGATTAAATTATTTTTAAAATAAATCCTATCATCAACTTTAAATATGTGGTTTTGAAATATCTTTGTTTTGAGGGGAGGGATTATGATTTAAGCCATGCTCTAAATAGGAAAAAAAATTCAGTTACCAGATAAGCATAAACTATAAGCTACATTGGCCTTAGACTAAATATACAATTTGGTTCACATGATTTTTTTCCCCACATAAAGTAAATATTTGCCTGTATTCCTATGGGTATCATTTCATTTCCAGTTTACACGGTTACAGTTCTGCCAATATCAACCCACATGGACTGTTTTGTGATTGTGCAGTCCCACCTTAAATTTTGGAAACAAAGCGATTGTGCTCACTTTGTGTGTTTTCTTTTTACTGTTGTTCAATTGTGTCTGATTCTCAGAGACTACTTGGACAGGCCCTTGCAGTTTTCATGTCAAGATTTGGATCTTGGCTTAGTGCCTAAGATGGGACTACAACTTATGGTCTCCCAGTTTCTTGCCTCAATTGAAAGTCGAGGTCTCAACTTACAATCACAATTTAGCCCAAAATTTATGTTGTTAAGTGAGAAATTTGTTAAGTGAGTTTTGTCCCATTTACGATTTTTCTTGCTACATTTGTTAAGTGAATCACTGAAGTTTATTTATTTATTTATTAATTAGTGACATTTATATACCGCCTCACAGTGCAAGCACTCTCTAAGCGGTTTACACCAGTAAGCAATGTATATTTTATATTGCCCCCAACAATCTGGATCCTCATATTACCTTCCTCGGAAGGATGGAAGGCTGAGTCAACCTTGAGCCGGTGAGATTTGAACCATGACCTGCGGATCACAGTCAGCTAAAGTGGCCTGCAGTACCCCACTCTAACTGCTGCGCCACCTCGGCTCTTTAAATCAACAACACGGTTGTTAAGTGAATCTGGCTTCCCCATTGTCTTTACTAGTCAGAAGCTTGTAAAAGGTGAACATATGACCCTGGGACACAGCAACAGTCATAAATATAAACCAGTTGTCAATCATTTGAATTTTAATCGCATGACCATGGGGATGCTGTAAAGGTCGTAATTGTGAAAAACAGTCGTAAGTCGCTTTTTTCAGAAGCCATTGTAGCTTCAAACGGTCACTAAGTGAACAGTTGTAAGTCAAGGACTACCTGTATAACATTGTTTTGTACTATTATTGTAGCGCTTCATTGTTTTCTTTTGTCATTTGTTGAAGTTGGCATATATTACATAAATAAATTCAGTAACAAGTTTTTTAATTACACTAATTAACAAAACAAAACTATAGATACATATAACAACATTCAAAAATCAACAAAGTTGATAAGTATAGCAATAAAAGGAGGGAAGGGAGGAAACCTGGAACCAAACCTGCAGTAAATGGCACAACTCAAAAATCCTGTATAAAATTTTGCATTCTGACCGGACACTTTTAAGAACTTGCATTAAGTCTTACTTAGTGGCGATACGGGCGGCAAAATGTTCATATTTTTCCGCCCATATTGCATCCGCCGACTCCCGCCCAGCCACCCTGTTTAGGGTAACGCGCTCCCTTCTTGCAAAGGAGGGGGGCGAAGAGCCCATGCAGGGCAGAGCTGAGGAATTTTCTCAGTTTCTGGCGGACAAAGTCACTCAGATTCAGACAGACCTGGACTCCATTTGGACAGGGCAGGCCGAGATGACAGGGGCGAGTCTTAGTCCTATTATTTGGGAGGAGTTTGAGCCTATCACTTCTGAGGATGTGGACAAGGCCATAGGAGCGATGAGCGCCTCCACTTGTTTATTGGACCCGTGCCCCTCCTGGCTGGTTTTGGCTAGCAGGGAGGTGACACGCGGCTGGCTCCAGGCTGTTGTGATTGCATCTTTGAGAGAGGGGTCCATCCCGCAGCCTTTAAAAGCTGCGCTGGTGAGGCCCCTCCTCAAGAAGCCTTCCCTGGACCCAGCGGATTTAAAGAACTTCCATCCAGTTTCCAACTTACCCTTCGTGGGTAAAGTTGTTGAGAAAGTGGTGTCGCTCCAACTCCTGCGGTTATTGGAGGATACTGATTATCTAGATCCCTTTCAATCGGGTTTCAGGCGCGGCTACAGTACAGAGACTGCTTTGGTCGCACTGATGGATGATCTCTGGCGAGCCCGAGATGGAGGTCACTCCTCCATCTTGGTGTTACTTGACCTCTCAGCCGCTTTCGATACCATCGACCATGGTATCCTTCTGCGTCGTCTTGGGGAGGTGGGAGTGGGGGGCACCGTCCTTCGGTGGTTCTCCTCCTTCCTCTCCGACAGGATGCAGTCGGTGTTGACAGGGGGGCAGAGGTCAGCCCCTAGGCCCCTGGTTTGCGGGATGCCGCAGGGCTTGGTCCTCTCACCCATCCTGTTCAACATTTACATGAAACCGCTGGGTGAGATCATCCGATGACACAGGGTGAGGTATCAACAATACGCTGACGATACCCAGTTGTACATCTCCACTCCGTGTCAGGTCAGTGAAGCAGTTAATGTAATGTGCCGCTGCCTGGACGATGTGAGGGTCTGGATGGGAGTGAATAGACTCAGGCTCAATCCAGACAAGACTGAGTGGCTCTGGATATTGCCCCCCAAGGACTATGTCAACTGTCCCTCCTTGGTTCTTGGGGGAGAAAAATTGACTCCCTCAGAACAGGTTCGCAATTTGGGTGTCCTCCTAGATCCACAGCTTAAATTGGAACAACATCTTTCAGCTGTGGCTAGGGGGGCCTTTGCACAGATCCGCCTTGTGCACCAGTTGCGACCCTACTTGGAGAGGGAGGCTTTACTCACAGTCACTCATGCCCTTGTCACCTCACGGCTTGACTACTGTAACGGGCTCTACATGGGGCTACCCTCGAAGAGCATCCGGAGACTACAATTGGTACAGAATGCAGCTGCGCGAGCTGTGGTGGGTGTACCGAGATACACCCACGTAACACCCATCCTCCGCCAGCTGCATTGGCTGCCCATTAGTCTCTGGTCGCAATTCAAGGTGTTGGTTTTGACCTTTAAAGCCCTACATGGCTCAGGGCCAGGTTACCTTCGGGACCGCATCCTGCCACATGCCTCCCTACGACCAGTTAGGTCCCACAGAGAGGGCCTCCTCCGGGTCCCGTCTGCCAAACAATGCCAGCTGGCGGGCCCACGGGGGAGGGCTTTTTCTGTGGGAGCCCCATCTCTCTGGAACCAACTCCCGCCAGAGATCCGGACTATCCCCACCCTACTGGCCTTCCGCAAGGCAGTAAAAACATGGCTCTTCCGGCAGGCGGGGTGAAGAGACGACTCCCCCATGTATGAATGGTTTTTTAAAAAAATTATAATATGATGTTTTTAGATGCTATTTTAATGTGTTAGTTCTAATCTCTGCTGTAAGCCGCTCTGAGTCCTATGGGATTGGGCGGCCTATAAGAACTCTTAATAAATAAATAAATAAATAAATTCTTCCTTGCATTTTATCAAAAAATATTGATAAAGACCCATCAACAATCCATCACTACAAATCAAGTGAAAATTTATCTTTCCAGTGCTATATAATTACTCTCTTTAGACAGCAACCATGACCAAAAATTCCATTTTTTTTAAAAAAAAATGATAACTCCCAAAGGTCATATGTGTTTTTAACAGTTAGCCATTGCTGTAGGATATATTAATGATCCATTTCATGGTCAACTCAAACTGCATAATAATTGGACAAAATCAAACCGTATGACTTAATGTTCCAACTTCTGAATTACATTTCTGGCAGCAGTGTGATTATAGGCAGTCTTTACTGAACAGCTATTGAGGCATCTAGTAATTCAGTAACCAGTTTAAGCCTGCCGAATGAGCAGCCACTGTAAGACTGTATATAGAATGATGTTTGCAGTTAGCTGAAGTGGTTATATAGAGCAGCTTCTTTTTTCAAATAAATCAGAATGGAAGTGGGGTGATGGGGGGGCAGGACTTCTTGACTTAATTTTAATCGTTCTAAAAGGATTCAAGCGGGGATGGTCTGTCTGGCATCCAATCAATGAAATTCATATTGCACAAGGAAGTCATAATATGTCATAATCTGGGTCTATTCTACAACATCTTCTGAACATTTCCCCCCCCCCCACCCCAATAGGAGACAGGGAGATTAATCTGGTTTCTTCTGCATGCAAAGCATTTGGTCCATCAAATAGCTGCATGGATACTGTTATTTATTTATTTATTTATTTATTTATTTATTTATTTATTTATTTATTTATTTATTTATTTATTTATTTATTTATTTATTTATTATGTCAAGTACGTGTTGGTAATATACATAGATATAACATTGTTTATATACATAAGATGGGTACTGATAAGAGGGAACATTAGGACAGGGACGGTAGGCACGCTGGTGCACTTATGCACGCCCCTTACTGACCTCTTAGGAATCGGGTGAGGTCAACAGTGGACAGTCTAAGGGTAAAGTTTTGGGGGTTTGGTGTCGAAACCACAATGTCAGGTAGTGAGTTCCAGGCATTTACCACTCTGTTGCTAAAGTTGTATTTTCTACAGTCAAGTTTGGAGCGGTTCACTTTGAGTTTGTATCTGTTGTGTGCTCATGTATTGTTGTGGTTGAAGCTGAAGCAGTCGTTGACAGGAAGGACGTTGCAGCAGATAATTTTATGAACTATGCTTAGGTCGTGCCAAAGGCGACGTAGTTCTAAGCTTTCTAAGCCCAGGATTTCAAGTCTGGTTGCGTAAGGTATTCTGTTCCGAGTAGAGGAGTGGAGGACTCTTCTTGTAAAGTATCTCTGGACACTTTCTAATGTATTTATGTCCGATATGCAGTGTGGGTTCCAGACAGATGAACTGTATTCAAGGATTGGTCTGACGAATGTTTTGTATGCTCTGGTTAGTAGTGTAATATTACCGGAGAAGAAGCTACGTAAGATTAGGTTAACAGTTCTTGAAGCCTTTTTGGCGATGTTGTTGCAGTGGGCTTTGGCACTTAGGTTATTTGATATGAGTATTCCAAGGTCTTTGACAGGGTGAGGATTGTCTGCAAGGTCTTGTCTGTTCAGCTTGTATTTGGTGTTCTGATTTTTTTTGCCAATGTGTAAGACAGAGCATTTGTTGGTTGATTTGGAGTTGCCAGATGTTTGACCATTCTGACACAATGTCTAGGTCTTTTTGGAGGATAGCAGTGTTGTCGGTGGTGTTGAAGAGTTTTACATCATCGGCGAAGAGAACACAGTCGCTTGTAATGTGATCGCAAAGGTCATTTATATAAAGTATAAAGAGTGTTGGTCCTAGTATGCTGCCTTGGGGAACACCGCTGTTAACAGGTACGGGATTTGATAGGGCACTCCCTATTTTGACCACTTGTTGTCTGTTTGACAGGAACGCAGTTATCCAGTCATGAAGGGGTCCAGAGATGCCGTAGGATTTCAATTTCAGAAGTAGTTTATCGTGAACCACTGAGTCGAAGGCTTTACAGAAGTCTATGTAAATTGCGTCTATTGTTTTGCCCTAGTCAAGTTTTGAGGTCCATATGTTTTTGCAGTGTAGTAGCTGTAGATTGCAGGATAATTTTTTTCTGAAACCGAATTGCTTGTTTGAGAGTAGGTTGTTAGTTTCTAGGTGGAGGGTAATGGATTGGTTTATGATTGATTCCATGACTTTGCATGTGATGAGGTATAGAGAGATTAGTCTGTAGTTTTCTACTAGACTGGGATCTCCCTTTTTGAAGATGGGGATGACCGTGGCTAGTGACCATAGTTTTGGTAGGGAACTGGTCCTGAAGGATTTTTCAAAGATTTTGCTTAGTGGTTCAGCTATGGCTGTGGAGAGCTTTTTTAGGAAGTATGCACATAGTCCATCAGGTCCGATTGACAGGGAAGGTTTTTGGTTGCATAGTGCTTTTTCAACGTTGTCTTCAGTGAAGTCTATTTTTATTAAATCATTGTGATTATTTGCGGTACGACTGGGGAATTTTGGGCATGAGCCATTGCTGTTTACAAAGACTGAGCCAAAGAATGTGTTGAAGAGGTTTGCTTTGACTGTTTCATCATAGCATTCTTTGTTGTTGGGTCCTTTTAGTGGTGGGAGGGGTCTTGAGTCCTTGAGTTTGTTATTTACGAAGTTGTAGAAGGCGCGGTTGGATTTTGTGTGCAGGAGGTTTTCCTCTTGTTTGCTGTGATAGTTGGAGCATTCTGTCTTTATTTGGTGGCATATATTTTTGTAGCGGTTTTTGAAGTTAGCTGTATAGCCTGTTTTGTTTTTTCGCCAGAGAGATTTTTTTTGTTTGTAACTTCCTTATTGATATGGGTAGTTTGTTTTTCTTGGTTATGGTGGTTATTAGTGGTATGTGTAATCTGATAGTTCTTTTGATTTCGAGCAAGAAGATGTTATAGAGGTCATCGGCAGTGTTACAGTTAGAGAATAGAGTTTGCCAGTCAAGAGTTGAGAGGTCGGCGTCTATGAGTTCATAGTTGGCTTTTTTAAAGTTATACTTGGGTGTCCCATTATTAATGTGATTCTTACAATGGTGTAGATTGAGGCTAAAGTCTATCATGCTGTGGTCGCTGTTGGAAAAGGGTTCTTTTATTTGAAGTCCATAAATTGTGCTTTTGCTATTGCAGAATATGAGGTCAAGGCAGTTGTTGAGTCTAGTATTGTTTGTTACTAGTTGGTCAAGTTCCAGATAGGTAACAGCGTTGTATATGGTTATACGGATGGGTTCAGTCATGCATTCGTTTAGGGTCCAGTTAATGAGAGGTAGATTTAGGTCTCCAAGGAAGATTAGGGGGTACGGGCAGGATGTTGCCCACGTTAGCAGTGAGGTTAATTTGTTCGCATGTATGATGTCATAGTCTGGGGCTCTGTAACAAAGTAGGAAGCGAAGTGTGGTATTTAAGGACAGATCACAGACGATGGTTTCAGGAAGGGTGAGATCATGTGCAACTTGGAGTTGCTCTATTTCTCCAGCTTTAAAAGCCCAAAGAAAACTTTGTGTTTGCAGTTTGGTAATTCAATTGCGTATTTTTTCATAGAGCAAGTTGCAGGATGTATATTTAGAAATAGGTATGTACCCCAAAAGCTTGCTAGGGGTTCCAGTGGAAAACTGGCTCTTTCACCCTATTTCTGCTTGGAGGAATCTTTCAGAAACATGTCAACCAGTTCGGGGTAGACCCTCCCTGGATAGTAATCCAAATTCTGTTCACTCCTTAGCCAAATTTGGCATCTCCTTTTGCCAATGTGTGGCTGCTGAAGAGATGCAATTTTGGTGGAAGCCCTTTTGTTCCGGGACAAGGCAGGTATTGCTATTTTCCTTCCTCACTTTATTTTCAACCTTGAGAATGCACCGATCTCTCTCTCTCTCTCTCTCTCTTTCCTCTCCCCCTCCCACCCGTTGCCCGAGTGAAGGATGACGATTTCTTTTGACTTCATTCCAAAAAGGCTGTTTTCTCTTTATTGATGGGGATTGCGCTGTTCATTCTTATCGGAGGAATAGGTTTCAGCTCTGCACTCGCTCCATTAGCTCCGATGTACCATGGGGAATAAAGCTGCCCACCTCCTTCGCTGCGATTGCTGGCATTAGAGCACTCTCCTAGCTGCTGCCAACTCGGTGATGTCATCTTCAACTGCAATGCGACCTCCCCTCCTGGCCTTGTGCAAAACTCCCTTAATGAGGCGTCTGTGCTCCTGGCTGCTTCCTTGTTAGCACTCAGGAAAACAAAGGACGTGCTGCACAAACCCATCTTTGCAGGCATTCATCTTTATTGTTGCATACTGACCCAAAGAACCTCTTCTTCTCCCCCCCACCAACAACTGATTGAAATTCAATGGGAGAGGAGGAAAAAAAAAATGCCAGGAGAACAATTTGTCCTTAACTAAACACAGTTTCTTTTTCTCCCTGCTTTCTGCCATCCTCCCCACCTCCCCCAATCTGTGCAGGAGCTGCTCTTAAGTTTGCTTCCAAGATTCTCCTTCTGGCAAGGAGAAAAGATTTGAGAGGCTGAATTTCTGAACATTAGCTCAGCCTTATGGATGAATTCCCCTCCCCAACACGGAGCACCTTTCCGCCATGCAGCCTTTACAATTAACTGCAACAAGCCATTGCCAAGCAGCAGAGAATAAGCCTTAGCTGCTCAAACTCAGGTGTATTTTCTTTGGGGGAGGGGGGCAGAGTACACAAATGAAAATAGGTCCCCCCCTTTTCTTAGTAATGACCGCAATGGATCCTTTAGTTCAGAAAGCAGTTCAGATTATGGTGCTAATCCTCAAGGAAGATACATGTGAAAGAACTAAACTGAATCTGGAATTGCTCAATCCACTTAAATTCTGCGGTGTTTGTGTATGTTTGTAATGTATTTGCTTCTTTCTTGTTAATCCTTAAATGGGAAGATATTATAGGGTTTGGGTACAGACGAAATACAAGGGGGAGGGGAAATGAAAGCAATACATAAAATTACACTCGGTATAGAGAAAGAGGATATGGAGAAGTATCCCTCCCTTCTAATAGCAGAACTTGAGATCATCCACTTAAGCTAAATAATGGGGGATTCAGGACAAGTTGTATGAAACAATGCTACCAAATCAATTCACTACCACAAGAGAGCCAGTGTGGTGTTACGGTTGAGTTGTTGGACTAAAAGCAGGATTCAGGCCCATCCTCAGTCCAGAAGCTCAATGGGTTGCCCTCTTTTATTCCAATCAATCTCTCAGGGTTAATATTGTGGGGGGGGGGAATTGGGGGACCCGAGGTGGCGCAGTGGTTAAAAGCAGCACTGCAGCCTATTTCAGCTGACTGCTAGTTCAGCAGTTCAGCGGTTCAAATCTCAAGCTCAAGGTTGACTCAGCCTTCCATCCTTCCAAGGTGGGTAAAATGAGGACCCAGATTGTTGGGGGCAATATGCTGAACTCTGTAAACCGCTTAGAGAGGGCTGTAAAGCACTATGAAGCGGTATATAAGTCTAAGTGCTAAGTGCTAAGAATCTGCCATGTACACTGATGTGAATTCCTGAATTGAAGGTAGGATATAAATCTAGCATCTAAATAAAACACACACATAAATATGGCAATGTCACCAACTTTGACCTTTAAAGAGAAGAAGACAAATCCATGTAAGAAAAGGTTATGAGTGGCTACTAAGCTCCTGCTGGAGGAGCAGCCATATAAAAATAAAACAATGATTACTCACTATTACCATGGTTATTTAAACTCAATTAAAGGAAGTAGTGGCTTTTAAATGGTAGCTGCTTGGGACTTGAACCATCTATTGCATGCAAATATTTGTCATCTAGAAAGGTCTTTGGTCCGATTCATTGCAGCATCTCCTCTCATTTTAGCCTCACAGAATTGGTGTGAGCATAAGAGTTATGTGTAAAAGCAGGAATTTGGATCTGAAACCATTTTCTCAGTAGTAAATTATAGCAGCTTATAGCATCCTCTGACATAACCGCAATAAAGACAGGCTTTCTATTGCTACAATAATGCTTGAGTGATTCCGTAAGTTGCTATAAATCACTGGTCTGCGACTCTTACTGTCAAATCTGTGATAGGACACTTCTGGACAAAATAAAAAAAAATAAAGATACTGTACATAATGTAGAAATCTAAGTTTCACTAATTGTAATGGAATTACCTTCTGCATATATATTCTCCTTGGAATGAGGTGCAAATAGCCTTTCAGCAATACAAATGGCATCATTTTGGTGGGGAACTCATCAAATTTGCAGATGACACCAAACTGGCAGGAATAGCCAACTCTCTAGAAGATAGGCTCAAGATACAGAAGGATCTTGACAGACTTGAACATTGGGCGCTATCAAACAAAATGAAATTCAATGGTGAAAAAAGTAAGGGTCTACATTTAGGCAAGAAAAACAAAATGCACAGGTATAGTATATGTGGTACCTTGCTCAACAGTAGTAATTGTGAGAGGGATCTTGGAGTCCTAGTGGACAATCATTTAAATATGAGCCAGCAGTGTGCAGCAGCTGTCAAAAAAGCCAACACAGTTCTAGGCTGCATTAACAAAGGGATAGAATCAAGATCACACGAAATGTTAATACCACTTTATAATGCCTTGGTAAGGCCACACTTGGAAAACTGCATTCAGTTTTGGTCACCACGATGTAAAAAGGATGTTGAGACTCTAGAAAGAGTGCAGAGAAGAGCAACAAAGATGATTAGGAGACTGGAGGCTAAAACATATGAAGAACGGTTGCAGGAACTGGGTATGTCTAGTTTAATGAAAAGAAGGACCAGGGGAGACATGATAGCAGTGTTCCAATATCTCAGGGGTTGCCACAAAGAAGAGGGGGTCAAACTATTCTCCAAGGCACCTGGGGGTAGAAAAAGAAGCAACGGGTGGAAACTAAACAGGGAGAGAAGTAACTTAGAACTAAGGAGAAATTTCCTGACAGTTAGAACAATTAATCAGTGGAACAGCTTGCCTCCAGAAGTTGTGAATGCTCCAACACTAGACGTTTTTAACCATATGTTGGATAACCATCTGTCTGAAGTAGTGTAGGGTTTCCTGCATAAGCAGGGGGTTGGACTAGAAGACCTCCAAGGTCCCTTCCAACTTTGTTGTTGTTGTTGTTGTTGTTGCTGCTGCTGCTCTTCTTCTTCTTCTTCTTCTTCTTCTTCTTCTTCTTCTTCTTCTTCTTCTTCTTCTTCTTCTTCTTCTTCTTCTTCTTCTTCTTCTTCTTCTTCTTCTTCTTCTTCTTCTTCTTATTATTATTATTATTATTATTATTATTATTATTATTTTCCAAAATTCAGTCAAAGCTCATGTATGGCTCTTCTTAAGGTTCAGGTAGTTAATTTGTCTGAAGTGGTTAAGTCCAGCAGGAACTGGGAAATGTTTTCAGCAATGAAAAATGTTTATTCCTAGAAATGGCTGATGGAACATGGATAGTTTCATGCAAAGGACAAATCTAAGTTGGACATACCTAGGAGAAAGAAACCATTTTCTTTCAACAATCTGTTCTGTGGCTTACCACACTTAGCAACGGAGTATTAATGTAGTCATTTTCATCCCTGAAACAGTTAAAAGTTTCTAAAACAGGACTTGAATGGATTGAAAGAAGATATGAGGAATAGGCAACAATGCCAACCAGGGTAAGACAGCACTCTTCTAACAATATACTGGCACATTGCTTCACAATGCATTTGCGGAGTTTTCGATTGAAACTCACATGACTTCTAAATAAGTGACATGATAGCAGTGTTCCAATACTTGAGGGGATGCCACAGAGAGGAGGGGGTCAGCCTGTTCTCTATGGCACCAGAAAGCCAAACAAGGAATAATGGATGGAAGCTGACCAAGGAGAGATTCAACCTGGAAGTGAGGAGAAACTTTCTGATGGTGAGAGCAATCAACCAGTGGAACAGCTTGCCAGCAGAGGTTGTGAGAGCCCCAACACTTGCGACCTTCAAGGAGAGACTGGACTGCCATCTGTCTCAAATGGTGTAGGAACTCCTGCTTGAGCAGGGGGTTGGACTAGATGACCTACAAGGTCCCTTCCAACTCTAATAATACATCTAAATCTAAATCTAAAATGATCAGAAGTTATCTGTAAGTATTTGCTAATTCAAATGTCATAGAATCCTCAAAATAGTGAATCCTTCTGCTTAACTTACCAAATTGCAAAACAAGACAATGCAAATCTGCTTGGCTTTAGCTTCTTCTGATTAGTGTCTTATATCCATGTTTTATTAGTGATAGTCAAGCACCCATATGGGGTTGGGTGGGGAGAATAAAAGAAGTCATGATGTCAATCATAGACATCATCCTACCTCCACCCTGATGCAGCTGCAGATGTTGCCATATACTTCTTGATAAGAAATCCTCTAGGTAAGGCCAGAATGAACAAAAACCAAAGATTAAGTTTTTGAATAGTAGGATTTAAATAACAATGGAGGTGCTGAATGGAGATTGAATGGCAGCTGTAACAATGTTTGGATGCTATGAAAGAGAAGTGTGATGAATTAAGGGTTATTTTCTAGTCTAAATAATGTTCCCAATAAGAGATAAGTATCTAGTAGCAGTGTTTTCTGCCTAGCTTACGAGGACAGTGCTCTGAAAAAATGTCCAGTCCAAGCCTAGTTTAAAGGCAAAGAACTATATTATGAAAAGACATGAAGGGCCTTGAAGTTAACCATTAGACAGCCGGCTAAAATTGTGTACAAAATATCCAATCGTAGTCTCTACCATGATGGATTTACCAAATTCCTATTATGATTGTAGCAGTTATTATGGCTGTGAAGTGCTTTGAATTCCATACTCAGAATGTGAGACTGGCTGAGGAATCCTAGAAGTTGAGATCCTTAAAGCTGCGAAGTTTGAGAAACACAGATACGATGTTTGCACTCCTGCAGGCTTTGAAGCTCTTTTTGGAGATCAAAGCTGCAATACTGCATAGCCCCAGTAATTAACTGTAAATTATCTGTTATAGATAGATGTAATTAACATGTAGATATTTTATCCAAATCTCTGACCACATTTTATATACTGTATTTTTCGGAGTATAAGACGCACCAGAGTATAAGACGCACCTTAGTTTTTGGGGAGGAAAATAGGGGCAAACAATCTGCCTACCAGGTATTCATCTGGCTAGCATCCTTAGTCTGGTCAGCTTCAGCACATTATTTTATCCCCTGGTTAGGACTTAAAAAAACCTTCTTCTGAGAGAATAACAATGAAAGAGCCTGCAAGCCAGTAAGAGCTGGGAAGATCGTTAGCACCTAGTTAGGGCTAAAAAAAAAACTTATTCGGAGCAGCTTCAGCACATTATTTTATCTCCTGGTTAGGACTTAAAAAAACCTTCTTCTGAGAGAGTAACAATGAAAGAATCTGCAAGCCAAGAAGAGCTGGGAAGATAGTTAGCACCTGGTTAAGGCTAGAAAAAAACTTATTTGGAGGAAGTAGAGCAATGAAAAAAAAAACCCTGCAAAGACTTAGGGCTGGAAAAACATTCTTCTGAGAGAGTAACAATGAAAGAGCCTGCAAGGTAAGAGCTGTGAAGATCTGTTAGCACCTAGTTAGGGCTGGAAAAAAAAAAGCTACATTCGAAGTATAAGACGCACCCAAATTTTCAGCCATTTCAGCCATATTTTAGGGAGGAAAAAGGTGCGTCTTATAGTCCGAAAAATACGGTAATTTTCTCTTGAACAATGCATTTGGCTAGCCATAAACTAATTCAGAAAATGATTTCCAAAAGTCATATTGTTCACTAATAAATATTAAAACATGTGATTGTTCAAAATTCTTTTTTTCATTTGGGAATATTTAGAAACATTAAAGAGGTTTTTGCACCGCAACTCCTGCATAGTAGAACTTTAAAGAATACGAACAGTGCACTTGGTCAACAAGACCTATGTACATTTCTGTATTCCACTTTTAAAGGAGCAAAAATGTATGAACTCAGCTGCAGACTTTACTAACCACTTCTTTTGGATAAACCAAGAACAAGTTTTGGAACAAATTCTTTTTGATATCTATTTTATCGATACATCACATATAGTGATTCTTTTGCAGATGTGCATGGCTAGGATCAGTAAAGTCAATGAACCACTAGTAGCTAGCCTAGTCATAAATAAATAATACAACACCATTAATAATAGTAGTGCCAGTCCTTTTCCCACAGCAGTGGCTAATGATATACTGCAGCAAATTGATATAAATAACCAACTAAGTTTTACAAAGGGTTCTGGAAGCAGGGGGTGAGAAGTCAGTACTGTGCTGATTCGCTGTGCTGACTTGTTACCAATACTTCATGCTTACCAGTGGTGGTATTCAAATTTTTTTACTACCGGTTCTATGGGCGTGATTTATTTTGTGGGTGTGGCGTGATGGTCATGTGATGGTGGGCATGGCTTAGTGATCATGTGATTGGTGGGCTTGGCTTGGTGGTCATGTGACGGCAGGCGTGGCTTGGTGGTCATGTGACTGGGTGGGCGTGGCTTGGTGGTTATGCTCTCTAAAGGGTAGTCTTTGCTGGAGAATCCTAGTGAATCCGGGTCTTGAATCAATGCTATTATGCCGTGACTGTATGGACAACTGATGGCCCTGGTTAAATTCCTAAAGGACAGGTAGTCCTCGATTTACAACCACAATTGAGGCCAACATTTATGTTGCTAAGTGAGACAGTTGTTAAGTGAGTTTTGCCCCATTTTACAACCTTTCTTGCCATGGTTGTTAAGTAAACAGTTGCAGTTGTTAAGTCAGTAACACAGCTGTTAAGTGAATCTGGTTTCCCATTGACGTTGCTCATCAGAAGGTTGTAAAAAGTGTTCACACCACCCCTGGACACTGCAATGATCATATATAGGTAGTCCTTGACTTACAACAGTTCATTTAGTGACCATTCAAAGTTACAACACTGAAAAAAGTGACTTATGACCAGTTTTCACACTTATGACCGTTGTAGCATCCCTGTAGTCACATGATCAAAATTCCAACGCTTGGCAACTGAGTCATAATTCTGATGGTTCCAGCATCCTGAGGTCATGTGATGACCTTTTCTGACAAGCAAAGTCAATGGGGAAGCCAGATTCACTTGACAATCATGTTACTAAATTAACAACTGCAGTGATTCACTTAACAAATGTAGCAAGAAAGGTCATAAAATGGGGCAAAACTCACTTCACCGTCTCACTTAGTTACAGAAATTTTGGACTCAATTGTGGTCATGTCAAGAATTACCTATATCAAGGTATACATAAAATTTCAGATTCTGTATATTGCACCAAATCCTAGGACTTTCTTTCTCATCATATCCAACAACCAATTACTGTATTCGGAACAAAACCTTAAAGCTGTGCCTTAGAACTCAAACGCAGCCAAGATGCAGACCCAGAACTGAGTCTCCCAAACCTCCATTAGATCTGCTCTTCACATTCATTTTAAGTTAAGCATTTCTTCCTAACTGAGGCTGAAGTTACTGTCCCTACAATCGTCTCCCACATTTGAGAATAAACTTATACATGATTAAGTAATTAACTTCCTTCAAACTGCTTTTGGTCCTCTTGAGGCACATTGTCTTTTTTTGCACTGTACTGCAAATTTAAGTTCTTAGCATTTTGTTCTTATTCCTGAGATGCTTCGGGGAGGGGGCTGACCCTGGCGCTGCTGCTGGGAGCACTGGACCTCTTGAGCCTGGAGGGAGGGAGGGAGGGAGGTGACTGGAACTTACCATCTGGGGACTGCTGGCGAGGTGAGGTAACTCTCCAAGAAGCAGCAGCGGGTAATCCAGAAGCAGCAGACAAGTGGAGCGTTCCAAGTCCTGGTGATAGCCGAATGGCCCAGCGGGCGGCGGGTCCGGTTTGTCAGCTCGCTGCCTTGGTGACTCCCCGTGCCAGCAGCCTTACTCCCTGACCCGACAGCGGAGCACCGGTGCTTTCACCACTCTTTGGTTTGTGGCAGTGCTCAGTGTGCGCTGGTCCTTCACCTACCGCTGCCCTCGCCCCCTCCATTGGTGACGGCGCCCGCCTGCCTGGGCAGAAGCCCTGCTGTGGTGGGATGGGGCATCTGCATGGCTGCTTCAGGCACCCGCCCCCCAGTCGCGGCGGGAATGGCGACAGTGGGAGTGAGCTCTCAGCACTTTTTCCAGTGGCGGGAAAAAGTTCCTCGCTCAGCTTTTGCCCGCCGCTTGGATGCACCGCCACTTGGAACTCCAGGTGGTGGGCGGCAGCAGTGAGCTCCAGGTAGTGGACGAAAGGTGAGTGAGGATTCCCCCTCAGCCGCAGAGGCCACCCGGGTAGACTGTGCCCAGGGTCTCTACCCCAGCCGCCTTCTCGGCAGTGGCCCAGAGCTCAGCGCTCCCCTGCCAAGGCCCATAGGAGTCATGGTTGGCCTGGTGGCCCCGTTCCCCACCAGGAAGGGCACCGCTCCTTGGGCCAGCTCTTCTCGGCAGATGGGCTGCGAAGCTTGCCAGGCTGCCCCCCAGTCCCCGCTGGGCTATGTCTCCCAAAGCCGCCGGGGTTGTGAAGGTGAGCTGGGGCGAGTGTTGGGTGGGGTGAACAACCAGTGACAGGAGTACCGGTTCGGTGGTGTGGCCAGCCGGCCATCGCTACCAGTTCTCCGACCTCCGGGAAATGGCCGCCAGCAGTTCGGGAGAACCGGTACGAACTGGCTGAATACCACCTCTGATGCTTACTAATGTTACCAGCAGCCTATACTAATATGGGGAGTGATTGTCTCTCAGCAATCATGCAGCTGTGAGGTGTTGATCTAGCTTCCAACACTGGTGTGTATCTTCTACCTATAGGAGGACAAGGCATACCTCCCGTTTGTGTGCTGCTCTGCAGCAGCTGACATAAGCTATCTGCTGTGCCACTTCATTTGCCTTCCTGTGTTCTACTTTTTTGCAATTTGATATCTGCACCAAGCCTTCTAGAACAGAAAAGAAATTCATACAGAAAATCCACCAAACCCTTCCGCCCGTCTTTAGAAATGCACCACTATTTGCATAAGCTATTAAGCAGTAAACTAAACAGATGTGACCTTTTTAGTTTGTAATCCAGCATGGACATGAGCTAAATGAACATTTATTATGACATATAATAAATTCCAATTCAGCATAAGTGTCAGTAGTGCCTTTAATATTAACTTTCAGAAAGTAAATACTTCCTTGTATTGCTCAAATTTCTAACCCCAACTCCATTGATTTACAATTCATCCCAAATTTCCACGTGCCAGGGCTGGGGCATGGACAACAGCGGAGGAAAAGCCATGAACCTGGAATAAACTAATACTCCAGTCCAGACCAAAGAGTGTTGAAACCCAATACATGATGACCTCATTGCCAAAAAGGCTCAACCTCAACCAAGGCCTTCTTATACTCCTCCTAGTGGCCAGCCTGGGTAGACGGATTCCAACCAGGCCAAAAAGTTAGTGTAATTTGCTTTTCAATAACTCTTCATATAAGAGCAACTTACTGTTCTTCGTAGCATTTTCTGATATGATTCCATTACGTCCTTCATCCCAAAATGGATCAGTATTCAGCCTACTGAATAATGGTAACAGAAGCTGTTACAACAGAAGTAAGTTGTAAAGATGCCGAGTTAAGAAAATACATTGACGCCAACTTAGCACGGGGTTTCATCCAGCCCGCCAAATCCAGAGTAGCACCCCCCCATACTATTTTAAGAGAAAAAAGATGGGATGAGGCTCTGCATGGATTTTCATGGAATTAATGCCATGTGTGTGAAGAACATCCACCCCCTCCCCCTCATGAAAGACATGCTAAGCCACTTAGCCAAGGGCAAGGTATTCACCAAACTAGACCTGAGAGAAGCCTATTACCGCATATGGATTAGAGAAGGGGATGAATGGAAGACTGCTTTTAACTGCCCGCTTGGCAACTTCCAATTCAAGGTCATGCCATTTTGCCTGCAAGGCCACCCCCCCCCCCCTGCATTCTTCATGCAACTGATAAATGAGATGCTACACGAGCACCTATACAAAGGGGTCCTAGTTTACCTAGATGACATGTAGATAAGTATTAATGGTACTGTATATAGGGTGACAGCTAAAGTATAGGAATACACAAAACAAGTTTCACATCAATCAGAAGATATAGTCTTGTATTTGAGAATCCCTAATTTATTGCTACCTGAAGGGAAAAATTATGCAAAACAAATATGTGTATGTAAGTGTATATGAATTTTATCTCCAATTCTGGTTTGCACTGCTCAGAATAATAGAATAGCAGAGTTGGAAGGGACCATGGAGGTCTTCTAGTCCAACCCCCTGCTCAGGTAGGAAACCTTATACCATTTCAGACAAATGGTTGTCCAGTCTCTTCTTAAAAACTTCCAGTGTTGGAGTATCCACAACTTCTGGAGGCAAGTTGTTCTACTGATTAATTGTTCTAACTGTCAGGAAATTTATCATTAGTTCTAGGTTGCTTCTCTTCTTGATTAGTTTCCATCTATTCCTTCTTGTCCTGCCTTCAGGTGTTTTGGAGAATAGTTTGACTCCCTCTTCTTTGTTGCAACCCCTGAGATATTGGAACACTGCTATCATGTCACCTCCAGTCCTTCTTTTCATTAAACTAGACATACCCAGTTCCTGCAACCGTTCTTCATATGTTTTAGCCTCCAGTCACCTAATCATCTTTGTTGCTCTTCTCTTAACTCTTTCTAGAGTCTCAACATCTTTTTTACATTGTGGCGACCAAAACTGGATGCAGTATCCAAGTGTGGTCTTACCAAAGCATTATATAGTGGTTTTAACACGTCACGTGATCTTGATTCTATCCCTCTGTTAATGCAACCTAATGCATTTGCTTTTTTGGCAGCTGCAACTCACTGCTGCTCATATTTAAGAGCTTGTCCACCAGGACTCAAAGATCCCTCTCACAGTTACTACTATTGAGCCAGGTACTGCCTATACTAGGGATGTCAAACTCATGGCCCGCAGGCCGGATGCGTCACGTATTGGCCACCCCACCCCCGTTTTAGCGAAGGGGGAAAAAGTTGTGATATGTCACGTGATGACTTGTTGTCATGAGTTTGACACCCCTGACCTATACTATACCAGGTATAGTTTTTACCAGGTATTTGTTTTACTTGCCTAAATGTAGAACCTTAGGAAATGTAGTCCTTAGGATGAAAAAAATAAAGCTTTAAAAAGTCTTCACCCAGATGACAACCATTAACTGTGACTAACACAGGTAGGTCCCATAGAATATGGAGTATATCCAGTATTACATTACATAACAATTACATTACATAACAAATTACCAATTTTCCATTGATGATTTATTGCAGCCCCAGATGGTATTTTCCAAATATACTGAACTATAATAAAAACATGTGTAGTGTACCAAGTTGTTTATACCCAATATCCTGAAGGTTATTATTAATAATATCAGTTTCCAGTCCTGCTATACAGTATGTATTCACATATCACCAAAACTGCTTTGTTTATTAGCATTCACATTTTAGAAGAGAAACAAGAGAAACCACAATTTTTATAAACTGCAATGCTTGTCGGTGTGTATATGCATTAGGATCAGCGGTGGGTTGCTCCTGGTTTGGCCCAGTTCGGCGAACCGGTAGCGGTGGTGGCGGGAGGCTCTGCCCACTCACCCGGAACACTTCTGCGCATGCGCAGAAGCGTCGTGCGCACATGCAAGCAAAACAGTAGCGACGGGATTTACAACCCACTACTGATTAGGATATTACTAATGGCTAAGTGCTGGCTATTTATTTAGTACTTAAAAGTCTCTATGTAGCTTTATCCTTCAATTTCTATACTGCAAGATATCCATAAGTTCTCTTCCCACCCACCCCACCACCATGGTGTGTTTGATGTTCATTTTGTCTAAGGAAATCAATGTCTGTATCAATAGATGAATGTATTGGATTTACTTCTCCAAGGACAGTCTTTTTAAAACAAGTTGTCAGTTTTTTGTCAGTATCCTGTAACCATGTCATTTTAATTAAAAATATATCAAAGGACTATTCATGTTAAAGCCACGTGAGAAGTTTCAGAAATATGCCCTTGAGCACTTTAAATTTAAAAAAATTAAGGTGGCTCTTGGGAATGGGGAGGACCTTTCTTTTGATGGAATTAAATAAGATTTATAGGATCTTGCAACAGAACAGAGTTCTGTTTAGTAATGATAGTGGGGAATGATGGAAGATTGCACATTATTTGCAATTTTTTAGAGATAAGTCATAGAGATGGAAGAGAGGAAAGAAACTTTTGCTGTGTTATTCATTGCTGAATTCTGAATTCAGTTTACCTTAATGGGAAACGCCCCCTTTCTTTTACTGTGGTAAGTTAAATTAAAACAAATTCTTGACCAGCAAAATCCAGCCTGATATAGGCAATCTTGCTGCCACCTCTGATCTGCTTGATAACTTAGAAAGAAGGCAAACAATGTCAGATTAGATGAAAAGAAGAAAAATAGTAACTGATAAGAATATTTACTTTTTCAACACATAAAAAAAAACAAGAGAGAAATGTAAAATTTCTAAACAGAAGATCATGATGTCACATGCCCCTGAATTGTCTATCTATCTATTTTTGTGGTAGCAAAGAGCAAGAACAGGACAGTAGTTTTCAGTCATAGCTGAGGAAATATCTTATGCAATTTGAAATCCCTGTCAGCTAAACATTTTTATATTATTATCCCAGTTTTAAGGATGCAATAGGCTCTGGTGAGCTTATAGCATGGAAGACTAAATTTTCAAACCTCTTTCAGAAGTCTTCAGAACCTTCACAACCTGGACCCACCTCCTGCTTGTTATTTCCTGTTGCTATCACTTGGCTTTAGATGAAGGGTTTCTGAAAAGGATAGGGTTGTCACAACTTATTCTGGAGAGATAAAAACCAAAAAGTGAAATAATTCCTATAATATCATGTCCTGGAACATACACAGGGGTGGGTTCTAACTTACCTCGCTGCCGGTTCACTTCTTCCACATGCGCAGTGGCAAAATATCCAAAACAATTTTAAAAAGCCGAAAACAAGATGGTGACGCATGCACAGTGCCGGAAACTCGGCTTCTGTGAATGTGCAGAAGAAGAAAAAAACTGGAAAAAAATTGGGAAAAAAATTGGGAAAAAAATTAAAAAATGCAAAAAAAGATGGCAGCCTCCACAGACCAGCACTGACCGAACCAGTTCAGTGACATCATCATGACATCACCAGTGGTTTGCTACCAGTTCGGGTGAACTGGTCCGAACCGGGAAGAACCCACCTCTGGACATAGAGCATTAAAGTATGTGTTCTTCTTTCTCACATAAGAAATAAAGGAAATCAAACTTTTAAAGACAAAATAAATGATGAAAATAACATGCAAACCTTTTAATATCCAAACTGCAAACATTTAATATTGCAAATATTGCAGAAGATTCTTTATGGAATTGTTTTGGTTATGAGAAACCAGGAGTTTGATTTACAAAAGAAAATTTACAAAAGAAAATGTAATGCTCTTGGTAAACGATATGTTGATGCTGGTTTGTTATAAGTGAGTATTTTACCAGAATCTAAAAGAGATTTTAGGGGAGATTTCCAATTTATTATTATGGATCAGAAAATAGGTTACCATACATACATACTCATGTATCAGCCCATCTGTGGACAAGCTGACCCTCAAAATTTTCACATGTTTTCATTTTCATAACTGATTTATCTGCAGGTGGCAGACACATTATTATACTATATGGGATATACGTAGTACTGTAAATATTTGCAGATAAGTTAAACCCAATTTTTGGTGTACCTTTTGGCACCTAAAATTCTTAGCTTCTCTGTAAAAAAAACTGTAAAGCACGCCAAACTTGGAAAAAACAACAACAAAAGGCTGAGAAGATAAATAAATTCCTAAAGGGTACAAAGAAATAAAAGACAGGAGAAACAATCACAGTAGCACAGAAATTAAACCTAGCACAATTTCCTGGCTAGACTGTTACTATGAGAGTAGCAATTTTGTGTGTGAGGTATTTTTTTCTGCTTCAAATTATTCTAAATTCCTTGAGAGTCCAGAGTTTTATCAGGGGCTGTTTGAGGAGATGGTAAGTCCCACTCTTCATGCCTTCCTCCAGCTACTTCTCCCCTTGCTTTAGTAAGATCCTTTTTCTTTTTCCTTCTATCTCAAGAAGATAGAAGGAAATTCATGCAAACATCTCTCCCTTATGAAGATATGGGCTAGGCATGACAGAATGGCAGCCTGCATGCCCACAACAATGAACTAGAGATGTAGTATCTTAAGGATAAGCCTAAAGCAGATAAATAAAATTGCAGCAGAATTTCTGTGGTTGATTGGAAGACGTTGGCTTTTATTCAGCAGCTATTTAATTCGGTCAAAGGTTACATCTGGATCTCAGAAGGTATAATAAAAGAAACTGTCTTTAACTTGAAAGCAGCGATGTAGTCCATGACTCTGTAGCAGTGGTGGGTTCCTACTGGTGCGGTCCACTCTATAGCACCGGTAGCGGCCCGCTGGTGATGTCACAGTACCGGTGCGGTCGGTTGCTGGTGCCTGGGCGCCGCCATTAAAAAATTTTTTTTAAAATTTTTTTAAAAAATTTCTTCTGAGCATGCCCAGAAGCCGAGCTTCCGGCACTGCGCATGCACTGCCTTCCTACCCCACAGTGAGTCCAAGGAGCGTAGGATGGCTGAGGGAACGCGTGAGACGCGTGAGACGCTGAAAGAACGGGCGGCAGCTATCTCCATTCCCCTCCCTTCAGCAGTCCGAGAAGCCACGAACGTGCAGTGTTGATCCTATGCATTTTCGCACGTTTGAGGCTTCTCGAGCTGCTGAGGGGAGGGGGAATGGGCGGCAGGACCTATCTCAGTTCCCCTCCCTTCAGCAGTCCGAGAAGCCATGCCCACCCGGTCACATGGCCAGCAAGCCACGCCTACCCGGTCACATGCCTGGCAAGCCACACCCACAAAATAAACCACGCCCACAGAGTGGTAGTAAAAAAATTAGGAACCCGCCCCTGCTCTGTAGCATTAGTGGCTATGTCATCAGAGCAGTTGGGGGGGAGGAATGACGACTGATGATTGAAGCACTGACTTATTTGAAAGACATATAATGAGCCACTGTGAAATCTTGAGACTTTCCAATAAATCAAGATAGAAAATCAATCTGCCATATTGGCATTAGGGAATTACTCGGTAAGATTAAAATAAGGAACAACAAACATGGAAGCAAAGCATGGAAGGTAGTTCAGGCAATCTGGATCTTACATACACATACTCTTTGAACAATACCGGTAGTTACTGGCAGAAAAAACTGCTGATAGGAAAAGTGTAAGATAATAATAAGGAATGCATGCATGAGAGGAAAAATTTGAGGAGTGTATGACAAAGGAAGATGAAGAGGAGGAAGAAGAAGGTTTCAAATATGTTTCAAACAGGGCCACTAGATGATAAAGGTGTGAAAGGAACATACAAAGAGGCTGTGGAAATTGCAGAGACAGATACCTAAGTTTGCACTGAAGTCCCTTTTAAAGAAAGGAATTGAAACAACTAAACGAAATTGAGCTGAGGAAAGAAGATATTCTAGAATAATTTGAGAGGCTGCACAATGAACAAATCATAGGATCCCTATGGCATCTGGGTTTCTTTTAGAACTCAACAGATTAAATTACTGATATCCTCATAAAAATATGTAATTTTTCCCTGAGGGCAGGCTTAATATCAGAGGAGTGAGAACTAACAATGTGATGTGGAGTTTTAAAAAGTAGCCCAGGGTAGATCTGGGAAAGTATAGGCTGGGTAGATTAATATCTGCTTCGGACAAACTGGTTGAACAAGTAATCAAATAAAAAAATAACTAAACAAATAAAAGTGCAAGTGCTTTGAAGGAAAATTAGCATGGATTCAACACACACAAGTCTTCCCTCACAAAATTGCCAGATTTTTTTGAGAATGTCAGCAGGACTGTGTAAAGGATTGAATCTCCTCACATTGTACACAGGTCGTCCACAACTGTTGTTTTAGTGGCTGTTAAAAGTTAAAACAATACTGAAAAAAGGGATTTATGACCAGTTTTCACACTGACGACTGTTACAGCATCCCAATAGTCATGTGATCAAAATCCACACTTGGCAACTGCCATTATGACAGTTGCACTGTCCTGGGGTCACGTGATCACCATTTGTAATCTTCCCAGCGGCACCCAACAAGCAATGGAGGAAGCCAGATTCGCTTAATGACTACATGGTTCATTTAACAACTACAGTGATTTGCTGAACAATTGTGGGAAAAAGGTCGTAAAATGCGGCAAAACATCTCTTAACAACTGCCTTGAATTGAAATGTTGGGCTTAATTATGGTCATAAGTTGAGGACCACCTGTACTTGAATTTTCTAAAAGCCTGTAACAAAGTTTCTCATCAAAGGCTCTTGAATAAGCTTTGTGGTCATGGAAACAGTGGTGAGTTGCTGCCGGTTCGGACCAGTTCGCCCGTATTGGTGGCGGAAATTTGCCCCTGCTCACTGAACCAGTAGGGATGGCCAGCTGGCCACACCCCCGAACTGGTCCTCCGGTCACCGCTCCTTGAAAGCAACTGGCAAAGAAACGTCTGCACATGTTCAGAGGTTTATGCACATGCACAGAGGGTCATTTCCGCATTGTGAATGTGCACTTCCGACATGATGCGAACCGGTAGGGAAGGTAAGTAGAACCCACCCCTGCATGGAAGAAGAAGAATCCTCTCATGGGCTGCTAACTGGCTAAATAAAGCAGAAAATAGGAGTTAATAGGCAATTTTCTCAATAAAGAGAAATTAGAAGTGGTTACTCTAGGATCCATGTTTAAACCTATTGTTCAATGAACTGAATTTGAAGCAAGCAGTGAACAGACCTCAGCTTTGTGGAGGATACTAAGCTGTTTAGGATGGAGAAAACCAATCAGGATTGTGAAGGATTCAAAAATACAGTTTTAAATTATGTGAAGCAAACAACAAATGTGGTTCAATTTAGGTAACTATAATCTGTTGCAAGGGACTGACTGATAGAATACAAAGTTCATAAATTGTTTGAACAATTCTTTGTTGAATGATCCTCAACTGGCTGGAATCACAATACACAAAGCCATAAACCATGTTTTATAGGCCACAATGGCTTAGAGTGATGTGTAAAAGAGCAAATTGATACTTGTTGCTAATTGATTATGTACAGGACTTTGCTGCAGGTAGCAATGAATATCCTCGAAGTGGCAGTGACTTTTGAAGGAAAACATACTGAGCAATTTCTCTTGTAAATGGCACAAATTTAAATAAATAAATAAATAAGCAAGCAAGCAGCCACTGAAGGAAGATTAATTATCTGGCATATTAGTCCCAGGGAGACTGATTAGTGAGCAGGTAGAAAATAATTGATCACTCAGTTCAGCACCTGATTACTTTGTGCTTCAGTTTATCATTCAGTTATCACATGCCGTGGCTTAATCCCGGGAGTCTCTTGCTTGGTAGCTACCTATGGTGATTCGGTGAAGAGATAAAATAAAAGCAATCTGCACATGTTCAAAAGCATCCCAGGTCTGCACAAATTCAAAAATCTACAATCAGCTGTGCCAATTTAGATTCTGTATCGTATGATGGACATAGGTTCAAGGATACAAGAGAAGCAAGGGAATATTCAGATGGATTGATAGCCTGAAGTTTGTGCATATGATTATGCTTGGTGTTCCTTAATTACTGACAAACAAAATAATGAGAGAAATAATTCCAGGGCTCCAAATCAGCAATGCATCCATTTAGATCTGATTGAAGAAAAACTCTTTTGGATGGTTGGACAAGACTGAAGTTACTCAGGAACACCTGCTTTCCACCTGAGTAGCCAAGGCCCAGATGAGGATTTAGTTGATGTGAGAACTGTGTATCATAAAGAAGTATATCAATATTCATGGTTTCTTTTTTCTTAATTGTTTCTTTTGGGGTTACACATTTTTAATTGAAGTCTGTTCTCTTCGATCTATGTCTGAAGAATTGGATATAAATAAAAATATCTAATAAATATCTGCATCAATGGGAAATGCTATTCTGATACAAAGAACAGAAGGCAATTTTTGCTTTTACTTGATATTATAACTATTACATGTTTAGGTAGGAGAGCCAGTTAGTCACACTACTCAATTCTGAGCTAGAAGAACAAAAGACTTCATGTAAAATAAGGCAGACTCATTGGTTATTGTTCTTTTTTCAAAGAGCAGTACACTGACATACATGGGGCTTGTGTAGGACACATCTTTTGCATTCTTCCTCCCTTCATAGGAAAAATGAATTTCACACAAGGGATCTTAGAAGCAGGGTATTTGCAGGGAAGGGCTACAAAAAGTCAAGATGATCACCACAACTATTCAATCAAAGCAGTGGTGGGTTCCTACCAGTGCGGTCCACTCTATAGCACCGGTAGCGGCCCGCTGGTGACGTCAGTACCGGTGCGGTCGGTTGCCGGTACCTGGGCGCCGCCATAAAAAATTTTTTTAAAAAAATTTTCTTCTGCGCATGCCCAGAAGCCGAGCTTCCGGCACTGCGCATGCGCTGCCTTCCTACCCCACAGTGAGTCCAAGCAGGGGGGGATGGCTGAGGGACCGCGTGAGACGCTGAAAGAACGAGTGGCAGGAGCTATCTCCATTCCCCTCCCTTCAGCAGTCCGAGAAGCCACAAATGCGCGGTGATGATCCTAGGCATTTTCGCACGTTTGAGGCTTCTCGAGCTGCTATGGGGAGGGGGAATGGGCGGCAGGACCTATCTCAGTTCCCCTCCCTTCAGCAGTCCGAGAAGCCACGAACGTGCAGTGATGATCCTAGGCATTTTCGCACGTTTGAGGCTTCTCAAGCTGCTGAGGGGAGGGGGAATGGGCGGCAGCACCTATCTCAGTTCTCCTCCCTTCAGCAGTCCAAGAAGCCACGAACGTGCGGTGATGATCCCAGGCATTTTCGCACGTTCGAGGCTTCTCGAGCTGCTGAGGGGAGGGGGAACGGGCGGCAGGAACCTAGAATCATCGAATGGGGAAAAGTATTCAGGCCGGCGGAGCCTCCTAGAAGAACCGCTGCCGCGGTCTTGCTGCTCCCTCTGCGGGGGGCTGCGTTGCAGGTGGGCAATGTCCCCCGCTTCTCCAGCTGCTGCCAAGCTCCCAAGGCCCACACCCACCCGGTCACATGGCTGGCAAGCCACACCCACAAAATAAGCCACACCCACAGAGTGGTAGTAAAAAAATTAGGAACCCGCACCTGAATCAAAGGCCTGTCCCCCTTTTAATGTATGATGCAATAGATAAGCAGGTAGGTAGGTAGGTAGGTAGAGACAGACAGACAGACAGACAGGTAGGCAGGCAGATAGGTAGCAAGGCTGTGCTTCCATCTTCTTGCTATGACCTCCATCTTGACTGACACTGTTACCTCCTTGCTGATATTCTTGAGAAGGAACAATGAAAAGAAGTATCCTGGAGCCAGGAAAGGATGGGGAGGAGCTTGAACAAAGCAGGATCTGTTTCTACTCTCTTCACACTCAATACATAATTTGTAGGCCTTAAAAAAATTGTGATGGAATTGTGGCACTGTCTCACTTGAAAACATCCTTTGGCACTCCAATGTCCTAAAATTTCTATGCATGCATTGCACATGTGTTTTATTGCTTCTCACTGACCAAAAGCCTCTTCCAGCTAATAGAACTGCTTGTCCAGGCTTTGAGGTAACAGAAAAGGCTTCAGTGAGGCAAATTTAAAATGAGGAATTTGGATTGTCTAAAATTGTGAAATGGGATATTTTGAATTAAAACATTTTTTGATTTCAACATCTGATACAGATGCATTAGTTTCTAAAACTTCTAAATTACTCTCAGGATTGGAATGTATTTTGGATTATTCTATGTCTAGACCACTTTTAAAAATTAATAATTAAAATATCACTAAGGTGGAGGTTAGTTAACTGCAAAAACTTTGGAGTAAAGAGTTAGGATATTACATAAGAAATCAATTGCTAGTTTAAAATAAATCAGGAATGGTTTCTACAATCTTTAAATGAGACTAATTCAATTTTGTTTCATATTTGGGCATTGCAAAGAATATTTAAAAAGGGTGGGGTACCAATTTATGTGGAATGGAAGTGAAAATGAATGAGGGGACACTTATATAATACCAGTTTAATACTTGTCAATTTATTAATATGATATTACGTAGACTGTAGAGCAATATATTTTTCTACCTTTAATAAGACTGGAGAAAGAGAGAGAAAAATAAAACAACATGAATAAAATGTTAATGTATTTTGGGTGGTATGTTTGGTATTAATCACTGTATGACAAATTATAGGTCGTCCTTTACTTACAACCACAATTGAGCCCAAAATTTCTATTGCTAAACGAGACAGATGTTCAATGAGTTTTGCCCCATTTTACAATCTTTCGTTCCACAGTTGTTAATTATAGCAGTTATTAAGTTAGTAAAACGATTTTAAGTGAATCTGGCTTCACATTGACTTTGTTTGTCAGGTGATCACCTGACCCTCGGTCATAAATATGAACCAGTTGCCAAGGATTTGAATTTTGAGCACATGACCTGTGTGGAAAACTGTCATAAAGTCACTTTTTTCCATACCATTGTAACTTCAAACAGTCACTAAATGAATGATTGTAAGTCAAGGACTATCTGTATAGGTATACAAAGACTGATTAATATTATTCTAGATAGTCAAGGTTTACTGATGTGTTTAAAAATTGGGTTGAGTGACATTGTATACTGTACATGTTTGTTTGTTTTCTTTCTTGTTTCTTTTGTTTGTGTCTGTGATTTGAATTCCTTTGTAGTTCTTTCTTCCTCTTTCTTTATTAAAGCAATACAACAAAAAACAATACAAGGTGAATCAAATCAAAGCTGTGGGAAATCATGGTTTCCTGACATACCCCTAGTAAATTCAACTGCCAACTGAAACAAATCTGGAAATTTCTCAAAGGGAACAAAAGTTTATGAAACTATTAACTTGTCTGCTGGTGGAAGTTACACAAGAGAAACAAAGTCAGTAGCATCTACATGTATAAAGCCTAGTTTAAATGAAGGGGCAAATAGGTTTCTTGTTATGGAGAATCATATAACGGTAATTTTAAGAATGATTCCCAATAAATTATTGGACAGCAATGCTTTACTTGAGGTGCTATTTTTCCAAGTGAGGAGATTGTGAAAATTGAAAAGGATAGCATCCAATCATCTCTGAACTGCTACTACCAGAATTTCAGGATCAGGTCCATCCACTAAAATCCGAGCCAGTGCGGCTTATTTGATCTTGAGCAGCGGTTCTTAACCTTTTTAGTGGTCCGCACCCCCTTGAATCTGAAAATAAGCTCTTGCACCCCCTTAAAAAATGTGTGTATATTTTTTATTTAAGAAAAAACATTTATTGCATAAACAAATGCCGTGTTTATTTACAATATATATTACTATACAACATTATTATATTATATTACTATATAACATAAAAACACGGTCGCCTCGTTCGTATTTTTTTTTAAATTTTTGAAATTTCTCTCGCACCCCTGGAAATGCTCTCTCGCACCACCAGGGATGCACGCACCCCAGGTTAAGAACCACTGGTCTTGAGACTAAGCCTAGGGGCATTCTATATCAATATCATTTCTCTGTAAGGAATTAATAAGGGAATTATAAGCAGCTGATTCTCTTTAGCCGAGAGTCAACTATGTTACAGGAATAAGGCAGCATGTTCTTAATTCCCAATCCTCCATTGTACTGAATACCTCAACTTGCAGGAGGAACAAAAGGAGAACAGGATGCAGCTGGGCTGGGCTGGCTTGACTGTCTGCCAATTGGGAATGTATGAAAAAGGAGAGCTGGCAGAATTATTTTGTATTAATAATGTGATGACTCTGTTTCACAGCAAAAGAAGGAGAAAGGCTTCTTCCCTCCTTGAATGGCCAGGGAAGCAAACAGGATAATTAAGGGGAATGTAGGTTTGGCATGAAATGTATTTGGCTACTCTTGAATTTGTTAAAATCATGATTTTAAAAAACTTACTAGTTGTCTATCATTATAAAGAAAAATAACAGAAAATGGGAACTCGGAAAAATCTTGGGGAAAGCCAGACCAATTGACACTTAATTTAAAATGTGAGGGGAAAGCCACACTTTCCCTTCTTCCAAATTTAACTCAGGCAACTTTTGTCTTTTTTTTTTTTCTTGGCAGGATAACTTCTGCCTGAGAGAAATTATCATTGAATAGAAAAGGAAACTAAGGGTCAGTGAAGGAGACAGTATCTCCATCTATCTTCCATATGAAATCCCCAGTGTTTCTTTGGTCTTAACCCTTATTCTTATTTAAGAATCTGCCACCATCATATCTAGTTGGACCTCAGAAAGATATTTCTGTATCTGCTTTTCTTCTAATCAGAATAGAGATCATCTTAGGTTGCAGTCTGAAGTTTTTGAAAGTCTATTTGATTCATATGTTCAAAAACTTGTATCTGTTAGGGGAATTATATCTGATCACGATCAAAATTTGCCAGATTATGTCTGATTCGAATCAGTTGAAGTATTCAAAGGTTCAGGGACTGTGCAGCCCACCAGAAAGTATGAAAAGGCAGTTTAGAGAAAAGACAGAACTGGTCATATGGAATAGCGTTAGCAAATGAGACTAATGAGCAAATTTTTGCAGGCAGTTTTTTTTAAATCATTTTTTTCACAGATATGTTTGCATCTGAATGAGGAACAGTGCAGCTGAAGGGCATTAACTGGACCTCAAAGGTCAAAAAGCAGATTGTATATGTGGGCAAAATGCTGTTCTGATGTTTTATCCTGGGGGCTCCCTTCTTGGCAAGTTCTGTGGCCCATTCAGTATTTGCTTATCTATTGCTAACCCCTATAGATACAGAGAACCACATTTTTTCTTTACTTTAATGTCAGTTCATTGAGAAAGTATTTAGGAAGATAGTAATTGGTTGGTCTCCAAATGACCAGAATGTTTTTACAAGTATGCAGTATATTCTGTCCTCTTGAATAAGCCCCTCAATTTAAGAATTCTAACCCAAAGAAGGATTGCGACATAGCACAAGTCCACTTGCACCCAGAATACTACCACTATTTATTTTATTTTTTTGAGAAATGAAGATAGGAGATTTTTAAGCAGAGAACAGGAAAATGTGTAGCTAAAGTTCTTTATTGGTACTTTATTGGGGAAAGTTGCTATAAACCTTGTGTTATGGCTGAGAAGCATCATGCAGATCTTGTATTTCATAAGCATTTTCTTTCTAGTGAAATCTGATATCTTGTCTGCCCCATCAAAATAAATCCTAGACATTCTATTTCTTTTGTACTTCTTTTGTCCCTCTTAAACTTTCAGACCTACTCTAAAGGTTGAAAGTACAGTTGCTTTTGACCATTTATGTGTATTGCTAACTCTGTATCATTTTAGCAGCTCCCTCCTGAATCCTTTCTAGTTTGCTTGCATTCTTAAAATATGCTGACCTAAACTGGCTGTTTTCCAGATTAGCCAGTGGTGAGCTGTAAGAGTAATTTTTACCTCTTATGCCTTATAGTGTATTACAGACAAGTTCTTCAGAGAGGTGTTTCTAAGGGATATTAGCCAGCTGACTAATCAGACAAATGGCCGTAGAAGTGTCAACTGATAATTTCCCCACTTTGCCAAACTGAATTCAATTTCTGCTCAGTTAATTCTCTTGCAAGGGCAGTGTGTCATCAAATGGCTACAGAGCAGTTTTTGCTTCTGGTTGACAAATGCAAGGGTCTAATTTGTTGCCATAGGCAGGCAATGAGGATGTGTGGGAGGATCAGCAATCATCAGAGCATCTTCCTCCCAATCCTTTGGAATGTTTCCCTGGGTGCATGTTCCAACTGTTGCAGCTCTGAAACTGTGGAGGTGGATTGGGTAAATCAGTCTCGCTGTGTGGCCTTGGATAATCAAAACTGAGAAAGACGGTGGGTTCATGAAGCTAAAAGGGCGTAAAGACAAGACATTTCTATTAATAATACATGGTACAAGTTAATTTTGATAAGGGTCACAATATGTATTTTATTCTCAAGGCTGCAATTGTATGTACAGTTAAGAGTAGAAAAAGTTTCAGCCTGACTTCAGAGTAGACATAGATTAGAAAGTAAAATGCAATTGCTGGCACTGCTAACTGTAATTATGTAATTCTGCATATATATATTCCCTTTGAAACAGCTCTGGGGTTGACTGAGAGAGACAAAAAGAAATTCTATAATTTGCTTCTTAATGTGAACAAGAATTGTACAGCAATACCCTTCATTCTGGCCAAATGTCTCACTTGTCCTTTGTTCTTCTATTGTAATTTTTAAAACAAAACATGACTATGCTCATACCCACCAATTCATTCATTCATTTGCTCTTTCTGAGGAGAAAGTAGAGGGAAAGCTGTCTGGTTTTGGAATGAGCATGATTCGATAGCGATGCTGCCTTCCTCTACTACCGACTCCCCCTGGTTTGTCTCTACTATCTGAATTAAATCTGGCAAGGCTTCAATTTATTTGCTCTGGGATAGGCCTTTGCAGTTCTTCCAATTCTGCTTCTGTGAATACTTTTTTTTACTATTATAAACTGATATTGATCTGCTCCCTTTGTTCTGTTTTTTTTTCTGATTCTGGATGTTCTTCTTTCCAGAACTGGTACATCCTTTTGAGGTATTCTTGTCTCCTTGGACTTGATTTGCGATAACTAATGATTATTTCTTTGTTTGTAGTTTTTGAATATTTCTGATGACTGAACAACTCTTCTCTCAGTAGTATTGCAGCTGCTGGTCGTGGTTGCTTAGCCAACAGTTCTGAGTCCACTTGTCACCAGATTCCAAGAACTCCTAACGTCTAACATGATCCTTGTTGACCTGGCCAATGACTGATCTCATATAGGTTGCTGTAAATTACATCTCAGCATATATAGGAGAGACATTCTTCATCTGACTTCTCTGATGAGATCTTTCCCGTATAGTTGAACATCTGGCACGGTTCTCATCCTCTTCAAAGCAAACAAGTCTCACATTTATTTATTTATTTATTTATTTATTTATTTATTTATTTATTTATTTATTTATTTATTTATTTATTTATTTATTTATTTATTTATTTATTTGAGGTTCTTCTATGCCGCCCTACTCCCTCAGTTCTCAGGGCGGCGTACAACATTTTAGGGAACATCAAATCTATGCCAAGGTAGTGCCTCACTTGGGATTATTATAATTATTATTTCAAGGAATATACATCTAAGCAACAGATAATGTACCAATCTAGGATTATTTACATTTCATTTAAACCCCATTCTTGATATTTAAAGAATAACACTCTAAGAATGATGGAGGTGGACTAAGTCAGGCCTGGGCAACCTGCTGCCCTAATGGAAAGTTCAGTTCTTAGTTATTTTCAAAAAATGCATCAAGTTCACATCTCTAGAGGGAAATAATCTGCTGTGTGGGGAAGCAGAGAGAAAATGGAAAAAGAGGAGAAGATGACAGACAGAAATGATCTGGCCTCTTATTACTCTAGTCATTCCCACCTTGGATTCCTCTGTACCCAATGACCCCTGACAGATTATTATGAAGAAAATATAACTCTGAACAAAAAAAAATCCCTGTTATTACTATTAAAGCAAACTGATGTAGAATAATGTAAATAAACTGCAGAAAAGGCAAAATCTGCAATGATGGGAGGCAGACTAATTCAGGAAATGATATGGGGTGTTGCAAAAGCTATCAGGAAAGCAGATGGGACAATAGAATAGAATAGAATAGAATAGAATAGAATAGAATAGAATAGAATAGAATAGAATAGAATAGAATAGAATAGAATCCTTTATTGGCCAAGTGTGATTGGACACACAAGGAATTTGTCTTTGGTGCATATGCTCTCAGTGTGCATAAAAGAAAAGATACATTTGTCAGAATCATGAGGTACAACACTTTGATTGTCATAGGGTACAAATAAGCAATCAGGAAACAATCAATATTGATATAGATCGTAAGGATACAAGCAACAAGTTATAAGTGGGAGGAGATGGGTGATAGGAACAATGGGGAGACTAATAGTAATAGTAATGCAGACTTAGTGAATAGTTTGACAGTGGTGAGGGAATTATTTGTTTAGCAGAGTGATGGCGTTCGGGAAAAAAATGCATCATTTTTCCCCCTTATCCCCATCAGTCAGATGACGATCCAAAGATAAAACATATTGTTTTAATTCATCACGTTCTCTGGATTAATTTGTAGTCTGAATGGTTGTGCTGCCCACAAAATGACACATTCCCCTCTCCCTTTCCTTTTCATCCTTGGAGTGGTTGAATGTAAAGTAGACAATAGAATGGGAGGGTGAGGTCACAGGGGTGGCCTTAGGACTCTGCAACTTGGTCATTATGGGACTGACAGTTGGGCAGGCGATCTAATTCTAGAGGCAGGTCTTTCAAAATGACAAGGCATGAATGATGGGGCGGCTTGAGCAATATGTACAGGTGACAAAGGGAAATCTTGAGAGCTCTCCAGAGAAAAGCACTGCAGAAATAGATATCCTAATGTTTATTGATTTTTTTCCAAGTGCTCTAACTGTCATAACTCTCACCCTTTGAAAGGCAGATTATAAAATGGGAGAGGGTATTCTCAAACCTCTTTTTTTTTACTACTCCAGTGTGGTTCTAGAAGCTGTAGTGAAAATAAAGGAGTAGGTAAGCTTTCAAAAAATATATGGACTTTTGCTTTGTAGTGTGAAGCCTAAAAGAACAGTTTCTAAATGTGAATTTTAGTTTTGCAAGGAAAATGTTAAAGACACATGCAAAAAATGGTAACCTGAAGGGCTCCCTGATTAATTTTTTCATAGAGTTCTTCTGATGTATCTATTCATAATACCTAAGCAACAGTAGTGGGTTGTAAATCCTGTCGGTACCGGTTCGCTTGTGTGCGTGTGCGCGCCACTTCTGCGCATGCACAGAAGCATCCCGGGTGGGTTGGCAGAGTCTCCCACCACTGCTACCGGTTCACCAAACCGGGCCGAACCGGGAGCAACCCACCGCTGCTAAGCAAGAAGCTTCATCCTGCAGAAGGTCTATTATATGGCTACTTACAGGTAATAATGACTTGATGGCATATCATTAAGGAAGAAGCTTGTTTGGACTTAAGGATGCACTATAGTGAAGCCGTCCACTCTGCAGTACCCAAAGCCTCTCCAGAAGTAACTACTGAATTTTTATTGAGACATAAATAAAGAGTAATATAAATAAATAAATAAATAAATAAATAAATAAATAAATAAATAAATAAATAAATAAATAAATAAATAAATAAATAAATAAATAAATAAATAAATAAATAAATAAATAAATAAATAAAGAGTCCTCCGCTCCTCTACTCGCAACAGAATACCTTATGCAACCAGACTTGAAATCCTGGGCTTAGAAAGCTTAGAACTACATCACCTTCAGCGCGACCTAAGCATAGCTCATAAAATTAAACATCCTTCCTGTCAACAACTACTTCAGCTTCATCCACAACAATACACGAGCACACAACAGATACAAACTCAAAGTGAACCGCTCCAAACTTGACTGTAGAAAATACAACTTTAGCAACAGAGTGGTTAATGCCTGGAACTCACTACCTGACTCTGTGGTTTCGTCACCAAACCCCCAAAATTTTACCCTTAGACTGTCCACTGTCCACTGTTGACCTCACCTGATTCCTAAGAGGTCAGTAAGGGGCATGCATAAGTGCACCAGCGTGCCTACTGTCCCTGTCCTAATGTTCCTTCTAATCAGTACCCATCTTATGTATATAAACAATGCTATATCTATGTATATTACCAATACGTACTTGACAAAATAAAATAAAATAAATAAATAAATAAATAAGCAATGGTCTCAAGCTTTTTGGCACCAGATTTTGTGGAAGACAATTTTTCCATGGAGTGAGGTGGGGGTGGGGGTGGGGGAATGATTTTGGTTTCACTTGCTTATTTGCTCGCCACTCACCTCCAGTTGTGCGGCTCAGTTCCTAACAGGCCACGGATCAGGACCAGTCCTTGGTCCAGGGGTTGGGGACCACTGGACAGAAGAGGAAAATGATTAAAACCAGTGAGAGCAATTGTTACTTAAATATTGTTTTTTCAATGTAATTACTATTAGTTTATTAGTATACAGATTTATTTAATTGCAACTATGATTACTTATTGCTATTTATTACTATTTAGTTAATTTTTTCCCTTGGTCCTGTTCAATGTTTTTGTCTTGACTGGTTTTGAAGCTAAGCATAAGCCTTTTGGCTTTTAGAAAGAAAGTTTTCTATTTCTACATGACAGGATGCATACAAGAAGCTGCTTCCTTGTAGACAATTAAAATTATGGTCAAAGCTGAAAACCTTGTAGGAGATGTCCAGCTTGATTGGTGCCTGAAGTTCCTTTCTGAGGGCATGTCCAGACAGAACTTAGTAACTTAGTTATTACTTCCCTACTTTCATATAGGTAAGGTATTTCAGTTCCCTTGTTTCCACTGCTTAACAAAGACACTCAGTGAATATCACAATTAGTGCAAGGATATTGTGAACAATACCACTGCATTTTGCTACGACAATGAGTAGTCTATCACCTAACAGGGGCTGCCTTTGAATATGCACTTATTTATTTAGTGAAATAAAAATCACATTTTACTTTAAGATGAAAACAGAAGGAAAGCAGAATAAAAAGTATAAAACCAATTAAGAAACAGCAACCCCCTCTGTTCAGGGTAATAATAGCTAGAAAAAGGCTAAAATAATAAAACAAGCTTTTAAAATGTATTTAAAACAGAGCATATCACTGAAGACAGGTCATTCTACAGGGAAGATAGTATTCCAAAGAAATCTCATGTCCACATTGTCAAGTCTTATCTCAAATATCTTGCATGTATAAGGGGATGATATAATTAAAAATCTTCTTTTAAGTCATTAGGTCCAAATATCCCAATATCAGTACCCTGAACCTTGCTGAGTATGAATAATTAAGTTAAAATGGTCACTCTGTCCTATGTATGAATGCAGCTAATATACCAATTACAAAGCTATTTCTTCAGTAAGTTCAACAAGCATAGTTTATACCTCTAATTACTAGGTCCTGGAACCACTCACTATATTGCTTTTATCTTAGCAGGACATAGATTCAGTGTCATCCTGTCCATCGCTGCATTAGTCACTGAGTAAGTGAACTTCTTTAGAATCCTTATGATCAACTGCAGAAGAATCCAATCACGTTCTAGATGTCCTAAAATCCAACTCCTGTAATGCCTGTCTGGGGATGGAAAGAGTTAAAATTCAATAATTCTCAATGAAATACAAATAATGGCCAGATTCAGAATTCAGACCTCCCAACATTTGTGATAAATCAGTTATTAGTCTTCACCATTTTCCATATGCCAAACCTTTGAGAAAACAAGCTTGCTTTGATCTATACCACATTGCCATATATAAAAGAAATTTTCCCACTAAGGTGTAACCTTTTAAATGCCTTAGTGCAGGGGTAGGCAAAGTTGGCTCTTCTATGACTCGTGGACTTCAACTCCCAGACTTTCTGAGCCAATCATGCTAGCTCAGGAATTCTGGGAGTTGAAGTCCACGAGTCACAGAAGAGCCAACTTTGCCTACCCCTGCCTTAGTGCAAAGACCAAACCTACAAACTTCCTCCATAATCAAGAGCCAAGAGTAAAACTGTGGAGATAATCTTAGAGACCACAACTATAAGGTCACACTGCTTATTAGTTATAAACTATTCAGTACAAAGAGCATTTTCAAGCTTATATAATGCCCAATCTTCTGTTTAGACTCACAATTAAGCAACACTATTCTGCCCTTTTAAGAAAAAAATTAAATAAAATAGGAAAGTAGTCTGAAGCCACAAAAGAAGTGTGGCACATAGAATTCATCTTACAAATTAAGGCCTAAAATCCTCCCTGGAATGTTTGGAAATGCAAGTTACTTTATTCATGATTAGATAAGTGAAATAGTATGTATCTGGGTGATGGAGAATATTATAACCAGAATTCAAAATAGTTGTATATATAGTGGGAATATAAAGGTAAATATTTGTATACTACAAAAGTATTGAAAAACTATAGATATAATTCAGAAGGAAAGAAAATCCTCCAGACAAACGGATGTCACAAAGCACTTTAATAATGAAAAAAAATCCCGTTTCTTCCTTCTTATACAGTTCTTAAAAGCCAACCTTCCCTTCTTCCTCCGAGAACCTGAATTAAACAAACAAAATATGTCTTTACTTTCATTTTCCAAACATGACCATCTATGTAAATGGAACTAAGAATGCCTGAAACATATATGTGAATGTCAAATATAGTTAAAATAGTTAATTAGGTCTCTGCACATTTCATAGCTGAAACAAGAATAACCATAGTACCTATTTGTCACGATGTGATTTTTGATTGTCAGCTGTGCTCATACACTAAGATATATGGTACCCAGACTTCGTAGCAAGCAGACACGTGATAAGACTGTACTACGCATGTGCAACATTCCATTCATTCTCTTCTGCTGCTGTCCTTCGTGGAAGAAGGACGTCTTAGATTGCAGAGATGTAGTTATTAAGATTTATTGTGTTTTTATATTCTTTTATACTGAAATAAATATTTTGTTATCTAGACTTACTCTCGTGCTTTATTTTGACAAAGGATTAGATTCAAGGGAAAAAGATCCTATCACCTCTAATCATAAATCCTCATCCCGACACTATTAAACTACATTATCCTATTAAGATTCTGAGGTCCATTCCTGACTTTTTTTTTCTTGTATTTAACTAGTCAGTTTACATACAAAAGTATGGAATCCATTTTTCTAACTGACTCAACAAAACCCCAAAGAAATTAGTGTCTGTCATGTGGAGTTGTAAAAAAGCTAGAAAATTTTGGGTTCAAATACACCAGTGCAGGGGTGGGTTCTAACTTACATCGCCGCCAGTTTGCTTCCTCCAGCGCCATGTGGCTGCGCGTGCATTGCGCGCCATGTGGCCGTGCCATGCGGGCATGCGGGCATGTGCAGTGCTGATAAACAAGCAAAAAAAAAAAAAAAGCAAAAAAAGCCCAAAACAAGATGGTGCATGTGCAGTGCCAAAAACTTGGCTTCTGCACATGCACAGAAGCAAACACCAGCAAACCCCGCCCCCCAAATCCCAAAAAAGTATGGCAGTGTCCATGGACCAGCACCGACAGAACCGGCTTTGTGACGTCACCACCGGTTTACTACCGGTTCTATAGAACCGGTGCAAACCGGGAGGAACCACCTCTGCACCAGTGATAGAAAGAATTTTAAAGATTAATATTCATCTAAGACCAAAAGTGTTTTGCTAGAATTAATAAACAGACAATTAGAAAAGATTAATGGGTAATTGTTTTTGAACATGGTAACTGCAGAGGGATTATTATACACAAGATGGAAAGACCGTGCAATATGCACAACAAGGAATGGTTGGTGAAAATGACAGAACTTGCAGAAATGGCAAATTGACTTGTTTGATTAGGGAAAAGACAATAACTCGTAAATCTGTCAGTGATTGGAAACCCTATGGACTTTTGGCCAGAAACAGAAAAAAATGTACTTGTGATTTATGAGTTTGATTATTGGAAAGGGCAGAATATGGAAAGAATGGTAACCTTAGAGGGAGTGTAACATATAAATGCATTTACAGCTGCTGTAAGGAAGATCAAAAGGCATTTCTTTATATCTTTATTGTTCTTCTTTGCAAAAAATATTAGTGTCTGTCCTGTATTTTTATTAAATCTTCATTGAGACTCACTGTTGTTTTTCTTTTCCCATTCAGATTTTCTGAATATTACTTTCCTCCTGAATACACAGAAAGGGTTCAGGACATTACAGTGCATTTCCTGGATGCATTCACAAGAGCTGATGTCACAGTATTACACCTGAAAGAATGTTTCCTTCTGTTAAAAGGTTAACTTTCAGTGAGCATCATAGAGCAAAAGTTGCCCATTAAAGGCTCGTTGGCTCCATTCTTTTTTTCCTTCTCTCCTGAATCAACTCAGTTCTATCTGACAGCAGGAATCCAGGAGGGTTAATGAAGCAGCAACAGGTTGGAAGAAAACTTCATCTCAGCCAGCCATAGAAAATTACGTTTTGCTTGAGTGCTTTATGATGACATCACCCTATCACTTCACTGCAAGACAATCCATCTTCTTTCCTTGTTGTTTCCATTTCTAGGCAGCTCCTCATTTGATTATTCATCCTCTGCCCTTTTAATCTTGACTCTGGTTTTAAAGCGCATCGGATATATCTTTACAAGTATTACTCTTTGTAAATTTTTTAAAAGGAAGACTTTATTCCCTTCTGTAAAAGCCCAGAGCTTCTGGAAGGCAAATCATACGGATTCTTGCTTGCTAATTCAGAGATATGTCTAGTTGCTGAAGGGGAATTGACAGAGATAATATTGATGGTTACACCCTTGCATGTTTTAGAATTTTGTCTTAATTTAGCTTGTGTTTTTTTAAGCAGAGCTTTGTGTTTGCCAAGTCACACAATTTTATTTTTCTAAGGTAGAAGAAATGCCATAAAATGGTTTCACATAACAAATATAAATTAGTAAAAGAGATATCTCTTAATAACAACCAAGGAGAAGGGAGGGAGGGAGGGAGGGAGGGAGGAGAGAGAGAGAGAGAGAGAGAGAGAGAGAGAGAGAGAGAGAGAGGGAGGGAGGGAGGGAGGGAGGGAGGGAGGGAGGGAGGGAGGGAGAGAGAGAGAGAGAGAGAGAGAGAGATTCAGAAGAATTATAATTAAATGACGCTCTTTGTTTTTTAGGATTATTACAAAATGTCTATATGAAATTTGTTCAGCATATAGGAAGGTACTAAACAATATGTTTTATTACCACTTCCAGTTTCAGAGTCAAGTATACACAAGATGGTTGGTGTATAAATTTGATTATACAAAAATTGTTGGAGAAGAAGAGGCTAAATGCTCTTCCCTACTCTTATTTATTTAATGTATTTTTAATTGTTTATCTAACCTCCTTGAATTGATTATGTACACTCAGGCTTCTTTCCTCAAAAAGAGTCCTGAGAGCATGAAGAGAGCTAACTTGAATGTTAGATATAAACTATAGTGCACTGCCAATCTTTTGTTATGTTTTTACAATCCAAACATCTTCTCGGGCACATATAATAAACTCACACTCATGCACTCTTTACATTCACTTTGCTACTTTTCATTTTGTATTAGGGATCAATAATGAAAATTCTTACAATCACAAACATTTCATTCATCTATTAAACCTTCATGCATCTCTTAAGCTGTATATAATTATTCCACAAGCATAATTTAATGTTTTAATATATTAACATTGTACCAGTTATACCATCTACACTTGCAGCCTTATCACTTAAAAAAAATTCTCACAGAATGTATGACTGCTTTTTGGTACATTTTCCTTGGATATTAAAGTTGGTTTCAATTCAACTCTTCAATCATACCACTGCCATTTCCACCCAAATCTCTAAATTATTCTTCCCAGCATTCTCTCCTATCAGTTTAATCACAAATCATTTCATTGCTCTGATTTTTGATTCCCTGCTTCTGGCTCCATGTTTAATCTTCTTTGTCCAGTTCCAAAACAATTTTTATCTATTTTTTTTCAAAATCACTTTGCTTCTTCTAATCTTAATTGTTTAATGCTTCTTTTCACTCTATTCTGATGTCTCATTATATACATTACTTTTGTATACATTATATACAAAAGTCACAAACAGTAACTTTTTGTCTAATCTTCATTTTTTTACCTCCACTTTCCATTGCTTAATTGAGGTTTTCACATTACACTTCTTAGTAACATAGGGCAAGTATAGGCTAGGTTACAAGCTTTGACTGTGTCCATATCACATGTGACATTTTCAGCTAATGATAAGGACTGACCAGTTTTGACATGTTTTGTCCACTATGCCATGATTGCAAACATACCCCAGTTCTTACTAAGCCTGTTGATAGTATCCTCTAATCTAGTAACTTCTTCGTAAAGTAAGATATTTTGACTGCATTTCATCAACAAGAAATCATATACAGTATATTGGAGAGGAAGGGAGGGAGGGGGGGGGGAGAGAGAGAGAGAGAGAGAGAGAGAGAGAGAGAGAGATTCAGGTTTTTTTGCAACAACTCTTGAGCTGTTGGTATGAAAGGAAACTGCATAGCCATTGAGATATCATTCTTTCTGTGTATACAATCCCATTGAAAACTAGGGTGATAGAATGGTATCTACATTTTGCAACCAGGAACTTTTCTCAACAGCTATAACCATAGTTGTAGGTGCTATGCAGAACTTTTAAGTAGGCATATGGTGCAGCTTGCTTGAGGCCAGGACTGTAGGTGGGATGAGACAACAGTTCTCTTATGCTTTATATAATGCTTATATAAACAGGGGAAATCAAGCTCAGCAGTTTTTTTAACAGATATTGTGAAACTAAGTAGAAGCTGACTAGAAGGATTAAGATTGCATTCATTGATAGGGTTGCCTGTTAAAATCTATAGATCTGTGAGTTCAAGTGGTAGGAGGTGAGGTGTGGTAAGAGTTCCTATCAAAGATGACCTACCTGAACCATATGTAACTCTGGCACTGGAATCCACAAAATGGAATTTGAGCTGCACTAGAACAGAGGATGAAAAAAACCCCATATTAACAGATCAGGGGGACTTACAGGAAAGAATGGCAAACCTATAGGGCAGAAATGGCAAAAATATTTTAACACTGAACATATTGAAGGATATTTTTGAACAGTGGATCCAGAAGTTAATTTTAAAGTCTTACTACTACTACTACTACTACTACTACTACTACTACTACTACTACTACTACTACTACTACTACTACTGTCTACTCCCCTATCTACTTCTGCAGATAGACTGTGTTTAAAAGATGTAAGAGGAACACGTTTTATTAGACAAGACTGAGATTGATTTGAAATGGATTTAAAAATGACAGGCCACAAACAATATTATGGAAAAAGATGCTGCACTTACATTTACAAAAGAAACTGGCTGATGTCATAATAATGAAAAAGGATATACAAATAACAAAAACAATGACCTGGACCACTTTTCTATATTGGATTTAGACAAGAGGCTTAATAAAAGTTTGAAGAATTTTGTGACCAGGAATAAAGAAAAGATGAAAAGAAATCAAATTCTAGAACATTATTTGACGGGACTAAAGATCAAGATTGTTAAAAGTAGAAGGAAGGAATATAAAGTTGGTTTATTTCATCAATGTTAAAAGAGATATATTGTTATTTCTGGTAACTCTTGATGGACTTTTGCTGATTAGGATTGAATAATTAAGCTATATGGATTTATTTATAGAAAAGACATGGGATGGGGGGGGAAGTGATCATTTGTTGTAGTTTAAGAGAAGGTGATAAGTTAACTAAAATTGTTTGTGATAAAGAAGTCATTTCTTTATATATCCCTTTTCCTATTCCTTTACTATATTCTTATTTTTGTCTTTCTTTTCTAGTTTTCTTTTCTAGTTTATCTTTTTCTGCACTTTCTATTTTTTATTCTTTCAGTTTTTATTAGTTTTTATCTTTTTAACTGTAATTTTTAATAAAAATAATACCTATAACACAACCAAATCAATACCAATGTAGAGGAGCATTCTCCTGATGTCTAGAAACTATTCCAGTGTGCCAGTAAAACAAACACAACAGAAAACTTACCCATCCAATTTACCCATCATACTGCATAACATGACAGTAACAAATCTTGACATTTCTTCTTTCTAGAACACGAAACTGTCCATTTTTAAGATTTCTTTTTATCCTGTCTTTATTATTTTTGTAAATAACTCAAGGCAGTGAGTGTATCTAATACTGCTTCCTCCTCCTACATTCCTCACAACAACAACTCTGTGAGGTGAATTGGACTGAGAGAGAGTGACTATAAGAAAGTCACCTAGCAGTCACCCAATCATGCTTAAGGCAAGACTAGAACTCACAGTCTCCTGGTTTCTAGCCTAGTGCTTTAACCACTAGACAAAATTTTGTGATGAACCCTAACAATAAAGCTTTTTGTAAGGTTATTTAGGGGCTTGTTGTTCATTGGTTTACATTTTTTGTTGAAAAACTTATTTCTAAATCAGTCTGTTACTTTAACTTTTATGGAAAGCAGAGATCTTAACATAATTTTTTGTTTCAGTAGACAGTTCAGTTCTTGATGAAACTGAGACTACAAATCTTTAGAACTAATTTGTAACAAACCTTAAAGAAACAGACACCCCAACTTCCTCCAGTTGGTTCTCTTCAAGTTGTTTTAAACTATACCTGCGTTTCTATATATAATTAAAAAATCTCTGGGTGAAAAGAACATAGACTTAAGTAGAGAATGAAATGTGTGAAAGGTTTTATATATTGGCTTTGTATGACACATTGCCAGTCTAAAAAAAAATCATTTTTTTCCCATTCAGTCAAGAAAGTCTTGATTACTTCATCTGTGATTTATGGAATAAATGAGATGAGGTGCCCATATCCAACCAAAATCAGGGCTGGGATTTGCTCATAATTCCTATGTCTTTCCACTCCAGATCAAATGTTAATTATTAACAATCATTATTAAATAATATTTCCTTTATATTGCGGAAAGTTAGCAGGCATTTTACATAAAAGTTTCAAAGTAATTTTATGGATAATAGTATTCTTATGAAGGAAGCCCAATCTCACTCTCTTTCAAGGTAACCTGGGTAACCTATTTGGTGTTACATACCGGGGTCTTAAGAGCCATCATACATTCCCAATCATTAGTAGACTTAACTCATTACATCTTTGAAAGTTGGCCTTCTCAGTCTTACTCAGCCCAACCTGTTTTGTCCTCTGCCCTTCACATAATTGCATTTGTCGATGTGTTGATCTTTGTTGCATGCAGCCGTATATCCAGATTAAACTCCTTGTGATTTCTTGTAATCAAAATATGCCAGTAAAAGAGCAAGGGGTCTGCCTTAATTCAAAAGATTAAGTATTTTCATATTTGCTGAGCTTGCTCCTTTATTATCACTTTTTCTGACTTGCCATCTCTTAAGTTTTAAATTTTCACAGAATATGAAAAAGCATGTCGGTCCTGGAGACTCTTTTCCCTGTTCCTTAATATGCACCTCCATTTCTGACCCAGAAAGAGACAGACAAGCTGCTAAGCAAAACACACAAGAATATGGCTGTGATGCTTTGATGTGCCAAAGTCTGCCTCTCCAAACAAGTAAATTACAAGGCTAAATTGTAATGATCCAGAGTCATTTAATTAGCAGGCGGGAAAACTATCTGGCTCTCTGCTAAAAGCATGGCTGTGCATCTTTCAGCTATAACTGTGTTCTCAGGAAATTCTTCGGTCCTCAACAACAGCAAATATACTGTTTTTATTTCATAGCATTCTCCAGGGAGCATTAAGGATTAGTGGGGAGATTAGTGTGACTTTGTTAAGAAAACATTGCATAAAAAGTAATTGTGTCCTTGCGCCTAAAAGTAAGGAAGGAATGGCATCCCTGGAGAATGGCTTGCTCAGTCAGATGAATCCATCATTTCCCCTATCTGAGACAGGAAATCTGAAGGGTCCAAGCATGGCTTCATCAAGCTTTTCCCATGAGTTGGATATGTGCATCCAGCGTATGTGTTTACTACCTACTCCACTGCCCTGGCTTATGTGACAATTGTCTCCTGTATGTGCACAGTAGAGAGAATAACAGTTAATTGAGTGTAGGCTATGTTGCCTAGGTCAGCTGTTATGAGTCAACTGCATGGGATTCTCATGGCCATGAGGGAAGACCTTGATTAGGAGTCAAATAACTTCATAACTTCTAGAGTCTCCTCTAGACGAGATGGGCAGCACATAAATCTAATAGAAAAACAAATGATAGAAATATTTCAGACTGTCTTCACTTACTTACCTGGCCCAAACTCCTATTGACAGAGGTAGCATGGCAGATGAGAAGTGGATAGTTGAGGCATCTCATGAACCATGGCAGTAAGGTAGGATAGCTATCTGCCCTGTTCAGAAGGACCTGTCACTTATGTTTCAGCCCTATTTCCTCTGTTGATGGAAGCCATTGAAGGGTGGACTGGAGGACTCTATTATTTTAAAATGTCAGGAAGGAAAATACAGCACCAGCGCAAGCCTATTTGCTTCTGAAATAGGATATTTGGAACACATTTCCCCCCAAACTTTTCAAAACTACGACATGCTCCTTAAAGATGCTCTCTAGTAGGAAACTTGCTGTCAGTTCTTTATTAAAGAGAAGTCAGAATACTGTAAGCAATGTCCTTTTCTGTCTTCCCTAGATTCTGGCACTCCAATTTTTCCACAGTCCCATATTAATAAAGACCCACTGCAGCAGATTATATTCTAGCTATAGTTCACAGAATCTAGTTTCTACCCTACTTCTCAAATTCTTTAAAATGATTTACTTTCCCTTTAAAAGAAAACAGGTTTCTAACCTTTTGTGCTCCTGGGAGAAAACCATGGAGGCAGTTGCTATTTCAGATATTGAGATCATTTATTATGTATCTGCTGTTTCTTAGCAGTTAGCATTTCCTTCCTTTTCAAACTTCTGTATCCTTTCAGATGAGTGTGTCTTTAAACTATAATTTACTCAGCAGTCTTCCAGTCTTTAAAAAAGCAAATGATTTTTTTTTAAAAAAAACCCTCCATCCTCCCATGCAAATTGCATAGATTATTAGATTTACTCAAGAATATGGAAATAGATGATTCTAAAACTACAAATGAGCTCACTCTTTTGACTTCATGCATTCAAATCCCTTAATGCAAGACCAAGAGCCCAAACAGGCCACAAGGTGTTTTCAGTTCATGTTAAAATCACTTCCAATTTAGAATGTTCAGTTTTAAAAGACAAATATAGAAACACCCCACAGCATGGGAGCTTCCTTTCCTGAGTGAGCAGCTGCCTTGACATGCTCGCTGGGATCTTACTGCTGTTCCCTTTTACTTGGAGTAGCAGGAAAGGATTTACAGGCAAGTGACTTTGCTTTTAAACTATTCCTGACAGCCTTACATTCTTTTCTCATCCATAAATACTTTTGATTCCCTTACTGAGTACAACCCAGGGAGTTCCCGTTCTTGACTCCTTATTGGTCTTCATGCCTTAGAACAGAGGTCTTCAAACTTGGCAACTTTAAGCTATGCTGGCTGGAGAATTCTGGGAGTTGAAGTCCACAAGTCTTAAAGTTGCCAAGTTTGGGGACCCCTGCCTTAGAACTTGCCTTGTATTCTGGTTGCCTACTTATCTTAGTCCACCATTATTCCAAAGCTCTGGTCATAATAAGAGTTTCTGAATGGGATGAGATTGGTTTCTTGCACCCGCATGAGTTAATAAAGCAAGAGAATCTTGGAGGAAATAAGTTGCATTTTATTCCTCTTATCAGAACTGACTCACTGGCTGGAAATGTTTAGGAAATCACTTTTGATACTCTAGATGATGATAATAATAATAATTCAGGCTATCAGGAAGGCATAAGCACAGTCTTCTAGGGGTTTTTTTGTCCTAAAAAAGTGGGCTTAAAAATATGGGGGAAAGTTGTAATTTAAATTCTGTGGTTTTAAACAAGAGTTATTATATCATAAGAGGAAGAGGTGGAGCATCTTAACTAAGATGCTAAGAACAGATTAATCCCTTTTCACTGTTTCTTCCATAGATATAGGACATTCATTTTTTTCCTCTCTCCAGGCTCCCGTTCTTAATTAATTAATTCTGAATTTAGTTTATTTGGGAATTTACAGAGCTCTGAATTGTAGGCTAGCACTCAACAATAGACAATGTAGTGTTTTCCATAGTGAAATAAGATTCCGTGAGTAATTCACAGTAATCCTGAAAATAAAAATCTTTATGGTTCTTCAAATATTCATTCGTTCAATTTATGTAGCTGTCCATCTCAAATATATGACCCTGGGTGGCTTACAAGTTAAAACAACAACAACAACAACAACAGCAGCAGCAGCAGCAACAACAACAACCAACCTCATATAAATAAAAAGCAATGAAAAAGTTAAAACAATTAAAACAAATACCAGAAACTAATACATGGGCAAGTGTCAACCAACAGCTTACAAACAATGCAACAATTTCACAGGTTCCCTTCCAGACTTTCATAGGATCTCCAGGCCTGATGGCACAGCTGCATCTTCAGAGCCTCCTGAAAGGCCAGGAAGGTCAGGGCCCATCTAAGATTCAGAGAACTAATGGTCTGAAGGGCAGGTGCCACAGCAGTTAAAGAACCTTGTCCTGCGTCTTATCAGATGAAACCCCTTCATAGAAAAGACCTCTAACATGTCCTTTCCACTGGATGTGATGGGAGAGGTAGATGTATTTGAGACGGACCCTCAAGTAACATTCCCATGCCATGTAGAGCTGTATAGATCATAATTCAGAGGTGGGCTGCTGGGAGTTCGCAGGGGTTTGCGAGAACCTCCAACTAAGATTCTGTGCAGTTCAGAGAACCCCCAAATCCCATTCCTGGCTGGCCCTGCCCAACCCACCCCATCCCTCCCAGGAGTCCCCATGCGGCCCGCTTTGGATGCAAGTAAGTGCAGGGGCACATGGAGGCTCGTGGAGGGTGAAAAATGGGCCAACCAGAAGTTCAAGAAGGCCGGAAACGGGCCTGTTTCCAACCTCCAGATAGGCCTTGACTCTTTCGTTTAACATCTATTTAAAGTTATGATGGTGCTGAAAAAAGTAACTTATGACTGTTCTCGCATTTATGACTCTTTGCAGTCACATGATAAAAATTCAGGTGCTTGGCAACCGGCATGCATTTATGAAGGTTGCAGCATCCCAGGGTCCTGGGATTGCCATTTATGACCTTTCCAGGGGACTCCCAAAAGCAAACTCAATGGAGGAAATTGGATTCAAAAGGTTAATAAATCAGGCACAACTCATCCAACGACTGTACTGCTTAGTGATGGATTGTGATTGTAAGTTGAGGTATACCTGTATATTAATAGTGCAAACTTTCACATTGCAAATAATTGTTCCTCAGATTCAGTATTTAAAAAGTATGAGGATGTGGTCTAATTTATCAAATTATTTTTTTTCTAAATAGTCTTTATTAATTTTTCCTTTAAAACAAACAAACATATATATACAAAAACATACAATAAACTAACAACATACAACACAGACATAACATACATCTGAATCAAACAAGTAAAACAGTTTCAATTTTCCTTTACAGCTTATCGATATTATTTTCTTATATACTTACAATTTACAATATTATCCTTATTTTATTCTATTATTGTTATAATATAAAATAAATCATTTTCAGTAGATTGAGTCACCCATTTCTTTTTCAACATCTATTTCATTTGCATTACATACCGTAAATATCTAGTTTTTCTCATATTAATTACACAGAAAGTAAAGTATTATAATTCTTAATAGTTTCTTAATTTATAGAGCTATTTTATAGTAGATTTTGATATTTATTTTGTTTTAACCAATTGTACCACCTATCCCAAGCTTTGTAGAAGTCTGTTTCATCTTTATCCTGAAGCTCCAATGATAATTTACTAATTTCAGCGCATTCTAGAATTTTCCTAACAACAGTAAACATAGTCGATATTAAGTTGGTTTTCCAATTTTGCGCATATACAATTCTGGCAGCAGTAGTAATGTGGAGTATCATGTATCTGTCTTCTTTCGTGGTTTTCTCCCTAAAAATACCCAATAAAAATAACTCCGGTTTTACGTCAATCTCTCACACGATAATTTGTTCTAGGCAGGTTTTGATTTTATTCCAAAATAGGTTCGCCTTTGGGCACGTCCACCAAAGATGGTAGTACGTTCCCTTTTCTTTTTGGCATTTCCAACACTCAAATTATTTTCTATCTGATCTTTTAAATTAAAAAATCTGGGGCCTTTTGCATAGGAAGTTAGAGTCCTTGTATTCAAAAGACTTCTAGATACTCTGTTAGCTAGGAAACCAAACAAGATCATGAAGATGCATTATAATAACAAGATTAAAGTTGTCTCAGGCTAGGCCACACTATTGGTCCAACTTTGTAGTCTTCCCCATTTAGTACAACTTGATGCTGTTCAGATATATTAGAATTCAACTCTCCTAATTGAGGATGCTGAGCTTCTCGATTGAAAGGTCGGCAGTTCAGCGGTTCGAATCCCTAGTGCTGCGCAATGGGGTGAGCTCCCGTTACTTGTCCCAGCTTCTGCCAACCTAGCAGTTCGAAAGCATGTAAAAATGCAAGTACAAAAATAGGGACCACCTTTGGTGGGAAGGTAACAGCGTTCCGTGCGCCTTTGGCATTTAGTCATGCCGGCTACATGACCACGGAGACGTCTTCAGACAGTGCTGGCTCTTCGGCTTTGAAACGGAGATGAGTGTGTACCCCTAGAGTTGGGAACAACTAGCACATATGTGCGAGGGGAACTTTACCTTTTTAATTGAGGATTGCAAAGCCCAACATCTCTTGAAGGTAACCAAGAGCAAAATCATCTATTCTGGTTGAACTGGTTCTGCAAAGGCTCATATACTTCTATTGGTTGCTGTTTTGCCTTTTAAAAGTAAAGAATTTGGGGCATTTTGCATGAGAAGTTAGAACCCCTGTAGCTGAAAGACCAATAGAAAGATAAAATTCGTTTGCAATTTAAAGAGCATGTCAGATGAACAGGAAGTTCATGACTCTAACTACAAGAAACTCAGTAGCTGATTTTGGCATTTTCTAAGAAATGATCCATACATTTTCAGTGTGAAGTCCATTATTTTCCCCATCTTCCCCAGGTGTAATAAACATCTTTGAGAGTCCTTGACAGTTCCACAAATTCTCAGTTTATTTCTGTCCTAAATTGTTTCTAGAAATATTTGCTGGGCTTGTAGAATGAAGCTGTTTTTGTTTGGAGTTTCTTTCTAGAAAAAAAAATATGTTCCCATTACTTTTGCAGGAAACAAATATCCTCTGGTATATCCCTGCACAGAATACCATGTTCAGTTGTGATTTTAGAAAAAACACCAACAGTATATATAAGTAAAGACCTTCACAATGATTGGATGCATACCAAATATACGATGTATTTAATCCCTACAAATCCACACGTGTGACTTTTATTTTGCATACTGAAGAGTTTATATTGAACTGAAACAATCATACATGCTTACAAATAGTATTTCAAAAAATTTACTGGATGTAGTATATGTCATATGCATGTACGCACTTGCATGCATATATTTCATATGCATGTAGTATGGACCATGATTAACATTTCAAAGATTTTGCTGTAAAGATTAGTAAAACCTTTCGACAGCATGCTATACCTAACTCCCAATGCAGGTCAGAAGATTAAGACAGTTAGTGGGTAACAGCTGGCAATATCTCAAAATCACATGCAACAAATGGACTGTTTAACATAGTATAATTTTGCATTCATCTTGCAAGTATCCTGTTTCCCCCAAAATAAGACATCCTCTGATAATAAGCCCAATCTGGCTTTTGAGTGCATGGCAATAAGGCCAAGCGCTTATTTCAGAGTTCAAAAAAATACAATTTTTTTTCTTATGTCTTATTTTCGGAGAAACACGGTAATTGCCAACAATTTCACAGCTTTTAAGCAACAGTGGTGAATTTTTGATAGTATTTGGAGAGAGGGATATAAGAATTTCAAAATATAACAACACATGTTAATGTAAAGATGAAATCAGCATAAAGGGTGTAACAACAGATGTGGTTCTCAACATGCTAAGACAGAAGCAGGGCTTCTGTGGGCTTGAAAGCTATATTAGGTTTTGCACCAAATGCAGAAAACCATGCTTCAAAAATGGGTGACAACGGGAACAAATTGTTTTAGTTTTTTTCAGTAGTGATAAGAGCTAAAGTGGGTGTCTTTATGTTTCTGCAAGATTCAAACCATAAATATTGATTCTTCAAACTGCCCAAGCCCTCCTCAAATAAAACGGTTTGCCCAATATTTGCCCCTAAGAAATTTGAAGAGCTTTGGTTTGGGGGCTCAGAAAAAGTACTGGATTGCATGTTTTGCACAACTACACTAAATCTAAATGAAACAATCCACGTAATGACTTTGTACATTTTATGAATCCAGAAACTGAGACATAACATTTTATAATAGCTGTCAAGGGTGTTGCAATATAATATAACGAAACTTCTATTCATTTATATTAAATTAAATAATGTAGCCAGTCAGAATATATGAATCTTAAAATGACCTTAAGCTATAAAATAAAATTGACTGCTATACATCAAGATAAAAATCCTAATTTTGAAATATTGCTAAATTTCATTATTTGTAAGTGTATTTTCAGTTTTAGGACAGGGTCAGTTTGGGGATTTTATGGGGAAAAGATTCCACCCCAAGTAGTCCCTCATCTTGGTTTAATGTAAAGTATCAATATGGCAAGAACACAGGAACGTCTTATGATCCCTGGAGAAATAAGGATATTTTCTCCAGTAATAACTGTAAAATTTAACTTGGCCTCAAGTATTTTTCATCTGGCTGCTGACAAATCTTGCACCATTAATTCCTATAATCCAAATGTTTCATTAACCATGAATGGCTAAATAAATGGAAAGATGTAACATTCTCCTCCGCCTTGGAGCCCAGTTTTATTACTGTGGTAGAGGGCCTAAGCAATAAACATCAAGGTTAGATTAGGACCGGTTTCTTCTCTTTTCTTACAATTCAAGAACCATCCCAATTTTTTTTGTATTAAAGTATACAGACATCATTCTTTGTACACCGCTCTTGCTTGTTAGAAGCAGAGGTCATCTATGACTGATGCTACCCCAATATTAAGGGGGGAGGGCTGATACGATGTCTTTTTACCTGTATGATCTTTTGTTTGTGGACCTATCATTGACATACAAATCAGCAGTGAAATCTACTTACCTTCCCTACCAGTTCGGAAGCCCGCCCCCGTCAAGCGCGCTTTTTCACCCTCTGTGTACGTGCAGAAGGCTTTGCGCATGCGCAGAAGGCTTTACGCATGCGCAGAGTGTAAAAAACAAGGAAATGGTGACGTCCGGGGGAGTGGGAGGAGCCTCACGCTACTGCCGCCACCTGTTCGCCGAACCACCAGCGGCCGCCGCTACCGATACGCCCGAACCGGGGTGTACCTGTAGCATTTCACCACTGATACAAATTCTATAGAAGTGGCAGAACTGTCATGAAAGTGCCACAACCGACCTTTTACGTAACATTGTGAGTCTCTTTCTTTAAAGTACACAGCATCCCATTTCAAATCTGCAGAACTCCGACATAACTTCTGAGGACACAGGATATGGAAAACTACAGTACAAAAGCTAGGCCATTTATGAGATACTGACTAGCTGAAGCCTCCAAATGGACTTGTATCATATTTAATTAAACAGCTTATTATGCAACCAACACATTTCCAAGCCAGCGTACTGTTGCTTAGCAGAGATGCCAGCTAGTAGATTTAGGTGCTGCTTCTTGGAGGAGCCCTCATTTGACATGGGAAGAGACACTTTTGGTTCAAAAAAGACTCATTCATTCTGCCTAGCAGCCCTTGGGATCAGGAGTATGTCATCACTGGTGTGATGAAAATAGCTCTAGCCTCATAATGCCTGGAGTCAAACAGAAATAGATATACTGTAATAAAAATAAAGAAATATGAGCTCTGTTTCAATTATAGTAATTGAGAAGTCTAGGTTTATTAACTCATTTATGTCCAGATCATATAACTAGTTGAACCCTTTAATGGCAGTTCTAACATCCTGTCTGGCAAATTCAGCCTCTTTATTTTATTGTAGATGGTCATAGGGTGCCCACCCCCTTAATTAAACTTCCTTCCACTGGTTGTGGCTTTAACTACATTACTCATAATCCTTCCCACCATATTTGTTTGGTCTTTACAACTACAGGGAACTTTGACCCATGCTAAATAAACAACTATCCAGGAATAATTCTAATTCATCTGCAGGATATAAACTTGGAAAATCAGAATACCAACTCACAGCTTACTTGTTCAGTGTTCTAGACAACAGCTGTTTCTTTTGGTACAAAAGCTGAAAAATACTCTTGGATAGCTGCATGGAAAAGGACTAACAACTCCTAATGTAACCTCGTGCAGAGTTTTGAGAAGGAAGAGGAGAATGAAGAGTCTGCAGTATTGATAAGATGACAAGATAAGCCTATTTAGGATGTTTCTCCAAGCTTGATGCAGCCAGCTTGCCAGAGAGAGAGGGAGGGGAAACATACCAATCTCAGGAAAGCAACAAGGAAGACAAATTGTAGATTAATTAAAATATGATGGATAGTAAAAATACATGAAAATGAAATTGCAAGGAAATTGTTGAACCAACAGGCCACAAAATGTGAGAAACTTTCAGAACAATGGGGCAATTTCCATGGGATAGAAGTAAACAGAAAACACGATAGCAGTATTCCAGTATTTGAGAGGCTGCTACAAAGAGGAGGAGGTCAACTTCAGTGGTTTTTAACAGATTAACAGAGTCGGAAGGGACCTTGCAGGTCATCTAGTCCAACTCCCTGCCCAAGCAGGAGACCCTTACATCTGCCACTACCTAGGATCGAACTTACAACCTCCTGATTGTGAGGCAAGAGCTCTACCTCTAGGCCACGGTTGATGAGATAGGAATTTATTCCTACCGAGGCGATATAGATCTTGTTCCCTTGAAGTCATCCTTACGTAGAAAATAAAACCGAGATTTAATTCTAATTAACAAAATATTTATTTCAGTATAAAAGTAACAAAACATAAATCTTAATTAATCTACATTGTCCCAGTCAGGAATTCACATCTGCCTCGGACGGAGGCTTGCAGAAGAAGAAGTAAGGAGGAGACAAACTCCTGGAATGCACACATGCGTAGAAACACATATCACATGTCTGCTTGATTAGAAAATACAGTAGATCTAGAAATATAGTAGAAGACTAAAAAATATGGCACAGAGGCTCAACTGACAATATATTCACATCGTGACAGTGGTGGAATTCAATTTTTTTACTACCAGTTCTGTGGGCGTGGCTTGGTGGGCATGGTGTGGCTTGGTGGGCATGGCTTGGTGGGAGTGGTAGGGGAAGGATACTGTAAAATCTCCATTCCCACCTCACTCCAGGGGAAGGTTACTGCAAAATCCCCGTTTCTTCCCGATCAGCTGGGACTTGGGAGGCAGAGAGTAGATGGGGTGGGGCCAGTCAGAGGTGGTATTTACTGGTTCTCTGAACTATTCAAAATTTCCACTACTGGTTCTCCAGAACTGGTCAGAACCTGCTGAATCCCAACTTATTTTCCAAAGCATCAGAAGGCAGGACAAGAAACAATAGATGCAAACTAATCAAGGAGAGAAACAACCTGGAATTAAGGAGAAACTTCCTAACAGTGAGGACAATTAACCAGTGTAGCAGCTTACCATCAGCAGTTGTGGGTGCTTCATCACTGGAGGTTTTTAAGAAGAGACTGGACAGTCACTTGTGCTTGAGTAGGGGGTTGGACTAGAAGATCTCCAAGGTCCTTTCCAGCTCTATTCTGATTGATTGATTGAGTGATTGATTGAAAACAAGCTAATTGCAGATTTCTATTGACTTGTGAGAACAGAGGGGCTGCAAGGTTGGGAGCAGAAAAGCAGTACAAGATCTAAGACTGAATTATTTATGACTGTGTATCTCTTTAAGGGGACATGCTTTGAAAGACCTGTATAAATGGAACTCACCTTGAAATGCCTGAATTGGAATCTATTCCTAACCATCATTATACTGTACAGAATAATGCTTTGCTATGTCTGGTGTAACTCAGTTGGGTGGAGTGAAGGCTAGGCTTAGAACCCCCAGCATTCCTGGGACAACAATATCTCAGGAAATGACGGAGCCCAGCTTTGCAGTGGCTTCAAAGAACTAGTCTATGTTAAACACAGCCCATGATTTTAAAGACATGTTTTATGGTGCTGCTTTCAGAAGCAAAAGAAATACATGATCTGAAATAAGTGCCTTAGAACTTTTGTGATGTGCTCACTTTTCAATCCAATGGCATGCTCACAGAGAGCAGTAAACAACCAAAGGAATGCAGTTCAACATCCTTTGAAATGTTTTATGGACTTCTGGGGTCATATTTCTGCATCCATTCTACACAAGCACTCTACCATCTGTTTCAGCCCTTGGGGTCTGCCGCATGCTGTATGCCAATTTTGATATGTGGAGTCCATTGCAATTGCTGCTAATCAATGTACAAAGCAATCTTATTGATGCTTCAAGAAATCCCGAGAGCATAACAATTGTTCATTGCATAAATAATATTGGTTATTGGTTGATTAGGAAGTAAAATAAATAAAAAACATGTTGGGAAACTCTCAGACTATCTGACATGGTCAAGCTACGATTGCTTGCATCAATATTTATTTTGGAGCATTCACATGCTTAGTTTCCATTGTGGCAACATTTTGATTTTCCACCTTCAGTGTAATTGTTTTGAAATGAATTGGCCCTTCCTTTCCTAGGCATGCTTTTCCTCTAGTGAAAAGATAGAAAAATGTCTGCATAATATTCAACTCTATTGTATATATTGGACAGATTAGCTGGCTTTTGCAACAAATGTTGAAGTGCCTACCATCCCTGTCCTAATGTTCCCTCTTATCAGTACCAATCTTATGTACATAAACAATGTTACATCTATGTATATTACTAACACGTACTTGACAAAATAAATAAATAAAACAAAATAAATAAATAAATAAGGGCAGACTGTTCTCTGTCTCTCTTTTCCAACCCTCTATCCAGGCATCTATTTTTAGGGGGGGGTTTAGTTGGTACGCTGCATATTTATGATCTCATGACCTCTGACACACGGAGTTGGCACACAATCTTCTCTGAGTAGACTTGAAAGGCTCTTCCCCAGTCGTGATTCAGGAAGTCCCACTGCATATCTTTCACTCATCTTCTCAATAGGAGCATGAAAGGGCATCAGCAACAGAATCTAGGGAGGGGCAGACTTTCAGCAGACACTGGAAATAGGTACTGTATATAAAACAGCAAGGGGTACATTTGATCTGGCATGGCAAAGCATGTCATACTGGTGGGAATATCTCGGCTGCATGGCATGACTGAGGCTGTCAAAGTTTCCAGCTCCAGGTAAACAAATTAGGTAAATTACCCTCATTTCCTCCATGGATAAATGCTTCATTGAATGCTCATGTTCCCTACAAGTGCTCAATGTACATCATAAGCATTGGCTCTACTCATGAGTGCCATCAAAAAACAAGGCACAGCAATTTTTTAATACTGTAAATGTTTCTGGCAAGTTGGTTGTGCAATGCTTTTTTTAAAAAAGGCTGTTGTAACACCATAATAAAAACGTTTAGCCTTTATGGTGTCATAACAGTTGTTTAACATATTTTCATGTTTTATGTTTTTATATAAAACATTGTTATATAAATTAGTAAGGGAATGTTCATTTTTTACATCAGCAAAACAAGAAGTGGTAAAAACAGCAGCAATACTGCCAAGCAGCAGAAAAATAACTCTGAGGTCACTCACTTATGGGGTGTCTATATATGGGCTACAAAAGGTTTATTGCCTCTTGGTTTTCAGGCAACAAAGGCATGGATATTTGGAGTAGAGGACAAACAAACCCTATCACATTCTAATATACAGAATTCCAAGTAGGAAAGAGTAAAAATTTATATGATGTCAACAGACCTTAAGTTAAGAAGTTGTTAATTAGGTTTTTTTCCTAATAAAGAAGCAAATATTGGTCTAATAGTGTATTAGAATAAAAGATTTACATTATTTCAGCCAAAGTTTGTCCTGTTTGGAGGAACTATCCAGACAGAACAGCGAAATGCACTTAATTTCTTAGGAAAAAGAAAGGAAGAATGGAAATATTAAAGTCAAACTGGGGAAATTTTGCTTGATGACGAAAAAGGATAGATTACATGCAAATCTTGTCATCTAATAAAATTATAACACTATCTCCTCTGTAAATAGTTAGATAACATAACAAATGCCATGCCCAAAGCTCTCAATTGCCAATACTCTTCATGAGATAATGAATTTTATGTTTAAGGAATATATTTCAACATCATATTCAAGTCCTTCATTATAATATTTCTTCCAAAATTGTAGGGACACATCTAATGATTTCAAAACAACGCAGTGTTACAGCTGGACAAGACTAGATCACATGAGTTAAAGAACTTTCAAATTTCTTATAATGCCAAAACAAAAAAAGGTCATGATTTGAGTCACTTTTCAAATATAGTAAAAAAGTTTTGAAGCTACGACTGTCCCTTTGATGAAAGGACCCCTAAGATTTGATACAACGTTTAGGACGTATGTTCAAAAAATAAATCTGCACATTAAATTGGAATTTAACTTTTCCCTTCTGAGTGTGCATCAGTACAATGCACATAAATTCTACTAGATGGGATATGGGCAACAGATGTTGGCTTATAAAGTAGTCATAGATTGGTTCTAAAGTAGTCACTATAAAGAATAGCATGAACATCCTCAGAGGAACACCAAGGCCAAAATGTGGCATTGATACAATTCTTAACATTAGAAAGGTATACTGCAAATGATACAATTATGACAGAGGCAGATAACTTCTCTGCTTTTTTCTATATTACTGAAACATGTTACGTTAAAGCCTTGATTGACCCAAAGCCATAATGGGCAGCAGAGATCAATTTTTATGAGGGAACACGGGACATAAAAGATTGCAACTTGGAATGTAAAAGGAATAAATAGTTAAGGGTATGAATTAATAAGTAAAGTGAAAGAAAAAAGCTTGTGTGTTTAAGAGAGAAGAGAAGGTTGTAATAGAATGAAGGAAGATTATCTAATTTTGTGGAATTGAGGGAATTGAATACATTTAGAGGAAGTCTTAATGAATAATTAAAAGACTAAAATGGTGCATGAAATGGCATCATCTGATTTGTTCTAGGTGTATTTGAAAACGAGTATTCATAGGTTGGTGATAGTTGCATTTTATGTTTAATCAATAGTGATAATGGAAGAACTAGGAATGAATTTCAGAAAAAATGTTCAACATTCTGAATGAGTAAGATTGAGGCTGGGCGTGGCGGGGGGACTTATTCTGCTGAGTGATTTGAAAGGAATGGGGGGGGTGGGAGGAATGTGACAAATGAGTACAGAAAAAGCAATTGGACCTTTAGGAGACTCAAAATGAATGACAATGGTGACTCTGGTGACTAATTAATTAGAAAAGATCTGTTTCCAATATGCGATTTCAACATAAGTCTATTCATAAGTACACACGGCAAAGGAATTAATATTATCTGAAAGCATGATAGATTTGGTTGTTTATGAAGAAAAATTAATAGAATTAGTGAAAGATACAAGGAGAATCAGAGTTTCTGAAATGTAGGGCAGACTATTTTTGGTAAGGGTGGATCTTGGGAAAAGCTGAATATGGAAGAAAAGGAAAAGAGCCAAAACTGATCCAGTCAACAGACAGAAAGGCAGCTAGCTGTATTTGCACCTGTGTGCACTGCATGCTACATCAATAGGTGATGTATATATATATATGCAATTTAAAAAGGTAGCAAATTGGTGCCAAGCAACATGGAGGGAGGAGTTCCAAGATGCTGAAGGACACAGCTGGGAATATAATGTATCCTGCTTTAATACCCTGCTTCCTAATCTGACCTGTTGCTTTCAGGTATGATGGATTGATACTGGAATTAATACATAGCTACATGACTGATAACTGATTTTAGCCCATCTTTTACACAATTAATAGTTGAACCCCCATTTAAAGCCATCTAAGTTGAAAAAATACTATCCTACTTTGTGGAGATGAATTCTGTAATTAACCGAGATGAGCTATGTGAAGCTGAGCCATTAAGAAATGCTCTTTATTCAGAACTGCTCACCAAATCCTTTTATTGATGGGACCTGGATTTTGTTTTTGTTTCTTTGTTTTTTTTAAAATTCATCCATTATTATATCCTGCCTTTTGTAAACAGAAGCTCAGGTTGTGTACAGAGTGGTTCCTCCTATTTCCCCCCCCCAACACACACACAACGACAACTCTGTGACATGCGATCTGCTGACAAAAAGTGATGGGAACGAAGTCACCCCAGTGAGCTTCGGAGGCTGAGGATAGACTGGAGTCTGGGCTTCTACATTCCTAATCCAACATTTTACGGTTCTGCAACCCAACAAGGGAGACACAGACTTCAGAGGATAATCAGAACTGCAGAAAAAACAATTACTGCCAACCTGCCTTCCACTGAGGACCTGTATACTGCACGAGTCAAAAAGAGGGCCGTGAAAATATTTACTGACCCCTCGCATCCTGGACATAAACTGCTTCAACTCCTACCCTCAAAACGATGTTATAGAGCACTGCACACCAAGACAACTAGACAGTTTTTCCCCGAACGCCATCACTCTGCTAAACAAATAATTCCCTCACTACTGTCAAACTATTCACTAAGGCTGCATTACTATTACTATTAGTCTTCTCATCGTTCCTATCACCCATTTCCTCCCACTTATGACTGTATGACTGTAACTTGGTTGCTTGTATCCTTACGAGTTATATTGATATTGATTGTTTCCTGATTGCTTATTTGTACCCTATGACAATCATTAAGTGTTGTACTTCATGATTCTTGACAAATGTATCTTTTCTTTTATGTACACTGAGAGCATATGCACCAAAGACAAATTCCTTGTGTGTCCAATCGCACTTGGCCAATAAAGAATTCTATTCTATTCTATTCTATTCTATTCTATTCTATTCTATTCTATTCTATTCTATTCTATTCTATTCTATTCTATTCTATTCTATTCTATTCTATTCTTAACCACGACACTATGCAGCTTCACTTATATTTTCCACAGGATACATATTTTCATATATTTTACAGCCCTCTAACTTTGTATTTCTTTGTTCCTCCTAGTGTTTGACTCCTGATATTTCTGCTGCAATTTCCACTTTATTTCTCCCTTCTTGGGAGCAGCACCCCAATACCCACCCACATACTTTGGAATGTCTTTCTTCTCTCACCTTCTTTTCTCTTTTGAGTCTCTTGGGGAAACAATGACCTCTTGAGCCAACAAACTGAGTGCAATCGACTGCTATAAAACATACTGTACACTCCTAGAAAGAAACAAAGAGCGACTCAGAGAAGCTGCTTGATTGTAATCTTTTCCCCAGAGAGACTTCCACACCCTGGGCAGTGACACCCAGCTGTCTTTTTCTTATTCATGAGCGCTCATAAAGCATTTTAGAAATGAAAGTGTTATATGTGTGCTAATCACAACTAACACCCAATAATTTAATCTCCTTAGGCTTCCTCGCAGCGTTTTCCCAGGCAAAGGTAGGTCTGGCTATCAGTCATATCAGGAACTTTGCTGGAGTAGGAACTATTGGCTCCGTAAGGTGAAGCAATGCAAAGTCAAATAAGTTACCTGGAAATGCCAATATAGTTATTTCAAACCAATTATTCTAATTTGAGGCATTAATATATTTAAGAATATAAAATACATTAAGGGTTCATGAGATTAGAATGTTTCTTTAAAAAAAATGCATCCTATGCTCTTTGTACTATCTAAAAGCATCTAAAACGTAGGCATGCAAGGATGGCTCTTGATGGCTGGTACTTCAGGGTTTCTATCTGCCGGATTTCAGTGCATTAAGGTGGAAAAAGTCTACTGAAACAGGATTTTCAAAGGAAGACCAGGAAGTGAAGAAGTGTAGCCAGTCTTAGAATTCTGAACATAGCATTTGGCATTACTGATGGGGAGGTTTTGAAGAATTATAAAGCACTTCGCAAGTACTCTATGTTAATAACAGGATTATGGATCCTGCCTTCACCAGGCAATAAATGGGGTGTCAGAGCAAAGTAACAGAATGAGGGGCCCATAAAACATGATGGAACACTGGAAGTTGAAAAAAAATGCAATGGCCCCTTTTGTTAGCTACAGAAGCTGGTGTAGGGGGAGTCATTTATTTCGTTGGGAAAGTTTGCTAGTTGCTGTCCCTCTAAGACAGTGTTTTTCAGTTTTGGCATTTTTGAGATGTGTGGACTTCAGCTCCCAAAATTCCCCAGCCAGCTGGCTCAGGAGTTCTGGGAGTTGAAGTCCACACATCTCAAAGCTGCCAAAGTAGAAAAAGATTGCTCTAATCCAGGGGTCAGCAACCTGCGACTCTGGAGCCGCATGTGGCTCTTTCATCCCTCTGCTGTGGCTCCCTGTCGCTCAAAATGGGCGTCACAACCACCAATGTGCGACACCCGCCTGCACGTGATTTATTGAGTTTTTCAACCCCCGATAGGCCAACCATGGATAAATCCAAGAAAAGAAAAGTTTCAGAAGAAAACAGAATGTTTAATTCAACTACATGTGTTAGTTTTGTGACCGCTCAAGTCAGGCAGAGGAAGGGTGTTGTGGCTCCCGGTGTTTTCTTTTCTGTGGGAAACGGGTCCAAATGGCTCTCTGAGTGTTTAAGGTTGCCGACCCCTGCTCTAATCAAACAGGAAGGCTTTGTTACATTGTGATGCTAAAGGCAGAACTACTTCTTCCTCTTTCTTGCTTCCAGGATCTTCTGCTAATCCTAGAGATTACAGGAAACAGCTATAATTGATTAATTTTGCAATATTCAGATCCACCAAATTGAAAAAAAGGGCAGGGTAAAGAAAGAGAATAGGACAGAATGGGGTTGTCATAAACTCTGCTGGTTTGTTTTTGTATATTTTTCCTCCTTTTTCCTCCAGTTTGGACACTTCACTTTTGTAAATATTTCAGGACTTTTTAAATTTTATTTTTATGGTACTGTTCATTCAAAATATGCCAGGTTATTTTCTTAACAAACACGAGCAAGTTGATTTGAATGCAACACAGGCAGATGGAAAAAGCTCCCTTTTAGTAGTTTTCTGGCTAAAATTCCCCACATAATTTTGTATCTGCGTGCTGGGAGTTCACATATGCAAAACACAGAGATATTAGAGTCTTCTGTTGGTGGAAGACAAAATGGAGATATGGCAGTGATGTTAACTGAGCCATGAGAGAAATAGAAGGGAATCTTTAGAGAGCTTCTCTGTGCCTGCTCAGCCTTGCTTTACAGTACTTTAAAAAAATGGTTTTCATACCAGCCACAATACTCAACTAGCACAAAACAAGTGCATTGGAGTGCATTCACCTCCTGTTTATTTTCTATGAATGCTTCTGGGGATCCAGAAGTGTTGGAAATGCAGGTTATGCTTGAGATGTTGCTTTGCAATGTTAGCTTTCCATTATGGTTAACATTACAAGAGGTGAAATGAACTATGCAGATTACCTGGTAGATGCAAAGAACCATGTCATCAGGCACATATTCTTTCCTTGGCACCAGATCACTAACCCTAATTTATAGCAATATCTTGGTTTGTGAATGGTACCGGTACTTAAATCCAAAGAAAGCAATTCAAATTATGGTTTAATGCAACGGTGGAACCTACTGTGCCCTAAATCTTTCCTTTTCTTCCCTTATAACTATTTTAAACTTTTCCAGGTATCTCATGTATATAATTTTCTTTGTTACCTCTGTTTTGTTGCAAACAACGCACAGGGATTATTTAGATTTCTGCCAGAAAACATACACTCCCCAAAGTGTAAATCCATTAATAAGTTTGCAAACATAACATTTGGAATCAAATTGTTATGGAATCTCTGGATCCAAGGTGAATACTCAGTGGGGGCCAGGAATTCATCCCAGTCATAGGAATTATTGAAATTTCTGGAAGCAGCCACTTTAAGGCTCCTTGAATCATGTTTATGAAGATGTTCCCATCTGGAAACTGTTGTAATGTTAGTTCTTCTAGAGTTAGTTTGCCCAATACACATATTTTTCAAAAAGAAATAGCAGAGGGCTAGTGAATAATTGCGGAATTGGTACTTGAAAGTGCTTTCCAGAAGTTGGAAAAGTTTTTGAGTGTTGATTCCATAAGAAATGGACTTTTTTCAACAAATGTCTTTTTTCTTTGGGAATGATGTGAAATAGATAAATTTCAGGAAAACACCGCCTGTACCTTAAAGCAGTGGCATCCCAGTGGAGACTCAGAGAGAAGGATTCAGCTTGTGGACCAGAAGTTCCACATCCTTGATTTTTGGAATTTTCGGTTATTGCGAAGACTGTGAACAGATGACTTGTATGCAGGCTTATTTCAAGTCCAAAGAAGGGCAAAGGTTGTGGTTGCTGCAAAATATAACAATATATTTATTTATTTATTTTATTTATTTGTCAAAATGTGTACAAGATAACAGGTATGGTATAAACATAAACAAAAGCAAAGTAGGTATAGGTAAATTTGGACAATAGGACAGTAGGACAGGGACAGTAGGCACCCCTTATAGTTGGTGAATATCACCTCTTGAAAAGGTCACATAACCTGTGTTGATGTATTTATTTATATAATCACCTTTATACCTATTAACCTTAATGTCCCCGTTGTTTTCCAGATTTAAGAATCTCATTTTGTAAAAGCCTTTCATAACTTGGACCCAGAGTTACCTGCAGAAATCTCTGCTCCATATGGCCTGTTCCACACGTTCAGATCTTTGAGAGGGGAGATTTGGCAACTCCTCTAAGGCAGGCAACATCTAACAATAACAGCAAATTCTGCTGTTTTCTATGGTAGATTTAATATGGAATAATCTGCCTGTGGAATTAGGAAGCCCCTTGTCCTTTTTAGAGGAAGGTTTTAAAATATTTTTATTTGCCTAGGCTTTTTAGTATTTTAATGTTATTGTTGTTTTTTGGGCTTTCATATTTTTAATAAATATTTTAATTGTATTCAAGTAGGCTGCTCAGCTATTAAGAAAGGAAGCAGCATATAAGTGGTCCAATTGATTACTTAATTAAATATAATGCCCACCCCACTTGCTTTTCCTTTTTCTCCTTTTCTTCACATCCATGTAAAGACCAGCAGAACTTCCAAATGGCCATCCTTTCTATCCTTACTTTCTTCTGAACGCAGACTTTTCTTACATTTCAAAACTTTTTGGAAAATAAGGGTGCTGTGGGAATGCGCACATTTACATGCAAGAAACTGCCATCCAATCACCATGAGCCCTTTTTGACTAATAATGGAGCATGTAGAACTGTCAACCAATCAGTGGTTGGCGGCCTGCCTGAAACTGACTACTTTGTCCTGTCTGTTCCTTGAGGCTAAGATTTTTCTTCCTCTTTAGAGAATGAAAGCAACTTTGTGCAGTTCAACATGATCATATGCTTCCAGACTACTGATGCTCCAAAGCTAGTAGGGATTGTGAGGATTACTACATGTAGCCTCTTTTGTCCTGCCCATTCAGCATGATGCTGTGGCAGGCCAACAAGAACTGGGACTTTCCAGTGAGAACACAGGCCATCCACTCAAGTGCAAGCAAGCGCACACAAGTTTTCTGGGCAACGTTATTCACTGCAGTGTAACTTCTATTCCCGGATTGACAGAAAACTGGAGGAAGATCAAAAATTTGTCATTTGCAACTTCTGGCTACAACATTATCCAACCTGTGGGTGTATCTATCTACAGTATCTAACTATGTCTTTGTGAACCCTTATTATATCTACATTCCCATTTGATCCTTGGAGGCTCAGCTGGAACTGTGAGAAAAATAGGATCTGATGGAAAAGACAACACTGTGTAGTTTGGATTGCAATTTTTTTGGGGGGCTAACACAGTATAAGACTCAATTAAAAATATTTTGTGCCTTTAATAGCTGTGTAGGAGGAACATTTTTCAGCAGTTGCAGCTTTTCCTGTCATTGCACTATGGTGGGAAGAGATGACCTGCCTGTCGAAATATCTTCACTTTCCTCCTCCTCAATTACTGGGTTGCATCCAGACAGCTGCTTCCAGTAGTAAATGTAGCACCAGCCTGGAAAGGGAAGAGAGGGGGAAGTACTTCAGGGGAGAGCTAATTAGAGTGGGCAGCAACTTAAAAAGGAGCGAGTAGCAAAGGTTCTTGCCCAGGAATCCAGGCATAGTCCTGAAGAAGCTACTACCAAGACAACGGGAAACCTTTGCATTGCTGATATGCTGTTGCATCGTATCATATTGTGCTTGTATTGTTAGGAATTTGCTTTTAACTTTGTAAATACCATTGAACTGCTGAGAGAGAGAGAGAGAGAGAGAGAGAGAGAGAGAGAGAGAGAGAGAGAGAGAGAGAGAGAGAGAGAGAGAGAGAGAGAGAGAGAGAGAGAGAGAGAGATTTTCAAATGATTTGTCTTCTGCCCATGCCTTATAATTAATCTTTATTCCACATGCAGAGAAAACTTCTCTTTCTTTTATTCTCTCTTTTAAAAAAGATTATTTGGTCCTCACCCGCTGAGTATGACTTACCCAGATGCTAAATACATATAGCTCTGGGTTTGGAACACAAAAAGAGTTTGCTGTTCTGTGAATATGTGGCTTTGCTTTATAATCATTGATTCTATTACCCATTAAAAATACTGCTAGTCTGAGCAGACCAGTTGCTTTCAGCATATTCCTCTGTTTGTAGTTTTTTATGGGTTCAGCAATGAAACCATATACATGAAAGCATCCAAAGATAGCTTTGTTTTATATTGAATTCAGTGATGCAACCACCTAGTTTTACACTCCTGATTGAGTGTTCTTATGAAGGTCCTTCTTTGGATAGTAATATGTAACTGCTTTGTTGTCACTCCTTCAATGCAGCTCAGATTAGGAAACCAATGTCGTGTAGATCATTTTAACAGATTAACAGAGTTGGAAAGGAACTTGTAGGTCATCTAGTCCAACCCCCCAGTGGTATATTAACCATTAAGCAGACTAAACACATGCTTAGGGTACCAGGCCCAAAGCCCCCCCCCAAAGTTGAGAAAGAAAAAAACCCAGTATGTCCAACAGTATGTACAAAGGAGGGGGCACCAAGATTTGTCAATGCTTAGGGCACCAGTGAACCTTAATCCGCCACTGCAAACCCCTTCCCACCCAAGCAGGAGACCCTATACCAGTGGTTCCCAACCTGGGGGTCGGGACCTCTTTGGGGGTCGAATGACCATTTCCCAGGGGTCGCCTCAACATCCTCAGCTCCCCCCCCCCCACTGCCACAAGCCTGGCCATAACGACTCAACTCGCCCGAGCCCTCCGATTGGTCGGGAGAGGTGCCATTCGGTGAGAGGCATTTGTGACGCCTGGCGGCCGAGCTTTGATGGCATCAGCTAAGGGGCCAGCTTTGCTTTGAATTCTGGGAGTTGAAGTCCAGGCACCTTAAAAGTTGCTGAGATTGAGAAATATTGCTGTACACTTGTTGGTTATCAAGTCTAAATACAGAAGTAGACTTGTTGTGGAAGATGATATTCCTTGTGCTCTTGCAAAGACTGGCCCGAGAATTTCTGATCTGGCATAATTACCTATTGTTTTTTGTGATTAATCGCTATGCTTTATGTTCAATTTGTAACAATGAAAATATATCCTGCATATTAGATATTTACATTACGATTCATAACAGTAGCAAAATTACAGTTATGAAGTTGCAACGAAAATAATTTTATGGTTGGGGGTCACCACAACATGAGGAACTATATTAAGGGGTCGCGGCATTAGAAAGGTTGGGAAACACTGCCCTACACCATTTCTGGCAGATGGCAGTCCAGTATCTTCTTGAAAACCTCCAGTGATGAAGCTCCCAGTACTCCTCTTATTGTAAAGCTATAGTAAGAGAATATTGCAAGTCTGAATGTGCTTCCTACTCCTTCATATGAACTAGAGAGGGGTTTGACCGAGACATTTACTTACATTACATTTATGACTCAGGCCACATGTATCTGACTATTGCCTTGGCAGCAGTTCTTTCTTCTTTCCTTCAGGGTCATTTCCTATGTCCTCCATATCCATCTCAGAAATCAGTAAGCCACTATAGACCTTGGCAACAGTACATATGATTCTCATTGCTTCCAGTCAAGCTGGGCTTTCCTGATTGTCTCTCAACCAAATACTGACCAGAAATAACCCTAGTTAAAAAATTAAGATCAGCCAAACTGAGCAAGATCTCAATAGCAACTCTTAAGTTTGTACAGCAACAACACACCCGTTCCTGTCAGCCCTTCGAGGCAGACCAGACTAGGAAACAGTTATAAACATTAATACTATTTTTATTATAACCTTAGAGTAACAGCATTTTGCATGTCTGAATGCAGTTCCTTCTTTTATCTTCATAAGAACTAGGGAGGATCATGTTCGAGACATTTCCTCAAATTACATTTCTGCCCCAGGCTGAAATTTCATTTATCTGATTACTGCCTTGGTCTTCCTCCTGTTTCTCTAGATCAGTGGTTCCCAACCTTTCTAATGCCGCAACCCCTTAATATAGTTCCTCATGTTGTGGTGACCCCCAACCATAAAATTATTTTCGTTGCTACTTCATAACTGTAATTTTGCTACTGTTATGAATCGCAATGTAAATATCTAATATGCAGGATGTATTTTCATTGTTACAAATTGAACATAATTAAAGCACAGTGATTAATCACAAAAACTATGTAATTATGCCAGATCAGAAATTCTCGGGCCAGTCTTTGCAAGAATACAAGGAATATCATCTTCCACAACAAACGCCTCTAACCGAATGGCACCTCTCCCGACCAATCGGAGGGGTCGGGCAAGTTGAGACGATATGGCCAGGCTTGTGGTAGTGGGGGGGGGGAGCTGAGGATGCCAGGGCGACCCCTGGGAAATGGTCATTTGACCCCCAAAGGGGTCCCGACCCCCAGGTTGGGAACCACTGCTCTAGATTATTCCTATGCCTATTACATTTCCCTAATATAAGATACTTAGCAATGGCTACATGGACTTCTTTGTTCAAGCATACAATTGTTTTTATGCTGCTCAATTTTATTTGTATTTACTTGTTATTAAGTGTTTTGAGACAAAGATAAAAACTAACAAGAATTAATATAAAGAAAAAAAAGAAAGGGAAAAGAGACAAAAAAAGACCAAAAAAAGCCAAAGCGCAAAAAGAAAGAATGAAAAGACATAAAATGAAGTGACTTCTTTACAACAATTATAAATACCAATACAAATTACGTTTTATTCTATGATTACAAGAAAAAACTTATATTTTGTGTATATAAATCATAAGTCCATTTTTTATTTCACCCAAAAAGTCTATAAGGGGTTTCTAGCAATCAATGAACTTACAAGTTGTCTTTTCCCTAATTAAGGAAGTCAATTTTGCCATCTCTGCAAGTTCTAGCTTCTTCACCAACCATTCCTCATTGTAGAAGTACTGAATCTTTCCACTTTTGCAAATATACAGTAGTAATCTTACTGCAGTTATCATATATAAAAACAAAAGTTCAATTATTTTTTCCCCGACTGTTTGTCCTTCAATCCCAAAAAAGCCTCATCTTTCAATTGTATGTTGATCTTTAATATTTTCTGAATTAGTGTATTCAAAGGTTTCTAGCTTTTTTACACATCTATCAAGCATGATAAAATGTCCCTTCATATTGTTCATATTTCCAACATAGGTATCTTTATACATTCCAGACAATTTTTCTGAGACATATACCAACAACACATCATTTTATAAAAATTCTCTTTACGGTCATAACATAATGTAAACTTAATCCTTTTGGATATCTATTTTCCTATTGTTCCATTTGTATATTGTAATCAAAATGTTTAGTCCATTTTATCATACACTCTTTCACTTGTTCTTCTGTTTCAAATTTCAATAAGAATGTATACATTTTCGCAATTACATTTCATCATTTGTACACAGTTTTATTTCAAATTCAGTCTTATAGTGTTCACAACCATAAATTAGTTTGTCTACATTAAATCTTTTCCATAATTGTACATAAGAAAACTATTGACAAGTATATATTTCTCTGTTATCAGATCTTCCCAGGATCTTATTTTATATTCTCGAGAGAATTCTAATCTTATGATAAGTTAACCATTTGTATTAACAGACAACAAAGATGTTAACAACGATGTGACATGATAGCAGTTTTCCAATATTGGAGGGGCTGTCACAGAAAAGAGGAGGTCCAGGGCACCCGAGGGCAGGACAAGAAGAAATGGACATATCAACGTGAGTTCCAACCTAGAACTAAAGAGAAATTTCCTGACAGTGAGAAGGGGCGTTGATACTCACCTGATACGCCCTTTCTCGTAGGGTGGAGCTAGCCTCCAAGGATGGTCTTCCCTGATGCCGTTCGTCCGTCACTATAAATTTGATGCGTTCGCCTCGGATGAGGCGGCCTTTGGACGAAGGGTGTTGCACCAAGCGGTGCAGGACTGTGGGGTTTCCAGCCAGATTTAGGTGGCCCACCCAAGGGACTGGTTACTTTGGTATGTCCCATCCGTGGAGGCTAGCTCCACCCATGATGGAGAAGGGGCGTTGGTACTCACCTGATACGCCCTTTCTCGTAGGGTGGAGCTAGCCTCCAAGTCCCTCCCCTGTCTTTTGGGGTCTGGCTGGCGTGTGGGTCGTGTTTCTTGTATATATGTAAATAAATTGACTGGGTTTTTTTGTTCGGGAATACACATGGAGTTTGACTTTCGTCCCTCGTTAAAAGAGGGGGTGCTACAGCAGAGAGGTTATATTTATAGTTTACAGACTCGGTCCTGAGGTCCAGAGCACCTGAGGGCAAGACAAGAAGAAATGGACAGTGAGTTCCAACCTAGAACTAAAGAGAAATTTCCTGACAGTGAGAACAATTAATCAGTAGAATGGCTTGCCTGCAGAAGCCTGTAGATGCTCTATCACTGGAGATTTTTAAGAGGATATTGGACTGCCATTTGTCCGGAATGATATAGTGTCTCCTGCTTGAGAAAGGGATTAGACTAGAAGACCTCTAAGATTGGAGTAGAAGGCCTCCAAGACTTGGAGGCAAGGTCCCTTCCAACTCTATTATTCTGTATTCTGTAGAAAATATAAAAATGCAAGAACAAACAGAATTTATGAATAAAATGGGTTTTAAGATTGAGAAGATGATAATATACTTGGGTATCACTATGAAAAATATGATATTTCAAAATAATTATGCTAAGACATAGAATGAAGTTATAAAAGATATGTTGAGATGGGAGAAAATTCAATTGTCATTGTTGGGGAGAATTTCTGTGACTAAGATGAATGTTTTACCTAAAATGTTGTTTTTGTTTCAGACAATACCTGTTTTGACAACTGATGTACCATTTAAACAGTGATAGAAGAATATATCTAAATTTGTGTGGCTGGGTTAAAAAAAACCTGAGTTAAATATAAGTTATTACAAGATGCAAAGGAAGAGGGAGGACTGGGCCTACCAGATTTAAAATTATACTTTGCTACCTGTTGTTTAGTTTGGATGAAAGAGTGGGTGCTGCTGAGAAATAAAAGGCTCTTGGAGCTAGAAGGACATGATCTGAGATTTGGGTGGCATCATTGCGTCACATGTTCCATACTGAGAATTTCAACCAGATACAAATGCAGGCTGTGCCTAAAACACCTTGATGGCTCTCAAAAGATGAAACATTTTACAGACAATAAAAGATAAATTAACACAAATGGTTAGCTTGATGTTCCCTTGGCTATTTGGATCTTTCAATCTCTACTTTGGTTCTGAACCACTTTGGCTGTTGATGTTGCATTGGCTCCAAGACACAAATAGGTCTTAGTCTTCTATTACATTGGCTCTCCCATGTATTCAAAAAACAGGGTAAGAGGGTAAACTAGTGGAGTGATAGAAGAACAGAATTGCAGGATGATCATTGCAGTCTCATTCATAGAATGGGGTGAGCTGATGGATTAAGTCAGGGGTCCTCAAACTTTTTAAATAGGGGGCCAATTCATGGTCCCTCAGACTGTTGGGGGCCGGGCCGGTTGGGTGGGTGTGGCTAGGTCATGTGACTAGGTAGGCGTGGCCAATTTAACGGTCCATTAAACAATGCACACAAATTAAACTTTAATTTGTTTTGCTCCTTGGGGTGTTTTATTTGCTTTTGTTTGCATGTTGCTCTTTTGGTTGACTTTTCTTTTTACTATATCATTTTTTCAGTTGTTTAAGAGTCCACTTCAGAAAATTCAGTTTTGCAGCAATTCTTCTCAGTCCCAAGGAGCTTGAGAAATGTCTCTCTTTCTCTTTCTCTCTCTCTCTCTCCCCCTCTCCCTCTGTCTCTCTGTCTATCTATCTCTCTTTATCTATCTTCTGGAGGTGGGGGAGGTGAAAAACAGGCCATTTTCACCCATTTTTTGGCCTCTGGGGCATCTGTGTGCCCCATTCTTCACCTCCCCCACCTCCAACAGCATTCTGCTGGCCAAAAACAGGCAAAAACGGCCCATTTTTTGGCCTCCTGGGGCGTCCGTGTGCCCCATTTTTCATCTCCCCCACCTCCAGAACATCTCTGCCGGCCAAAATTGTTGGCCTTACCTTTCAGTTCCAGCTTGTGGGGCTCGCAAAGTAAGTCCTGTGCTCAGTCGAAGGGTGGGCAGGACGATGTGGGCAGGGCAGCCTCATGGTCCTGTGAGGGCCGGATTAATGACTTTGGCGGGCCGCATGTGGCCCGCAGGCCGTAGTTTGAGGACCCGTGGATTAAGTAGATGAAAGTCCAGTTCTGATTCTGGCTTAAGCCCCTTGGTAATCAAACCTAGCCAAGCCAAGGGGCTTAAATAAGCTCAGGAGTGGGAATACTTCTCTGATACTGTGAAGTTACTGCAAAGTGGTAAGAGAGTTAAGGCCAGAGGCTGTGTGGAAATAACCTGAGTTAATGACTCTTCATGAATCCTGAAATGCTACAAATAGCCACCTGAGTCATCAATGTCCTGGCCATGTAACCGAAGAAGAGAATTTACCATGGTCCCAGCTCTAGATTCTTAAGTCTCTCAAGTTTATTGGAAAGATGTTGTTCATCAAAGAGTCCTTTAAATAAAGAGAGAGAGATACTGAAGATCAATCCTGTTAGCAAGGTACTATTTTTGATTTCAGAAGCTTTTCTTTGCTAATCCCAGGTTTGTTGAAATCAACTGTTCTGTGTGAAATCATCTGTATAAGCTTAAAAACTCTCTATATTATTAATTTTTCCTGTTTTAGAGTTAACGCTTCAAATAGGGTCTGTGGTGAAGAGCTGCCAGGCTCTAGGGATTTAAATTTAGTTCAGATTAATTTATGTGTTTTCAGATTAATGCTTTGAAAAATGCAGTTGTTATTTAAACGTATATTCAAACTTTTGACACCAGTATGCCAAGGCAATTAAAGTACAAAATAAAATATTCAAATAATATTTATAATAGTATACAGGACAGTCGCATTAAATAATCTGGATTATTTAAATTTATGCCAGTGAAAATACTGCCAGTTAAACATTCCATTTACAAAATACAAGGCTGATATTTTAAACATATTTATTTAATTCAATAATAACACTGTCCAATTCCAAAACAGTTTTGGGTAGTTCAAAATACAAAAACAAAGTATAATAAAATAATAAAATACAGTAAGGGAAATAACAATGAAGAATTAACAAAATGGCAGCCCAGATAAGTCAGAGTTCAACATAGACAACATATGTCAAGATCTTAACAGGGGGGATCCATCCTCCCTATCCCAAGATCTGTGAGAACAGCTAGGTCTTTAAGGCCTTCCAGAATGCCATCAGGGTGGGAGCTATCTGGATATCTAAGGAAGTAAAGCACTTTTAACAATGTTGAAAGAACATTAAAATATGGAAATATTCATGGATAGAATCAAGATCACGTGAAGTGTTAATACCACTTTATAATGCCTTGGTAAGGCCACAGTTGGAATACTGCATTCAGTTTTGGTCGCCACGATGTAAAAAGGATGTTGAGACTCTAGAAAGAGTGCAGAGAAGAGCAACAAAGATGATTAGGGGACTGGAGGCTAAAACATATGAAGAACGGTTGCAGGAACTGGGTATGTCTAGTTTAATGAAAAGAAGGACTAGGGGAGATATGATAGCAGTGTTCCAATATCTCAGGGGTTGCCACAAAGAAGAGGGAGTCAAACTATTCTCCAAAGCACCTGAGGGTAGAACAAGAAGCAATGGGTGGAAACTAAACAAGGAGAGAAGCAACTTAGAACTAAGGAGAAATTTCCTGACAGTTAGAACAATTAATCAGTGGAACAGCTTGCCCCCAGAAGTTGTGAATGCTCCAACACTGGAAGTTTTTAAGAAGATGTTGGATAACCATTTGTCTGAAGTGGTATAGGGTTTCCTGCCTAAGCAGGGGGTTGGACTAGAAGACCTCCAAGGTCCCTTCCAACTCTGTCATTATTATTATTATTATTATTATTATTATTATTATTATTATTATTATTATTATTATTATTATTATTATTATTATTATTATTATTATTATTATTATTATTATTATTATTGAGAAAGTAAATAGGTAATGAAATAATTTAATTCACAAATACAATTGCAGGTAGTCCTTGATTTACGACTCCAATCAACACTAGAATTTTGGTTGTAAGACATGGCAGTCGTAAGCTGAAGCACCCATGTGACTAGACCCAATTTTATGACTTTTTAATGGTGGTCATTAAGTGAATCATGTGGTTATAAATATGAATCCATTCACCCAAATAGGCATTTTTTTCCTCATAAACTAGCAAAAAATTGCTGGAATCAGCAAAAAAGTTACAAATCGTAGTTATGTCTCTATGGAATGCTGCAACCAGTTGTAAATGTGAGCCAGTTGCCAACTGAAATGAAGTCAAATAATATTATATATTGTTTCCTGTGGTGAAACCATTGGTTGTAAGGGAGCTCCCACCCCACCCCCACCCCCGGCTAGGAGGAGTAAAGAGACATTCAGGTTAGAATCTGTTCAGGGGAAAAAACATCTGAGATCAGATCCTTAGGTCTATATTTGTCATTTCCCAAAGGGAAGCAGATCGTGTGGTGAGATTCTTGCAACATAGGTGATCAACAATAAAGTTTCTACTTGGGCCTATGTACAAGTGATTCTGGTTGCTTATGCCTGACATTTCCTGCCCTATTACATCAGTGCAACAATCAGAACTATCAATGGTTTGCAATATTGGAAGGTATATTTTCAGTCTGTTTTATAATGACTTCTAGCATGAAATGTGCCTTTTCCCCAAAAGTTGCAATTTTTAAATTTTGCTATCCACTCTGACCTCAAGAGTCATGCCTAGTTGCTGATAGTTCAAACCCAACATAGTATATGTGAAGTTATTACAGAATGCCCCAGCGTATATCACTTTACACTTAAATTGAACTATGTACTGTAGACTTATTTAGTTGACCATTCATTCAGTTTAAAAAAGGTATTTCTGGAGGATGGAAAAAGTAAAACATGAATACACACATATGTGCCACTAACGTCTTTCAGATTTCATTGGAAGTATTTTTGCAACCTCAGGAAGGCTTTCCAGATGGGTTAAAGCAATATGTAGATCTCCTCCCTCCCTCTGATTCCTTCTCCTTCCCTCTCTCTCTTTCTTTTGCTCTCAGTCTCTGAGAACCCAAAAGGTAAATGTTTCATGCATTGGCAACTCTACTACTTTGGGAGTTAAAAAAATGTTTATATTTCCATCTCTTTCCCAAAGCCAACTAAGCACTTCCTGAGATCAGAGGTAGGAGAGTGGGTGAGGTGCATGTATATTTCTTGTATGATCTCAGGCCAAGGTTTTGGCCACTGTCCCAGGAGATCAGCAAAGGGCAGCTGAATAAAAAGCATGATTAAAAACCATGGAAGCTGAGAAGGGAAGAGAATATCCAAATCTGTTTGGTGTTGATACATCCCACATCTGCTGTCCCCCAGCTTCTCTTTAAAAAGAGAAAAGAACAGAAAAGAAAAGTGACCTTTATTCAGATCACTTTCTTTTTCTCTGAGTCATTTTTTATTTAAGACAAACAATTAACTTGGCAAGAAATTCATAAAGCAGCTTAATTAATAATTGCTAACACAAAGGCAGTAACATTTTCTAAGTAAGATCTAAGCTTTTCTGCCTTTTCCTGGGTCCAATCTTAATTCAGCCTACCTGCTGAAAGGACACAGCGCCTTTTCTTTGGACTGAGTTAGTCCAATTTACCCATCTTTCAGCTGGTAGCAAATTATACTATCATGAAATTCTCTGTCCCCACTGCCAATCCCTACCCTACTTCTATTTCTGCTCTGACTTGAAAGTGCTGTCCTGATTCTTGTGTGTATAGAGTGGGTGATAAAGTAAGGGATTGGTTGCTTCTTCTGGTTGTGCTGTTCAATCTTTTGTGCCTTCTCAGCCAACAGGACAAACATCCAACCATCATGGGCTGTAGCAGGAATTGGGGGCGAGGGGGGAGGGTAACATCTGTGGAGCAGTGGTGGGTTCCTACCAGTGCAGTCCACTCTATAGCACTGGTAGCGGCCCGCTGGTGACGTCACAGTACCGGTGCGGTCGGTTGCTGGTGTCTGGGCGCCACCATTAAAAAAAATTTTTTAAAAAAATTTTCTTCTGCGCATGCCCAGAAGCCGAGTTTCCGGCACTGCTCATGTGCTGCCTTCCTACCCCACAGTGAGTCCAAGCAGGGGAGGATGGCTGAGGGAGCGTGTGAGACGCTGAAAGAACGGGCGGCAGGAGCTATCTCCATTCCCCTCCCTTCAGCAGTCCGAGAAGCCACGAACGTGCGGTGATGATCCTAGGCATTTTCGCACGTTTGAGGCTTCTCGAGCTGCTGAGGGGAGGGGGAATGGGCGGCAGGACCTATCTCAGTTCCCCTCCCTTCAGCAGTCAGAGAAGCTATGCCCACCCGGTCACATGGTTGGCAAGCCACACCCACAAAATAAACCACGCCCACAGAGTGGTAGTAAAAAAATTAGGAACCTGCCCCTGCTGTGGAGTTGTTCATAATGTTTGTGCCCCCTTCTCTGTACTCTGCACATAGCCTGGTGAATAAAATTAAACTAAACAGCTCAAAGTCAGAAAGCAACACTTTACTCAGGGTTTCTTTCTTCCATCCTTCTTTTCTTTAGGCATAAGTGTTGACTTCCAGATTCCTCTTTGCTGTTTGGGAACCCATTTGAGGTTGGTTCCATAATCTCATTGCTTTATTATTTAATTTAATTTAATTTAATAGATTTGTATGCTGCCCAACTCCCGGGGGACTCTGGGCGGCTCACAGCATGTCAAATCCATTACAAATAAAAAAACATATAACAATTAAAAAGATATAAAAATTAAAAAAATCTCCAACATTCATAGCTAAAGGGGGGAGACCCAGGTATAATCTGCTCGGTCTCACTTTCACCCCGCCTGCCGGAAGAGCCAAGTTTTTATTGCTTTACGGAAGGCCAGCAGGGTGGGGATGGCCCTGATCTCCGGAGGGAGTTAGTTCCACAGGGAGGGAGCTCCCACAGAGAAGGCTCTCTCCCTAGGCCCCGCCAACCGGCATTGTTTGGTCGATGGGACCTGGAGGAGACCAACTCTGTGGGACCTAACCAGTCGTAGGGAGGTATGCGGCAGGATGCGGTCCCGAAGGATGCTTTATTATTTCAGTCTTGCATTAATCAGGTAAGGGTCACAGAGATAAGATACTTACAGTATTAATTACATGGCAGTCTAGCATTTATTGCACAATGTTGTCTCCAGTTCTTTAAGGAGACCACATTTCTACAGATAAGACTGACTGGAGACAAAATGGGAGAGGTTTGCCTATTTTTGCCTGAAATGGCCAATAAGCAGTACTTTAATTTCTCACTTTATTGATCATATGGCTTGGTAGTGGGTTACAAAGTGTAATAGAGTTGACATATTTGATAACTGCACTTGGACATTGTTTGCTTAAGGTGGGGGGAATTTAATTCTAGTATTCTAATAATATAATAATAAAATAAAATAAATAAATAATAAAATAAATAAATAAAATAATAAAAATATAATAATATAATAATAATAATTATAGATAAATTCATTTATCTGTACCTACTTTGCTTATGTTATGTTCATACAAATACCTGCTATCTTGTACATGTTTGACAAACAAAATAAATAAAATAAATAAATAAATAAACAGTATATCTATATCTAAGACCAACTTAAGTTTGCCTTATTTAACTAGGGATTAAATGGAAGAAATTTTATATGGGTAGTCCCTGATTTACAACAGTTTATTTAGTGACCTTTAGAAATTTCAACAGTACTAAAAAAAAGTGGCTTATGATCATTTTTCACACTTATGACAGTTGCCGCATCCCCATGGTCACATGATCAAAATTTGGATGCTTGGCAACTGGCTCATATTTGTGATGGTTGCAGTGTCCCAGAGTCATGTGATCACCTTTTGCGACCTTCTGACAAGCAAAGTCAACAGGGAAGCCAGATTAACAACTGTGGCAAGAAAGGTCGTAAAATGGGACAAAACTCACTTAACAATTATGGTCGTAAGTTGAGGACTTCCTGTAAGGAAATGGTAGAACAGACTTCTGTGGAAGAAATCGCAAACTCCTCCTAAAAGAGGAGTTGATGACTATGATGGAATTAAGAGCCAGTGAGTACATGGGCTCTTCACAATTGCTCTCCAGGCAAGGAGAGGGGTTGAGATTACCCACAAATGCCCCATACAGTTGCTTCTCATGGGGAGACTGCAAGACAAGGCTTGGGAAACAAGGGAATAAACATCTTGCTGAAACCATGGCTGGCATCTTCAAAAGGATACTAGCTTCACATACTTCCTTTTCTAATCACTTTTGGAAATTGCTTGTTAACTGTTTTTTCAGCTATTAGGAACATTTGGATCGATACATTTTATAGTACTGGGTAAGATTAGGACAGAATGACATGTCTTTAAGGATTTCTTTATAGATAAGAGATGGGATATGGGAAGAAGTGATCATTTGCTGCATTGTAAGAAAAAGTAATAGGTTACTAAAGTTGTTTATACTTGTGATGAAGGGGAGAAGACATTTTTCTTTTTTTTCCTTTTCCTTTTCCTTTATTCTATTCTTATTTCTTCTATTTTTCTTTCTACCTTTTTCCTCTTCTGCACTTTCTATTTTTTCTTTCAATTTTTAGTTTCTACTAGTTTTTATCTTTTTAATAATGTCTGATATAGATAGATAGATAGATAGATAGATAGATAGATAGATAGATAGATAGATAGATAGATAGATAGATAGATAAGAATGGCAGAACAGAAGATACTATCAAGTCATGTTTATGTTGTGATTAGATGAATTTGGGGAAAGATCCTCCGTTCCTTTTTAACAAATCTCTCTTCAAAAGGTAACATAGTCCCTCTGAGTAGACAGAACAACACTAAAGTTGTTTTTACAAATTATGTAAAAGGAAACCAAATGTCTATGAAGTTATATTTGTCTGATCTTTTAGAAGCATCCGCTTGTGGTTAATTTTTCCATGACGGCAAGTTTCCATGCTCTGAACATCCATGTGCGAATAGATAATCCCTTAGAGTCCTTCCAATATAGTGTAATTTCCAAGTGAGCTGCAGCCAACAACAATTTTATTAAGACTTTGGTAATATGTTTGTTCAGCTACTCATAAACAGAAAGGGGGGTAATAAGGCATCGCACACAGCAATCGTCTGTTTTGCCAGTTCAGTTCCCAAAATCTTTTACTGAAGAAGCCATCACTTTCTATCAGCTACACTGCAGCTCTCTAGCTGCTATGGGACATTGCTTTCCTTACTATACAAAATATTCAAAATAAAATAAATTTCAGGTTTTCATATTACAAGTGTAAAATAGAAAGATCTGAGTAGATTTGCATCCCAATAATTTTCTCTTTTATTTTTCTTTCATTCAATCAAATATTGTAAAGCACCTTTCTCCAAATTGATACCCTTGAGACTGGTTGTACTACCATCATATCAGGCATCATGGCCATGGCTTACAATCAAAGTCCCCTGTGACTAGTGAAAATTCTCTTTCCTCCACTTCATGCCAAAAAAAGGAATTTTTTAAAAAAATGCTACCCACCCCACACCAACTGATATGGAGTGATGTGAAGGATGATGCTTTGTAAACAAACAAACTACATATAAACCCCAAGTAAAGATAAAAACATAAACACCATCTTGACAGTATTATTTCGCTGTATTAAAAAGTCTCTGAAGTTGTAACAAGAAGGAAAGATTAGGTTTTTTTAAGCTGGAAATTTCCCCAATTCCTCTAACCATGATTACAGGCAGCTGGAATGAAGGGGTGGGTGGGGGAAGAGATAAATGCTCCCTTTAGGCTCCAGGAATGGAATGCTGAGCCTATGAAGGGCAGGGAGAAGCAAGAGAGTTATGCATCACTTGATCCCAGGAGCCAATGGTCAAGGTAAAGCAAGAGGGGGGGGATTGTTCTGCTTTCATTCAAACTTACAAAGTCAGTAAAAAGCTCATTCAGCTATCCAAACAAATGGCTGTTGTAGAATCAGATAAACTAGCAAACTGGATCTTCTAAGCCATAGTTTGTGGTGCCCCTGTTTCCATAAGTTAGTTTCTGTTCTTTTGGTATCTAAGATGGAAACCTGGATTGTAAAAGAACTAAGGTAAGTTAAGCTTCTACACGATCAAACAGAATCTAGCCACACAAGTTATTCTGACTAGATATTGGAAGAACAAATTTCATGTATTGGGGTAATACAAGTAGTCCTTGACTTGCAACAGTTTATTTAGTGACTGTTCAAAGTTACAACAGCACTGTGTAAAGTCACCTATGATGCATAATGTTTGGTGAAGATGCCAAATAAATAATGTTGTTTAACAAAAAGAACCAAACATATTCAACTAACATATGGAACTACTTAAAAGACAATCTTGCCCATAAAATAGGTCCGTCAAGTCTATTTTCAGTAAGAGAGTAAGTAGTGAAATAATTTGCTGCAAAATTCATTTTTCAAAGGACCAACATTTCATCCCTTTCCTTCTGGGAACCTCTTGATATCCCAGCCCCAATCCTGCAAACCTAAATACTTTTTAAAATTTAGATACCTAATGGCAAAACTTTGGGCTTAAAAGTTAAAGAAACAGGAGCAAAGATATGATGCGAAAATTGTGCCTTTGAATAAAATAGTCCTTCAAAAAAAAAATCCATGTACATGAGAGAAGGGAACATTTTGAGTGCAGTGTATAACATTTTCAAGAGTCTTCTACCTTGCAATAATACTTGTCGGCTTCTATGTACAGTTATAATTACAGCTATTAATTCTCTCTCTCTCTCTCTCTCTCTCTCTCTCTCTCTCTCTCTCTCTCTCTCTCTCTCTCTCTCTCTCTCTCTCTCTCTCTCTCTCTCTCTCTCTCTCTCTCTCTGTCTCTGTCTCTGTCTCTCTCTCTCTCTCTGTCTCTCTCTCTGTCTCTCTCTGTCTCTCTCTCTCTCTCTCTCCTGGTTTTGCAGAGGAGCAGGTTTATGAAATGAAAACTAGCAACATGAGGTTCATCATATATATGAAGATTAAAAAAAACCCTTCAATATTACCTTGCACAGCGAACTTAAGTACATTTGCTTTCCCTTTAAATAATTCCCAATAACTGTTTCACGTGTACTAGCAGAAGATAACTCTCCCTAACTTTTTGAAAGGCATTCATATTTGAGGAGTATTTGCATATGTATAACACTGAATAAACACAATTAAGGTTTCAGGTCACATGTTTAAAGTTGATTTTCAGGTTGGTATAATACCAGAAAACAGAACTGAATGTTTTGTTTTTTGTCATGGTGAAGATAGTTTCAACTGAGAAGATGATTCCAAATACTCTAAAAACAACCAAACAAATAAAGGGATGTATCAAGTCGACCCAAGTGCGCTCAGGACTATGAGTTGGGGTGGGGTTTGGGGGGGGGGCTAAACAATAGTCTAAACTGGAAACAGTAAAAAAATAACTGCAGAACTGTATTGAATGGAATTGGGTCTTCATAACTATAGAAGAGCATAGATTTCCCTAGTGAGCTCTAGAACAGTGTTTCTCAACCTTGGCAGTTTGAATATGTGTGGACTTCAACTCCCACAAGTCCTGGCTGGGGAATTCTGGGAGTTGAAGTCCACACATATTCAAACTGCCAAGGTTGAGAAACACTGCTCTAGAAGGAGAACATACAAATTGAAAGGCTTACTCATGAGTAAAAGGAAGGGAAAAAAAACCAAGACTGCCCAAACAGCAAGAACATACTGCAGCTCTATATTGTTAGTTTACATGGCTTATCAAGAAAAGGGAAGCCGTTTGTCTCTGACAGGAAACCCAGCAACTTGGTTTTGCTGCCAGCCTCCATTGTGATCCTGAAGAACTGTTCCCATTTATTGTAGATTTTGGTTATTTCCTCTTATGAGCCTGTGAGCATATGAGACTGAACAATTATTGCAAATTGGGAGGAAGAGGTGAAAGAGCCTCAATTCAAGACTTACATATAAGGGAAAACAGAATTTGGGAAAGGCTGCTTATTAAGTATCATAAATAACACGCTAGGGTTCTAGAAAGTATCAAAAGTTATCCTCAGAACTTGTTTTAATAGGAGACATTAGAGATGTCCATAGGGTCACATTTCTTTCATTCTACAGTATGCATGCAAGTACACAACCAAGATGAGACATACATGTTTTGTGACATTTCTAATTGTTCGTTAAAAAAAAAAAGCAATAAGCCTAAAGTGAAGGAAAGTTATGGTTCTAATGGAGTTAACCTTTTTTTCTGTATCATTTCCTCTCATAGAATTGTTTATTCTACCCGCTGGAACCTTACTCCCTTTATATACACATTGATTTTTTATCATTTCTATTCTCCATCTCCATTCTGGCTCAGATATCTGAGGAAGACTGTCTGGAGAAGAGGATTTGCAAAGCAGGTTAGTGCTCCTTATCAATTTCTCCTTTTTTGTGTCTTTGCATTACCTTTTCAAATAGGGATATTAGAACTGTCTTTCAGCTTCCCTGTTTAAAAACTAAAATTAATAGATAAATTGTTTTAGCTGAGCATTTCATTTTGAAGTGAGCTTCACTTCAGAAGAGTAGTGAAAAAAGGTAATGAAGAATGATGGGGCAGCTGCCTGTACTATGTGCATGATCTGGCGTCTATTTTTGGCAGGATATTAATTAATTTTAATGTGGCCTTTCTTTCTTTCTTTCTTTCTTTCTTTCTTTCTTTCTTTCTTTCTTTCTTTCTTTCTTTCTTTCTTTCTTTCTTTCTTCCTTCCTTCCTTCCTTCCTTCCTTCCTTCCTTCCTTCCTTCCTTCCTTCCTTCCTATAAAATAAAGTTTTATAAAATTTTTCACAAAATTATTTTTTCTTTAGCTTTACTAGTTTGCCTTTTTGTTGGCCAAAACGATCTTGTTATCCTTGGTATTAGAATGCCAATATTTATTTATTTATTATTTATTTTGGAATTCTTATATGCCGCCCAACTCCCTAAGGACTCAGGGCGGCGTACATCAGTGAAAAATACAAGAACAACCAAAATCTAAAAATAGTAATTAAAACAATATAAAAATTAAAACACAATATAAGAGATCAACAACCATACAACATCATACATACTTGGGGGGTGAGCTCGAGTGAATTAAGCTCTACCCCCCGCCTGCAGGAAGAGCCATGTCTTAACGGCTTTTCGGAAGGCCAGCAGAGTGGGGATAGTTCGGGTCTCTGGTGGAAGTTGGTTCCAGAGAGCGGGGCCAGCCACAGAGAAGGCTCTCCCCCTTGGGCCCGCCAGCCGGCATTGCTTGGCCGACGGGACCTGGAGGAGGCCAACTCTGTGGGCCCTAACCGGTCGGAGGGAAGTATGAGGCAGAATGCGGTCCCGTAGATAACCTGGTCCTAAGCCATGAAGGGCTTTAAAGATGGTGATCAACACCTTGAATTGGACCCGGAGACCGATGGGCAACCAATGCAGCTGGCGGAGTATCGATGTCACGTGGGTGTACCTTGGCACACCCACCACAGCACGCGCAGCCGCATTTTGCACCAGCTGAAGTCTCCGGATACTCTTCAAGGGTAGCCCCATGTAGAGCGCATTGCAGTAGTCCAAGCGAGAGGTGACAAGGGCATGAGTGACCGTGAGTAGAGCCTCCTTCTCCAAATATGGCCGCAGCTGGTGCACCAGGCGAACCTGTGCAAAGGCCCCCCTAGCCACAGCAGAAAGATGATGGTCCAATTTTAGCTGTGGGTCTAGGAGGACCCCCAAGTTGCGGACCCGGTCCGAGGGAGTCAGTTTCGCTCCCTCAAGGAACAAGGAGGGGCAGTTGTCATGATCCTTAGGAGGCAATATCCACAGCCACTCAGTCTTGTCGGGATTAAGTCTGAGTCTGTTCCTCCCCATCCAGATCCTAACGTCGTCCAGGCACCGGCACATTACATCAACTGCCTCACTGAAGTCAGACGGGGTGGTGATGTACAGCTGGGTGTCATCAGCGTACTGATGGAAACACACCCCATGTCTGCGAATGATCTCACCCAGCGGTTTCATGTAGATGTTGAACAGGATGGGCGAGAGAACCGACCCCTGAGGCACCCCACATAATAGGGGCCTAGGGGACGACCTCTGCCCCCCTGCCAGCACCGACTGCATCCTATCAGCGAGATAAGAGGAGAACCACCGCAAAACGGTGCCTCCCACTCCCAACTCGCTGAGACGATGCAGAAGGATACCATGGTCGATGGTATCGAAAGCCGCTGAGAGGTCAAGTAGCACCAGGATGGAGGAATTCCCCCCATCCCGGGCCCGCCAGAGATCATCCATCAGAGCGACCAAGGCAGTTTCTGTACTGTAGCCGCGCCTGAAGCCCGACTGGTAAGGATCTAGATGATCTGTTTCATCCAGGAGCTGCAGAAGCTGAGTAACCACCACCTTCTCCACAACTTTCCCTAAAAAAGGCAAGTTGGAGACCGGACGATAGTTCTTCAAGTCAGCTGGATCCAGGGAAGGCTTCTTCAGGAGGGGTCGCACCACCGCAGCTTTTAACGACTGCGGTACGGATCCCTCTCTCAAAGAAGCGGTGACCACCGCCTGGATCCAGCCGCGTGCCACCTCCCTGCTGGTCGAGACCAGCCAGGAGGGGCACGGGTCCAATAAACAGGTGGAGGTACCCATCGCTCCCACAGCCCTGTCCACATCCTCAGGAGAAACAGGCCCAAACTCTTCCCATAATGATGGACTAGGACTAGCCCCTGTCAACTCAATGGACTCTGCCCAGCCAGAGTCCAGGTTTGACCGAATCTGAGCGACTTCAACCAATGCTGTTACAGCCACATAAACCATATCAACCAATGCTGTTACAGCCACATAAATAAATCTCATCTACCTAATTTTGATTGACACTTATTTTATAATTGATAAGTCTTGTCTAGTCTCAACCCTTAAAATGTTTTTTATAAAAAAATACAGATTGTTTACATAAAATTTGACACTGTGGTTTTCTAAAGTGATCAATTAGTAGACAGAAATTGATTTTCAGAAAATATTTTAACTGCATCTGAACCCATAACATATTTTAATCAGGATATTAAAAATAATTTACAGTTTCACTCATAAAGATTTTTTCCTTAAATTATAAGACTAAAAATATTCAATTTTTGAGCTTTGTTGCAATTTTCTTAGCTAACCACCAGAGAAAAGATATTAACATTCTGATTTTTCATATGCTTTCTATTGTGTTGCCTTTTCTAGAAAGACAGAAAAGACCAATGCCAATTTTAATACTGCAGTGTCATTAATCCCTGATCTCCTTTCCTATTTGTAGGGCGTGTCAAATTTTTCAACTTTCAATTTCCAAACATTAGGGGTTGCTCAAAAGTTGTGACATGCCTTAGGGATTGTAAAGATACTTTGGTTACTTCAATATAATTTAGATGTGCTTGGTAAGTAACTACATAAATATCATAACTTTTTAACATTTTGTTTGTTTCATTAGTATTACAGTATCTTTTCAGTTATATATGAAAACATATTTCTGGCCCTTAGACTGACATAGCTTCCAAAAACACACACAACAGTTATCCCTAGTCTTGAATAATAAAATGACTCTATACCAGTGATGGCGAACCTATGGCACGCGTGCCACAGGTGGAACGCGGAGCCATACCTGCCGGCACGCGAGCCGTTGCCCTAGCTCAGCTCCAGCATGCATGTGTGCGTCGGCCAGCTGATTTTTGGCTCACACGGAGGCTCTGGGAGGACATTTTAGGCTTGTGGCGGGCCTCCGGGGGAGCATTTTCACCCTCCCCAGGCTCCAGGGAAACCTCTGGAGCCTGGTGAGGGCAAAAAATGGGCCTACTGGGCCCACCGGAAGTCAGGAAATGGGCTGTTTCCGGCCTCCAGAGGACCTCTGTGGGGGTGGGGGAGGCCATTTTTGCCCTCCCCAGGCATTGAATTATGGGTGTCATGCACTCGCACGTGCATGATAGCACACGCACACACGCTTTCTGCACCCGAGGGGAAAAAGGTTCGCCATCACTGCTCTATACCAATACATAAAATAAATCCAGGTGAATTCAAGATAAGCCTTTCTGTACATTTTTTTAAATGGCAACTTTGCAAAATCTATTTAAATATGTTAAAAACATCTGGATCACTTCAAAGAGAACCTGATTGGAATATTTGTCTACAGTTTTGAGGGAAGAACATTTATGATTGTTCTATTGAAATGGCCCAGAACATAGAGTGAAAGGTTTGAAGTTTCAGACTTCTCTCCAAAGTCTTCTAAGTCTTTACATCCTGGGCCTGTCTCCTATTTTGGCATAGTAGCTTGGCAGTTCTACTGTTATCACTTATCTTCCAAGGAATGTCCTCTGGATGTCCTCTCCTAACCCAGTTTGGAGGCTGTTACTATCTATGCTACATTTCTAGTGATTAATAGATAAAAGCACACTAAAAATAAAAACAGCCCCCTTGGCCATGTAGCATGGAGGCATGTGGCTAAAGGTTTTGATCCTTTCTCCCACCCATTTCCCTCTTTTCGGGATAAAGGCCCAAAGTAAATATTGCCTGAAAAACAACAACTAACATATAAAAAAACCCATTTAGAGAGCCGAGGTGGCACAGCGGTTAGAGTGCAGTACTGCAGGCTACTTTAGCTGACTGTAATCCGCAGGTCAGCGGTTCAAATCTCACCGGCTTAAGGTTGACTCAGCCTTCCATCCTTCCAAGGTAGGTAAGCAACCCAGATTGTTGGGGGCAATATAAATATACATTGCTTACTGGTGTAAATCGCTTAGAGAGTGCTTGCACTGTGAGGCGGTATATAAATCTCACTAATAAATAAATAAATAAATAAATAAATAAATTTAACTTTCAATGTTCAAAATTCAAACATTCAGGAGAGAAATAATTGATTAAAGAAGAAAATGTAAAGGGAATGCAATGCTACAGGCAACTCACAAGATGGTTCTGATCTGCTACAGATAATTTTTCTGCCAGAAACCTCCATAAGCAGATGCCATAGAAGTTTTCAAAGTCATTACAAGATATTTTTATGTAATTATTCTTTTGCATGTGACTGAGAGCACGTCTCTTTTATTAAAATGTGGATTGAGCATGTCTGATTTGCAGCCTGCATGTTCACAACATTTATGTATTTTCATGCACACATTTAGCTAGTCACAAAACTGGACAAACGTATCCCTCATATGAAGATATCCATTAGGAAATGTCAATGTTACATAAAAGTTCATACAAGGTAAAGGCATAAAAATGATTGAAAAGTTGCATGAATAAACTGCATTTTTCTTGGTTCAATCATTCCTCAAGTACAACGTTAAAAGATATGCCCATACTAATATTTAAGGATGGCAAAATAAGGAGGGCTGGAAGAAATCAATGAAGCATTTCAAGGTGGATCAAGTTTGTATCTTAGTGATCTGTTTTCTTTTTAATTTATGAACTCTTGCTTTTTCTCTTGAAAGCTCTGTCAAAAGTCCCTCCACGCAGCCAATATTGTGTCTCTCCCCCCAACTCTAAGAAACACTTTAAAGCTATTCTTGAACTCTTAAGAATACCGTCTTAGCTCATCTACATGAAGGGCCAGAAACAACAGCATCTTCCTCATGCGCAGAAGCATGAATTTCGCTATAAGGGACAGCAGAAGAAATGACAAGGAGTTCTTTCCTTATTTAGGGATGCCTCCCACTGTGAAAATGAAAATATAAGCTATCTTTACGAGGAGGGGGGAAACCTGGAAGATGAGAGGAGGAGGAAGTTCTCCCAATAGGAATTCATTTAAGACAATATTCAGCAGCCACTAAGAACAGAGAATTGCAAGCTGAAACAGATAAATAGTGGCTTTTGATCCTATAACAACCTCAAGTACAGTACTGTATAAAGAAGCAATCTTCAACAAACTTAGTCCCAAGCTATTTAGGATTTTGTAACTAACAACTAGCGCATTGTGTTCCCAAGTTATTAAAAGTTAGCAAAAATAAATAATTGTTTTTCAAACTTCTTAGTTGAGGTTTTGTACCACAGTCCCACATAGATTACACTGCAGCCTTCAATTTTGATCTAAAAAGTTAAAAGAGCTAATGCTTAAATATACACAACCCAAGAAAGGATGACAAATTCTGTAAGACCAAAGCTGGGTTTAGATACTCTCCCAAATTATAAATTACAGTAGTTTTTTCAAGGAAGATGAAAATGTGTACCTCTAGCCCTGACTGAGTCTCCTACTGATCAAAGTATTGTTGTTTTCTGAATTAGGCTACCTTTCATTAGCCTACACTTAAATTGCCAATAAACAGTACTTCTGATTAGCATATCCCATCAACAATTCTGAAATTCCTAACTTCAAACTATACACCCAGAATTCAAATAATATGGTCATTCTTTTAGGCCTGATTCTACAAAATGGATTTAATTAACAATAATGTTTCATTCATTATGTGTCATCAAGTCACCAAGACGCTTGATGCTCTCATAGATTTTCTCCAAGAAATAAAGCTTCAAGGAAGGGTTAATATTATTTCTGGCTCTATCCTTTTTACAGGTATTCATCTATAGATCTATTCTGCCAAATTTTCATTTTAAAAATTCCTACCTGAAAATTTACACTTGTGTAAGTTTGAAATCGAAACGAGTATTTTAATGGCATCTCTTAAAATATGTATTTCTGACTCATCTAACTCTAAATACTTTCTTTAAAAAAATACTGTAAGGATTTATTTGTTTTTAATCAAAATCTCCATAGAAACATTCAGAAAATACAAAAATTAAGTTCTTACACAAATACTTTATACTGGGAATTCACAGATACTCCATTATATTTGAATACAAACCTTTTAACAATGGAGAAAATGGCTGGATAAGATTTCTACCTGAGATTCTGATGAGGTGGGTGCTGTCTGTCAGAATGAAACAGGCAACCTAGTATCTTCCATGTATTCTCCAGTACAATATCCATATGCCCAAATCTGTATGGGCAAAACCAAAAATTATAGCAATTTTAATCCATATTGCATCATATTGCCTCTTCCTGGTATACTAATACTAGCTATCTATATTATATGCTCTGGACTATAAACAAATCCTGACTCAGAAAAAGGGAACTGCATATGTTCTAGATCAGTGATGGCGAACCTTTATTTCCTCGGGTGCCGAAAGTGCGTGCGCGCGTGCTATCGCACACACGCGAGTGCCCACACCCATAATTCAATGCCTGGGGAGGTCAAAAACGGCCTCCCCCGCACCCTGGAAGCCCTCTGGAGGCTGGAAATGGCCCATTTCCCGACTTCCCGTGGGCCCAGTAGGCTTCCCTGGAGCCTGGGGAGGGCGAAAACGCCCTCTCCCACCCCCCGGAGGCCCTCCAGAAGCTGAAAACGCCCTCCCAGAGCCTCCACATGAGCCGAAAATCAGTTAGCCGGAGTGCACATGCGCATTGGATCTAAGCTAGGGCAACAGCTCGCGTGCCGGCAGATATGGCTCCGCGTGCCACCTGTGGCACGTGTGCCATAGGTTCTCCATCACTGTTCTAGATTGATCGCTGTATACAGACAGTGGTTACCTAGCCTAGTTATTGATAGCTGGAAGCTTGGAGGATCTGCTTCACCTAACAGAGAAACAGTTGGTGCCACACAGTAGATTCAGAAAAAACATAAAGCTAAAGAATATAGTGGTGAGAGTTAGGAATATTAAATAATATATTTCAATTATCCCAAACTCATGGTATGATATAAAAAGCCATGAGAGGGCCTGTTTGCATGCAAGAAAGCTTCAGTTCTCATTCAGAAGGCAGTGGAAAGCACCAACAAAGAAACTAAACCACAGCATTTTCTCACAGCAATTAAAAGTGGTGTAATCCTTACTGACTAAACTGTCTGTTCAAAGAGTAGGACATAACATCTGTCATGGTCCCTGCTCCCCACCACAACACAGCCTTATTTTCTCATTTTACTGAATTACAATTAATGCCTCACAACAGCTGTTGTGTGTTTAAAATTAACGGGAAACTAGTACCCATTACCTCACTGGATATATTTTGGGAAGTAGTATGTGTGCGCATGTGCCCATGAATCATGTGAGCACAATTCAACCAGCTGTTATCTTATTAGTGTCTATAGTTGAAGGCTTGTCCAGGATGGTTTTCCATATCCTGACTGGGTATTGCTATAAAATCATGCTGTTTCAAATTCTGTTTTTGCAAGATGTAAAATAATGTATTTATATGTGGATTGTGTCTTTATGACTATAAGATAGATAGATACCGTATTTTTCGGAGTATAAGACGTACCAGAGTATAAGACACACCTTAGTTTTTGGGGAGGAAAATAGGGGAAAACAATCTGCCTACCAGGTATTCATCTGGTAGCATCCTTAGTCTGGTCAGCTTCAGCACATTATTTTATCCCCTGGTTAGGACTTTAAAAAACCTTCTTCTGAGAGAATAACAATGAAAGAGCCTGCAAGGTAAGAGCTGGGAAGATCTGTTAGCACCTAGTTAGGGCTGGAAAAAAAAGCTACATTCGAAGTATAAGACACACCCAAATTTTCAGCCACTTTTAGGGAGGAAAAAGGTGCGTCTTATACTCCGAAAAATACGGTAGATAGAATTCTTTATTGGCCAAGTGTGGTTGGACACACAAGGAATTTGTCTTTGGTGCATATGCTCTCAGTATACATAAAAGAAAAGATACATTTGTCAAGAATCATGAGGTACAGCACTTAATGATTGTCATAGGGTACAAATAAGCAATCAGGAAACAATCCATATTAATATAAATCGTAAGGATACAAGCAACAAGTTACAGTCATACAGTCATAAGTGGGAGGAGATGGGTGATAGGAACGATGAGAAGACTAATAGCAATAGTAATGCAGCCTTAGTGAATAGTTTGATGGTGAGGGAATTATTTGCTTAGCAGAGTGATGGCGTTCGGGGGAAAACTGTTCTTGTGTCTAGTTGTCTTGGTGTGCAGTGCTCTATAGCGTCGTTTTGAGGGTAGGAGTTGAAACAGTTTATGTCCAGGATGCGAGGAGTCAGTAAATATTTTCACGGCCCTCTTTTTGACTCATGCAGTATACAGGTCCTTAATGGAAGACTTCATTCCTAGCTAAAATATTGACAGCATAACAATATTGTCTTCTTACAGAGAGCCTTCTTTTCCCTCTCTATTTTTTTTCTGTATTTATGCATCATACTTTTACATTACCCAATAATACAGTAGGAATTCCCTGGAAACTATAATAGACCTTCCAAATCATTGTAGAATAAATGCAAAGCAATCAAGTCACTGATTTCCTGGCTGGCTACCATCTTTTGCTGTCTTTTTTCTCACCCTGGAACTCAACTGAAACTTCTCAGAGGTCACTTTTCTCCGCGAAAAAAATTATTTATTTTATTTATTTATTTTATTAAATTTATATGCCGCCCAACTCCAAAGAACTCTGGGTGGCTTAACAACATAATAAATATTAAAAACATAATTAAACATTAAAACAATTAAAACAATTTAAAACCCATGCATATCATTTCATGGCTGGATCTCGCCGATTACAACCGGGAGATCAACGGCCCCAGGCCTGCCGGAAAAGCCAAGTCTTTACTGCTTTATGGAAGGCCAATAGGGTGGGGGCAGTCCGGCTCTCCGGAGGTAGCTGGTTCCAGAGATTTGGGGCAGCCACAGAGAAGGCCCTCCCCCACAGTGCCAGCCGGCACTGTTTAGCTGACGGGACATGGAAAAGACCAACTCTCTTTCAAAATAATATAATTTTGCATTACTTACTTTGAATGTTCTCTCCCTTATGTATGTGTACGTATGTGTGATTGGTTGTCTTTTTTAATTAAAGCATAAATAACTGGAACACTAGCAGGATGTAAATCAAAAGCCAGATTCAAGCATAAACTTTACAAAGGTATTTACGAAGGACTACAGAGAATCCAGTCCATAAGCATTGTTATGGAATAAAATGGTGCAGCTTTGTTCTGAAGCATGCACCTTTTCCTAGGTCAGAAAACAGAAATTCTTTTAAGTAGAGATTGCACAGGGCACCTTGGAGGGCAAGCAAAAGTGAGCACTAAAGGCATTTCTCCCCCTGTTTTTTTTCTGTTTGCCTTCTGGAAAACGTGTTTTATAAATGACGACACCAGCAGCCATTTTCTGAGAAGGTTATAACACATTCTCACCCTTCCAAGTGTGGTACTTGCTGTGGACCCCTGATATGTTTCCAAATTCTACAGCTATATTTAATATGTGTTAATGTAGAAGTCCTTTTCTTGTTTCCAGATCTTACACAATGTAAGAGTTGTGTAAGATCTGGAAGTCTAAGGATCCCACAAGGCATCTTTACAACTAGACTTGTCACATACAACCTTTTCTTCTTTCTCCCTTTACTTTCCTCTCTGTCTGTACCCTGGTTGGTTTGACTGCGTGAGGAGAAAAAGCTTCCTACCAGCTAAGCAGCTGGCTGCTGCTTGCCAATTGAGACGCTAAATGCTGGGGATAAAGAGCTTCTGGAAAGATAATAAAGCAAAGGGGAGTAAATTAAAGTATCTATAAATAGCACTAGGAGTAAGGAGAAAGGATGATGTCATTGACATTTACATAAGCTGGTATTTCTATCCATTCTTCCACACACTTTTTCCTCCTCCCACTGCCTCACTTTGGAAATTATTCAGACTAGCACTGGCCTGTCCTTCAGATAGAACCACACTGAGCCTATAGGCAGGCTCATGAGCCTTTTATTTATATCAAATTCATGAAACCTGACAAACAGGTTGCAAATATGAGCTGAGCATTTCCACGTAGGGTTCAACAAGTGGTGAGGCAGACATGTGACGCTGGCAGTAGAAGAGAATATCTGTAGCTCAGGGTTGAACTGTAGAGTCCTTGGTATTCTCTGAGCTTAGTTGTTGGCTTGCAGATGTTTCTTTACCAAACTAGGTAACATTGTTTATGCTAGAAGGGAGTGGGATTTCTTCTCTGTTTATATATAGTTGCTTGCCCTGTTGGTATTGGAGGAGGTATTGTTGTCTCCTTGGTAATTTCTTCATTAGGTTGTTGTTTATTGTTTGATTGTCTGAACTAGTAGTGTCTTGATTGTGGGATTTTTTTTTACTGCTTGATTGTTTTCTGTTAATCCTAGTGTTAATCCCTGTTTATGTGAGTGTTGATTGCTGGTGAGGAGCTGTTCTGGACTTTTTGTTATGTAAATCAAAAGATCCAGTAGTCCAACAAGAAAAAAACAGGAGTCATCTACAACAGAGTGTAATTACTGTAATAGCCACTATGTAGGACAGGCAAGCAGAAGACTAGCAGACTAACATTCATTGAACAGCAACCGGCAATCAGAAGACTTGATGAAAAGGCCTTAATTTCACAACACTTGGATAGACTTATCCATAGTTTCAACTGGAAAACTGACCATCCTAGACCAAGATGCTCATATGCCTTTCCTAACAGGTGCCCTTCCTCAGAAGTGCAAGTCAACCTTTTGTGAGAGCTGCTAGGTGTAGACTGTGAAGAGGCATCGTTTTATACTTTAATTCTCTTTAATTATTATTGAATCCAAAGTAATTGCACAATGCTGTCACACTCAATTTGATAGAGCGTTATTTGAATAGATAATAATAATAATAACAACAGAGTTGGAAGGGACCTTGGAGGTCTTCTAGTCCAACCCCCTGCTTAGGCAGGAAACCCTACACTACTTCAGACAAATGGTTATCCAACATCTTCTTTAAAACGTCCAGTGTTGGAGCATTCACAACTTCTGGAGGCAAGCTGTTCCACTGATTAATTGTTCTAACTGTCAGGAAATTTCTCCTTAGTTCTAAGTTGCTTCTCTCCTTGTTTAGTTTCCACCCATTGCTTCTTGTTCTACCCTCAGGTGCTTTGAAGAATAGTTTGACTCCCTCTTCTTTGTGGCAACCCCTGAGATATTGGAACACTGCTATCATATCTCCCCTAGTCCTTCTTTTCATTAAGCTAGACATACCCAGTTGCTGCAACCGTTCTTCATATGTTTTAGTCTCCAGTCCCCTAATCATCTTTGTTGCTCTTCTCTGCACTCTTTGAGCTAAAATGCTTTAAAATGTTACAAAACACTGTTCCTTACTAATGCTTCCAAATACCATAGAAAACTGCCCTATGGCAGGCCAGAGCATTATCTGCAGTGCCTACTAGCAGAACTCATGAAAAGCAAGGTTCTCCCCTGCTCTTTTCTACTGATTCAGCTGATTGCATATGAAATCCGCTTCACATAAGGTATGCGTTTCATTACTCAAGCATGGTGTCTATCTTCTTTTGCACTTCTCATTTTCATCCATTCCTTTAACCCTCTTGTGGAATAATTCATTGTCAGTGTAATTCCATAGCAAGGATTATAGAGAAGAATAGGGATATGCTCAAAGCCACAAACTTGAGTTCAAGGTTGCAATGTTCTCCTGGTTTTATCTATTCTTGCGAACGCATATGGGTAGAAGCAGGAAAGAAGTCAGCATTAACTGACCCAGAACAATTCCCCCTTTTCTGCCCTTCGACAGAGAATGCAAATATCTGAGCAAGAAGCCTATTTTACTCCTGTGTCAAAGCAAGGTCGTGTTTTCCTTTCCCCTAGCATCAACGACTGACTCCTATTTATATGGTATTTGCACAGTGGTTCTGTGTTATTGTAAGGTATTCATAGTTTTTTTTAACATCAGTATAATTACAAGACACGATTTAATATGGATTAAGGATGGATGTACATGTGGGGAATAGGGCAGGATATGGTAAAGTGGTTACAGCAACCAGTTTTCATACAAATATTAATGCCACAAGTTTTATATAGAAACTCTGTGACCTTATGTGGTCTCTAAAGATCTTTACAAATATTGAGTGAAGTCTCCTACCACACAGATGTAACAGAAATAAGAATAGGCTGAACACACAAAAAGTTAGGGACAAGATAAAGTTATAATGTGAGTTAGTGGTAAACTGGATCACCGGGTCCATAAATCTAGAGGGATTCTGTCTCCTTCCGGCTTGAGAATTGAAATCAAGGACATGGGATAATATCATATTGTTTTATTATTTATTGATATTTATTGATTATTTATTTGTTGATATTAGGAGCTGCTGATACAGTTCTACAGAGGAATTATTGAGTCTGTCATCACCTCCATAACTGTCTGGTTCGGTTCTGCAACCCAACAAGACAGACACAGACTTCAGAGGATAATCAGAACTGCAGAAAAAACAATTACTGCCAACCTGCCTTCCATTGAGGACCTGTATAATGCACGAGTCAAAAAGAGAGCCGTGAAAATATTTACTGACCCCTCGCATCCTGGACATAAACTGTTTCAACTCCTACCCTCAAAACGACGCTATAGAGCACTGCACACCAAGATAACTAGACACAAGAACAGTTTTTTCCCGAACGCCATCACTCTGCTAAACAAATAATTCCCTCACCACTGTCAAACTATTCACTAAGGCTGCATTACTATTACTATTAGTCTTCTCATCGGTCTATCACCCATCTCCTCCCACTTATGACTGTATGACTGTAACTTGTTGCTTGTATCCTTACAATTTATATTAATATGGATTGTTTCCTGAATGCTTATTTATACCCTATGACAGTGGTGGCGAACCTTTTTAGGTTCGCGTGTTAAAAAGGGGTGCGTGTGCGCGCTAGCGCGCGCTCGCATGCCCGCACCCATTCCCTCCCCCCCACGCATTCGCACAACACCCCCCCATGCTGCCCCCTGCGCATGCGCACACCCCCCACCCCCGCGCAAAGGCCTTACTGGAGCCTGGGACGACGAAACGGGCAAACCGGAAGTGCGGAAAAACGCACTTCCGGTTTGCCGGTGAGCTGTTTTTTGCACTCCGGAGGGTTCAGGGAAGCTCCCTGAAGCCCCGGAATGCAAAAAACTACAAAACGGACAAACCGGAAGTGCGGAAAAATGCACTTCCGGTTTGTCCGTTTTGTAGTTTTTTGCATTCCGGGGCTTCAGGGAGCTTCCCTGAACCCTCCGGAGTGCAAAAAAACAGCTCACTGGCAAACCGGAAGTGCATTTTTCCGCACTTCCGGTTTGCCGGTGGGCAACGCTCGTGTGCCCTCCGCTATGGCTCCGCGTGCCACCTGTGGCAGGCGTGCCATAGGTTCGCCACCACGGCCCTATGACAATCATTAAGTGTTGTACCTCATGATTCTTGACAAATGTATCTTTTCTTTTATGTACACTGAGAGCATATGCACCAAAGACAAATTCCTTGTGTGTCCAATCACACTTTGCCAATAAAGAATTCTATTCTATTCTATTCTATTCTATTCTATTAGATTACTATCATCCTAGTTCCTACATGCAGAGGTGGGTTCCTACTGGTTCGGACCAGTTCTATAGAACCGTTAGTAACTTGGTGGCCTGGGCCGCTGGAACCGGCAGCAACTCAGGCCTGCCACGCCCCCAAGCTGGTTCTCTCGGCGGCGCCATAGGTGCTGCCATCTTGTTTTTTGCTTCTGCGCATGCGCAGATGCTTTTTTTAGTACTGCGTATGTGCACCCGCCCACGCAAAGCACCCACGCGGCACGCAATGCGTGCCCGCCATCGCGGCATGTCCCTGAGCGATGGCATCCCAGTAACAGAATCCAGAATCCACCCCTGCCTACATGTTATGTATAAAACACATCAGTGAATCTATATCAGGGAGGTCAAACTCACAGCGTCACGTTGTTGTCACGTGACGTATCACAACTTTTCCCCCCTTTGCTAAAATGGGGGTGGGCGTGGCCAACAAGTGACGCATCTGGCCCACAGGCCGTGAGTTTGACATTCCAATCATTCCACAACTCAGGAAAATAGCAAAACTTATTTAACCTTCTTTTTGTTCAGGAGCTCAAAGTAGCATACATAGCACTTCCTCCTCCCATCTACCTTTCAACAACCAACCTATAAGGAAGGTTGGACTGAGAGAGAATAATCAGTCTGAAGTCACCAAATGAGCTTCTGTGCTTGAAGATAAACTAGAACCTGAGTGTCATGGGGCTACTTCAACATATTAAGCACTAAACTGGCTCTAGAGAACAACATATGCTCAGTCACTACAGAATGCTGAATAGAAATGGGAGGGACTACGGACTATCCTTCCAGAAATATGATTGTGTGACTGAATTGAATTTTGAAAAAGGGTGGAATTTTGAACAGGAACTTTTTATTGGAAATTCCATTTGAATTCCATAGAATAAATTGTTTCAACTCTGGTTTCATTATCTTGAATGATTATAATAAATAAGACTGAAGGGATAACTTCTGCTGAAGCAAATAATCCTAGAGTTTCTGCTCCAAGAAGTATCTATTCCTATGAGTGGAGGCTGAAGAAATTTGGGTTCCTGAGGTTCCTTTCATGCCCTCTCTTTACCCCTCCAAAGGAAAAGGGTTCTTAAAGTTGATTTAACAGAACTTTATCAAATAGTAGGCTGTAGCCCACTTTATCAAATGCTTTACTGAAGTTCAAGTAAATTATATCCAAAGCATTTTGCTGGTCCGCTTTTTTTTTCATTTTATCAAATTTATTTATTTATTTATTTATTTATTTAAATGGATTTATATGCCGCCCACTCCCAGGGGAGAATGCAGAAAGATTTGTTTGGCATAATCTGTTTTGACAAATCCATGTTGGTTTCTGGTTATAACTTTACTTGCATGCAAGTGTTTGCAGATTCATTGTTTGATTATTTTTTCCAGGATCTTCCCAGATATTGATGTTAGGTTGAGAGGTCTGTAGTTTTCTGGATCCATTCCCTCCCCCCCTTTTTTTGAAGATGGGAATCACATCATTGCTTTTCCAGTCATCTGGTATGGACTGCAGTTTCTTAGAATCAGAATTTACACATGTATATGTCCACAAACACATAGACACTTGCTCTTATTTAAAGTCACTGTCTGTTTTGAAACTTTAATTTTGTTTTGTTTTAGTATTATTATTCTTTATTCTCCCGAACGCCATCACTCTGCTAAACAAATAATTCCCTCACCACTGTCAAACTATTCACTAAGGCTGCATTACTATTACTATTAGTCTTCTCATCAGTCCTATCACCCATCTTCTCCCACTTATAACTTGTTGCTTGTATCCTTACGATTTATATCAATATTGTTTCCTGAGTGCTTATTTGTACCCTGTGACAATCATTAAGTGTTGTACCTCATGATTCTTGACAAATGTATCTTTTCTTTTATGTACACTGAGAGCATATGCACCAAAGACAAATTCCTTGTGTGTCCAATCACACTTGGCCAATAAAGAATTCTATTCTATTCTATTCTATTCTATTCTATTCTATTCTATTCTATTCTATTCTATTCTATTCTATTCTATTCTATTCTATTCTATTATTCTATTCTTCCTGTTAACTATTTTGTCACTAATATAATATATAGAAGACAGGTCAATAATTTGCAAATAGTCTTATCAATTTAAAAATTGGGGGACTGTTTTGAAAAGGGTGGAAAGCAATGTCATTGTAATGTATTAATCAATATTCAATTAGGGGGATAATATGTGTATATGTGTTGGTATTTTTTGATGCATCTTTTTTCTTGTTTAGAGTTTTGATTGTTTTGTAGCCCCCTCCCCTTTTTCTCATCTTTTTTTGAATTTTGGGGAGTTTTGTATTTTAACTTTGTCTTGAATAGAAATAAAATATACATTAAAAAAAGTCACTGTCTGTATCCCATGGGGTTGGCAGCTAAGGCAGAGCCACATGCTTTGTGTTTGAAAAACAAGCATCAGACTTCAAGACTTGCAGATGGTGCAGACCCAGAGGCACTCAGTTACAGTGTACACTAACAGGGCCAATGAGATTATTCTCTTAAGCATTCAGGCCAGTAGGGGTTATGGATTAACTAGCAGCCAGAAGCTCCTACTATTTGCCATTTGCATCTCACTGTCATGGTATTGCTACTCTCTTATTGTCAGCAATTTTTGCCAGTTTTCCAACATACTGCATCTGCTAACTTGCAAATTAAAGATAAGATTTTTCCATTAGCTTTTGGAAATGGCCTGAGATTCGCAGAAAGGCGCAAAGCAAATGAAGAACATGCTTGTTCTTATTGCTCCATATCCATGGTGAGCTTGTATCTTTCTCATATGATTCTTAAAGAGATCAGATCCCTGACGGATTATATGCTTTGCGTGGAGAAGTCACGGCAATTTTCAGGGAATACTAGAAAAGGTTCTATTCTGACCAGGACTACTCAAACAGTAATAAGTTGGTTCGGAGTCTCAGAATAAAGCAGTTTAATAAGGCAACCATGAACATTCAAACCGGGGTGAATACAAACAAAATGGACTGAATTTCTCCGAGAAAAGCCTAAGGCCATTTTGTGGCAAAGTCTCTTGTAAACAGAGAGGTGGGGAACTGAGTTGTGGGTAACAGAAAACAAACACTGGACTTTCCAGAGATGCAGAAAATCTGCTGTAGTTTGTTTTCCCCAGACAGTTAAGCATTTGGGATTAAATTTACATTTCCACTGAAGTTTTTTTTTTTTTTTTACAAATAGCTACAGGAAAATAAAACAAATTTCCCCCTCCAGTTTGCATCTTTAAAAAATGGCAACATGTCCAGCATTCTAACTGCAAGTTTTACTTTTCTTGTTTCCTAACTTTGAACCTCTCTCTCTCTCTCTCTCTCTCTCTCTCTCTCTCTCTCTCTCTCTCTCTCTCTCTCTCTCTCTCTCTCTCTCCCTCCCTCCCTCCCTCCCCTCCCTCCCTCCATATATATATATATATATATATATATATATATATATATATATATATATATATATATATATATATATATATATATATATATATATATTTCTGTCGTGTTATCCTGGTGTACCCAAATATGGGAAAGAAAGCATCACAGCTTCCTTTTTTTTTTGCCTTTCAGCCCCTCACTGGGACCATCCAGGCTGTTTTTTATATAGCCAACACACTAATCTATATGTGTAGGATTTTTTGCTGATAAATGAAAATAATAGTCTCCCTTTATTTTCATTTATCAGCAAAAAATCATATATATATATATATATATATATATATATATATATATATATATATATATATACATATACATATATATATATATATATATATATATATATATATATATATATATATATATATATATATATATGTATATATATATATATATACACACACACACACACACACACACACACACACACACACACACACACACACACTGTATATACTGTATATTGAAATATGCATGTGTATACACACACACACAATTTGAAATTAATATTAAAAATATTGATGCCTTTTAGGGATGTTTCAAGCAGAATAATGTCCTGGGTACTGTAAAAAAGAAAAAAGAAAAAAAACCCTGCAATTTCCTAACACATGACTGAACTAGAGAGAAAGACTCATACTGACATTGCTTAATTGATTGGTAAGAGCTCTAAGTAGAGCAATAAATGTGAGTTAGAGGCTGACAGGGTTGATTTATGAGGATTTACCAGAAGAAACACATGTGTATATTGCAGGGCTATAGGATGGCTAAGAGAAGAGACAGAGTACATCTTTGGGCCTCTGGAGGCAATTAACCAACTGCACTTTCTTTTAATGATGCATTTGCCCCACCACTGTAGCTTCAGCATCAATAGAGGTATTATTTTTCCATGTCATGATAAAGAGAGGCAATCGCCAGAAGTCCCGTATATTTTGTTGCCTGAGGCAAAGGACAAAATCACATTCATCCTATTCTATATAAAAGTATCCAAAGAGGGTCCTGGTCCAAAGGCAGGAGGCTAATTTAGGGAGCACAGTTTTCTCTCTTTCTGTCATTTCACATAAAATTAAAATGAATTAGAGCTATCTAGCTTTACTATTCTTGTCTGAATGACTATGTACACCAAGGTGTTATTGCTACAACTTGTTTGCATTAAAACAGTAGCCTAAGGCCTCAACAGATTCAACCCTCAACTTGGCACAGGACTATTTTTGAATTAAAGAGATTATCTGAAGACCAGTTAGCTTAGCCCTGTGACAGGAAGCACAACCTGAAGAACTAGCTCTATCTTTATTATAAGGTTATATTAACAGAAACCTATAAATTTGAATATTTTCCCCTCCTTTCTTTTTACTCTCTGGAAAATGAGGGAGGGTCCCTTCTGAAACCTTTCTCATGCCATTCCCTTGTTTGTGTACTGAGACATATTTTACATGCTAGTTGTCTAGCCTGTGGCTCTCCCTCCTGTCAGCCAAGATCATTCCCATATACCATTACAAGTACAACCCCTTATTCACCTGACTCATTGGCCTCAGTATGATTTATTTCAGGAAGACAAGAGTTTCCTACACAATCACATCTATCTATCTATCTATCTATCTATCTATCTATCTATCTATCTATCTATCTATCTATCTATCTATCTATCTATCTATCTATCTATCTATCCATCCATCCATCCATCCATCCATCCATCCATCCATCCATCCATCCATCCATCCATCCATCCATCATCTACAATACTTTTTTTCTTCTACAAGTGTATTGATGCTTATAGTGACTACCCAATAATATTTTGATGGTGAGTGAACTTAGATTGTTCTTCAAATCATGTAAAATTAATTGAAAAGTAATGCATATGGATAAGAACACAAATTAGCAATTTTTACAAGGCACTTTTCCTTTAAAAAATGGTCAAATCATACCTATAGAATTCAACTAGATGGCTCATAACTCAGAAAGATTTGAGGTAATTTAATTGCATTGTATTTATGACTATGATATCTCTGACACTTTTATTTTAAGCTGCTGGGCCTTATCAATAAGTTCTGTAATAGATACCTTGCTTTTTCAGCCACTGTTTCTCTTCAAATGCTTTTCTGCAAGGACTAGATAGATAAAATGCAAGAGTGTTCTTTTTTTCTGGGAGTATCTGTATTTACATGAGTGATTGGAGTTAGCATAACCCTGGGCATAATTGATGCTGTTTGGGGATTAACTTAACCCCTGAAAGTAGACTGGACCAGTGGGCCTTTTTGGGTATTCCAACATACCAATCCTCCTTCAGTTGATATATTGTGGAAATAGGGCTACTGATAAAAACAACCACAAAATCCATTAGTTTCAAACTTTTAACAGGACCTCAGGTGGATTTTAAATACAGAGGACTACTAGGAACAAATAGGTACATTTATTATAAACTATGCTAGACATGGAAAGTGACTTGCAGCACAAATCTGGTTGAATTATTTAGAAAGAACATCCTTAGTTATTTCTATTTATCATTATATTAATACAAATGTAAATTGTACCATAAACCATACAAAAATATTGTCCAAAGCCTTTGATTTGTCATAGGAAATAGAATAGAATAACCAAAACATCTAATTTTAATCCAGAAATAAAAGACCGAAATAAAATACTGTATATCAATCTGACAGCCACTGCAAAGCTAAACAGAACTCTTAAATAAATGAACACTGAATCTAAATGAATATGCATTACTCAGCTATTTAAAAACTGATGAATTCTTAGAATGAACTTGTTAAATTGATGAAAATCTTTTAAAATGAAAATGTAAGTCTCTGAGTCTTGCTTAATCTTGGAAATTTCTCATGGCAAACTCGTGTAACCCCTACCAAAAATGTCTAGCATTAATCAGGTTTGGCTTAAGAAGTCTCCTTACCAGTGGTGGGTTCCTACCGGTGCGGTCCACTCTATAGCACCGGTAGCGGCCCACTGGTGACGTCACAGTACCGGTGCGGTCTGTTTCCGGTGCCTGGAAACATAGTTAAAGTTAAAAAATAACTTTTTTTAAAAAAAATTGCTTCTGCGCATGCCCAGAAGCCGAGCTTCCAGCACTGCACATGCGCTGCCTTCCTACCCCACGAGTCCAAGCAGGGGAGGATGGCTGAGGGAGTGCGTGAGACACTGAAAGAACAGGCGGCAGGAGCTATCTCCATTCCCCTCCCTTCAGCAGTCCAAGAAGCAGTCCAAACGCGCGGTGATTATCCTAGGCATTTTCACACATTTGAGGCTTCTCAAGCTGCTGAGTGGAGGGGGAATGGGTGGCAGGACCTATCTCAGTTCCCCTCCCTTCAGCAGTCCGAGAAACCACGAACACGCGGTGATGATCCCAGGCATTTTCGCACGTTCGAGGCTTCTCGAGCTGCTGAGGGGAGGGGGAACGGGCGGCAGGAGCCTAGGATCATCGAATGGGGAGAACCATTCAGGCCGGACGGAGCCTCCTAAAAGAACTGCTGCCGCGGTCTTGCTGCCCCTGCTGCGGGGGGCTGCATTGCGGGTGGGAAATGCCCCCCACTTCTCCGGCCGCTGCCAAGCTCTCGAGGCCCATGCCCACCCGGTCACATGGCTGGCAAGCCACACCCACAAAATAAGCCACGCCTACAGAGTGGTAGTAAAAAAATTAGGAAGCCGCCCCTGCTCCTTACCCTGGGAGGAATAGCACTGAACAAGGTAAGAAAGTTCACACTAAAAAGCAGTAAGTAAGTCCTGGACTTAATTATATTGAGGAGTATTATGAGATAGTGTTTAGAGTTCTTTTTTTCTGGTAATCCACTTATTCAAAGTAAATAAATGAATGAAACATTCAATTCATCTAAGAAACAACCATGCCAGAGAAAGACAAGCTCATTTTGAGCTTTCAGCCTGGGTGAGTCCCTACACCTGTGCTATCTCAGGAGGCAGCCTGGATGCTGTTTCAGTCTCCTGTGGCATCATTTTATAAAGTCCTCAGGAGAAACTATTATTCTTACTGTTGATTTGAGAGTTGTCTGCAATGCAATTTATTGCAGCAAAAACCAAAATAATATAGCTTGCATTCCTTTCCTTCACATAGGCTAACAATACACAAATAATACAATAAACGGAATGAGTGAGATATACATCTCATAATACTATATATTCAATCCAATACTACCAGTGGTAGAACATTATCCAGGTAGCTATTTTGTTGTTGCTACTTAATACACTGCATTTATTGTTTTGCTTTTGCGAATGAAAATAACTACTGAAAATCACCAGTGTTGGTAATTAATTCCTGCTGGACTGAAAAAAAAACCTCTCCTTACTGTATTACCTAATTGTTTTTGAATAGGATGCTTTCATCTAGCTAAACTCATCGGCTTTAAGCAACTGCATGCAGGAAAATTGTTCATCAGAAATTCATAGGTTGAGCAACTTTACTGGCTACATCTGAAAGTACTTCTTTCTTTAGCAACTCAATTAATAAAACTTCAGCACACAGCCCCAATCTCATAATCTGCTTTATGGGCTACGCAACCTTTCCAAATCCTCCAAGTCAGATGCAAATGCAAGCAGGATTAGGGGACATCCTTTTTGCTAGTCAACCTCATGTGATAAAATACTGAGTTCAGTATTCAGCAGCAAAGTTTCCTGTGAATGAAGGCAAATATACGTGTCCCAGGATAATGTTGCAGGATCCAATCTGGATCTGTCTCCAGTACCAGAGGGTTACTCTTCTGAGTTTTTGGACTCATGCTGGCTGAAATAATAACCATCCATCAACACCCCAATCAACAAACAAAAACTCTCACATATCCAGGTACCACATAAATACTATGCAAAGAAATCCAAAGGCACACATTCTGGAAGAGAGAAGTTCCCTGAGGATGGGTTCCTGCAAGAGTCCAAAAGCTCAGAACATTAATCCTCTGGTCCGATGACCGACCCAGATTGGATCCTGCAATAAAGTTTCCCTTCCCCTTCCCTTCTCTTCAATGTGCTGGACTCTTCCCAAAGCCAACCATGAGGCCAAGGCACTCCTGGAACATCACCTCAGCAATTCCCTGAAGAGCAACCAAACTGTCATCAGATTCCAGCTGTGCTGCCAATCATGTGAACAACCATGGATAAAGACAAGAAGGTGAGAAAAATAGGGATTCTCCAACTGCCCCAGCCAGAGTGGCCACCCCTTCAGTTATCAGAAAGCGGAAAGGAACCTATCCCAAGAAAGCAAGCATGCAACTGTCAACTGGGTGATAGTTGGAGTCATCTAACTTTCTTTGTGCTTATTAAAAGTATGCTTGTGAGAGGAGGTACAGAATACCATAATCAGGAGTCTTTCTCAAGAGACTCCCACAAATTGAACCAGAACAGTATAGGTCACTTGAGTGGAGTACAGGAAGTCCTCAACTTACGACCACAATTGAGCCCAACATTTATGTTGCTAAGTGAGGTATTTGTTAAGTGAGTTTTGCCCCATTTTATGACTTTCCTTGCCACAGTTGTTAAGTGAATCATTGCAGTTATTAAGTTAGTAACCCGGTTGTTAAGTGAATCTGGCTTCCCCATTGACTTTGATTGTTGAATGGTCACTAAATGAATTGTTGTAAGTCAAGGACTACCTGTACTGAAAAATAAGAAGAGGCGTTTCCTCTTTCTCCCAGTGAAGAGATTTGATTGTAGTTTTGCTATTTCCATGTTTATGAAAGCGAACTTTTCACTAGACAGTAAAGCCCATCATGCATAAATGGACTTATTTGGCTTTGGCTCCCTGTCTGGGACACAAAATATAGTCCAGTCACTGCTCTGCAGGAATCCACAAAGAACAGACTCCAGATAACTGCAGTTTCTGAGTTATTCCACAAGGCAAACACAATCAAGGAAGACCCCAAGTTATGAAAACGGGCAAAAGGTGCAGTCCTTGGATTGTCTGAACATCCCTAATCCCATATGAATCTTTCCCATAGCTAAATTGTTCCTTTCACCAACTATCAAGCTGAAGCCAATTCTCCCGGTCTAGAATTGCCTGGACAGATTATCAAAGCAGCCTTTAGATCAGGGGTGTCAAACTCGATTTCATTGAGGGCCGCATCAGGGTTGTGTTTGAGCTCGGGGGGGGGGGAGAGACATGGCCAGGGTGGGCATGGGCAGGTGGGTGTGGCCAGCTCAATGTCACTCGTGTCGGGGGCACCTGAGGTGGCCAAGTGCTAAGGAAGGGCTTCTCTCAGACCCTCCCTCACTCTCATTATAATCTTCCTTCCTTCCTTCCTTCCTTCCTTCCTTCCTTCCTTCCTTCCTTCCTTCCTTCCTTCCTTCCTTCCTTCCTTCCTTCCTTCCTTCCTTCCTTCCTTCCTTTTTATACTTTTCCTTCCTCTCCATTCCCCTTTCTTCTTCCTTCTCTCTCTCCTTATTTTTCCTTCCTTGCTCTCTTCCCATCTTTTTCTTTGTCTTTCCTCTTTCCCTTTCTCCTTTCCTGTCCCTTCTTGCATGCTCAAATACAAAAGGGGAAACATTTCTCCTTTTGTTTTGTTTTGAGTTTGTTTTGCTAGCCCTCTGCCAGCGAAAACAGAGCCCGGCCCTCCCGAGCTCTGTTTTTGCTGTCAGAAGGCTGCAGGAGGCCGTCATGGCCAAAAACGTGATCTAGAAGGGCCACGTGCGCCCCCCTGAGCTCCGTTTTCACTGGTGGAGGCACCACAGGCCAGTCCTTTGCTGTTTCCAGGGCGGTCTTGCGGGCCAGATATAAGCACCCTTGATTTTGAAACCCCTGCTTTAGAGACTTAAGGTTGATTTTTGAGTCATAACTCAGAGAAAAAGTTTTCACATCATAATTAAAAATGCATGAGAATAATAATAATAATAATAATAATAATAATAATAATAATAATAATAATAATAATAATAATAATAATAATAATAATAATAATAATAATAATAATAATAATAATAATAATAATAAAAATCAGAAATTAAAAATACTATGCTGGTTCACCTCTATTTTTGATGCATTCTGTCATTACTCCACAGTAGTTATGTCTCTGATTATTTTCCTTAATATTATACGTCAAGGCATTTCACCTTTACTTCTGCATGCATTTGATTAAATTATTTATTATTAAATTGAAATAGGAAGAGGCTTATTCAACCATTGTAAAACACATTTCTCTTTTAGTATTTTTTTCAGGTTTTACGGTGGAGGGGGGTAGTAGTCAAACAGTATTTGTGGCATTGTTCCATCTTCAACAAAATTCAACAATAAAGATAATGCTTCTAGCCCCCATGACACTGGTTCTGCCAAAAGATCACCAAAAGAAATTTTTGCTGGTGCTTGATTGCAATTAAATTCTCAAAGTACTACATACTTTGATTTGATTGGTATTATCATAGTAATAGCAATTCACACTAAAGTAAAAAAATCTGTCTTCTTTTGAATTGGCTTTTTAATACATAAGCCAATCAGTCTGTATATCTGGTGTTATAACATTATCAAACTGACCTACTGTTACCAATAGGCTGGCATCATATAACAGCATCATATAATCATAAGAAAAAGAGCAGAAAAATTAGCAGCATCTAGCAGCAGTGAATAAAACTCATCAGCAGCCTGTGAAAAGCAATAAGATTACTGGTGCTATTTGCAGTGTGAACATGTTTACTTGCAAACAGTTGGTGTACTGCAAGATGAACATTCACACATTACATACTGGGACTTATGGGTAATAATTTAGAGAAGACTTATGAAAGATTGATTTTATATATGGTAACTGGCAGTATTATTACATGTACAATGATGGAATACCCACAATGAAGCATGGATTGTAAAGATGACAGAGTTAGCATGAATGGCAAAACTCTGTTTGCTCAGGGAGCAAGCACTTTTATAAAAGGCTTATAAAAAACTATTATGGACTTTTGCTGAAAACAGAAAAAAGTGAAATGGTGATTTATGGATTTGCAGACTGAAATAGACTGAATACGGGAAGGAAGAGATCTCTGTACCTTGACTTAGAACCATAATTAAACCCAGTATTATGGTTGTAAATCATGCTGGTTGTTGAGAGGATCATCATGTTGCTAGCCTGATTTTATGACATTTTTGTGGTGGTTTTTAAATGAATCACCATGGCTGTTAGGCGAACGCTGCAGTCAGTAAGAGAATCCGTTGTCCAGAATGGATTTTTTTTTGGCCAGAAACTGGAGTTAAACACCAGTTTCTGGCAGTAAATTACAGTAAATTGTGGTCACATGACTGCAGGATACTGAAACAGCTGTAAATATGGGCTAGTTGCCAAGTACCCAAAATGCAATCATGTAATTGTGGTTGTATGTATGGCTATCAGAACTTCGAATCCAGATTGTAAGTACTTTTTTTAAATCCATTATAACTTTCCTTGATTACAGGCATGGGACAAGCATCAATCCTATTTAGTTGCATATATTATTCAATACAAACCCCTAATATAGTCAACTTATTCTTTTCATCCTTTCCTGTTTGGGATGTTGGTGTTTTCCGATTTGGTGCTGATTGGATCTCAAACAACCTGCCAGTTAAAAGAAGAATTCCAAAAATCCTCAATAGGTTCTCCGGAACCTACTACATAGAGGAGAACACAAAATGGAATAGACAACATTGTACCCATAGACACCAATGTGGCCTAGGCACATTCCTCAGTGTCCACTTTCCTTTGCCTATTTTAAAAGAATTAAATAGGAATCTAGCATGCGCCGGTAACATATTTATCTGCCAGAGTGTCCTTAGGTACTACTAAAATCCCACTGGAATGGTACAGAGGGCTGTTGTGGAATGCTTCAGATCTGGTTCTGAAGAAGTACTTCAGAACATGTGGAACTGTAAATGCAGCATCTGTTTCCAACTCATCAAAGCAGCCACATCTGTTTCCCAGATTGCATGGCTGCAGCAAAGAAAAAATGGTAACAGTAAGGAAACTCTTTAAAAATATATATTAATTACTGCATATTAGGACAATCTATATCAGGGGCGGGTTCCTAATTTTTTTACTACCACTCTGTGGGCATGGCTTATTTTGTGGGTGTGGCTTGCCAGCCATGTGACCGGTTGGGTGTGGTTTCTCGGACTGCTGAAGGGAGGGGAACTCAGATAGATCCTGCCGCCCATTCCCCCTCCCCTCAGCAGCTTGAGAAGCCTCAAACGTGCGAAAATGCCTAGGATCATCACCACACATTTGTGGCTTCTCGGACTGCTGAAGGGAGGGGAATGGAGATAGCTCCTGCCGCCCGTTCTTTAGCATCTCACGCACTCCCTCAGCCATCCTCTCCTGCTTGGACTCACTGTGGGGTAGGAAGGCAGCGCATGCGCAGTGCCAGAAGCTCGGCTTCTGGGCATGCGCAGAAGAAATTTTTTTTAAAAATGTAAAAAAAAAATTAAAAAAAATGGTGGCGCCCAGGCACCGGCAACCGACCGCACCGGTACTGTAATGTCACCAGCGGGCCGCTACCGGTGCTATAGAGTGGACCGCACCAGTAGGAACCCACCACTGATCTATATCTGGATTGCAAAAACTGGACCGTCCACTAGAAAAGGAGCAAAGAGAAATAGAAAGCTCTCTTTGCTGCCAATAGTGGTTGTTTAGAATATGCTGTATAAAGCCCATACATGGCACGTAACTCTAATAACATGAATGAGTCTGAGCTATGCACAAATCTTCCCCCAGTTTAATCTCTATGGTCATTGCTCAGACTTAATAAATCTCTGTCGGTCTTATCTCTAATTTATCTGAAATAAGGTATCTTCCGATTAAGGGATACAAAACTATTTCAGTAATTTCAACCGACCACAGTTTGGGATCAGGAGGAAATGCTAAACTCTGGTTTAACAGAAGATTTAGTATTATATTCAGATGAAGCTGATTAATCTAACAGTCAGAGTACTGGTTATTAAATTAAATTTTATCTTATTTATTAAATTACTATCCTGCCCATCCCACTGTTTAGCAACTACAGATGCTACAGAGAAAAGAATAATCTGGATCCTTTTCAGTCATGATTCTGACCCAGCTATGGAACAGAAATAACTTTGGTCACTGTGGTAGGTGACTTAACTTGTGCCTTTGTATGAAAAGTGACCTATGCTTGGGCCTATTAATAGCTTTTGATAGTATTAACAGCGGCATCTTACTGGGCCTCCTGTAGAGTGTGGGAATTAGAAGTATATTTTACTGTCATTCCTTTCATATTATGAGTGGATATCTCCAGCTGATATTCATAGGGAAAGATGAATCTAGCCGATATGATGGCTAACCAAGGGGTTTTGCCCTCTCTCTCATATTGTATATGAAACTATTGGGAGAGATTATGTCAGGATGAAATATACCAATGATACTCAATTGTATATCTCTGTGGAAGTCCTGAAAATGTCTCTGGAGGCTACCAGAATTTGGATGGCTAAAACCATTCGCGACTAAAGCAGAACTACTGTTTGTCTATAGATGTCTTTCCTTTTTGGTACACTGGCTCCAACTGTGACTCTGAATGTATCAGACTTCCCTTGAAGCAGGGGTCCCCAAACTTGGCAACTTTAAGACTTGTGGACTTCAACTCCCAGAATTTTCCAGCCAGCATAGTTGGCTAGAGAATTCTGGGAGTTGAAGTCCACAAGTCTTAAAGTTGCCAAGTTTGAAGACCTCTGACTTGAAGGATCAATTCTAAAGCTTGGGGATCCTGCAAGAATTGAGCAATTGTTTCCATTTGTTTGTTTGCTTGGCTGTCTATGGTATTCTCAGGACTTTTCTCCAATACCACAGTTTAAAAGCATCAATATTCTTCCTATTCTGCTTCTTCAGACTTCACCCTCTTCATCATAGAATGTCACAGGAAATTCCGTATTGCTTACGAATTCTGATCTTTGCATGTATACACATATTCTTCAACTTAATTGAGCCTGAAATTATGGTCGCATGTCATTGTGGTCATAAGTCTAAGCATCATATGACCCAATTTTTCAGCATTTTTTTTTGCAGTGGTCATTAAGCAAATGCCGTGGTTGTTAAGTAAATGTGGCAACCGTTAAATGAATCCATTTTACCCAATTGGCATTTTTTGCTGGAAACTGGAAATAAACACCAGAAGCTGGAAAAACATCAAAAATCAGTCTCATATCCGTGGGATGCTGCAAATGGCCATAAAAATGAAGCTGTTGTAACTTTGAAATCAGGTTGTAATTAGCTTTTGTAGGATCTGTTGTAATTTTGAATGGTGGCTAATTGACTGGTTTTAAGTTAAGGACTACTTGTATACATATCACAGCATTTGAATATCTTTTCTGCGGTCTTCATGACTGCTCTACCAAACGTTAGTCTGCAGCAAATTTTCTGATTGCTTGTTTCTTTACAGATGATGGTTGATTCCAAAAATTATTGATCACTTCAATATCTTCACTGTCAATTCCAAGGTTGGCTGCTGTACCATTAGTTTAGTTTCTTTATATTTAATTTTAGTCACATTTGTTTTACTTAACTTTTATTACTAGAACTTGCACATCCTTTACATTTTTGGTTATCAAAATAGCATCTTCAACATAGTACAGATTACTGATGTTTCTTCCTCTAATTTTCAAACTACACTTATCTTCTTTCAATATAAATATCCTGGGAGAAGTTGCTTGTAATCTCCAATGATCTGAATATTAAGTGACAAAAGTAAGTTCTCTGTATTGGCTCTTGAAATATGACATATAAAGTTCTCCTGACCTTGTTAGAATTCCAAAAACTGGTTAAAACAAGGCTTTTAATTAGATGGCTAATGCTAGTGACATTTTATATAATTATGTATTGTTCCATTTTATATATTTTGACTTGTTTTTAATTCTAGACATTTTATTATAATATTTTTATGCATACACCGCTGAGAGTCACACTGTCATGGTATAAAAACTGAATAAATAAATAGCCATAGAAAGTGCACATTTACTTTTAATCTCGCAGTAGATGATATACATCAATGAATGTATATTATATATAGAATAGAAATGTGCATTAGGAAACCAAGACAAATCCACAAACCTTTTAACATTACTCAGTGCTAGTGTTTCTTTTTTAAAAGTCATATTAAAACTTTTTAATACAAAAGACATTATATTTCAAAATAATGAATCATAATGTTTAAATATGTCTTCCCCCCCTAATTTTGAATAAAACAGTTCTGCCTACATATTTTTTTATTACAGTACTATATATACTTTCTTAATTTTATTGCTACAACATTTTCACAGAAGACATTTTCCCAGTTTGGCTACTGCTTGCAATTTCTATTACCTTTATAATATACATTGCCTATTAACTATCAGTGTGCTGGCAATAAATTTTTGTGAAGGTCAATGAAAAATGATAAAGAAATTAAAACATGTTTTATATGCTATCTTTTCAATTTGTATGTTAAGGCAAATTTCTTTCCCAGTTAACATTCATCACTTATGAAAATAAGTGTCCTTTTCTTTATTACATTGTATACACACACATATATACATATCCCCAGTAATTTTCTTAAGTGTAATGAGAGCTGTATACCACAAATATTGCATTTTTTGGTATGCATATGTTTCGAAAAAGAGTATTTGGCAAAAAGACAGCATAGCAGTCTATACTCGTATAAACTTAGGTTAACGACACTGAATATCAAACCTTTAAAATCTATGAATGCAGGATGTTTAAAAAGTACATTCCTCAACTATACTTTTTTCAATTACTTCTTTTTGCCTTCATTCTAGAGTGTTATTTGGCAGCCTAGATGTTTTCCCTGTGACCAAAATTTAGTAAATTGTGATACAGATTTCCAGCAAAAAACACTGGAAACCTATTTTGCTGCATACATGACCTTGTTACCAGTCATCATGCTCTGTAATAAAAGTAGCAGTTAGAGTAGGAGCATTAAAGTGCGCTTGATAAATCTAATAGTATATAAAACATCCAGAGAACTGGAAGAGAAGATAAATACATTTCCTATCTGAGTAAAATTATGGGCAAAGCAATTCAAATAAAATCTGGTAAAATTGCTCAGGGAATTTAGTATTGCTTAGGAATTTGCAAATTGGAACACATTCTGAACCTCTCGTAGCCTTGCCTTGTTTTAACTCTTGGAAATCTACTCTTTGCTTAGCCTCAGAAAGTTATTTTTATTCTAATTTTATCTTGCCTCACAAGTTAGGTGAAAAAACATATTATTGGTTGCAATTGCTGTATGACAATAGACTAGGGATGACCCTTCCATAACAACCTTGATTTCTTTGATGCATGGACACAGATATTATATTTTGAAATCATAGAAAATACTTGTAGCTCGGGTTTTAGATTTTGGCAGTGGTTTGCTCTCCAAGCTTGTTTCAATTTAGTTTCTGAAAGTTTCGTTACTAGACTAGGTAACATCATCAGCAGGATGTTCTTGTCCTATTCCTCTTTAGCTTATAAATGTCCTGTGTGCCAGTGTGGTCAGTTGGTCCTATAAAACACCGGTTTTATATGACCAATTACCAAATTACCAGTATGTTTGTACATAATGACATACAAGAAGTTTTCTTGCATATGCTGCACTGTTTTAATTTTCCTGCCTGCCCTATTTAACTAAGGCCTCAGATTGACTGTATCTGAACTCAAACTGGGGTTGTATGGGTAAAGCCAGAGATGGGTTCCTCCTGGTTCTCACCGGTTCTATAGAACTGGTAGCAAACTGCTAGTGACATCATGGAACCGTTTCTGTCGGTGCCGGTCCGTGGATGCCACCATCTTTTTGGGGGGATTTTTAAAAAAAATTGGGGGGGAATTTTTTGCTGATTTTTTCTTCTGCGCATGTGCAGAAGCCAAGTTTCCGGCACTGCGCATGCGCCGCCATCTTGTTTTCAGCTTTTGGGGGGATTTTTTTGCAAATTTTCAGCACTTCGCATGCACACACGCACACTTTGCATGCGCACGCAGCTACGTGGTGTGAGAGGAAGCAAACTGGTGGTGAGGTAAGTTAGTACCCACCCGGGGTAAAACAGTAGTGGGTTGTAAATCCCATCACTACCAGTTCGCTCATGTGTGTGCGCATGCAATGCTTCTCCACACGTGCAGAAGCGTCCCGGGTGGGTGGGCGGAGCCTCCCGCCGCCACCGCTACCAGTTCGCTGAACCAGGTCGAACCGGGAGCAACCCACTGTTGGGGTAAAAAGGTTCAAGGTGGCCTCCATTTTGGGTATGATTAACAAAATGAATCTGAAAGTTTGCGTAAAATGTAGCATATGAAGGTTAAACATGGCAATTGGTGCACTTTTGCTCCCTACTAATTCTCTCTCAGCCTATTCTATGAACATGGCTGCCAATATGCAGTATATAATGGCCTATCCTAACTGCAGTATATAAAACATCCAATAGAAGCATTCTAGTTTGCATTTCAGTCCAAAACTTACAACCATATTAAAGTACTGGCATGAATGGCTCTTGAAAACTGAACTTCTCTGGAGAGAGGAAATCTTTGCCGAGTCCTCTCCCGAGAGCATTAATTTAAGAGAATATATTCCAATCCACTGAATGTAGCCTGAATGCTGTATCATTGGGTTATTGTACCATTGCTGGCACCTAAAGGGGAAAAACCCCTCATCTTGATAAAGTTTACTTAGCAACCACTGGCTCAACCACATCTGGAACATGAATGGTTGATTATTATAATTAGTGAGCAAGATTGAGTAGTATGGCATTGGAACCTGTTAACGAGGCTGCTGGGAGATGAAATGGGCTGGGCTATGCATCATTAAACAGACATAGAGAAAGGCTTCTGACCCACGGGGCCGGCAAGTAAGACTGTTGGGAGAGGATGGAAGGCAGCAGAAGTACAGGAAATAGAACTGCAATTAAGAGCAGGCAGACAAAGAGAGAATCAAATGAAAGGTGAAGGTGGTTAGGGGGCTAGGCGCTGTACTGGCTCCAACCTCAGAAAATCTTGATTACTGTAGTTCCCCGAAGGCCTCTGGGGGAGAATGAAAGATATTTGTAATGGGATATTATCTCAGCATTTGGAGCCATGATAGAAAAAGAACAAAAAGATCTCCTGCCCCAGCCGCAGTGGTAAAAGGCTCTCCGGGTCCAGATTTAGACTAACAGCTTCCCTTTTTTGATGTCACAAATCCACTCCCTAAATGGCAGGTGGAACTGTTAAAATGCAGATAACTATGTTCATGTCTTTTTTCCCCTAAAGCTTTCACTTTAATGTAAACAAATCAACTGTACATATGAATATGCATGTAAGATTAATGGAATAGTCTTACATGCATATTCATATGTACAGTATGATTTAATAGGAATGTCAATTTTTTTACCTTCCTTTTTCACAAAGAATAAAATTCTTTGTGAAAACAGAGACACAAACTCCCATCTTGCCTGCTGGATAATGGCTGCAGTGTAATGTGCTTTGGTAGAAGAGGAAAATCACTATTTTAAAACTGGTATCACTAATAATGACATGAAGCTGCCTCAGTGGCAATGTTCCCTCTAAGCTGTGCAGCTGCGCGGCCGCACACGTGATAAGAAAATGCTGCGCAGCAATTTCCAACTGCCACGCGGCATTTTCTAATGTCAGAGGGAACATTGCTCAGCAGTGGGGTAGGAATGGGATGAGGGTAATGTCATGAGGGCCTATATAAAATAGTTAGCAGGCCAAATTTGTACTATAATTAGAGGAAATGTAAGGAGAACCCCTAAGGACTTGTTGCTGATCTTTCTCTTGCTTCTTTGCCTCTGTTCTGGATCACTACTGAGTGATGCTGTCCTGATGATTGTGCCATAAGTGATGGACTAATTCACATGCATCAAACTCGATCGTGTCACGTGACGTATCGTGATGTACTGCAATGTTTTTTGCCTTTGTGGAGCTGGGGTGGACATGGCCTGCGCGTGATGCATCTGGCCTGCGGGCTGCCAGTTTGACAGGCCTGGACTAATTGATTTGTTGAGTTCTTGGCTTTGCTGCCTCCCCCCTTCTAGTGTATCAATAGCCAGTGGAAGTATCCCCCAATCCAGCACTGCAACCTGTATAGTAGTGCAGGTTGAATACTCTAGTACCATTGCACATTTCTGGTAAATCACATCTTACATTTAATAATCACTTCCACCATTCTGTAGAGGATTTGAAATGGTGACATCCCCATGTTCAGAGGTGGGTTCCTGCTGGAGCTGTTTGGTGTGTAGCTCTGGTAGGGAGCGGCCGATTGCGCAATTTGCACGTGACCGCTCAGGAGCTCTCTCTGCCGGTCCATCATGCGCGTCGCCATCTTTTTCTGAAAATTTTTGGGCGGTTTTGCTTCTGCGCATGCACGGAAGCAAAATCGCGCCGAAATCTTGTGAGGGGACGTGCGCGTGCATGAGATTTTGGTGAGATTTTGCTTCCACACATGAGCGGAAGCAAAATCGCACCAAAATCTTGTGCGCGTGCACGTCCCCTCATGAAATTTCGACGTGATTTTGCTTCTGCGCATGCACAGAAGCAAAATTGTGCGAGGCAGCACGTGCGCATAGCAAGCACGCGTTCGCCCAAAACGTGGAGATGCACACACAGCGCACCAGCATAGGTAAGCGAGCAACCCGCCCCTGCCCATGTTATATGTATCGACCTGGCCTTCTGGTAAGACATCCCCAACATGCAGCTAGATGTGGCTTGTTAAAGGGACAGATACAATGGGAATTCCTCTGGTTGGAAATGTAGTTTTACTACTCTTGCCAAAGTCCCAAAGATTACCAGCTCTGTGTTATTTTACCTAGCTTAGAGGTCGGCAACCTTAAACACTCAAAGAGCCACAAAGGTCCTAACCGGAAGCCCCCTGTTCAATTCTGGAGCCGACTGGAAGTCCGGTTTCCCCACCATAGAGTTTCCTGCTAGCGCAGTGTCCTTTTTCCTCTACCTGTTCTAAACAAAAGCCCTATCAATTATGGAGCTGACTGGAAAACCTGCTCCTTGCCATAGAGTCTCTTCCTGGCATGCCCTGCTTCCCCCTCCCCAACTGGAAGATCCTCTCAAAATTGTGGTGCCAACCGGTGACAGGTTGCTGACCTCTGACCTAGCTCTTTAGACTAGCAGAACAACTTTAGACAATAGCAGAACACAGGGGTGGGTTCTACTTACCTTCCCCACCAGTTCGCATCACGACGGAAGTGCACGTTTTGCGCGCGTGTGTCACTCCCAGAAATGACCCTCTGCGCATGCGCAGTACTATAAAAAAGCTTCTGCGCATGCCCAGAAGCAAAAAACAAGATGGCAACGCCTACGCCGCCGCTGAGAGAACCGGCTCAGGGGCGTGGTAGGCCTGGGTCGCTGCCAGTTCCAGCGACCCAGGCTGCCAAGTTACTACCGGTTCTATAGAACCAGTCCGAACCAGGAGGAACCCACCTCTGGTGGAATGGTTGCAACTGAAATTGATTTGCAACTAGAAGGTCCATAGGTCCATCTAAACCCAGCCACTATTTATGCCATTGTGTTAAAGAGAAATCACCTTTATGCTGATTCAACTATGGACAACTTAAGGTTGTCTTGTTCATAGGTTGGGGACAAGATGCAGAGAATATCATGGGACACTGCCCCCCCCCAAAAAAGTTGCCACAGTATGTTTGCTACAAATGGAGACCTGGTTAACAACAGATGCATTTTAGACAAGGAAAGAAGAGCGCAATCTGGCAATTTTTTTGTGAACCAGATCAAGCATGTTAAGTATTATTGAAAAAAAAAAGATTTACCTGCTCCTTCCTTAATAATTATGGACCTTTCTCTCACTGAAAAGACAAAGCAGATAAAGCTTTGTTAAGCTAAAGTCATTGGGTGTGGATAAGTGCACCAGCGTTCCTACCGTCCCTGTCTTAATGTTCCCTCTTATCAGTACCCATCTTATGTATATAAACAATGTTATATCTATGTATATTACCAACATGTACTTGACAAAAATAAATAAATAAAATAAAATAAAATGCTGTGACTGGGACAAGAATGGCCTTGCCACCCCTGCCATGTTGCCACCAGTCTGTGATCCATACCATGCTGGATAGTACAGGGGTGGGTTCCACTTATCTTCGCCACTGGTTCACATTGCAACGTTTCACGTGCGCGCAATTGCTATGCTCGCGCACATGCGCACGTCCCCTCGTGCAATTCTGCTTCCACGCATGCTCAGTAGCTATAATCAGCCCAAAACACAGATGAGGAGCTGATCAGCTGTGCTTCGGTCGAAGGAATAAAGGTAAGTATAAACCCTGGGGTGGGCAGGAGGGCCCTTTTTCAAGTAGCAGCAGAGGATACAACTTTGAAACAGTAAAAAATGCGAAAAAATTTCCAAAAAAAAGATGGCAGCGCCCACGGACCGACTGAACCGGATCCGTGATGCCATCGTGACGTCACCAGTGGGTCGCTACTGGTTCGGGCGATCCGGTCCAAACCGGGAGGAACCCACCCCTGGCGTAGTAATTAAATTCAGCCAAGCTGTTTCAATGAAATAAATAAATTCCAGCAGTGCTTGCAGGCAGCTCTCCTCAATGACAGGAAAAGCTGAAATCTGCTCAGGCATATTTCCTCAGCAAATAGGATCTGGGCAAAGCCACTTAGCAGGGGAGAAAGCAAAGCCTCTGGGTTGGCTGGACTTCTGCTGTTGCTCCTTGCCGTCCTCGGCACCCTCCCTTCTAATTCTGGCAAAGTCTCCTTTGATGTCTGCCTGCTACCCCCACCCTTCAGCTCTTCATTAGAGCATTAGCAACACTCTGTATGCTTGACCTTTCTTTCCTCTAGCAAAGGATTCAAGGAACTCATTTGATTTAAAGGGCCCAAGAAAAAGAAGCCCTAGCAACAAGCAACAGCTCCACAACACCTTTAAGATTCAGCAATCACTGTTGTGGTCAGATGTGTTGCTAGTTGCCAGCTCTCCTACCGCAAACTGCCCAGTTTCGTGGAACACAAGCTTGGGGATAGGAGGGGTGGAGACAAGAACTGGAATTATTTTCTCTGGAGCCAGCTTGCAAATACCTCAAATAACCTAGTCTCTCTTACAGAAACAAACAAGCAAAAGCAAAAAAAAAAAAAAACAGATCCCAAATTTTGCTTCCATAAAAGCTTTCATTTGACAATCATATAAATAACAATACAGAGATAGTGTCTAAATAGATTCTTTGAGATTTATGCTCTTTTTTTCTGCTAACCAATATGGGTGACTTGCACAATGTTCTTTATTGTTTTCTTTCTTTGTTTCAGCTTTTAAAAATGAAGAATTGTGAGTAGTGAAAGGAGAGCTGAGATTCACAGAACACAGGAGGAGGGGATGATAAGGGATCCTCTGGAAATTTGGAAGAAAGATTTACACCAGTGTCAAGTCCCTTGACCAACGATATCCTCTCCAAACCAGACTTAACAAGGCTTTTATATAATCTCTTATCAAAATTCTGCACATTTTTATTTGTTCTCTACACTGATAGGGATTAGGAATTTGACTCTTTTGAGATTCTTTGAAAAAGGGACAAAGTTAAAGACCACACTTGGTATAACAAGGCAGAATGACACTTAGAGCAATAAAAATATGGTGAATAATTTTTAATCCTAAACTCTACACTTCAGTTTCTGCAACTGGTCAAGCACTTATTGTGTGAAATGTTTTCCCTTGCGACTTTCCTTGCACCAGAGAAGACTGTATTGTTAGATTCACAAAGATCATGGTAACTATGTTTGGCAATAGCTATCCAGCATTTAGGCTGGAGCAGGGGTGGGTTCCTCCTGGTTTGGACCAGATCGCCCAAACCGGTAGCGACCCGCTCGTGATGTCACTGTCGGTGCCGTTCCGTGCGCACCACCATCTTTTTTAATTTTTTTGCGAATTTTTCCCCTTCCGTGGCTTGAAAAAGGGCCCTCCCGCCCACCCGTGGGTGAATGCTGACCTCTATTTCTTTGCCCGAAGCACAGCTGATAAGCTCATCAGCTGTGTTTCGGGCTCATTCCTGCTTCTGAGCATGCGCGGAAGCCAAATTGTGCGAGGGGGCGCGTGTGCGCAAAACATAGCAATGCAAACCGGTGGTGAAGGTAAATGGAACCCACCCCTGGGCTGGAGTCTTTCTTGATCAACCCCTGATTTTTAGCTGCGGCTGCTGAGAATTGATTTTTGTATGTTCTATGTGCAAACCATGTGCTCTATTGCTGATTTCCAGGCTCTTTCAAGGTAATTTCTATTACCAAAAAGATCCTTTTTATAATGAGATCTCTATTTTAAAAAAATCCTTAAAGAAAGCCCCACTTGCAGAGAAATAGAGTCATAATGGAAACACGGGAAACAAAAGGCCGAAAACAGTACAGAAAAGTCAAGATGAGCTTGACTTTTCAAGCTTTCAGGAAACTTAGACTAAACATCTGAGCAGAGACTATTTCAAGGTCAGAGAGACAAAGTGCATTTACTATATATAGAAAAAGTATTCCGAATCTGGAATATAAAAGGACTATTCATGTTAAGCAGGGTGGCCTTGCATGCAAGTCGGCTGTTTGGAGGCTCCTCCAGTGAAATTTCAGCTTAAAGTAAAGAACTTACAAATTGAGAGAAAACTGTGGGGGTTGTGGGGGTAGGGACAACTCTCAAAGCTGCCCATCAACAATTAACAACTGGTAGCTGACTACTCAGGCACACTGGCTATATTCTTCCATGCAGGGGTGAAATCCTCCCGGTTCGCCCGGGCCAGTCCTTCGGCGTATAGCCGATGGAACTGGCGGCGGTTGCGGCGCGGAGCTTCTCCTGCCCGCTTTCCCGGCCCGGCTGACCACAATCATTTGGGTTATTTTTCCCTCTGTGCATGCGCGCGCATGCACAGAGGGAAAAATAACCCGAATGGCGGCGTTCAGCCGGGCCGGGAAAATGGGCGGGAGAAGCTCCGCGCCGCGACCGCCACCTGTTCCATCGGCTATACGCCGAAGGACGGGCCAGGGCGAACCGGGAGGATTTCACCCCTGCTTCCATGCCATGGGATATATAAATTCTATTTTCATTTAAATTATAATTATTGTTTCCAAATACAATTTTACACATATAAATCAGGAATTTTTTTTGAATATTACTATCAAAAGATGTTTTTTCTTGCATGGCTAATATGGTGAAATTATTATCAAGAAAGACATAAGAGCCGAGGTGGCGCAGCGGTTAGAGGCAGTATTGCAGGCCACTTTAGCTGACTGTGATCCGCAGTTCAGCTGTTCAAATCTCACCGGCTCAAGGTTGACTCAGCCTTCCATCCTTCCGAGGTAGGTAAAATGAGGACCCAGATTGTTGGGGTAATATAAATATACATTGCTTACTGGTGTAAACCGCTTAGAGAGTGCTTGCACTGTGAGGCGGTATATAAATCTCACAAAATAAATAAATAATAAATAAATAAATGTTCCCATCATTGAAAAGGGCGTTAGTAACTAGAGATCAGCCAGTTCAGTAACTACAGACCACTCAGTTACAGGCCAGGCGGATCCTGGTTTATGAGCATTTAGGAAATATTTTATTCATTTATTTATTTATTTGTCAAACATGTATAGTAGTAATTTGTATAAACATAAGTAAAAAGAGTTTGGAGCGCTTTACATTTAGTTTGAATCTATTACGTGCTCGTGTATTGTTGCGGTTGAAGCTGAAGTAGTCATTAACAGGAAGGACATTTTGGTATATGATTTTATGAACTACATTTAGATCAGATTGGAGGCGACGTAGTTGTAAATTGTCTAATCCCAGTATTTCAAGTCTGGTGGAATAAGGTATTTTGTTGTGAGTGGAGGAGTGAAGGACTCTTCTTGTGAAATATTTCTGGACTCTCTCGATTGTATTTATGTCTGATATGCAGTGCGGATCCAGACAGGTGAGCTGTATTCCAGAATTGGTCTAACAAATGTTTTGTATGCTCTGGTTAGTAATGTAATGTTGCCAGAGAAGAAGCTACGCAAGATTAGATTAACAACTCTTAGTGCCTTTTTGGCAATGTTGTTACAATGGGCTCTAGCACTTAGGTCGTTGGATATGAGTACTCCAAGGTCTTTGTCAGAGTGAGGGTCATCTACAAGTTCGTTTCCTCCAAGTTTGTATTTTGTATTCTGATTTTTTTTTGCCAATGTGTAAGACAGAGCATTTGTTGGTTGAGATTTGAAGTTGCCAGTTGTTTGACCATTCTGCTACATGGTCAAGGTCTTTTTGAAGGGTAGCAACATTGTCGGTGGTGTTAAATAGTTTAACATCATCAGCAAAGAGAATGCAGTTGCTTATAATATGATCACAAAGATCGTTTATGTAGAGTATGAAGAGTGTTGGTCCTAGAACACTGCCTTGAGGGACACCACTGTTGACAGGAGCAGGATTTGATATGGCACTTCCTATTTTGACCACTTGTTGTCTGTTAGACAGGAACGCAGTTATCCAATCATGTAGGGGTCCAGAAATGCCATAGGATTTTAGTTTCAGAAGTAGTTTGTTGTGTACAACTGAATCAAAGGCTTTACAAAAGTCTATGTAAATTACATCTATTGTTTTACCCTGATCAAGTTGAGTGGTCCATATGTTTTGCAGTGCAAGAGTTGCAGATTACAGGATAATTTTTTTCTGTTTGTTGGAGAGTAGGTTGTTAGTTTCTAAGTGGAGCGTAATGGATTGGTTTATGATTGATTCCATGACTTTGCAGGTGACGCAGCCCAAAGAGATTGGTCTGTAATTTTCAACGTTACTTGGATCTCCTTTTTTGAAGATAGGGATGATCGTGGCTAGTGACCATAGGTTGGGTAAGGAGCTAGTTCTGAAGGATTTTTAAAAAATTATGCTTAGAGGTTCAGCCAAGGTTGTGGAGAGCTTTTTTAAGAAGTATGCACATAGTCCATCAGGTCCAATAGATAGAGATGGTTTTTGGTTGCGTAATGCCTTTCTAACGTTATCTTCTGTAAAATCGATTTGTGTTAGATCGTTGCAGTTAATTGTGGTACGACTAGGAAATATTGGGCATGAGCCATTGCTGTTTACAAAGACTGAGCCGAAGAATGTGTTAAAGAGGTTGGCTTTAACTGTTTCGTCGTTATAGTCTTTACCATTTGGTCCTTTAAGGGGTGGGATGGATCTTGAGTCTTTGAGTTGGTTGTTTACAAAGTTATAGAAGGCACGTGTGGACTTCGTACGTAGAAGGTTTTCTTCTTGATTGATGTGATAATTGGTGCATTCAGTCTTTATTTGGTGACACAGATTTTTGTAGCGGCTTTTAAAGTTTGCAACGTGGCCTGTTTTATTTTTTCGCCAAAGAGATCTTTTTTTGGATTGGAGCTTCCTTATTTTTATGGGTAATTTATTTTTCTTGGTTTTGGTGATTATTAGTGGTACATGTAATTTAATGACTCTTTGGATTTCGAGCAAAAATATATTGTAGTAGTCTTCGGCAGTATTACAGCCAGAGAATAGTGCCAATCAAGAGATGAGAGGTCGGCTTCTATGATATCATAATTGGCTTTTTTAAAGTTGTAATTGGTTCTCCCATTATTGAGATGGTTTCTGTAAGGACATATATTGAGACAAAAGTTAATCATGCTGTGGTCACTGTTGGAAAAGGGTTCTTTTATTTGTAGTCCGTAAATTGAGTGTAAGTTGTTGCAGAAGATGAGATCAAGACAATTGCTGAGTCTAGTATTGTCTGTTACTATTTGATCTAGCCCTAGATTGGTAATAGCATTGTAAAGGGTTGAATGTATGGGTTCAGGTGTACATTCGTTTAGGGTCCAGTTTATATGAGGTAGGTTTAGGTCACCAAGAAATATAAGAGGATGTGGGTAGGAGGCTGCCCACGTTAGTAGTGAGGTTAGCTTGTTCGCATGTGTCATGTCGTAATCAGGAGCTCTATAACATAGTAGGAAGCGAAGTGTGGTATTTAAGGTCAGTTCGCAGATGATAGTTTCTGGAAGATCGAGTTCATGTTTAATTTGCACCGTAGGTTCAGTGATTTCTTATAGAAGATTGCAACTCCACCTCCTCTACGGGTTTCACGATCAGATCGGTAAACATGATAGTCTCTTACTGTGATAATGGAGTCAGGGAGGGATGCATTTAGCCATGTTTCACAGACAAATATAATGTCGAATTTAGCAGTTTTTAGTAAGAGAGGGAGTTCAGGTATTTTGTTAACGATGCTTCTTGAATTCATTAGTTTACATTTAAGATTAGCAGTGGTTGATATTGAGGAAGTAAGGGGCGTGCATACCTAGTTTTGGTTTATGGGGGGTTGGTTTTGGTTGAAGGTGGATTGGAAGTTTGGATTGTTTTGGGTGATGATGGTTGATTGAAACCATGAAATAGTTCAACAATGAAATAGTTCATTGCTTGGCAGGAGGCAGCATGAGTTTATCAAGAATACATCAGACTCAGCTGATATGATTCCTTTCTTTCAGCATCTAACTATGGGATGCAGTAGACACAACAAACCTTGAATTTAGCAAAGCATTTGACAAAGCCCGCCATAAGATCTTCGTTCAGAAGACAACAAAGTGAGGTCAGTGTTACACCAGTATGTACATAAGTAGCTCCTTATCAAGCTGGCAGAAAGGTTCAGGGATTCTTTCTATTCAATATATTTAAGCATTACCTGGATGAGAAGTTGCAAACTACATTTGTGGATGACCCAAGGATGGGTGGGAGGGAAATAGCAAACACCTTAAAGCAGGGGTGTCAAACTTACATCGTCACGGCGGCATAACGTGACATATCAGGGACTTTTTCCCCCTTCACTAAACCGGGTGTGGACGTGGCCAGTGCATCTGGCCCGTGGGCCGGGAGTTTGACAGCCCTGCCTTTAAGGATAGTATCAAGATTCAAGAGGATTTTGACACACAGGAACTATGGGCAGAAACCACCAAAATAGATTTCAAACAGAGACAAATGCAAAAGCCTTCATCTGCGTAGCAAGCATTAAAGACAATACTATAACACAGTACAGGAAGTTGGGATCCAAACTGGGCAGGAGCACGTACAAAAATGAATAAGGTGTCTTGGTGACATGAGCTGACAGAGTGATGCAGCTGCAAAAAAAAAAAGCAAATGGATTCCTAGACGTGGTCAGGCAGCTGGCTAAATTGCTCAATTCCTATTTGTCACCTATCTTTTAGCAAAAGTAAAATGTTATCCAACCCAACAAGGTTGGTGGAGGAAGGGAGAAGATAAATCCAGGGCAATTAGCTGCTCTGAATGAATTTAAATCACCCAGGGGTGGGGGCAGATGGATTAGAAGTTATAAAGGAATTGGTGCAGTGGTGGGTTCCTATTGGTGCGGTCCACTCTATCGCACCGGTAGTGGCGGGCTGGTGACATCATCAAGAGGTTACCGACCCGGTGCAGTTGGTTGCCGGTCCCTAGGAGCTGCCATCTTTTTTTCAGAATGTCTGGGCTTTTTTTTCTTCCTGCGCATGCGCGGAAGCAAAAGCGTGCCAAAATCTCACGAGGGGACGCACGCGCGTGTGAGATTTTGGCTTTTTTTTTGCTTTCGTGCATGCGTGAAAGCAAAAAATTACCGAAATCGCGCACGTGCGTCCCCTCGCAAGATTTTGGCATGATTTTGCTTCCACGCATGCGTGGAAGCAAAATCACATGAGGGGGCACACGCATGTAGCGAGCACACATGTGCACAAAATGTGGTGATGCACACGCAGCGCACCGGTAGCAAGGTAAGAGAGCAACCCATCCCTGAATTGGTGGATGTGATTTCAGAATATTACTTGTAATTTTTGAGAATTCCTAGAGCAGTGATGGCGAACCTTTTTTTCCTCGGGTGCCGAAAGCACGTCTGCGCGCGCTATCGTGCATGTGTGCATGCCCACACCCATAATTCAATCCCTGGGGAGGGCGAAAATGGATTCCCCTGCTCCCCGGAGGCCCTCTGGAGGCTGGAAATGGCCCATTTCCCAACTGCTGGTGGGCCTGGTAGGCCCATTTTTCGCCCTCCCCAGGCTCCAGAGGCTTTCCTGGAGCCTGGGGAGGGCGAAAACAGCCTCCCCCGCCCCCCGGAGGCCCTCCAGAAGCCGAAAACACCCTCCCAGAGCCTCCGTGCGAGCCGAAAATCAGCTGGCTGGCGTGCTAGGGCAACAGCTCGCGTGCCAGCAGATATGGCTCTGCATGCCACCCGTGGCACACGTGCCATAGGTTCGCCATCACTGTCCTAGAGTATAGGAGAAATGCCAGAAGGCTGGAGAAAGTTAATGGGTAGGAAGCTAAATCCTATGAAAAATGGTTAAAAGAACTGGACATGTTTAGCCTAAAGAAGAGAAGGTTAAGGGGAGACATGATGGTAGTTTCCCAATACTTGTAGGAGTGTAAGAGGGACACAGGTGTGGATTTATTCTCCGTAATATCTGAGGGCAGGACAAGAGCTAATGGGTGGAAGCTTTGCAGAGATCAAAACTAGAAATCAGGAGTAATTTCCTGGCTATAAGAACTACTGAGCAGTGTAAAATCTTGTCTCCTGGATTCATGGATGCTTCATCACTATATTGGACAGCCATTTGTTTGGGATGGTTTGAGGATTCCTGCGCTGAGCAGAGAGTTGGATTAGAAGACTCCCAAAGTCCCCTTTGACTCTATGATTCTATGTTTTGCAGCCAAAGATTCTCAAACTTAGACCCTGAATCCCTATAGCGAAACTTCTATTTGTAACTCCAGAATGATGCTGTCAATTAATATAGATAGAACATTGGTCTAAAACTTCCTATGTTCCTATATATATGAAGTCATCACCTTGATGTTTCAGTGAAAATATGCCAGACTGTAATGGCTTGGTGAGAGCTGGTTGGTGTAAGTGGTTAAACGCACCAAGCTAGGAACAAAGTGAATGTGAGTTCTACTCCTGCTTTTGGTGGGAAACCAGCCTGGTGATTTTGAATCAGTTGTTCCACCTGCCCTAGGAACAAGGCAATTACAAACCTACTTCTGAAAATGTTGCCAAGAAAACTGTATTGAGATGTCCAGGCAGTTGACAGGAGTCAATAACTTGAAAGCATATAAAAGCAACCAGAATCAATTAGTCCTCATTTTTTTTAATTTTTTTATTTATTTGTCAAACATGTATAGGATGGTAGTAATTTGTATAAACATAAGTAAAAAGTAACGATAAAAGAGGACAATAGGACAGTAGGACAGGGACGGTAGGCACAGTGGTGCGCTTATGCACGCCCCTTACAGACCTCTTAGAAACGAGGAGAGGTCGACTGTAGACAGTCTAAGGTTAAAGTTTTTGAGGTTTGGGGAAGAAACCACAGAGTCAGGTAGTGCATTCCAGGCATTGATCACTCTGTTGCTGAAGTCGTATTTTTTGCAGTCGAGTTTGGAGCGCTTTACATTTAGTTTGAATCTATTACGTGCTCGTGTATTGTTGCGGTTGAAGCTGAAGTAGTCATTAACAGGAAGGACATTTTGGTATATGATTTTATGAACTACATTTAGATCACATCGGAGGCGACGTAGTTGTAAATTGTCTAATCCCAGTATTTCAAGTCTGGTGGAATAAGGTATTTTGTTGTGAGCGGAGGAGTAAAGGACTCTTCTTGTGAAATATTTCTGGACTCTCTCGATTGTATTTATGTCTGATATGCAGTACGGGTTCCAGACAGGTGAGCTGTATTCCAGAATTGGTCTAACAAATGTTTTGTATGCTCTGGTTAGTAATGTAATGTTGCCAGAGAAGAAGCTACGCAAGATTAGATTAACAACTCTTAGTGCCTTTTTGGCAATGTTGTTACAGTGGGCTCTAGCACTTAGGTAGTTGGATATGAGTACTCCAAGGTCTTTGACAGAGTGAGGGTCATCTACAAGTTCGTTTCCTCCAAGTTTGTATTTTGTATTCTGATTTTTTTTGCCAATGTGTAAGACAGAGCAATTGGTATTGCATGCTCCTGTATGATGCCTCATACATTTATTTTTTTATTTTATCGCTGTTCACTTGCCAGGTGACTCTTTATAGGTAAGGAAAGTATTCTAATCAGGTCCTTAGCTTCAGGAATAAATGAGCTCTGTGAAAGAAGACTGAAAGGGACCCGCTTAATTTTTAGTTCTCTTGCAAAGGATAGTTTGCAAATGCCTATGTTAGTAACCCTCCTTTTTGCCCCAGGCATTGGCACCCTCTTTGCATTCCAAAATGAACAGAGATCACAGTTCCACTGTGGAATTTCTGGAATGCCTTGGCCGAGAGGTGTTGGGAAAGAAAAAAAACGGGAGCGGGAGATGCCTTTGCTTTGAAATATTTTAATTAGCAACTCCAACTAATTACTTTTTAATTATTACTTTTTTTTCTTGGGGAAAGGCACTCTTTGATTTCCACTGGCGTAAGTAATGTGAGAGTACAGGACAAATGACACAGTCCCAGAGCTACATTTCCTTCAAGGGCAATTTCAGAATGAGATCTAAAAAAAACCCACTGGACTCTGAGCAATTACATAAAGTGTGGGAAAGTTTGGGGCAGGAAAGAAAACAAATGGTTTTTTTTTAATGGTGGAGTGGGAAGATAAAGCCTCAGACATGTGATGAGTGCAGTTGGTGGGTAAGCAGACATGGGATTTTAAATACAGAGAGCCAAAAAAAAAATTGCCTGAATTAAGGACAACTTAAACAGAGGAGCACTGTGCATAGGGCAGAAATGCTGAACTGCATGTATTATAAAGGGACTCCTCAAATCCTTAGGGCTGTGTAACATAGATTGTATGCATTGTGTATGAGACAGGGCAAAAAAAAATCTACTTACAAAAATCCAGGGCCACATCAGAAATGATGGCTGCGTTTGAATGAGAAATGCAGAAACCTCACCCTGCCTCCTGGCTTAGTTTCCTAGATCAGTGGTTCCCAACCTTTTTGTGATCGAGTACCACTTGGAGGTCCCGTACAGTCGCCGCGTACCACCTGGTTCCAGAGAAACTAAATTCGATCAGATATCACTTTATTTCCAAAATTGTACCGTTCCTTTTTTGGCCCTGCGCATCCAGCAACTGGATTCTCGGGCCGCTGGGACCAGGTGGGTGGCTTGTGGCAACAGTTGCAAATCGTTGCCAGATTATCTTGTGTTAGGCAGTAAACATTTTTGTGAAGTAAAAAATAACTAACTAAAAATCGTTCATGACCCCAAAAGTGTTCGCGTACCACCTGGAAGGCCCTCGCATACCACTAGTGGTACACGTACCACAGGTTGGGAACCACTGCCCTAGATGATTTTCTCTTGAGCTAAATTCTGATACCAAGAGTTACTTTTCCGGTGTGAAAAATAATTGAAGGGATTTTAAAAAATGGAAAAGAATCAAGTGGTAGGTGAAGATAGGGTTCAGTCTCCCTCCTCCAATATTCTTCAGGATTTGAATCATATCCAACCCTTTCTTTTAGGTGATGGGATAATTCTATGTTTTAACCACATACAGTATAACTGTTGCCATCATGCCTAGTTTGGCTCTAAGAAGATGGATCACTAGGAATTCTCATGGGAGAGCTGTGATCACCCTGTCATAAACAATCTCCACTCCTAGGAAAGAGGTTTTGGTTGAGTAGCTAGAATGTTAATTTTCCAGACCACAGAGGTTGAGCTGAGCATTCGACCAAAGGGTAAAGCAGGAGTGAATGATGCCAATTCTTGCAGCAGAAGGGAAAAAACCCTGCCTTGTTTGCACTTCTTGTGTTACCGAAATTGGCTGAGCTGCAGAAGCAAGGAAGGAGGGGAGTCCCAAGACTATTTGGATTCTGGTCCCTTACATTCCCATTGAGAAAGCTTCACTTTAGATCCGCCATGGCATTGAATTCCTAATTTTCAGAAGGAAAAAAACCAAGGGAAAAATTTCCCTAGCTCTGTTGAAATTTCATAGTTGTCAGCAGCGGTGGGTTGCTCTCTTACCAGTGCCGGTGCGCTGCATGTGCATCTCCACACTTCGGGCGTGGGCGTGCTCACTACGCACGCTCGCGCTCACTTTGGGTGCGGGCGCGCTTGCTACATGCGCTCACCCCCTCGTACAATTTTGCTTCTGCGCATGCGCGGAAGCAAAATCGCGCTGAAATCTCGTGAGGGGACACGTGCACGAGAGAGATTTCGGCACGATTTTGCTTCCGCACATGCGCAGAAGCAAAATCAACCCAAAATCTCTCTCGCATGTGCATCCCCTCGCAAGGTTTCGGCGCGATTTTGCTTCCGCGCATGCAAAGAAGCAAAATCGACCCAAAATCACTGAAAAAAAATGGCGGTGGCCAGAGCGGCGAGAAAGGCAGTGCCTTGGCAACAAGCAGCGCTGGGAGGCGGACACTCTCAGCACTGACTTTACATGGACTTTGCTTAAACCATCTCACCACGTTCTGAGGCTTCGGCCTGTTTATGGGAAGTAAAATCAGAGTTTTGCTACATTTGTGTCTTGGCTCAGTTTGTTCCTGCCAGGTCTATGGCAGGCTGAGAGAAGGCCTATGAAGGGAGCCTAATTAGGCAAGTACAGAGGCCTTTGATTGAGCGTGGCATGGCCTAAGCGGATCGCCAACCCCCACCTCACCGTGGTGGCCCAATCTCACAGGGAACAACTTCGGTCTGTGTTCCCAGGATGGTCCTTCGCCCCAACTCAGGCCCAGGCCTCCCTCACATAGTAGGCCTATGAAGCAAAGGGAGCCTGATTAGGCCAGTACAGAGGCCTTTGATTGAGCGTGCCACGGCCTAAGCGGATCGTCTGCCCCCACCTCACAGCTTTAGCCCATGTTTCCAGGATCGTCCTTCAGCCCAACTCATCGAGCAAAGGACGGGACCACCCCAACCAAGGCGAAACAGGTATGGAGGCCAGAGAGGAGACCCAGCCTATTTCAGCAGGGGTGGAGGAGGCACAGCATGGACCAGCTCAGGCATTTATGTTCCAGTCCTAGGTGTTGTGGTCTGCCAGCGGCCTGCAGAGCTGGCAGCATAGTCGGACAGCGAGGAGGCTGGGGAGGAACATGGGCCAGGCCTGGAGTCTGGAGAAGGCTCTGTGTCTGAGCCAGAGATGGGGCACGGGCTATCTGGGAGTTCTGTGCTGACTCCAGAGCCTCCAGAGGCTGACATGAGCGAGGCAGAGGAACAGGGGGAGCCTGTTCCCAATGCGCGAATGCGCAGAGCTGCCAGAAGGCAAGAACAGTTAGGGAAGAAAAGGATTATTCAGGAGTAAGGCTTGGAGATGATTGGCCCCTCCCATAGGACATAAAAGAGGGGCAAACGGATGTGCTCATTGCAGGAAGCAACTTGGTTCAATTCTGATCGGTGTAATTCAGCAGCTCCTTTCTGATTCCGTGTTCTGTTTGGCCTTGCAAAGCTCCTTGCCAATTAGGTCTTTGGCAGTGTTTCAAGAGAGATAAAGGTTGGTGCTTATCGTAAGGTGACCAGACGTCCCGATTTTGGCGGGACAGACCCGCTTTTTAATGCTTTGTCCCGCGTCCCACCCGCCTCTTAAAAAGTCCCGATTTTTGAGCCCCCGCTTCTTCCTCCAGCCAGACGCGCGCCTGAGCGACAGGCTTCCGATTCAGTCCCCTCTATTCACAGGGTGGTGCGGGGCGGGGCAGAGCGAACCCTGGGGGGGGAGCGCCACTTTGCACTTGTCCCATGAGGCCATGCTAAGTGTGCCGCGGCAAAAGGGGCGGGGCAGGGCAGGGCGCGCGTCCTACCTGAGACTTTTCCCGGTAGCAGCTCCAGTCGCGTTCCTTGCTAATAGCGTCCAGAGCAGAGCAGCCCCTCCCAGAAGATCGCGAGACGTTATCTTCTGGGAGGGGCTGCTCTGCTCTGGGCGCTAATTAGCAAGGAACGCGACTGAAGCTACCGGGAAAAGTCCCAGGTAGGACGCGCGTCTCGCGCTGGGGGTTGGGGGGGGCGGGGCAGGACTGGCGGACGGGACGGGGCGCGCGTCCTACCTGGGACTTTTCCCGGTAGCTTCAGTCGCGTTCCTTGCTAATTGGCGCCCAGAGCAGAGCAGCCTCTTCCAAAAGATAACGTCTTGCGATCTTCTGGGAGGGGCTGCTCTGCTCTGGGCACTATTAGCAAGGAACGCGACTGGAGCTGCTACCGGGAAAAGTCCCAGGTAGGTAGGACGTACAGTGGCCTCCCGCGTCCCCCCTCCCCCCTCCCCCCACCTCACCTGGATGCCGACATTTGCTGTTTTGCCCTCTGCGCATGCGCAGCGTTCTGCGCATGCGCAGAGGGCAAAACTCAAATGGAGAAACCCACCCCCGTCAATGGTGTCCCGCTTGAAGAAAAAAAAATCTGGTCACTTTAGCTTATCGGCCTTTTTCCGAAAGACTGTGACAGACTTCTGTCGGACTAATTAACAATGTTTGGGACTTATTACAGCTGTGAATGAACAGAATTCCCAACTGTTGAAATAAAAAGAGGTTTTTGGGACTATGTTTGTGTTTTATGATTCATCAGGAAGCCTAGGTCAGAACACCAGGCCCAGTTTGAGGAAATGGTAAAATGGGTGGTGGCAGGGGCAGGGGGGTGGCGCTTCTAAATCCCCCAGCTGTCCACAGGTTCGGTAGCTGGGATTTGAACAAGGTCCTTATACTTTTAAAACCCTGTAAATAAAATTGCTTTGATTTGACACTATAGATATAATTCATTTCTTTCCCTGTCTAATACAAGATTGGGATAAATAAATACCAGGGCAACACCAGGTAATCAGTAAGAAATAAAGGAGCCAACTCATTGAAAATGATTCATAGAACATTCATATAATAATAATAATAATAATAATAATAATAATAATAATAATAATAATAATAATAATAATAATAATAATAATAATAATAATAATAATAATAATAATAATTATTATTATTATTATTATTATTATTATTATCATCATCATCATCATCATCATCATCATCATCATCATCATCATCATCATCATCATTATTATTCAAAACAAGCTTGGAAGTCATTTATTTTTAGCTATCTAAAGATCTGAAAGAAAAATACATTAAAACCAACACTTTGGACTGTCTCATGGTATGCAAGTTGAAACTTCTATGTTACTGGAATCAAAAATGCAAATAATAAATGTCCCCAAAGTCACAAAGAGTTATTATACATGGCTTATAAAGAAGATTCACAGGACTTTACGGACATGTGTGTTAGTGAAAAGCTGACTCAAAGATGGATATAAAAATTTTCTCTCAACCTTTCCATTAAAAAAATAATCTACGAGAAGCCAAATAAATTGATTATCAAAGAAATAATTTTGTAATTGCAAATGTTTCAGAATCATTTGTCAGTTAGATTGCTCCCATGGCAATTGGTCAAGATAGTTCAATTTTATTCTATATACAGTTATAGTTTTTTCTTCAAAAGTAATATAAAAGTATATCTACTATACCTTTTTAGGAATGGATGGATGGATGGACAGCACATTGGATAGTTGGCTAGCTAGTTTGCTTAGGTGTACATAAAGGCTTTTAGATAGGAATTGCATATTTAAAGTTAAAATATTAAATATTTTTACATAAAGCTTTAGTTAAAGATTATTACAGAAAAACAGTATGAACAAACTGAATGATGGCATCAAATCCTATTACTGTACTTTTTTGCAAAGGAAAAATGCATCTGATAAAGCTTTTTTACCACGACACAAAAATGCAACCTGGCAAGACAAACATACATGAATTGTAAAAGTGCAAATAATGGGAGACAGGCAGCAAATGGGTTGACAGATCCTAATTTGAATGTGTTTTTTCTGTGTTAGTATACATCAAAGGGATACTGGCATGGGCTTTCTAAAAATATTGGTGATGAGATTTTTAAAATTATAATTGTCCTTATTGATACAAATATGAATACTTCTGCCTTTTGCATTACTTTGTTCTGTATTTGTGTGTCAGAGGGAAAAGAGGCCATATCCACGTGTGGGCTTCCATGGTGCTTTAGAAATACGATTTGTGATTATTCCATTGCCTTGATGAAAAAGATTACAGCAGCAGGAATCCATCTGACATAAGTATGCAGTTATGCACTAAGTTTCCAGAGTGAATGGACAATTAATTAGAAGCCCCTTATGCTTTACACCTATGTTGCCCTGGGTTTGCTTTCCTTCACTGCTTGGCTTGTAGCCTGCAGCGTAGAAGAGCATATCGTTTGAAACTATATGTCACATAATTGGCTCTCTTGGTAGCTGGTAAGTCTAGGTATAAATTTTGCTCAGATGACATAGTTCTGTGAAGGTTGGACTAGATTTCTGGCATATTTCACTTCGTTAATCATTACTTGCTAGTCTCCCTATAGGTTCTGGAACTATACATTCTACTCTAAATTGTGCAGAGTAATGTTTAATGGCAATTTTAAGATGTGTGGACTTCAGCTCCTAGCATTCCCCAGACAGCAAGGTTGAGAAACACTGGTGTAGAGGCACAATTGGTGGGGACAAGAGATGGTTTTTTTCCGGTGAACTCATTTCTCTGAGGAATCCTCTGATGAACACTTCTTTGCTGGTCTCACCAACGGCTTAAAAACTTCCTAATTAAGAGGATAATTATTCCACACCAGTTGAACATTTATATCCCAACTGTCTTTCAGAAAGACGTGCAGCACCAGACTGGAGACAATATCTACATAGTTTCATCCAACACAAATGCACAAATGGGCATTTTCACTTCGTCTATTTTTCTCACTCCAAGAATTCTAAGCATCCTTAGCATGGATGAGTATCTTACCTCGGTCTTGTCTTTGGTTTTAAAAGGCACGGATATCATAAACTACTTTATCAACAAAAGGTGTCTGATAAATCTATATTAAATAAATTCAGCTTGACAAGATCACCTTCATGGTTTTTAGAATGTACATAAAATAATTTCACCTTTACCTGAATGAAAAATTAGAATATTGGGTACCTTTGAACACAACTGCTTAACAGCATTTCCCCCCAATGAATTGGCAAATGATATTATTTTGGGGGGCCAAGGAAAGGTAAGACAATCCTGAATCCTTCCTCCTGCAAGGGTATCTGAATTTGTTGATTTATTTTTTAAAGGGTTTGGTGTGAGCCAGTGTTTGGCAGGCTGTGGAATTCTGGGAGTTGAAGTCCACTCATCTCCAAGTAGCCAAGGTTAAGAAACACTGGACTGTGAGCAAACAATTTTGATCAGAAAAAAAGGAAGCAGACTTTTCCTTTAAACTGATAGCATCCTATCCTTGTTTATTTCTTTAAGTAAAAAAAAACATGCATGTGACTTTTCACACTTAACTGTTGTAAGTCGAGGACTATCTGTATATTGTTTAAAAATTTGAACAAATGTATCATTAGGGCTACTGGTATCCTATTTAGGACAACAAGTCTGGCATCTCTCAGTTATTCTCTGTTACAGAAACAAACAACAACAAAAAACACACTGGTAGATGGTAATGCTTTAAAATGCACTACAGTAAGAAAAGGCTGGAAATGACAATTTACAACTATGTCGCCTCCGATCTGATCTAAATGTAGTTCATAAAATCATATACCAAAATGTCCTTTCTGTCAATGATTACTTCAGCTTCAACTGCAGCAATACATGAGCACGTAATAGATTCAAACTTCATGTAAATCGCTCCAAATTCGACTGCAGAAAATACGACTTCAGCAACAGAGTGATCAATGCCTGGAATGCACTACCTGACTCTGTGGTTTCTTCCCCAAACCCCAAAAACTTTAACCTTAGACTGTCTACAGCAGACCTCTCCCCATTTCTAAGAGGTCTGTAAGGGGCGTGCATAAGCGCACCACTGTGCCTACTGTCCCTGTCCTACTGTCCTCTTTTATTGGTACTTTTTTTACTTACTTTATACAAACAACTACTATCCTATACATGTTTGACAAATAAATAAATAAATAAATGAATGAATGAATGAATGAATGAATGAATGAATGAATGAATGAATGAATAAATAAATAAATAAATAATAAATAAATAAAATGCATCTTGAGGAAAGTAAATCTTACCACCTCTACTGTAATGCTGTTCTTAAGGCTAACATTGGTGAATGAATTAAACCAGGGGTGTCAAACTGGCGGCCCACGGGCTGGATGCTTCATGCGCAGGCCACGCCCACCCCAGCTGTGCAAATGGGGAAAACGTTGCAAAATGTCACGTGACGGCAACGTGATGCGGCGAGTTTGACACCCGTGAGTTAAACTATCAGCCACTAGCTCCAGGCTTAAGCAACATGGTGTCTTCCAAAGGTTTGGGCTTTATCTCCAGTTGGACCTAGTCTTAGTATTGTAAGAGCTGTCAAACACCCAAATTGTACAAGATTGTGTAGGCTTGATGAATGATAATCAAAAGCAAGCTCTGCCCTTTAGTTTCTTTTTCCTTTCTTTCAGGGAATGCTGAAAAGCTGTAACATTTCAAATCACACTCTAAAACTTGTTAACTTAGCCCAGTGAAAGTGATGTCATATTAGTGGGTGAGTTAAAGAGGTGCTTAAGTGTTTCCCTTCAAAATCAATAGAATGTAAGAACAAGTGTCTTTGCTTGACCATACATGGAATGTTCTTTGACAAAGATGGGAAGTAATAGTTAAGAGTCAGGAAAAAAATAATAATGTGCAAGGATAGAAATATGCTTTGGCAGTGATGAACAGAGAACAAGACACAATATATGGTTCTGTGCATAAGTTCTATTCCCTAAATCAATATCTTTTGAAGATATTGATTTATTTGATTAGAATATCTTACATTTTATTTAAGAAATATAAGATTATTTTTGCCAGCATGATGTCTGAAAATGCACCTTATTGAAAAATGGGAAAGTGATTTTTTTAAAAGGCTATTAGCTCACAGTCCCAGACTGTTTTTCTAACTCTACCGAATGAATTACAGAAGCACATCGAATTACAAAGGCAAATAATTGTACTTGTTTCTGATTTTTATAATGTACCCCACTAGAATGATACGAATAGTTATTCATATCATTTCAAGTTGTTAATTAGCTTTAAATGGGTGACTATAATTATCATCTATGTAAAATGGAGAAAGCCTCCATCCACTCATATATCACAATTCACTAATATCTCTATATATTATTGAAATGAGAGTGGACACATTTTTAATTTTAAAAAATTACGAAAAGAAATTTTGGGGGCATATATTTTTAAAAAGTATTACATCAACAAAAGACTGTTTTCCTTAGAAAGCAACCTATAATTTGCCTAAAAATAAGAACTGACAATTAGAAACAGCAAGCAGCCACAAAGTATGGGGACACCTAATTATATTGCCTGTGTCCTATATGTCACCCTTTGGGTGTGACGCAAAACTGAGCCTCAAGGCCACTAGTTCCTTGGAACAGTTTATGTGTCAAAGCAGTTGCATATGGCACATATGGGTAGCTTCCATTCTTTCTGATACCATGGTGCAACACTCAAAATAAAATAAAAATCAGTAGAATAACTTAAGCCATAATATTCCTGTGTGAAACATGTGAAAATTGTTTCATATTTTTGAAACAATTCTAATATTTTACTTTAGCTATACGCTGAATGTACAAGTATTCTTCTTTCACTGTTTATTTTACCATAAGGTGACCAGACGTCCCGCTTTTGGCGGGACAGACACGCTTTTTAAGCGTGTGTCCCGCGTCCCGCATTCTTTTCAAAAAGTCCCGCTTTTTTAAAAAGAATTCCGAAACAGCGGGACGTCTGGTCACCTTAAAAGGGGAAGCAAAAGAGAGGTACCGGAAGCAAGTTGGGCGAAATTTCAGCGAGGCGGCTGCCTGCTGGGGAGAGGGGGAAGGGGGGCTGCTCCTCCTCTCCTTCCCCCGCCCCATCCCTAGCCCCGCCCTCGGAGGCACCGCTGCTGTTGGGAGGGGTGAGGGACGAGGAGCCGTCGCCGGTTTGAGCTCACGAGCGCCCCCTCCGGCGGCGCAAACAGCCCTTCCTCGTCCCCCTCCCCTCCTTCCCCCGTCGCCTCGCTGCCGCCGTTGCCCTGGGGCCGGGCGGGCGACAGGGAGACCGCGGCGCTTGGATGCCTGGAGCTGCCGGCTGCGTCCTTTCCCCGCCTCCCGCCTCCCGTTCGTCGCTTGCCAGCCCGGCCCCAGGGCAGCTCCCGAAGGGGAGGCGGGAGGCGAAGAAAGGCCTGCCGAAGGGGAGGCGGGCTCCTGAAGGGCTGCCGGCTCCCAAAGGGGAGGCGGGAGGCGAGGAAAGGCCTCCCGCCTCCCCCCCCACCTGGATGCCGACATTTGCTGTGTTTTGCCCTCTGCGCATGCACAGCGTTCTGCACATGCGCAGAGGGCAAAACAAATGGCGGCGCCCAGGCGGGCCCGCCCCCCCGTCCCGCTTAAAAAAATAATCTAGTCACTCTATTTTACCATAAACGTTCAATTTTTCTCCATTTTATTTTTGTTAATAAGCATTGTCTCTCTCAAACATGCTGTCAACGTCCAAGACAGCGCGCCATTCAAAGTTGCCACAATGCGCCGTTTCGGAGTTTCCACACATGCACAGGGGGAGGGGGTTTGCATGGGGGCACAGATGGGTGTCAGGTGATGGGGTCATGCTGGGAGAGGAGCCAGGAAGGCAAGCCAGCTGCGATCAATACAGAAGCCATCCAGGCCTGAAGAGTACTTGCTGGAGCCGGCCAGGGAGCAACCAGGCTCAAAGAGTACCAGGCCCAAAAAGTACTTGCTGGAGCAGGTCAGGGAGCAACCGGGAACAGGAGGGTGGGGTGTGCTGAGTCCGTATAGCCAGCTGGCTAGCAGAAGCCAGTAATGCTGGCTAGAAACCCTTTTATTTGTATTGTTCACCATGTGCCAAGCTGAGACTCCAGTAAAGAGACCCGTTCTGCTCACAGTTTGGCCTCTTCTTTTGCTGGCTTGGTTTGGAACCGTGACACATGCTCTAAAACACAGTTGTCAGTCTTCATTACCACTTGTTGCACACCTGCATTTAACCAACGTATTTTGGTTCTACCGTTCCAAATAATACCACTTTTAACATTTTTTAATGCCAGCACCAGATTCAGAAACATGTTTGGAAAATTATGGATGCTAACCAGACAGGATTGAAAAGGTTGAAATACAATTTTTGTATGTACCCATAATTATTTCATGTGACATTTCTATAGTTCCTTAGGGCAGGATATGAAAATTTTTGGTAATATTAAAAATGTTCTCAATACAGGTAGTCTTCGACTTACAACCACAATTGATACCAAAATTTCTGTTGCCAAGCAAGACAGTTATTAAATGAGTTGCACCCCATTTTATGACCTCCGTTGCCACAATTGTTAAATGACTCACTTTAATTGTTAAACGAATCATGCAGTTATTAAGCAAATCCGGCTCCCCCCATTGACTTTGCTTGTTGGAAGCCAATTAGGAAGGTTATAAATGGTGCTCACACAACCCCTCCAGACAGTGCATACAAATGCCAGGTGCCAAGTGGCTAAATTTTGGTCATATGACCACGGGGATGTTGCAATGGTCGTAAGTATGAAAACTGGTCATGTCACTTCTTTCAGTGCCATTCTAACTTCAAATCGTCACTAAATGAATGGTTGTAAGTTGAAGATTACCTATAGTCAAAGACATCTATGGTACAACGATACTATATAAATTGGCAGAGTAAGGATTTTCATTGTTTTTTTCTGGAATTGGTTTTTTTTTAATAGTTAAGATATCCTTTTTCATATTTGAAAATTGCAAGAAATAACTAATAATGGTTTGGCAATTGAAAGAGACTTTTCACAGTTACTTCTGAGGGTTCTGGAGGTTGCAATAAAGAGATTCATGGGTCATAAACAGTTTTCCACCCATTGGAATATAGGCTTCCCATAAAGTGGGGTGGACATTTTCTACTTATGTCTTCAAAGAAGTCCTGCATCTGAAGCTATCTTTGTCTAAAATTCAATCACTTCTAGCCTACCGTAACTTTCGGAGTATAAGACACACCTTAGTTTTGGGGGAGGAAAACAAGGAAAAAAGGCCTCTGGCTCCAAGCAATTTGCCAAACAGCAAACAGCACAGGTGATATACACTGTATTTCTGTGCATGTGTGCCTGACCCATAGAAATAGCAAAGAATTGGAGAAATGTACATTATGCCAGAAAGTTTTCTTAAATGTAGTCACACTAATTCCTCCCAATTATTTAAATAGATCTACTCCAAGGTAAGTCAGGATTTAACTCTAATACTAAACAGGATACTGTTACATTTCAGACTATACTTGTACAGAGCTGTTAAAATTAATTAAAATTTATGGAAGTATACATTATTATCTATTATTTAAAAGAAGATACAATAGCACTTCAGAGCAAGCATTTATTTTAAAAAGCTTCTTTATTTTGTTAAGTTGTCTAGAACAGGGGTCTCCAACCTTGGCAACTTTAAGACTTGTGGACTTCAACTCCCAGAATTCCACAGCCAGCAAAGCAAATAATAAAGCAGTCAGCAAAGCAAATAATAAAGCAGTCTTTAAAAAATAAGTCTAATAATTTGAACATTCTACAGACATTTATAGTTATTCACTTACCCCCTTGCATCCAGTTCAGCAGAAAATAAAAAGCTGCGTATCTCTCCCAGCTATTTGCCTCTTTGCAGCTAGTTTCAGTTTCATTTTAGCACGTGGCAAATCAGCTGGGGGTCGGGAAGCTGCTAATGACTTGCTTGGCTTAACAGCTCTTCCCTGTTTGCTGCAAGCAGGTAAATTGCTGGAAGACAGAGGCCAAAGGGTGGGGGTGGCTGGGGCTACATTCGGTGTATAAGACGCACCCAAGTTTTCACCCTCTTTTGGGGGGTAAAAAAGGTGCGTCTTATACTCCGAAAAATAAGGCAATTTAACCTCAGGATCCCATTTCTCTCAAAATTATGCATTGTGCTCTTTTTCTCTCTCTCTTAGTTTTTTTGTGTTGTTTCTTATATAATTCTAAATGACTTCCCATCATTCCTCCACTCATCATCCTTTACTCTTTCTCGCTCTGTCTGCTTTTGGTCTATTTCAGGCTCTTCTTTGTATTCCCTCTCTACTTCCTTTCCTTTTTTTGGTCTTCCTCATTTCTCAAAGACAGTCACTCCTCAAAGGAATAATATCTTATTGGTTGTACATTGGACAACGTTTATAGAGTCAATCAGACTTATCTATTATCTACAATCAGAGTAGCTGTTATCTATAAAGTAATAATTTTAAAATAGACTATCATGAAATGAGATGAGGGGTTTTGATATGACAATCACTTAGACTAGTATTGCAGTTACTAATCATTCCTTATGACACCAACACCAACGGGTGCTTATGAAACTCTTACACAGTGCAACATTTTGTACAGTAAGCACAATACCAATGAACATGTTATTGTGTGGAAGAATTGCATTTTCCAAATACAATGCAGTACACTTGGGGTTTCAAAATGATGAATCCCTATAACAAAGGAAGAATTCTTTTGAAGGAAGAATTGTGAGCTGTATGTATTTCAAATGGAAATGCACCATTTCATGGTAAAGACTTCTAGGAATAATATTTGTTCTTCGATCGAATTCAGCCACCCAATGCAATGCATTTCTATAGTCAGAGATCAATTACAAATTTTGTTTCTTGCTAGGAAGCTACATATGCCTACCTTCTTACTCTTCCTGACAAGAGTTTCTTACATCACATAATCCCATTTTATTATGGAAAAGGAAGGGCAATCTGGCCACCCAGCCTTTTTGAATTGTTTTAGCTAAATCCTGAAAGACTATGAATACATTCAATTCAAAAGCTGCTTACTGTGTTAAAATAAAAACACAAACTTTCTCATTGTTTGGATATAAAGTATTGGAATTCTTAATTTTGTTTGGTGACTTATACTGTGCTGATGATTGCTATTGATATGATTTCTTGGATTTTAGCGAGCTAGTTTGGTGTAGTGGTTAAAACATCAGATTATAAACTGGAAGGTCTAGTCTAGTTCTACTCCTGTCTTAGAGGAATACTACTTACTACTACTACTACTACTACTACTACTACTACTACTACTACTACTACTACTACTACTACTACTATTAACCAGTCCCAGACTGTGAACCAAATTGAGTATTAACCAAGTAATAATAATACCCTGAATATAATATAAGATACAGTGAATAAGAAAAAAAATGCCTTGTTGGTCAATAAATATATGCCAGGTAGCAGTAGTCATAGCAATAATAAGTGAAATAAAACTGAAAACAGGATAGGCTCTGAAGGAAACAAGGGAGGCTTTAAACACGAGAGGCAAAGATTTACCTCATGCACACACAGCATTTCTTGTCAAGCTACTGTACTGATTTTCCTGCCAAGTGTAGCATGTACAAACTATCCTTCTTGTTTTGTTGTGTTACACCCATTTCCAGACTTCTATATGCTGCTGCTTCTGGGAAAAGAACTGCGAACAAAGCCACATCATTTTAATCCATGCCATACTTGGCCAAAGCAGGCAGTCTCCCTGACATGACTCTGCCACCGGTTTTCTCATGGGCCGTCAAGCATGTCAAACCTGCCAAGAGTTGCCATTTTCCCAAGGGCACTGGGAAGGTTTGTGGTCACTCTTGTGGTATATGCTGACTATAAGACAGTGTTTTCAGTTGCTGGGTTAGTGGTTTCGGTTTTGGAGATTTGGTGTGGGTGTTTCTCTGCTCCCCCTTTTTTGGGTTCACCAACTGTGTACTGCATGGACCAAACTGAAGTGGGGTAAGAGGGAGAAAAGGGAGAAAATTTGCATAGGCACTTAGAAATAAACATCCTATTGACATTTTCCCCTACCAGTTATGTTTAGAAAAGGAACACTTTTTTCCCCAAATTATACCTTGGCAGTGCCCTAGGGACATGAACAAATGGTTTCCACTGGCAGAAGAGTCCGCTTATACTGCAGTCAGAATTAATTGCTGTCTTTCTTTGACCGCTGTATTTCTCAGGACTTTACATCTAGGTAAGTCAGTTCAACATACCATGGCTTAGCATTTGTTATGTTGGTCAACCCAGCCAACTGTGATACCTAGTCATAAGTTGGACTGGATTCATACATTTCACTGTATCATAATGTTCACTGAGAAAATCATCATCATCATCATCATCTCATCATCATTATCAACATCATCTCTATTTTTATGAATGCATCATGGAGTATTCAAAAAACCTTGGCTAAATAAAATATGGTTTAATAAAATATATGAAACTCAAAATAATATTTGGCTACTAATGTTTTTTTTAAGTATCTTTATGTTTATTTAAAAAAACTATATCTAGAAATCACAACTGCATGAAAATAGATTAAATAGAATCTATTGTTTATTTATTTATTTATTAGTGATATTTATATACCGCCTCACAGTGCAAGCACTCTCTAAGCGGTTTACACCAGTAAGCAATATATACTGTATTTATATTGCCCCCAACAATCTGGGTCCTTATTTTACCTACCTCGGAATGATGGAAGGCTGAGTCAACCCTGAGCCGGTGAGATTTGAACCGCTGACCTGCGGATCACAGTCAGCTAAAGTGGCCTGCAGTACCCCAGTACCCCATTGTTTGCCCTAATGAAACCCTATGAGTTTCATTAGGGCAAACAACTCTTAAATCAAACAATTATGCTAAAGAATTTATTTTACTAAGATCATCTACCTGCCACCATTTGAGTGGCTTTCATTTCTGGTTTTCATCTCTTCCTATAAAACCTCACTTTGAAATGCAAGTTTTGCATTCTGTTTTGCAGACTTCTACATTCTTCAAAGTTCTTGCACTTTCCCAGACATGTTAACTTTACAATTTTTCCTACAGTAACAACAAAAAATCCTGGCACTCTAAATACTGTTCAGAGAGAAGTTTGTGTGCTAGTTTTTTTGAAATGTGAAATCATACAGACATTTCCAAAAATGAATGTGAGTCCGGGTCCTAAGATCCCTTAGTACAGATGATTATTAATCCCTCTGAGAACCTGTAGGTTAATGATAAGCCATATGGGGACTGATCGGCTGGAAATTACAAAGGATGTGGAAGAATGAGGCGTGAGACACCTGGAACAATTTCGAAGTTCTCTAAACATTCCCTTAATGCCTTAAATCCATTTAGGGCAAACAGAAGTTGGATTTGATCTAGGCAAGAGAGGTGAACTTTTTCAGCCTGAGAATTATCTTTCCTGGTCAGCAGTAATCAAGATGGCAGCCATAATTTCCTGTTTTATTCTTAGAACACAGCCTCATGATAAGACAAAGATGTGTAATTGCATACTATACCCAATGTCAATCTGATACAAAGCACTATACTGAGCAATGTCAAAATGGCCCCTATAGATTCCAGGATATCAATATATTTCACACAATGTGAGATGAAGGAAAGAAAAAAAACACATTTTGAAATATTGCTTGTTATCTTAAATTTTTATGAGTATGTGAGTCAGGATGTTTAGCCACTAGCTTATTAATTTGGAGGGGCCATAATTGTAATTCACTGAATTCATGGCCCTTAAATTGGTGAATGTTGCAATTCAAAATACACATATCATAGAATTTATTATAGGATTAGGGTGTAAAAGTGCCAATCTTGCACTAAATTACTATTATGTTGATTTCATAACATCTATTCAAGCAACTGCTCAGAATGGATAATAATAGTTACGGTACAGAAAATGAAGAATTATAAATGAATACTAAAGCTGATTAATTAAAACATGGCAAAGTAGATTTTTATATTTTCTGACCTACTTATACCTATTGGTATATATTTGGCTTGCTATTCTCAGGGGAAAAGTGCTCAATACAATAAGCCAAAGATCTTAAATTCCATTTGTTACAGTGGTTGAATTAAATAGGTGGTTAATGCTCTTCCATTAACACAAATGAGTCTCAAAGATTCTTTACATTAGCAAGAATCTGAGCTGTTTAATAACCCTTTGCCCCCAGGTTATGCAGATCTAAAGGCTGATGAGTAGGCACTATACAAAGTATTGTAAATAAATAAATAGTACAGGTTATGAGACAGTAAATTCAGATGTTCTGCCCTCCAGATATGTTAGGCTTCGACTGCAACAGTCCATGCTAACTAGGTGATTATGGGAGCTGAAGTTTAATAAAGCTAAAAAGCACAAGACTGATGAAGTTTACAATAGTCATAGCCAACCTTGGCAACTTGATATATACACTGTTACAATACTATATACACTTAGCTGAAAACTCAAATTTACTGCATGCAGACATTATTTCCTTGGGGATCTAGTTGCAGTATAAATGGTCAACCATCATCTTCGAGCGCTGCCACTTGTTTCAAAATACTTATACTGTACAAAACTCTGGAGGAGAAACCTCTAGCCTCTTTTATATAGGATTATTTATTTATTTATTTTTGCTTTTTGTGACTCTGCATAAGATCCTCTCTCCTGTATTCAGAATGATGTGTTTCTTTATTTGTCTAAACAACCATTTTCTGATTTAAATAAATTACTTCATGTTCATGAAGTAATTGTGACCTTCAAGGAGAGACTGGACTGCCATCTGTCTCAAATGGCGTAGGAACTCCTGCTTGAGCAGAGGGTTGGACTAGATGATCTATAAGGTCCCTTCCAACTCTAATAATAAATCTAAAAAAAAACAAAAAATGTTTAATTTAGAGTGCTTGCCTTAGTTTTTGGAGGGAGGGAGGGAGGGAGGGAGGGAGGGAGGGAGAGAGAGCGAGAGAGAGAGAGAGAGCAAGATTTTTGTTGTTGTTGTTTTGATAATACTCTTTTTTGCCCATCTCTCTTGTGGGAGTTGGGGTGGGGGGAGCTTTAATTATGGGATATCTACTTTTCTTTGTTTCTGGACAAGAGTGGGAGGAAAAAGAATGTTGCTTTCTTTGCTCTACACAGTAATTTTGACCAGGTCTCCTGAGGTGGAAATAATGGGTGGCAATTATTTATCTTCCTCCATTGGGTAGTCATTTCGTGCATAATTTCACATTTTCTCATCTGAATTTGCATTTAAAATAATTACCACAGATTGTCTGAAACAACTATGGATCAGTGATCTTCATATAGCAAGGAATAGGAGTTTTATTTTATTTTTTACCTTATATGTGTTACGTTCCATCCAGCTTAACAGTATGATTAGATATATGAAATTAAAACAAAGTAGCTGGATGTATTATATTTGTCCTTGGACTCCCTTCTATTTTCTATCCAAGTATAGATGTATTTCTAATTTTTATATTTCCTGACATTATGTAGCTAAACTTGGCATGATAATCTTGATTCATTCATCACCTTATACAGGTATTTGCTAGAAAGAAAATCAGTTATCTTCAACTGAAAAAAAAAATCCTGCATCTCTTGAGAATATGCTTTCTTTCTTACTAAATTTGCATAATTTATTCTAGTTTGTAGAAGAAGGTGGTACAAACTGAAACAAGTCAAGCAACTTTCTCAATATTCTATTACGGTACTTATTTTATTATTTTAAAGGACAGGCAAGTGGTAACACTCTTCACTATCCTATCAGGTGAATGAGATGGAAGGAAAGATATTTGGTAGCTAACAAGTTGGATATATTTAAGGTGACCAGATTTTTTTTTTTAAAACGGGACACCATTGACGGGGGGTGGGTTTCTAGGGGAGCCGCCATTTGAGTTTTGCCCTCTGCGCATGCGCAGAACACTGTGCGCATGCGCAGATGGCAAAAGAACGCAAATGTCGGCGTCCAGGTGGGTGAGTGGGAGGTGGGAGGCCTTTCCTCGCCTCCCGCCTCCCCTTCGGGAGCCGGCAGTGGCTTGGGCTGGCTGGCTGGCAAGCGAGCGAGCGAGCGGGGCTGGCTTGGGAAGGGGAGCAGCCCAGAGATGGTGCTCCAACCCAGCGTCTCTTGGCTCTCCTGCTCCCCCTCTGCCAGCGCTGGGCTGCTGGAGTGACAGGGGGAGAAAGGAGATCAGGAGAGATCAGGAGAGTCTCTCTCTGCCTGGAGCTACCGCTGGGGTTGTTGTGATCTGCCGCCGCCTCCTGATCTCCTTTCTCCCCCTGTCACTCCAGCAGCCCAGCGCTGGCGGAGGGGGAGCAGGAGAGCCAAGACTCATGAGCTGTGCATTAGAAAAGTGGTTTAAAAAACAAACAAACCCCTCACCCATCCCAACATGTTCAGGGCGTAGGAGAATCGCTGGAGCGAAGCCTGCTAACCCCCCCTCCCCACCGTTTAACAAGTTGTTGTGGTCCTTTTTCTTGCGTTCATTTCCAAGGTTGGGCGGGTACGGCGGAAGTATTGAAATGAAAGCTTCAGAGAGGAAAGGTCCGGCTTGGGATCTTTTTTTAAAAAAAGTTTATTTGGGCCCTTATTGCCGCGTCTAGCGGAAAGTGTTTCCGAAAACGCAAAGAGAGCGATCGGTAGATCGTGACTCAAAAAGTCCTGGAAAGCAGCTCTGCTAAGGGCTGTTTGGAGAGAGGGGGGGATTAAAACGCGCCACGGGCATCACGTGTTTGTTTTTCCTGGCGTCCACACGCGCTGCTGTCGCGGGCAGAAAGGAGGGAACCGCAGGCACTCTAGAGACTTCGGTGTGTTCCCCCCCTCAAGTCTGTAATTGTCCAGGTGTTTCCCCATACCCACAAGGGAAGGCTGCAGCGGGCGGGAGGCGTGCCGACATTCCAGCGACCCGGGAGCAGCTTCGGATGCCTGGCGAACCGGCTGCCCGGTTGCTAGATGCCCGTTTTCCCTGTGGGAGAATCGGGGCGGAGCTTCTTAAGTTGGGCTCCTCCACCAGGACCTTCCCCCCCCTCCTTTCTTAATAGCCACTGGCCTTTTGTGTGGTTGAGCCGTCTGCTCTTTTAACAGCTTTCCAGATAGTGGTGAGGAGATAAGGCAACGCAACCCTGCGACCAGGCGGAGGCTGATTTGATTTCCTCCGGTTTGTAAAATTTTAAGTTTTGGATTCGGGTGGATGTGCCAAAAAGGTGGCGTGGGTATATCGATTTCTGTCTGTCACTCTGCACTTATTTATTCCACTGGAGGGGCAATAATTTAAATAAACTCTGTGGGGGAGCTCTAATTCTTGGATTTTTACCTTTTAGAGTAAGGTGACCAGACGTCCGGGCATTCTTTCCAAAAAAGCGTGACTTTTTGGAAACAATGCAGGACGCGGGACACATTCTTGAAAAGCGTGTCTGTCCCGCCAAAAGCGGGACGTCTGGTCACCTTAGATATATTTCTTCCACCCCCACCCCAGATACTTACATTCTTATCTGGAGTTCCAGCATAAGGGGATCAGCCTTGCAAAGTTTCTAGGACTCAGTTCGGAATTCATTTATTGGACACACAAGGAATTTGTCTTTGGTGCATATGTTCTCCGTGTACATAAAAGAAAAGATACATTTGTAAAGAATCATGAGGTACAACACTTAATGATTGTCATAGTACATAAAAGAAAAGATACATTTGTCAAGAATCATGAGGTACTTAATGATTGTCATAGGGTATAAATAAGCAACCAGGAAACAATCAACATTGATATAAATCGTAAGGATACAAGCAACAAGTTATAAGTGGGAGGAGATAGGTGATAGGAACAATGAGAAGACTAATAGTAATAGTAATGCAGCCTTAGTGAATAGTTAGACAGTGGTGCGGGAATTATTTGTTTAGCAGAGTGATGGCATTCGGGAAAAAACTGTTCTTGTGTCTAGTTGTCTTGGTGTGCAGTGCTCTATAGCGTCGTTTTGAGGGTAAGAGTTGAAACAGTTTATGTCCAGGATGCGAGGGGTCAGTAAATATTTTCACGGCCCTCTTTTTGACTCGTGCAGTATACAGATCCTCAATGGAAGGCGGAAATAATGAAAATCCCATGGAAATGATATAACATAGGCTATTATTTTAAATTCAAATGCTTTATGTGAGAAACATAAAGTTATCCGTTCAGTATACATGAGACAAAGTCACAATAATTGAGCAGGGGAAAGGACAGGTCAAGCAACAATTCAAATTTGCCATCAATTACCAGAACTCATCTTGAACACTGATTGAGAATTATGGGAAACAAATTGAATTTCTTTTGACCTGCCAATTTTACAGTTTTATTGTGTGTGGTTTTGTCCCTGGCCAGAAAAAGGAATTATATTTCTGTGGTTTGGAATGGGTTCATTTCAGTCTTAAGTCATACTGACAAAGTTGGTCCAGACCAGATGGGTAAATGGATTGCATGGATCATCTTCTCCTCCCTGGAGATTTTGATCCAGTCCCTGACCTTTAGGTTATGATTGGCAGCAATCACCACTGTGTAGCAACCCAAAGACAAAGGACAGTATTTATGCTGTGCCAGTAAGGATGACCAATGAAGTCATATGATACAGAAAGTGTTTTGTTCTGCTAGCCCATGCACTGGTGCGATTCCGAGTTTGGGTGACTTGATAGCGCCCCAGGCTCAGAGTTGTTTGGGTCAGACATAAAGAGACAAACAATGCGTTTTCTGAATCAATGACAGCCAAGCTCAGAAGTTAGTATAAAGAAAAGCCTCATGATATCTTTCTGTGTAAAATGCCTTTGAGAGTTGTTTTCTGTTCTCATTTCATCAAATCACATTAAGTTGCATGATTGTATATTTCAGCCAACAGGGATCTTATGGCTAAGTTTGCTTATTCACACACTAAGAGGCTGTCCATCAGCACACTGCAATCTGCTGCATTTGCTGGAAATGCTGAAGCAATCTCTCCTTGAACAAATACATCTGTTGCTGATTGTTGTGAGACACAATGTGGACATCCAGCAGCAGATATAATAACCGAGGGGCTGTCTTGCAAAGGGATTAATCACTAGCTTTTTTAGATGAAACTTATCCGAAGAGCTTTAAATTAAAACTGAGAAGGGAGGAAGCCCAATGTATAGCATCTTTAGGACCTGATCCCAAGCATAAACTCCAAGACAACCAATCAAACAAGGAGGTTGGGAATGATGGGAAGGTGGGGGGAAAACTTAGATACAAAGTAGGAGATGTAGGAGCAGCGATGGGTTGCTCCTGATTCGGCCCGGTTCTAAGAACCGGTAGCGCCAGTGGTGGGAGGCTCCGCCCACCCACCCGGGACACTTCTGCACATGCACAGTACAGTGGTGGGTTCCTACCAGTGCGGTCCACTCTATAGCACCGGTAGCGGCCTGCTGGTGACGTCACAGTACCGGTGCAGTCAGTTGCCGGTGCCTGGGCGCCGCCATTTCTTTTTTAAAAAATTAATTTTTTTAAAATTTTCTTTTGCGCATGCCCAGAAACCGAGCTTCCGGCACTGCGCATGCGCTGCCTTCCTACCCCACAGTGAGTCCAAGCAGGGGAGGATGGCTGAGGGAGCGCGTTAGACGCTGAAAGAACGGGTGGCAGGAGCTATCTCCATTCCCCTCCCTTCAGCAGTCCGAGAAGCCACGAACGCGCAGTGATGATCCCAGGCATTTTCGCACGTTCGAGGCTTCTCAAGCTGCTGAGGGGAGGGGGAATGGGTGGCAGGACCTATCTCAGTTCCCCTCCCTTCAGCAGTCCGAGAAGCCACGCCCACCCTGTCACATGGCTGGCAAGCCACATCCACAAAATAAGCCACACCCACAGAGTGGTAGTAAAAAAAATAGGAACCCACCCCTGGCGCAGTAGTGGCACGCGCACGCAAGCGTGCAAGCAAACCGGTAGTAAAGGGTTTTAGAACCCACCACTGTGTAGGAAGCATACCCAGGATCAGTCATAAAGGACTCAGATGCCTATACACTAATGCTCAAAGTTTGGGGCACAAACAAGGTAAACCTGAAGTACTAGTACACGAGGGCAGGTATGATATAATTGCCATTACTGAAACTTGAGATGAAACTCATGACTAGAATGTATTGATGGAAGGATATAAACTATTCAAAAGAAACAGATATGACAAAAAAAGGAGGTGAAGTTGCTTTTTATGTAAGAGATCACTACAGAAATGCATAAGGGTTAGGGTTAGGGTTAGGGTTAGGATGAAAGACTCCTAAAATGCATTCAAGGATGAAAGACTCCTAGAATGCATATGGGTTAATGTAAAAGGAAAAAGAATAACATTGCCACATAGGTACAGTATATAATACAGGCCACCCAGCCAAGCAGAAGTAACAGATGAACTCTGTGCTAGTCAGTTAAAAATGTATGTAGGAAACATACCACAGTAGTAATGGGGGAACTTTAACTACCCTGATATCAACTGGGAGACAAACTCTGCATCAAGTGGGAGATTGACAGATTCCTGACCAACCTAGCTGACAACTTTGTCATCCAAAAGGTAGAGGAGGGAATTAGAGGGACAGCTATACTGGACCTAATTCTTACTAACAGAGAAGAAATAATAGAGGGGGTTGAAAGTGCAGGAACTTTGGGCTAGAATGACCATGTCCATGTTATATTGGAATATAATTGGATGCACATTATGTTCTATTGCAGTCACAAGCAATAGAACATAATCAAACCAATGTTTTAGACTTTAAAGGAGCTGATCGCAATAATCTTAGAGAGAGCTTTGCAAGGATTCAATGAATCAGAAGGCAAGACAAGAAGCAATGGCTGGAAACTAATCCAAGAAGAGAAGCAACCTAGAACTAAGGAGAAATTTCCTGATTGTGAGAACAATTAACCAGTGGAATATCTTGCCTTTAGAAGTTGTGGATGCTCCATCACTGGAGGCTTTTAAAAAGAGACTGGACAACCATTTGTCCAGAATGGTATAGGGTTTCCTGTTTGTGCAGGGGATTGGACTAGAAGACCTCCAACTCTGTTGTTCTGTTCTGTTCTGTTCTGTTCTTAAACACTGAAGTAGCAGACAATTGAAAAGATATCACATATGATGCTGTGAAGCCATTGGTAATCAGAATATACAGCACTGGAGGTTAAAGGGACAAGCAATGGATTGACAAACAAGACAGCTTTCTGTGTTCATCTGAATTAATTTGAATGGAATTCTCTATGAATCAGCCATTAACAACTGAAGGAATGAAGGGCTTCCCCCATGGGAAAAAAAGGAATGTCTTCCTTGAAAATAAATGTTTCTTTAAAGACATCTGCCTCTTTTGTATATTAGCCATTCAAAAAAGAAAACAACAATAACAAACAAAAGGCAAAAGAGGTCACTTATTTTGAGAAGGACTTTAATTCCATTTGTGACTCCTCTTAGGTCCTTTTACTTTAATAAGAGCACACAGCCCAAAAGATATTCAAAGAAGAAGGACATTACATCTGCTGGGATCTTCAGAAACAGATACAAGAGCATTCCCCATCACTCTGAGAAATGCCAAGGCTAATATGACAGTAAATGCCTCCTAGGTCCAGTTAATCCATGATGTGGGTGGACAATTCCAGGGTGTGTGCGGGCGACAACATGAATCTGAATTTCCATTCTATTTCAGGGAAGTGTTCTTCAGGAGTCAAAGCTTAGCTTGTTCTGCCCCTAAATAGCAATCTAATCCTTAAGCAGCCAGAAAGATGGGAGGAAGAGCAAGATGGCTCTTCATCCAGAATGACAGGCAAGAGTTCAGCACCAGGTTGTGGTTTAGCAAAATGACTGGATGAGAGAGAAGAAGCAACAGAAGTCTGCTTGTGAACTAAGGAAAGCTGCCTCTAATTGGTTCAGCCCTCAGGCTATTAGCCCTAGGGATTCCCCTCCCTCAACTAATTGGAGCATTTGCATATTTTTTTTTTCATAATAAGGCTTTAGGGGAAGGATTTCAAAGGAAAATACTCCATTTGGGTTTTTTTAAAAAAATATGTATATTATTTCCTTTTCCGTCTAAAGGAAAGCTCTTCTCAACACAAATAACATAGCCACTGAAAAAGTAGCCAGAGTCAGGAATTACAAGCTTATTCATAATTGTGACTTAACCACATTTTAAGGTGTTGCCCATGAATCCACCATTCAGGGCTCCTTCAAATATTGTGCATTTTCTACTCATAAAGTATTTACTTGTTAAAAAAAAATGCCTTGCAACATCTAAGAGTTATTTCATAGCATTGTCATGTATGGCCAAGCACATTTTTGTGTATGCCTTTACAACTATGATACAGACATATGTGTACTTTTCTGACTACTTTTGCGTTTTCACAGGCCAAAAAAAATATATCTGTATAGATATATACTTTTTAGGAAGTTTTGCTCAGAAAGCAGCACTTTTTTTCCACACCATCTGAAGTTTAACAGTGCAATCACATGCAAATTTACTTAAAAACAAGACCCACTGACAGTAGGGCTTATTCTCAGGAATAGATTATAGGACTGCAGCCGTGGCATTTTAAACTGTTAGTACAAAAGCTGCACCTGAAAAAAAGGAAGATTTGTAGAGAGTTTTTAATTACATTCCTCCATATGGATTATGTCATAAATTACTGAATTTATATCCTGCCCTTCTGTTTATTCCAACACTCAAGTATTGGAAATACAAAATATGGAACATAACAAAAATAATGCAAAACATTGATCTGGATTCAAAGCAAGGGCTGGATATGTATTATTCAATCTGTTTGGCTCGAGTGTGTTCCCTGGCACTGCTGCCATCTGCAAATCCAGGGTCAACTGAGGAGCAAAGATCACTCCCAAACTGCAAACTGCTGTTTCTGGTGGAGTAGAGCTGCATCCAGAAGGATTTCCCTTCAGTTTCAGAGTCTAGCTTTCTCTTAATCAAAGTACCTCTTTCCTGTCTGCATTTAATTTTTGTTTGTTCTCCTTCATAAAGCCCATTATCAAAATTAGGCAACACTCAAGGGTAGTGATTGACTTCCTCACCCTTGGCACAAAGATCAGTAAGCATCAGTTCAAAAAGTGTCATTGTTGCTGTCTGGCTCACAAGGACGGGCAAAACAGACCTACAGCTATCTTCCCCTCTATACATAACTCCAGCAAATGCTTTCCGCTTCTCAAAGAAACATACACAGTCCAGGGGTGGATTCCTCCCGGTTCGGACCGGTTCGCCCAAACCGGTAGTGACCTTCTGGTGACGTCATGATGACATCACCAAACCGGATTGGTCGGTGCCAGTCCGTGGGCGCTGCCATCTTTTTAAAAAAAAAATCATTTTTTTTCTTCTGTGCATAATGTTTTTAATTTTTAAATTGTTTCTTATTGTTTTTTACTATACGTTCTTATCCATGTTGTACGCCACCCTTAGTCCTGCAGGATTGGGCGGCCTATAAGAGCGCTTATAAAAATAAAATGTGCAGAAGCTGAGTTTCCAGCACCGTGCATGTGGTCACCATCTTGTTTTTGGCAGGTTCTTTTTAAAAAAAAATTCTGGTTTTTTGTACTGCGCATGCGCGCGTGTGGCCATGCAGCGCGGCCACGCGGCACAGGAGGGAGCGAACCGGCAGCGAGGTAAGTTGGAACCCACCCCTGACACAGTCCAATACATTTTCTGATAGAAGGATATGAGGCTGGAGTTCTTATGTAGCTCAGCAGAGTTCACTTCCATTAAGTCAGAACATTTTGCATATAGTATTAGAAGTATTTTCAGGGGTGGGGGGAAACCCCTGCTAAATAAGAAACATTTCAAACTTTTCATGCAGCTAGTATATAACAATCATTTTGAAGAACAGTTAACATTTCCACTAATAAAAGGATAATTTCAGTTAATAAACTCAAAATGAAATCTAGAGGAAATGCGGAAACACAAAGCATTTACTGAGAGGACAATGCTTCAGTTCTGCCCATCACCTCTTTGTTTGCATGACCCTTTAATCTGTCCTGCCTGACATAATTTTCCCCATATAGCTGTAATCACTCATTTCACAGTCACTTAGATCCTAAATCTTTTCGTGATCAGCCAAGCCTTGGAGGAACCTGACTTCTGGAGAATGCAAAATGCTTTCCATGTACTGTAGCTGCCTTGAGATCCTCCATTATTGAGATGTGATCACAGGAGCAACAGTTATTTGCCATCTAAGCAGGGGTGGGTTCTAACTTACCTCGCTGCCAGTTCGCTTCCTCCCGCGCTGTGTGGGCGCGCTGTGTGGCTGTGCGCGCGCTTTGCATGAGTGTTGCACATGCACATGCGCAGTGCATGCACAGAAGCAAAAAACAAGATAGCGGTACCTATGGCGCTGCCAAGAGAGCCGGTTCGGGGGTGTGGACAGCCGGCCATCGCTCCCGGAATCGGCAAGCGGGGGGAAATTTCCGCTACCAGTTCTATAGAACCGGTCTGAACTGGGAGGAACCCACCTCTGCATCTAAGCCAAGGTGAAGCTCTTATAACTTCGTCATTCTGTGCATAGATGAGCAATCTACTGATCATTTCAGTGTTTCATCTCATCTCAGGTACTAGAGACAAAATGTTCATGGGCATCCCAATGTATATGGGTAGAGGCAGAAGAGTTTGCTCTGTTATATCCTATACAGGTATATCCTAAACAGGTATACCCTATACAGGTATAGCCAATAACATTGGCTTATACCTGTTTAGCTCTGGAAAAAGGAACTATACTTTCCATAATATGCTGATGATTAACATTCATATTTTGCATTGACTGCCAGTAAAGTGCAGTTTCCAGCAACAACATTTATCCAACAACATTTATCCAAGATTCTGGACTTCAGGATCCATTGTCCTGAAGTCCAGAAATTGAAATTCTGACATCATACAAATGCAAAGAACATGGACTGAACAGATCTGGAACCGGGGACACATTTGTGTTCCCATAATGCCATTGGTCTCGAGGGAGATCTTCTGCAGTTCAGCTGATTAACTTCTAGCTCAGCTACTGCTCCAGAACATCACTCGTGTTGGTGCTTGTGGTGGCCCAAGTGCTCTGCCAGTGAAAACGGAGTTCGGGAGGGCCGTCTGCACTCTTTTTTCATTGGCCAAGGTTGCAGGAGGCCGTTGCAGCCAAAAACAGAGCTTGGGAGCCCATTTTTGTTGGTAGACACACCGCAGGCTGGTCCTTCACTGTTTTCAGGGTGGCCCCAGGGGCCATATCTAAGCACCCCATGGGCCAGATCTAGCCCGTGTGCCTTGAGTTTGACACCCCCGCTGTATTCCAATCATGGCAAAAATGATGGGAATATATGCTGGCTAGAAAACTGATTTTTGACAGCTGGATTGGGTGTTGGCCCAAATATGAAGCTACTCAGCAGCCACTGGTGAGGAAATTTGTGGAAATATTTTGTTTTACATGGTAGGGAGAAAAAATGGTGGTTCTGTGGAAGTGCTTAGCGGAATATGTGTACTTGGGCTGAAGATGAGTTCTTTACGTCTATCTGAATCCAATTAACGACAGACTGAAACTCGACCTGCTTTCATGAAAAATCCACTTGGTTACAGCTTCATGCAATGGAGTGCACCAGGAATAACTCATAGCACTGCTCATCATATGATACATATCCTGTCATTGGCAGAATGTAATACTGGTGAATTTGGCTATTCTCTGGATTAAAATTTGTCAGTTTTAACGCATTTAAGTTTCAAATTTATAAAATTGCTATGGAGTGATCTTCATGAGAAGAGATTTCAGTATGTACTTCCTGCTAGTACAGCTCTGCGTTACTATATTCCAACTGGAATAGAAGAGTTGACCTTGGAGGTCTCCACTCTCCAATTACTTCCCCAGCTTCTCCACGATTCTCCTGCAGGTATCAGACTGAGATTATAGCTATCTATAATAAGTTAATGATGCTTTAGCTGAGTCACGTCTCCCCTGTAGCTCTCCAGATGTCTCAAGAAGACAGTCCATACTATAATCTTTTTTTATTTTTTAAAGAGGCACTGTCTATTTCGAAAATGACAGTGAGAGAAAATGGTTATTGGCAAGGTGTTCTTAAAAGGCTGTTTTAGATTACTATAAAAAATTATAAAATGGAAATAAAATATACTCTGGACTGTTCAAATAGCCCAGATATCCCATCATTCATGGTTTCGTACAAGAGCTCTCTCTCTCTATCTCTGTCCAGAAATAAACATCCGCCCTTGGGGGATATAGCTAAATGCCAATATTTTTGCTGCTAGTTTAAAGGGCAGAAGTTAGAAGTCTCTCTGAATCAGATGACACAAAGAGGGAAAGCCTTTCTGAATTGGCAACCTATCATTTTTTTTCTCAATAAACCAAAATGGAGCAGCTTGTGAGACCCATTCCGCCCTATGGATGATAAAAGTAAATAGACAGGTGAAAATATGAGGATTTAGAAAAATAACACTAATATCTATGAGTCATGACATATTCTTTCCATCTCTGAATTCACCTGAAAATGTGTACACATTTGAAAAAGAAATGTCAGGTTCAAATCCTTTCAGATTAAATAAACCATGAATAGAGCTAGCTCAAAGTAATGTAATAGTATTCCCTCTTCCAGTGTTATCCTCACAACAGTCTGCCTCTAAGACAGTGATTGGCTCAAAATCATCCAATGAGCTCCCTGGACAGAACAGACCTGAGCGTTACTCTATATAGCTTTTTGGAGGATAATAAAAGCAGCCCTTGAAAATATACCGAGCAATTGGAAAGGCTTATCTGTTTCTGTTGCTCAAGCATATGCCCAATCAATACATATTTGCTGTGCCATTGCAAATCTCCTACATAGCTGAATGCATGGCAACCCTATGTTACATATCGGCCAAACAGTCAGTTGGATATCTGTCAGCACAATCCCACAGCCACTTTAGTACATAATAATACAGTTTGAACTGTTCAACTCATATTTACAATCCAATAAATTTGCCTAAGGAATGATGTCCATATTACAATGGTGATGTGTTGAAATTAAGCAGGCTTTCTTTTGGAAATGTGATACAGTAGACTAACCTTTTCCAAGCTGGACCCTCCAGATGTTCGGACTGAACTTTCAGAATTTCCTACCAGCCATATGAACTACATTCCTGACAATCTGGCAGATGCCAAATGGGTGGTGGTGGTGGTGGTGGGAAGCTGAAATAGCCACTGGTTGAATGAATCTACTCAGGATATATTTCACAGCATAACTTTCCATAAGACTGACTTGACCTATAGCGCTAAATCTAAACAGTGTGTGGAAAGAAGGAGCGAGCATGGAGAACAGCGGGGGAGGGGGAATTATGCCCCCTGGTGTGATTTGCCATATACAATTCTGCCGCTTGTGCTGATCCTGCTCACTCCTATTCTGTTCTTTGGGCTGCAGGGTAATGGATTAACATCTATGGTTTTGAAGTGTCAGAGGGCAGACGGAATAAGCACAATTGGCATGTCATATTTCCTCTTTCAGCAAGTACCAGACACTGCTGATTGTCCAGTTTCAGAAGAAAAGCAGTATCTTACATCATGAAAACTTGGAAGAAATGAGTCAAGCGAGAGACAAAAATCCCACGCACAATAAAAAGAGATGAAAAGGCAGCACTGCTTCCTGAGCAGCTTAAAATAACTGCATATAGTGGGAAGAGATAAGCCCTAAGCACAGATGCATTTGATTTGATTACGCCCTCTGTGCTATGGATTCCAGGGAATTGGCTGGGCTGCCTTGTTTAGGATTTAAGGAACAGCTTTGTTAAAGCTGAGTAGCTCTTTGGCCATAACCTACAGTAAGTAAAATCAAATCAAAACAAAACGCAGCAGCCTTTCTTCCAGAAACATTTCAGGACCTTCAAAAGAAAAAAAATCTGCACTATCTTCTACCATTCAGACCATGGAAAAGATAGATGGGCTTTGTTGCGTAGTCTTAAACATGCCTGGCTTCCCAAAAAAAATATCAAAAATTGAATTTTTAAAGCTGATCTTTAAGACAAAGCTATTTTCAATTGTTCACTCATAAATAAAAGTGGACATGCTATGAACCCTGCATTTTGAAAAAAATAGCATGCTTTAAAAGTGCACGTGCTATGAACCCTTTATTTTTTTGGGGGGGGGGGAAACCTAGCATGCTTAACTTGAATATAATTATAAATAACTCCTTCCTTCTTTCTTGACGTACATTCAGAGGATAGCCATATGGATCTAATTTAAGGGGTCAGAAACATAGTTAATAGTATCTTTGATCTCTACTTGTGTTGCTGACCTTCTACTTAACCGTTGTAGTGAGCATGTGTATATCCTTTTTTTACCATCTATTTATTTATTTATTTATTTATTTATTTATTTATTTATTTATTTATTTATTTATTTAAATGGATTTCTATGCCGCCCAACTCCCGGGGGACTCTGGGTGGCTCACAACATATCAGAATCCATTCCACAGTATAAAAAATACAATAATTAAAAAGTACAAAAATTAAAAAGAGTATCTCACATTCACAATCAAGGGGGGAGACCCATATCTAGTCTAGTTGGTCTCACTTTCACCCCGCCTGCCGGAAGAGCCAAGTTTTTATTGCTTTACGGAAGGCCAGCAGGGTGGGGATAGTCCTGATCTCTGGGGGAAGCTGGTTCCACAGGGAGGGCGCTCCCACAGAGAAGGCTCTCCCCCTCGGCCCCGCCAACCGACATTGCTTAGTCGATGGGACCTGGAGGAGGCCAACTCTGTGGGCCCTGACCGGTCGTAGGGAGGTATGCGGCAGGATGCGGTCCCGAAGGTAACCACCCAATTTGATATAGATGCTGGGCATTTTCAGAGGTGGTTAACTAAACTGCCCCCTCCGACAGTTGGAAGCATCACTGGGGCACTTTCCATTATGCTAAGCACCAACTTCTCCATAGAGCACTAGTAAGATTCAACTTAGAAAGGATTTCAGGTACATTACCTCAGCAGTCTTTACAAGAGGTCTGCACAATAATTATATCATCCAAACTGTAGAGGTGAGAGTAATCTGGCTGCAACATCTGTCACCTCATTGATTGCTAGGATTGATTCAGTTGACCTGGCTCCATGTGCATCCCTCCCGAAGCTGCACGCTCAGTGGAAGAGGACAAAGATCTCAGATAGAAGGAGTTCATCGATCTTTGGTCAAGGGTATACGAAAACTGCCTTCCCCTGCTATGACTTTCAAGACTAGCAGACTAAGGCATTGCTCCTTGATGTAGCTGGCCTATGTCCCATGTCCATCCAATGTATTCTTTCCCAACCCAAGTTCCATGAGATATGATTACTGTATTATAACATCCAGAATTTCCAACCAAGCTTGGGAAAGATTGTGATTTGAGCCAAGGAATTTACAGCTTACTACATGTTTAACAGTAAGAAGGCATCAACTGAGGGAAGTTAGAACAATTAATCAGTGGAACGGCTTGCCTCCAGAAGTTGTGAATGCTCCAACACTGGAAGTTTTAAAGAAGATGTTGGATAACCAGTTGTCTGAAATGGTGTAGGGTTTCCTGCCTAAGCAGGGGGTTGGACTAGAAGACCTCCAAGGTCCCTTCCAACTCTTCTGTTGTTGTTGTTGTTGTTGTTGTTGTTGTTGTTATTTTGATGGAAGCACTCTAAGTTATATCATTTGTATAGCTGACTATGTGCTTTCACCTTGAAAAGGGCAGGGATGATAGGAGTAAATTGACATTCTTTGCCCGCTGCAGATGACTTAAGGGTTTTTAGGACACTTGTCATTTCCCCAATGGGTGTTTTTTTTTTGCAAGTTTCCAGCATTTATTTTCAGTTTTTGGAAGAAAAAACAACAACCATTGAGGAAAATGGATTCACTTAACGACAGTGGGTTACTTAACAACCATCATTAAAAAAACCAGTTGTAACTTTGCATCTGGTCATGTGATGCCTCCACTTACTGTATGATCTCAATGACTTATGACCATAATTCCAGGCTCTCACACAACCCAGAAAGCTGAAATGTGACTGTGTTACGCAAGCCACACTGAATATTAGAAAGGTCTTGAAATATTGCAGTTTACAAGCTCACGAAAGAGGTGAATCAGAGAAGTGGCAGAAAGATTGAGTGTCTTTAACAGAAAGAGAATGCAGAATTTAATTCACTTTAAATTATACTTGGATGTGAAAGTCCTAAATTTAAACCTACGCTAAGATATGTAGATTGTAAACATGCTGGGGGATAGGTGGATGTTTTAAATCCATAGGACTAATTCTAAGTAGAGAAATAAGGAGCCAGTATTGCATCAACATTTGTGCACATACAGTTTGTGCCTTGCAGACAGACTTCATATATGCCACTCTGGGTCACATGACCAGGAAAGAAAAAGGCTTAGAATGGTAAAGAAGACAACATTCCAAGCTGCCATTCAGCTGCTTTTCTATAGGGCTATAGAGTCAGGGAGTAGGGCGGCATATAAGAACACTAAAATAAATAAATAAATTACTAAGGGAATCCTGTTCTGGAAATTTTTCCCCTCTGCAAACAGTAGCCAACTCTGACCCATTTTTAACACCTTCTTTCTTTGGCAGCTTCTCCCATCATACCAAATTAGGCCCATTCTCATAGAGCCCAGAACCCTGTAAGACAATCTCTTTCTCACATTTTGTTGGGTTGGAAAAATTCGTTTTAAAAACCAGAAACCTTCAGAATTACCAAAGCAGCAGAATATTTTAGCCAGGCCAGAAGAAAAAGGAAATTAAAAAGGTAATTAGCTAACAAGAAGTTGTAGTATTAGGCTCCTGTGAAAGTAATTTTTGGGGCTGAGGGGAGAGGACAAATTAATATATTTCCTAATATTAGTTGGTATTTCTGCATGGCTCTTCCAAAGCGGGAGGATCAATGTGCAGGGCTTCTGCTGGGTAAAATCCAAGAAGTAGAACAGGAAAACAGGCATCTCTGGTGTGTTTCCTTTGCCTCATGGGATGCATGGAGGCTGTGAGCCATGGAATTCAGCTGACTCAAGCCAGGCAGGAAATGATATTAAACCTTTGCCATCCATTAGAAATAAAACAGGGGCCGGAGCAGAGAAGCTGTGGTGTGACTCATACAAAAGCAGGGTGGTTCTAGGAACTCCATGTTACTTTTCGGTAACCTGGGAAGATGTTTAGCTAGAAAAGGTGGCAAAAGAGAAGAAACAGCTGCAGGGAAAATCTCTTAAAACACAGCAGCATGACGTGGATTTGAAGCTTTCCAATTCCATTCGCCGTTAGTAAATATACTCCTATTTCCTTTCCAATTTTAAACAGAAATCTGCTCAAAGACAAATTCGGTCTTTCACAACTTCCCCTCCAAATCCTTCTTTTTTTCCCCCCTAAATGCTTAACTCTTTCCTGTACCTATTAGTACAGCCCTCCTTATGATTCCAACAGAACAATCTGGTCATTCAGTTAAGCCTCTATGAAATAGTGTATATGTGTAGCCAGAGTGAGTGAGTTGAATGTATACACCTGCTGCTATATAAATAACTTTGGACTAGAGAAAGCTATTTATGAAATGGGGATAGCTGGGTGAACTTTGGAGTATGGTGCAGGAGAGGAAATGAGATATCAGCATTCTCTACTGGCTGAGGAGTCAGTTTGATCCTAATGACAGCATCGTATTATACCTACACAGTGCTGGTATAAATGAAAACACTCCCACGGAAATCAACACACCCATCTCTTCCACCCCCTTAGTCACAATAGAGAATCTGATTTTGATTAAATCTGCAGCCCACCACAGTCATGGCACATCACCATAATTTTTAGGCCCAGTACAAACTTGGAAGAGAAGCTGCATGCCATCATTCCTTCCAAACAGTTTCATGAAACATACGTTTCTATAGAAATTCTGAAATTATATTCCATATTTTTAAAATTATATCATGGTTCCATCTCCGAGTAGATTAGTATAGGATGTCAATGTTAATACACAGCAATACTAATAGTAATTAGTCACTATCACTATTAAAGGATACAGTTCTTGTTTCAGTAATTAATTATGCACTTTCTAGTAGCCAAAACTGTAGGCAAGTCAGAGTGTTATCCACGTTAATCTTCTGACAGCTTCCTTCCTTCCTTCTAGTCAGAGGCAAATTGAGTAACCCTTCAGTGGGATTCAGAATTACTTCAAGTCTTATTTAGATATTCTGGCAGCAGATGGTAGTGGCATGTGGCTGACAATGGCTGATCTTGGAAGTAAGCAAAACCAGCCATGGCTAGTACCTGATATGTTGGTTAGTGTGTGTGGGGGGGAGAACAAATCTGGAAAAAGGCAGTAGCAAGTAATTTTCAAGAAAGTAGCACACATGCATATATTAATTATTAAATTATAAAAAACCTTTACCAGGAAGAGTCATTAGCTTGCATGTACATTAAGGTGACCAGACGTCCCGCTTTTGGCGGGACAGTCCCGCTTTTTAATCATTTGTCCTGCGTCCCGCGGCGTTTCAAAAAAGTCCCGCTTTTTAAATTTGAATTTGCCCTGCACACCCCTCTGCCTCCTGCCTCGCCTGCCTCCTCCTGCCAGGCGGGGAGGGAGGGCAGTGAGAGGGGCAGCGGCGGTCTTGCCTGTTCGTCGCCGCAGAGCCGAAGAAGCTGGCGGCGTCCCGGCGGCCGGGGAAAGCGGGCGGGGGAAGCCCCGCGCCGCGAACGCCACCAGCTTCTTCAGCTCTGCGGCGACGAACAGGTAAGCCTGCGCCGGTAGGAACCCACCCCTGGCTGCGATGAAGGGGGGGTGTTTGGGGGGGGGTGCACAAAGCTGTAGGATAAGAGAGACGGACCCCTCCCGTCTTGCTCCCCTAGAAACCCCCCCGTCAATGGTATCCCACTTTACAAAAAATAAAATCTGGTCACCTTAATGTACATACTACCTAAGATGTGTTTGGACATACATCATAATATACCTCATATACTCCATGATAATTCCAATCTCAAAAGAGTGTATTTCAGGGATTTGATAGGATAAGTGATAATGAAGCCCTGCCTCTAGCAAACACAATGGAACCAAAATAACATGTGCATAGTGAAGTCATCAACACATGGTGCAATATCCCTTTGTCATTCCAGTCCCTGTGCCCAAGCCCAACATCATTTTTTTGATTTCATTATTTAAAGAATTTGGGGTGTTTTTTTTTTTACAACAAATAGTTAAGATTCATCAGTTTCATATATTTCGATATAAGCATTTCAGGTGTTGGCTTAAACCCAAAGATGACACAATGAGGTCCAATCAAGTTCAGTGCTTTGATTGCTTAAATCTAATAGATGGAATCTTGCCAGACTAAAGCTACAGTATAACCTTTTAACCTAATAGATAAACCCTGAGAGATTCTAGGGTGTGATTACTTTGAACCTTCCGACCCTCACTTCTCCACTTTAGGATTGCACAGTCTCTTAATTTGGGCATCTCTCTGGAATTTGCTGAAAGCATCTCAATGGGATCTAGATCCAGGTTCTGACTTGGTCATGCCATCCCCACCCTCTTATTATTTTTGCCATTCTTGACGGATTTACTAGAGGGATAATTTGGATGGGTCATTGTCATGTTGCAAGATCTACTTTTGGTTGACTTTCAGTCTTCTTACATATGGTTCCACTTTATCCTCAAGCACCCTCTTATACAATGAAGAATTCATAGTGGGTTCTATGATTGTGACCTTCAGCAGTCTCAAACCTTAACATTTCTAACACCATACTTTACAGCTGGTATCAGTTCTGGTGAAATGCTGTCTTTGGTTTTTGCCAAACATGTCTTTTGATACTGTGGCCAAATAACTCTATCTTTGCCTTGCCTTTCCAGAGCACATTGTTCCAGAAATCCTGGTGTTTGTTTAGGTGTTCATAAACAAGCTTTAGCCTTACCCTGATATGTTTCCTTGACAGCAACGATTTCTTCTTAGTACATCTCACATGTAGATCTAATTTGGATGGGGTTTTTCCCCCCTAATTGTAGACTCATGCACTTTGACATGAATAGTGGTGAGAGCTACCTGTAGATTGTGTGATCAAATTCTGGGGTTTTAAAATATTTTGGGGGTATCTCGCATTCTGTTCTTGGGCTTAATTGCTGAGACAGCCTGGCCTGGGCAAGTTGGCGGTCATTTGAAATTTTCTCAACTTGTAGATGATCTTCCATATAATAGAATGATTGATGTCCAATAGTTTGGCAATCTTTTAAAATCCCTTCCCAAATTCATAGGCATCTATAACCTTTCTGAAGACGACAGGGATTCTTTCAATCTAGGCATGGTGTCATCATATACTTCAACAGCAAGGAGAAAATCAAACAATATCTGAGGTTTACATGACAAGTTCTTCCCAAATCCACTCTAGCAATGTTCTAGAGCTGAGATAGCGCAGTGGTTAAAAGCAGCATTGCGACCTTCAGCTGATTGCTAGTTCAGCAGTTCAGCTGTTCAAATCTCACTAGGCTCAAGGTTGACTCAGCCTTCCATCCTTCCGAGGTGGGTAAAATGAGGACCCAGATTGTTGGGGGCAATATGCTGAACTCTGTAAACCGCTTAGAGAGTGCTGTAAACCACTATGAAGCGGTATATAAGTAAAGTGCTATTGCTATTGCTATAATTCTTGGGAGTCAGGTGGCATATACATTTGATAAATTATTATTAATAATTTGCACCTGATCTGATGCACCTGATTCCAATTTTAGGCATGTGAGGCAGTGAAAAATGGAGGGGTACAGTTTTTCCACCCACAAAATTTTCATTAATTTAAATTACACTATGGACTACAAATTGTAAATGATGCATGATGTTTGTTATATTATATCCCTTTTATTTATCAATGTTGATGAAATTAAGATCAAATTCTGTCTGTTTCAATTTGTTGAAAAAGTCAAACATTTCAGTGGAGTATACTTTTTCATTTTTCATGTTAACATTGTTTTAATTTTTCACTTTGCTACTTCCTTATTATTTAGTATTCTTTAGCTATATAGATTTTTATTGAATGGTTTGAAATAGTTTTATATTATTTTCTCTACCTTTTATAAATGTAAATAAAATTACATTTAATCAGGGACACTGAACTTTCAAATCAACTTTGTGATCCCACAGTTTTGGATGAATTTGGCAGCTGAGGCAATCTATTTTGGGTTACTTGTGGTCAAACCTAAATCTCTCACGCTCCCACAAAGGCAAGAGTAAAATAAAGTCCTGTAGATCTTGTGGGCATTTCCCACAGAAATAATCATTTTCTTCACCCCCTTCACACTCCTGAATTTCCACTACTTAGGATTTTTAAAAGGGAGAACTGAGTTAACTTACTAAAAAATGGCAGTGTGGATAGTCACTGCAGTTTACAACTATGGTACAAAGTGTTGGGAAATGCACCTGCTGTAAAACTGATGAATTGATGTAGTATCCTCAGCATCCTCAGTCCTTGTAATATAGAAAGAATAATTGCTTAATAGCCAGGTAGCTCCTCCTTGTTACTAACATTCACATTTTCCTGCAAACAAGCAGGGAAACACATGTGGCATCCACTGGAAACATGGAAATGGGGTACAGGTAGTCGATTTATGACCAGTTGATTAGCAACTGTTCAAAGTTATGATGTACATGAAAAATGAGATTTACAACCCAGATCCAAAGTTCCAACAGTCAGGCTCCTCCCATAGTCATGTGATTGAACTTTGGGTACCGTATTTTTCGGAGTATAAGACACACCGAAGTATAAGACGCACCTTAGATTTGGGGGAGGAAAACAAGGAAAAAAGGCCTCTGCCTCCAAGCAATTTGCCAAACAGCAAACAGCACAGATGATATACACTGTTTACTGTGTATTTCTGTGCATGTGTGCCTGACCCATAGAAATAGCAAAGAATTGGAGAAATGTACATTATGCCAGAAAGTTTTCTTAAATGTAGTCACACTAACTCTTCCCAATTATTTAAATAGATCTACTCCAAGGTAACTAAACTCTAATACTAAACAGGACACTGTTACATTTCATACTATACTTGTACAGAGCTGTTAAAATTAATTAAAATTTCTGGAAGTATACATTATTCTCTATTATTTAAAAGAAGATAGAATAGCACTGGGCCTCTTAAGAGCAAGCATTTATTTTAAAAAGCTTCTATATTTTGTTAAGTTGTCTAGATTTACAGGGATCTCCAACCTTGGCAACTTTAAGACTTGTGGACTTCAACTCCCAGAATTCCACAGCCAGCAAAGCTAACAAAGGACTTCCGGTTTGGAGCGCTTCATCGCGGACGTCCCTTCGTCGGACGCCTTTCCGATCTTTGTAAAAGCCGCCAGAACAGCTGTCTGGCGGCTTTGAAATCTCTTCCCCGGGCAAAGGGGAGAGATGAGAGCCTGACAGGAGGGGTAGAGCCCCCCCAGCGCCCTAGGAGCCATCTGGTAGGGCGCGAAGGGAGAGCTCCCCATGCAGCCTGTCTCTAGCTCCGAAGATCAGGAAACCTCTGCCTTTGCAGAGCTAGATGTCGTGACCAGCCGCTGCTTCAAGAATGGGATTTATAATTATATTTAAACTACAGAAGCAGACAGAGAGAAACAGGCGTGAGATGGGCAAGTACTGAAACCTCTTTTTTCCTTTTTTTTTCAACTCCTGGGGAAGCTTTCACTTCGGCAAGGGAACAAAGGAAACAGAGTAACAATATGGCGATTGAGAAGTGAAAGTGACTTTCGTTTTCCCAGAGGCTTTTTTTTTTCCTCTCTCTTTCTTATGGAAACTTTTAACTTGGAAAAATGGTTTTTTCTCTCTCTGTCTCCTAACTCTGGATTAAAGTTATAATAGAAATATTTCCAATAATAAAAGACTATCTGATTTTTAAACTGGAAAGAACTTTAATCAGGCATCTGGCTTTTTCTCTTTTTTGTACTCTTTTGAAACACCAATGGCTTCAAAGTCTGGAAAGATTGTTTTGACTAAAAGAAATGACTATTCATCTGGATATATTTCTAAAATGCAACTTAACACTGAGCTAACACCTCCACAGCTTTTGACACCTGAAAATTTATTAAATAATTTAAAGATTATGAAACATGAACTTACTTTGGAATTTAATCAGAAAATAAGTGAGATAGACAAAAAAATGCAGGCTGCTTTGAAGAATATGAATCAACAACTCAGATTTGATGTGTTAGAGGTTTGCAAAGGCTTAGCAACAAATATTGAAGTTTTGGCAGAACGTATTGAAACAAATAAACAAGCTTTGGCAACTTCGGTGAATTACATAGATAAAATCCAAAATGATATTGCAAATTTTGAAAAAGAGGTCTTAATGACTCAGTTCAGATCCATGGAAGTTGCTATAAGGATTAGAGGTTTGAAAGAAGGATTATATGAAAATCTAAAAGGCAGGATGGTTGACATATTGGATCAGGTGTCTGGAATTTCTAAAGTGGAATTGGCTACACAAATCGACAAAATTTACAGAATCAATTCGTGGTACCCTAAACAAAAGCATTTACCAAGGGACATTGTCATATATTTTACCACAAGAGCTCTACGGAACAGAATTATACAAGCAACGTTTAACAATAATCTTATGGTGAATGGTCAGGAACTAAAGATTTGGAAAGAAATCCCCTCTAAAGATGGCAAGAGGGGGGAGTAGCCCTCTCTGAGATATGCCCAGCCGGTTTCTCGGTGCAGTACCATTCTCGACCCCAGGGAAGGGGGGGAGGAGTGGCAATTATAACGCGTGGAAATCTGCATCCTCGTAGGATCCCTGCCCCGGAGATTGTTGGGTGTGAGACGCTCCTTCTGAAGTTGGACTTAGGGGTTCAGGTGGGCCTTTTCTTAACGTACCTGCCTCCCAGCTGCGTAAGTAAGGCCCTGCCTGAGCTGCTCGAGGCAGTAGCCGGCTTGGCGGTTGAGTTCCCCAGGCTTATGGTGCTGGGGGACTTCAACTTGCCATCTGCTGGTGAAACCTCTGGGATAGCTCAGGAGTTCATGGATTCCATGACAACCATGGACCTAACCCAAGTAATCCAGGGTCCGACTCATGAGGGTGGTCACACGCTTGACCTAGTATATCTCTCGGGGCAGTGGAGAGATGATCTGAAGATAAGGGACATAGTCATCACCCCTCTGTCATGGTCAGATCATTTCCTACTGAGGCTGGATTTCACGACCCCACTCCTCCCCCGCAGGGAGGCGGGACCGACTAGGTGGTTCCGCCCCAGGCGCCTAATGGAGCCGGAAGGATTCCAGAGGGAACTTGGGGAAATACCTGAAACCCTGGTACACAATTCGGCTGACTCCCTGGTGGCTGCTTGGAACACCGCAGCATCAGGGGCTCTAGACCGAATTGCGCCTAAGCGACCTCTCCGTGGCAGTGGATCCCGGAAAGCTCCCTGGTTTACCGAGGAGCTCCGGGAGATGAAACGCCAGAAGAGACGTCTGGAGCACCGCTGGAGGACCAAGAAGGCCGAGTCTGACCGAACACTATTAAGAATTTACATCAGATCTTATTTAGTGGCGATAGGGGCGGCAAGACGATCCTATCTTTCCGCTCTTATTGCGTCCGCAGATTCTCGTCCAGCCGCCTTGTTTAGGGTGACTCGCTCCCTCCTTGGAAAAGGGGGGAGCGAGGAACACTTGCAAGGCAGAGCTGAGGAATTTGCTGAGTTTCTGTCGGATAAAGTCGCTCAGATTCGGTTGGACTTGGACTCTGGCAGGGCAGAGTCCATAGAGTTGACAGGGGCCAGTCTTAATCCATCTTTGTGGGAGGAGTTTGGGCCTGTTTCTCCCGAGGATGTGGACAGGGCTATGGGAGCGATGGGGACCTCCACCTGTTTATTGGACCCGTGCCCCTCCTGGCTGGTCTCGGCCAGCAGGGCGGTGGCATGCAGCTGGATCCGGGCGGTGATCACCGCTTCTTTGAGGGAGGGATCCGTACCGCAGTCGTTAAAAACTGCGGTGGTGCGACCCCTCCTGAAGAAGCCTTCCCTGGATCCAGCTGATTTGAAGAACTATCGTCCAGTCTCCAACTTACCTTTTTTAGGGAAAGTTGTGGAGAAGGTGGTGGTGACTCAGCTTCTGCAGCTCCTGGATGAAACAGACCATCTAGATCCTTATCAGTCGGGTTTCAGGCGCGGCTACAGTACCGAAACTGCCTTGGTCGCCCTGATGGATGATCTCTGGCGGGCCCGGGATGGGGGGAACTCCTCCATCCTGGTGCTACTTGACCTCTCAGCGGCTTTCGATACCATCGACCATGGTATCCTTCTGCATCGGCTTGGCGAGTTGGGTGTGGGAGGCACCGTTTTACGGTGGTTCTCCTCTTATCTCGCCGATCGGATGCAGTCGGTGTTGGCAGGTGGGCAGAGATCGTCCCCTAGGCCCCTATTATGTGGGGTGCCCCAGGGGTCGGTTCTCTCGCCCATCCTGTTTAACATCTACATGAAACCGTTGGGTGAGATCATCCGCAGACATGGGGTGTGTTTCCACCAGTACGCTGACGACACCCAGCTGTACATCACCACCCCGTCTGACTTCAGGGAGGCAGTGGACGTAATGTGCCGATGCCTGGACGACGTTAAGATCTGGATGGGGAGGAACAGGCTCAGACTAAACCCCGATAAGACTGAGTGGCTGTGGATATTGCCTCCTAAGGTTCATGACAATTACCCCTCCTTGGTCTTTGAGGGTGCGAAACTGACCCCCTCAGACCAGGTCCGCAACTTGGGGGTCCTCCTAGATCCACAGCTAAAATTGGACCACCATCTTTCTGCTGTGGCTAGGGGGGCCTTTGCACAGGTTCGCCTGGTGCACCAGTTGCGGCCATATTTGGAGAAGGAGGCGCTACTCACGGTCACTCATGCCCTTGTCACCTCGCGGTTGGACTACTGCAATGCGCTCTACATGGGGCTACCCTTGAAGAGTATCCGGAGACTTCAGTTGGTGCAAAATGCGGCTGCGCGTGCTGTGGTGGGTGTGCCAAGGTACACCCACGTGACACCGATACTCCGCCAGCTGCATTGGCTGCCCATCGGTCTCCGGGTCCAATTCAAGGTATTGATCACCATCTTTAAAGCCCTTCATGGCTTAGGACCAGGATATCTTCGGGACCGCATTCTGCCTCATACTTCCCTCCGACCGGTTAGGGCCCACAGAGTTGGCCTCCTCCAGGTCCCGTCGGCCAAACAATGTCGGCTGGCGGGCCCCAGGGGGAGAGCCTTCTCTGTGGCTGGCCCCGTGCTCTGGAACCAACTACCCCCAGAGACCCGGACTATCCCCACTCTGCTGGCTTTCTGTAAAGCCATTAAGACATGGCTTTTCCTGCAGGTGGGGGGGACAACTTAATTCCACCTGAGCCTACCCCCAAGTATGTATGTGTTGAATGGATGTTGCTGTTGTAAATAATTGTTTTATATTTTTGTACTTGTTTTTAAATTTTATGCAATTTCTTTGTTTATTCTTGTATTTCTCCTTGTTGTAAGTCGCCCCGAGTCCCTCGGGAGTTGGGCGGCATATAAGAATAACAAAATAAATAAATAAATAAATAAATAAAATGCTTAAAGCCAGAAAAAGCTATACTTTTTTGATTGATGAATTTAAGAGATTAAATTTACAATATAAATGGGAAGCGCCAGTTGGAGTAGCAGTGAAATTTTCTGGAAAAAGATACCGGCTCAACACGATAAAAAAAGCTACTGAATTTTATGTCAATGTTCTAAAGGCTGATATATCCAAGATTCCAGAGGAAGGATGTATGAAAATAAAAGAGGAGGAGGAGGGGAAGCCACCTTTGATGGATCAAAAGGAAATAGATTCAAAAATCCAAAAGGAGTGCCTGAATCAGATAGCTGGGGAAAAGGAGATGGAGGTTCGGGATTAGACGGGAGACGACTCGACAAATTCGAATTTATTGAACTATTAAAAGATGAACTATCAAGATACAAAACGATGTGATGTTGAAATATATTGGACGGATAGAGACTAATATGATTGTATTTTATCTTTTCCCTATCTAATGATTACTTATGCAATATTTAGTTAAGTTTTATATAATTTTGAGGTTATTTTTAATGTTGATAATATTAGATATATATAGTTTGTTGAAGATTTGTTTATTCTTCTTTCATTTTCTTTTTTTGTTTATTGAAGTTAGTGAATTAATTTAGAATAATATTATCTTATTAATATCATGATGAAATTTAATATTTGATGATCACTTATGTAACATTTAGTTAAGTTTTATCTTAGAGGTTATTTTTAATGTCAATAATATCAGTTTAAGATTTGTGTATTTTATATTTAGTTATTACTTTTGTAACATTTACCTTGTATAAGATAGAGGACTGAAGGGAGGAGGTAGGAGGTTTGTTTGTTTGTATTGTTAAAGAGTTTTCTCTTTCTTTTTTTCTTTTTTTTTTCTTTTTTGTATCTTTACTATTGTATATAAATGCGATATATTAGTAGTGTATAATCTGGAGTTGAAGTTTTTTTTAAAAACAGTGTTCTTTTTTTTTCCTCTTTTTTTTCTCTTTTTATTAACAATTTAAATTTATTATTATGCCCTGTATTATCTCTGGGAAGTCCGGGGGGAGGTGGGGAGGGAAGGGGGTGGGTTCGGGGGGGGGAGAAAAAAACAAAAATGTTTGTACTTTATATTTAATATTTTGCTACTACTTATGTAAGTCTGTAAAAATAAAACTTTTTGAATAAAAAAAAAAAAAGCTAACAAAGCTGGCTGTGGAATTCTGGGAGTTGAAGTCCACAAGTCTTAAAATTGCCCCTGGCTCTAGAACAATAATAAAGCAGTCTTTAAAAAATAAGTCTAATAATTTGAACATTCTACAGACATTTATAGTTATTCACTTACCCCCTTCCATCCAGTTCAGCAAAAAATAAAAATCTGCGTGTCTCTCCCAGCTATTTGCCTTTGCAGTTTCAGTTTTACTTTCATTTTCCCACGTGGCAAATCAGCTGTAGATCGGGAAGTGCTAGTGACTTGCTTGGCTTTATAGGCTCTTCCCTCTTTGCTGCAAACAGGTAAATTGTTGGAAGACAGAGGCCAAAGGGTGGGGGTGGCTGGGTGGGTGGGGCTACATTCGGTGTATAAGACGCACCCAAGTTTTCACCCTCTTTTTGGGGGTAAAAAGGTGCATCTTATACTCCGAAAAATATGGTAGTTAGAAAAATGAAAAAATATTTGTTCATATAAAACTCATAAAGCAGATTTTTCAATTGTCCCAAATCTCTGTATAAATTTTTCTCCTTCAGCAACACCATATATACCTCCATCAGATATACTGATATAGGGTTGGAAGTAATGCCACTGTAGTGCCACTATATCAGAAAATACTAATATAGGGTTGGAAGCAGAGATGGTATTCACTTACCTGGTCAGTTTGTTCATGTGTTGGAGCAGTTTCTTCAGCTTGTTCATAATTACTTGTTGTTTTCTTTTTAGCCAATATTTCTAGATGTTGCGTTTCCACATCTGTGAAAACTTTATTACGGATGATGAAGTGTCTTTGATCCATTAATCTTTGTTCAGTTACATCACTTTCCGGGTGTTTTTCCTTCCACAGTTGCATCATTCTTTTTTGCAATCCCCTGGCTGTTGGTTCTGCCTGGTAGTAATATTTGATGATTTCTCGATTTTCTTCGGTTGTCCAAGTTTTGTGCTTTGGTTCCAGTCGCTTTGCAGTTGCACGCCTTGGTTCCCTGGCAGTAACAACTGAGCCCTGTAGCCCCTTTTTCGACAGATGTCCATGAGCCATAGCATCTGACACGGTCCTTGTTGACCTGGGTGACAACTGACCCAATGTGGAATTTTGATTTCTTCTCATCATTACTGATAGTAAGTGCCTGGGTTGGTTCACGGTGGTTAAATCACTACTGATCCAAAGACCATAGGAACAGCGCAGGATAGCTGTCCAGGCCCAGCCATGGCAGCCTACCTGGCTGTTGGGTGGCAGAAGGCAGGATCAAGGATGGGAGGGGAAGCAGCCTACCTGCCTGTTGGTGGCAAAACAGTTATTATTATTATTATTATTATTATTATTATTATTATTATTATTATTATTATTATTATTATTATTATTATTATTATTATTATTATTATTATTATTATTATTATTATTATTATTATTAACATAATCAGCTAGATGTCTAGAATGGATCTGGCATTTTATCCACCTATTTGAGTCCTTTTCAAGGACCTGCAATAGGTACATATTGTTTGATGGTGTTAAAGGATGTAAGCTATTTTAAGTAATACTCCCTTTTGCAATTGACTGATGTTGATTTTGTCAATGCTGATGGTGCTCCAGATGTTTTGAAATTGTATGCGAGGTGCCTATTACTATTGGTACTATTTTTGCTTTCTTTTGCCACAGTCATTCTAGTTCTCTTTGCAGGTATTTGTATTTTGTGATTTTCTCTTCTGTTCTGCTGTTTTTAGGTACTGCTGTGCCCACTATCTAGACATTTTTGTTTTTCTTATCAAGAATTGTTAAGGGTGGGGTTAATATGGCAGGTAATTGTTTGATTGAATTTTAAAATCCCAGCACATACATACATACATACATACATACATACATACATACATACATACATACATTTATTTAATTTATTATTTATTTATTTATTTATTTATTTATTTATTTATTTATTTATTTATTTATTTATTTATTTATTTTGTTTGTTTGTTTATTTGTTTGCTGCCTAACTCTAGAATTACTCTGAGCAATTCATAATTTGGCAGGCAGAATAAAATTAAAAACACAACGAAACAGGGAAAAGCCCAAATAAATAAAGAACAAATAAAAATAGAGGACAAGATTGCAAAACTGGCCAATAGAAACCCACTTCATGCCTATGGTCAGCTAGGTCTCCGAAGTTGGCAGAAGCAAAGACAATCAACAAACCTGCTTCTAACTACATTCAGGTCCTGAGGAATAGACGTATTGCTCTGTTAAGTGCCTAAATTAAGCAATCGGATTACAAGCTGTAGGAACAGAAAGTTAACTGCAAAAAAATGGTCACCATTCCAAGCCAGGAATTACTATGCCTGCAATAGCTGAAACGAGTTGTTGCCATTTTTAACTGTGGAATCAGAAACTGGAGATCTTGTTCTGGTTTTTACTTTGGGATTAAAATAAAAAGAGTGGCCGACTTCCGGTTTGGAGCGCTTCATCGCGGACGTCCCTCGTTGGACGCCTTTCCGATCTTTGTTAAAAGCCGCCAGAACAGCTGTCTGGCGGCTTTGAAATCTCTTCCCCGGGCAAAGGGGAGAGATGAGAGCCTGACAGGTGGGGTAGAGCCCCCCCAGCACCCTAGGAGCCATCTGGTAGGGCGCGAAGGGAGAGCTCCCCATGCAGCCTGTCTCCAGCTCCGAAGATCAGGAAACCTCTGCTTTTGCAGAGCTAGATGTCGTGACCAGCCGCTGCTTCAAGAATGGGATTTATAATTATATTTAAACTACAGAAGCAGACAGAGAGAAACAGGCGTGAGATGGGCAAGTACTGAAACCTCTTTTTTCCTTTTTTTTTCAACTCCTGGGTAAGCTTTCACTTCGGCAAGGGAACAAAGGAAACAGAGTAACAATATGGCGATTGAGAAGTGAAAGTGACTTTCGTTTTCCCAGAGGCTTTTTTTTTTCTTCTCTCTCTCTTATGGAAACTTTTAATTTGGAAAAATGGTTTTTTCTCTCTCTGTCTCCTAACTCTGGATTAAAGTTATAATAGAAATATTTCCAATAATAAAAGACTATCTGATTTTTAAACTGGAAAGAACTTTAATCAGGCATCTGGCTTTCTTTCTTTTTTGTACTCTTTTGAAACACCAATGGCTTCAAAGTCTGGAAAGATTGTTTTGACTAAAAGAAATGACTATTCATCTGGATATATTTCTAAAATGCAACTTAACACTGAGTTAACACCTCCACAGCTTTTGACACCTGAAAATTTATTAAATAATTTAAAGATTATGAAACATGAACTTACTTTGGAATTTAACCAGAAAATAAGTGAGATAGACAAAAAAATGCAGGCTGCTTTGATGAATATGAACCAACAACTAAGATTTGATGTGTTAGAGGTTTGCAAAGGCTTAGCAACAAATATTGAAGTTTTGGCAGAACGTATTGAAACAAATAAACAAGCTTTGGCAACTTCGGTGAATTACATAGATAAAATCCAAAATGACATTGCAAATTTTGAAAAAGAGGTCTTAATGACTCAGTTCAGATCCATGGAAGTTGCTATAAGGATTAGAGGTTTGAAAGAAGGATTATATGAAAATTTAAAAGGCAGGATGGTTGACATATTGGATCAGGTGTCTGGAATTTCTAAAGCGGAATTGGCTACACAAATCGACAAAATATACAGAATCAATTCGTGGTACGCTAAACAAAAGCATTTACCAAGGGATATTGTCATATATTTTACCACAAGAGCTCTACGGAACAGAATTATACAAGCAACGTTTAACAATAATCTTATGGTGAATGGTCAGGAACTAAAGATTTGGAAAGAAATCCCCTCTAAAATGCTTAAAGCCAGAAAAAGCTATACTTTTTTGATTGATGAATTTAAGAGATTAAATTTACAATATAAATGGGAAGCGCCAGTTGGAGTAGCAGTGAAATTTTCTGGAAAAAGATACCGGCTCAACACGATAAAAAAAGCTACTGAATTTTATGTCAATGTTCTAAAGGCTGATATATCCAAGATTCCAGAGGAAGGATGTATGAAAATAAAAGAGGAGGAGGAGGGGAAGCCACCTTTGATGGATCAAAAGGAAATAGATTCAAAAATCCAAAAGGAGTGCCTGAATCAGATAGCTGGGGAAAAGGAGATGGAGGTTCGGGATTAGACGGGAGACGACTCGACAAATTCGAATTTATTGAACTATTAAAAGATGAACTATCAAGATACAAAACGATGTGATGTTGAAATATATTGGACGGATAGAGACTAATATGATTGTATTTTATCTTTTCCCTATCTAATGATTACTTATGCAATATTTAGTTAAGTTTTATATAATTTTGAGGTTATTTTTAATGTTGATAATATTAGATATATATAGTTTGTTGAAGATTTGTTTATTCTTCTTTCATTTTCTTTTTTTGTTTATTGAAGTTAGTGAATTAATTTAGAATAATATTATCTTATTAATATCATGATGAAATTTAATATTTGATGATCACTTATGTAACATTTAGTTAAGTTTTATCTTAGAGGTTATTTTTAATGTCAATAATATTAGTTTAAGATCTGTGTATTTTATATTTAGTTATTACTTTTGTAACATTTACCTTGTATAAGATAGAGGACTGAAGGGAGGAGGTAGGAGGTTTGTTTGTTTGTATTGTTAAAGAGTTTTCTCTTTCTTTCTTTTTTTTTCTTCTCTTTTTTGTATCTTTACTATTGTATACAAATGCGATATATTAGCAGTGTATAATTTGGAGTTGAAGTTTTTTAAAAATAGTGTTCTTTTTTTCCTTTTTTCTTTCTCTTTTTATTAACAATTTAAATTTATTATTATGCCCTGTATTATCTCTGGGAAGTCCGGGGGGGAGGCGGGGAGGGAAGGGGGTGGGTTTGGGGGGGGGAGAAAAAAATAAAAATGTTTGTATTTTATATTTAATATTTTGTTACTACTTATGTAAGTTTGTACTAATAAAACTTTTTTGAATTAAAATAAAAAATAAAAAGAGTGGGGGAATCTGAAGCCATTCTTGGGAGAGCCAACTTCCCTGACCTATAGACCGATACGTAGGAGAGCTCTCCATGTAACATTCACAACATCCCCTGCAATTCAAGCTGACATAATGCTACTTAAATTGAGAGAAAGCAAATTTCTCCCAATGCCAGGTCCACCCCAAGGATCTCATGGACCTGACTGAAATTGCTTCCAAGAATGACAAGGAGAAAGCATGAGTCATATGTGGTGCTTGGCCCCATTGTGTCTGAGAGATGAATCCAAGGCGTACCCATGTATTTACCCTTCACTCACCATCACCAAATATAACAGATGAGCTCATGGCTTTGATGGTCTCGAGCTTTATTTACACGGAAGGTATAAATAAAAAGCTGGCAGTTAGACGCACAGACACCATGCATTTCAGGGTGAGCTAACCTCAGTGGACAAAACTGTGGAGTGAATAAACAACAACAGGTAAAAAAAAAATCCACCAGCCTCTACAGAGAGTTTCCATTACTAGGAGCAAAGGTGAATCTACTAATACAGATTTGCAACAGCACCCAGACATATCTTGGCTTTGTGCATGATTTGTTGCCTGGGAAATGATGTAATTTTCAGTTAGAGCTCATCATAAAAGCAAGTATAATTCGCTGAAACGCTTTTAAGTGAAACTACGTTTTTGCCCTATTACCATTATGCATCTTACAACAACACACTCTGGGCAGTAATTTTCTTAATACAAAAATATAAAACTGGAAATGCAGAAAAAGAGGTAGGACACATTCAATTTTTTTCAAAGCTAAAATTGTATCAGGATATCTGAGTTCATGCTTTTACGCAAAGAGATCTTGTGGTGGGTATTGTAACTTTGGAGAAATTATAGCAATCTCCTCCACAGAACCTACAGTGGCATTACTTCCAACCAGAGGTGGTATTCAGCCGGTTTGACCGGTTCGGGTGAACCTGTAGTGGCAACTCACGCATGCACACTCACATTTGCGAACCGGTAGGGAAGGTAAGTGAATACCACCTCTGCTTCCAACCCTATATTAGTATTTTCTGATATAGTGGCACTACAGTGGCATTACTTCCAACCCTATATCAGTATATCTGATGGAGGTATATATGGTGTTGCTGAAGGAGAACAATCTACACAGAGATTTGGACAATTGAAAAATCTGCTTTATGAGTTTTATATGAACAAATATTTTTTTCATTTTTCTAACTATATAGGAGAATTTGAGACATGCATACAGCTGAAATTCATTTTTCAGAATGTTGTGACAGTTTCCAATAAAAATGCACACAAAAATGCAGATATAGGAAAGTAAGAACAGCAATGCATATACTAACTGCAATTGACTATTGAAAAATATCGTTCCACTCTACATTGGGAAAAGTGTAATAATAAATTGAATGGGAATTTCTGTGCAATGTTACACATCTTAACTTTTTCTTTGCTTTGTTAAGCACACAATATTACGACACATTCTGTTCAACTAATATTTTTTGCCCAATACGAGGTACACTGTTGCCCAATAAGTGGTTCACTATTTAAAGAGTTTCCTTTTCTTGGCTTGTTACACATTTATCATAATATGATTGCAAAAATAACCATAATTATTATGATTTGTAAGAGATGACTATGGATAAAGGATTCCTTCAGGTCAACTCTAAGTCTTTGGAACTACAAATGGCAATTTGTAGTTTGTTAATTTGTCTTGGCAATTAAATGAAAGTACTTTACCACTGCTTTCTTTTGCGTTTTTTTGACTTTCCAATTTGAACCCTTTTCCATTTCAACAATCTTGATGAATAGTAATAATAACTCTGCTACAGCTATGAAGACTTATAATTTGCTTGCAATTAAATAACTAAAGGTCCCATACAAAATTCTGTAAGACCTATCATTTTTTGATGGAAATGTTGTCTTATATATAATCCATTTTTTCCTGAACTATAAGGGACTTAAGCATGGAAAAAGCAAGGTTAATTCCAGTCAGTGGCAAAGTTTGATATAAGGTGTGGCTTTTAAGTTTGCAGTTTAAAAATCTCACTCAATAATTTCTTTCCGTTTATGCTAAGATCTTGCAAAAAAAAAAAAGCTTGCAAGATAAACACAAGGAAACTAGCAGCTCTGGTTTAATATGTCTTAATTATCTTTTATTTAGCTCCTTCCTTGCCAGCATTAAGCAAGATGTGCCTAGATTACAATCTACAACTGAAGCTCTGTTGCAAGCTAATGCCCAGCCTTAACATTTAGCAATACAAAGCATCAGAAATGTTTTTTTAGAATGACTTCCAAGTCGCATTTTCAAGTCTTATTTTCCTTACCAATGTACTAACTGAGAATGCAAAAACTAATAAATAATTTGTTCTTGGTAAAATGCAACAAATGTAGTTATTTCATAGCATGCTTTATTCACAGAATGTTCTGGCGTCCCTCAGGTGAGAAATAGCTGATGTTAAAATCTTCAAATCGTAATCCAACACAAATGCTTGTATCTTTTTTGAGTTGTCAGCTACACAACACACTGGTTAACAATCAATAGGGAAGGACTTTGCTTTATATGTGCCATAGACTTCCTTCACAGTATAATTGATGCAAACTTAGCACAAAGTCATTCTATTGCAGAGTGGGCTGGCTTTTCTTAGCCTATCACTATGGCTGTTTTACAGACTTCTCTGCCTGGCCACAGCACCTAGCCGAGCCAATAGGAATGTGCCCTTGCAGCTCAAAACACAATGGCCTACCAGATCTCTTCTTAATCCTTAAAGAGCCATGACCTATTTCTTGCAAATGCAAGCCTGTTTCTAGGCAGATTGCTAAGTATTGCAAGAAAGAGGTCAGCACAAAGCTGTATCAGATCCACCGACAGTTGCCCAACAGGCTGCTTCATTCTGAATACCAATTTTCACTTCAAAAGACCTGTTGAGAAGAAACAGGGCTCTTATATTTTGGCTCTGGCTGCATTCATGGTATAATACAGGTAATGGATCGGGCAGGTGGTTTTTTTCCTGCCCTGAGACTTTCAGTATGTTTTCCCCTTCAGTATATTTTAGCTTTTTAAAATTATGTAGAAAGGATTAAATAGAATACATTTTCTCATGGGAGTTTTGTACAAATATTCAAGGGTGACAACACTTTTGAAAACATAAAGTCAACTATGACCCACATCTTACCTGGACACCTGCAGATAAAATGTGACAGAACTTTTTTATATTAGGAAAACCACGGGGTAGTTTTCGGTGGCATGCAATTATGTAAATATCCCCTGATCAGGAATAGACAACCTAATTTTCTTTGAATATGGTAGACTAATACTACCATTATCTAAACATCAAGGATTGTGGTCCCCATGATTCAAAATGAAAGATGTTAAATTGCTGACTCTGACTTAATATTAACAGGAAACACTTCAAGTGTAAAATCCTCTTCAAATATAATTTTTTTTAAAAAGTTTGGTTGCAGCTTCTGCCCTGAACTTGCAATAAGATATTCATAGCTAGATCTCTTCCTACCCTGAAAATTATATAAAGTAAGAAATCTAGACAACAGCTGCCATTTAGGTTGTCAGAAAATGAAACAAGATCACTTCCTCTTTGCCCAAGAATCTCAAGTGTAACCAGACTTAACAAATCATTTGTGCAGTGAGCGATCTCTGCCCTTAGACTACCATGTTTTCCTGAAAATAAGACTGGATCTTATATATATATTTTGCTACCATTTTGGGGGGATGCCTTCCACTGACTCACCTCATGACGGTGGCACCAACAGCCCCACCTAGCAGGAGCCCGCTTCTTCTGCGGCCGCTTGCTGCTGCTCATGTGCGTTGCCCCCATCCTCCTCCCTTTTGCCATCAGATGCCTTCAGGAAAGGCCTCTGCAACCAAGAAATGGGCTTTGGATTAACGTGCACGATGCCCCCCCCCCCCCGGATCAGGGGTGGGTTCTGACTTACCTCTCTGCCGGTTTGTTTCCTCACATGCCGTGCAGGGGTGCCACGCGGGCACATGTGCAGTTTTAAAAACGCAGCTTCTGCGTGTGCGCAGAAGCAAAAACAGCTTTTGTGTGTGTGCAGAAGCGAAAAACAAGATGGCGGCGCCTATGACAGCGCCAAGAGAGCTGGTTCGGGGGGGTGTCCAGCCGGCCATTGCCAGTTCGGCGAGTGGGGGGAAATTCCCACTACTGGTCCTATAGAACTGGTCTGAATCAGCAGGAACCCACCTCTGCCCCAGATTCATTTCACCATCAGAAGCCTTCAGGAAAGGCCTCTGCAGCTGAGAAACAAGCTCCGGATTGACACGTGTGGCACCCCCTGGCTTCCGTTTCGCCATTAGAGGCCAAGGCCTCTGATGACGAAATGGAGGCCGGGGGCAACATGCACAAGCGGCAGGCAAGCAGCTGCAGAAGAAGTAGGCCAGCAAGGCGAGGGAGGTGTCAGGGTGTGCGAGGCCTGGCTGCAACTGTCTGAAGGTAAGCAGCTCAACCCCCATGCCCACCCTCACTTGATTTTTACCCGTGTGCCTCGCCCCATCCTGTGCAACCAGGTGCCATAATGTGGGCGGGGTCTTAACTAGGGCTTATTTTGGGGGTAGGACTTATATTGGCTACATGTGTAAAAATCAAGCTAGGGCTTATTTTCGAGATAGGTCTTATTTTCGGGAAAACATGGTAGATCTAAAACACAAGACCTATAACTGCAATACCAGGCCTAATTCTGGGAATTGTTTGCTTCTTCCTATCTCTCAGATGAAGCAGTTAATTATGCATTTTACAGCCCTTATAGATAAATGACCAGAAATATTAGGAAAACTCCCCATTTACTTCCCCCAAAAGAGAAACATCAGTTTTAAAAATGGTTTCTCCTACCTATGTTTATTCATTCTGCAACAATAAGAAAGGATGAGGGGAAATGCATTAAGCTGGACATACTCTCTCCTTTTATTCTCTGTTCCAAATATATACCTACTTTTCCTTGATTGATTCAATAAGATCCAGTAATGAAGGAGATTCAGTTGCTCCATCACTGCAAGACCAGGAACAAGAGGCTTGAGTTAGGATTGTTATCATTCAAACTTCCTTGTTTTCAGTGGGATGCATTGCTATGTCTAGGGACAAGACATTTTTACATTGTGTTGTTGCTTATTATTATTATTATTACTGAATCAAAACCTACAGTTCTTAAAAATCTGTTTTGTTCTGGAAGCTCAAATAAATATCCATGTATTGCTGATTTAATGACCAAAATACTCTTAAAAACAAACTTCCTTTAATCAGGCCTGTCAAACTGGTGGCCCATGGCCCAGATACGTCACACGCAGGCCATGTCCACCCTGGCAAAAACCGGCAAAGGCAAAAAACCGTTGCAATACGTCACGATCCGGCTCGTGATGTGATCGAGTTTGACACCCGTGAAGTAGATTGCCTGCACCTACAAACAAACATGTTCCTTAAACTCTGGACATGAAAGTTGAATAGAGAAGCAGAGAACCTGGTTTCAAAAGTAGTATCTTTAATTTTAGATTTCTAGAATTTTGGTATTAAACTTAATGCAAGCTCAAAACATAGATGGATTTTTCAAACAAAACACATTTTCCTCCATCTTACATGGGAGGTCTGCTTGAAAGCGGACTCACGTATTATCCAAAATTTCTCAAAATACATATACCACCAACACAAACATGGAATATGGGTAATTGTTAGATGCAAGTTTTATAAATTATCCAAAGCCAAATGAGCATCTAAAGATACATAGGAGCAAATGATGCAATCCATCTGGAATTGTCTTTTCTTCCTAGTTATAAGATGGCAATTGACAAACTGAGAGAGCAAACTGCCTCAGGCTGATACTTTTGGCAAGTTCAGGTTCAGGTCTGTATATTAAACTTGTCAGAACTTTAGCAAATCCACAGAGCTGGAAATGAAGCCACAGGGAAGCTTCAAGATCAGAATGCAGATAGTTTTTCACTTAATAACTTCCAAACAAGTATTTGTTAGGATGAGTGACAATTATGCTGACTCAGCCTTCCCTTTGTCTTTGTTTATCTTGCAGCCTCAATCTTCAAGCAGTAAATTGTAGCAATTCTGACACAAAATTAGTCCATGGTAACACAAAGGTTTCTGCCAACTTAATATGATGCCAGTGGAAAGTTACTATTTGGAAATTCTCTCTTAAAAGCAGGTTAGAAGATGGCAAATTGGGCCCAACAATTAGCTGTCATCCAGACTGATAAACTACATTAAATCAGGAAAGAAGAAAATTTACTATTCCTACATTTCAGTTGAGTGTTTTCTCAAAAAAAAAAAAAAACCATTCACCTTTTCTCAGGAATACAACTCAGGGAAATATTACAGTGTTGACTTCAACGTGTATGATGTGAATGCTGCAGGTCAGGGGTGTCAAACTGGCGGCCCATGGGCCGGATGTGTCACACGCAGGCTATGGCCACCCCAGCTCCGCAAAGGGAAAAAACATTGCAAAATGTCACGTGACGGCAATGTGACGCCACAGGTTTGACACCCTGCTGCAGATAATGACCATGTTAAAAAGGGACATCTGCCCTTAATTTTGTAAAGTTGCAAGCAACATGAGCTAAAGCTTACACAGGTGACAAGGTTCGTTAGCATTGTTAAAAGTCTTTTGAAAATAAATGAGATCTTCAAAGGCATGTTGTGAATCCACAAATATCAATGCACATTAAAAATAGCAACATAGCCTTTTACTGATCTTCGGGAAATCAACAGGCTCAAATTCAAAAGCAAACCTTCTTCGCTGCTGCATCCACTAGCATTTAGATATTAATGCAGACCAAATGTAATGTGATTAGTTACAAGGAAACAAAGGTTGTGCAGAGTGTTGTTTTGTTTCTTAATCTCAGCTTGACATTCAGATGAGTTGCTGAATTCTCTGCACAGACACAGCCCTGAGAGGCTGTTTAGGTACCGTAGTTCTGAGCCCTCATCCCAAAATATCATCTGTTGCCTAGTGCTCTGATTGGCTGTGGGAAGAAGGACTTTATTGGTGGAAAATGCAGGAGGGAGGAAAAGTAGCTAGGACAGCAGAGTCAAAATAATAGTTGCTTGTTTGTAGTATCTATGCACAGAGCATAGAGGAAATGCTGAGTGAAAACCCTTTCACTCGATGCATAATCAAGACTGCATAAGGACAAGAACACCTGCTTGAGACTAGACAGAAATGCATGCAGTCATTTGAATATGTATGCTTATACAGGTAGTCCTCAACTTAACAATAGTTTGTTTAGTGACCATTCAAAGTTACAACGGCACTGAAAAATGTGACTTATGACCGTTTTTCACGGTTGCAACCCTTGTAGCAATCCCTATGATCATGTGATCAAAATTCAGATGCTTGGCAACTGGTTCATACTTATGACCATTATTCTGTCCCGGGGTCATGTGATCACCTTTTGTGACCTTCTGACAAGCAAAGTCATTGGGGAAGCCAGATTCTCTTAACAACCCAAGTTCCTAACTTATCAACTGCAGTGATTCACTTAACAACTGCGGTTAGACAGGTCGTAAAATGGGGCAAAACTCACTTAACAAATGCCTCACATAACAACAGGCATTTTGGGCTCCCAATGTGGTCGCAAGTCGAGGACAATCACACATACAAATTATTATTGAAAATAAAACATGAAAGTTTGACAAGAGTTTTTGTACTTATTTATATTAAGTGTCCCAAGATGGACAAGTCCCTGCAGTTTTCTGGACAAGGTTTTTCAGAAGTGGTTTGCCATTGCTTCCTTCCTAGGGCCGAGAGTCACTTGCCCATGGTTACACAGCTGTGAGCAACCCAGCTGTGAGCCACATCAAAGGAGACTGGGAAATTCAGATTATTTAAAAATATAAGGAATCAATGGCTGTAGATCAGGCTTCCATAATTGAGGCTTTTCTGGGCTGGCACAGTTTTGTGAGTTCCTGAGAGATCACAAAGGCATGAATATGTAGTCTATATGATTCCTGCATGATTACATTTACTGCAATACTTCTATAATGTGCTCAACCAAAGGGCTGGGAATATGGAAAACTATCATCGTAACCAAGACGGGGATGGCAACTGGTTAGGAAGGTTTTCTTGCAGCCGGAAAAAAAAAATCTGCTTAAAGCCCCAATGAGCATTTCAGTTGATCAAACATTTCTTAGCCAGGTAATTTTTTGCTCTCGCCAATGATTTCGCCAATGAGTTACAACTTCTTTGGCAGTGGATTTAGACAAAGATGTTCAAAGGCTGATTTTCGTCCCTCCCTTCATAAAGATGTTTAGCTTCATTATGCTAGAACATTTATTTCATCTATTTTCTGCAGGCAGGAAGTTTAAAAGGGGAGGGGGAAGAAACAGCCTTTGCGTTTTGTCATTAAATGTTGGTATTTTTATATATTAAAAAAAAATCTCTTGAGGATCTTTGTGGCACCGAATGCAGCATCGTGGTATTCCTTCGGGAGGAAAGGAAAGATCTGCCACAGCAACGGAATCAGGATCTCTCTCTTATAAGATTCCTCCTTGCTCTGATTGAGAAGCAGAATAAAAAAACTGATAAATAGGTCTGCCTGTTGAAAGGGAACTGAAGAGTAAATTACTGTAATAGAAAATGGCTTAAGTAGCAGTGTACGGTTCAACTCCTTTTACCGCAAAATCCATAGTGTTAATTGCTTATTGACTCTTTGGTGTGGTGACATCATCGCCAGCCAACCAAAGGCTCTCATGCAAATGAAATAAGAAGTAAAAAAGATAGAAAGAAGCTGAGTGGCTTTACCCAAGTCATGTATGGGTCTAAGATCAGTGCTGCAGTGGGTTGCAGACAGGAGGGGCTCTTAGGAACCAAATTTCTGTTTTTCCTCGAGTAGTCAAGATAAAGCAAGAAAAAGTGGGGAGGGCTGCTAGAACTAGGTTCCCTGGCTTATTGTCTGAATGTTAGGGCCCAGGAGGATTTTGGAATTTGTTCTCAGTGAAGTCAAAGGGGATTTCTACACTAGCCATTCTGATCTGCGTCACAGAAACAAAGGACAAAATTTTCAGGCTTAGGTATCCAGCTTAGATATTGCACCCAGCTGCTAATAGGATGTACTGTACCAACCATTCTACATATATTCTCTTTTTGGTTGTGTTGTTTTCTTTTAGAAATAAAAAGAAGGATATGTCCTACCTGTTAACGACTACTTCAGCTTCAACCGCAATAATACACGAGCTCACAATAGATGCAAACTTAATGTAAACCGCTCCAAACTTGATTGCAAAAAATTCGACTTCAACAACAGAGTGGTTAATGCCTGGAACACTTTACCTGACTCAGTAGTTTCTTCCCCAAACCCCAAAAACTTCAACCTCGGATTATCTACCATCGACCTCACCCGATTCCTAAGAGGTCGGTAAGGGGCGTGCATAAGTGCACAATCGTGCCTAGCGTCCCTGTCCTAATGTACCCATATATTCATACCTCTTTTACTTTTATTCATGCTTGTACTATTACATATATATTCAATCATGTTTTACTGTTTATACTTTGCTTATAATCATTTATGCTTGACAAATAAACAAATACAAAATACAAAATACAAATATCCTGGACACACCCTGAGCATCTCTAGGTCGAAAGTCCCCACTTCTTTGATGGTTAAATATGAGCTTTGCTATATGTGCAGCATAGAAAAGGTGATATTGGAATGCTTGTCCCGAGCTGTGCTGCTAGACAACATGAAGGGATTGATGTTTTCTTGAAGTAAGGTAAAAGTCACATTTTAAACCAATTTATTTCTGCCTCTTTCTAAGGGTGATGCCAGGACAAAGGAATAGAAATAAAAGTTCTTAAGAAAACTTAAGAACACTTTTTTTAATGCTATGCAGTATGGTCTACTGCTCTCTCCATCTCTGAAAGATACATCTCCATCTCTGTCAGCTTCCTCTTTGGCCACTCTTCTAATTTAAAGCATTTCCTCCTCTTTCTATCAGCTGTCAGCAAGGAACAATGACATCCGAAATTTTGTTGCCCAGTTGAGCATATTTTAGCTCCTTACAGGTAGTCCTCAACTTACCAACCCAATGTCAGGGTTCCAAATAGCATCCAAAACCAAATCAGAGTCCGAGGCAAAGTATTCCCCAAAATTCCAATTTATTAACAGAGCCATGTTGGCACATCTGTGAGAAACCCGAATCTAAAGCCACGAGGGTTTCTCCACCCAGTTTAAAGTTCATTCCCTTGTTCCCACGCCCACAAGTTCATCACGTTGACCATTCGTCTTGTGCCAACGTGTCCATTACTCCCATCAGCTTCCGACCAGGTGCCCAACAAAGGATGACCTTGAAAACCTAAAACCTAAAAGGAATTTGTTATGGCTACATGTCTACATTGCTCATGCAACAGCTCCTCCCAAATTCCCACAGCAAGAGTACATTCTAAAGCATCCAGTGTGGCAGGCCAAAGTCTCACTTAATATGGCTTCGGCCTGACACACAACTGGGACCAGAATTGAGTTGCACTGAATTTCATCACCTTCTTTGCCATAATTGTTAAGTGAATCACTGCAGTTGTTAAGTGAGTCATTCAATCATTAAGTGAATTTGGATTGTCCCACTGACTGCTTGTTGGCTGGGAAGGCCACAAATAACAACCACATAACCCTGGGATGCTGCAACCATTGCAAATATTTGCCAGTTGCCAAATGCCCAAATTTTGGTCACATGACCATGGAAATGCTGTAGTAAGTGTGAGGACCAATTGTAAGTCAAATTTTTTCAGTGCTGTTGTAACTTTGAGGCTTACAAGAGATAAGCAAATAAAGCAAAATAAAATTATTGCAATGTAATGCGGCCAAAACTCTAAGTAAAACTTATCCCAAACATACTGTAGACATACATCTTAGCCCCAACTCCTGGGGGTGAAAGCCAGGTTTTGAAGCCTTCCAAAGGCTAGTAGGGTTGGGTCCATCCAAATCTCAGGGGGGATTTAAGGATTGGTGTGAATTTGAAAAATGAAATTGTTTAGGCTGCATTAAGGCAAGCTATTGGAATCAGCAAGGACGTTTTGGACATTTTAAAGATTTCTCTCTCCAGACTGGAGTTTTCAACTCGACTTTTCATTATTTTGTAAAAACCATCCCTTTTTTAGTGTGTTATGATGGTGAGCAACAGGAGGTGGATTGGGGGAAGTAAAAACATAAACACATATGTAGGTTGTAAAAAGGATAGGAATTATATACAGCTAAGCAGCCTACAGTTTGGTTGTAAAAATGAGTAGGTGGACAAGATGGAATCATTGGAAAGTAAATACTGCAGGAGAAATGATAGCAGCTTATGCTGGAGAATAACCAGGAGAGAAATTGATATGACCACAATTCTGGATAGACATTATTATACCCAGCAGCAGTTAATCTGATCTAGCTCTGGAAAAAGGGCTGCACAGTAGCATATGATGACCAAGGGATGACCATTTACTGAAAGCAAATAATTCATATACTTTTGCCACAAATAGGCAGGCTTTGGATAATTTTCCTCAATGAATAAATGAACAAGTCTTATGGTTTAATTGGATTCTCTTTATCTAGTTTTAGAACTTGTGTGGAGAACTGATCACTTTTTAAGTCATATGTAGAATTACTGAAAAATCAAAAGGATTCACCAACTTCTAAGCACCATTATATTTTACATACCCCTGTTGCTCTTAGAAAAATATTTTTAATCTGGAACAAGAAGTGACAATAGAAGAATAGAAGTTCTGAGCTGGGAACTAGTTACAATAGATCAGAGGTCATCAAACTTGGCAACTTTAAGACTTGTGGACTTCAACTCCCAGAATTCTCCAGCCAGCTGGAGTTGAAATCCACAAGTCTTAAAGTTGTCAAACTTGGGGACCCCTGCAATGGACATTGATATGCCCAAGGGGGAACATCAGTATTCCCAGGGTATTGATTTAAACTGCAGGTAAGAAAAGCATCTTTATCCATTTATTACTCTATCTTTTATTACTCATTGCTTTAATTCTTGCTTTTTCACATCTTCCTATTTGTTTAGTACTTGTTCTTCTTCAAGTGGTGGCTAGAGGACATAAAGCTTTCATTTTTGCAGAAATGAACGCATGAAGAAAATGTCAGGGTAAGGAGCCAAACTATGCATTGTAGGAGCTTGGGTGTAGCATGCACAAACTTTAGCACATCTCTTCCAATATGAGACAAATAATGTTGTAAATATATTGCAGGGTTGGGATGTATTGTGGATTCACTTCTTATGACATCAATGGATAATAGGTATAAATATGCCACAGAATCGGTGTTCATGCTTGCTAAGGTCTCTGCTTTACCTGAATTGGATTTGATTTATTTGCTTAATATTTCTTTAACATATGGGAATGTGAAGTATCATGCAGCAAAGCACCAACCTCTAACATAATTCTTCCAGGACTAACTGTGGCCTCCAGTTGGAATATAAAATGGGTGGCTAGACACAATGGTTTGTTTAGATCAGTGTTTCTCAACCTTGGCAGTTTGAAGATGTGTGGACTTCAACTCCCAGAATTCCACAGCCAGCAACGCTGGCTGGGGAATTCTGGGAGTTGAAGTCCACACATCTTCAAACTGCCAAGGTTGAGTAACACTGGTTTAGATCAGTGGTTCTCAACCTTCCTAATGCCACAACCCACGACCCGCCCCTGCGCCCGTGCCGTGCCCCACCCCGCCGCCGTGCCTGCTGCCGCCATTTGGGTTCTTTTACCTTCTGCGCATGCGCCGAGCGTTCTGCGCATGCGCAAAGGGTAAAAGAACCCAAATGGCGGCATCTGGGCGAAGTCTCCCGACCCCTGTTAAAGGGTCGTTCAACCCTGGGGTCGCGAGCCCCAGGTTGAGAATCGCTGGTTTAGATGCATGCTCGCCTATCTGTTAAAAAAAAAGACAAAAAGACTTCTGGGGATGGTAGCAGAGATGAGGCGGTAGAAGAAAGCAATTTAATTAGTCTATCTTCTATTAAATGGATGTTTTTGTGAGTGATCATATCCACCATGGGAACCATTTTGTAAGATTACCCAGGGTGTGATTTCACAATTTAGAATATGTCCACTAGTGCCAAAAACGTAGCTGCCCCTGTTTAGGTTATGCCATTAATATGGAAAGTATGACACAAAGGACATGGAGATAGTAATTTTTTTTTGTCTACCATAAACTTTACTCCTATTGTTCTTGCTCTTTGTAGAAAAAGGGATACAGTAGCACAGTTAGGAACTGCAATTGAAGGGGCACCAGATAATCCTACCAGTAACCATTCACAGTGGCATATGATTATTTAGTGAAAAGGTCAAAAAGAGCCAAGAACAGGGTCAAATAGGCCTTCAGAACTTCACCAGCCCTTGAGGCAATTCCAGACTCATGAATAAACTCTATTCCAAGTGTGCATTTATATAGCATTGACGAGAGGCGAAGTTTATCTCACAAAGGAGAAAATAGATCTTTTCCGGACATCAGACATTAGAAAAGAAACTGCAGTTTAAAAGTCTAAGTAAAAATATTTATTTCGATACAAAACAATAAATCCTCATTAGTCTACATTGCTGATATAAAAAAATAGGTCTTGCTTCGATAGAAGCTAGGAACAAAAGAATGAACGGAGAAAGGAATGTGCACATGCATACAAGAACATCAATCACGTGCTCAGGAATAAACCATTATATTAGATAGGGATGCATCTCCCTGCATATACATATAACAGGCAATAATCACTGTGTGACAAGCATAAATTGCACACTGGGAAGGCTTAAACTTCTTTCTTTTCCTGGAGCTGTGTCCCAAATTAAAGTGCAAGGAGCTTCTTTTAAGAACCACTACCAAAAGCTCCAGAGGTGATTTTTACCATGAATCTCTTTTATCATAACCAGTCTGGTTCTTAGGCTGTCAGGTATATCACTTCTCAGGAGTGTCTTAGTTTTTTTTTAAGATATATGAATTGTGGCAATCACAATCCACTTCTGAATTGGGACATATTAGTGCAATATTTTTTTCCCATTGCAACTGTAAAAGTAATGCAGCTTTATTCAAGGGAAATCATCACTTTTGGGAAATCATCTAATGAGAATCCATCTCGGCTACCAATGTAGCTTTTGAACACAAGTCAAGGTGTGTTTTTTCATGTTAACTGTCTTCATGAAGGAAAATTATCCTGTGGATTTTTACTACCAGTTCTCATTCAATTTGATGGGGACTCTAGCTTTTTTTAAAAAATAAAAAATCTGTGAAATTCTCATAGATGAAAGATTGGGGCACTTTTGCACTTATATAGGTTTGAGGTAGACGACAAACATTGGTGAATGCTTACTGTTCATCATACAATAGCTCCCAGCATTGTGTAGTTGCAATTCTGTCTTCTCAGGCCTCACCTAAATGCCACTGAGAAGTTGGGAATTCCTTTAATTGGGTGTTTTTTTAGACTGGGAAGTACAGTATAGGCATCTAAGGAGGCTTCCAAGTGATTGAAAGATATGTAACAGAAAGCATTACCAACAGTAGTACTTTTCTGCCACTTCCAATAAGAAGCTCAAAGTCAAGCCAAGTCTCTCTTCTTCACCCATGAAAATCATCCCCCATCCCACCCCACCTACTCCAGTTAAATGCCCATAGGGTGATAGGGTTTGTTTTAAATGGATAAAAAGATCTGTGCTGCTCATTATCAAAATCTGAGTGGAAGTGAGGACGCCGCTGAACCTGATGCTGGTAGGCAGAGGCAAAATTGCTTTTTTCTTGTTTTGCTCCCCAAAAATTAAGGTGTGTCTTATACTCCGGTGCGTCTTATACTCCGAAAAATACGGGTAAGTTAGGAAAACAAAAGCCTTTATTTCAGAGGAAGAAATGTATTAAAAATGGCAAGATATAATTTGGCAATATTAATGAAAAGATATAAAGAACTTGAAAGTAGCATATACTGTACCAGGAAAGTGTTTCGCCTCATAATCCTACCTTCAGATGTTACGATTACCAGAAAAACTGGTCTATTGTATTTCCTTTCACTGAAATGTGATGCCAATCACTTTAATCTTTTTAAAGTAAGTGATTTTTTTTTATAGTCAGCCTCTGGATATGACGCTGAGCACGGGCACTCAACTTCTTTGGTCGACCATGGCGAGGCCTGTTCTGAGTGGAACCTGTCCTGTTAAACCGCTGTGTGGTCTTGGCCACTGTGCTGCAGCTTAGTTTCAGGGTCTTGGCAATCTTCTTATAGCCTAGGCCATCTTTATGTAGAGCAACAATTTGTTTTTTCAGATCCTCAGAGAGTTCATTGCCATGAGGTGCCATGTTGAACTTTCAGTGACCAGTATGAGAGAGTGAGAGCGATAACACCAAATTTAACACACCTGCTCCCCCTTCACACCTGAGACCTTGTACCACTAACGAGTCACATGACACCAGGGAGGGAAAATGGCTACTTGGGCCCCATTTGGACATTATCTCTTAGGGGGTACTCACTTTTGTTGCCAGCAGTTTAGACATTAATGGCTGTGTGTTGCATTGTTTTGAGGGGACAGCACATTTACACTGTTATACAAGCTGTATATTCACTACTTTACATTGTAGCCAAGTATCATTTCTTCAGTGTTGTCACATGAAAAGATATACTTATATAATCCTTCCTTCTCCTTTGGCCATGATAAATACTTAGTGTAGGTTAGCTTAGATAACCTGATTATCTAGTATCTTCCAGCTTTATGATTCTCTACAACCAAGAATAATGGATGAGCATGGTCAGCAATATTGAATTACTACAGACATGAGAAGACTATCGCGGAGATGACTCATGTACAGGAGAGGCAAGCCACCTCTTCAAGAATATTCTTCAACTAGACATTCTTGTGAACTCTTAGATATGAACATGCTGAGTGGAAAATTCTGGTAGTTGAAGGTCACACAGTTGTGGATAACCAGACTGAGGAAGGTACTTTGTGGATTTTCCTTCTAATGTGCAAGCCATTTTGTGTGTGTGTTGTGTTTGTAGTGGGACAAGCACTGGCTTCCCCGAATCCCCTGATTTTTCTGCAAGAGCTGCCTCATCCTATCTACATAAAATGTCCAATCCTGCCCACCCCTTTGCTTTCCATTCCTTCTGTGTCCAAACTAAAATGTTAAAATTTTAATTGAACCCGGCCTTCCTAAGTCTGAAAAGGGTGCTGCCTTGATGTAAAATGAGAAATATAGGATGGAGGATTTCTTCACACTTCCCTACCTCCTCCTAACATGCATACATAGAATCTCTCTTTTGCTCTTCAGTTCTTCAATATAATTTCTTTTCATTTGAAACAAAGGAGGTATACATCCCTTCTTTCCCACTAAGGTATATTGTCTGTTTCCAAGGCGATGCACAGAACAGCTATTTGTTTATTTTAAATCCAGTTTATTTACTGCTATTGCTCCTTCCTCTATGTATTCCTCTGCTTAGTCCAAGCTGTGGAGGGCAGTGCCAAGCAACTGAAGCAGGCAGGGCACACCTGCACTGGTTTATAATAGAAAAATCCTAGCCTCTAAATCTGAATGCAATACTATCAATGAGACATTATGGAGCATTCATATGACAAAACGTATGTCAGGGGAAAAAAACTCTTATCTTTTACACGGGGACAACTCAAGATGAATGTAAGTTATCTCAACATTGTTTTGTGAAGAAACCAAGGCCGTATCATGAGGACATGTTCTCTGAGGATAGATACAGAAGCAAGTTTCTTGTGTGGTTCAAAAAGGACCGGCAAAGACAAAATAGAATCACAAAGCAAACAACGTGTATATATAGTCCTCTCTCATATTGTTAAATCTATTTAGGGATTGTGTTTCAAGGTAGAGAAAAGGTTAACTAAAATAGATTAATTTAACTGCCAGCTGCTAAAGAAGTTGAAATTAAACAACCAAAAAAGAAAAAAAACTTGAAATAAGAACAAATTTAATTCCAAGCGCTTACCCCCCTGGCAAATGACTCTTAAGATGCTAAGACAATTTTGAGTTCTATAGTAATGTAATAAGTTAATGAATACAAAATCATTCTTTGTGTTAATAGTTTTTCCAGCAGACATTTTTTCCCAAAGAAACATCACCAAACTTAATTATTTCTCCATTTCACTGCTAGCACAAATCAGTATCAAAGTAAAAAATAAATCCTGCAAAGATGTAATGATTCTTTGAAGTATCTCTTAATTTGCTCATTGGTCCACAATCCTTAAAAAAATAAAGATGAATATTGATCAGTCTTTAGCGTTCTATAAATTGTTTTAATCATGCCAGGTCAATTACATAATATTTAGACAGGCCAATTTGTTTCCATACTTCCACCCAAGATCAATCATACTTCAATCATTTGACATTTAAAATGACCTCTGGCTATTTTTCACCTGTGACATGCCTCAAGATGAAAAAGTTTTTACTTCACAGCTAAATTTTATACATTCAAAAACCATGGGAAACAATGCAACCTTTAGATGAGTCCTGGGTACAAAGCCAATATATTCTAGAACTTAATTTGCACTCCTGTGGAGACCTCTCATTCTAAGATTATAACTGATGCAGACATTGCGTAACAAGTCACATTTACTGGTTCTCCTAATTTTCTATTTGTTATTTTTATTTTAACTGCTCGAAGATTTTTTCAAACTTGTGAAAACTAATTAGTGCTCAAAAAAATGTTAAAATGACTACTTTACAACCTCAAGTTGACCTAATAAAAGTATTATCCTAACAGAATTCTGGATTCTAAAGAGGTGTTCTTAGATGATATCATTTTAAAATAATTATTCCTTCAACTTTAAAGAGGTGCAATTAAAATCCAGTGTTGTACTGGATACTTGGTGCAGGCCCTGTTCATCTATGATGATTAATTGTTCATTTTTTAAAACCAATATTTTCATTTGTGCTAAAATGTCTACAAAAGATTTTTTTCTCTGCAGCTATATTAAAATATATTGAAATATTTGTGCAGTACAGAAATGAAACTGAAATTTAAAATGTTTTGATAAAAATTTTAAATGGGTTCAAATGATAAAGTATTCTAAATATGGTTATATTTTCAATTTCCAAGAGTTCCATACCAACAACTATGAGTGACTTATGGATGATTTAAAGCAAGTAGTAAAATCTATTAAAACATGCTTCAGTAATCATTTTCCTATTGATTTCACTTTTCCCTTAGTGTTTTCATTAATGTTAAACGCTTTTAGTCTGATTTTTAAGTTATGAAATTTCTATTACTCAACAGTTGTTCATTGAAAAATAGAAATTAAGCTTAACATTTGATTGAAGAAGAAACTGAATATTCCAAATTACCAATTCTTCCTTCAATTATGTTATACCCACCAATATGGGTAATACATATAAAACAACCAATAAAGGAGAATATTTGTAGCTCAGGGTTGAAATGGAGGGTCCTTGGTACTCTCTGAGCTTGCTTGTTTTCTTGCAGATGTTTCATTACCCTAACTATAGGTAACATCAACAGTGCTAGTAAGGAGCAGTTTCTCATAAGATTATCTAGCAGTTTCTCATAAGATTATCTAGATAAAAACGATTCCCAGGAAAATATACAAGTATGAAAATCAGCATAAGTAGAATTTAATGAGACACAGGATGAATGGTTGAATTAGAACAGGATATTCTTTGAGAAGAGCTCAAGAACTGTTTTGTATCTGTGCTTTTAGTAAAAGGACAAGTATGTGTGTTGGCACATGCATGCATGTGTTCAGTAAGGAAAAGATACAGAACAAAAGAATATGCATTCCACTCAGCTCCACTCATGAGCCCCAGAGAACTACTCTATAGTTCTACAATGGTCTGGATAAGTGATAAGTGGAAAATTTCTTCCCACTATTTGTAGAAAATTGGAGTAACAATCAATAAAGTAAAATCTTTCGAGAATCACAGATGGCCAATCTGACAACCGCCCTTGCCTGACAATTTGTGTTCATATTACCCTCAGAGAGGTTCCAATCATATTAGACAGTACGTTGTGGGCTTACTTTTGTATCGAGAAGGAACCCAAGAGTATCTTATAAAATTGCTTATGTCTGGAAAACTGGTCAGCTTATCTCCATCTGGGAGAAGAGACAGTATTTATAGACAACATGCTGATGAAGTCTGTCCTTGCTATGCCCCCAAGAGGCAGACATGAATACAGTTTCCATCCTTCAGCATTCAATCTAATTTTACAATCATCTTTCTGCTTGCCAGGCCCTGGATGTCATTATCACATTAAAGCCTTCATTTTCTTCAGCAAGTTCAATCTGGGATTTTTGCAAGTTACATTGTCCCCCTGCAAAGCTTAAATGCCTCTGAAGTGTTCAAAGGAAGCCAAGACTTGTATTGCTATAACCCAGTGCTTCTCAATTATTTTCTGTTACGCCCACCCTAGGAAGAAGTAAACATTTTGCGCCCCTCCAACTCTCCGATCTGGGCCCCAATGGAATTTTAGTGTTAATATTTATTATTTTACTTATTATAAGCTGCAAGCAAACTATTGGCTGGGGAAGGTTGCTCGACCCACTTACCTGGGAGTAAGTCACACTGAACTCAGTGGAGCCTGTTTTCAGTTAGGCAGGCATAGACTACCGTGGTTAGGGCCCTCTTTTGACACGGGGCCAGGCCAGCTTAATCAAGCCAATGTTTTGGGGTCGCCGGCCTGGCCCGTAAGCGCTGCCTCTGCCAGGCACTCACAGCGAATGGTGTGGAAGGAGGCTTTAGGGTGCCATTCGAAGCTTTCACCCAGCTGCAGAGGATGCTCCTTGTCCAGCAGCAGGTTTGCCACACTGTTCATGGCTATCTCGGCGCCCGCCGAGAACAACAAGAACCCACACAGCCGCCCGCCCTGCCTGGCTGCCTTTTCTTCCAGGCTCAGAGCAGCGGGGGAATTGATCGAGAGGAACCACGCATGTTCCCCGAGGTCACACGCGCCCTCCCTGGCATCGCTCCAAGCCCCCCCAGAGGGTGCGCCCCACTATTTGAGAAGGACTGCTATAACCCAAAGTCAAGTGCCATCCAGTAAAGTTTTAAGATGTGCACATTCCTAAATTGTAATTTGGAGGGGAACTAACGTTCAGTATTCAAATACTGTACTCATCAAATTTAAGAAATGAGCATAAAGTTTTAATCTTTCTTCTAGTATTTACATATTTTTAATATCCCAACATATATGGATTTTTTTTCTTGGCCAATTGTTCTGTTGGATCATGATAGCATTCTGTTGGATTATGATAGTAGATATTGTTCAATACATAAAATTGATTTATTCTCATACCTTCTACATGTTTTGAAGTCCTACTTTCAGTTGCTTTGAAGTTCATGATCGTACCCTTTTACACTCGGACAATTATTCAGCCGAGGAGGACTGAATCAGCAGATTTTGTCCCCTGGGATGGTAATCTACCCCATACCATCAAATCATGGTATACAGTATACAAAGCTAACCAACTTACATTGCGCCCCGTAAAATAATCTCCAAAACATCTGCCATGAAAGGAAAAATGCAAAATTAACCAATTTAAACATTCATAATTGAGTGCCCTAAACCACTAACCTATTTACTCATTGTATTCTGGCAGAAATTCTGAAATTGCAATCATGTTCATCATCAGGAGAGAAGATTCATAGAAAGGGTTCAACACTTTCCAAATTTTATTTATTAAAAACAAACAAACCAGAAGACCTTTGATACCACCCCTTCTTTTCTTTTATTGGAACAGTGTCACTGCTTTTTTTGTTTTTTTAAAGAACAGCTTCTGTATAGGGTTCCAGAATTATGGGTCACTGTAAGGGAAACAAATGTCTTCCAAGCAGCCAACAGATTGTTGGCTATTGTGGCAGCATAAAAATAGAGGAAGTGGGGTGAGGGGGTGAGGAAGGGAAATGCCATGCTGTTACTACTGTTGAACAATTCTAGCAGCAGAATCTGAGAAGACAGGAGAATCTCTCTTCCCACTGAAGCATATTTGACAGGAGTTATTCAATTTGCTGCCTACAAATGAGGTGGAAAATCTGAGGAAGACTGTATCACTCCACTCTTGATACAGCTAAACTACTGCTAGGCTCACATATGCCATTATAAACTACAGTACAGCTTATTTGGTTTTGATTTAAAGCAACATGTCAATCCCGCCTTAACATTACCTCACCACCATCAAACTATTCACTAAGGCTGCATTACTATTACTATTAGTCTTTTCATTGTTCCTATCACCCATCTCCTCCCACTTATGACTGTATGACTGTAACTTGTTGCTTGTATCCTTACGATTTATATATATATATATTGATTGTTTCCTGATTGCTTATTTTTACCCTATAATAATCATTAAGTGTTGTATCTCATGATACTTGACAAATGTATCTTTTCTTTTATGTACACTGAGAGCATATGCACCAAAGACAAATTCCTTGTGTGTCCAATCACACTTGGCCAATAAAGAATTCTATTCTATTCTATTCTATTTCAGTGTTATGTATAACTAGAATTCTATGATTTGTTTATGGTTTGGTATGATGGGCGAACGCCGATCATAAAATTAATTGTAATGTTGATAATACTAAGGAGCAAGAATTATAACAATGATAAGAAAAGTAGATGGGTATAGCCGTGATGACACAGTGGTTAGAATGCAGTATTGCAGGCTGACTTTGCCCACAGCCACAAGTTCGATCCTGACCAGCTGAAGGATGACTCAACATTACATCCTTCCAAGGTGGTAAAATGAGGAACCAGATTGTTGAGGGCAATATGTTGACTCTGTAAACCACTTAAGAGAGTGCTGTAAAGCACTAGAAAGTGGTATAAAAGTCTAAGGGCTATTGTTATTGCTATAAAATGTAAAGAAAATATTGGAGAAGACATTATCAGCTTTAGCATATGAGTGTACAACTTCCCATTTCCTATGGCTGTCAGAAATTCCACTACTTGCCTACCCAGAATTTTATAACTACTTTTCCCATGATGAAAGCTTCTCCTTGTTGCTTAATAGTGGGCATCAGTTTTTAGAATTTGTCTCGTACATGTTGATGTTTGCAAACATGAATGCTACATTTACTTGTTTCTGTTTGCTCAATTTCTATGGCCATCTCAGTCAATGATATTACATATGCATGCTGCCTGTCGGTCAAACTGTGTGGTATTTTATTTAGTGTCTCTGCTATCAAGCACTTTAGACATGAAAATGTGTGGCAATTCTGCAAATATCATGATTACCTACTGGTGTAAACGTCTATCCTGACTTCTTTTACATGGAAGATCTTAGAAAATTACAACTGCACTCAACAGAGAATAGAGAAGACCTCAATAATTACTATAATCCATAAACTAGGGAGACTGTAAGGCAATCTCTTTCCCACAAGAGTCTAACTATGTACTATTAACTTGTTCCACATTTAGGTGTCAAGAGATTTGGGGGCAGATAACAGCAACGTTTCTCAGAGGGCAACCTCTTCCTCAGAGAAGAATTAAAATAATTATGTTACAAATAATGTTAATGCCATTTCATAACACAAAAGCTAATTCCTTGGGAGTTGGGGAAAGGAGCGCAATAGTGTTAGTACAAGTCGCTGACAGGAAAAAATAACCCCCATCCAACTGATCAGGTTAATAGTACCAAGTACCATATTTTTCTGAGTATAAGACGCACCTTAGTTTGGGGGGGAGGAAAATAGGGGAAAAATCTGCCTACCACGTATTCATCTGGCTAGCGTCCTTAGTCTGATCAGCTTCAGCTCATTATTTTATCCCCTGGTTAGGGCTGGAGAAAAACATTCTTCGGAGCAAGTAGCAATGAAAAAAAGCCTGCAAAGACTTAGGGCTGGAAAAAAACTTATTCTGAGAGAGTAGGAATTGAAAAGCCTGCAAGCCTGTTAGCGCCTCGTTAGGGCTGGGGAAAAAAAGCTACAAAAAAAAGCTACATTCAGAGTATAAGACGCACCCAAATTTTCAGCCTCTTTTGGGGGGGAAAGGTGCATCTTATACTCTGAAAAATACAGTATATGCATAAGAAATGAGTACAAATAATGGGAACAATAGGACAGGGATGGTAGGCACGCTGGTGCGCTTATGCACGCCCCCTTACAGATCTCTTAGTTATTTATTATTAGATACGTATGACAACACTTCATACTGATCACTAGGGAAAGTTTTGCGCTGAATGAGAACCTTCTACAAATGTAGGTCTTTTGTACCAATATACAAACAACTAGCAATTAAATAAACAGTGAAATTGATTTAAATATACATTAACCTTGATGTGATCCTCTGCCATTGTTGTTGCAACTGATAATTGACAGTGAAGATGAAAAAAAATTATCTTTTTTTTTCCAAAATTGTTGTAAGCTGCCCAGAGTAGCCGCACCGTGAGATGGGCAGCAAATAAATGTAACAAATAAATAAATAAAAGTTCAAATATAAAGAGATATCACTTCTATTCTCCCATTTTATACAATATCTTGGTTGATTATGATATGCCTAATTTAAAAGAGCAACTATCTGATAGTAAACCATGGGTTTCACTCAACTTGAAAAAGTAAATAAAGAATTGTAAAATCGAAGCCTCCATGAAAATGTACATGTGGAATAAGATCTGGATATACAAGTCTTTTTATGACTCTGTGAGGCCTAATATTAATGTGAGTGTCCTTCTGATTTTCTTCTTAACCTAAACAATGCAATTTTCTTCCATTTATTTTGTCCACTACTCTCTCATCCATTGCGATATCAAATCAAAATACATCTGCAAAATGCCTACTGATATTTAAACCATCAGTTCTGACACCATGCCCAGTACATGACATTGCACTACTTATATTGTTGCAAAATTCTACCTGATTTCCAGATATTTAGCTAAGTTCTGTTTTGCAACAGAATTAATTTCAATTTTGTTTGATGTTGATTCAAACAACCATGAAGAGCACCCGGAGGCTCCAGTTGGTCCAGAATGCAGCCGCGCGGGTGGTTTCGGGGGCTAATTGGCGCTCCCATATAACACCCCTCCTGCACGAGCTGCACTGGCTTCCGGTAGTCTACCGGGTGCGCTTCAAGGTGCTAGTTACTACCTTTAAAGCGCTCCATGGCACCTAGGTATCTCCGAGACCGCCTGCTGCCACAAACTGCCTCCCATCGACCAGTGCGCTCCCACAGAGAGGGCCTCCTCGGGGTGCCATCAGCCAAGCAGTGTAGGCTGGTGACACCCAGGGGGAGGGCCTTCTCTGTGGGAGCACCCACCCTCTGGAACCAGCTCCCTCTAGATTTAAGAACTATTCATGACCTGGCCACCTTCTGCCGTGCCCTCAAGACGTACTATTTTTATTAAGCCGGGCTGGCGTGAAAAAGTTTTTTGGGTTTTTAAGATTTTACCAAATTTTAATTGTATTGTCTTAAATCAGGGCCACATCTAATATTTTCTTTTAAATGTATTTATATTTTAATGTTTATATTGTGTTTTTACTTGGCTGTTCACCGCCCTGAGTCCCCTGGAGAAGGGCAGTATATAAATTTAATTATAAATAAATAAATAAAAGGGTCCTGCACATGTAGCAAGAAAAGTGTTAACCGCAAATCCATCCAGCCACAAAATGTTCTGTTTATAATGTTAGATGAATGCATGCGTGAGCCTCCATTCGAAGCAGACTGAATGAAGGGAGGTCTGAATGTATTGGAAGGAACAAAAGAGGCTTTTACAATCTATGGGTCCAAATTCAAGTGCAAGCTGTCTTTAACCACACTTTTCACCGAACACTTTTATTGTCCCTCTGAATACCCACAATACAATTCTGCTCCATTGGATATATTTAGTGTCCTCATTTAATGAGGTCAAAATTCATTGGATTCATCCAAGTTGAGTGTAATTAGTTTAGTTGCCTTGCATATCAAACTGGAGATCAGCTGCCACATTCAGCACAACTTCATTGAACCAAATTCAGCTTTATTAATGAAATGAACTCAAGGCCAGTTCCAATGTAATATTCTGCAGCTGAAGTGATTCCTGTGACTGCGTTACTCTGAAGGCACTTAGGTGTTGGTCATCTGAGCAACTTGTTCACAAACCACCACCAAGTTACATGCGATCGAGAACACTGTTATGGCTCAGAGGACCAAGTTTCATGGATGACTTGTTTGCACAACAGGTTTTCATAATCCCATTGCTTCCGAACAGTGGAAACTTTAGAAAATAGTATCTTTGTTTTCACGTAAACTCTATGCTGATATTCAGATGTTCAAATAATATTTAAAAGCCTGTTATAAATAAAAGGGTGTTTCTTTTAAAAATGTTTCTTTTAAGTGTCATGGAGAGATCTAAAAGCAATTAATACATTTCAGCAATATACCCTATCAGAAAGCTTATGCTAAACATTAGAAAAATGTTTTAAGTTTTGGGGGAATAATGGCCGTTTCTTACAATCACAAAAGTTTATGATTCTTAGAATCCATTTCAGGAAAATAGAGCCTCTGTAATATTTGAACATTAAATTGCTCTAGAGCAGTGGTTCTCAACCTTTTCTTCACCATGGACCCCCTTTAAATACCTTTTGTGGCCAAAGACCCCCAAGATTAACTCATAGCTTTGAAGGGCCGAGATGGCGCAGTGGTTAAATGCAGCTCTGCAGGCTACTGCTAGTTCAGCAGTTCAGCTGTTCAAATCTCACCGGCTCAAGGTTGACTCAGCCTTCCATCCTTCCGAGGTCGGTAAAATGAGGACCCAGATTGTTGGGGGCAATATGCTGAACTCTGTAAACCGCTTAGAGAGGGCTGTAAAGCACTATGAAGCGGTATATAAGTCTAAGTGCTATTGCTATTGCTATAACATTTCAAGTCTTCATGGACCCCCTGGGATGACATCTTGCTATCCTAGGGGTCTGCAGATCACAGGTTTAGAATCACAGCTCTAGAGTACACCCCATACTTTCAAAATTATTGAGAGAAATGGGGGATAAAAAAATTCACATCAACCGAGTGCAACTTGATATATTAAAAGAAATAATAAAATCATGCCCATTCAAAAGAGCTTCTAATCTTGCAAACAAGTGACTTAATGAAACTCCTGTTTCAGGAATAAGTCAATTTTAATATGGGATCTTCTTGTATATAAAGTGTTTCTTCAATACAAGGAGCTCCTAAAATAACTGCTAAAACTGAAAGCTTGGGATCCTGATTTGGAGGATTGCAAAAGACTGATCCAGCCTGAAAAGTCTTGCATGACTTGGCTTGCAGGCTAGTACTTCACTCTCCACTTGATGTGTGAAGGTTTCACTGCTGCATCTGTGTGCCTTACAGAGACAATGAAATATCTCAGTTTCTGAGCTCTGCTGAGGATAGATGAGCTCATGTTTCTTTATATAGATATCCCGTCAGACTTCTCTCCATAGCAACATGTCCTGGCATGACAGCCTCTGGGGCTGCGCTGTCAAAAAGCTTGGCTGCTTAGGCTTGATTCTGCATTCTCCCCATCATTGCAAACAATCTCCACTCAACAGCAACAAAACAGAGAAGAATTAGCACAGGTGAAGGAGGAGGGAGGAAAAGGGAGGGGTGTTAGAAGACTGCTTCCCTGCTTCATATTGCCCATGACACAATCTGCCAACAGAACAGATGGTTATAATGTCTTATGTCACAGTGCCCTCTGGTGGTCAAATACTCAAAATACTTCCTAAATGTCTATATAGGGCCATTATGGCAAACTTTTTTCCCTCAGGTGCCGAAAGTGCGCGCGCATGTGCTATCTCTCTTGCGCATGTGCCCACACCCATAATTCAATGCCCCCATGTGCCCTGCCCCCTGTGCATGCACGCGTGACCCCGCGCTTCCCCGCCCCCATGCATGCCCACACAACCCCCTCCCCCGCTCCATTTCCCGACTTCCGGTGGGCCCAGTAGGCCTGTTTTTCGCCCTCCGCAGGCTCCAGAGGCTTCCCTGGAGCCTGGGGAGGGTGAAAACTGCCTCCCCGCCCCCCAGAGGCCCTCCGGAGGCTGGAAACACCCTCCCAGAGCCTCCGCACAAGCCAAAAACCAGCTGGCCGGCGCGCACATGTGCGCTGGAGCTGAGCTAGGGCAACGGTTCGCGTGCCAGCAGATATGGTCCCGCGTGCCACCTGTGGCACGCGTGTCATAGGTTTGCCATCATGGATATAGGGTATGTATACCCTCTCCAGATACTTAACAATATAGGCAGACAGAGAGACACATGCACACGATATACATATACATATACATATACATATACACATACACATACACATGTATGAAGACAGAAGAAAAAAAAACCTAGCCAGAAAATGTACTAGGCAATTTATTTTGTGAAAAAATAAAAGTCACCGAATTTGAATCATAAATATATAATGCAATATATATGAGTAATGATTGAAATGATACAAATGTCAGGAGCCTAATACATACAAGTCTAATCTAGAGAGGATTGCACAAGTATTAGAAAAAGGTATTTCCAAGAACCCAAATAAAGCACCTCTCTTCAATGCATTAATCAGTCCTGGCTTTTGAAAGCTCATATGCTGCTTTCCTCGTGGGTGTCGATGCACTAATGGTCCCAGTGAGTGGATATGTTACCTTTGCAACGCACATGCATTGCAAAGACAGCTTTTGAAGCACTTTGAACAGCTACTGCAAGATGCAGCTACTTTAACATTTTGAAAAATGTTGCACTGTCTAGTACGGGGTGGTGGTGGGGGGGAAGAACCAGTATCACATCCAAGCTACAATTCAAATCACCTCTCTATTTAATTCCTAAAGGTCCTCATTCAGAAAAACTCCTAAGGCCAAAACATCTGACTGTCAGTTCTCTTACAGGGAAGAAAGAAACTAATCAACCCTTTATCTGCTGCTTTGAATCAGGAGGTGTTTTCATGCCACCTTCTGTCTTAACAGTGAAATACATGTACAGTACCGAGGGAGAAAAATCTACCGAGAAGTATCAAGAGAGAATCCGGCCCATTCAAAACTAAGGTTGGGTTTTTTTTTTCCCCATTTCATTTTAATAAATAAATATTCTCCCTTCCCAACTCTCTCCCCTCCCTCCCCCCAGTTTATAAAATTGCATAGACAACTTTTACCTATCAGAAGCTTCTGCTTGAGTTAAAGATCACACACACACACACACACACACACACACACACACACACACACACACACACACACACACATCCTTGGAGGAAAGCATCTTCATTATCCAAACCTATAAAGAGAAGGAAAGGAAAACAATATGATTTTATTACCAAATGTAAGTAAATTTACCATAAATTAATACAATGGTGATTGGGGGAAGGGAATATTGATAAATGTATTTCAAACTGTGTGCATTTGTTCCAATTTTCATCAAGTCTAATTTTATTTATTTTATTTATATATTTATTAAATTTATATGCCACCCATCTCAGTACCAAGTAATTCTGTGTCTATGGAGATTCTCAGTCATCCAGGTCATGGTTGTCCAATTGGCAAAGTCTAGTTACCTTTTGGGGAAAAAGCACTTTTGGGACTACTAAGTAACTTTTCCCACATCTCCATGAATTTTCAAGCTTGATACCAATGATTTCTGTCCACAAAACAGCAACTAGAAACAAAATATTTTTAAAAATCCAAATAATCAATAGAATAATAGAGTTGGAAGGGACCTTGGAGGTCTTTTAGTCCAACCCACTCCTCACAAGGAGGAGATCCCATACTATTTCAAATGATTGCCCAATCTCTTCTTAAAAGCCTCCAGTGATGGAGTACCAGGGGTGGGATTCAGCCGGTTTGGACCGGTTTGGGCGAACCGGTAGTTGCAACCTGCGTGGGGGCCCACCCATCCGCCCGGGTGAAATCCCATCCTACATTGCTGTGTTTTTTTATGCTGCACGCATATGTGGACGGCGTGCATGCGCAAATTGCTGTTTTTTTTATGCCACACGCATGTGTGGACGGCGCATGTGTGAGCGAAGTTATCCCATCCTATACAATCGCCGTGTTTTTGATGCAGCGCGCATGTGCGCAAGGCATGCTCACATTTTCGATTCTGGGTGAACTGGTTGTTAAATTATGTGAAGCCCACCTATGTGGAGCACCCATATCTTCGGAAGGCAAACTGATCCACTGATTAATTGTTCTAACATTGCTTCTCGTTCTGCCTTCAGGTGCTTTGGAGAATATGTTGACCCCCTCTTCTTCGTGGCAGCCCTTTAGATATCAGAAAAGCTTCAATATCTCTGTGGATTCTTTTCTTGCCATATCAAGAGTTCTGCTCAAGATTTCTTGTGAGAACCCTCCAAGTATCTGGAACTGAGGCAAGTAACTTAGCTGGGTTGAAGGGAGATGAAGTTTGAAATTGGAAGGGCTACAGCTTATTATTGCCATTGTTAGGGGACATGATTAAGATATAAAGCACCAGCAAAGGAGATTACCCTCAGCTACACTCTCGGGCTGATCAGGGTCCTATGCCCACAAACTGCATGGTTTGTCTTAATGGGCTACTTTTTTTGGGGGTGGGGAACAAGGAACAAATAGAGGCCAAGCAAACAGGCAATCAAGACTGAAGATACCGTCAAAGGGACTCCCAACTCCTCCATCTAGGGCAGAGATGGCGAACCTTTTTTCCCTCGGGTGCCGAAAGTGCATGTGCGCGTGCTATCGCGCATGTGCGAGTGCCCACACCCATAATTCAATGCCTGGGGAGGGCGAAAACGGCCTCCCCCACTGCCCCGGAGGGCCTCTGGATGCCGGAAATGGCCTGTTTCCCAACTTCTGGTGGGCCTGGTAGGCCCATTTTCCGCCCTCCCTAGGCTCCAGAGGCTTCCCTGGAGCCTAGGGATTGCAAAAACACCCTTCCCAGTCCCCCCGGAGGCCCTCCGGAAGCCGAAAACACCCTCCCAGAGCCTCCGTGCGAGCCAAAAATCAGCTGGACGGCGCGCACATGCGCGCTGGAGCTGAGCTAGGCAATGGCTTGTGTGCTGGCAGATATGGCTCCGCGTGCCACCTGTGGCACCCGTGCCATAGGTTCGCCATCACTGATCTAGGGAGATCACTTTATTTGAGGAGACAAACTTCCTGTACCCAAGGCTAGAATTAAGTAACTAGGATGGTGTGTAGTGTGGTCTTTGGAAAAGAAATAACAGGGAAGAGAGTTACTATATTCAAAGTGAGTCGGTACTGTTTGAAGAAGGGAAAATGGAAGGGCATACATCTTTTCTGCACTCGCCGAATGTGTAAATATCCCATTTACTAATAGCAAATTCATTTTCATTTTACGCAGCCATACGGTACCACTGACATGCAAGAGGCAAGTACATGCAAGCTTGGGGAAATTCTGAAGTTTGAAGACATAAATTGTTAAATATGTTATAAATAATTAAGAGGCAAAAGCTTCCAAACAGCTAAATCATGATCAAGAATGATGAATGGCACAGAAGGCTCCTTGGTGCCTGACCAGGGGCTAAAATGAGATTAGAATATACTTTAAAAGTGTCTAGTTAATGGCCGAGTTTCAGCCTCCATACTGCTCAGATCCCAGCTATCATTGCATGATTTTTCCCCCATGAGAGGCTGCCGTTATGCTCTTTCTGCTTAGGAAGAGGGACCTCAAAGCAAGTCACATGCATGCAGACAGAACAAAACCATGCTTTCCAGTTCAAAGGTTTTCCTTCATTGGTTCACTGTCACTTCCTGGCATTTTAAAACTCAGCTCAGACACCAAGAGCTTGAGACTTCCTCGTGAGGAACACCCTTTGACCTAATTGGATTGGCAGTTTTTTGTGAATTAAAGAAAGTAGCTCTTTTTTCCCCAGAAGTTCTTGCTCACAATTTTTAGGGCCCATCAATGAACCTCTCACCAATAACTTTCTGGCCCTGATCACAGGGTTAAGTACCATATTTTTTGGAGTATAAGACGCACCGAAGTATAAGACGCACCTTAGTTTTGGTGGAGGAAAACAAGGAAAAAAGGCCTCTGCCTCCCAGCAATTTGCCAAACAGCAAACAGTACAGATGATATACACTGTTTGCTGTGTATTTCTGTGCATGTGTGCTTGACCCATAGAAATAGCAAAGAATTGGAGAAATGTACATTATGGCAGTATATTAATCCCAGAAAGTTTTCTTAAATGTAGTCACACTAACTCCTCCCAATTATTTAAATAGATCTACTCCAAACATGACTAAGTCAGGGTTTAATTCAGCTGCCTTATTTTAATACTAATACTTAATACTAAAACAGGACATTTCAGATTATACTTTTACAGATCTTTAAAATTGATGTGGCTTTCTGGAAGGCTTTCTGCTATTTAAAAGAAGATACAATAGCACTGGGCCTCTTCAGAGCAAGCATTTATTTTAAAAAGCTTCTTCATTTTGTTGTCTAGAACAATAATAAAGCAGTCTTTAAAAAATAAGTCTTATAATTTGAACACTCTACAAATATTTAACAAAATAACATATTAACAGAATCTGCCTCTACCTAGGATAGAACTCACAACCTCCTGACTGTGAGGCAAGAGCTCTACCTCTAGGCTACAGTAACTGTAGCTTACCTTCTTGCAATTTCAGCAGTGTAACATTGCCAGCAGTTTATCTCCCAGCATTTTGTCTCATTACAGCCACCATAGTTAGTTTCATTTTACCACGTGGCTTACAAGCCTGTCAGCTGTAGGTCGGCAGGCAAGTAATCTTAGTGTGCTAATAAGGCTTTGCCCTGTTTGCTGCAAAGAGGTAAATTGCTGGCAGGCAGAGGCCAAAGGGTGGGGGTGGCTGGGTGGGGCTGCATTCGGTGTATAAGACACACCCAAATTTTCACCCTCTTTTTGAGGGTAAAAAGGTGCGTCTTATACTCCGAAAAATACGGTAATTCTTTTCCCTAGTTCTTTCTTGGCTTCAGCTTCTTCTGTTTCCCATCTCTTTGAGTTTATCAGCCTGCCAGCATCAAAATCCCAGCTCTCTCACTTTTGCTCTGATTATCCTTAGGCTGACCACTTCCCTTGCGATCCATAAGTATCAGTGTCGAAGGCTGTTATTGCCTTTTGCTCTTGCATCTTACTGCATTTCTTTTAGGCCATTTTCCTCTCCATTCCCCTTTCTCAAGCTCTTTACAACTGTCTTGTAGCCCAATTTATTGTTCCATTATAACAATTTGCCCTTCTGCAAGCTACTGCCTGGGTCCTGTTGATGTGCTTCTTGCTTTGCCACGAAGCAAAAATAATCAGTGTGTCCTGAAAGCCAAGGGCTATACTTAGCAATTGGGAAGGTCAGTGAGTGAGGCCAAATCATATCCATAGGCCATGGTAGGATCTTTATCCTAACGACATTTTAAAGCTAAAATTAGGGTAGTCAAAATAGTAAATGCCAAATGTTAAAATGTTGATGACATTTTCATGGGGCATTTTTCACTTTTAAGAAAACAAAACTCAAATACAAAATTATTCAAATCAATAAACCAGAAGATACCTCTGGCTTCCCTGTTCTCAAAGTGTATTAGAGAAGATGAAAATATTGATAACAATTGTCATTTCAGCCAGCTTACAAAAGTAATCTGAAGATTTCAAAGAAAATCATGCTTGTTTATCATCTCCCTATATTCCAAGGCTGGCTCAAGACTTTTAGCTACAGTATCTGAGTTAGACAAAATGGCACCAGACTTAATGCACTGTCAGAAGAATAATTTGGGGTTCCAACTCGAGCCGGGGCTGTGCAGGAATAAATAAAAATGAGATCCAGACAGCTGTGAGGAAAGAAGAAATATTTATTCCTAAAAGCAAAACAGTTTGCCTTTAGGGGCAGCTGCAGAGAAATGGGGTACAGTAGCAGGTTTTTATAGGGAAGCTTGTCTGAGGTGTGGAAGTGTCTATGTGTTGATTCTAGGGTGACACTTGTGTGCATGTGTGTGTGCATGTAAGTATGTGTGTCAGGGGCGGGTTGATCTCTTACTTTGCTACCGGTGTGCTGCGCGCGCATCACCACATTTTGTGCGCACACATGCTTGCTATGTGCGTGTGCCCCCTCATGCGATTTTGCTTCCACGCATGCGCAGAAGCAAAATCGCAATGAAATCTTGCGAGGGGTTGCGCGCGTGCGCGCAATTTTGGTGATTTTTTGCTTCTGCGCATGCGCGGAAGAGAAATCTCACTGAAATCACACACACACACGCACCCCCTCACGAGATTTTGGCACGATTTTGCTTCCGCGCATGCGCAAAAGCAAAAAATCACCAAAAAAATCATGGAAAAAGATGACGGCTTCTAGGGACCGGCAACCGACCGCACCGGGTCGGTAACTTCTTGATGACATCACCAGCCCGCCGCTACCGGTGCGATAGAGTGGACCGCACTGTTAGGAATCCACCACTGATGTGCGTGTGTATGTGTGTAGGTATGTCTATGGTGTTTATTCTTGTGAAGATGCATTTCCGCTAGGAGACCTAATTTAATTAACTCTATTTATGTTTGCAGGCCTTATCTTTCTATATGTGTGTTAGGTGTGGGTAACTTATTTAGCAATAGCAATAGCAATAGCACTTGGACTTATATACCGCTTCATAGTGCTTTTACAGCCCTCTCTAAGCAGTTTACAGAGTCAGCATATTGCCCCCAACAACCTGGGTCCTCATTTTATCCACCTCGGAAGGATGGAAGGCTGAGTCAACCTTGAGTCTGGTGAGATTTGAAATGTCGAACTGCAGCTAGCAGTCAGCTGAAATAGCCTGCAGTACTGCACTCTAACCACTATGCCACCTCGGCTCTACTATTTGAGGGTTTGAGGACGTTTGCTCATTTTAGTTGATTAACCTATTTTCAGTTTGACTGTCAATTATCTAGTGGAGACACTGATTCTCAGTCCATTGTGGTTTCTGTCAATGTTTTAAAGGAAAATGGAAAGAGCATAAAGAATAAAACATATTTTTATATAAAATTTCTCACAGCACATATTGAAGTGGACCTTGCTATAAGACACAGACCATCTATATACCTGAAAAAGCAGGAAAATTCAGGCAGGCACCCAAGATTCATGGCTTCTCTCTTTCTTCCATGTGTCATATTTTATTTTGCTTGGAGATAACCCTGCTAGTCCCTACCATTCAGATATCAGGAGGAAGAGGAAGGCCATGCCAGGTCTTTCAAAGCCTTTTCCAGTTCTGAAGTTACTGAGAACTGTCAAACAGAGAAAATGCTCTTATCTAGAGTTGCCACCATGAACCCACAAGCCTCTCAATCACACCCTTCACTGGCTGCGTCTGTCAGCATTATTTCTGTAAACCACCGGAACACAAAACTCAGTAAGACTTTTTGATACTTTTATTTAATAAAAGCCATTCCTGGCATATGCAGCAGGTAAAGGAAAACGATAAGTTGTACTTGCTAGTGATGTTCACAGTCCCAAAGTTGCACTCCATTCTTGCTTAAGATGTCACAGAGCAGTTTGCTTCCTCCCAATGCCTTTTTTTTATCAACTGGAATTGAACTCCTACAATGCTGGAGCCAGCATAGTTAGTGATCATGGGAGCAGTTTCAAGAGTCAACAGCTCTGGAGGGCAAAGAGCTTGAGAAGGTTGTGCAGAGGGTGGGTGCATTGCCAGTTGTTAATTTTGGTGAAGAACTGTCTGATAGCTCAAGTGTGCAAGCCAAGAGGTTGTGATACTGGCAAGGTATGTGAGCCCCAAATTGAGCAAATACAATTCAAAACTTCTGCTCCTTCTGGTCTATTCCTGCAATGCAGCCTTTCAACATGAATTCCTTATTTTTGATTGCTACTTCTATCTTTCTCAGCTAGCTTTGATAATGTAAAAAATGATAGGAATTTAAATAATTTTAAATATTGTTGATGCTTGATGTATGGAATGGGAAAATGTTCTTGAGCCATACCATCCTCACAAGTTTTCTCCATAATTTCATACTGCTTCAATGTGTTAATGTGTTCAATGGGGGAGTGGTTTGCTTCTTCCTACAACTGAGGAAAAAGTGACTACCCTGTTTCCCCCAAAATAAGACATCCCCTGATAATAAGCCCAATCGAGTGCATGGCAATAAGGCCAAGCACTTATTTCAGGGTTCAAAAAAAATTATAAGACAGGTGTCAACTTGCAAAGATTTCAAGTTGCCATAAAATGGAGGGGGGGAGAGCTGAAGGAGTGGCTGACTGCACCAACCTAAACTACATTCCACAAATGTTTCTTTTACTGATTGTGTCCTGGGCTACCGGAATCAGGAGGAGGAGTGTGGGGTTCACAACCCGCCAACGTGATTCATTGGAGAATGTGATTTATAACATGTCCAATGAGAAAGGGGGAAACAGGGTCATGGGGGCGTGCAGTTCTGACTGCATCGGAGTATTGCCGAAATGTCGCTTCTAATAAATCTTTATATTTCTTTTGGACTTTGGCTCATGGCTCATGAATTAATTAGGGCATCTTTCGGAAAACTTCACAACAGGGTCTTATTTTCAGGAAACACGGTAGTCACAAAGTCACCCAGCTGGCTTTGTGCTCAAGGCAGAATTAAAGTTGTTGTTTCCTGGTTTCTAGCCTGGTGCCTTAAGCCACTGCACCAAACTGGCTTTCTAATACCGGCCATTCACTTTCTCAAAATATTCTGATCAATAGAAACTGCATCATATTCTGGGGAAAGTTTAACCAAGTTGCGCCAAGTGACACTACTTTACAGAGCCATGTTAACTGCGGCTGCTGGAACAAAATGGAGAGTTGAAGTAGAAAAGCAAAGTGTTCTGACTTGATGTCACCAATCAAAGCTTCACCCGCCCTCTTCACTTCAACTGAAATGTATTCTGCATATGAACATGCTTTGCTTTGTAGAGCCACATTGAAAGAACCTTTTGGCAAAGGCTCAATTGAAGCCAGATTCTCTTTGAGGCTTCACGCGCAGCTCTAACCATTAAACTCTGGGCTGCTCACTAGTTGAAGAGATAATTGCACATGGGAATTCACAAAGATCGATTTGTCCAGCTTCTCTGCTTCTCTTTGGTTAAAAGCAAGCCAAAGAAGCAAAAGGCGTGACAGTTGATGATCCCAGCACATTACTTTCCCTGCTCTCTCTATACTGATGTTCAAAGTGTTACACAGGCTGGTTAGAATATCTAGAAGTCAAAGCACCACTTCCTCTGAAGAGAAGCAAATTATAAGCTATGCACATGCAATTAAGTGTGCATATCCTCTCCCATTAATATTTGGATATGCATACTATGTTCTCAACAAGGACAAGCTGATTTATAAAAATGACGATATACAGTATATTGATTTCTGAATTTAAAATGAATGTTAAAAAAGGAAACTTAGCATCAACAGAACTTCGATAGTCCCCCCCCCCCAAGATTTCTTTAAGTCTCATTACAACCTAAATCTCCAGTTTAGGGAGATTTAAGTGTTTCGCAAATTCCATACGTCCAAGGGGCCCTGTTAAGAACAGAAAGACCAACAGAGACAATTTAACTCCCATGTTTCTTATTCCAGCAGACTGATAGCTATGACATTTGTTTGCAGCAGCATCTACCCTATCTTCTGCATGGCTTCATTTGCCATGGAGGTTTAGCACGGCCCATCTTTGAAAATAACATAAGCTGAATTACTGCTTCCAATTATTAGGAGAAATGTAAAGAGAAAGCAATGTGGTTTTTAACTAAATAGCTGTGAACTACTAGTTACCATAAAAAAAAACCAAAAATGTTGTATCATTTCCCAACATTAAGAGTATTATTCATAATGTACAAAAATGAGAAGCAGCATGCTAATATTTAACAAATAAACATAAAAGAAATTCCAGTCAAAGAAGATCAGTCTGGTTGGCAATCTACAAAACAGAATTGCATTTCAAAAATACATCTTTAATGATGCTTCAACACTTAAATTAAGAAAAGGGGCATTGGTCTTACTTGATACGCCTCTTCTCGTAGGGTGGAACTATCATCCAGGATGGGTTGACCTCGTCCAACCAGCTGAGGACTGAGTCTGTTAATTTGAATTTGGATGCTCCGCCTTGCCTGGAATACCCAGTTACGACGAAGCTGAGGAATACAGATTAGATGTGGCAGCACCTGGAAGCTCAGGAATACAGGAATCCGCAGACACGGCGGAAAGAAAAAGACACACTGTCCAAGGAAAAATACACTGTCCATGCCCAGCGGAACTTAGGTGGGACTGGATAATAGTTCCACCCTACGAAAAGAGGCGTATCAGGTAAGACCAACGGCCCTTCTCCATAGTGGGTGGAACTATCATCCAGGATGGGACATACCCAAGCAGTCTGTCCTCAGGAGGGAGTGAGCTGGGCCCCTCACCGAGTGGCATCTGCAAGAACCTGCTGGAGCACCCTTTGTCCAAATGATGTGTCCGCTGATGTGAAGGTATCGATTTTGTAATGGCGGATAAACTGCGACAGATTCGCCCAGGTAGCAGCGTGGCACCTGAGTCACCCATGCCGCCGAAGTTGCCACACTACACTTAGAGTGCGCAGTGATCCGCGTAGGATGCACCATGGCCGAGGAGTCATACGCAGCTGCGATCGTGGCCCGGATCCACCTGCCAACAGTAGAGGCCAATGCCTTTTGGCCTAAGGACAACAGCAGGAATGCCATGAACAGACACTCTGTTCTGCGAAGGGATGACGTTCGTTTAATGTAAATACGGAGAGCCCTCCGTACGTCCAACTTATGCCATTTTTGCTCCAGAGCATGAACCGGATTGGGACAAAAATTTGGTGAGATGGGTTCTTGAGCTCTATGGATCCACGTGTTGATCTTTGGCACAAAGGATGGGTCCAGGTGAAGGATGACCTGGTCCTGATGGAAAACACACAAGTCCTGTCTGACCGAGAGGGCCGACAATTCCGAGATCCTCCTGGCTGAGGTGATGGCCACCAGGAAGACCATCTTATAAGTCATGTGCCTCAGGGTAGCCGATCTTAGTGGCTCATAGGGAGGCTGGGTGAGTGAATTCAAGACTTTGGAGAGGTCCCAGGTTGGGAACCTGTGGACCACCGACAGGCAAAGATTGGTGGCCCCCTTGAGAAAACGCCGGATGGCGGGAAGCTGCATCAGGGAAGTGGCCTCCCCACATGACAGGACAGAAGACAAAGCCGCCACCTGCCTTCGAATGGTATTGAGTGACAAGCCCTTGTCCAGACCCTCCTGGAGAAGTCCAGGATCTTAGGGACCGCTAGTTGCGTTGGAGAGCAACCTTGCCTGGTGCACCAGTCGCAAAACGTCTTCCATGTAGCGGAATAAATACAGTCCGTTGAAGGCCTCCTGGAGGCCTGCATGGTATTGATGACTTTAGTGGAGTATTGCTGTCGCCTTAGATTGCCCCGCTCAAGCGCCAGGCGGTCAGTCTGAACCACCCCGGGTCCGGGTGAACCAACTGTCCCTGGCTGAGCAAATCCTCCAATAGGGGGACCAGCCAATGCGGGGCCACCGACAGCGCCTTCAAGTTGGCAAACCAAGGTCGTCTGGGCCAATGAGGGACCAACAGTAGCACCTCCAGTAGCATTTATCCAGGATTTTCCGGATGACCTTGGGGAGGATAGAGAGGGGAGGAAAGGCATATAACAGGTCCCTGGGCCAAGGTACACAAAGGGCGTTGACTGCCTCCACTCCGTGGGACTGGAACCTCGAGAGGAATCTTGGCAGCTGGGCGTTCTCTGGGGTCGCGAAGAGGTCGACTGCCACAAAGGAAATATGACAAGACAAGTGCAAGAAAGGGAAAGATTTTGGCCAACTCTTTTTTAATCTTTCTACTGATGAGATGGAGGAACAATGGTCAACTCAATGAGAAGAAGAAACATTCTGAGGCCAACAATAAAAACATTCATATGGTGGCCCAAGAGTGCTGCGGATTTTATAAGAGGCAAAGCTTTGTACATGTGTAAAGCAATCCCTTGAAATATAAAATGTTAAAAATATTATATTTATCTGTGATAATATGTTAACAATTTGCCATTGAAGAATTTATCCAAATATAGATTCCTTTTAATGACATTCTTGAAAGAGGTTTGGGATTTGTCACAGAGGAGACTTACACTCACATTTTAAATACTGTATTTGCTTTCCACAAACTGTCATATTTCCCAAATGGAAGCAGTTTAGTATGAAAGCAATAAAATCTGTGCAGGCATCATTCTGTTATGAAGCGTCAGACAGTACACCAAAGAATTTTGGATTTTCCCCTGGACCACAGAAACAATTGTATAGACCAGGGGTGGGCAAACTATGGTTCTTTGAGGACCTGTGGACTTCAACTCCCAGAATTCCTGAGCCAGTCATGCATGCATGGCAGGCTCAGGAATTCTGGGAGTTGAAGTCCACAGGTCCTCAAAGAGCCTTAGTTTGCCCACCCCTGGTATAGACAATAACCTTAAGTGCTTCCATGATATTTCCATGATAATTCTTCAAGGAAATACTTTCAGTACTGTACGACACACTGCAGCTACAGTAACCATGAAGTCTATGGAATGAGAAATAGAAAAACATTTCATGCGCTCTTCTAGAGAAAGGCTTAATTGGATATTAATTCAAATATTATTTCCTAAGACTATATTTTTCCTTGCCACTGAACATTTGACATTTATAAAGGTCTTTCCTGAAATTGCTTTTGTTTACTTTGCAATTTTGCGACTCAAATGAGACAGCCTGTTCTCCAACAATGCTCAAATTAGAGCAATCTTTCTTATTTTCTCTTTATAAAAATCAAAAGTTTTCATCAGCAGTAGCTTTGTCAGTTTGGAATAAGCCCATCTGGCTGCTGAATATAATTTGTTGGTTTAAATCCCCAGCGAGCTAGCAAAAACTTCTTGTAGTCTCTGGGCTACATTCTCCTATTAAGTTTCCTGAAATGTTATCAAAGTCAATTAAAATATAGCCCCAGAACTTTTCCTCCAGTTTAATTAAACAGACCATTTTAAGCCTAATGTGCTTCACAAAACAGATGCTTTAGAGGCTACATAAAAACTAGAAAGCACATGTTCCTAATTCATTAATAATTATTTGGCACCCTGCATCTGCCCGAGGATTGGTAGGAATAATCAATTCACATAAATAAAAATGATGCAGTCATAAAATGTACCCACCACCTTTTCCCAGGTCAAACAAAGATCAGTCCAATAACATTTCTTGGTGCAACACTGACAATAGCTATAAACTGCTTGGGAACTGCTACTAGAGCAACACACTTCCCAAATCACTTCCATTCTGCATTAAGGGTAGTGTAGTCAGACCTTTAAATGAAAGATGATATGCAACAATGCTGCTCATAAGCCATAAAGGGAATGGAAACACTCACTGACAGTAAGAGTCCTGAAAGCTGTCGCCAGTTAATGGACCAGTTTGACTCACCACTGTGAAGTATCAAGTTGAGAAAATAGCCATAACAGACTGAACTCTCCAGGAAGATGCCACAACATGGCAATCACAAATGCAGACCCACAAGGAATTTAATTTAATTCTTCCTTGCACAATGAATATCAGAATATTCTGAGGCTGGCTGGTTTTTTAAAAAGCATGTGAAAGAAAGCAGCTGAAATAGCATTGCTCAAAGGCTTATTTCCTTGCAGTCCTAAGTGAAGCAATTGGGAGACAAGACAATTTGGAGATGCAAGAGTTTGCAAGAAAAACCAACTATGGCAGTAACTGAATTAAACACAAAATCAGAGCCCAGCTTTATGACTGGAAAAGATCTAGCATTATAATTTTCTAGGGTTCCTGATGGATGCATGGCATCAGATGCAGTGGACTATATAGCATCTATAATTTTAGTTCAGCATGGCACAATTTCCTAAACACCTTGTATTTTTTTAGTCAAGCCAAGAGGAATGCAGCACTTGTCTCGGAAACAGAATCTACCTGAGACCAGTGAACTTTATTGTTTTTGCTCCTGTGGCAAGAAATAACACAAAGCAAGTGTTGTCTAAAAATGGTAAGGCTGGGCACTTACAAATGTAAATGACAAGGAAGCCAAATAGGATAAGGATTTAAATTGCATTCACAGACAAGCTAAAAAATAGAATAAACAAACCAGGAGATAAAAGGAAAGGTAAAAGTGCTGTTGTTAGCAATTGGATGAGGGGAAGCAAAACATGGAGACCCAGAAACAGCAACAAACAGATGGAGAAAATTATCTTTCTTTCTTTACATCACCAAACGATCTGCCAATATGAGCAAAGAAACGTCTCTCTCTTCCTGGTCCTGCCTCCTGCTTTGGGATAGCAGCTTGGTCATTCCTACAAGGATGTGATTGGCTGATGACTTCGTACTGGCTACCAATGAGAGAGGGGGACAACAGCAAAGCTTATCCAATAACTGTGCTTAATATGCTCGGCACACCCTGAATCAGGGTGCCACCATGGCAGCAAAATAGAACAGATGGTTAGAGGAAAGATAGGGACTGAAATGGGAACAGCACATTTGAGACTGTATAGTAGTGCCTTGAGGAAGGCTGAAGAGTTTTTAAATACAGGAATAGACAAAGGCAGGCAGAGAGAGGTGGGGGAGGGGAGAGAAAGAAAAATAAAGAGAGATACTGCTGTATTTACTAATATGTAAAAAAAACCTGGCAAAACAGTTTTCAGTAACAAAAGGCTTTCCAGCATAGATATGACCCTTCCTTAACACAGCACAGTGGTCTCTAGGCTAACTTAGGCATTCTTTCTTTTCTTTTTGTGCTGAATCACCCATTTGGTCCCAATAGATTTAAACTGGCACTTCAGAGTCTCTGACTCCCATCCTTATTCTCTTTCAAAAATAAAACGACAGCTCTCTGTATAATTCGGTTTACCAATTACAGAAAGCAACTTTTGATTACATATTGTTGAAATTTGTATCAGAAGCAATACCTACTTTATACTAAACTACACGGAACAAGTTATATACATGTATTGACATAGAACTTGAAGCAGAACGCATATGAGCACATATAAGATTAAAGGAGAGAAAATACCCACATATGCCATGGTCTCATGAGAAATGTGTTAACTCTTTTCTCTAGGACTCAGCCGCACAAGTCTTCGGATCAGGGAATACTGATCATTCAGACAGCTGTTTTCATTTCATTTAGCCAATTCTGAATATTTTCCTGCTTTGATTTTGGGCCAGAAAGTTGACCTAGAACAATTATTCAAAGCAAATTTCTGCTGCCAAATATTTCTTCAACTGATGTCTCACTAAAGAGCAACAGCGGTTCATGCCAGTTGGCACACACTAAGAAATTGCTTCTGATGCAGTAAAGTATAAGCACAAATCCAAAAAGGATTTTTCTTCACAAAGATAAGTTTGCAAAGTTCAGTCCAACCGTCTGTTACTTGTCACACACACGCACACACCCTTTAAATGTTTCTGTTCTTTTGTTGGACGGATATTACTGCTCTCTCTATGAAGACCCTGGAATAATTGTGTGGCAGCAATTTAACAATCTTTGATTAGGTAGAAGCTTTATAAAAACACTACTGAAAGCTGTTAGCAAAACCTGCAACCCTTAGTGATGTTCAACTGATTACTTATCCATTTGAGTGCCAAGAAAACTATGGGAAGTACCCACCATTATTTTAATATTGCATCCGTACCAAGTAAAAATAGACAGGAAATAAACTGTTAACTTTCTGCAGCAATGAGTTTAAAATTCAATAATCATACTCGAAATAAAAAGTACAATTAAAAGACATCTACTTTTAACTGACAGTTTTTAGCTATATGAACACTTAGCACGTGGCTCACAGATTAAGAATTACTATAGAATTTTAAAGCACTCTCTATGGAAGGCAGCGAATTTTAGAACTATTTAGCACTTTCTCTTGGACCCCCCAACTATAGTGAACAAAATATGGAATACTGTATTCTGACAGACATACAAATTTGTCTGAAATAAGGTTAAATCAGTTAAAGTTTACTTAAAAGGCAGGAAGATTGCTTAATTGCAAATATAACATGTCTTTATTTCACTCATCTTGAACATGTTAATAGCTGCTTGAGAATATTAATTCCTCTCTAGTGCCTTGAATAAAGACATTTAAAAAATAATCCTATGTACCACATAGACCAGGGCTGTCAAACTTCCGGCCTGCAGGCTGGATGCATCACATGCTGGCCACGCCCACGCCCAGTTTAGCAACCGGGGGGGGGGGAAGGTCGTGATATGTCACATGACACCGCTGTAACAATGTGAGTTTGACACCCCTGGCATAGACTAAAAATTGCTTCAAGAAAACCTCCCTTTAGTAGCAAATATCCTCTATGAGGGAAATTTCTTGGTGAAGTTTCCTTTCTTTCTCAGCTGATGGACAGATAATAAGAGCAATGCTTGAAAAAGCCATATGGGCTGAAGTATATTATATTTAACCAATTAGAAAGCACAGCCCTCTTCTGGTCACTACAGGAAATGCTGCTACAGTTCTGAAAGTTACCATATTAAATATATAAAAATATATAAACAAACAACTTTACTCCATCAGTGATTCAAAGGCTTCCTGTTGTATGATGAGGCCTACCTTTCGGCTTAGAATCCACAATCTTCACAAGATCCTAATATTCTGCACAGTGCCTAGGAAATCCTCTCATTCCTTGGCATGTTCATTGAAGCCCTTCAGATAGCTTTAGGGATTCCCCTTATTACAGTCCTCACATACAATCTCTCTGTTGCCTCCAGGGCAAAAAGGCAGGTCTTCCTTATCGCCCTTTTAATGCTCATAGACAGCCCAGTACTACAGCCTATTTACTAAGGCCATGACAAGAGAATTAGGAGGCATTCAAATTATATGTTTCACTTGCCAGCTCTGTATATTATCGCTGGCACAGACTCAGACAGACGATAAAAAGAAACTGCAAGGTAATATTTAACTGGCAAGCCAAAAAGAAAAGAAAAACCTTTCAAGCTTTTTTAGCTTCTAATTTCAACTTCTGCTGACATCATTTTCTTTGGCACGTGCACCGTGTATCTTTTTCCAAAGGTTGTCAATCTATAGGTCTCTTTGCAAGACCTCAAATAGTTCATTAGCAATCAGTGTATCAAAAAAGTTAGAAGTCTCTGTCCAGCCAGCAGATTACAATTCATTATCTACAAATTAAGTAAATTTGGGATTGGAGCCATCTTTGCATTTTTAATGATGATTTCTAAACACATTAGAAAATGAATACACTTCTCAGAGAATGTTGCAAGAACCAGTACAATAAACCTGAAGGACAAAACTATCCTGAATGGTTTTTTCACCCCTCAGAAAGCAACTCAGCTTGTGCCTTCATTAATCTTGCAGACCATACTTAACCTGACAAAAGATTATATAATTTGTACATTGCTTGACAATGAGATGGGTGGCATATAAATGTAATACAAATTACAAGAGTGAAGGGGAAAAGGATATGCTCAAGAGTAAGACATACATTTATCTTTCACAGGATTCTAGTCCATATCTCTAAAGTTTTATTGGATGTAACCCCCAGAAATAGCTTGATGCAGATAATATGTTTCTATGTTAACCTATATTTCTAATGCTACCTATATTTTAAAAATTAACTGTTTAAGAGCAGGAATCCTAGGGGTTGGGAAAAAAAACCTCACAAAAAGAGTTGAGCAAATGTGGCTGAACAAAGCAAATTCAAACAAAGAGTACCATTGGAAGGAATAAAATAAAATCCCCTCTACTCTTCCTTAGACACTGCTTCTTCCAGCCCAGCTATCAAGGAATCTCACATTGGAAGTTGCATGGGGAAAGGAAGCCTTTAGAAATCATATTTGTGTAACTCTGCATTACAGGGCCAAAGGCTCCCATCACCAGAATTCCTCCATCTTGTGTCACATGACACATTTTGATGTTCACTTTTTTGAAATCCCCTGGCTGTTGGTTCTGCCTGGTAGTAATATTCGATGATTTCTCAATTTTCTTCGGTTGTCCAAGTTTTGCGTTCCAGTCGCTTTGCAGCTGCACGCCCTTGTTCCCTGTCAATAATAACTGAGCCCTGTAGCCCCTTTTTCGACAGATGTCCAGGATCCATAGCATCTGACATGGGTGACAACCAACCCAATGTGGAATTTTGTTGAATTCTTCCTCATCATTACTGATGGTAGGTGCCTGGGTTGGTTCACGGTGGTTAAATCACTACTGACCCAAAGATGGTAATCCCATAACTGTAGAAACCACACAGTACAGCTGTCCAGGCCCAGCCACGGCAGCCTACTTGCCAGTTTGGTGGCAGAAGGCAGAATCAGGAATGTGGGGGGGACCAGCCTACCTGCCTGTTGGTGGCAAAAAGCAGGATCAGGGATGGGGGGGAGGAAAGCGGTCTACCTGCCTGTTGGTGGCAAAAGGCAGGATCAGGGATGGTGGGGAGGAAAGCAGCCTACCTACATGTTGGTTGCAAAAGGCAGGATCAGGGATGGGGTGGGGAGGAAAGCAGTGTAACTGCCTGTTGGTGGCAAAAGGCAGGATCAGGGATGGGGGGGAGGAAAAGTGGGGGATGGGGGAAGGAAAGCGGATTATTGTTATTGTTATTGTTATTGTTATTATTGTTGTTGTTATTGTTGTTATTGTTGTTATTGTTGTTATTGTTGTTATTGTTGTTGTTGTTGTTGTTGTCATTGTCATTGTTGTCGTTGTTGTCGTTGTCATTCTTCTTCTTCTTCTTCTTCTTCTTCTTCTTCTTCTTCTTCTTCTTCTTCTTCTTCTTCTTCTTCTTCTTCTTATTATTATTATTATTATTATTATTATTATTATTATTATTATTATTATTATTATTATTATTATTATTATTATTATTATTATCTTAGACCAGTCTTTCTCAACTTTGGCAATTTTTAAGATGTGTGGATTTCAGCTCCCCCTGCTGGCTGGAAAATTTTGGGAGTTGAAGTTCACATATCTTAAAAGTCGCCAAGGGGAATCACAAAATTTTTACTAATGTGGAAGGAGCTGTTGTTTGGCCCTGAAGTTTCCGCATTCTGGTTCACCACATTGCTTGGCTAAGTAACACATAGGGACATTATACTATTTGCCCTGCTGAGCACATGCACAGTGAGTTTCAAGACATGCATTAATGTGTTATATTAGCCATTACTTTGATGTGGAAAATGCTACACTTACAGTTATTCCCAAAACGCTTTCATTATTCAGTTCAGGTAGCTGTTGCAGGATAGGAAGGGTTGAAAATATTAAGCCAAGAAAGTACTCAAGTACTACTTTAATTCATTTGCATAGCTTTAAATCCTGTTTGATTTTTGTGGAGCCTACAATTCAAGTCTCAAAAAAAAACAACAACCCCAACACAAAAAACTTCTGAGTTAAAATGCATAACATTTAAAGTTCAATTTCCAAATGGCAGGTTTAGAATTCTGTTTGTCATATCATCACAAAATATGGGAAACCAAGGGATGTAGGCTTATGTTTCTGGGGGAAGAATAGCTAGGACTATTTTCCCATAGAAAACTTTATTGCGGCCATGTTCCTGCCCTTCCCACATGTTGAGAACTCAAATGTAAGAACTCTTGTTGGTCAATTGTGGCTTTTTCTAGATAGAAAGGGAGAGAACGCCCAATGGTGTAGAATGCAAGGTGACATCTACCCTGACTTTGACCGAGGTTTTCCATTCCCAATCTAGATTTACACATTGAATCTAGTCTTGTTGGCATGTTAGGCTTGGTTTGGTACAAATCTAGTTTTTATAATTGGTAAAGCATGATTTATAGCTTAGCATTTTATGTGAGCCTCCCCAATTAAGGTATAATTTAACAACACCTACTTAAGTATGTAAAATTACATACTTTAATTCAGGACTGTCAAACTTGCGGCCCGTGGGCCGGATGTGTCACGCACTGGCCACGCCCACGCCCAATTTAGCGAAGGAAAAAAAAAGTTGTGATACATCATGTGACGCCGCCGTGACAACGCGAGTTTGACATCCCTGCTTTAATTCATTGTGTCACAGTGTGAACTTCTCTCTTAGGGAATCCCAGGAAGGATTCCTTTTTATTTATTGCCCTACCAGATTAAAGTAAAGCTTCTAAAATATGAATTTACTAAACTGAATTTTGAACTGTGCTACTTCTGAGAAATACACAGCATAGTCAGACTGTCACAAGACTCTTTCTTCTTGGGAGCATTCTACTCAATAACTAGATTTCTTTGATTGATTGACTGATTATGTCTTTACTATAGCTGAGGAAGTAGGCTAATTGAAAAGATGCAAGACAGAATGCATACTTTTTCAAAAGATGGAACAGCTCGAAGGTTCATGCTCTGAATTACTCCATGATTTGTGCAATCATTTTTTTATGTACTAAAGTACAGTTGGCTGAATTTGCAAATGCTATACATTCATATGATTTGTTTGCATGTGATTTGTAGACTGCATGATAAACTACAACATGCTAAGGCATACAAACCACATTATGTCCGAGCATTTTTAAATCACAAGAAATGCTATTGTGTTTGTCTAGCTTTAGAAGGTTTCTTCACCCTACTTAAGGGTTGTGTTGTCCCTGATGGACTCCATCCATTATAGAATGGATGGAAAACTGTAATTGATTCTCTTAAACTGTGCTGCATGCATAACAGTGGTGGGTTCCTACCGGTGCGTTCCACTCTATAGCACTGGTAGCGGCGGGCTGGTGACATCACCAAGAGGTTACCGAACTAGTGCGGTCGGTTGCCGGTCCCTAGGAGCCGCCATCTTTTTTTCAGAATTTCTGGGTGATTTTTTTGCATGCGCGGAAGCAAAATCGCACTGAAATCTTGTGAGGGGATGCGTGCGCGTGCGAGATTTTGGCATGCGTGGAAGCAAAAAATTGCCAAAATTGCACACGTGCATGTGTCCCTTCACAAGATTTCCCCTCACATCCCCTCACATGCGCGTCCCCTCACATGCGCATCCTCTCGTATGCGCGGAAGCAAAATTGCACGAGGGGGCGTGCACGCATAGTGAGGGGGGCATACGCATAGCGAGTACATGTGCACAGAAAATATGGTGATGTACGCGCAGCGCATTGGTAGCAAGGTAAGAGAGCAACCCGCCCCTGATGCATAACATTAACAAAGTTATTTGCATTATTCTCTTGGTAAAGATCAACAAAGACAACCATTCAAATAAAAGCAACCAGGGCTTGGACTGCTCTGTCTTTGACCAGGATTTTCGTCTTCTACCCAAATGGATGCAAACAGAACATGTGAAGAAAAATTAGTAGAACAAGGTCCCTTCTAACTCTAATAATAAATCTAAAAAATCTAAAATTGTTGCAGCCAATATTCTGTGTATTGCTGGGACTGGGAGAGAGTGGGAAATGTTTTGACCTCTAGATGGCAGCATATTTTAAAAAATCAGAAGGCTAATTAATAGTTGTGTCAAAAGATGCACATAGTATTTTTTTTAATTAAAATTTAAAAAATCAGATGCATATTAATAGAGATTTCTTCAAATCCTGGCTAGAAAAAGTCAAATCTGCCAATGTATCTGATCCACTAAGATAACTAACTGAAACCAGAGATAAGTCACTTTTGCTATTTAGACAGGCCAATCCTCCTAGCAGTGTCCAACCTCAGTGATCAGAGGAAGCAAAACATTGCGTATTCTTTATCTTCATGAGAGGTCTGGCTGTGCTTCCCTTTCTCCATACAATACTTGGCATCCAGGTCTTAAAACATGTATGGGGATTTTAAAAAGATATGCATTGTGTTGAAACTCTTCAAAGTAATTGTTATGAATGTCAGATGTTTTTTAATTTTTATAATTTTTTAATTAGATGTTTTTATGTAACAATGGTTTTATATGTTGTTAGCCGCCCAGAGTCCCTTGGGAGTTGGGCGGCATACAAATCTATTAAATTAAATTAAATTAAATCTGGCAGTGTTAATATTCTTCAAAAAGTCTACCATTCCTGTAACTTTCAACTCACTTTTAATTTTTTTAAAATGAAACTGTTTCAGGTGACCTGGAGGCTTCAGAGGAAGAATTCCTTATAGAGAATCCATGGAAGTTAGAGACCAGAAAGCAGATGATATGCCTATAGGCTGCTCTAACCTCTGATAGTCACTTAGCTGTGCCACCAACAGATTGATTGGTGAAACATGTCAGTCTGCACCCATAACAAAGTTTATGTTGGAATGGGAAGAAAACAGTAGTACTGGTACAGTGAATTCTGAAACAAAGACAACAACTTAAGGCTGCTTTAGATACTGTACAGGTAGTCTACATTTAGCAACAATTTGCGGTTACAATGGTGATGAAAAAGTATTCTTGTATTTATGACCCTTCAAGGTCTGTGAAGCAAAGGAAAGTTAAAGCACAGCTGTGGTTTCATTTAGTGACTGCTTAAGATTGAGTTTCCAGTCCCAACTGTGGTCACTAAGTAAATCTATTTGTATAGGCTGGGAATCAAATAAGACAATGTCATGAAGAAGAGCATAAAAAAGATGTTGCTGATATATATTTGTGCCACAATTAGATACAAGCAAAGAAAATCTCTAATAATCAGAAGTCAATGGGCAGCTATTCCACATATTTCTCCTAAATAGATTTTCCCTCTTAAGGAAAATAAGATAAAATGGGGTGGGGGGAAGCAAATAGATGATGATGATATGGTCTGAATCTGCCATAAAATTACATATCGGAGGCGTGGCAATTACTCAATCATTGCCTCATCTGGAAATAATATGAGGAAATAAAAATGTCATTTATTTCAAAACTGGAAAAAAAACTGTCAGTTGGAAAAGAACCCGACAAGATATCCTGTGGTAATAATTTTTTTTTCTTTTAAAATGGGAACTTTTTTCCTTGTGTTTTTGTGTTTGTTTTTGTTTGTGTTTTTAAAGAAAAATAATAATAATTATTAATAAAAATATATATCCTGTGGTACATTATTTAAATTTATTTTTAATGTAGTTAAAAGTAGGCAAAGATCCAGATGTTGGTTCCAGATTCTTCTCTCTTTAGGACCATAGTCTGAGAAAAATAATCACTGAGCAAGACATCCAGAGCTGAGCTGGTCTGACCCAACTATCAATCCTGCCCTCCACTGCATAGGGGCACCTCAACCAAACTGCAGAGTTACCTCAGACCCAGCAGGCCTAGCAGGGAGAATTTCCTCCCCTCCCCATTCCTCATCTGAAGGCAAAAGGCAGATCCAACCTCATCTAACCCACACTCCAAAACACCATTAAATAATCATCCTTGATGATTATGATCTTCCTCCTATGATCTTCTCCTTCTGGCCACCAGCAGCCATGATGCTAATCCATACAAAGATCTTAGCTCCCAAGAAAATTCCAGGCTATTTGAGTTGTGATTCCAGAAGAAAGACAGAGGAAGTCACCAAAATGGCTGCCATACCTTGCATCCTGTCAAGAGTAATGCATGCCTATCTTCCTCCCACCCAAATTTTGTAAGAACTTTTTTTGGCCAAGCACTTCTTTACTTTGCAATTGGTTTTCGCATGAAGGGAAATGCATATAGCTGGACTCAATTATTATTATTTTTTGATCCCTTGGAGGTTTGGGGACTGGAAGCGGCAGTGTTATGATTGGAAGTGAGATGGCAGCACTAAATGGCCAACCAGATTGTACAAAATCATCCCATCCCACAGTGCTGTCTGGGTTTCTCCTTATTATCTCTATTGGAAGCCAAGCAACGTTGTAGCATCAGTTTTAATTTCTTCTGCACAGACACAATTACTTCCCACTACTTTGTCTCCAACTTCTTCACGCACAGTCTTGTATTATACACATAGACAAAATTATTCAAACTACTGGTAAAGCTAAAAAAAAAACCATTCACCTATAACCACAAGGGAGCAGTAAAGAATAAAGGAATATGGTTTAGTAATGCTATGTTTTTTTAAAAAGAAATAAATTGCTGAGGTGTGGCCTTAGCTCTTACAGAGATTTGATTGGCTTGAAAAGGTGATTCATCTAATAGGCTGAAAAAATTTCTTCATATTACTTAAGAGTTGACTGCTTTGTCAAGTGTAAAGATAGTGAGACTTATTCAGGTTGATTTTGGAGTTGGTGCCCTTAAAGGTAAGTTCCTTGTGTATTTATGAACTTATGACAAAGGGTCTTTGTTTGTAAGGATTCTTGCATATTTGAAAAAGATTGATATGCATAAGAATTATGGTAGCCTCAGTTTTTTATTTGACCTTAGTAAAAGGAAGTGAGGATTATTTAATGTTTATTTCTTTAAAACAAAAGGACTTGTCTATTTTTTTAAACTGCCTTTTATCTGTGCTATTTACTCTGATATTATATATAATTTCTGTCTTTAGTTTTGTTGTTGTTATTGCAATATTACTATATCGAACAATTCTAAAGATTTAAAAATGAGCTCTGGGATAACTTCTTTTGTAGTAACACCAAGGCTACTAAAGATGTAGGGGAACATATCTCTTTTAGACTTATTTGTCCAGACCACTTTGTCACTTTCATTAATGCAACTGGAGATTCAGCAATTTAACTTGTGAAAAAATATTGATATGATAATTGATCAGCAACTGAATATGAATCAATAATGTGTTGCTGCTGCTGCTGATGATGATGTAAAAAGTCAAATGTTGTTTTAGACTTTATAATTATAGTTTCTAGATCATAGGAAAAAACTGTTTGGTTTGATTTGAATAGTACTGTTTTATTTCTGTACTGGTCAGATCCTGCCTTAAGTACTGCACCAGTCTGGAACTGGAACAGGTTCAAGGAAGGGCAACAAGAATAATCAGGAGACTAGAAATTAAGTCCTAAAAACGGAGATTGGTAGAATTGGGAAAATTTAGTCTTAAACTGAGAAGATACAGATGATGCAATAATACTTGAAAAAGGCAAAACCTGCTCTTTCAAATCCTAGATTTAAGTTACTAGAAAGGTGATTCCAATTAAATGTTGGAAGGAAAAGTCTTAACAATAAGAACAATTTAGTGTTGAACCAAATACTGAAGGTCAAGAGGAGTCTAGACAAGAATCTTTTGGGAATATTTTAATCTGGATTATGGCAAGAAGTGGGAGTTGAGCTCTTTTCAATTCTGATACTGCCAGTGCTGACCTAGGACAACGGCATCAACTGGCTTCTGCTATGAAAGCCATCAGGTGAAGAAAAAAAGACTAGTGGATAAAGTCTGCTGGTTTTTTTTAATTATTTCCTTTTAATTTAGCATATCTTTCTAGTGTTCTGCAGAATAGATATTGATCTTATGGGTGTCTAAAAAGATTTTAATCTAAACCAGAGTTCCATATGCTGGAGCTCAGCTTCTATAATTTTGGTCAATATGGCCAAATTAATGGGACATTGGCCTTTTAGGCCAACACATCCCTGCTTTTAGATCAATACATAACTCTCTTACCCAAATATTGCCCAACAATGTACATATAATAATAAAATTCAGAATAGGCTTTTACCCTCAAAGAAACCCCTTTGAATGTCACACTGAGCATTTGTAAATTACCAGACCATAAGTTGAAATTTGTATCCACATTTTGTAATATCGGTTGGGTTTAGTTCTCTAAAAGTTTCTTGACCTGTTGTTTGTTAAGTTCTTCATTATTTGTTTTTACAGCTGTCAAAATGAGCTGCTTTACATTCCTGAAGGTCATGATGATTTTGTTTAACCTGGCCATATTTGTGAGTACTTACCTCTTTTTTCTGTAAATAAGCAGTGAAGTGCTTTGCATTCTTGTAAAAGAATGAGTGGATGAGAGAACCTTTTTCATCTCCTTTTAGCTCCATGTCTGTATAATAGGTATGAAACAAGACATATGTGAAGCTGAAACCCAAAGTCAAAGCAAGTCTGAGTAAACATATTTAGAATTCTAATGAAGGAGAGATTAGACAGGTTTATTCTTCTCTATAAGAGCATATCAGGCAGGTATCAGTTTACAGCACATTATTAGCATGTTTATGGCAAGTTGTGCCTTTATCTTACAATTAATCTCTGGTGATCTCATGCTGTAGTAATCTTTGCCAACTCGGTTCTACCAATCAACTATGAATGATTTAATAGAAACAAGTGAGCTTATAAAAATGCAGCATGTGAATAATCATTGGGTACAATAAGATATGTGGTAGGAGATGGTCACAACTACAATATAAGTATAATCCCTGATTAGCAAATAGCAGCTTTCTGGGGGGCAATTGGTGACAGTCCTTGGGAAAGAACACATACATATGTGGAAGGATCAGTGTCCAAACTTCCTCTCTCTTAGTCATGATTCTACTATTATTTTGTCTGCTTGTCCCATAAATTCATGGTAAACAGTCTTAGAAACTATATTAGAAGATCTGCTGGCCTCTTCATGCCTATATGTTGTGGCTTCTAGTGACTTACATCATATATTCAGTGAAGCTGAAGTTTGCCTGCAAATATTAGGTTGTAGTTACGTCAGCTCACAGATTAAACTATTTCAAAATAAGATGAAACAGTCATTTAATAGTATGGTTGGCTTGTACAGATTTTTTTCTTTGTTTCTAGCTGTTTTCTGAGGCTGCAATACCGGTAGAACAATTAGAAGGGTTGCTGTGCAGTTTTTTAGGCTGTATTACAGGTAGATCTTGTAAGGAAAGAAGGTAGCCCTTCTTTTGCAAAGAAAGGCCAAGACTCAGATTGACAGTGGATAACTTGAGTACAATTGTGGCTCAAGGCAAAGGTAGTCATTAAAATCTATTCATCTTTCTCGGACAAACTGAGTCAGTTTTATGGTTTCTATGGGTGTTGCTTTGATGTCATACTTGTTCTATAAATGTTATTTCAAAAAGCAGCGCAGCCGTCTTTCTCCATACCTGGCTAATGTTCTCAAGGAAATCTTGAATGTCAACTTGAACTGATACCTTTAGCATACACCTAATTTCAAAGCTTGAAGAAAGAGCAGTTGCTCATATAGCTCTTGCTAAACATCCTGTGGCTGTATTTGAAGTAAACTCTGTGAGGTGGCCCAGATATATACTGTACAGTGGAGACCAATGAGGTCACAAAACTGTTAAGAACCATAACAAGGGTGTGCTACCTTTTAGAGGCCAGGAGTCACAAGTGACCTTCTTTGGAAGGAACTGTATCCTAGGTATGGATGAAATGTGATACATTTGAAGTTTTTCTTGGTCTTTTACGGGGTATTTTGAAGGGAGGGCAGTAAGAAACATCATTGAGCTATTTTTAGGATCTACATTACAGTGGTCTTGCCTCAGATGGTGAAGTATTGAGTCTCAAAGGGTACCACTGATTTTTTTTTAGTAGTAGTAGTAAAAAAAAATTCCTTGAGGGCAGGAGCGGATTCCTAATTTTTTTACTACCACTCTGTGGGCGTGGCTTATTTTGTGGGTGTGGCTTGCCAGCCATGTGACCGGGTGGGTGTGGCTTCTCGGACTGCTGAAGGGAGGGGAACTGAGATAGGTCCTGCCGCCCATTCCCCCTCCCCTAAGCAGGTTGAGAAGCCTTGAACGTGCAAAAATGCCTAGGATATCACTGCGCGTTCGTGGCTTCTCGGATTGCTGAAGGGAGGGAAATGGAGATAGCTCCTGCCACCCGTTCTTTCAGCGTCTCACACGCTCCCTCAGCCATCCTCCCCTGCTTGGACTCACTGTGGGGTAGGAAGGCAGCGCATGCGCAGTGCCAGAAGCTTGGCTTCTGGGCATACGCAGAAGAAATTTTTTAAAAAAAATTTAAAAAAAATTTTTTTTAATGGCGGCGCCCAGGCACCGGCAACCGACCGCACCAGTACTGTGACGTCATCAGCGGGCCGCTACCGGTGCTATAGAGTGGACCGCACCTGTAGGAACCCACCACTGCTTGAGGGGTGAAAAGAATTAGGGACCATGGCTAGGCCCCAGTATTGCAGGTTGATTCCCCCCCACTTAATTCTACAAGTGTATATGCTGCCCATTTGCAAAGGGCTCTGGACTGCTAAAAGGGTAAAAAGATTGGTGTTTAAGCCCCCTCCTACAATCCCCAAAAAAGGGTTATATAGAGCAAGCAAGTAGTGCTTGTGTATATTGTGCTGATGAAAGGAAAGAATGCACTCTGGACCTAATATTTAGATGTTTCTCCGCTCCCTCCTGTCCTTGCTGCTTACTAGGAAACTGATCTGACTATGAAAATCAAAATGCAAATAAGAAAAAAAAATCTTTACATAATATTTTTATTTGGTGCTATAATTCAGCACGGAGCAAGAGCTATTCCCCCCGCCCCAAAATGGCTAAGTAGGTAGATTGGCCTCAGAGGAAGATTGCCCTAAGTCACCCAACGGATTTTCACGGTTGAAGAAGTGGGGGTCTTTTTACTTCTTTTCCAACACCTTAACCACTAGCCCATACTTGGCTCCTGCACACTAACAATATGGGGAACAATATAAATTAATGTCTGAGAAACTTTTGATGACTGCATGTAGAATGACATATCATCCTGGCCAGGGGTGAAATTCAAAATTTTTCCCTACCTGTTCTGTGGGGGTGGCTTGGTGGTCGTGGCAGGGGAAGGATACTGCAAAATCTCCATTCCCACCCCACTCCAGGGGAAGGATACTAGAAAATCCCCATTCCCTGCCCACTCCTGGGGGAAGGAGATTGCAAAATCCCCATTCCCTCCCCACTCCTGGGGGAAGGAGATTGCAAAATCCCCATTCCCACCCCACTCAGGGGCCAGCCAGAGGTGGTATTTGCCGGTTCTCCGAACTGCTCAAAATTTCTGCTACCTGTTCTCCAGAACCTGTCAGAACCTGCTGAATTTCACCCCTGATCCTGGCTATGCCTGCTTGATATGTGGCCAAGTGATATCAATTATATTATGATCATATGTGGTAATTGATGATCGGTCTCATAAATTACATTACACCAAAACCATACAATCACATCAAGGCATAGCGCAATAGCTGGAGCACCACTTGAACACCATTGGCATTGACAAATTCAACATTAGTCAATTGCAAAAAGTGTCTTTACTCTGAATAGTTTACATCTTGCAACAATATCTGTGACACTATTAAACATCCATTTCTGCCTTATCCCGGGTCCTTGGAAAAGACTTGTTAGGTAGACAAAAATGCCAAATCCAGTCTGAACATATGGGTGACTATGCAACAAATCATAATAATTTAATAAACCTGTAGGCTGCCCTACTTTAAATAACTTTTGAGTGTCTCACAACAATCTAACAAGAAAGTACAATAAAATCAATAAAATGCAAAAAGTACAGATAAAATATGTGGCTTGTAAATTGTGGTTTAGGACTTAATTGTATGTTTGAACAGGTCATTATAACTTGGTTAACAAACCATAGTTAAACAAGCTACGTTTTTTTGTGCTGTAAACACTTCCTATAGGTATGTTTCTATGGAGTTCAGGTCAGGCTATTGGACTTGATTCAAACTGGATCTCTCCTTCAACTTACTATGATTGGGTTGGCTTGACTAAATCTTTCTGGAATCAAAGCACTCCTTTGAAACGGCGCAGTATATATGAAACTGTCATTTACATGCCTCGCATATTTGCATTTTCTATAGATGCTTACGCTTAGTCTCTTTATTCCATGACATTATTCAAAATGTGGCACTCATTTTGTGCCCTCCCCAGTAACTCCCTATCCCTGTGTTTCTTTTCCCTGTTTTCATCTGGGTAATCTGTGGGCCTACAGCCTAGTTCTAATTTAATATGTTCTGAAACATTTAAATTAGACCTCTGCCTTTTAATGATCTACATTTCTGGGGGGGGGGAGTGGGGAACAGGAGAGAAAAGTGTCAGGAACAGAAAGATTGAGAAGAAAATATACTGAAAAGTGAGAAAAATGATAATATCAGAAAGAGGGAGTAGCTTCACCACTTTATTTTATCCCCTCCCAGACTGTCATGCAGTCTGGGAGGGGATTTAGGGATTTAGGGAAATTTAGGGAAATAAAGATTTATGGGGGGGGGGGAAATGGGACTACAGTCATCTTTACGTTCACCCTATATATGTTCATTACACAAAAAGCAGCCTACAAAATGCAAAACAACATTAATCTACAATGCAGCGTTGCCTTCTAATTCTCCTTAGAAAAGTTAGGATCACTGGAATTATTTACCTACTTTTTAATAAAGATCAGTTCCTTGAAATAGGGCTTTTATGAAGGTGTAAAGTCCTAGAGAAACAAAAATGACACTTTAAAAATACTAATTTAGAACAATAGTGGGTATCTTGTTTTGCCCCTTGTTTTTAGGAAGATGTAATTGTGCCTGATCAACTGTCCTTAAATCCTGGATTTCTGAATTTTTTTAATTGGACAATGCTCCTTTCTTTTCCAGAGAAGCTGCATGTACAACCCTTTAGCAATTGGTGTATTAACTCATGCTGTTTATTGAATAATAATTCTGAGAGGTCAAATGAATCTGGCAACAACTTTTTTTTTTAGCAACGTGGGTTCAGATTTTCTGAATCTGTTCTACAAATCTGGGAATTGTGATGTGGTTTCTCTACAAAGGAAGTGGCTTTTCATCCCAAAGATCTCATGTATTCAGCCTGGCACCAATATTTAGATATACCGGTAGGTTGTGGCTTGTCCTTTTGTTTGAAAGCAAATAAAAATCTGCACCTGTGTTCAAGGACAATTGCTTTGACCTCTTCAGGAATGTTTGTGAATTATGTTACAGGCATTGTTCACTTAAAAAGAAATATTTACACAGTTGAAATGCTTGGTAGCGTCTGATAACACCTAGGAAATTTGCAGTGATTCTTCCTGTGCTAGTACAATGATATCATAATCCCAAAGGTGTTTTTTCAAAGGGCAACTGGATGTTCTTTGTTTTTCCTTGAAGATGTTTCATTTCTCATCCAAGAAGCTTCTTCAGTTCTGACTGAATGGTGGAGAATTGAAGGATTTATATTGCTTGCAGTCATCTAGTTGTTAGCAATCTCTCTGAGTCATTGAGGCCACTTGGAGATTTATCTGTGCCCTCAGGGTCACCCGTATAGTGCAAAATAGGTGTGGAATTGCGGGAAAGGAGTCAAGGACTGTGTCGTAAACAGAAGATAGGTAGCGTTGTATCCCTCCCCCTCTGTTGAGAAAGGGCTGATCAATTTCAATGTAGATGGTCTCTTTGACCCTCTTTCAAACCAGTGATCTTCTCTGTCCAGAATGTGGACTTCGCTGCTTCAAAAGTATGACTTTTGTGTTTCAAATACAGATGGATAGCTGAATCTTGTCCTGATGGGATTTTTCTCTTCGGTTGTGCCATGCGTTTGTGAAGTGATTGTTTTGTTTCTCCAATGTTACAGATCTGTACGTCTCACTGTATTGTACTGCATAAATTACGTTGCTCAGGACACCCATGACCTGGATGCCTGAGAATCTCCATAGACAATAGCATCACAGCTTGTTGAATACGAAGGACTATAAAATTAGCTGGGGGAGAAAGAAATTGATCAGGGTCAGAGAAAATGGGGCTACCATGTATTTTAGAACAATGCAGAAGAGTAAGATTTGGCATTATACCTGCTGAAACACCATCTTCTGTACAATGGTTAAATCTATAGAACTTCCTTAAATAGAATTAAATCTAAAGTAATCATACAGGACTGATGATATTTAGTGCTGGATTAAATATGCTAGCAATGTTAAAGCATATTTGTTTGGGTCCTAATTATTTTTTGATAGAATCACAAATAGGGAAGTATCTCCAGTTTGTAGGAAATGGGAATAAATCAAGATTCCAGAGTAGGCCATGATAAACCTAGCTTAAATATTAAGCTTATTTTCAAATGTAATGAATTTTACCTTTTGACTTTTAAAACCTTTTAAAAGCTAATTTAGTGTTTACACTAAAGGACATAAATGTGATGCTTTAATGTCAAAAAAGCTGCCCAAGAAACATTTTTAAGGGAGAAATGTAGTTTTCATAAGGATTATGTCAAAATGCAGTTTAGAATGTAGTTGTCAAGCTATAAGGCTGTGATTATAGTTAGACACAATTCTAGTTCAACTGTGTATGTGGTGACTAGACTATAAGATCAGTTGCTAAAAATATTTGATGGGTCCCGGGAGGCAGGCCATTTCTGCTATGGTGCCCGCCTTATGGAACATTCTTCAGTCCTGAAGTTAGTTTAGCTCAATCTCTGTTAACATTCCGGAAGTTTCTCAAGACCTAGTTATGTCGCTCGGTTTGGGGATCCCAGGGAAAATAGTAATACAGATAGTTCTCGACATACAACTACAGTTCAACCCAAAATTTCTGTTGCTAAGTGAGACAATAGTTAAATGAATTTTGCCCCATTTTATGACCTTTCTTGTCACAGTTGTTACATGAATCACTGCAGTTGTTCAGTTAATAACACAGTTGTTAAGTGAAACTGGCTTCCCCATTGACTTTGCTTGTCAGAAGGTCGTAAACCCTTTACATGAAACCGCTGGGGGAGATCATCCGTAGACACAGGGTGAGTTTTAACAGTATGCTGATGACACCCAGCTGTACATTACCACCCTGTCTCAGTTCAGGGAGGCAGTTGATGTAATGTGCCGATGCCTGGACGATGTTAGGACCTTGATGGGGAGAAACAGACTCAGGCTCAACCCCGACAAGACTGAGTGGCTCTGGATATTGCCTCCTAAGGACCATGTCGACTGTCCCTCCTTGGTTCTTGAGGGAGAAAAATTAACTCCCTTGGAACGGGTTCACAATTTGGGAGTTCTCCTAGATCCACAGCTAAAATTAGACCAACACTTTACAGCTGTGGCTAGGGGAGCTTTTGCACAGTTCGCCTGGTGCACCAATTGCGACCATACTTGAAGAAGGAGGCTCTATTCACGGTCACTCATGCCCTTGTCACCTCTAGACTGGACTACTGCAATGCATTCTACATGGGGCTACCCTTGAAGAGTATCAGGAGACTCCAACTGGTGCAAAATGCGGCTGTGCATGCTGTGGTGGGTGTTTCATGATACACCCACGTAACACCTATACTCCGCCAGCTGCATTGGCTGCCCATTGGTCTCCGGGTACATGGCTTAGGACCAGGCTATCTCCGGGACCGCATCCTACCTCATACATCCCTTCGACCGGTTAGGTCCCACAGAGTGGGTCTCCTCAGGTCCCATCAACCAAACAATGTCGGCTGGTCCTAGGAGGAGGGCCTTCTCTGTTGGGGCCCCTGCTCTCTGGAACCAACTCCCCCCAGAGATACGAATTGCCCCCACCTTGCTGGCCTTCCGAAAAGCTGTGAAGACATGGTTTTTCCTGCAGGCGGGGTGTTGAGATGATTTTCATTCTGGTCCCCCCCACGCATGTATGCCTTGTTTGTTCCTTTTAAATGTATTTTAAATTGTTTTAAATTGTTTAGGGCGGCATATAAGAGCACTAAATAATAAAATAAAATAAAAGATGATCGCATGACCCTGGGACACTGCAACCGTCATAAATACAAGTCAGTTGCCAAATGTGAATTTTGATCATGTGACCATGGGGATGCTGCAACAATTTTAAGTGTGGAAAACAATTATCAGTGATTTTTTTTCAGTACTGTTGAAAATTCAAACGGTCACTAAATGAACTGTTGTAAGTCAAAGACTACCTGTACTCTAAGATCGCTCTGCTATTGGAGTTGATATATTTAATGTCTTTCTATCTTATTGTTTCTATATTTTATTTTTTACTGATTTTTTAAAATTGTTTTATACTTTTATATTGATTGTTGTTTGCTACCCAGAGTTGATCCTGAGGAAATGGAACAGCCGTATAAATTTAATAATAAATAAATAAATAAAATGCATAGTCTTATGACTAAGGTGGTATTTAAGATGATATTTTGGCTTTCTCACATTACCTTTTGATGAGAAATTAGAAATTCCTCATTAGAAACAGTCGTTTCTGGTGAATAATAATTATTCTTGCTGAAATCAATCTACTAAGTTATAGGCAATGACTAGCAAGAACTTGAGAAGCATGTTTGACTGTCGAGTTGTGGATGTGGGAAAACTGAAGCCTCCAAGTACTTGTCTGAAGTCTTTTCAATATGGTCAATCACATGGGATATAAGTGCAGAGCTAAAGGATAACAATTCTGGATGTATGGATTGTGCACGTAAACCTCCACTATCTACATGTGAACATATATTTCTTATTTTTTTGGTCTAGCTTGGCGGAGCAACGCTGATGGGCATCGGGATCTGGGTTACTGTTGACAGTAAATCCTTCCTCAGTATATTTGGTGCTATATCCGCCAGTGTCCTCCAATTTGTGTACGTTGGTTACCTTCTCATTGCCATTGGAGTTGCTCTGTTGCTGCTGGGTTTCCTAGGATGCTGTGGAGCTCAGAAAGAGAGCAAATGCCTTCTGATCACGGTAAATTCTGCATTTTCATTGTTTGCTGCATAAAAGTGTTGATTGATACTAAAGTATGTAATGAAACCCAGCACGATGAAGGCATCATTGAAAGCTATTCATTGAGGACTTTTTTTTTATTTAAGGAATAAGATCTGAAGTCATTAATCCAGATATATTAGGGATAGAATTTCTATCTTTTTTGGATAGTAACAAGTTGGTTTTTTAAAAAGTTCATTTCTTGATTCCTTAATTTTTATGTCAATAGCAAGTCAATACTTTTGAATATATTTGTGATTATATTTTTCCCCTTTTTGATTTGATAAAACTAAGTTGTTATTTATTTATTTTAAAAGGGCATATTCCAGCTATTGCTGGTAAATGCTGATTTTTATTTCCCTGTTAGATAACTTAACAAGGAAATAAGATCTTGTTCAAACAACATTTTAAATCATAACTGTTTTGCCAACTGTCAGGGCAGTGATTGCTTGCCCAGGCAATTGGTTGTTTTGGACTCAGAAACAATGAACACCCGAGTAAATAAAGGGATTTTAAGCCTGATTATTAGCTCAAGCAAACAGATTTAAAAGCATAACACAAAAAACATGCATAGCAAGAAAGATAATATCCAGATCTCTTAGAGACTGTCAGGAACTCTTTAATAACAACCCCAGTTTTGTGCAGAAGCTCCCAACAAACAACAACTTCAAGGCTATTATCAAAACTTGACACCATGACTTCAAGGCCCTGGTATGGTCAGGAGACTACAAACGTTGACCTTGGTTTGGTGGCAAATAACTCAGGTGTGGGAATCGAAACTTTCACAGCAAGAAATGCTTTGAAGTTATATGAAGATTTCCACCTCCCCTCTCCTTTGTTTAGTAAACAAGAGCAAAAAGAAACCCCACAAGCAGCTTAGCTCAGAATGAGCTCTAAAGAATTTTCTTAATGTGAAGGATAAATCAACACTTTGTCATGAAAATATCAATGGTCTTCCACACAGTTATACAATAACAATTTAGGCTAATAAAAAGTTCTGAAAAATCTAGGAATCCAAATAAGAGGGTGCAGTGAAAGTAAAAGGAGGAATATGAAGAGGGAGCTTGAGTTTTACATGAGAAACCCCATATGAAATGGGCTAATTCCCTTTAAAATCTGCTCGTAGCAATCTTTCAGACTGAGAAAGCTCCTTATAAGCAGCTATTTTCCCAGAGATGGAACACACACGGCCAAGAGGATCCACTGCTTCATTTTTGAATTAATACTTTGTAGAATAAGCAAACTTATTACTCTATTGTCCCTCTTCCTAGTTCTTCAGCATTATCCTGATCATCTTCATTATTGAAGTTGCTGGTGCGGTGGTAGCTTTGGTCTACACATCACTCGTAAGTATCATGGAATAGAAGATATGTTAGTTTGTGGGGAGTATTTCAGGATCTCAAGTAAATACTGATATTCCACTTAGTGTACCCTAAATGTTAGATTACCAATGAGGTTAAGATACCTTACTTCTTAGCTTTTGTGTAATAATGGTCTGTTCTTGTTAGGGAGAAATGCATACAACTTAGTAAGAGTGCTATTATTATTATTCCCCCCCCCTCAATCTTTACTTTTCTTATGCCATACTTTTGCTCTGCACCCAAGACCCAATGAGACATAAATGCACTGGCTCTTTTTCCTCAGGAATAAAATGGAAAGTAGCTTACCCTGATGTCCATATCATAAGAAAAGAGGGACCTCTCACTTTCTCTTAGCCATCTTCTCTCAGCCTGGTCCCTGAACCAAGCTTTGTGTATAGGTATATAGGGATGGTGAGGAAGAAAGTTTATTGAACCCAGTGGGGCACAAGCAAGATAACTTGAACAAGTGTCTCCTCTGCATTCTAAAGGATATTTGGTGTTATGTATCCAAATAGCAATTCTTGAGAAATGTTCTACATAGCCTATCTGTGTAGAGAAGTATAGCTATTCCCCATTTGACAAAGCATTAGAATAGAATAACAGAGTTGGAAGGGACCTTGGAGGTCTTCTAGTCCAACCCCCTGCTTAGGCAGGAAATCCTACACCACTTCAGACAAATGGTTATCCAACATATTCTTAAAAACTTCCAGTGTTGGAGCATTCACAACTTCTGGAGGCAAGCTGTTCCAATGATTAATTGTTCTAACTATCAGGAAAATTCTCCTTAGTTCTAAGTTGCTTCTCTCCTTGATTAGTTTCCACCCATTGCTTCTTGTTCTACCTTCAGGTGCTTTGGAGAATAGTTTGACTCCCTCTTCTTTGTGGCAACCCCTGAGATATTGGAACACTGCTATCATGTCTCCCCTAGTCCTTCTTTTCATTAAACTAGACATACCCAGTTCCTGCAACCGTTCTTCATATGTTTTAGCCTCCAGTCCCCTAATCATCTTTGTTGCTCTTCTCTGCACTCTTTCTAGAGTCTCAACATCCTTTTTACATCATGGCGACCAAAACTGCATTCAGTTTTGGTCGCCACGATGCAAAAAGGATGTTGATTTGTAAAAAACCAGGTAGACACTTATTTGTGGTTTGCTCTTTACCTTCTTTTTAAAAATTAAAGGTGGCTTGCTTTATTGCCCTTTTTTGGCAATCACCATGATATGGGCAGTAACAAAATGAGTTGTAGCACAGACTTGAATTCTTTTCCGTAGAATTACATCTTTGGAACTCCAAGCACTGTCATCTGTGATGCCTAAGGGGTTATGAGTAGTCTTGTTTCTTCAGTGCCCGCTGCATTCTTCTGTGGTGTTAAGAGGAGATTGAATTGATAAAAAAGTGACATAGATATGAATGGAAGCTCAACCCTGAATGATCAAATGACATAGAAATGAATGGAATCACCTTAAGAAGCTCATCACTGAATAACAATAATGCAGAGAAAATAGATATTTTCAGGTGTCTCAGAATTTCCGTTTTTATTGGAAGGAAAGGGCTAGGCAACCTGATGCCCATTAGCCCCACTGCGTCCATGGTTAATTTCCTTGATCACCTGCCAGGCTCCCTGAGTACTTGGTCTTATTTTTAAAATATTTTTTTTTCACTGAAACAGAATCAATGAAGCAGGTATACTGCAATATCTTGACCTTTAACATCATTTAAAAACAACAACAACCCATACCACCACCTCTGGCTGGTTCCCACATAGACTCAATAAATACTTTTAGAAAATAAAATTGGTGAATGGCTGCATATATTGTGTCTATTGATGCCCAAGATAAGCAAAGATGCTAGAATGTCTCAAAAAGGTTGGTGGGGAGCTATCTCACTACATGAGTACCCATTATGGAAGACATTATGTGACAGTGCCAATGATATTTCCCCGGTTCCATATGTGTTTAGCAGCCCACAAAGGCCATCTATTCCTGCATAAAGGACCTACAGAAAGTGAAGTAAGGGGAAGTAGAATCTTAATAATTCCACAGATGTTGAGATGAAAGAATGGCCTTGCATCTTTAATTATACAGAAAGCTTATTATATGTTCTCATATGTTTTGTATAATTATTTTCTTCTTTTCAGGCACAGACTCTATTGCAAGCAACAGTGGCGAAATTACTAAAAGATGACTATGGGAAAGCTGGCCCAGTTACTGAAGCATGGAATATAACCATGACTGAAGTAAGTTGGTACTCCAATCTCTATATTATATGCAAGATTTTTTATGAGAAAATGTAGAAACCTCCCTTACGCCTAAGCAGAAACGATGTTGCTTTCTTTACAGCTGCCAGTTAGTTTTACCTCAAAGTTGGAAGATTGTCTTCATCTCAGAAACTTGATAGTTGTATCATAGTTTATTGAGGGTCATCTTAATGCTTCTAATATTTGCTTATAAACAGACAAGCATTAATATAAAAGAAAAGATAGTTGCAGTGGGATTCTTAGTGGGTAAGGAGTTTTTATTGAGGATTGTAGGTTGAAATAGAATCAATAAATAACAGAATAATAGAATTGGAAGGGTCCTTGAAGGTCTTCTAATGCAATCCCCTGTGGGTGAATGTGAACGCTAATCTTAGTATATGTTTTTCTCCTTAGCTGAAGTGCTGCGGTTTATCAAATTACACAGACTTTAATAACTCCTATTTCCACAAGACAAATAAGTTTTATCCAGAGCAATGCTGCAACTCTTCCAACTCGTCTCTCCCTGCCACTACTTGCAATGAAATTCTAGCTGAAAGCTCTGGGGTGAAGGTATGAAAACATGTCTATTCTGGAGGAAAGTGGGCCGAGGCTTTGAGTGGAGTGACCTTCAGTGATCTCGCACCCAGATTCTATACTTGCCATTTTTGACACAGTGTTTTAAAAATTTGGACTTCACTCTTCCACAAAGAACTGTGATGAATACCAGCCAAATTCAGTGGCACCTTTGAACTCTTCCAGGCAAATGGGGTTTGGAATTTCTAGAGATAACTAGTTCTTTTTAAAATTAACTGATTTTTTTTAAATTTTAATTCCAGGGCTGCTTCAGTCAGATTCTGTCTGAAATTCGTAAGAATGCCGCTGTAGTCGGTGGAGTTGCAGCTGGAATTGGGGCCTTAGAGGTATGTTGATTGAACTTTGTAAGTACCCATCTAGCATTAACCCATCTCAGGGGCTGCCACAAAGAGGAGGGAGTCAAGCTATTCTCCAAAGCACCTTTGGAGGGCAACACAAGAAGCAATGGATGGAAACTAATCAAGGAGAGAAGCAACATAGAATTAAGGAGAAAATTCCTTACAGTTAGAAAATTAATCAGTGGAACAACTTGCCTCGTAAATGCTTCAACACTGGAAGTTTTTAAGAAGAGATTGGATAAACATTTGTCTGAAATGGAATAGGGTTTCCTGCCTAAGCAGAGGGTTGGACTAGAAGACCTCCAAGGTCCCTTCCAACTCTGTTGTTCTATTCTATTCTATTCTATTCTATTCTATTCTATTCTATTCTATTCTATTCTATTCTATTCTATTCTATTCTATTCCCATTCCCATTCCCATTCCCATTCCCATGGTTCTTTGAGGACCTGTGGACTTCAACTCCCGGAATTCCTGAGCCAGCCATGCATGTATGGCTAGCTCAGGAATTCTGGGAGTTGAAGTCCACAGGTCCTCAAAGAACCATAGTTTGGCCACCCCTGCCTACATTCTACACTCTACTCTATTCTTTCATTGATGTGCCTTAAAGAGATAGTCTCTTCTTTAATGAATCCTTCTTATGATTTGTACCCTGTAATAGCATGCATCCATGGGTATCCTCATGTGGAGTCAAAAAAGTCAAGATGGCAGCCATGAGCAGGACATGTAAAAAGAGACAAGGATTTGAGCACATGTTGTGTCTTCCCTGCTGATGCTCTTGTACGCACAGATACAAGATAGGTTTCTAGTCTTGCATGCAGTGGCTCTTTCAGTCCTCAAGTTTACTACCTAAGAAAGATAGATGCTTGGGTCTAAAAGTACTTCTACTACTATTAGTAAAGAGTAGTATCTTTAAATATTCTAGTGTGAATCCTGCTATGTGGAAAATAGCACTGACTTCCGGTTTTGGAGCGCTTCATCGCAGACATCCCTCGTTGGATGCCTTTCCGATCTTTGTTAAAAGCCGCCAGAACAGCTGTCTGGCGGCTTTAAAATCTCTTCCCCGGGCAAAGGGGAGAGATGAGAGCCTGACAGGAGGGGTAGAGCCCCCCCAGCGCCTTAGGAGCCATCTGCAGGGCGCGAAGGGAGAGCTCCCCATGCAGCCTGTCTCCAGCTCCGAAGATCCGGAAACCTCTGCCTTTTGCAGAGCTAGATGGAGTGACCAGCCGCTGCTTCAAAAATGGGATTTATAACTACATTTAAACTATAGAAGCAGACAGAGAGAAACAGGCGTGAGATGGGCAAGTACTGAAACCTCTTTTTTTCCTTTTTTTTTCAACTCCTGGGTAAGCTTTCACTTCGGCAAGGGAACAAAGGAAACAGAGTAACAATATGGCGATTGAGAAGTGAAAGTGACTTTCGTTTCCCCAGAGGCTTTTTTTTTTTTTTTTTTTCTTTCTCTCTCTCTTATGGAAACTTTTAACTTGGAAAAATGGTTTTTTCTTTCTCTGTCTCCTAACTCTGGATTAAAGTTATAATAGAAATATTTTCAATAATAAAAGACTATCTGATTTTTAAACTGGAAAGAACTTTAATCAGGGAACTGGCTTTCTTTCTTTTTTGTACTCTTTTGAAACACCAATGGCTTCAAAGTTTGGAAAGACTGTTTTGACTAAAAGAAATGACTATTCATCTGGATATATTTCTAAAATGCAACTTAACACTGAGCTAACACCTCCACAGCTTTTGACACCTGAAAATTTATTAAATAATTTAAAGATTATGAAACATGAACTTACTTTGGAATTTAACCAGAAAATAAGTGAGATAGACCATAAGATGCAGGCTGCTTTGAAGAATATGAATCAACAACTAAGATTTGATGTGTTAGAGGTTTGCAAAGGCTTAGCAACAAATATTGAAGTTTTGGCAGAACGTATTGAAACAAATAAACAAGCTTTGGCAACTTCGGTGAATTACATAGATAAAATCCAAAATGACATTGCAAATTTTGAAAAAGAGGTCTTAATGACTCAGTTCAGATCTATGGAAGTTGCTATAAGGATTAGAGGTTTGAAAGAAGGATTATATGAAAATTTAAAAGGCAGGATGGTTGACATATTGGATCAGGTGTCTGGAATTTCTAAAGCGGAATTGGCTACACAAATCGACAAAACATACAGAATCAACTCGTGGTACGCCAAACAAAAGCATCTACCAAGGGATATTGTCATATATTTTACCACAAGAGCTCTACGGAACAGAATTATACAAGCAACGTTTAATAATAATCTTATGGTGAATGGTCAGGAACTAAAGATTTGGAAAGAAATCCCCTCTAAAATGCTTAAAGCCAGGAAAAGCTATACTTTTTTGATTGATGAATTTAAGAGATTAAATTTACAATATAAATGGGAAGCACCAGTTGGAGTAACAGTGAAATTTTCTGGAAAAAGATACCGGCTCAACACGATAAAAAAAGCTACTGAATTTTATGTCAATGTTCTAAAGGCTGATATATCCAAGATTCCAGAAGAAGGGTGTATGAAAATAAAAGAGGAGGAGGAGGGGAAGCCACCTTCGATGGATCAAAAAGAAATAGACTCAAAAATCCAAAAGGAGTGCCTGAATCAGATAGCTGGGGAAGAGGAGATGGAGGTTTGGGAGCAGACGGGAGACGACTTGACAAATTTGAATTTATTGAACTATTAAAAGATGAACTATCAAGATACAAAATAATGTGATGTTGAAATATATTGGATGGATAGAAACTAATATGATTGTATTTTATCTTTTCCCTATCTAATGATTACTTATGCAATATTTAGTTAAGTTTTATATAATTTTGAGGTTATTTTTAATGTTGATAATATTAGATATATATAGTTTGTTGAAGATTTGTTTATTGTTTATTCTTCTTTTATTTTCTTTTTTTGTTTATTGAAGTTAGCGAATTAATTTAGAATAATATTATCTTATTAATATCATGATGAAATTTAATATTTGATGATTACTTATGTAACATTTAGTTAAGTTTTATCTTAGAGGTTATTTCTAATGTCAATAATATTAGTTTAAGATTTGTGTATTTTATATTTAGTTATTACTTATGTAACACTTACCTTGTATAAGATAGAGGACTGAAGGGAGGAGGTAGGAGGTTTGTTTGTTTGTAGTGTTAAAGAGTTTTCTCTTTCTTTCTTTCTTTTTTTTTATTCTCTTTCTTTTTTTTCTCTCTCTTTTTTGTATCTTTACTATTGTATACAAATGCGATATATTAGTACTGTATAGTTTGGAGTTGAAGTTTTTTTAAAAATAGTGTTCTTTTTTTCCTTTTTCCTTTTTCTTTTTATTAACAATTTAAACTTATTATTATGCCCTGTATTATCTCTGGGAAGTCCGGGGGGGGGGAGGTGGGGAGGGAAGGGGGTGGGTCTGGGGGGGGGAAATAAAAATGTTTGTACTTTGGATTTAATATTTTGTTACCACTTATGTAAGTTTGTACTAATAAAACTTTTTTGAGAAAAAAAAAAAAAAAAAAAAAAAAAGAAAATAGCACTGGTTACCTATTTCCCGCACAGCAGGATTTTTTTAAGGTCTAGATTTTACATTAATGCTGATAGGATATATGGGATCTGTAGTCCAAAGAATATCAAGTGTCCTATCTGCCATGTGCTATTAAAAGGTAATAATGGAGAATTATGTTCACTGTAAGACTCTAAATAAATAAGTGATTATTACTTAGGTGTTAAGCATATCAAGTAGGCAACTTGTAGGATAAGTACAAACAAACTATACTACAGGTAATCCTCAACTTACAACAGTTCATTTAGTGACCGTTTGAAGGTACAATGTTACTGAAAAAAGTGACTTATGACCATTTTTTAGACGTACGACCATTGCAGCATCCCACAGTCACGGGATCAAAATTGAGAGGCTTGAGATCTGGTTCATATTTAAGGTGGTTGCAGTGTCCCAGCATCATGTGATCCCCTTTTACGACCTTCTGACAGGCAGTCAATGGGAAAGCCAGATTCACTTAACAACTGTGTTACTAACTTAACAACTGCAGTGAAATGCTTAACAATTGTGGTAAGAAAGGTCGTAAAATGGAGCAAAACTCACTTATCAAATGTCTTACTTAGCAACAGAAATTTTGTGCTCAATTGTGGCCGTAGGTCGAGGACTACCTGTAATGAAGAGCAACCAATCTCCCTGCTCTTTCCCCTTGCAGGAGAGGCTGCCTTAGCATAGGTATGCCAATGGGAAAATAATCCAAGAATTTGGGAGGTACTCCTCATTTCTATGGTAGACTTGACCTTCAGTGACTTCATCCATGCATAATGCTAAATCTTGATTCTTTTTAGCATCGTAAACTGGGATGACATAGTTCAAACGTAGAGTCAAGGCATAGTTGGCTGTTTTGTAAATCGTATTCGAACCAAAAATAACCAAACCTTGTACAGCCTAGAAAGCAATAGCTAGGGAGACGCCTTCGTGTATGATGCAGGGTGGTGTTTTGGTGATTTATTTTTTCTTTTGTACTTGAGCTAGATTTTATTTAAAGTATTACCTACTTCTTCAAGAAGATAATGGGAACTGTTGTCTTCTGGTTTAATTCTGCGCGGATGGAAAGAGTATAAACTCACCTTTTATCTCTTTTCCCTCTTTCTCAGATTGGAGCAATGGCAGTGGCAATGTACCTTTATTGCAAAATGGATGAAAAGTGACTGGGATAGGCAAAGGAAAGGATTACCTTCCCACAAGCCAAGCCTATGACACAACACTTTCTTAACCCGTATCTACAGCAATTAAACATTTCATGGGCCTGAAGCCTGAATGTATAATTAACCAATTGACTCTACCCAAATGGAATCTTTAGCATGTACATAAATGAAATTGTGAAAAGCAATGTGATAAGAAAACTCTATTAACAGAAAGGCCCTTTGTATTGAAAGCCAGAAATTGGGGCGGGGGGGGGCAGGGGGAGGAAACAAAATTAAACCTGGAAATGTTTGTGCCTTCTAAAAATGGCCTTTTCTAACATATGCAGTGTGAAGATTTCTGCTAGCTTTGATATTGGTCACCCTGGGTTGTAGAAAAGCTCTCTAAGAATAAATGATCCAGAATGGAACGATTTATTTGAAAAGTTTGGGATTGATTAATTGAAATACCTGTGTATTACCAATGGGGAACCAACATTGTTTTTGTTCTTGACATAAAATAATAAATGAGCACTTGTGGTCTACTGCTGGGGGAAAACATGGCTGTAAAAATGGATAGGAAAGGAAATAACTTTCTTTGAGGACTTTTAGCCCTTTTGCCTTTCTGCCCCCCAGCATTGGTTATATGCAACTTGCTAAGGACTGAAACGACTACCACGCATGTGCGGGGGAAATTTTACCTTTAAGGACTGAAAGGGTGTCTGATTGAGCTGGCTGAGTATGAAAGGAGTTCTCTTTGTAACTAATTTTATTGTACATGATGTAGTCCTCTATTTTTTTATCCTGTGTGAATACAGTTTAATTTATAATGATGTAACTACAGAATCATATTATTTGCGCCTGGATTGGTAATAAAATAATAAAAGTAATAAAATCTACTTTTGAATTACAACTTGTGGCACTGGATACCTTGCAGCAAAGAGCCCCAATAGAAATAGGCAAGATTAGGTATAACTTATGGCCTTAGATTATTTCCTTCATTCCTGATACTTATGAATATTCCAGCTGATGGATAAAAGCCAAGTGTGAATAGCTAGCTCTGTAGGTAAAATCATCCTTTGCTGAGAGAATAATAATTCTTTCAGGATGCCACAGACTTGGGACTGATTTTATTTTTGGCAAAAAAAAAAATTGGCAATTTTTATTTTATATTTTATTTTTGAAATTTTATTAATTTCAAGACTGAGTAATAGTAAAATGAGAATTTCAGTATAAATAATCTGATTAGTGAAAAAAACCACATTATATTCTAATTAAATTTAAGAAGTATTTAGTGGAAGGTAATGTGAGCTCTTTCATTATACAGTTTTTAACATAGATCTCTTCCTTGCCTATATTGTATTAACATTCAAGAAGCATCAGGGAGTAATTGTCAACATATTTCCTTTACGAGGATACAAGCATATCTGAAAAGTGGAATCACTGCTGGTCCCCAAGATGATAATTGTAGCACAGCTGCTGGAATTATCTACTATAGCCTCATTCATATGGAACCAATCAAATTCTGCAGAGTACCATCATTTCAGACAGTAGCCCAAAAGCCATACAACACAATGTTCTTCTCTACAATAAACCAAATGCCTTTTCCCCAAGAAAAAATAATTTCTTCATTAATTATAATTATTACGGCACCTTTCAAGAGTTTACATGCATGATGAAACAATAGTAAATAAATATACAGTAAATTATATTGTGAATCAAAAAACCCAAACATTGAGCAAGGCAGTGATGCTGTATTGGTGTGAATGAAGGAAACAGTCCAGCTGAGCAGGCTTCTGTCTTCCATTTCATTTCATAGAGCTGTCTATTTGGTGGAAAAACAAAATCACGGAGAAAGTGATTTTGTCATGCAAAGGATGTTGTTTAGATGCAGGTTTAATCTGTATACTGCAGGCACCTCACTAGGTTCATAAAGAGGAATGTAACATTAAGCTGCTGGGGCATATAAGCATATTCCCTGGTGAAAGGCAAGATGTATGAATGCCATTCTCTCTGTTAGACTGCCTTTCTCATAAACAGGAAGAAGCAAGAATGTGTGAGGTATTCCACTTAATTGTGCGTACATACACACACACTGTGTGTGTGTATATATATGTGTGTGTGTATATATATATATATATATATATATATATATATGTATGTATGTATGTATGTATGTATGTATGTATGTATGTATGTATGTATGTATGCATGCATGCACGCACGCATGCACATACATACATACATACATACATGTGTGTTTGTGTGTCAGGGGTGGGTTCAGACTTACCTCGCTGCCAGTTTGCTTCCTCATGCGCCACGCGGGCGCACGCGCAGGCACAGTACTAAAAACCCTGCTTCTGCGCATGCACAGAAGCAAAAAACAAGATGGCACTGCCTATGGCGCCACCGAGAGAGCCGGTTCAGGGGCGTGGCCAGCTGGCCATCACTGCCAGTTCGGCGAGCGGGGGGGAATTCCCACTACCGGTTCCATAGAACTGGTCTGAACTGGCAGGAACCCACCTCTGGTATATGTATATATATATAAAAAACCCACAGGTAGTTCTTGACTTACGACCACAATTGAGCCCAGAATTTATGTTGCCAAATCAGAAACTTGATAAATGAGTTTTGCCCCATTTTACGACTTTTCTTGCCTCATTTGTTAAGTGAATCACTGCAGTTGTTAAATTAGTAACACGGTTGTTAAGTGAATCTGCCTTCCCCATTGACTTTGCTTGTCAGAAAGTCACAAAAGATAATCACATCACCCCAGGACACTGCAATCATCATAAATATGAACCAGTTGTCAAGCATTCAAATGCAAATCACATGACCATGGGGATGTTGCAACAATCATACATGTGGAAAATTGTCATAAGTCACTTTTTTTCAGTGCCGTTGTAAGGTGGAACGGTTACTAAATGAACTGTTGCAAGTCGAGGACTACCTGTACAAGTTTTGATTGATCGCAGAAAGAAAGATCGCTATGTAAAGTGAGCGAATGCACAACAGGAATATGACAAAATAACCCTACTGCAGTATTCTGAAGAGTTGGTTTTCTGCAAAAGCAGTAATATCCATTCGTTTTACTCCCTGTAAAACAATACGTTGAGATGTTTATTCTACCTGTAAACTTAAGAAACACAGAAGAATTGTTACCCTAATCAAAACTATTTTCACAACAAGCAGTACCAGGGCAAAAAAAAAAAAAAAAATACAAGGCTGAGCTTAAGGACAAAGGTCACTCCGGTTTTGCAGTCGGTCCACTTCTGAAATTACTTTGAATACAAGAGGGGAATTTAATCTGTTTTCTCCTTTGGTGCAAATATTAGAGGTGTCCACAAACAGTATGTTTCTAAAGATCAATATTTCTTTCTTGCTATTAATACCAAGAAGGTATTTTGGATTTAGAGCATGCATTCCCATAAAATGCTTTCTTAACACCATATTCTCATATCCTATTAGCTAAATCAACACCATTGTGCTTGTATGCATCAGTAGCTTAGGCTGGTGATCTACACTAATTGATAAAGACTGGTCTCTGTATCTGGCTGGCCATCATGATGGTCATTTTGCTGTTTGTATCTATTCCTATAGATTGCTGGACTGTCAAAAATAATTTAACTCAAAAGGTCCTGTATATTAAAGATTGATTGTCTAGGTAACAGCTCTGAAAAGAGGTATTCCTGCTACAGCCTGCTAGTCGAACAAAGTATTCAAACATAGTCACCATAGCTGCATCTTTCACTTTTGAAATGTCAGTCAAGACTAAGATGGCAAGCAATCTCCTTCTCTTAACTTCTCAATAAACTTTGTAATGACAGTTGGATACCTATTCAAAAGCAGCCTCTGATAGCTAAAGCAAACAATTTAACTTACATTTGTACCTATCTTTCTTCCAAAAGTCCCGGAGGTAAGAAACAAAGACTACTGTATTGTCTTGAAAGAAAGGATGAACATTGTATGCTTAGCTTATGTACCTGGTAGCACACAATGAACAGATTCAGCCAGGCAAAGAAAAAAGACTTTTGAGTGGCAGGGTGCCAGAGGATTGGTGGAGGTCAAATGTTTTTTCCTCTTTCAACAGTAAAAAAAAGACAAAGGCAGACCCAAGTAACTATAGATTAGTCAGTTTGACATCAGTACTATGCAAATCTCTGGAACAAATTATTTAACTCTGTTGTGTGTCTTGTAAGTAATGTTCTACGGTGACAGTATTTATTAGATTCAATTCATCTATTTCATTGGCTACCGCTATCCAGGAGTGAAATGCAGCAGGTTCTGACAAGTTCTGGAGAACCGGTAGCGGAAATTTTGAGTAGTTCGGAGAACCAGCAAGAGTGGGGTGGGAATGGAGATTTTGCAGTATCCTTCCTCTGCCATGCCCACCAAGCCACACTCACCAAGCCACCCGACGCCTACCAAACCACGCCCACAGAACCGGTAGTAAAAAAAATTGGATTTCACCACTGCTGCTATCTAATATGAAGCAGTAGCCAAGCAGTAAATGGTTCATATAAATCTCTTAAGAAGACATTTAAAAAGCTGGCTTGTCATTTTAAAAATCCCAAATGATCATTTCTCGATCTGGAACCCTCCTTGACATGCATACTGACAGTTTATGACAGTTATTTCCTTATATATAGTCCTTCGCCTTACAACCACAATTGAACCCAAAGTTTCTTTTGCTAAGCAAGACAGTTGTTAAGTGAGTTGTTCCATTTTACAACCTTTCTTTCCACAGTTGTTAAGTGACTCATTGCAGTTCTTAAGTTAGTAACATGGTTGTTCAGTGAATCTGGCTTGTTTATTAGAAGGTCATATGACCCTGGGACACGGCAACCCTTTCAATATGAGTGTCAAGCCTGAAGCTGAGTCAGTCGCCAAGTGTCTGAATTTTGATCACGTGACCACAGGGATGCTGCAATGGTTATAATTGTGAAAAAAGGTCATAAGTCACTTTTTTCAGTGCTGTTGTAGCTTTCAACAGTCACTAAATGAACTATTGTAAGTCGAGGACTGCTTGAATATGACTTACTACTCTGGATGTAAAAGTTTTCCAGCAGGTTCTGACAGGTTCTGGAGAACTGGTAGTAGAAATTTCGGGGAGTTCAGAGAACCGGTAGCAGAAATTTCGAGTAGTTCAGAGAATCGGTAGCGGGAATTTTGAGTAGTTCGGAGAACCGGTAACGGAAATTTTGAGTAGTTCGGAGAACCGGTAGCTGGACATTCGAGTAGTTCGGAGAACCAGTAGCAGAAATTTTGAGTAGTTCGGAGAACTGGTAGCAGAAATTTTGAATAGTTCGGAGAACCAGAAAATACCACCTCTGGCTGGCCCCAGAGTGGGGTGGGAATGGAGATTTTGCAATATCCTTCCCCCAGGAGTGGGGTGATAATGGGGATTTTGCAGTATCCTTCCCGTGCCATGCCCATCAAGCCACACCACGCCCACCAAGCCACACCCACAGAACCGGTAGTAAAAAAAATTGGATTTCACCACTGCGTAAAACTAAAGGCTTTCATCTCTTACGGTTTATTTCTGCACATGTAAAATCAACCTGCTCTCCTTTTTGTTAGATTGACCAGTTTAATTGGCCTTGGGAATACTATGTTCACAATGTATTTTTGTTTCATCAAAGTATTCAGCTAAATTGTTCATGAGATCCCAGCACAGAATATGGCAAAATGTGGACTATGGATTACACTGCATTAGAGGAATACTGTGAGACTTGGTTTTGTCTCATTTAAGCAACCATTATGTAAACCAGGGGTCTCCAAGCTTGGCAACTTCAAGCCTGGCGGACTTCAACTCCCAGAATTCCCCAGCCAGCAAAGCTGGCTGGGGAATTCTGGGAGTTGAACTCCGCCAGGCTTAAAGTTGTCAAGCTTGGAGACCCCTGATGTAAACCATGCACAGCTTAGGCTCCTCCTTTATCAGAAAAGAAGACCTATGTCCTTATGTACTATGTACTTATGCATATACCCATATATGTTTCTATTCATTTAATTATATGGGGAGCAATATATACCTATTTAGCAACCTAGAGCTAAGGAGAAATATCCTGACAGAACAATTAATCAGTGGAACGACTTGCCTTCAGAAGTTGTGGGTGCTCCAACACTGGAAGCTTTTAAGAAGAGATTGGACAACCATTTGTCTGAAATGGTATAGGACAGTGGTGGCGAACCTTTTTCGGCTCGCGTGCCAAAAAGGGAGGGGGGGTGCACTCGCGCGCGCTCGCGTGCCCACACCCATTCCCTCCCCCCCCCACGCATGCGCACAACACCCCCCCATGCTGCCCCCTGCGCATGCGCACACCCCCCCACCCCTGCACAAAGGCTTACCGGAGCCTGGGACGACGAAACCGGCAAACCGGAAGTGCGAAAAAACGCACTTCCAGTTTGCCGGTATGCTGTTTTTTGCACTCCGGAGGGTTCAGGAAAGCTCCTGAAGCTCCGGAATGCAAAAAACTACAAAACGGACAAACCGGAAGTGCGGAAAAGTGCACTTCCGGTTTGTCCGTTTTGTAGTTTTTTGCATTCCGGAGCTTCAGGGAGCTTCCCTGAACCCTCCGGAGTGCAAAAAACAGCACACCGGCAAACCGGAAGTGCGTTTTTTTCGCACTTCCGGTTTGCCGGTGGGAACCCTCACGTGCCGGCTTCTATGGCTCCGCGTGCCACCTCTGGCACGCGTGCCATAGGTTCGCCACCATGGGCATAGGATCTCCTGCCTGACCAGGGGGTTGGATTAGAAGACCTCCAAGGTCCCTACCAACTCTGTTATTCTGTTATCTTAACAAAATTAGCTAACTTGGGAAGATTTCTGCTTTGAAGAAAGCTCTTTCAGTTCAGGCAGCTACTAAATGTTTGACAACTGAAGAGATAGTGGAACGATCGTACCCAACAAATGCATGTCAATGGCTTCATGTCAAGTGGGAAGGATAAATTGATTGACATGTCATGGGCTCCATTCTATCCCTATGCTTTTCAAGATATTTATAAATGATTTCAGAAGCTACAAAGACAGGAGAGCAACACTTTTGAAGACACTCTCCAGATTCAGAGGATCTCAACAATCTAGAACAACAGACCAAAAAAATCCCCAGCAAAATGGACTTAGTCATAAAGAAAAAGAAAATTCCAAATGTAGGATCTAGGTGTATTGATGGAATGCAAACAGAACTCAAACAACATTATAATGCAGCTGCAAAAAAAAATTGCATCCACAAATATATAGGGACAAGACCAAGGAAAGCAATTGTTTGTGTCTGTTCTGCATTGGTCAGACATTACCTAGAACAGTGGTTCTCAACCTTCCTAATGCTGTGCCCCGCGCCCCACCCCCGCGCCCCCATCGCGCCCCACCCCGCCGCTGCACCCGCCACTGCAACCTCCGCCCTGCCACCGCCATTTGGGTTCTTTTACCCTCTGCGCATGCGCAAAGCAGTCTGCGCAAAGCAGTCTGCGCAAAGCAGTCTGCGCAAAGCAGTCTGCGCATGCGCAGAGGGTAAAAGAACCCAAATGGCGGCATCCGGGTGAAGTCTCCCAACCCCTGTGAAAGGGTCATTTGACCCCCAAAGGCAACCCCCAGGGAGAGAACCGCTGACCTAGAATATAGTAGCCACACCTGGGTACCACATTTTAGGAAAGGCACCAATAAAGGCACTTGGTGGGTCATGTTCATTGTAAAGCATATCGAGGAACTGACTGACTACATGATATAACAGGCTAGGTAGGAGAAGCTTCCAAAGTTTCATCTTCCTTTGTGTTTCTTAACATATCTCTCTGCCAGGCCTCTCCGTGTATTGTAAAGAAAGGCTGGAGCCACTGATCAGAATGTTGTTTTTCATTTTCTAAGAGTGATTTGGATTTGCTCCAACAATCTCACGAAGTCTGATTATCTTGTATACTTAACGTACATACCAAGACCATCAAGTGCCAATGTTAAGAGGTTGCCGCGTTTTATTTGCTACTGTTTTGCACATGATTGTCAACTTTCCTGGACCTCCAACCTTCAACAACTCTATACCTTTTCTTCCCCACTCTCTTCTCATTTCTTGGAGAAAAGAAAACATTTTTTAAAAAAAATCAGGCCCAGGTTGCTCAACTGTAGAGGCAGTAAGTACATCAAGTGCTCTTTAAACTATATAACCTCATCTCTTCAGGGTGATACATATTTTTGCACACTCAATTTCCATCACTTGTTTTTCCCCTCTAGCTATCCAGAGGCTTCCCTGCCTTGCTCTTCTTTTTTTAATTAATGTTAAGCTCTTGGAAGGCTGGGGTGGTGGTGGGGGGGAAGGGAGTATTGTGCTTGACTTTGCAAAGTGTTGTGTATATAGACAGTGTTTATAAAATAATTATCAAGCTTGATCATACTGGACTACTGCAATCTGCTGCATGGACTACTATAATGTGTTCTAGTGGGCTGACTCCGAAGAGTATCTGGAAGCTTCAACTGGTACAGAATTCAGTGGCACAGGCAGTTATTGTATGCCCCTGGAATAGCACATGTTATACCTCTGTCTGCCCCATGAACTATATTGGTTATCAGTTTGCTTCTGGATGCAATTCAAGGTGCTGCTTTTGACCTTTAAAACTCATCATGGCAAGGACAGACTTATAATTCTTCCCAATTACATCTGCTCATCCCATCAGGTCTGGTCCAGGGGTGGGTTCCTCCCAGTTCGGACCGGATCGCCTGAACCGGTAGCGACCCGCTGGTGACATCACTGTCAGTGTCATTCCGTGCGCGCCACCATCTTTTTTTTATTTTGTGCAAATTTTTCCCCTTCCGCGGCTTGAAAAAGGGCCCTCCCACCCACCTGCGGGTGAATTCTGACCTTTATTTCTTCACCCGAAGCACAGCTGATGAGCTCCTCAGCTGTGTTTCGGGCTAATTCCTGCTTCTGAGCATGCGCGGAAGCCAAATCACGTGAGGGGACGCGCGTGCGCAAAATGTCATGATGCCAACTGGTGGCGAAGGTAAGTGGAACCCACCCCTGGTCTGGGCAGAAGTGATAGGTCTGGGCAGAAGTGATATGTTACAAGGAGTTACTAAGGAGTAACTCTGCTAAGGAGTTACACCTGGTGGGACCCAGGAGACAGACCATTTATATTATGGCACCTAACCTTTGGAACTTTATCCTCCTCCCTTAAGTGAATGCTAACTTTCCTTAAGTCTCCTCAAAATGTGGTTGTGTCATCAGACTTGGGGGTCTCAAGGAAATAGTGAGGTAATGAGATGGCTCCATTGTCTGTAAGATCTGATGCTCTCGCCTTGCCTTTTTAACCAAGTATTATTGTTTTAATGGTTGATTGTTGATTTAGCAATAGCACTTAGACTTATATACCACTTCATAGTGCTTTGCAGCCCTCTCTAAGTGGTTTACACAGTCAGCATATTGCCCCCAACAATCTGGGTCCTCATTTTACCCACCTCGGAAGGATGGAAGGCTGAGTCAACCTTGAGCCTGATGAGATTCGATCTGCCAAACTGCTGGCAGCCGGTGATCAGCAGAAGTAGCCTGCAGTACTGCACTCTAATCACTGTGCCACCACAGCTCATTTAATTGTTGATTGGTTTTTATATTTTTATATTGCTGTTTTATAGGGGTTTTTATTGTATGTCACCAAGAGACATATTTGGTGAGATGGGCAGCTATATACATATGATAGCTAACTAGATGATGGCTATTTTAGTTAAATAGCTAGATAGCTGGATGGATGGATGGATGGATGGATGGATGGATGGATGGATGGATGGATAGATAGATAGATAGATAGATAGATAGATAGATAGATAGATAGATAGATAGATAGATAGATAGATAGATAGATATAGACAGACTGACAGACAGACAGACAGACAGACAGTACATTTTCCTATTAAGATAAGAAAACCCAGTTGTGCTGTTGCCAAGGAAACCAAATAATTATGTCTGGGTAGTCATCAGGACTTGAGCACAGCACAATGGCATTCTTAGATATCATAATATGAATATTCCTCCAGAAAATCTGCCAGACTCAACAAAAGATGTGTTAATTCTCTTATTAAAATGTCAACTGTAATTATTTCTGACCTGACATCAGCTGAATAAGATTCCCTAAATATTTCTGCTTTTGACAGATCATTCTCTCATGCCTACTCTTTTTAAGTAGAATATCAAAGTTGAAGGGATTTAGTGTAAAAGTTCTGAATGAATAAAAAATAATGATTAGCCATGTTGGCTATAAAATGTCCACAAATATTCTAATTCTATGTTAAAGTTAAACAATTATTACTTCACAATTATTGAATTCAGGCAACCCGCTAAACCACAATTATGCATTAATTGTTTAAGGTTGACTCAGCCTTTCATCCTTCCGAGGTGGGTAAAATGAGGACCCAAATTGTTGGGGGCAATATGCTGACTCTGTAAACTGCTTATAGAGGGCTGTAAAGCACTGTGAAGTGGTATATATAACTCTAAGTGCTAGTGCTAGTGCTATTATTGCATCTCTGAGTAGGTGTCTCCAACTGGTATAATTCTTTCTTATTACTTTATTACTTTAAGAAGCTTCTGCTTAGCATGTTCTTTTCAATCCAATTTAAAGCATAGCAAAGATAATAATAGATCTCCAATTAATAGCAGTAACTCAGATCAATCTTTGCTATGCTTTAAATTGGATTGATAAAATATATTAAAAAGCTAGCATTTTCTTTCTCCTATTTTCCATGTTTTTCTATGTATATTTATATACACGTCTGTTCTTTATAGCTAAAATGCCCCAGGGACACCGTACAAGCCAATTGTTAAAACAATATAGCCAATTGTTAAAAGTTATAATCGAATGCTTTCAAGAAATGCTCATGAGGCTTCCATTTTCCACAGTGGCAAGGTTTCTTTAGTGTTGGTAGATCTGCAGTTCTGCATTAGGGCATCTTCTCCTAACTGGGCCCATGGTGTTGTTTGTTAAGCAGCATTTACAAGAAGAAAATATACTTCCTTGTTCAATGATAAAAGAAAACAGTGAAACATGGATCCTGAATGATGACACATGAAGGCTTCATGTCATCTAAAGACTGAGACAATACCCTCACTCAAAACACATCTTATCAAACATGTAGAAATCCACAAAAAAGTGGCATGGAATAGGAAGTGGGGGGAAATGACTAGTGTTTTAAATAAATCTTCATCAGGCTACCATTTGAGATAATGCTTTGAAGTAATCTGTCAATGTGGTATAGGGTTAATCCAAGCATTTACTAAGAAAGAAAGAAAGAAAGAAAGAAAGAAAGAAAGAAAGAAAGAAAGAAAGAAAGAAAGAAAGAAAGAAAGAAAAAGAAGGAGGGAGGGAGGGAGGGAGGGAGGGAGGGAGGGAGGGAGAGAGAGAGAGAGAGAGAGAGAGAGAGAGAGAGAGAGAGAGAGAGAGAGAGAGAGAGAGAGAGAGAGGCAATCAAATAATAATTTCCAGCTGTCATTTGCCATGGCTAAGCCATTTAGAAGCATTGATTGGCAGTGAGAGTAATAATGTTATATATTAACAGAATTTCCATGGCAAGGAAAAACCCCCATAGAACTGGTAGTGTTTACAAAACTAGGCAAAGCAGTTGTCCCTAGCATTTAGTATTGTAGTTAAAGCTTGTGCAAGAGCTAAACATCAATAAGGCAGTATCATACTTCTATGAGGAAGACAAAACTGTTCCTGTAATGTAATACGATACAGGAGAGTAGCAACTGGATAAGAATGGACAGTTGGCTGCTTTCTCTCTGCTGACCTAGAGCATGTAATTTAATTTTAAAAAAACATTCAATAGTTGAATATATAACATACTTTCTTACAGGATGTTGCAGGTTAAAGGAAAGATGGCAAATGTTTCCTTGCCATGAAGCTCAATTCCTGCTGATTCCATTAATCCCAGCTAGGGAATTCTGGAAATTGAAGACCATACATCTTCAAGTTGCCAAGGCTGAGAAACACAGCCATAGATACATCCACATTTTGTAGCTTGCTTGGCAACAATATATTTATCATTGTCTTCCTCCAATATTGTTTTCTAACTTCCCAGTCTTGTCTACTACTCTGGTATTCTCTAAACCAGTGATGGCTAACCTTTTTGCCGTCACATGTCAAAATGGGGGGAGCATGGGACAGTCGTGCGAGCGCGTGCCCACACCCATAATTCAATGCGCCCCACCCCCTGTGCATGCACGCACGACCCCCCCCTCCTCATGCTTTTGGCACGTGATGGCATGGTGGGGCCGTTTTTCACTCTCCCCAGACTTCAGAGGCTTTCCTCGAGGTTGGGGAGGGCGAAAACGGCCTCCCCTACCCCCCAGAGGCCCTCCGGAGGCCAGAAACACTCTCCCAGAGCCTCCGCGTGAGCTTGCCACCCTGATTGGCACCCCTGATTGGCCCTGCCCCCACTTGCTCGCTCGCCTGGGCGCTTGCCTGCCTTCACAAGCTGGGTTCTTGTAGTGAGGCAAGCAATCCAGATGCCCTGTGCTGGTGCTTGTTCGGTGCAGCTGCAGGCAAGCCAAGAGATAGTGGGACGAAGGGGCTGGTGCATTGGGATCGCCTTTGCCTCCACCTTCTGCTGGTGCCACCACGCAAGCCTCCCATGAGGAAAAAGAGGGATAAAGCAAAGCGGCTGGCTGCAGAGCTGCCAGCTTAGGGAAGTGGCCCAACAGACAGAAGCGCCGCGCCCAGAAAGAGACAGATGAGGCAATTCCGAGCATTCAGCGTATCCCAGGATTGCAATGCTGAAGGCTCGGAATGGAGCCATTTTCGTGAAAGGCAGGAAAATGGGGAAGGGGATTTTCCTGCTGTCATCCATTCCTGAAGCTCAGCACAGACTGAGGGAAGCAGTAAAATTCCCCTCCCCATTTTCCTGCCAAGGAAAGGACTGGCTGGAGGGGAGGGGCCGGATGAGGCGCCCCTTGATGTGAGTGATGTCAAGTTGGCCACACCCAGGGGTGGGTTCTAACTTACCTTGCTACCGGTTCACTTCCTCCCGCGCCGCGTGGGCACGCCTTGTGGGCGCGCACGCGCTTCATGCGCATGTGCATGTGCAGTGCCAAAAAATCCAGAAAAAAAGCTGAAAACAAGATGGCAACCGCATGCACAGTGCCGGAAACTCGGCTTCTGCGCATGCTCAGAAGAAGAAAAACTAAAAAAAAATTTTAAATTTTTTTTAAAAAAGATGGCGGCAGCCACGGACCGGCATCGACCAAACTGGATCTGTGACGTCATCATGACATCACCAGCAGTTCACTACTTGTTCGTGCAAATTGGTTCGAACCGGAAGGAACCCACCCCTGGCCATGCCCACCTAGTCACATGACCCTCATCAAGCCACACCCACCAAGCCACCCCCACCAAGCCACCCCCACAGAGCCAGTAGGGAAAAAAATTGAATTTCACCACTGCATTATATCCTGGTGTCAGCTTTGATGATGTCCAACCATCATGTTCTTTGACAGCGTGGTTTCCTTTTACCGCTAACTCTTCCCAACATAATTGCTTTCTCCAGTGATTTCCCTCACAGGACATAGCCAAAGTAAGTGAGATGCAGTTTCGTGATTTTGCCTTCTCTATAACATGCACTCCAGAGGCGGCGGAGGAGGAGAAATTCAATTACTTCAATAAATAGACAGCTGTTTTACATTTAGGAAGGAATGATACATATGAGGCAATCCTAGGCATACCTACTCAGAAGTAATTCCCATTCTATTCAGTGGGCTTACTCCCATATTTTATCATGTACAGCCTACAGCTGAGTCAGTGAAAGAAAAGAAAGCTTTCTATGCAAATAACATGTGTTAAGGCCTGGTTCAGTGATAAATGCAACTTGTTTTCTCCAGTTTTATATACTGTACATAAATACAAAAAATTATACGGAGATATGTGAATACATAGAAAAAGTCCTCTCAGAACAACATCATGAGCAAAGCAGAAATCCTTTCTTACCCATCAAATCTGAGGATTTTCTACGTACTGTACAATTCCCATCAAGACTACTTCGTCTTTTTTTTTATTCTTGTTTTTATTACAAAATAGAATAACATTTTCTTACACATTCAAATCAAGTCCTTGATTCATCAGTTACAGGAAGCCCTACATTCATTGCATTACAAGAGACAAGAAAGGAATAAAATGTTTAATCATTCAGTGTTCTAAATAAAAAAGAAAGGAGAGGAGGAAAAATGTTTACCCAGAGTGAAAAAGGTTTTGGAAGAAGCTGGACTGCAAGGAAGCTATATATGATAAATGGTAGAGGAAGTTATTCTCCATAGTGGGCGGAGCTAGCCTCCAAGGAATGGGTTAAATCTGCCCTCTAGCCAATAGGACCGAGTCTTAGAAAGGGTATAAATAGTGCCAACCTAGATTGGCACCCCCTCTTTTAATCTCGGTCCTTTTAGCCAAAGGGCATTGTGCTTCTCCCTTGGAGGCCAGTTCCGCAGCTATTGGATCCTGATTGACTTATTACAGTGATTCTATCTCTCATCTACCAGTAAGTCTCCCCAGGTGACAGCTGTCACTTCCACCTGTGTCCCTCCCTGGGTTGAGCCGGCTCAGGCGGCTGCCTGAGCTGTTCCTCCCAACGTCCCGGTGGGGGTGGCTACCTCCCTGGGGGTCTTCACGTTGGGCACCTCTAACACTTATTTACATTGCGGGGGGAAGCCAGAAAATCATCAACCGAAAGCCGCAGAAGCCCTGCGCTTGGGCGGCCACCGGCTTACCCCCCCCCCCGGCTGGAGTGCTCCTCCCACAGCCGGCAAACGTCCTCGGCGTTTTTTCTTCGGCCGCTCCAACAGAATTCAGCTTCTGTCAGGCCGACACTTCTGGGCCGCTCCAGCAGGGGAATCCCTGTCAGGCCGTCTTCAGCCACAGGCCGCATCGGACGCTCCTAAAGTGGCGCGAAAGGCAGTTTCCAGAAACTGAGCCCACGTCATCGGCGGCCATCTTGAGTGACGAATCCCTGCGCTCTCATTGGACAGCGTCGTTGGTGAGGCAGCCGGCCGTCAGAGGATTCCCTCCGCTGCCCGCTCACCAGCTGGAGAGCGCGAGCACGCGCAGTGCGTCCCTCTCCCTCCCACCGGGCTCGGAGCGACGGAGAAAGCGGCTGCCGACGAAAGCTGCAGCTGCCTAATAAACATTATTTCTGTGTGTCTTTGCTCAATGGCTGAGGGCGCAGGCAAGCAGGGCAAGGCAAAATCGAAGTCTGCCAGGCCCCTTCCGCCAGAGGCATCCCCTGAAGCTCCCCAAATGCCGCGTGCCACCACCGACAGCAGAGATCGCTCCCCCATCCACACCCCTCCCCCTGCCAAGACCAAGAAGTCTTCCAAGGCTTCTTCCAGGGGAGATGGACATAAGGGGGCTTCCAACAAGCATGCAGGGGATACAGAAGCATCCCACCATGGCACCCCCCGTCCCCATAGCACTCCAGGACACCACCCCAAGGGGCCCCTGTTGGGAGATCTAGGCCATGGGAAAAAGACCAGTCACTCACTTGACAACGTTTCCCTTGATGGCCACAACGTCCTTTTACGTGAGGGGGACGTTTGGGGTGCCTCCCAGGTCCAGGAGCCGGATACTCGGCGCAGGCCCTCTTCCAGCGGCCATGATGACCCGTTGGAGGATCCTGCCATACAACAACGAATGAACGATGCCATACAACGTGGCATCGAGGCCGCAGTCAGGGCAATGGCGCGCCCCTCTCAGCCCATCCCACCACCGCGCAGGGCCGACTCACCTCCTCCTGTACCGGCGCCAGTCTCCTCAGACGAGATGGAGGCCGACGAGTACTCCATCCACAGTTCCCCCATTCCAGCTGGGGACCTAGACAGGGAGGAAGGGGAGCTCGATGAACTGCCTGCAGCCGGGGAACAGCTCCATCCTCAGCTGTCAGATGATGAGGACTTGGCCCCAGAACCGTCCACTTCCACCGCCCTTTTCCACCCCAGCCTTTTCCGCTCTTTACTGCACAAGGCTAGGGCGACGGCCAACATCCCGTCGTCGGCTGCCGATCCACAGACTGCATCGGAACAAGGCGACCCCATATTTGGAGAGGCGTCCACGTCCCCCATGGAGGTGATCCCTACGCCTAACTTATTTGTCGAGGCAGTGACGAAACAATGGCAATCTCCTGCCAATGGTCCTTCCCCTACAAACCTAGACAAACGTTACTTTAACGTCTCGTCTCGACTGGCCCAGCACCTGCCAGTTCCAGACGTCGATCCACCGGTGTTGGCTCTCTATTCTAACGCCCCCGTACCGGGGGACCCAGATGACCTCCTGCGTCCGGAGGAACGCCGCGTGGAATCTATTCTCCAACGGAATCACCAAGCGGCTGCATGGGCGGTCAGAGCATCAACGACAGCGTCCTTTTTTTGCCGGACCTCCCTTAAATGGTTACATGGTCTCCAAGACCACATTCCTCAGGCCGACACAAGGGCGCATAGTGACATCAACAAATTAATAGCGGCCGCCCAGTTCGCCTCCGACTCCACCTTGCAGGCAGGACGCTTCGCGGCTAGGGCAATGGGCACGGCGGTCGTGGCCAGGAGGATGCACTGGCTCCGCAGCTGGCCAGCTGACCTGCGGCACAAATGGAAGCTAGCCGCAGCCCCAATTTCCGGTCAGTCGCTGTTTGGCCCGGCCCTAGACCGCATTACCACCGAAAATAAGGACAAGAGGAAAGTTCTTCCCTCCTACACAAAAAAGTCCTACAACAAGGCCCCTCCTTATCGTCGGGGGTCCAGAGCTTCTGACCCTCCTTACAGTAGATACCAGAACCAATACCAATCTGGTCAGGGTCAGTACGGGTCTTCCCAGGCTCAGTACGGGACTTCCCAGAATTCATATGGGTCACGGCAACGCTCGGCCGCCGACCGGCCTTTCCGGGGTGGGCAAACCAAACGGCCCTTTAGAGGAGCCGGTGGTCGCCCTTACCGCCGGTATAAGTAGATGTGACCCGATCCCTCCCATTGGGGGTCGACTGGCATTATTTGCCAGTCGGTGGGAGGAAATCACCAATGACGCATGGGTTTTACAAACCCTGTCGACAGGACTGTACCTGGAGTTTATCTCCACCCCCCCGAGGTTTTTCTTACGATGCCCCTTGTCTTCCAACATTTCCAAACGCGTCCTTGTAGATCAGGCAATCCAGCACCTGTTGGATATTAGAGCCATCCAACGGGTGCCCGAGGACCAGCAGGGGCAAGGATTTTATTCCATCTTATTCGTGGTTCCAAAATCCTCGGGGGGATGGAGGGCAATTCTTGATCTGAAACGCCTTAACAGATATGTGAGGTACAGAAAATTCAAGATGCACACCCTGCAATCAATTCTGGCGGGCATTAGGCGCGGCGACTTTCTCGCCTCGATTGACTTGACGGAGGCCTACCTCCATATTCCAATTCACGCATCCCATCGCCAATACCTCAGGTTTTGCTATGCAGGGGTGCATTATGAATACCAGGCGTTGCCCTTCGGCCTGTCGTCAGCGCCAAGGGTATTTACCAAGGTTCTGGCCGCCTTGACAGCCCATCTCAGGGCTCTCCCCGTGCGTGTCCAGTGTTACCTGGATGATATACTTATCCAGTCCTCTTCCCTGTCTCAGGCCCAACAGGACATCCAGGTAACCCTCAACACACTGGAACACCACGGGTTCCTCGTTAATTTGGGTAAGAGCCAGTTGTCCCCTTCCACCAGGGTCACCCACCTGGGGGCCATTATTGACTCCCTGGAGTGCAGGGTCTACTTGTCCCAGGAACGGAGAGACAGCATATTGGAGATCGCCCAGCTAGTTCTGGCCCAAATGAAGGTTCCCCTGAACCAGCTGTCTTCCCTCCTGGGAAAAATGATTTCCGCGATACATATCGTGCCGTGGGCTCATCTGCACTCCAGGGACCTTCAATGGTTTCTTCTCCCTTTCCAGCGGGCAAATCGCAGCAACTCCCCTGTAAGAGTCCGGTTGCCGATGTCAGCAAGGAGGTCGCTCCGGTGGTGGTCATCGCCCGCCCTCAGCAAGGGCTCCTGTTTCCTGGAACCGCAAAGGACGACCCTGACGACCGACGCCAGCACCTCGGGCTGGGGGGCCCACACCGACTCTTTAGTCGCTCAGGGGACATGGTCCAGGAAGGAACAGGTTCTACCAATAAACCTGTTAGAGCTCAGAGCAGTTCAATTGGCTCTGAATCATTTTCAACAGCATCTGTCTGGCCATCACGTCCTCGTCCTCACGGACAACGTGACGACAAAAGCGCATATAAATCGTCAGGGGGGCACCATCTCCAAAGCCCTGATGAACGAAGCAATGGTTCTGGGACTGTGGGCGGAGCGGTACCTGCCTTCAATCACGGCAGAACACATTTCCGGTGTCGACAACATCACAGCAGATTGGCTCAGCCGGAATGCTATCAATCCGGCAGAGTGGTCCTTACACCCGGACATTTTTCAGGAGATCACCAACCGCTACGGACCACCGACCGTGGACCTGTTCGCGACACCGGCGAACGCCAAACTCCCCAGGTTCGTGACCAGGTTCCAGACGCCGGGCGCGGAGGACACGGACGCTCTACGCTGCCGGTGGCCGCAGGAACTCTTATACGCCTTCCCACCTCTCCCGTTGATCCCCAAAGTCATACGGCGGGTAATATTGCTGAAGGCGGAGATCATCCTCCTCGCCCCACATTGGCCCAGGAGGACTTGGTTCGCGGACCTTATATCCCTGTCCGCGTCACCTCCCTGGCGGATCCCGCCGACAGAGTGGTCGCTTGCCCAGGGGTCAGTGCATCATCCAGAGCCGCACTGGCTACAACTGACCGCCTGGCGCTTGAGCGGATCACTCTGCAACACCGCCTAGTTCCGGACAATATCTCTTCAATCATGTTGGCATCTAGGCGACCGTCGACGGAGCGGATCTACTCCACCACCTGGTGCGCCTTTTGTGGCTGGTGTGCCCAGGTGGGATATTCGCCAGTCGACCTATCCATCATCAACGTCATCCAATTCTTGCGGCAGGGGCTCGCCAAGGGCCTCGCTCCCAACACCTTGCGCAGACAAGTTGCGGCGCTTTTGACTGTGTTGTCCTGCCCGCACCTGGACTCGCTCTCCGCTCACCCGCTAATGAGACAATTCCTGAAGGGTGTCACTAATCTTTGTCCCCCGGTGGTGCACCGTTTCCCCACATGGGACTTGTCCAAGGTTCTCTCCGCCCTAACTGTAGCTCCTTTCGAGCCCCTGGACACTATTCCTTTAGCGCATCTGTCCTTTAAAGTTGCCTTCCTCGTAGCCGTGACCTCCGCGCGGCGGATATCTGAACTCGCGGCCCTGTCTGTGCGTGAGGACCTGTGCGTCTTTCATAGCGACAGGGTGGTTCTTCGCCTGGACCCAGCATTTGTGCCCAAGGTGAATACCCATTTTCACAGAGCGCAGGAAGTCATCTTGCCCACATTCTTTCAGAATCCGATCTCCGACTCTGAACGGGCTTGGCACATGCTAGATGTCAGGCGCGCTCTGGACATTTATCTCAAACGTACAGTTTCCCTTCGGCGTACAGAGACTCTCTTTGTGACATTTCGCCCTTCTCTCCAGGGTCGTAAAGCGTCTTCCGCAACGATCGGACGTTGGATCCGTGCGGCCATTTCCTTGGCCTACAAACATATGTCTTTGCCCCAACCGTCGGGCCTCACAGCCCATTCCACCCGCAGTGCTGCAACGTCCACGGCATGGAATGCTAGAGCTTCCATAGCCGAGGTGTGTAGGGCGGCCACATGGTCCTCCCTGACTCCCTTCATCAGACATTACAAATTGGACGCCTATGCCTCGGAGGAGGCCGATTTCGGTAGGCGGGTGTTGGGGGCAGGGTTGCCTTTGGGCGATTCTCCCAGCCAGGACGATTGATCCCGCCCTAGGGACGCCAGCTTTGGTATGTCCCATTCCTTGGAGGCTAGCTCCGCCCACTATGGAGAAGGGACGTTGGTACTCACCTGTGAGACGTCCTTTCTCGTAGGGCGGAGCTAGCCTCCAAGTCCCTCCCACGTCTGGGGCTGGCTGGAAGTTGCGGGTCCATGATTGTACATAATTATTCATTCTCTGGTTTGTGATCCTTCACATATACATAGTTCTTATTCTCTGGTACTTCATTGTATATAGTTAATAAATTCTTGTTGTTTTTTGGAGAAGCACATTGAGTCTGTCTTTATCCCTCGATTAAAAGAGGGGGTGCCAATCTAGGTTGGCACTATTTATACCCTTTCTAAGACTCGGTCCTATTGGCTAGAGGGCAGATTTAACCCATTCCTTGGAGGCTAGCTCCGCCCTACGAGAAAGGACGTCTCACAGGTGAGTACCAACGTCCCTTTTCTTTTTCCAGCCTTCCAACCTAGAATACAAAGACAGAGTGTTTTCTAGACAAATATGAATTGAGATTGGCATTATAGGTGAACAAACACAGTCTTATTTGAATCATGTCATCCTGAAAATCCTGCTTGGTAAGCTTTTTAATATGTTTCTTATAAAAAATACATCCAAACATCTAACCAATGAGGTGTCTCCAAGCTGAATATAGCCCTTAACAGTGAAATAAGGAAGTTCTGACTAAAATTATTATTTATTTATTTATTTATTTATTTATTTATTTATTTATTTATTTATTTATTTATTTATTTATTTATTTTATTTTTGTCAAGTACGTGTTGGTAATATACATAGATATAACATTGTTTATATACATAAGATGGGTACTGATAAGAGGGAACATTAGGACAGGGACGGTAGGCACGCTGGTGCACTTATGCACGCCCCTTACTGACCTCTTAGGAATTGGGTGAGGTCAACAGTGGGCAGTCTAAGGGTAATATTTCTAAAAATATAATTTTCTGGAATCAGAATTCTAATATCTATAGAGTATGTGGTTCAGCTTTTAAAAGTAAAATGAATTGCCTAACATTTGAAAATACTGTACAGTAAATCCTCCTATTGTCAGGCTCTAATTCCTTAGATACGATCCTTTTCCAGTGAAGCTTCACAAGTATTATTTCTACCACATCCGCAACTACTGTGTAGTCATTAAAAAAGAAGCACACGGAAGTACTATAAAATTTCTGCAGTGCATTTCCTGGAATTTCTAACAGTGAGTGGAGCATAGAAGTCCCCTTATCATAGAAACATAAACACTCAGAAAACTGACGACAGTAAAAGATCTAGTGCAAAGGTCTTCAAACTTGGCAACTGTAAGACTTTAAGCTATGCTGGCTGGAGAATTCTGGGAGTTGAAGTCCACAAGTCTTAAAGTTGCCAAGTTTGGGGACCCCTTACCTAGTGGTTCATCAAGTCTGCCCCTGAGCAAGCATTCATGTTTAGTTTTGTGAGCAAACACTCCTGCGTATCTTGAATGCTGATGGGGAAAGGTACAGCCAGGGACAGCTTATGAAAAGGAATATACAACTGCCAGTTTTATTTCTACTTTTATAAACTTCAGAGCAGCTCCTCAGATGTTCATTCTGATAACCATGGAATCATCATATTAACTTTAGGAAACTTTTGCTACTATCATTGGGCTCAGCAGCATTATTGAAACATAAAGTTGACCCATTTAGCTTTTGCCAAGAACATAGTCCCCATAAAGACCAACTACTGAGGCTGACCAAAGCCAGTATAAAATGCTCTAGCATGAAAATAGAGTTCTCTAGTTATCACAGCAGAAGTCATCCCAAAAGGGTATTCCCGATCACAGGGAGGAAGAATCTTCAGAAGATGGCAGTCCGCTGGGCTTCAATTGGCCTGCTTTAGGATTGCTCTTCCCATTGTCCCTGCCTCTCCATGGCTGGTCTTGCTATGGCTAAGTGAAACCTCTCTCTCTCTTTCTTTATTGTAGTTTGGTAGGGGAATGTTGACTGATGGAAGACCAGCCACTGGTCTATCAGGAGGTTGATGTTTCCATCAATACTGAAATCATTTTTATCCCCCAGGACTCACCTGAATTTGCAAATAATATTCTCTGTAGGCTTCTCATTTGTTTAGAATTTTGGGAGGTGTAGCTAGATGTTATTTTTTTTTCCAGTGAAATTCCAGCTGCTTGCTTGACCCTTTGATTCCCAGAAAAGAACTTCCACTTACTGAGTAGTAATGTTTTTATTTTTTTATTTTTTTTTATTTTTTTGTCAAGTACGTGTTGGTAATATACATAGATATAACATTGTTTATATACATAAGATGGGTACTGATAAGAGGGAACATTAGGACAGGGACGGTAGGCACGCTGGTGCACTTATGCACGCCCCTTACTGACCTCTTAGGAATCGGGTGAGGTCAACAGTGGACAGTCTTAGGGTAACATTTTGGGGGTTTGGTGACGAAACCACTGAGTCAGGTCGTGAGTTCCAGGCATTTGCCACTCTGTTGCTAAAGTCATATTTTCTACAGTCAATTTTGGAGCGGTTCACTTTGAGTTTGTATCTGTTGTGTGCTCGTGTATTGTTGTGGTTGAAGCTGAAGTAGTCATTGACAGGAAGGACGTTGTAGCAGATAATTTTATGAGCTAGGCTTAGATTTTTTAAAATCAGGTAGCAGAGTTGGCTGGTATGGAGATCATTTTCCCCTCGAGGAATGCTTTTTGAGAACTAGTTACTGCCTGAAAATAACCTGGGTTGCTTAACTACTGTTCTTGTTGCTAAGAGCAGTGGTATCTCTTTTTTCCCCATCTCAGGAACAGGAAGAAAGCACATTACCACAGACATGAGGTTGAGCTCACTGTAACACAGTTTCATTCACCCCACCCCAGCGGTGGGTTGCTCCCAGTTCGGCCCGGTTTTATTTATTTATTTATTGGTTGCATTTGTATGCCGCCCACTCCACAGAGACTCGGTGAACCGGTAGCGAACCGGTAGCGGCGGTGGTGGTGGGAGGCTCCGCCCACCCGCGCAAACCGGTAACGATGGGATTTGGAACCCACTACTGTCCCACACAACTTATTATAACAATTCACACATTGCACTAAGCTACAATATAATCTAGGTCGTTTAGCAATTCCCATAAACACAGCCAATAAACTGCTTAAGCAAACAATGAGCTTGAATGTTGTGTGGATGAGACATTAGCAAGTAAAAGTGGCCAGTCAAATGTATGTAATAGATATATTCCTGTCAGGATGCATCAGATTGTTTATCTTCCTATAACACCAGATAGAGGCCAGATAGAGTTCACAAGAGACAGTAGGAGGAATTCCTGTTAAAGGGGGAATTCCAGATAAACAACATTGCCAGCTAGCAGTGTGATCAAACTACAGTATATCTGAATATGAGATGGTGAATAGAAGTCATTACCTTAATTGTAAGAACTTGCCTGCTATAGGCAGACCATAAACTCCTAGAGGACATTCAGCACATCAGCTTGATTTTGCAACAGGAAGTGAATACAAATACATCAACTGTTACTAAAATTAGTCAAGGTATTGTGAAATACAATTTATGTGTAGAAGGCAAAGTAATCAAAAGGCACGTCAACTTCCCGGTTGGCTATATCTACATAAATAGATATAAAAAAGCATTGTTTCGCCATGAACCTATTCATTCCTAAATGAACCTATCCATTCCTAAGAGGTCTGTAAGGGGCGCGCATAAGCGCACCAATGTGCCTACCGTCCCTGTCCTATTGTCCCCTTTTATTCGTATCCATTTCATGTATTCATAATCATGTTTATACATATCTGTTCTCTAATAAATGCTTGATGAAATAAAATTAAAAAAACAACAACCTTGGAGACCAGAAATTCTCAAGGCTAGACGAAGCAGAGTACAAGGCTATTGATGATTCACAAGTTGTCTAAAGGCCAGGGGTCTCCAACCTTGGCAACTTTAAGACCTGTGAACTTCAACTCCCAGAATTCTGGGAGTTGAAGTCCACAGGTCTTAAAGTTACCAAGGTTGGAGACCCCTGGGACTCTAGGCAATGGATTTTGCGTGGCCTCTCTATTTTACTCAGGTTTGCAAGCAACACTTTCCAAGAGCTGAGATTCTTTTGTGACCAATAGTCCTCATTGTCAGAGTTGTATTTTCCTACCATGCACACCATAGCAAGAATCATTACAAGTGTGAAATCAAGATAGAAAATAATAAAAAAGTTTTGAGGATAACTAATAACTTACTGCACCTAGATGTTACTGTAGGTCTGTGTATGTGTGTTTGTGTGAAAAAAATATTACCAGATTCTGCTCTAAGCCATGGTCTCATTATGGTTTAGGTGCAAGAGGATACGCATGATCAATTAATTCATAAAACATCTTTGGTATATGCTATAATTTGTTCTGAGACTTTTTGAAGACTTTATCATTGAACCCAGGATGAAATGAGCTTATCGCAATTTAATGAGAACAGTATGTGTTCCCACAGGGAAATACTATTTTAAAAGCCAAAATAAACATTTTAAAATATTTAAAGATAATGTTTTTGTTCAACAGTTCCCTGATAAGAAGTTTCGAACAGCCGAGGCATTATGGCCATGCATTTATATATCTTTTACTTCATGTTCCACAATGATTCAAAGTACCAAATGAGAATATCATAAAAATTTCCATATTCCATTGACTCACCTCAATTTTGCTGCAAGTGAAGATTATGATTAAGAAATCATATTTACAGTGTTCTCCACTGGCATCCTCTAGTTGAGTTAGACCATCATGCCCATCTCAGATGTCTGAAGGCAGTGGGGTTTGCGGGAGGAACAAGGATAATCAGGCTGAAGAAAATGGCATTGAGGTATTGTGATACAAGCCACATGATTTTTTAAAATCATGATGTTGCACACATGCACCAAAAGGACACTGATTTTCTTAGGCTGATGTAGATGCTGCTGTTTGGAGGGTACCAGACGGGTAGGTCTACTAAATTTGATCTGCAAAAATCTTGATGACCACAAGATGGCAGCAGGAAATAGGGAGAAATCAATACGTTGTTCCATCTTGTGGTCATCCAGATATTTCCTGACCTGATATAAAAGGCCTAGAACAGTGATGGCGAACCTTTTTTTCCTCGGGTGCCGAAAATGCGTGCGCACACGCTATCGCGCGCATGCACATGCCCACACCCATAATTCAATGCCCCCATGACCCCCAACCCCTGCGCATGCGCATGCGTGTGTGACATCTCCTGCACTGCCCTGCCCCCACACATGCACGCATGACCCTCCCCCACTCCCCGACTTCAAGTGAGCATGGTAGGCATGTTTTTCGCCCTTCCCAGGCTCCAGAGGCTTCCCTGGAGCCTGGGGAGGGCGAAAACTGCCTCCCCGCCCCCCTGGAGGCCCTCCGGAAGCCAAAAATGCCTTCCCAGAGCCTCCCAGTGAGCCAAAAATCAGCTGGCCGGCACGCACATGTGCGCTGGAGCTGAGCTAGGGCAACAGCTCGCGTGCCGGCAGATATGGCTCCACGTGCCACCTGTGGCATGCGTGCCATAGGTTCGCCATCACGGGCCTAGAAAATGTGCAGAACATCTTAAATCTTTTTATTGCTTTCCTTCTTTAAATTCCAGGAGGGACTAGTAGCTCTAGCACAGGGGTCTGCAACCTTAAACATTCAAAGAGCCATTTGGACCCGTTTGCCACAGAAAACAAAATACCGGGAGCCACAAAATCTGGGTCGGCATGGCCAACTCGATGTCACTCACTCTCACCCAGTCACATGACACTCCCCTCAGCCATGCCTACCCAGGTTTTGTGGCTCCTGGTGTTTTCTTTTCTATGGGAAATAGGTATATATATCTCTCTCTCTCTCCCACCCATCTCTCCCTATCTCCCATCTCTCTCTTTCTCCCTCTCTATCTCCCTCTCCTTCCCTCCCTCCCTCTGATCTATTTCTCTCTCATATCTCTCTCCCCCATCTCTTTCTCTCTCTTTCTCCCCCTCCCCCTCTCTCCCGTCTCTCTTTCTCCCTCTCTTTCTCCCTATCTCCCTTCCTCCCTCATCTCTCTCTCATCTCTCTCTCTCTTCCCCCCTCTTTCTCTTTTTCTTTCTTTCTCTCTCTTGCTCTCTCCCTCCTTTCCTCCCTCCCCGAGTGCCCCCAAAGACACTTGGCAGGCAAAGTATGGGATGACCCCCCCCATCACCAAGGCAGCGTCCACTGAATCCTTGCAAAACTGGACAAAGGCAGAGAGAGGGGAGCAGACAGAGCCAAATTGAGCCAAATCTGTCTCTCTCTCTCTCTCTCTCTCTGTGTCTCTCTCGCTGCCCGACTGCAGCAGGAAATGGCGGGCAGCTACTTCTGGCTTTGTTGGTGCTGGACGCACAACCTGCTCTCTGTCCAAAGAGAGAGCTACCAGGGGTGAGTGGGGCTTCAGGAGGAGGAGGGGACCCAGTCTTCCCCATTGTCAAGTGCGCTTTCACTCTGCTGTGCAAGGCCCTGCGAGAGCAGCAGGCAGGCCATGGAGGGGATATTGGGTCTTCCCCCCACCAAAAGGAAAGCCAGCTGGGCTTCTCCAAAGCCCCCCTCCCCTCCCCCCTCCCCCCTGCTCCCTGCTCTGCCTTTGGGACAGAGGCGCGTGCGCTGGAAAGGTGTGTTGGGGCGACCCTCTGGCGCTTGGCCCACAACTCTCCGCACTCCTCCAGGCCCGGCTTGCTGAGGGGGGGGATCAGCCCTGATGCCTCCGCTGCCCCCCACCAGGGCCCCAGCCATCGCTGCCCAACTTCCTCAAAGGCGTGGTGCATTTCAAAGGTGGCAGCTCGCATTGGAGGTGCCGAACAGTGGGACAGCTGCAAGAGCCAGGCCAGGCTTCTCCATCATCCGACTCACCAATGGGGGCGCTTCCAGCCACCCCCACCCCCCTCTGGGCTTTTGTGTTGGGTGCTTGGCCAGGGAGGGGAGTGCTTCTCCACGCCGCCCCTTCTTTTTCTTGGCCCCACCGTGGGAGGAGGAAGGCCAGGCTTGGGGGATGGCCCCCACCCGACAAGATCTGCCCCTGGTGTTCTCTCCCAGCCCTCTCTGCTGGCAGCAACAGCAAATGTACCAGGCGGAATCCTGTTGCTGCACAAAGGCAAGTACAGGGGCGCTTCGCTTTCTCACTAAGGCGACAGGGCGACAGCTCTTTCATCCCTCTGCCGCGATAGGGCCACAGGGAGCGCAGCAGAGGGGTGAAAGAGCCGCATGCGGTTCTAGAGCCACAGGTTGCCGACACCCGCTCAAGCGGATACTAATATTCATTGCACTAATCCAAGGACAAACCACTTACAAGTACCGTGTCTTGCTTCACTGCTTCTAAAACAGCAGAGAATAAAAGGTCCTTTAATAAAAAAGATTGTTTTGTAAAGAAGGACATGGGTAAGTCATGGCACTCCCAGCACAGCCCTGTTCCTGTTTATTCTAGCCCCCTTGGTTAATGAAGTTTATACAAAAAACATAGCACCTTGAGAAAACTAAGGTAATTAATACACCCGAACACACCTGCTAGTTCAATTCCTTTTTTTTTCTCCACCTGAGTTCCTGGTTTGTCAAAGCTGCTAAGCCAGAGCTTGCAACCTGTGAGTCAAGAGTCAAAAGAGGAGGGTTGGGCCAAAAAGGCAAAAACAACCTGCACCGGCATCTCTCGTCTTCTTCAACTACTCCCAAATATTATGCATTCAAGTCAAATGTTACTTTGGAAGCCCAGATACCTACAATTCCTATGCAGCCATGGTGAGAAATTGAGAGTTGGCAATCTGTACAAGGGCCTCTAACAAGTGGAGCCTCTGAGGCATGCAGGCGGGCCTGTCTGCATCAGTCCATAAAGCTTGTGCATTGACGTGAGTGCAGGCATGAGCTACAGCAAGCAGAAGTTTGGAATGATGTACGATCAGATAATATATTTAAGTGCACCAATTGCTTCATTTTAATATTACTTCATTTGTAAAACAAAAAAAGTTTAAACATTACAAAATTCAACACTTCTGTATACTTGATACTTGCCCCTATTCTCGGTAAAGTAACTATGTTTATTTCATGTTATGAAAGTTAGTTCCAATGTAACAATGTGCACATGTAAGATTAAAAAGTCATATATTGTGTGAAGCCATAATGAAGGTTTCTCATGTATCATCCCAACCATGAAGGTTTGTGAATAATAGTTTATGGTTTAGTTAGTACATTATTCATGGCTTATTCAGCAGGCTATAGCTTAGCAAATCAGTACGATAGCTTTCTTACGCAAGCACACCATTAATAATTTTCCATTAAAGTGTTTGCAGTGAAATGGGTTCATTTTGTCTTTGTCACAAAATAGTCATTATTCATTTACTAAATTGCTAATTTCAGTTTACAGCCTTGTACTTTTTGGACTTCTTGAATAACTTTTGGCGGATCACTCTGTTCTGTCTCAGTTATAATTCTGTAAAACAGCAATATTTGACATGTTTGCAGTTTGATTACTGATTTTATAACTTGTACGCTACTGTTTTATTTGCTATTTTATTCCAGTTTTGAAGTCATTGATGAAGCTTTTGAGAGGTGCATTGTTTCGCTGTTATAGGAATGAGTCAGTTAAGTTTTAACTATGTTCAGATTGAATACGTAATTGAACTTTAATTAAGTTCGGATACAATATTAAAAAGATCTCAGAGGTTTTGAATGTGAATTATCTTTTGAATTTGATTTGCAAATTGCAGAAACCTCCACAAAATATTCCCATTAAATCTCTTGAAAGCCCTACTAAACTTTATTTATAAAAACAGAAAAACCATCTCACTTGTATTAAGAATCCACATAAGGCTTATTGGCTGCATTGGGTTTATTATTAAACAAAAAAAGTTACTAATTAAAAGAGCATGGCTATAAATTGCAAGGACAACAGACGCAATAGTACTTAAAAAAAAACAACTCTCAGTAGATCCAGATGAATTCAGTTGATGCCCAGCAATAAAGTTGTGATTCAGAGAATATGCATGGAGGATTTATATTAACAAAATCTAAACTTGGTAACTTGAATAAATTATGCATCCTTTCAATTCTTGATTAGGAAGAACTGGACATTATTAGAGCACTGACTTCTCCTTTCCTCTTGCTTAGTCAGCTCCACTTCCTTAAGTGGTTGGGTTTCTCCAGAGAGTGTTGTCCATGGCATGGGACCAGGAGGAGAGGTCAAAAGAGGCAGGATATGAAGGTGGTGTCAACATCTTTTTGTATCTATGAATAGGGCAGTGTTTAAATCATGATGCTGTGTTCCACATATACCATAATAATGCTGATTGTTTATTTTGGAATATTTCTTCTATTCAATCATGTCTGATTCTTGAGACTGCCTGGACAAGTTCCTGCAGTTTTCTTTGAAAAAAATTCTCAGTAGTAGTTTGCCATTGCTACCTTCCTAGGAAGAAGAGTGAATGATGTTGTTGTTGTTGTTGTTGTTGTTGTTGTTGTTGTTAGGAAGAAGAGTGAATGATGTTGTTGTTGTTGTTGTTGTTGTTGTTGTTGTTGTTATTATTATTATTATTATTATTATTATTATTATTATTATTATTATTATTATTATTATTATTATTATTATTATTATTATTATTATTATTATTATTATTATTATTATTATTATTATACAATTGTATCACAGCGGCCAGTTGTTTCGCCGGATTTGGCATTGATTACTAGTCGAGCCCCACCCAGGGGCCTAGGAAGTCGTAATGTATTTTCGAAGTATATGTGCGGAACCGAGCAGTGCGGCTTTCTGCATTTGACTGATGGTGATTTTGTCAATTTTGAGCTGTTTTAAATGTAATTCCAGTGCTTTTGGGATAGCACCCAGTGTTCCAATCACTACTGGAATTACCACTGCTGGTTTGTGCCATAATCGTTGGATTTCAATTTTTAAGTCCTGGTATTTTGCAATTTTTTCGTGTTCCTTTTCATCGACCTTGCTATCTCCTGGTATTGCAATGTCAATTATAGTCACCTTGTTGTTCTCGACCAACGTGATGTCTGGTGTATTATGCGCCAGTACCTTGTCTGTTTGTATACGAAAATCCCACAAGATCTTGACCATCTGATTTTCAGTGACTTTTTCAGGCTTGTGTTCCCACCAGTTTGTAGCAGTATGGATGTTATAATTTTTGCATAAATTCCAGTGGATCATTTGTGCAACAGAGTTGTGTCGTAATTTGTAATCAGTCTGTGCGATTTTCTTGCAGCAGCTGAGCACATGGGCTACAGTTTCATCAGCTTCCTTGCATAATCTGCATTTAGCATCATTTGAAGATTTATCAATTTTGGCCTTTATGGCATTTGTACGAATTGCCTGTTCTTGTGCGGCCAGGATCAATGATTCTGTTTCTTTCTTTAAAGTACCAGATGTTAACCATAACCAAGTTTTTTCACTGTCCACTTTGTCTTTTATTTTTTCCAGAAATTGGCCATGTAATGCTTTATTTTGCCAACTCTCCATTCTTGATTTTATCACATTTTTTCTGTATTCTTGTTTCGTCTGTTGGACCTTCAGTAGATTTTTGTTCTTTACTTCAATTAATAGATGTTCTTGACTTTCTTTTAAATAATCCGCCAATGCATGCTTTTCTTCTTCAACTGTTTGCTTTACTTGTAGTAGTCCTCTGCCACCTGATTTTCTGGGCAGGTAAAGTCTATCAGTGTCACTACGTGGATGTAAACTGTAGTGCATTGTCATTAGTTTTCTGGTGTTTCGGTCCAAAATGTCCAAATCAGCTTGTGTCCAGTTAATTATACCAGCCGTGTATCTTATGACTGGTATTGCCCAGGTATTCATGGCCTTGATGGTGTTTCCACCATTTAATTTAGATTTCAAAATTTTCCTAACTCTGTTGGTGTACTCTCTTCTAATGATAGTTTTCACTTCTCCATGTCTGATGTTATCCAACTGCAGAATGCCCAGATATTTATAGGCTTCATTTTGATTGCATTTAATTAATTGGCCATTGGGCATTTCAATTCCGTCACATGTAGTGATTTTGCCCCTTTTCATAGATACAGTGGCACATTTTTCCATGCCAAACTGCATTGAGATATCTGTGCTGAATATTAGGACTGTGTTGGTCAGTGATTGGATTTCTATTTCTGACTTTCCATACAGTTTCAAATCATCCATATACAATAAATGTGAAATTTTTTCAGCGTCTTTGGCTATTTGGTATCCAAGTTTCATTTTTTTTAAGATTACTGATAGTGGGATCATTGCGATGATGAAGAGGAGGGGTGAAAGTGAATCTCCCTGAAAAATTCCTCTCTTGATATTAACCATTCCATAGTTCTCATTCCCTACTGCCAACACAGTTCTCCATTGTTTCATCGCTTTTTCAGTGAATGATGTAATATTTTTGCTGATGCCAATAGTTTCTAAACATTTGATGATCCAGCTGTGTGGCAGTGAGTCGTACGCCTTTTTGTAATCAATCCAGACCATATTCAAGTTCGTTTTTCTGTTCTTACAGTTTTCTAGTATCATTTTGTCAATTAGGAGCTGATCTTTTGTGCCCCTGCTCCTTCTTTTGTTGCCTTTTTGCTCTATTGGCAAGATGTTATTTGTTTCCAAATAATCCATTATGTTATCTGCAATTATCCCGGTGAGTAATTTGAAGGTTGTTGGCAAGCATGTTATTGGTCTGTAGTTTCCAGGTGTTGTTCCTTTAGTTGCATCTTTCTGAATCAAGTATGTTTTTCCAGTTGTCAACCATTCATCAATTTGACCATTTTGTAGCATTTCGTTCAGTTGCTTGGCCAATATTGCATGCAAACTGGTCAGATATTTGAGCCAGAAACCATGTAATTGGTCATTTCCAGGTGATGTCCAGTTCTTTACTTTTTTTACTCGATTTTTGACCATCTCAGTTGTTATTTCTAATACTTGCATTTGCTTCTTGCCAACACTTTTCTCAAATAATAATAATAATAATAATAATAATAATAATAATAATAATAATAATAATAATAATAATAATAATAATAATAATAATAATAATAATAATAATAATAATAATAATAATAATAATAATAATAATAATAATAATAATTATTATTATTATTATTATTATTATTATTATTATTATTATTATTATTATTATTATTATTATTATTATTATTATTATTATTATTATTATTATTACTGGCCCTGGCTTCGTGCCCAAGACCTGACTAGAACTCATAGACTCCCAATTTCTAATCTAATTAGAAATTAATTCAGGGGTGAAATTCAGCAGGTTCTGACAGGTTCTTGAGAACCGGTAGCGGAAATGTTGAGTAGTTCGGAGAACCGGCAAAATACCACCTCTGGCTGGCCCCAGAGTGGGGTGGGAATGGAGATTTCGCAATATCCTTCCCCCAAGAGTGGGGATGGGATGGGGATTTGGCAGTATCCTTCCCCTGCCACGCCCAAGCCACAGAACAGGTAGAGAAAATTTTTGAATTTCACCCCTGCCTTAATTGCTACACCAAACAGGTTCTCATAGTTTGGATTTAGCATAGTACATTGCTGCTGGTCACTGAACCCAGGCAACTATGGCTTATTTAACAAAATATGGTTAAGATGATGGCTTTATCTCTATGAGAACACTGTCATTATTTGACTATTACCATATAATTTTTATTTGTATATTGCCAGTTAAGATTAGGGATGTCAGTTATGAATCAATACTTGTCAGTTTTTCCTCAGTTCCTCATTTTATGTATACTTAATAACTTCGTATTAAAATGTATTTGTTTTGCTTCCACATTTCTCCACACAGCTATTTTTTGTGGGTCGAATGACATGGTTTTATCTAAATGTGAATATTCAGTTGCATTCTCACAATCAAAATCCTGCTCTTTTACATACATATGTGAAAGGTCTGGAGCGGCTTTGACTTTTTCTAGTCCTGTCCTTGATTGTGCCATTTTTGCTGCAGTGAAAGGAGGCCTGTCCTCCTACTGCAGTGATGGCGAACCTTTTTTTCCTCGGGTGCCGAAATAGTGCGCGTGTGCGCTATTGCACACGCGTGCATGCCCACACCCATAATTCAAAGCCCCCCACTCACCCCACCCCCATGCACATGCGTGCATGACACCCCCCCACTCACCCATTTCCCGACTTCCAGTGGGCCCTTGTAGGCCCATTTTTTGCCCTCCCCAGGCTCCAGAGGCTTTCTTGGAGCTTGGGGAGGGCAAAAACACACCCCCGGTCACCCTGGAGGCCCTCCGGAGACTAAAATCTCCCTCCCAGAGCCTCCGCGTGAGCCAAAAATCAGCTGGCGGGCACACACATGCGCGCTGCAGCTGAGCTAGGGCAATGGCTCACGTGCTGGCAGATATGGCTCCGCGTGCCACCTGTGGCACCCGTGCCATAGGTTCGCCATCACTGTACTGTATTGTTCAGTTTAATCATCTCTGCCATCCCATTCATTTTTTAATTACTTCTATATTTCTTCATAACAATCTTGTCAGAATGATTAGGTTATATGGACATGATTATCCCAAACTGAGTGTCTTATTGATCTATTGACCCAGTCCTGAACCATTCTTCCAGACCAGTGTTTCTTAATTTCAGAGCCTTTAAGATGTGCGGCCTTCAGCTCCCAGAATTCCCCAGCCAGCCATGTTGGCTAGGGAATACAGGGAGTTGAAGTCCATACATCTTAAAGGCTCCGAGACTGAGAAACACTGCTTTAAGCGCTTCAGCATGAATTGTAATGCAGCATTTCTACAAATGCACTAGAGATTAAATTATTTAGTCAGATTGAAGTTTTCAAACAACAATTGGAAAAATGAAAAACTAGGAATTTGGTATAAGGATAGCAACAAAGGTTCTTATTTTATACAGTGTAAAAGGTAAATAAGTGTAAATAAGGATGGGAATGAAGCCCGAGGACTTCCGGTTTGGGTCACGCCGGAGCGGAGCAGCAGCCGATTCTTCGGAGGCTGTTTTCGCATTTTTGTGGTTTTTCGGAGGCTCCAGGGCGAAACTGATCTTGAAGAGACCAGTGGCAGAGAGGGGAAACCTCAGAGCATCAGGAGAGAAAGGCAATCCCCCCTGATAGCGAGAGGAAACCCCGGGATCCGACTACAAAAGAGATCGGCTCTATTGAGCAGATCCGGTGGCGTGACGGAGGGACAAGAAGGAAAAGCTCCAAATGAGAACAGCTGAGGAGAGTAGAAAGAATGTGGATTGAAGACGGACTTTTAACAACGTGTAGATGGAATAAGAAAGAGCTTCCCTTTTAGTGGTTTTTTTTGAAGGATTGAGAACGATAAGCTTTGCTCTAGGAGGTTGGTGGCAGCGAATATCAATGGAGAGCGGAAATGACAGGAACGGAGATCCGGGATGTTACAATTGAAAGAAAAGGAAGAAAAACATCTGAGTGGATCGGAAAGACCGTTCTGTAAAGAGAGTAAATGAGAGAGTGGAGAAAAGAGTAAGCTTGAAGGGACTACAAAAGTGAAGATTGGTTAAGGAAGTGAGAAAGTTGGTGGAAGTTTGTAACGGAACATTTGGAAGCAACCGGAAGAGACATTTTTTTAAAAAAGAAAGCAACTAAAGAGATTGTGTAAGAAGGAACACCTGTTTTGCATCGAAGAACTTTATAAAAACTGCATTGGATTAAGAAGCAAACCTGGTTGGATGAATTGTTTTTCTAAAATATTGATCGAAGGAGTGTGGAAATCGGACTTGTGTTTCGCCTAAAGAACTGGGTTTGGAAGTGAATATCAGAGGACCACCTTGTGCCTTCTCTTCCCTCTTTGAGAATACACAGAGATAACCCTCCTTCTGATTAACTGCTTCGAACTGAAATTGGACTGAACTGATTTGAAAAGGAGCATTCCTGGTGATATGTAATAACTGTCATCCTTTCTTGCATTTGTGGGAAGGTAAAAAATGTACTTTTAATATTACCTGCAGGATTCATATAACATTCAAGTGCCTAGATAGTTAAATACCAAATCTTAATCAGGTGTTTTAGAGATTTAGTGAAACTAATAACTTGGAAATATCTTGAGTATTGACTACCAAATAGTAAGGAGATAAAGTACCTGGGATATCTTGTGATTATCAAATCCCTCTTGCTGATTGGGAAATATTGAAAAACAACTTTTGTGTAGATTTGTAATAACACTTGGCAATAGAAATTTTAAAATTTTTGACTGGGGACCCTAATAATGACAAGCATACCCAATACAATGTCTAAAACAGGGAAAAAACCAAATATTTCTACCCCATCCCCGGCAGGCCAGCGGCAAATGGATAATCCCCCAGAGAACTCACAGGTTACCCTATAAGGGATACAAGAAATTATGTTAAGAATGCAAGACTCTATGGACAAGCATTGGGAGAGTATGAGGGAGGATATGGGTGAAATGAGAGGAGACATTAGAAAAATGGAGGAGAGAATGGGTAATCTTGATGAGAAAATGGGAACAATACAACAAGTACTAATAAATAATGAAAAAAGAATGAAAGCAGTAGAAGACAGAACTGAACAAATAGGTCAAAAAGTAATGGGAACTGAGAGGAGACTGGAAACAATTAACAGAGACCTCGAAGAGGCCATAGCACATCTGGAAAATGATAAGGCTTCTTTTTACTTGAGATTCCAGAATGTGCCAGAAGAACAAGACGAATGCCTTTTTGAAAAAATGGCTGAGATTATTGCAGGATTAAGAAATAGAGCTCAACAAGAGATTCTGGGTGAAATGGATGAGGTCTTTAGACTGCAGACAAATTATTCCCGTAGGCATAAGCTACCCAGAGAGGTCCATGTTCGATTTATTAAAAAAAACATTAGAAATGAAATTTATAACAATGCAAGAGAAAGGACGCCTATATTTAAAGAGAAAGAAATTATAATACTGAGACAAGTCCCCAGAAGAATTAGAGAGAAAAGGAAGGGGTACAGCTTTTTAACTACACAATTGATAAAACAAAATATATTATACAGATGGCTGATTCCTGAGGGGATATTGATATCTATGGGAGACAAAAAGTTTAAAGATTCTCTCAGTAGAAGAAGCTAGAGACTTTTATAAAGAATACATTGAGGAAGAAGAAGAGCAGGGACTTGCAGAGGAGAGAGAAAGAATAGATCGAGAGGAGCAAGATGCAATTGTAAATGAGATGGTACAGCAAAGAAAGGAGGCGAAAAGGATAGTATATCAGGAAAGAGATGGCGCAAGAACAAGGGCTCAATCAGAGTATAGGAAAAGAGGACAGAGGGAACCAACGAAATGAAGGATCAAAAGAAAGAGAAATAAGTCTCATTTCTATGAATATAAATGGATTAAATGCTCCAAATAAAAGAAAGAAAATTCTATCGAGATTAGAGAAATTGAATTTAGATATATGTTGTCTCCAGGAAGTTCATGTAAAAAATGTCCAACTTAATATTTTAGAAAAACCCTCTTTGGGCAAACTATTTGTGGCTTTGGCTAAAGAAAGAAAGAGAGGTGTGATTGTATACATAAAGAAATGGTTAAACCCAGAAATAATATATTGCGATGACGAAGGGCGACTTTTAATGGTGGAAATAAAGTTGGGATATAAGAAAATATTGTTGGTAATGATTTATGCCCCAAACACAAAGCAGAAACCTTTTTTTTCCAAAATTCATAAACAACTCTTGGAAATTCAATGGGAACATCTTTGTTTAATTGGCGATTTTAACGCGGTAGCAGACCGGAAGAAAGATTGTAAAAGTAATAATAGGAGGAAAAAAAGAAGGAAGCTACCTGACTCTTTTGAGGAAATGAGAAAAGAATTTATACTGACCGATGGCTGGCGGTACTTAAATCCTGAAAACAAACAGTTTACTTTTTTTTTCGTATCCTCATAAGTCATGGTCACGAATAGACATGGCATGGATGACCCCCAAATTGTTAGATGAAATAATGGAAATAGATATTCTTCCCAACGCTTGGGGAGATCACAACCCATTAAAAATAAAATGGAAAGGATTAAACCAGGGAAAGAAAAAAAGGTGATCTCTTAATCAAAGAGTTGTCCAGGAGAAAAATTATAGACAAAAAATAGAAAAAGAATTAGAATACTTTTTTGAAATTAATACGAAACCTCATTAACGAATTTATGGGATACAACCAAAGCATACATTAGGGGATTGACGATAGCCTATGTTGCCAATCGAAATAAAGAAAGAAGGAACAATTTAAACTTATTAAACCTTAAACTTAAAGACCTAGAAAACAAATTAGCAATTACCCCACAAGATGACGAAACTTTGGAAAAAGTGAATGCAATCAAACATAATATAAATCTGATCTTGCAGGAAGATTTGGCGCAGAAAATTAAAATGTCAAAACAAAATTACTTTGAATTTGCCAATAAACCGGGGAGATGGTTAGCCCATAAATTGAAGAAAGAAAAGACGGACAGACAAATTGACCAATTGAGAGATGAGAACGGGGTGTTTTACCTTAAATTAGAGGAAAAGAAAAATATAGTGCAAAATTTTTATACTGAACTATACAAAAAAGAAAATATTAGTCTAGAAGAAATTAAGGAATATATGGAGAAACTAGAATTGCCAGTCCTATCTGAAGAGGATAGGACGGTTCTAAACAAAAACATAACAACCGCAGAAATTAGAAAGGCCATCGCCAAACAAAAAAACAACAAAACGCCAGGCCCAGATGGTATACCTTCAGAATTTTATAAAAAATTTCAACAACAATTAGAAAAATTAATGTTAGAGGTTTATAATGGGGCTAGGGAAGAAGCTAAAATTCCCGAGTCTTGGAAAGAGGCGTACATAACGTTAATCCCGAAAGAAGAAGCAGATAAATTACAAATCCAAAACTACAGACCCATTTCATTATTAAATACTGATTATAAGATATTAGCCTCTATTATGGCAGAAAGACTCAAACCAATACTAAATAAACTAATATACTCTGACCAGAACAGATTTTTGCCAAATAGACAAATTAGCCATAATACAAGAATTATACTGGATGTTCTTGAGTATTACGACATACACATAGAAAAACAGCTGGCATTAATCTTTATTGACGCCCAGAAAGCTTTCGATAACCTTGATTGGCGGTTTTTCATAACCCAGCTTGAGATGATGAATTTTGGCGTTAAATTTTTAAATCTGATTAAAGCAATCTACAAAGAACAATCAGCCAAAGTACTTGTGAATAATGATCTGACGGACAAAGTAAACATTCAGAAAGGAGTTCGCCAAGGGTGCCCCTTATCTCCACTACTATTTATTCTGGCTTTAGAAATTCTTTTGAGGTGTGTAAGACAAAATCACAATATAAAAGGTTTAAAAATTAAAAAGGAGGACTATAAGGTGCAGGCCTTTGCAGATGATATGACTTATATCCTGGAAGATCCCATAAAATCGGGCCCAATACTAATTGAAGAAATAGAAAAGTTTGGTAAGGTGGCAGGATTAAAAATCAATAAAGAAAAAACAAAAATAATAACTAAAAACTTAACTGAAAAACAAAATAGGACTTTAGAAACAATACTGGGAATTAAAATAGTTAAAAAAGTTAAATATTTAGGGTTATGGCTCACTGCCAAATGTAGCACCATCAAAGAAGACAACTATACAAAATTAAATCAAAAAATACAAAAAGAGTTGCAGAATTGGGCTAAATTGCAACTATTGTTATTAGGTAAAATTGCCGTTATCAAAATGAACGTTTTACCCAAGCTATTATTTCTATTCCAAATTGCACCGATAAAACTTAAAAAGAACTTTTTCACGGAATTAAATAACATCGTCCGCAAATTCATTTGGTCAAAGAAAAAGGCCAGAATTAAACTCCAGACGTTACACGACCGTAGGATTAATGGTGGCTTTGGACTCCCGGACTGGGAAAGTTATTACAATGCGGCTGCATTGAGCTGGATTAAGGAATGGGTTTTATTACGAAACAGAAGGATCTTAACTCTGGAAGGTTTTAATCTTCAAGTAGGCTGGCATGCATTTCTGTGGGGAGGGAAACATAAGGCACACACATACTTTCAGAGACATTATATACGGGGTCCCTTACTAGAAACCTGGCTTAATATAAAAAATGATTACTATAAAAAAATTTCTAAATGGCTATCAACATCTGAAGCCATTATACATCCAAATTTTATAAACAAGAACAAAACTATTACCTATCAACAGCTTTTAGATGAACAAAATAACCTTAGGTCAAGACAAGAACTTAGTACAAAGGGCATAGATTTAGAATGGTGGCACTATCTTCAGATTCAAACCCGATATAAGAAAGATCTCTCCCAATTCGGCTTCCAAAACAGTAATGAATTAGACAAAATATTTATGGGGCCAGATGAAAAAACGATCTCCAAATTTTATAATCTGCAGTTGAAAACTAAATTAAAAGAGAACGAAGTTAAAGGCTATATGATCGCTTGGGCTCAAAATTTGGGATATGAAATAAATTTGAATGAATGGAAGGTTATTTGGAAAATCAATTATAAATTGACACTAGCTGCATCCTATAAAGAGAATATCTATAAAATGGTATACCGTTGGCACCTTTCCCCAGATCGCTTGGCAAAGATGTTTCCATCGCTATAACCTAAATGTTGGAAGTGTAAAAAGGAAACAGGGAGCTACTACCACATGTGGTGGTCGTGCCCCAAGGTTCAAGTATTTTGGAAAAAGATTAGATCTTGGTTGGAACAGATTTTAAATGTGAAAATGGAATTAAAACCAGAAATGTTCTTACTGGGGATCTTCCGGAGCAAATTCACTAAAGAAGAAAGATATTTAATTTTGCAAATAACAACCGCAGCTAGACTATTATATGCCCAAAATTGGAAATCTGATATTATTCCCTCCTCAAATATGATAATTAGGAAAATTTTAGAATGCTCAGAAATGAGCAAGTTAACGATGGACATTCATCAAAAAGACAACTCTGATTTCTATGAAATATGGGCAAAATGGTATTCCTGGTTACAATCAAATAAAAATTTAAAACTATGGACACAGAAGAAGACTTGATCCGAAAAATCTTTCCTTACCATCTCCTTCATAACAATAAAAATGATTATTATCGATGCACATAATCCGAGGATATAAATATGAAAAATAATGTAAATATGTATAAATACGTTTTAGATTAGTTTGAACTAAATAGTAAAAGGGATAAAGGTTAAAAGCAACCAATGTAGTAAGATTGCAAAACTGGATTTAGTTACACAAAGGTATAGCTGTTAAAATGAAATGCCGTTTTTTGTGTATTAGTGTTTGTATTTTTTTTCTTTTTTCCTTTTCCCCCCTTTTCTTAACGTTTTCTTTTTTCTTTTTTCTCTTTGATGTTGTGTGTTATTATGTATGTTTTTTTTAAAGTTTAAAAACCAAATAAAGATTATTAAAAAAAAAAAGGATGGGAATGAAGCCCAAGCATGTTAAGCATACTGTATTACAATTTGTTTTAAATTAAGTAGGTTCCTTTAAAAACACTGATGGACTTCCTCACAAAATAAAGGTTATAAATCTTAGTATTAATCAAACAATCTTTTCAACAGGCATTGAAATACAGTACACGGGGCAACTATGGAGAGAAACAATGTGGATATTTGCAATTTCACAATACTGAGGATCCATTTTCACCAATGACTTGACCATATCTCACTTATGAAAGGTGAGCATGACCCCGTAGGTTTTTTTTTGTTTTGAAAAAGTTTTTTATTTTTATTCTCATACAGATATTTTCACATATTTGTCATCTCGTTTCTCATTTCATTCTTTTACAAAATCTTTATACATATATCTATATTTATCCTATTGCTTTGCTAGTTCAAGGTTGCTTTTTTTACCATCCTCCCTTCCCATCTCATACAGCCCTTCTTTCTTCTTCCCTTCCCTTCGTCTTTCTCTTTCTAAACCTACTTCCCCTCCCTTTCTCCTTCTCCTCTTCCCTACTTCCCCTCCTGCCTCTCTCTCCTCACTCTCTTCTCCCCTCTTTTCTTCTTTCCTCCTCCTCTTTCTTTCTTCTTACTCCTCTCTTCCCTTCCTTCTTCCTTTGCTGTACTTTCTCCATTTTTCTGGGATGGCATTCCAGCAACCTTGAATTCTTTTACACAGTCTTTTCCACATTTTTTCATATTTTATTCCATATATATTCCTTTAATCTATTTCTTTTATCTTTATGTGTTTGTCTATTAATACATTTAAAATTTAAGATATTCTCCCCCCCCTTCCCTATCCCCTCATCTCTTTCAAGTGTTACATCTGGGTTACATCATTCAGTTATATTCAAACTTCTTTATTTATATTTATTTTCTAACCATCTATAAAACTTCCCCCAAGTCTTGTAATACAATGAGTCCTCTTTATCTTTTAATCTTAGTGTTAATCTGTTCATTTCAGCGTAGTCCAAAATTTTCTTTATTATCTGCTCATCTACAAGAATAATACCTGCTTTCCAATTTTGCGCAAATACAATCCTAGCTGCTGTTACTATTATTCATTTTAATTATTGCTATTCTACCCATTAATGACATTTGTAAGTTCTTCCATTTTTCCAGGTCCATTTGCATTCTCAATTTGTTATAATTATCTTCTTTTATTGTTATATATCTTGCCGTTAAATATATACCCAAATATTTAATCTTTTTTTACTATCTGGATGCCCAATTTCTCTTCCACTTTTCTCTTTTGTTTTTCTGTCATATTTTTCACTATCAATAGAAATTGGTCCTAAAATATGAAGACAAATAGAACAATATGGAGAAGTGGCAGGGTTAAAAATCAATAAAAAATGATAGTAATAATAATAATAATAATAAGAGTTGGAAGGGACCTTGGAGGTCTTCTAGTCCAACCCCCTGCCTAGGCAGGAAACCCTACACTACTTCAGACAAATGGTTATCCAACATCTTCTGAAAAACTTCCAGTGTTGGAGCATTCACAACTTCTGGAGACAAGCTGTTCCACGGATTAATTGTTCTAACTGTCAGGAAATTTCTCCTTAGTTCTAAGTTACTTCTCTCCTTGTTTAGTTGCCACCCATTACTTCTTGTTCTACCTTCAGGAGCTTTGGAGAATAGTTTGACTCCCTCTTCTTTGTGGCAACCCCTGAGATATTGGAACACTGCTATCATGTCTCCCCTGATCCTTCTTTTCGTTAAACTAGACATACCTAGTTCCTGCAACCGTTCTTCATATGTTTTAGCCTCCAGTCCCCTAATCATCTTTGTTGCTCTTCTCTGGACTCTTTCTAGAGTCTCAACATCCTTTTTACATCGTGGCGACCAAAACTGAATGCAGTATTCCAAGTGTGGCCTTACCAAGGCATTATAAAGTGGTATTAACACTTCACGTGATCTTGATTCTATCCCTCTGTTAATGCAGCCTAGAACTGTGTTGGCTTTTTTGGCAGCTGCTGCACACTGCTGGCTCATATTTAAATGGTTGTCCACTAGGACTCCAAGATCCCTCTCACAGTTACTACTGTTGAGCAAGGTACCACATATGCTGTACCTGTGCATTTTGTTTTTCTTGCCTAAATATAGAACCTTACTTTTTTCACCATTGAATTTCATTTTGTTTGATAGCGCCCAATGTTCAAGTCTGTCAAGATCCTTCTGTATCTTGAGCCTATCTTCTGGAGAGTTGGCTATTCCTGCCAGTTTGGTGTCATCTGCAAATTTGATGAGTTCCCCATCTATCCCTTCGTCCAAGTCATTGATGAAGATGTTGAAGAGTACTGGGCCTAAAACAGAGCCTTGGGGTACTCCACTGCATACTTCCCTCCATGTAGATGCAGTTCCATTGAGCACTACATGTTGAGTGCGGTTGGTTAGACAGTTTTGAATCCATCTGGTGGTGTTGCTGTCCATCCCACATTTTTCTACTTTATCTAGTAGTAGGTTATGGTCTACTTTATCAAATGCCCCGTAGTGACCCCGTAGTCATCTTCTGTAATCTATAACATGATTCTAGCTATGGATAATGTATTTACACTGGCCAAAGGATTGAAGCAATACAACAATCTTGTATTTTGTGTACATTCCAGGCTTGGTTGCTTAGCTAGCTGCTATTCATTTCTCCAGCTTACTATCATATTTCTAAGCTAGAAGTGGTAGAAATAAGAGTCTCAACCAGCTTCGAGCAATAACCTATTATGCAATGTTTCTTTAAGCTATTCAGAAAAAATGACACACACACCACTGAAGTCATCTATCTAGACTTTTGGATTATTCCAGCAGCACTTCATTTAAAAATATATGATTTTTTGAGTATGTATTAAAAAAGTAATGCTATTAGTTACCTCAGAGTGTGGGAGGTAAGAGGTTGAACTTTTTGTATGGAAAGGCAAATATAATTTAAGAGGTTTAATCGAAACCTGGTGGAATGATTTACATGACTGGAGTATATCACCCGAAAGCTATAATTTGTTGAAAAGGAACAGAAGTAGAAGGGAGGAGCAGTTGCACTATTTGTGAAAAATGTCCACTCGACCAGCTTAACAGAGCATCTGAATTAAAATAAGCAGAAACAAATAAACAAATTGTTACTGGTTGTCTATTATTGCCTGCCTCTACAAGAAAAGATGTGGATGAATGCTTTCTGAAACACAGAAACATGAAATTTTAATGTCAGAAGACTTTTAATTACTCATATCTTTGGGGAGATAAGCTCAGCCAAGTATAGGACGTCAGAGTCAGATGATAGAAAAAGGCACAGTAGTAGATTGGTTAGCCTTGAGTCGATACTTATGAACAAGAAGATGTAATGTCATTATGAACTGTATGAGGAAGTGAACCGGAGAAAAAATAGCCACCTAACCCCAAAGTCCCAGATTTTACTATACTTAGAGCACTGATAACTGGCACCACGTGGCAGGGAAAACTAATAAGAAACTGAGCTGGATAAGTGGAAATTCCTAAAGGAGGAGGATTTTAAAAGGACACTTGCAAATTGATCTAAGTGCCAGAGCCCACTGTAACAACATTGCCAAAAAGGCATTAAGAGTTGTTAACCTAATCTGGGGTAGCTTTTTCTATGGCAATATGTACTACTAACTAGAACATACAAAACATTTGCTAGACCAATTCTCGAATACAGCTCATCTGTCTGGAATCCGCACTACATATTAGACATTAATACAATTGAGAGAGTACAGAGATCTTTCACGAGAAGAGTCCTCCAGTCCTCTACCCGCAATAAAATACCTTATGCTACCTGACTTGAAATCTTGGGCTTAGACGACTTAGAACTTCACCACCTTCGGTCTGACCTAAGCGTAGTACATTAAATTATCTGCTATAATGTCCTACCTGTCAATGACTACTTCAGCTTCAACCACAACAATACACGAGCAAACAACAGATACAAACTTAAGGTAAACTGCTCCAAACTCGATTGCAGAAGATATGACTTCAGCAACAGAGTGGTCAATGCCTGGAATACACTACCTGACTCTGTGGTTTCTTTCCCTAACCCCCAAAACTTTAACCTTAAACTGTCTACTGTTGACCTCACCCCATTCCTAAGAGGCTCTGTAAGGGGCGTGCATAAACGCACCAACGTGCCTACCATCCCTGTCCTAATGTCCCTTTTTATTCATATCCTTTTCATGTATTCTAAATCATGTTTATACTTTTATCTGTTATCTTATATATACTTGACAAATCAAATCAATAAATAAAAATCAGCTCAATAAGGCAGGGATGGGAAACCATTCCCCCTTTACAACCTACGGACTTCAAATCCCAGAATTCCTGAGCCAGGGCTGGCTCAGGAATTCTGGGAGTTGAAGTCCACAGGTCATAAAGAGGCCATAGTTGCCCAGCACTGCAATAAGGGAAGGGAATAAAGGACAGCAGAAACCAAAAGGGTGGACACAAAAAACTTAGTGATAAGAAAATATAAAAGAATGTGCACAATGCAGGAAATGGAAAGAGGCTGTAGTTCAAGGGTTGTCAAAGGGTGTGCTCAAAAATGTCAAGATGATGGCTGCAATGGTACAATTAAACTTCTATTTTTTTAATGTGCAGCACACAACAGGCAGAGCTTCCATCACACTGTTATACAACCACCATCTTGGCTCTTTTGACTACCCCATGCCACACTACAAAGGAAGAGTAGTACCAGCCTAGAACTGTAGAGCTACTGTCAAAGGAGGGAAACCTAACTCTTAACAACTGGGGCTTCTTTAGTTTTGTTTAAAAGAGGAAGAATCAATAAACCAATTGCTCAATTAAGACTGTAAAATGATAACAAATAAAGCAAAGTTATACAAGATGGAAGTCAGGAAAGAAAACAAAAAGACGCTCAGAAAATACCTCTTTGATATACATGGGGCTACCCTTGAAGAGTATCCGGAGACTGCAATTGGTGCAAAATGCAGCTGCGCGAGCCATGGTGGGTGTACCAAGATACACCCACGTGACACCTCTTTTCCGCCAGCTGCATTGGTTGCCCATTGGTCTCCGGTTGCAATTTAAGGTGTTGGTTATGACCTTTAAAGCCCTACATGGCTCAGGACCAGACTTACTTGCGGGACTGCATCCTGTCACATACCTTCCTACGACTGGTTAGGTCCCACAGAGTTGGTCTCCTCCAGGTCCCATCAACCAAGCAATGCCGGTTGGTGGGACCGCGGGGGAGAGCTTTCTCTGTGGGAGCTCCCTCTCTTTGGAACCAACTACCACCAGAGATCCGAACTATCCCCACCCTGCTGGCCTTCCGCAAAGCCGTGAAAACATGGCTTTTCAAGCAGGCGGGCTAAAATAAGACCAATGGGAACATCTGTGGTCTGCCCACGTGTGAATGATGATGTTTTTGTAAACTTTTTATAATTGTTTTTAATTTGTGTTATTATGCTTTTTTATTGACTGTTCCTCTTACATGTTGTACGCCTCCCTGAGTCCCTCGGGAGTTGGGCAACTTATAAGAAGGAATAAATAAATAAATAAATAAATAAATAAATAAATAAATAAATAAATAAATAAATAAATAAATACATACATACATACATATACATACATACATACATACATACATACATACATACATACATACATAAATAAATAAATTTAAATGAATTGAGCTCTTCAGAATGGAATAAATCGTATTTCAAGGTACTGGAAGAACTAACTGATGGTCGGGCAAACTGAGTTATGGCCTAGCAGTATGAAATTGTTGCAAAAAAAGGGGGGGCATGTGCACCAACAAAAATCTAGAAAGCCAGTGAAAAGCCAGATTGGGAAAATAGCAAATTTTGTCCCTGTCTTCAACAAGGAGAAAACGGAAGAGCCAACAAACTACAAGCCAATCAGTCTAACCTTGCATTTACTATCTAGAGCAAGGTGAGGTACTATGGCCCTTTTATGACCTGTGGACTTCAGCTCCCAGAATTCCTGAGCATGGCTGGCTCAGGAATTCTGGGAGTTGAAGTCCACAGGTCATAAAGTGGCCATATTTCCTCACCTCTGATCTAGAGAGAAAGTGGGATTCTGTTCATTGGGAATGTTCGCAAGGAGGCCACACTCCTTCTGAGTTGCTTTAATTTAGATTCCTAAGCTCAGCAGGAACTGGACTCGAGAGCCTTAAAAGAGTCTTGCCATCTTTCTGATTATATGATTCATGGTTTTACAATGGTGTTATCTTTTACAGAGAAATGTACTTTACTGCCTATCAAAGTCCAGGAAAGGTAGTGCAATTAATCTCTATTTGAACTGGAGAAAGAAAGAACCTTTATTTTTTTAAATAATCAGGCCAGGTAAAATGATTTGAATTTAATCTATTTATTATTCCATCATGACCTTGTGGATAAAGCTTCCGAAACACACTGAACTCAGCAATATTTCAGTTCAAATCATTTAAATAAGATATTTCAATTGCAAATAGAACCTGTGTTTTATAACATTGGAGTCACTTAGGACTGGAAACTAAACTTGTTCATATGGCAAGCAGATCCTTTAGAAACATTGATATACTGCACTTTGGTAAGTGTTTTGTTGAAGAAACATAATGGATGGTAATTATTTTAAAAAACAAAAAATATTGTTAAGAATATTGTATGGATGTATGAAACTCAGAAAGCAAATGCTCATGATATGTGATGTTGAAAGACCAAAAACAAATGAAATTTACTGGGGAAAAAATTAATTTACAAGCTGTTGTATTCCTACTTATCTCTTTCACCTGCTAGTGCTATTGACTTTTCATATCCATTTGCATAGGTTACAGTTTAATGCAACAGTGCTGGGAGTGAATATGTAATAGGAAAATATTAGTAAAAGGATATCCTTTTCCCACCGGTACTACCGTATGAAACCGAGGGATGTACAGAGTGAGTTGCCTAATCTAAGTAAGTTGCCTTAGATTAGGCAACTCATACACAGAATGGAACTTACTGAATTCCAGTGAAACCAGAGTGAGAAAATAAGGACAGATCAAAGGAAGCACTTTTTTACACAAGAGGGTATTTAACATGCAAAATATGTTGTCGTAGCTCTATAGATAGCCATCAGTTTCATGGAGGTTATGAGGCATGATGGTTCATGGACAATGACTATAAGGCATGATGATTTCATATTACCTCCCTTATATAGGGACGCGGTGGCTCAGTGGCTGAGCTTGTCGATCAGAAAGGTCAGCAGTTCAGCGGTTCAAACCCCTAGCGCCGCGTAACGGAGTGAGCTCCTGTTACTTGTCCCAGCTTCTGCCAACCTAGCAGTTCGAAAGCATGTAAAAATGCAAGTAGAAAAATAGGGACCACTTTGGTGGGAAGGTAACAGTGTTCAGTGCGCCTTCGGTATTTAGTTATATCGGCCACATGACCACGGAGACGTAGCGCTGGCTCTTTGGCTTTGAAACGGAGATGAGCACCGCCCCCTAGAGTCGGGAACGACTGGCGAGGGGAATCTTTACCTTTACCCTTATTACAGACAGACTGCTTATCTGACTCAGTTGCTTATGGACGGAAGTGGGAAGTATGCTTATGCCCAATGAACTATTTTAATATGAACAAATGCTTTCATGTTGTACATTCATTTCACTATGCAGTTCTATGACTCTTTGATGGTTACCGTTGGTCTATACTAGCTTACAACTGACCAAGAGTCAAAGGAACATTTAAATGTTTCTTTGAAAGGCACATACAGTAAGAGCACCTGGGTTTGCATCATGTCTCAACTAAGATTTTGTTTTTCTGCCAGATCAGATAATCTGCTAGATTGTTGTGCCCTTTATGGTGGAAAAGTCCAGAATATGCTTGAAACCACAAAGACTGAAGTGTTATTTAAAATATTCAGAATCCTATGAAGATCTAATCTTTATTCCCTCCATTTTAATACAATTTTGTTTTTTAATATTTTCTGCCATTGTTTTTATATGGAATGGGAGGCAGCTTTGGAACTGCATTACAAGGGAGTATGTATATATTTTAATAGAGATGAATTATCATAGGTCAGTCAATGCTGTAAGAAAGCATCCACTTTGGCAAATATGCCAAATCAACCATGCACAAATGGACATATGCTGTTCATTACTTTAATACAATAAAATATGTGATGCATTTTCTCTTCAGATTTTTATTTAATAGAAATTGACTTTTCGTGGGTTAAAGATTGGATCCAACTGAAAAACAAAAGAATATTAGGGATTGAAGGACACGATCTTCAAATTGGATGGCATGCCTTCCTTTGGGAAGGGAAAAGTAAATGCCATATGTATTTTCAAAACATTTGTTAAGAAACTCTCTGCTATCCACCTGGGAAAAAATAAAAAGGAATCACTATACAAAAATCCCAATTTGGTTATCGACCATGGAAGCAATGATCTATCTATCCAAACACAACAGATTTAAATAAAATGGTGAGTTACACAGTGCTACTGGATGAAAAAGGTGAGTTAAAATCAGTACAAGATCTAAAGAAACAGGGAATTGTAATTGAGTGGTGGCCATATCTACAAATTAAAACAAGATTTAAGAAAGATGAGAAATTCGGCATTTATGAAAAACAATTGGAATTAGATAAAATATTACAAGGATCGGATACAAAAATGATTACAAAAAAAATCCTTTTAAGATTTAAATTAGAAGAAGAAACAGTTAAGGAAACAATTAGTTGGGCGAGAAATTTTGGATATAATATTGAATTGGAGCAATGGGATAAATTATGGGAAATTAATTACAAACTTACAATGGTAGTGGCCTATAAGGAAAATTTATATAAAATGTTGGCATCTGCCACCAGCAAGATTGGCCAAAATGTTTCCAAACCTGTCCCCAGAATGTTGGAAATGCAGTCACAAATCTGGAACATTTTACCACATGTGGTGGATTGGTTCACATGCAAGGAAATTCTGGCAAAAAGTTAGGGAATGGTTGGAAGGAATGATGGAATATAAAATTCAAATGAAACCAGAACTGTATTTAGTGGGAATATTGGATTCAAAAATGGACAAAGATAAACAGTACTTAACTCTTCACATACTAACTGCGGCCAGAATTACCTTTGCACAATACTGGAAGCAAAAAAAAGTTCCCCCCGGACAAAATGGTGATTAGTAAGATTTTAGAATGTGCTGAAATGGATAGGATGACGATGGAATTAAAAGAAAAAGAGGAATCGGACTACTATAGAATTTGGAATAGATTTTACAATTGGCTAGAAATTAGGAATCAAAGTAAGAAACAAAAAACTAAAATCTGAATAATAAAATATTCATGTATATATGAAACTATAGGTTAAATTACTAATGGCAAAAAACATGTACCAACTTAAATGGTGAAGTAGGAAAGTAGTATATACTGTATATATTTTGACACGAAATACTGTAAAATATATTGTATAGTGTTCTTAATGTTTATATGTGTATGTATTCTGTATTTGTTCAATTTGATTTTTGTCTTATTTTTTACTTTTATTTACTTTTGGTTTTTTTGTATTTGTATTTTGTATTTGTGTTTTTTAATGTTGGAAAATTAAGTAAAACTATTTTATATAAGAAATTGACTTTTCAACAATATGTGGCATGCAAAGCCGCTAGTGAGTTTTTGTTCAGTGTTGCTGGCAATTCTATGCTGCCAATTCAAGCTAGGCTTCTATCTTTCAGGTTTTAAAGGATATCTGTGCTTGAAGCATGTTTTAATGTACCTGATGGGGCAACAGGGTTTTGAATGGAACAATATGCTTTTGCCAAGTTACTATAGTAGATGCATGTGTGGAGTTTAGTGGAATAAATTTATACAACACTAAAAGGAACACACTTTTTCAGTTATTAATATTCATCATGTCCCTTTCTAGGAGCTGCCCTTCATCTGAGCAGGCACATAACATTGTATTTGTTCTTTGTCTCTTACCTGGAAGAAGTGATAGGGAGCGAGATCATTCACCTTGTGAGTCCACAGACTGATATATTTTTGATCCAGCTCAGCTTATTTCTGAGGGGCTAAAATGCGTCAGTACTTAAAAGCAGCTTGCTCCTTTGAAGCTTATGAAGAGCTGGGGACCTCTAGTGGTTCTATATAATAGTTCCTTTATTTGGCACTACAGAGCAAGATGAAATGTCTGGCAGGGGGAAAGTTGAAAAAACATAGGGGCAGGCCCACCTTGAATAAAGTTATTGATGTTATGTACCTGATTGGACTAAGTCAGTGCTTCTCAATTATTTTCTGTTACGCCCCACCCCCCTAGGAAGAAGTAAACATTTCGCGCCTCCCCCCCCCAACTCTCCGATCTGGGCCCCAATGGAATTTTAGTGTTAATATATATTATTTTATTTATTATAAGCTGCAAACAAACTATTGGCTGGGGAAGGCTGCTCTACCCACTTACCTGGGAGTAAGTCACACTGAACTCAGTGGAGCCTGTTTTCGGTTAGGCAGGCATAGGCTACCGTGGTTAGGGCCCTCTTTTGACACAGGGCCAGGCCAGCTTAATCAAGGTGATGTTTAGGGGTCGCCAGCCTGGCCCATAAGCACCGCCTCTGCCGGGCACTCACAGCGAATGGCATGGAAGGAGGCTTTAGGGTGCCGTTCGAAGCTTTCGCCCAGCTGCAGAGGATGCTCCTCCTTGTCCAGCAGCAGGTTTGCCCCACCGTTCATGGCTACCGCAGCACCCGCCGAGAACAACAAGAACCCACGCAGCCACCCCGCCTGGCCGCCTTCTCTTCCGGGCTCGGAGCACCGTGCAACTGGGAAAACACTCCCTGTCTGGGGGAATCGATCGAGAGGGACCACACATGTTCCCCGGGGTCACCCGCGCCCCCTGGCATCACTCCGTGCCCCCACTATTTGAGAAACACTGGACTAAGTACAGGCAGTCCTTGGCTTATGACCTCAACTGAGCCTGAAATTTCTGTGGCTGAGCGAGACAGTTAAGTGAATTTGCCGCATTTTACAATCGTTCTTGCCACAGCTGTTAAATGAATCACTGCAGTTTTTAAGTTAGTAACATGGTTATTAAGAGAATCTAGCTTTCCCATTTGACTTTGCTTGCCAGGTCACAAAAGGTGACCCCTGCAACCATCATAAACGTGAGTCAGATGCTTGCCAAGCATCTGAATTTTGATCACATGACCATGGGGATGCTGCAAAGGTCGTTAAGTGTGAAAAACTATTTTAAAAAATAAGTCATTTTTTTCAGTGCTGTTGTAACTTTGAATGGTCACTAAATGAACTGCTGAAAGTCGAGGACTACCTGTACAAGTGTTGATTGATGACAGAAAGAAAGGTGCTATGTAAAGTGAGCAAATGCACAACAGGAATCTGACAAAGTAACACTACAGCAGCATTCTGAAGAGTTGGTTTCCTGCAAAAGCAGTAATAACCTTTTTTTAAACTCCCTGTAAAATAATATGTTGAGATGCTTATTCTACCTGTGCTGTTTGCAGATGATCAATTTCGAAAACTTCTGTAAATCCTGGACAGAATTTATTTGTGCCTTTTAAGGACCTGAGAAGATAAGTGGAGAACACAACATTTCCATCAAAGTTGCTCAGGATGAAATGACAATCTATGCCACACCTACTAAAAAAAAGGACAGCCTTTATTTGCAGGAAAAGACATCACCATGCATAGAGATGTAAAAGACAGGAGATGCAACAATTCTGCCATCTTTATTTTTGGAAAACACAGGCACATGAGATACCAAAAAGCAGCCAGCCCAGTTTCACTGAACCTCGCTTCCCTCCCTGACTGCATGCAAGAAGAGATGCCTTCCCCACAAACCAGGAGCACTGATGCCACAAAGGTATACTTTGCTCTTAAGTTGAACAACAGAAAGGGGGAAATTAAGGAGAGAGGGAGAGAGAAACGGAAAGGGGGAAGAAGAGGAGAGAGAAGAGAGAGAGAGAGAGAGAGAGAGAGAGAGAGAGAGAGAGAGAGAGAGAGAGAGAGAGAGAGAGAGAGAGAGAGAGAGAGAGAGAGAGAGAGATCAATGATAGAAAAAAGGGTAGCAAGAGTAAATCTAGCCAAGATGTAATCTATTCAGAGGACCATAACACCAGTTTTGATGTTGCAAGTATGGAGTCAAGCATAATTGTATGCAGAATGGGGGAAGATTGGACCTGCATTCTGATAAGTAGCTTGGGCCACAAGATCTTATACAAAATGACAATCAATCCAGCATTATCTGAATATATCCCGTTGTTTTAGGCATGCCTGAAAACTGCTAGGTGTTTTGCGACAGTTCAAATTTAAACAAAATCTCCAAAAGGGCAATCATTTGGTTATTTCACTCTCTCCATACACACCTCAATTGTTTTAAGGAGCTAATAATTATTGCCTTGTAGACTCACATGAAATTGATTTCATGACTTTTATATTATTCTGTCTTTAAGAGTGGCTAGCCCAGAACGAGTGTATAAGCAGAAGGAAATAGTTGGAGGGAAAATTCAATTGCTATTTTCTGCATAGCGTAGTCTGTAAAGAATGGCACTAGACATATCAGATCCTCTAGATTTGTTTGTTGTTTGATGAGGACAAAAATCTCATTTTAACCAAGGAGATGAATACTGCTCTTTTTTCTCCAAACCCTACATTGATATAACAGAAGCATCAGATGTAAACATCTTCAGGGAATTTTACAAAGATGCATTTTTGGTAAGAAAAAGAATAATTCTAAGACTTTTTAAAAACAATTAGATGAAAGGAAAATAAAATCAGCATAAGCATATTCCTGCCATTTTCTTCCCCTGGTGTCAATGGTTCCTTCCTGGCTATACATTACTTAACAGGGGCAAATAATTTTCTTTAGTACAAGTATCTTCTAGGTCTAGTCACTCCAACTGCCTTTTGATGAATGAAGAGCAAGGCATTTATGGATCTCTAGACTTTTTGCCTTTACCTTCAAGGCTGAACTTGGCCTTGATGCGAAGAATGATCATCTCTAGCATTTTATTGCCCCCCCTCCCCCTCCAAACATACCAAAAACTGTTTAATAAAGTTCTCATGAATGTTGCACCAAAGTAACCTTCCATTCCATAGCATTTCATCACTGTCAGGTGTTCTACAATTGGCTAGACAAGGCAAAAGCTGGCCCCATAAAACAATATGGTTCTGTCTTAACAAAGTAACCTTGCATCACTGTATAGAAAATGCAGTTCTAAAAGAGATGGACCTTGGAAGTGTAAGGGCCTCCTCCACTCTAATTGGGAGTATTATTATATAAAGTGAGCAGGGTTTCCAGGTTTGCAAGAATAGCCTTTCTACTATGAAATTGCAATAGAGGGAAGCGGCATGTGCTCTTCTCTACCAAGGATTTAAGGAATTGAAGGGACAATGGACACCAGAGCTGTGAAGGTAGGGAGAACACAACACATTAATGATTAGCGCTGGCCAGAAGTCTGTCCCTGAATCCCCCCCCCAAAAAGTAACCTAGTCCATCTTTCAAAATCAAGGATTTTGAAGACCCTAATATTATAATATAATATAAGGGACGCAGTGGCTCAGTGGCGAAGACGCTGAGCTTGTCGATCAGAAGGTCGGCAGTTCAGCGGTTCGAATCCCTAGCGCTATGTAACGGAGTGAAGCTCCCATTACTTGTCCCAGCTTCTGCCAACCTAGCAGTTCAAAAGCACATAAAAATGCAAGTAGAAAAATAGGGACCACCTTTGGTGGGAAAGTAACAGTGCTCCGTGCCCTTTGGCGTTTAGTCATGCTGCCACATGACCACGAAGATGTCTTCGCTGGCTCTTCGGCTTAGAAACGGAGATGAGCACCGCCCCCTAGAGCCAGAAATGACTAGCACGTATGTGGGGGGAACCTTTACCTTTACCTAATATTAAATCTGAATTTACATTTACAAATAGAAGGGGGCCATGCATTGATGGATATTCACTTGGAAACAAATCTATTAAATCTCTTCCTGCTCCTTCTGCCCCCCGAAAATAGCCTTCAGGATCTGCTCCCGATATGGAGTATCTATCCCCAGTATTAAGGGTCAAACCACCATATAAATCAAGGAACTGGATTGTTTTCATCATCAGTCCCAGTGGCCAAATAAATAAGGGGGGGAAACATAGCATGCTTCTAAAAGGTGTAAATTCAAGTTGCTGTCTCCTCAGCCCCGAATTTAGAAGTGACTCCCCATTAACAGAACCAGCTACTTTATATTCTCAGCTTTGGGAGACTGCACGAGTCCAAAATGGAAGTTCTACACCAAGTTCCACAAAATGGCCAAAGTGCTAGTGGCTCCAGAATGAGAACTATTTCATACGCCTGCATTTGCACAGAACGTTTTCTTGTCTGATGCACATTTGCATGCTTAAAATGACATCTGAATGACATCCCTATCAGGAATCTTTAGAAAAAGGCCATTTCTCCTTCTTCACATAACAGGGCAGGAAATGAAGTCAAGGCAGAGCAAATACAGCACTGTTGTACTCCCACACTGGAGTTCACATTCATCCTGCAAATGGAAGACCATCATCTTTACTCAAGACTGATAGTGCCAAGAGGACCACAATTTTTGCCAGCAGAAATCCTTGCATGAACTATCCACTACTTTGCCAATGAAAACTGTAGGGACACAGCAGACAGGTGACCTTGCAAATATCATATTGAGGACAGTGTTGGATTATACGTTCTACCTGAGGTCTCATTCAAGCACAGAAACCCTTGGGCTCTAGAATAAGTAGGAGCCTGAGTTTCAAGGAGAACCATGCATTAGCTAACCCAGGTGTCCCCAAACTTGGCAACTTTAAGACTTGTGGACTTCAACTCCCAGAATGGAGAATTCTGGGAGTTGAAGTCCACAAATCTTAAAGTTGCCAAGTTTGAAGACCTCTGAGCTAACCAATCAAAACAAGAAGTTTTCAAGCTGCCTTATGGACAGGAAAGGGTATTTGCTCTTTAACTCATACTGGTATCGGACAAGTTTGGAGGACGGTGAGGAAAAAGAGGAAAACACAAAGAGGTAACTCAACAAAATGAAGGAAAGGTGGCCTCAAACTAGAATCTAGTTGTTCCCTTGAGGGGAATGCTCACTTCCTTTTCCCTTAATCTATTCATGGTGTGAATATATTGAGTGTCACATTTGAGACCTAAAACCTTCCCTCTTCTCCATAAGGCACAGGACATCCAAGAGGAAACCATGATTTCCTCTTTATCCCTGAATTGCTTCTTCCTCTGTCTCCCCACACCTTTTCACCTCTGATTATCTATCTAGCATAGCCGCCGTTTCTTAGGACTTGGTATCAAAACCTTCCTCGGTGCATACAAATCCCTTTGGGGGCAAAATACTTTAGTACCTGCACCTCACATTTAACAGGAGGGGGACTCAGGTTATATCACAGGAGGGAGAGCAAGTGGCGTCGTAGTTAGTGGTAGAAATACCCTATGATGGCTGGCTACTTCTGGGTTTGGTTTTCAGAAACTGACAGACCAGCCTCACTCAGAAGTAAGATTTAATCTGACTCATTTACTACTTCTGCACCCTGATATACTAAAGCTTCCCAGGCCAGCACACGCTTGCTCAAGGCACTTTTCTTCTTTACTGCTGCTTAGCTCTTCCTGCAGGCATTTTATGGAAATGACCAAACCATGTAGCCTGCATCTTTTCAGATATTTCAACCAAGACCAACTGCCTTAGCTGAATCCAGGCAGATCCACTGGGAACCTAGAACCCATAGCTTTGAAAGGGACCACCTTTCACTGCCATCTCTGCCCAATGGGAGGAGAGGATGAGAGAGAGAGGAAAAAAGGGAATTCTGAGCCCGAGTGATCAGGACATTCAGTACACAGTAAACACATGCAGTTCTTTTGCAGCTTGCATCCTTTGATCACGAAGCCAAGGCCACAAAACTCTTCTTTGTGCGCATGTGAACCAATGGACACAAAGTCACTAGCCAGGCAGTGGTATGTGGGTTTAAGGTACGGCCCCATATGCTTTCCAGGAACAATTCCCATCATTATTACTCACCTCAAAAAACCAGCAGAAATATAAAGCAAGAAAACAGCCTTTAGAAGGTGGCTGACCACTGCAGCAAACTAATAAATTAAAAAAAACAATTATATATCCTCAGGTAACAATGTGGAAAGAGCTTCTAAAGGGACTCAATCCCTTTCAAACAGCTCCCTCAGGCCCAACCCCAATTTGGGGAAATAGTGGCCCACAATTAGTAAAGCATCAATATTAAAAATGAGACAACTGCATTGTTTCACTGGCTTAGAAAAATATTAAAGATGTCTGTTCTTTCAAGGCAATCTATCCACTGTCCGCAGCAGCCTGAGGATGAGGGATGAGGAGAGCTTCCTTTGGCTTCTCCTACTTCTCAGGACTTCCAGAGAAAAGCCAGTCCCAGAGAGCTCCAAGTGTTCCTCTGCCCTCCTATTCTGCAGGCTATGAAGGCAATATGGTCAACACTCCATGATCTACTTCATGTTTGCTCTGCTCCTGCTGCCTCATCCTTGGCTGGGGGTTCCATGTAGATTGGGGTCACTGAAGGCGGTTTTTTGAATCTAGGGAAAAAGGAAATGGGTCTCGAATTACCAGTACAGAAAAGGAGGTGGAAAGCTTAGATTCAACAGGACGAATAACAAAATATATAAAACTGTCTCGAGGGGCAAAGTATTACAAGAGTTTTCTAATCCAGTGCTTTCTAGAAGCACCAAGTCTCAACTTTAGAATTCGAAGGTATCAGTCAATGACTGAGGTTAGGGGAAATGCAAGCTGGATAAAGTAGACTGCAATATAGCCATCCAACCTAGTGCTGCCTGATTTGTACCAGTCTTCCATAATATCCAACTAAAGTATCCAGTGCTTTTATGTGAATACTGAATTTGAAATATTTTGTATGTCCAAAATGCAGGGCATCTTTCAGCTTTTGCTCCTTCTCGCTTATCTTTTCATAGTTGCTCTATTCTATTCTCTATTACGATTCACTGAAAAGCAAGGGTGCAAAATTTATGCTGGCCCAAGGTTCACATCTGGCTTTTAAACAATATAGCACTTAGACTTATATACCACTTCATAGTGCTTTACAGCTCTGTCTAAGCGGTTTAGAGAGTCAGCATATCGCTCCCAACAATCTGGATCCTCATTTTACCCACCTCAGAAGGATGGAAGGCTGAGTCAACCTTGAGCCATTGAAGACTGGGCACTGCTTTCCAAAAAGTAAAAGGTGGGACTTGGACAACAGTTGATTTTATGAAATGTACATGTAAATGTAATTAAAAATTATTTTAATATGATTGCTGTCCAGTTGTGAATTTAACAGTTTCTTCCTTCCGCATGTTAAAAAACTGCAATTTAAGAATAACTTCTGAAAGCCTCTGGAACTACACCCAAGGATTACAAGGGCTGCTGTAGTCCCATTAGTGCTTCTTGTTCTAAAGTTCTACACAATGTCCATTTCATTAAAGAATTAAATGAGGACCAACTTGCAGCAGAGCTAAGCAATGGACAGAAGCTAATAACCCGTAACATGAGATGTCCCCATGGCCCCCTTTGGAAAAATAATAATAATTTGATCTGACATTTTGTTTAAGAACATGTGTAAAAGAGAAGGTGCCTAGCCAAATAATCTGGCCATAAGAGTCGGACGGGAAAAAGAAAAGTTTTATACAACCATTAAGTTAAGGTGACCAGACGTCCCGCTTTTGGCGGGACAGTCCCGCTTTTTAGTAATTTGTCCCGCGTCCCGCGGCGTTTCAAAAAAGTCCCGCTTTTTTAATTTTAATTTGCCCTGCACACCCCTCTGCCTCCTGCCTCGCCTGCCTCCTCCTGCCAGACGGGGAGGGAGGGCAGTGAGAGGGGCAGCGGCGGTCTTGCCTGTTCGTTGCCGCAGAGCCGAAGAAGCTGGTGGCGTTTGCGGTGCAGGGCTTCCCCCGCCCGCTTTCCCCGCCCGCCGGGACGCCGCCATTTGCGTTCTTTTGCCCTCTGCGCATGTGCAAAGCATTCTGCTTGCACAGAGGGCAAAAGAACGCAAATGGCGGCCGGGGAAAGCGGGCGGGGGAAGCCCCGCGCCGCGAACGCCACCAGCTTCTTCGGCTCTGCGGTGACGAACAGGTAAGCCTGCACCAGTAGGAACCCACCCCTGGCTGCAGGATAAGAGAGACGGACCCCTCCCATCTTGCTCCCTTAGAAACCCGCCCCCCCGTCAATGGTGTCCCGCTTTACAAAAAATAAAATCTGGTCACCTTACATTAAGTCTAACCTGACCCACAAAGATGACTTACGAATATGGAGAGGCAGGGACTCCTACAACCAAGAAGTGATTTTTTTTCCTAAAGAGCCGCCATAGTCCTTTATGATTCCCCCGGACATCCAGATCCCAAATGTGGAGGCACTAAAAGAACAAGTTATAAGTGTCTGACAGCAAGACTGAATGAATCATGTGACTAAAGATTCAAGAGCTAAACCAGTTGAGTGTTTCTAAGCCGCTTTCAATGCTGGCTTGTAATATGGTACGGCCTAAATTTGAGCAGGAATTCCGTTTCAACCTTATCATAGGCTAGGCAAGAAGTAAAGGTGGAAATTAAACAGGCTTTAATGGTGGGTTTTCTTCTCTTTTTTATCCTGTTATCTTTTTACTAGGTATTAAAACAACTATTCCTACAAAATGAATTAGATTTGTACACCGCAACAGCTACTAGAATATTCTATACTTTTTAATGGAAAGGACAAATAATTCCTCCTGTAAAAGAATGGTAAATTAAGCTATTGGTGTATGAATCAATGTTAAAAACAAGCTTCTTTAAAACAAAAAATCTGATAGAGAATAGAACTGAATGTGGGAGCTATTATTGGATTACAATTTTGTAAACAGATTTGTACTACATCTCAAGTTCATTTGCTCCTAACATAAACTTTTAACATTTATGGTAGCTTTTTCCCCTTTTTTATGGTTTTCTAAAATCATTAAAATTTCCAAATCAGACAGAAGTTATTGCTTTTTAATTAGCTTATAATGTATAAGTTAAATCATACTGTCTAAAGCGGGTAATGACTATATAACAATATGACACTTATATTGATTTATTTTAATACTTTTTTCAACGTTCATATCGATATAAGATATTTTAATAAGAAGGTTGTCTGTCTGTCTTCTGAAAAATACCTTTGCAAGCTGAGTCCAAGTAGTGAAATCTGCCTCCTGCTCCATCTTTATGTACATCACATAGGTTTTCCCTTCAGTGTCTGGGACAAAAGAATCCTCACAAGGATTTTTGCTATGATCTAGAACTTCAGCCTCACTGAAGAAGTGGGCGAAAATAAGACAAGATCAGAGAGGGCAAGCAGACAGAAAAATCCATAATATGAAGCAAGTGCCACATTAAAGATACAAAACAGGAACATGCAATCCAAAAAATATTAACTGGCTTTGTGAGATAATAAAATTCCTTTCTTATTTCAAAATCAAGATATTTTTCAAAGGTATGCTAGTTGCCACAATGTTCTTCTCAATTCACCTTTCAGGCATTTGCCAGCATTTCATAATTCCAGGCCCAAAATTTTGCACACTAGATCAGGCCATATAAGACATCCACCTCTCTATCAGTTTCAGTGATCCATTGTTTAACACATAAGGTACCTGAGCAGACGATGAAGTTCAATTTCATATGCATCTTTCTTTAAACTATACAGTAGAAAGAGAAATAAAAAGTCAGAACTGAAATTGAATTGCTTTACACTCTATAGAGCAGCGGTGTCAAACTTGATTTCAGGGTTGTGTTTGACCGGGGGGGGGGGGGCTGGCCAGGGTGGGCGTGGCCAACTTGACAATACTGTTGGGGCGCCTGTGGTGGCCCGAGCGCTCTGACAGTGAAAATGGGCTCTCAAGCTCAATTTTCTGCTGCGACGACTTCCTGCAACCCTCTGCCAGTGAAAATGGAGCGCAGGAGGGCTGCCCATGACCGTTGTGAGCTCTGTTTTCGGCTGCAATGGCCTCCTGCAACCCTCTGCCAGCGAAAATATAACACAGGAGCTCCATTTTTGCTGGCAGAGGCACCACGGGCCGGTTCTTTGCTGTTTCCAGGATGGCCCTGCGTGCCAGATCTAAGCACACCAGGGAGTTTGACACCCCTGCTATAAAGGGATGAAATATTTTGCATGCTGTAAGACTGTGTCACTAAAAATGGTGGCAAAAATGGCTGATTTGCAGCAGTGCATTTTCTTCTCCCATCTCCACATACCTTCCTCTGAAAATAAGCAGTGAAATCTTAAATGGGCAGTGGGGTGGGGGAAGGAGGACTGCTCTGATTTCCATCCTTAACTTCCTGCCGATTCTCAAAACATGGTCTAAAAATATGTTGGCAAACTTCAGCCATTTTGCTGCTGAAGTTCTACCAAATGATTTGTTGCCCAGAGGCCTCGACATTTGTTCCCACTTTAAAAAAAAAAACCAAAAACCCTCAGAAACAAGAGGAAAAGGCAGAATCTTCTGGCGTTGGTATGTGTGTGTTTATGTTTACCCAGAGCTCAAATAATAATAATCCAGGGAATGGCAGGTAATGACTGCAGAGATAAACAAGCCCAGTAAATGCTGCAGCTACTAAGGCAGGTACTGTTAATCCCAAATCTTCCACACCATTCTTTTTTGTAAAGGCATTTTGTAGTCATGCGGCTGTTGCTCAAATGTGATATACAATTTGAAGTGCTTTTTATTTATTTATTTTAATGTACACTCAGTTTTCCATGACAAAATGTTTTTCCCCCTGCAAATAATACACATGGAAGCCCCTATTAAACCATTAACCAGCTGCACCAAACTAATTGCTCTTATATTTCTGCTCTTCTACTTTTATTCCATTCTTTCTTCTTGTTCCTTGTACTCACGAACTGATATAGAACATTTATAGATGCATATTAGTTTGAACCAAACCAGAAGCTGCCAAGAATCAACCACTGAATTATAATTTACAAGTCTACCTTGGTTGAGCATTAATAAATAGTCCCTCCATTAGTCCAAATCCTTGCTGTCTGAAAATGGTATGGGAATCTAATTTCCATCCTGAGTAGGGGTTCCTGTCAAGAGTATTATATTAGGGTTGATCCAGGGGTGGGTTCTAACTTATCTCGCTGTTGGTTCGCTTCCTCCTGCGCCACGCGGGCGTGCCTCACACGCATACGCCGTGCCGAAAAATCCGGGGGGAAAGCCGAAAACAAGATGGCGACTGCATGCACAGTGCCAGAAACTCGGCTTCTGTGCATGCTCAGAAGAAGAAAAAATTCAATTTTTTTTAAAAAAGATGGCAGTGCCCATGGACCAGTACAGACCAAACCGGGTCGGTGACATCACCAGCAGTTGCTACCGGTTCGGGCGAACCGGTCCGAACCGGTCCGAACCGGGAGGAACCCACCCCTGGGTTGATCTTGACTTGCTCATGTTCCTCAAGTTTTCTGGTATGGTTACATTCATATTAGTGAGTTGCCTACACAAGAAAGCTTAGGTTAGGTCAGAAGGTGTCCATGTTAGCTTGTTCTCCATATTCTCTACATACTGAACTTACCTCTCCACATTCTTAAGCTGTACATTGGGGACTGTGTTGAACTTGTGCTTTTTGAAATAGGCTTCCTAGAAAAATATGAATGGAAAAAAAAGGCGGTTTCAAGTATCATTTACCCTAGCCTTCCACTTTTTCTTCCGAAGTACAGCAGGGAGAGCACCATGGATACTGCTGCTGCATGGGAAGATTTGCAAGGAAAATATTTTCCCATCATGTCCGAATAAGAACAACTGCAGCTAAACCATCTCATTTGTTTCATAGATAAGGCTAAAAGCAATCATTGGGGAGAGCTGCACTTAGTGAACAAATTGCTGAGTTTTGCTTATCAATGTTTGACTAAAAGGACAAATTGCAAACATTGGGATAAGGGAATAAATCAACTGAAGACGATATTGATTGCTTTCTTGGGTCAGTTTATAGTTAGCCTAGACCTCTATTCTATTACCTAAAGCAGTTACTCATTTTTTTCTTAGTGATCACAAGCAAGAGGGCTTCTTCCATCCCACAAGATGAAGCTTTAAAATCTACTTTGCCCATCCAGAGAAATTCCATTTACTTATAATGGTCTTTGAATACTAATATGGGAGACTAGCATAGATTATTTAAAAAAACCACCTTCTCCTCCTTCCAAAATTATGCTGCCATTGGTAGATATTGTCTGAAAGGCGAGGAAGCACGTGAAACTGAACAATCTAACTGTGCTTCTTCTCCAATTGAAACCTCTCAACACCCACCCAGGCTATTTTGTGAATAAATAAGGATATGAGCAGGAGCTACTATTTCTGTCAGATTATTCATGAACTGGGAGAGCCAATGGCAACAAGGTCAGCCAATGAATAGGCATAGCAACTAAGTCAGCCAATGGGAGCTAAACACATCTGAGTCTGTGCAGAGAATTGAAACTGAAGCTATAAGGCTGGGCGTGGCTCAGCCCACTCTGTACTCTTGTCTCTCTCTGAACTCTGAACTAGAAGCTGCTTGTATTTTACTTGTAACTGCTACTATGTTGAAGAAGAAATCTGCTACTGGTATTGTGTGTGTGTGTGTGTGTGTGTGTGTGTGTGTGTGTGTGTGTGTGTGTGTGTCTGTCTGTCTGTCTGTCTGTATGTGTGTGTCTGTGTCTGTATGTGTGTGTGTGTGTATATCTATATATCTATATATATCTCTCTCTATCTCTATCTATCTATCTATCTATCTATCTATCTATCTATCTATCTATCTATCTATCTATCTATCTATCTATCTATCTATCTAGATAGATAGATAGATAGATAGATAGATAGATAGATAGATAGATAGATAGATATAGATATATATTACTATGTTTATAAAGAAATTAATGAATCCAGCTGAATCAGTTATCTGTGTGTGCTTCTGGTTTTGATTTATGCAACAAACTCTGATAATTTCTGCATTTGAGTTTAGCAGGGTCACTCACATGGAAGTAGCCATTCATGTTGAGGCCAACAATGCCAAAGTGATATGAACGGGACACGTCTGGGATGAGGCATTCACGGCCTTTCCGCTGTTCTGGCATGCGCATCCACATGTCCCAGTCCCAAAGCTGAGAGAAGAAAGCAGGCAAAATACAACACGGAGAAGAAGCTTTTCTCTGAGAGCAACTTATTTTGCTGCAGCCACCATAAGCATTTACATTACTTAAAAACCCCTTGAAGTTTGAAGCAGAAGATAACTCAACCCAAGTTTCAGATGTAGGCACTTATTATTTCTCAATTTTGAAAATGGAATGTATCCTGGCACTAATGCTCAAGAGATTTCTGTTCCAACGCATACTTTATATGTAAGCATAAAATCTGGACGAAATGGGAATACTTTTTGTTGTGTTTGATTTCAGTTATTTTCTTTGGCATTAGAAGTCGGGCCATTTTAGAATCCCCCATTAACATAATTATATAGCATTAGTTTAGGCATTTGCTAGTCATATAATGGTCCTTGATTTTTTTAAAAATAATCTGGATACTACAGAGTTAGAAAATAGCAAGTCAATGCCTTTTCTTTCTTTTTCCTTTTCTTTCCCTCACTTTTCCCCTTCCCTATTTTTCCTATTATTTACTTTTGTATTTTTTTTGTATGCTATGTTATAAACTAATAAAAACTGATAAATGGGAGAAAATGGCAAGTCACTGAGCTTATTGAATAAAACCTAAATGCTTCAAAAATTTCCCTTCTTCTAATGCTTTCGTTGTTCTTGTCTATCCCACATTTTTAAAAACACCTGCAAGCTCTCACAGTGATATTTAGATTGCATGAACAGTTGGGAATGATGTGAAGCTGTTAGAAAATACACAAGCATGCATGACCAAATGTTATTTAAGTATGTTAATTGTTAGATCTGCATTAAGCATTCTCAATTGCTTTGCCAAGGCTAATCAGTAAAATGACTTCTAAGCAGATGGTAGATAGAGGCACAGCAACAGCTTGCCAATGCTTGCCTTTATGAAGCGTTTCTTTAGAAGAAGAAACTAAATTTGCCTTTAGCAGCCTAGGTCAGTGATGGCGAACCTTTTTTGGTTCGCGTGCCAAAAGGGTGTGTGTGCACGCACTAGCGCGCACACACATTCCCACATGCATTCCCTCCCCCCACGCATGCTCACCCCCCCCCCGTGCTTCCCCCTGCGCATGCGCACAGGCCCTCACTGAAGTCTGGGACAGTGAAAAAACGGCCAAATGAGGAAACCGGAAGTTCAGAAAAACGGACTTCTGATTTGCCCGCTGTGCTGTTTTTCACACTCCGGAGGTTTCAGGGAAGCTTCCTGAAGCCCCAGAGTGCAAAAAACAGCACAACGGGCAAACCGGAAGTCTGTTTTTCCGAACTTCCGGTATGCCCATTTGGCCGTTTTTCACACTCCGGCGCTTTAGGGAAGCTCGGGGCTTCAGGGAAGCTCCCCTGAAGCCTCCGGAGGGCGAAACGGCCTTCCCCAAGGCTGAAAATCAGCTGGCCAGCGCGCGCATGTGTGCTGGAGCTGACATAGGGCAACGCCTCGCGGGCCCTCTGATATGGCTCTGCGTGCCACCTGTGGCACGCGTGTTATAGGTTCGCCATCACTGGCCTAGGTCCTCCAAATTTGTTCCCTCTGAGCATAGTGGTTGGAAATGATTAGAAGTGGAATTCAATGTATTTGGAAGACATCAAATTAAAAGAGGCCAGTACATTAGCTCACTATTATTATTAAAGCAGCAGGTCTTTTAAATACCTATCATGAAGTCAGTTATTTTAATAGCAAAACCAATAGCACTTAGACTTAAATACTGCTTCATTCTGCTTTACAGCCCTCTCTAAGCGGTTTACAGAGTCAGCATATTGCCCCCAACAATCTGGATCCTCATTTTACCGACCTCGGAAGGATGGAAGGCTTCCTTTTATTTGTTCTACTGAAACCTTGATGTACCAACTTCTGAAATTTTTCCTCCTGGCTTTTTGTTCAACTCTAGATGATTTGAGGGACAATTCATGATTGCTTAAATCTTAAAACTACATTTATGCGTATAAGCATTAAAAAAAATTAAAACAAAGCCTTTCCAGTAATAACATTTCCCAATTAAGGAAGCTTTTCAACTGCAGTGTTGGAGTAAATTTCCTGAACCTGGGTTGCACTTTATATACAGTATATGGATTTCATCGTCTAGAATTTCTCAGCCAACATGGTCTTTAGTAATAATGCTGAGTTTACTTATTTGGAAATTGCAAAGGTCAGAAAGAGTACGCTAGGCAGGGGTCTCCAACCTTGGCAACTTCAAGACTTGTGGACTTCAACTCCCAGAATTCCTCAGCCAGCAAAGCTGGCTAAGGAATTCTGGGAGTTGAAGTCCACAGGTCTTAAAGTTGCCAAGGTTGGAGATCCCTGCGCTAGAGGGCCCCATAATCACAATGATGCAAGAAAAGCTACCATTAACTCATTATGAATACCAGAGGGTAGTAATGCAAAACTGGCCATCAACCCAACACACACACACACACACACACACACACACACACACACACACACACACACACACACACACACACACGGCCTTATTCAGCAAGGACAAACAACCTATGAAAACAGACTGACCTTCTCTGGTGTTGGCCACTTGGGCTCCAATTCATCCTTATACAGAGTCTTTCTTAGCACCCAGCCCAGGCCTGGCATGGTCTCTACACGATACAGAAGTGAAGGGTCCTCAGCGGTATGTTCGTATCCCTAATTAACAAAAGAGAAAGATTTAGGAAATCTTCCCCAGCAGGAAACTTATCACACAGTCCTTCATCCAAGTTTGGGGGAATGAGGTGAAATGTGATAAGAGGGAGCATCAGGGTAACAGATAACTAACCTGGTCATTCCAAGCAGAGATGCAATACAAGCTGTCGTCTTCTTCCAGCAAATAGATAGACTGGCTTAGAAAGCTAAGAAAATGGAGAAGAATTTCAAAGAACAAGCCGACACTGATTTGATTTATGAAAGCAATGCTGCGAATTGCTTAAGATTGAAGCATTCTTTTAAAAAGGAGGTTGCTTGGAACAAAGGCAATGAAGCACTAGCAAAACTAATGACATGAATGAGTTACATGAGCTAAATATGTTCTCACTTTGGGTATAAGAATTGGAAAATGGGATACTGAACAAGCTTCAAACATATGCAGACATTTTGTCTTAAGATCTAAAGACTCATTTTGTGTTAAAATGCTAATCCACACTTCTCAGTGAAAATACTTTTTCTGAGTCAGCTTGCATACTGTGATCTAAGTTATCTTTCCTGACCAGAGGTAGGATTCACATAATTTACCTACCAGTTTGCCCAGCACCGAAAATGTGAGCATGCACGTGCCCCTTCCATGCATGTGCGCAGCCTTCCGCACATGTGCTTTGCTCGCACGTGCGACTTGCACGCATGCACGCGGCTTGAAAACATGGCTAAATAGGACGACATAGCATGCCCGAACCCGCCAGAACCGGCTAAATACCACCTCTGTTCCTGACCATCAGAATTTCTTTTGATGGGCTTGATGGAGGGACTCTCATCCTACAGCATCTCACTTTTAATGGAGTTATACTTTCATTGTCAATGAATGGTAATATATTCATCTAAAACTGGCCAGCCACACTGACAGAAGAGGTATCAATTCTTTGCTGGCAAAACAAAATAGGACCAAGGTAGAAAATGAATTCAATGAGTACCTGAAGAAATCAATGGAAATGTCCAAGTCTTCTTCCAATACCACAGCAAACTTTGCATCCTACAAAACAATCAGGATAGAAAGGAATCTACAGTGCTTCAAATCTATATACATATTTTCACTCAGTGTAAGAATTTCTGGAAAGCTGACAATCCAGCAATGTATTATCTTCACCAGAATATAAGAACATTCCTTTTTCAGTAACAACTAAATAATCAAAACCCGTATTTCTAAAAAGCATGGCATTATGAATATTTAATTTTAACTCCTATAATTAATTAAAACTAACTCTCAGTAGTTACATAGAAGAGCATATTCCAAAGCAGAATTTTCCTAAATGAATAGTCCTGTCTAAACTGGCAAAAATAGAAGAGCTGACGTACCGGGTGCAAGTTGAATGTTGCAGTCAAACTGGCCTTGTAGTGCTATATGTGGACAAAAGAAGGAGTCAGAATGGGGGCATTTCTCGAAATCTATTTATTCTTATTAATATGATAATACTAATAGAGTCATTACTGAAAAACTATTTTTTAGAACATTCAGACCAACCATCTTTATATCTTGGTTTTGTTTGTGCCCCAAAGCAAGAATGATACATACCCTGCATTTCTAACCATACAAAGCTGACACATTCAAGCCCAAAGTGCCAATGGAGAGCCAAGGCTTGTGCTTGAGCTCATCCACCACAAATCAATCTGGAGGATAACAAGTACAGAATAGGATTTCTAATGGAGTTCATGGTTTCATGGAAGCAGCAGTCAAGGCAATGAAATGAGTCACTCACCTGAGCCACTCTTGCATTTTTAATGCTGATGGGCGTGTGCTGGATTCCCTTCAGGCCAAATAATTCAACTACATCCATTGGTTCCTGGAAAAGGAGGAAATGTGCGTTGTAAATAAGGCTTACTGAACTGTGCTCATTCATTTTCATCTTCCAGGTTGGATACAAACTTTCTTCTATTTTAGAGATTTCCGGGATTGAACAGGATTTTTTTCTAGAATAGGGTAAACAACCTGTGGCCTCCAGCTTTTTCATTATAGTCCTCAGTGCGTTCTGAAACTATTAACGATTAATAATAATAATTTATCACTATTTTGAGGCGGGAAATACATGAAGTGAAAGCTGTATACAGTTCTTAATTTTGTATTAGTGTTCTGCCCACTGTGATCCCCAGGCTTTCAAAATGTGTTGTGTTTTGTTTCTGATCTACAGTTGCCATAATATCTCAGAACTTCACCCTTCAGATCCTCAACCCAAGATGCATAACTTCATGTAACTAATGAAAATTACTGTCTGCTTCTACAAAAATAAGAATTACCATCCAAATCCCTATCTTTTTAAAATGGCACATTAGCATATATTATTATAGTCATATTATGTTCTTATGATATGCTGCTTCAATGCCAAACACTGAAGGCTCTTTATTTGCACACGAAATAACATGTTGTTTATTTTGTTCAGAGAAAAACAGAAATAGATCAGAACATATATTCCATTTGCATTTTATTAAGTGGCTACATCACGGTTTCAAAGAGAGTAGTCTATGTTATAGGGCAGTGATGGCGAACCTTTTTTTCCTCGGGTGCCAAAATAGTGCGCGTGTACGCTATTGCACGCGCGTGCATGCCCACACCCATAATTCAAAGCCCCTCACTTGCCCCACCCCCCTGCACATGCATGTGTGACCCCCCCACTCCCCCATTTCCCGACTTCCAGTGGGCCCGGTGGGCCCATTTTTCACCCTCCCCAGGCTCCAGAGGCTTTCTTGGAGCTTGGGGAGGGCGAAAATACTCCTCCCGCCACCCAGGAGGCCCTCTGGAGGCCGAAATCGCCCTCCCAGAGCCTCTGCGTGAGCCAAAAATCAGCTGGCGAGCACGCACATGCGCACTGGAGCTGAGCTAGGGCAACGGCTCGCGTGCCGGCAGATATGGCTCCGTGTGCCACCTGTGGAACCCGTGCCATAGGTTCGCCATCACTGTTATAGGGATAGCCAATGGCAGACATTGGGCTGAACAAAGCCCCTGAAGTAATCTTTGAAAAAAGGGTATGACTCATAGGGTTGTTGTTGTTGTTTTGCTATAAATACAATTTATAATTAAATATCTCAGTAGTTAGATCCGTGATGACAAACCTATGTCACGCATGCCGGAAGTGGCACACAGAACCATCTCTCTGGGCACGTGAGCCATTGCCTGTTGCTCTTCCGAGTTCCGGTATGCCGGCCAGTTGGTCTTCACATGTGCGGGAGAGCTGGAAACTGAAAGAGCAGCCACCTGGTGCGCATGCGCGCGCCAGGAACATGATCTTCCAGTTTTCGGCGTGCGCATGCGCACCAGCCACCCGGTCTTCCGGTTTCTGGCATGCATGCATGCGTGAAGACCAGCTGGCTGGTGCATACACACATGTGCACCAGGAGTATACGCATGCGCATTAGGCAGCTGCTCTTCTGATTTCTAGTGCGTGCATGTGCACTGGAAATCGGAAGACCAGGTGGCCGGTGTGCATGCGTGGCCCGGAAACCAGAAGAGCAGCCGCCCAGCGTGCACATGCGCACCAGGCGGCTGGTCTTCTGGTTTCCGGCATGCACACACGCATGCGCGCCCACACACACTCCCGTTTCAGTGCCGAAAAGTTTCACCAACACTTGAGTTAGATGGTGTCAACTTAATTATAAATCTGGTCAATTGCTGAGGGATCTAGTTAAGATTGATTTCTGAAGTCTACAAGGATCCCAAGGCTTCATATCTAGAAGTTTCTCATCTATAAAAAAGTAATCCATTTATTTTCTCATGCATACATAAGCGTAACACCAAATCATTCAGTGCCTTAAAAGACTTGCTTTCATGCTGTCCTTCTGTAGCCAGGTGACACAGTTGCTATGGCAACAAAACAACTCTGCAAAGGAGTATCTACCATGTGAATAGAGATATTCCTTTTCAGGAAGGAAATCAGCTCTGCTGTAGGGACCAACAAACCTAAGTCTGAGTTGAACCATACCAGTTAGTAAATACTACTACTGTCCCCAGAACAAATTTCATGACAGAACACAAGAAAAAGAAGTACTATTAGTAGTATAAGGCACAGAACAAACGAAATCTCCTCAGTGTTTTTAGCCAAATATATATTTGCAATGTTCAGATAAAGATGGTTCTCCTAAAATTCCCATCTTGCACAGTGCTAACAATATGAAAGGTGATTAGTGAAGAAAGGCAGCATGTATATCCTGGTCACCTACAGGCTCTGTGTTAATCTTGAGAGCCTTTTCAAAAGTTCTCACTGAAGTGTATTCTTTCATAAAGAGAATATAAAGAGCCGAGGTGGCGCAGCGGTTAGAGGCAGGTACTGTAGGCCACTTTAGCTGACTGTGATCCGCAGGTCAGCGGTTCAAATCTCACCGGCTCAAGGTTGACTCAGCCTTCCATCCTTCCGAGGTAGGTAAAATGAGGACCCAGATTGTTGGGGGCAATATAAATATACATTGCTTACTGGTGTAAACCGCTTAGAGAGTGCTTGCACTGTGAGGTGGTATATAAATCTCACAAATAAATAAATAAATAAATAAATAAATAAATAAATAAATAAATAAATAAATAAATAAATAAATAAATAAATAAATATAGTAGGGAAGCAACTTTAATTTGAATTAAATTTAAAACTTAAGATTTGTCCTGGCCTCACCAACTCTTTGGTGTAAAGAACATCACCCAAAAGACACCCCAAGTGCTGTAACTGGACCCCCGCAAAGTTACACACCTCCAAAGTAGAAGTAGATCCACTCTTCCTGATGACTTACCTCATAATATCCATCAATAAAAACTGTTATCATTTGAGGATTGACCCCTTGTGCTGACAGAAGAGACCGCAGCATCCTAAAGAGAGAAGAGTTAGCATATTTGCTGTGATTCCCAGAAAGCTTTTTAATGTACTCCTAGAATATATTTCTAATACTAGGTTAATACTTTAGAATTACTGATATAAACTTGACTAACCTTTATAATAATAATAACAGAGTTGGATGGGACCTTTAAGGTCTTCTAGTCCAACCCCCTGCTTAGGCAGGAAACCCTACATCACTTCAGACACATTGTTATCCAACATCTTCTTAAAAACTTCCAGTGTTGGAGCATTCACAACTACTGGAGGCAAGCTGTTCCACTGATTAATTGTTCTGTCAGGAAATTTCTCCTTAGTTCTAAGTTGCTTCTCTCCTTGTTTAGTTTCCACCCATTGCTTCTTGTCCTACCTTCAGGTGCTTTGGAGAATAGCTTGACTCCCTCGTCTTTGTGGCAGCCCCTGAGATATTGGAACACTGCTATCATGTCTCCCCTGGTCCTTCTTTTCATTAAACTAGACATACCCAGTTCCTGCAACCATTCTTCATATGTTTTAGCCTCCAGTCCCTAATCATCTTTGTTGCTCTTCTCTGCACTCTTTCTAGAATCTCAACATCCTTTGTTCATGTTAATCTCAAATTATGTATTGTATGCCACTCAGAGTTGACTGTTTAGAATATAAATTGTTTACAAATAAACAAACAAAGGATGAGATTTGCAGGATCTGAGATTTACATTTTTGTTCTATTATAGGTGAAATCTTCCAGCTGACTCTGGATGTGACAACTGTGTGCTTTCCTTTTCCCTTCCTTGCGGGATAGAAGACTTTGTTTGTTTTAGAGCATGGGTGTCAAACTCGCAGCATCATGTTGCCATCACGTGATGTATTGTGACGTTTTTCCCCTTTGCAAAGCTGGGGTGGGTGTGGCCTGTGCATGACGCATCTGGCCCGTGGCCCGCCAGTTTGACACCGCTGGTGGGGCAAAATCAAGAAAACTTGACCTCCATCATTTGGGGATTATATTCCAACATAAACTAGGCAGGCAAGAAATATTAATTCTCCACTTGATGTTGCATAGCAGTTACTTTGTCTCTACTAACTGTTTCTCACCTGTACAGGTAGTTAGGTCTGTTCCCTGCAATGACAGCAACAGGTACATCAAAAACTTTGTTGTCTTTCAGCTAAAAAAAGGAACACCAGAAACAGAAATTTAAGATAGACCGTCAACACCTCTTTCCCCCCATCACACCTTTTATTTTTGTCTATTCTTACACTTGAATATTTAAGGCAGCGTTTCTCAACATTGGCAACCTGAGGGTATGTGGTCTTCAACTCCCAGAATGGATGGCTGGGGAAATCAGGGAATTGAGATCCATGCATCTTCAAGTTACCAAGATTGAGAAACACTAATTGAAGCGGAAAATGGGAACAGCTGAGTTCTGTATAAGCAATTTTTCCTTGCCTGTGGTCAGACAATATTGGTTTGAGTTCGTAATCTAAATCTTGTACTTAGATTACGAACTCAAACCAATATTGTCTGACCACTTCCAGAATTAGGATTGTATAAATACATTTTAAAGTGTACTACTTATATGTTGCAGAATTCAGAAAAGATTCCTAGTATTTATATTTGTCTCAAGTATCTCAAATTCAGAGAAGTAGGTCGTTGGCAAAGAAAGAAGGAGATTGGAAATAAAGTAAAAGTCAGAAAACATTAAAAAAAGGTAAGGCATGAAGGACAAATACAACGATCAGATGAACATAAAAGATCATTTTAAAAAAATCTGACTCCCAACTACACAGTCTGGTAAACTTTATTGCCATATAGAACATTCTATCTATCTATCTATCTATCTATCTATCTATCTATCTATCTATCTATCTATCTATCTATCTATCTATCTATCTACCTACCTACCTACCTACCTACCTACCTACCTACCTACCTATCTATCTATCATCTATCTATCTATCTATCTATCTATCTATCTATCTATCTATCTATCTATCTATCTATCTATCTATCATCTCACATTAATCATTTGATAGGTCAGTTAAATCTATGCAATTAGATAGAAATTTTGTTTCTAGAAAGAGTTGGTGAAGAAGAAGGGCCATTATTGTACTTACTGGATCAGGATTGAACTCTATAGGTGTAGGATCTTTACAGCTGCAGACACTTCCATAACCTTCCACTTTGCTGCAAAAACGCTTTCGCCGCCGATTCAACTCAGTATCTGGCCAATGGCATTCTGCCTCTGTGGAATACATCATATGTATGCATATGATTAGCTTGAGATATAGGAGAGTTTTGAAATAGATAGCCCTTTATTCGTTTATGTTCTGCTACAGGCAGCTCAGAACATTCTTAGGATGTTTCAATCTATGATACCCATAAGCAACAAACCATCACTAATGATCAAAATTCTGAGAGTGAAAATTCAAAACATCTGTATGACAAATAATGCCTGGCTGCCAAACAGAAAATGTTTTTTTTAAAAACAACAACCCTCTCTTTTGAATATGGAATAAAAAAATAAGATCTTGTCTTCAAGGAAGCTTTTAATTTCATTGGATTTGCTTCAGGAGCAAACAAAGAGAACAGCGCTGTAAGTCAGTGTATTAGAGCTGCCAATTTCTGAACCTATCCCTAGTTCAGCCTATCATTTTGGGTTTCGGTAGAAAATCAGGATGAGAAAAGCTAAAACAACATACAGATAGTCTTTGACTTACAACCACATTTGTGATCGGAAAAACTGTCACTAAGTCAGATGATGTTCATCCATCGTGTTCGAAGAGGACCTTGACATCTATGGGAATCGGGGGGAGGGATGTCAAGACTTAAGCGTGAATTGGATTGAAGTGATGGAGAGGTGCGCATAGTCAGCCTCACTCTCTTCCCAGATTCCATCTTGCTCCAAATAGCAGGACAAGAGTCGAGACAGTTGGAGATGGACTGGGAGCAGTGGTTGACCAGGGCGTCTTTCGTGCCTTGCCGTGCTCTTAGCGTACCATATCGCTTGCAGAGACCGCCTTCATGACCGTTGTCCTATTCTAGTAGATTTCATCCGCTCAGTCAGATGATTGTTAAATGAATCATGCATTATTATTATTATTATTATTATTATTATTATTATTATTATTATTATTATTATTATTATTATTATTATTATTATTATTATTATTATTTGCTGCAGTTAAGCAAATCCATCTCCCCCCATGGACTTTGCTTGTCAGAAGCTGGCTGAGAAGTTGGCGTATGATGACCTTGGAAGGTTGCAACCATCATAAATAGGTATCTGTTGCCAAGCACCCAACTTTTGATCATGTGACTGTGGGGATGCTGCAACGGTCATAAGGGTCAGGACTGATCCTAAGTCTCTTTTTTAGGGCCATTGTAATTTTGAAATGGTTGCTAAGCAAACGTTTGTACGTTGAGGATTACCTGTATTATACTGAGTAGGAAGTCACTCTATCCTTGGCTCAGATCTCCTATACTTGTGTCACACAAAGTACTAGACAATTTTTATCCCACTTCAGTAGAAACTTTACTAGTTTTAGTCTTCTTCCTCAATTCTTTACCTCAGCCAGGTTCCTGATTTCCTAGCTTTAAAGCTGTTCAAGAGTAGTCTCTACTCCTCCTTCTTGGGAATGAATATCATACCTTCCACAGAGGTTAATTGGACTTCCGTTTTCAGTAAGACTGGCTCTCCCCATGAGGAGAGCAGTGCGGACTTGGCATGCTTCTCGCCATAGACTTCCCCTACAGAGAACACAACACATTATGGTCAATAACCATTCACTACTTTGGCTTGTCCACTATTCGATCCCTGATGTAGCAATCAGTCAGTAATCATACTTTTTCATGTGGCTCCTTTGGATATTTTTTTATAGTGCAAAAGAAAGATTAACAAAATATCCCTCTATAGTACTCAGAGTAGGAGGAGATAAAGACACCCTCAACTGTTGTAGAAGAGGGAAAATTGGTTTAGATATGAAACATTGCAGCTGCCTATGCCCACTCCCCCTTATTATTAACAGAAAAAGTCCTCAGCTCCTCATGCTCCAATTTCCAATTTTGAGAAGTTCCAATATCATGAATATACGAAAAACAAGAAGCTAGAGCAGAGCCAAATATTTGGCTTGATTCCTTGAAAAAGTTACAACCCACCAGGAGCCCTCTCCTGCGTCCCTTTCTCCCCTGGAGATTTTTGCCCCTGCTTGATTCTGACCTCCTTTTTTCCCCACAAATGTCCACATGTCTCGCCAGCTGAGGGAAGCTGCAATCTGGCTCCCTAAACTCTTCAGAAGACTCTTGGCTGTGTCTTTAAGATGGAAGGAGCCCTCATCCTGAAAAGGAAGAAATCCCACAATATTAATACAGATACATGGTTTATATATTGTCGAGCCGATGCAGCAGTTTGGGGAAAACATCGGCTCGCCACATATATTCTTAGAAGGCCTGCTGACAATGGGAACCGGGGAGGGGTGATTGCATGAGGGAGCAGATGTAGCCATAACACATTCTTACTAGATTATCAAGGTCATCCTTTGTCCAGCACCTGTCCGGAAACTGGGAGGAGGAACGGCCACGCTGGCAGATGTTGAGTGGGCAACGTGACCCATTTGGGGGTGTGGGACAAGGGTGTGAACTTTCAACTGGGTGGGAAACTTTGGGAGCGTCAGATTTGGGTTTCCCACGGAGGTGCCAACATAGCTTCATCAATAAATTGGAACTTTGAGGAATACTTTGCCTTGGACTCTGATTTAAGTTTGAATGCTATTTGGAACCCTGACATATATCCTTTAAGCATAAAGAATCATTCGATGCTGCCTCAGTTCTTTTAAGCCAAAGCTCCATTAAAAAAAAACTTGTAATAAGATGTCAAAGTTAGACTTGTTTTTTTGCTTTTCTAGTGTGTCATATAATTTAAAATTAAATACATACAAAATTACAAGATTAAATTTTCAAATACAATCCATAAAATGAATGTTTAACAGTAGCGCAATCTCCTTTTCTTCTCCATCGAAGTATTTCTAACTTCATTAGACTATGTTCAAGCGAAACTAGAAATTTAATTTCTGTTAAATGTCAGTTATCTGAAAGAAATACACCACCAATTTCAACTTACCTTAATTGTGAAGATAAGGATGCGACCCTTGGCCACCATGTTGAGGAACAGAACCATGGCCTCATCTTCATGGGGAGAATAGGTGTCAAAAACCCGCTTTGCCATCACATGGCCCTACAAAACAATCCAAAATTATGTTAGATCACTTCTTCTCAAATTGTGACCTTCAAAATATGTTGGGACCGCAACTCTTTTGGGGGGGGGGAATTGCAGTTGAGACATTGATATCCAACAGATTTTGTTTAAATATAAGGACAAACTTCCTGATTTGCACAACAATGTAATAATCTGCCTACAGAGGTTGTGGACTTTCTATTGATGGAGATTTTTAAGGAGAGACTGAGCAGCCACCTGTCATGGATGGTTTAATTGGCTTTCCTGATAATTGCAAAGATTAGGATTAGATTATCCTTTTGGCCCCTTCTAACTCTTTGAAATTCTATGTCTGCAACAGAGGAAATATTGTAAAAACATCTGGCAGTTTTTTCCAGATTAATCCAATTAAGGAATATCTCTGCCCTCTCCTCCCCATTACAACGTTGTATCCCAGCATGTATTAATCCCAGTTCATTTTCTTAAAGAAAAGTAATAGGAACATCTGTCTCATTCAGACAGTTGTGGAGAGCTCAATGCCAGGGAAGATCACTGGCTATAAAAGCCAGCCACACATCTTACAGGCTTATGGAGAAAGAGGCGAAGTTAGAATTTAGAAATTCCTCCCTCAGTAAAGAAGCTTACTGGAAATACGGAATGGTGAGCACCTTTTTACCATAGCCAGTTGGGGAGTGCAGTCACCCATGGTAAGCTCACTGAATTGAGTAAAGTCTTGTGTAATTCAAGGATAGCATACAGGTAGTCCTTGACTTATGACCATAACTGAGCCTGCAATTACGGTGCTACGTCATGCTGGTCATTAAGTGGGTCAAATCTGATTTTACGACTTCTGCAGTGGTTCTTAAATGAACCAATGTCCTAAATCGTGGTCATGTGAATGCAGGCCACTGTAAAAAGCCATAAATGCAGGCCAGTTGCCAAGTGTCCAAAATGTGGTCACAGGATGGTACGGAGGCAGAATCCAGATCATAAGTACCTTTTTTTGGGGTGGGTGGGTGGGTTTCCATTATTACTTCAAATGGTTTCTAAGCAACTGGTTGTAAGTCTAGGATTACCTTTATTACCAAGTGTTCCTTTTACACTTAGCTTTAGTTTTGGGGAACACAGGCCGGGCATAATTCTAGAGGTCTAGAAACTTGCTGAAACCTTCAGTGGAGTTTAAAAGACTTTTTTACAACTGTGACCAAAAACCCAGAACTCCGAACAAAAATATCTACTCCAAAATACAGCTTTTTTGGACTTCAGTGATGGCTGAAGAATAGTTTTGTGGAAATGTAAAAAATTTCACATTGCCTTTGTCTTTTTGTCAGGAAAAAGGAGCATATTGACCTCAGATTTATGTTCTTCATCACTTACTGTGGCCTGATTTAACACAATGACATGGATGCCTCTGCCTTGTTCCCGGGCTTCGTCTTCTAAAACCTGTACAGTAACAAAAGCAATTGTTATCAAACTATCCTTTTCACACCTGTTACCCTTATCAGTCCTCCCCCGTTTCATGTACATCATTTTCTTCCAGAAATTTTCTACAGTGATGTTTTCTAACCTAGAATGCCTCTTAGTTGTTGCAACTTAGTTTCATGCACATCATTTTCTTCCAGAAATTTTCTACAGTGATGTTTTGTAACCCAGAATGCCTCTTAGTTTTGCAACTTAGTTGTGCTCTTTATTCAGAACATAATCCAGCATGTTGGAAAGAGTTATAGTCAGTTTTTATACTAATAATTTGGAAGGTGAGATATAAAAGCATTATAAGGTGAAAGCAACTCATGAAATTGTTTCATGATATGCATATGTATATAAGTGGGTATGCAGACACATAGGGAAAACACACTATAACTTTCCCGTATTCCTTGCAAAACCACTATTCTTGTAAATTGTAATCAGAAAATGTGCTCACTTTCTATTAATGAACAGACTGGGAATATATCATCAGTCTGTTAAATATGAGATGAGTTAGGATAAAGAGCACTCAGGGAAAGGTAAAGAGGGAGAAAGAGGAAGTAGAAGGAAGGGAGAGGAGAAGGAGTGGAGAGAGGTAGAGGGGGAGTGAAGGAGTAAGAAGGTAGGAGGAGGAGATGGAGATAGAGGGAGGGGAGTGTAACGGAAATAAGAACAGACTGATGGTTGTTGATATAGGAGCAAAATAAGATATTGATTTTTGAATGACTGACAAAACTATATAACTATGTATATTATTGTAATATTTTAAGGTATATGTGTATTGATTTACAAATGAAGTTGTGGAGAAAAAATAAAAAACTTTTTGCAAAAAAAATAAAATAAAAAATGAACAGACTGCTCTTTAAAAAAATAATTGTTTTGTTCCTTCACCATGAATACATCCACTTAGAAATTTTATTAAAAAATAAAAGGCCATCCAAAGACACAAAACAAGTATCGTATATTCATATTTTAAAGTTACTAAATATACTTGTTGGCCTAATAGGACACAATAAAACTGAAAGCTGTAACTGAATACACACACACACGCACACGCACACACACGGGGTCAAATAATGCAGGAAGAGACTGTCCAATTCAAGAAGCACTGTGCTCTCCTTCATAGTAAACCATGTGAGAATTTATTATTGCCCTGATTATTGCATCTTACAGCTGCAGTGCGGATTCTCACCGTGGTCCCATCAACTGCAACATAAACCTTGGAGCGACTGGAATAGACCTCAATGTCCAGAACTTTTCTGCTATTGATAGGCCGCCGAGGGATTTCCAGCTTCTTCAAACTTTCATCTAGGAAATGAGAGAGCATCATATTTTAGATTCTTATGGACATACATTTAATGCTTTTATCCTATAGTAATCTCTCCATAAACTATGAACATTCTGAAAGGCCTTCTGTCTATAGATGGTCCTCATTTAGCAGCTACTTCCAACAGCAACCATTCACTGTTATGACAGTAATGAAAAAATAACTTTGTGACCATTTCTCACATTTACGACCTTCTCGGGTTTATAAAACAAAGGAAAGCTGAAATAAGATTGTAAGCATAGTTGGGATATCACTTAGTGACTGGTTTTCTTAACAACCAAATTGCCAGTCCCAAATGTGATCGCCAAATGAGGACTAGCTGTATACCAACATGAAAGCACAGATAGAACATTTGATGTGGACGCATGTAGAATTATCTCCCAAACTAGGACATCATGTTATCTACATAAAAAGCAAACTAACATTTTCCTTCCATTTAGTTTTTAACAGCCTGCAGCATAAGATTAAAGACTTCAACTGAGTGTTACTTGATTTTAAAATTCTAGTTGTAATGGTTACCTAGTTAAACTACTTTTAGTTTTAGATTAGTCAGTTTTCATTTGTAAATACAAGAAATCCAATCTTCCGGTTCTGCTTCCGGTGGACACTTAAATCAATTTCCCCCCAGCCATATGTTTTGACAGAAGTCAGAATATAAACCATGGCCTACTTGCTTAATTTTACCTGAAAATGTTTAAGATCTGGAAGATATCACCAGTCCATTGTAATAATAACAATAACAATAATAACGATAATAACAATAACAATAACAACAACAACAACAACAATAATAATGTTGGAAGGGACCTTGGAGGTTTTCTAGTCCAACCCCCTGCTTAGGCAGGAAACCCTACACTACTTCAGACAAATGGTTATCCAACATCTTCTTAAAAACTTCCAGTGTTGGAGCATTCACAACTTCTGGAGGCAAGCAGTTCCACTGATTAATTGTTCTAACTGTCAGGAAATTTCTCCTTAGTTCTAAGTTGCTTCTGTCCTTGTTTAGTTTCCACCCATTGCTTCTTGTTCTACCCTCAGGTGCTTTGGAGAATAGTTTGACTCCCTCTTCTTTGTGGCAACCCCTGAGCTATTGGAACATGCTATCATGTCTCCCCTGGTCCTTCTTTTCATTAAACTAGACATACCTAGTTCCTGCAACCGTTCTTCATATGTTTTAGCCTCCAGTCCCCTAATCATCTTTGTTGCTCTTCTCTGCACTCTCTCTAGAGTCTCAACATCCTTTTTGCATTGTGGTGACCAAAACTGAATGCAGTATTCCAAGTGTGGCCTTGTTACATATATTTCCTTAAGAAATAGTGTCTTTCTCTCTCTCTAAACGATCAAAAACTATTTTGTGAGCAAAACTATCAAAAATTTAGACCATGTTCAATGTGAGGCAGGGGGCATTTGCTATCAAATAATAACCAAAGAGATTTGCTTTATAATCCATTTAACTTTATAACCTATTTCTCTTTCTTTCTGTAACGAACTATTTCACATATTTCCTGTTATTCACTTTAGAATGTATTTGCAGAAGTTAACCTGTTTGCTAGTAAAACTTACGTGTACCTGCCCCCTGTACTGGAACATTTTGCAAGAGGCTACTTAGAGTAGCAAAGGGGGCATAGGAGAAAGGGCATAACCCATAAGTTTTGATATTAGAATTACTCTTGATACTGTAACACATGTTGATACTTCTCCTTTTCTGTATATGGAAATAATGCTTGCTGTAACCTATTAATTGGATAACTTAAAATAACGCCTCGGAAGAGGCTAGGATTGTATGAAGGGATAAAAGTACAACCTTGGGTGTTGCCCAGGGTTCAGAATTTGGCATGCGAATACTCTGAACCATCTATTGCACAATACAATAAACCTGTGTTTTCTCCAGTCCCTTTTGTGGTCTCCATTTCCTGACTTGGCAAGCATATATGCTGCAACAAATGCTCCTATAACTAGGAATATGGCATGGGAGTCACTAGTAAGCAATGTTGCATGGAAAATGCTATTCTCCAATCATAGAACAGTCTACATTCCCTTTCTCCCAGAAAGTGACTACCAATCACACAGTACATTCTTTCTAACACCACCATCTAATCCCATTTCCTGCTCACCATAATCCTGAGCTGATTCTTCTTCTTCACTGGCTGCTCTTCTAGTGTCCAAAATCAACTTTATGTTCACAATAACAGTTACCAGCAAGAAAAGGACCGCTCCCATCTGTAAGACAAAAGTCTCCTTTATTAGATTAGGAAAAAATAGATTTGGAAAACCTGATGCTTAAAACGCCTACGTGATGAAAACACAGAGTTTTATGCTAGACATAACAGGAAGGACATAGTACTGGAAAAGCGAATGACAAGAGTTTTTGGACTTCTTTGTTGAACTCTCCCATTGTTCTTTAGGGATGAAATTTAATTCCTGATTCCATTTACTCCTATTTTCTTCTTCTAAAAAATGTCTCATTGTGTATCATGTACTTCCTTTATCATGTATAAGGATGAAATAGAGGAAAATATTGAGTGTCCTGCAGGTTATATCCAGATTTCTACAGTAAGTAGCCAGCTGTTTATTCCTTAAAACCCAATGCTGACTTTTGGTGATGGAAATCAATTTTTGGATTAAGTGTCATATGACATAAATATGGAATGTTTTCCGTCATTTATTAATGGAAATTTATTAATGGAAATAAATAAGTGGCATACAGCTTTTTAAGAGGATTGCATTCACGTACCTTAATAATAGTTGTGACAATAGCAGGTCATGTCATACATTCATCTGTGTTTAGTATCACCCTTAAAATACAACACTTAAATTATAACCCTGACCTTTCCCCACCATGCTTTTAGATGACCTTGAGACTTTGGCATCTGAATGCTTAAAGAACTCCTCCCAGAATTGCCATCCCACATTTATTTATTTATTTATTTATTTATTTATTTGTTTGTTTGTTTGTTTGTTTGTTATTGATTGATTGATTGATTGATTGATTGCATTTATAGGCCGCTCAATCCAATAAGGACTCAGAGCGGCTAACAGCAATACAAAGGAAACAATAGTATCAGATAAAAGGTTAAAACAGTAAAATTAAAACATTATCATTAAAAAACAACCAATCATCCATCCACAATCACTCATGGGCCCACCCAACAATACATTCATTGGGCCGAGGCTTGCCGAAACAGCCAGGTCTTAACGGCTTTTCTGAAGATCAATAGGGTAGGGGCCGTTTGGATCTCAGGGCAGAGTTGATTCCATAGCATGGGGGCCACCACAGAGAAGGCCCTTGACCAAGGTCCCGCCAGTCGACATTGTCTAGCCGACGGGACCTGGAGCAGGCCCACTCTGTGCGATCTAACCGGTCGCAGGGAGACATGTGGTAATAGACAGTCCCGAAGATACTGTGACCCTGCACCATATAGGGCTTTAAAGGTAATCACCAACACTTTGAATTGCATCCGGAGACCAATGGCCAACCAATGCAGCTCGCGTAAGATGGGAGCAGTGTGGGTGTACCTAGGCACACCCACCACAGCACGTGCCACTGCATTTTGGACCAACTGCAGTCTCTGAACACTCTTCAAAGGTAGCCCCATGTAGACCCCATGGCCTTTGCTGTCTGAAGTATCTATAATTTATACCACAACAGGTTCAAAAAGGCTGCCTTCCCTGACAAACTATGAACAGATTTCAGGGTAGTGAAAACAAGCTACTTGATAGGAATATGGAGTCACAGCATAGGTGCAAAGTGCAGTAAGATTTTCTTAGGGGAGCATCCACAATATACTATCCATGAAACAAAAGGCTGTGTAATATGAAGGCACAGTGTCAGAGAACAGTGCTGTCTGTACAAAATGAGTATCATTTACAGGTATATTACTTTCTATCTCAGAGAAAACCCCAAATTAAAAGCTCACCGAATTTTACTTATAAAATCAGAATGCCTCTTATTGTTCAATCTATCGTCATGCTTGTTCTCTTTCATGACAACAGCCCTAAAAGTAGAGCAACAGCTTTTGTGGACCGTGGACCAACTTTAAATCTTGAGAATGTAATACAGTGGTACCTCGAGATACGAGTGCCCTAACAAACGAGATATTTGAGATACGAGCTGTCGAGTGAGCGAAGTTTTGCTTTGAAATACGAGCAACATTTGAGATACGAGGAACGGCCGGCTGCACACGACCCACTCATTTCCGCAACATTCTGAAAGGGAGGAAACCTTCAGCCAGATTTGAATATCAAAGAGAATTTTCCCCCTTTAGCTTAGCCATCCTGGCGTCTGTAGGGCTCTTGGGGGGGGGGGGAGGCAGAGAGAAAGGAAAGGCAGGAAGGAAAGGGAAAAAGAATGGACCTGAAAGGAAGAGAAAGGGGAGAAGAGAGGGGGGGAACTCTCTCTCTCTCTCTCTCTCTCTCTCTCTCTCTCTCTCTCTCTCTCTCTCACACACACACACACACACACACACACACACACACACACACACACACACACACAGACAGACCTCTAGCAGCCAGCCAGCCAACCCAGCCAGCCAGCCTGGGGGCTGGAACGGATTAATGGCATTTCAATGAATTTCAATGGGGAAAATTGCTTTGAGATATGAGCAAATTGACATACGAGCAAGGTTACAGAACGGATTAAACTTGTATCTCGAGGTACCACTGTATGTGGTTGCCAGGATGACAAACTGACAAGTCTAGAAGAAAAGTATCTTGCTGAAGAGCATAAGCACAAATAAAGGCAGAGTCTGAGCATCAAACACAAAAGAATTTTTATTTTATGTTATAGCACCGATGGTTCTCATACGGTAATTGTGCACTACTTGCCAAATGACCAGCATTAGAAAGTCTCTATAATTGCAGCAAAATTCTGTCCCATCACTATGACAATTAGAAGCTTTTGTTTTCCCCAGGTGGTTGTAGTGCAGGTATGAATAGATTTTCATTAGATGCTATGTCATGTATTTTTTAACTTCCCTGTGTTTCTGTCAGTACCCTTGGATTTCACATCAATAATCTTAGGACTTAATCACTAATCTTTATCTGTGGGTCAGGATTCACATCACATCTAAAATAGCTGGAAATCAGAAAGATTTTGAGACATTCGGTATATTTCAAAGAGTGATATCTGATGGGGATTAAAGTCAGCTTCAATATCTCTGAAGGAGCGGGGACAACACTGAAGCTGAGAATCCAACCGAGGGCAGACACCTGCTAGTGAAATCTCTTCAGATCAAGAAGCGATTGTGAGATAAGCCCATCTGTACTCGAGACAGCTGCTCCTCAGGACTGAACTGCATGAACAAAAGTTTTTGCAATCAGCTCCTGAGTCGAGCAGCTAGGAGTTGCGGTATTCCATCTTCACTCACAACTGCACTGCAGCCTATATGGACATTAAATCCAGCCATGCTCAATTCCTAGCCACTTTTGAATGTAATTTATCTATAGGTAGAGTTTTCCTTTGCAGCAACACCCACCCACCCGCAAGTTAGTGTAATTTTTTTTTCTGTATTACAAAAATAAAAAAGAGACTAAGGTTCAGAGATTCAGGAAATGTTGGCACAAAATTTAATTAACAAATGATTTAAGATTTTTTTTTCCAACAGACAAAGGGGACAGCAACTTTTATTTTTACTATGATTATTTTTGGTGAAAATGCTTTTGTATAAACTTGAATTAAGGTAGCCAAATAGGTCAGACCTTCATGGGAATGCTTTCCGTTTTAAAGTGAAAAATAAGAAAAGATGTTAATAAAAATATGAAAATACAAGATCAAATAAAATTTATAAATAAAACGGAAGTTTCAGGGGCTGAAAAAATCCTCTGAAATGGAGGTTTCAGAGGCTGAAAAAAGCCTCTGAAACAGAGGTTTCAGAGGCTGGGGGAAAATCCTCTGAAAGGGAGGTTTCAGGGGCTGAAAAAAGTATTTGAAACAGACATTTCAGAGGCTGAAAAATAGAGGTTTCAGGGGCTGAAAAAATCCTCTGAAACGGAGGTTTCAGAGGCTGAAAAAAGCCTCTGAAACAGAGGTTTCAGAGACTGGGGGAAAATCCTCTGAAAGGGAGGTTTCAGGGGTTGAAAAAAGTCTCTGAAACAGAGGTTTCAGAGGCTGGAAAAGCAAGGCGCAGAGCTCACAACCAACAAACCTGTTGCTAAAGTTTACCTCTGGGAACAGCTGTTTGGAGGTATTCCAGGAGGCCGATTCACCCACCAATCAGCTTTTTTTCTAATTTTCCTCCCCAAAAACTAAGGTGCGTCTTATACTCCAGTGCATCTTATAGTCCGAAAAATATGGTACATATCCTACAATTCATATGCTTACATATGTTCAAATTTTCTTAGTTTCCTACTGGACACAAAATCTCCCCACAAGAAAGCAATTTCTCCTGTACTTAATTTATCTCAACAGGTAAATAATGTCACTCTTGCTCTCATTATATGGTAACAAAGTGCTATGTGCAGAATATGTCACATTTGTACAACATATTGTATGGTACTATAATGATTAAGCCTCTGGTGATGAAGGCACAAAGAGTATATAGGTTTCTATGGGAACCTGAACTTGAAGAGTCCTGTCTACATGTAGCTAAGGTGTCAGGATCTCCTGCAGCACTGACAGCTCTATATTAAATTTGCTATTTTAAGACACTGGGATCCAGACAAGATATTGCAATACATTTGTCATACCTTCCTGACTGCTGCACTGTCAGTCTCTAGAATGTAGTAGGATAAATTTATCCCTTTTTTGTAGGAAAATAAAATGTCTAAGAAATCCATTATTAGTCACAAATCCTCAACAGTAAATCCAAAACAGAATTGGGAACTGCATTTCAGAAAGCCATTTTCTATCCCGTGTTCTCCTACAAATGTTTAGTGACTTGGACTTGGGAGGCCCAGAGTGGTCTACATAAGAAAAAAGTGATTTGGTTATATAATAGGTGAAGGGTGTAAGAGAAATCCAGATTTCCCCAGTTCACTTCAGATCATTTTTGGGGTCCTCAGGTGAGTACATTTGTTTCATATGAAACTACTGGCATGTCTGCAACCTACCTAGCATCACAGAAAAAAATGGCTATTAGTCCAGTGGCTTTTGATCATGGCAATCACAACTACCAAGGAGCTGGAAGCTTGCCAACTTCATGTGTGCATTTATCTTGAAATATCAACATATGGATCACATGCACATTAGAATGTATTTAAGGAAGAATGGATGGATGGATTTTTTTTACTTTATAAAACCTTAGCCTTTCCTTGAAAAATCATAGCCCTTCCTCATAAATCTGCTCACTAAGGCCCCCAATGGTTTATGCACATTACTTAAAAAAACCCAAACCCAAACCAGACAGTACCTATAATAGGGTTTTGTATAAGAAATAGCTCCAATGATTTACTATATCTCAATGCAGGCCCACCACCAGGATTTCAACTGGATAAATCAATTAATGAAGGCTTTAATTGTTCTTAGTGGTTAAATTATGAACTGCTGCTATTCCCTCAGCCAGTACTACAACTTTGATGTACTTGTATATAACCTGACAAAAAGGAGATAGTCAAGATATATGGTCGCCTGCTTGAGGAGGGGATTGGACCAGAACAGTGGCCCCCAACCTTTTGGGCACCAGGGACCGGTTCCATAGAGAAAGGTTTTCCACAGACCAGAAGGGGGTGTGGTTTTGCATACTGCCTCCCGCGGATGAGGTTTGCTTGTTTGCACAGACCGGTTGCTGGCATGCCACGGACCGGTGCCAGGCTGTGGACCGGGGGTTGGGGACCCATGGACAAAAAGACTTCCAAGGTCCCATCCAACTCTGTTATTCTGTTATATGAATCTGCTTAAATGAACTAATTATTGTCCATATCCAATGGCATGGAACTTTCTGCAAGCATTAATAGGGTCCTCAGCAGGAACTTTTGCCCATCCTATTCCTTGCCAGCAAAAGTATCTGGGTACCAAGTTGCTTTGCAAAAAAGGAAAAGAACAAAGAACACCCTAGGTTATGCCTGGCTTCCAATCTCCTTTCATATGCAGCACAACCTTAACCATCACTTCTGAATAAGGCATAATTGGCTTGATTACACATACAACAATACAATGTTTGCATTACAATCAGTAACAGACCCTTCAACTGTTTGGTTAAAACCAGAAAAGCCATGCACATGAGTTTTAGATGTATCAATATACACAGATAAATCACATGTGAAGGTGAAGGCAAAGAAAATTCCATGTTCAGAGAGACAATAGAAACTGGATACATTGTAGCATCAGTGAGTTTCAATGAATCTACAAAAAAAGTTCAGCCTAGATGCAGCTAGGAAGCTTCTATGAAGCACAGATATCCTCTTAAGGCAACCTTACTTGTTCTGGATTTAAAACACTAGCACATCGTCCCCAATGTAGGACTACTATTCTGAAAATGCTGGTGGACAATTTACAGTCCAGAGCATTTAGAAATCATCATTACTAAAACAGGATTTGTAGCAGGTGGGATACAAATTACTATGTTACATTTCCCCTGAAGTGAGATTGGCCCTAATCCTTTTGGTCTTCTGGAAAGGCCTCAAAACATGGTAGTTGTTTTTTTCATCAGGCTGGGAATTTCCTGGTACCAGGGAGCCCATGTGTAAACTGAACCATGCAGAACATTCTGATTCTAACCTTCTTGTGATCATCTTCTTGTGTTTGTTTGTTTATTTATTTATTATTATTATTATTATTATTATTTATTTATTTATTTAATTTAGTGAGATTTATATACCGCCTCACAATGCATGCACTCTCTAAGCGGTTTACACCAGTAAGCAATGTATATTTACATTGCCCCCAACAAGCTGGGTCCTCATTTTACCTACCTCGGAAGGATGGAAGGCTGAGTCAACCTTGAGCCGGTGAGATTTGAACCGCTGACCTGCGGATCAGTGTCAGCTAAAGTGGCCTGCAATACCTGCCTCTAACCGCTGCGCCACCTCGGCTTCATTATATAAGTATTTTGAGTGGTTTTATTGTATATTCTAATTCTTGATTTTTATTGTACTCTGTCATCTTGTGTACAGACTTCTGTTCCTGTGTAAGGTCTGAACCTACTCCTTCCTTTTCAAAACATGCAGTCGTACTATCCAAAAAAGAAGAAGATACAATTTACGAATTGTAATTATCAGTCTAGAAACCCTGGTTTAAAAACCCTTATTACAGATTTTTTTTTAAATATTTAATGCAGAGTTCATGCAACTGGCCTTTAAAATAAACTAAACACAAAAAAGTAGGTGAATGTCCAAAAGAAACAAGTTCTGATATGACCTTGTCTGATACATTAAAAAGATACAAATGTCTTAACGTTCCATGCTGAGTAATTCTTACTGAAACATGAGCTTTCGTAGCCTGTACTCTTGCCTGAAGAACAGCTTGAATTATAACAGATCTGCTAGCTTGCAAAAATCCTACACCATCCTGTCTTTCCCAAATAGTACATCCATTTGTGTAAATATGCTCTTGAGGCTATATAAAGAATATCACCTCCACGTGATTCCATTTCAAGGATTACTGTTCCTTAAACACTATAATCCAGAAGTACATAAAGCCAAGATCTTTGCTAATCATCTTATCAGATATAATGTTCCCCATTACCAAAGTATCTAAACAGAAGGGCCATGAGTAGGGCTTCTTCTCACCTGACACAATCTTCGGAGTGCCCTATGATTTGTCAACTTGTACTTCCAGGCCAGGTACCAGCTGCGTTTTTTCCATGGCTTGGGTTGTGGGTTAGGCTTCCATTCATCCATCACAGCAGGGCAAAAGGGGCAGCAGTAGATTGCATGAGGTAATCCTCACCATCTGCTCTTCTCTAGTTGAATTCTTCAAGTTAAACCTGGCAGGACAAAGTAAATAAAATGAAAGGAAGAGCTGGTCATATTTAGAGGTTCAAATGTCTGAGAGAATGTCACTTATGTGTTGCTGGTTTTTTTAAACCCCAAGTTTGCACAAATATTTTATTAACATAATTTATTCTTGGAAGTTTGCAGAATGTAATGGTGTGACAAGGAGAGACTGGAAGGAATGACAATGAATTCTTTGTCAGGAGAAACTAAAAGAAGAATGAAGACTGTTGAACATGGAGCCAAGCAAAGGACCTTGACTTTTATGCCATATTCCCCCCAAAAATCATAGTTATTATATTCATATTGTGTACGTATATGTGCAATCCCCGCCCCATAAAACATATTTTCAAATTAATAGAACCGTCTGTAGATGTTGGCAACAAGCAGAAAATGGGAGGGGGAGGCAAGATCTTAGAGGAATCCAGAAAATGTTGTCCCATTTCCATTTTCAGAAATATAAAATTAAAAGAAAAAAAACTGAACATGCTAGAAATGGCATGGGGGCTGATCTAAGATGCCAATGCTTGTCAAAGAACCAGATCTAGCTGGTTCTGAATTTCCCATATAGAACCATCCTGCCAACTAGAGTTCTTCTATGAATTGCCTTCTGATCCAGATCTCTATAGAGCTCTACAGATCACACATCAAAGTGATAAATAATATAGATTTTTTTTTCATCCTTTAGAATCAGCATCTGTGCTAAGGCTTCATCGCCCTAAGGATATTTTTCTAGAGGTTTAAAAAAAATAGCTTCTCCCTCAATCTGCCATCGTCTACCATATTCTGGACTTCAAATCCCATGGAGCTCTTTCGTGACTCGAACGTCCCATTCATCGACATGCCAGCCAAACATTCTAAGAATTATAGGGGCAACATCGGTACAAACCATCCGTTTTATACTACCCATAACATTTTTCAACCCTTCTCACGAATTACCCCAAACCCAAAGCAAGCTTATATCAAGAGTTAAATTCATCAAGGAAACGGGAATGCCGCCTGGAGCTCTTGAATAAAAGGCGGAGGAGCGTTCAACAAACAAAAACAAGCAGGAATCCCCACGCAGAAGAGGGAGGGAAAGAAAGAAAGACAGCATTGGCTACCAAACAAAGGAGCCGGGCATCCTACAATTGTCTCAAAACAAACCCCACGCGTGGGCCGGACGATGTCTTTTCTCCTATCACCCGCCCGTTTAATCAACGAGACGGATTTGGAAGCGCGTTAAAAGGGAAACGAATTAATAAGACGGAGGAACCGGTTCCCCAAGAAAACAAACGGAAGGGGGTGGATGGTGATGGTGATGATGCAAAATGAATCGTCAGAATCTAGGAAAGGACCCCCCCCCTCCTTCCCGCTTTCCCCAAGCGAATCCCTTTCATTTTCACACACCCCTTGCCGTTCTCCACTCACCAACGCTGAGCCCCGCCAGGCCAGCCGCGGAGCTTTCTCCATAGCCCGGCGCCGCGCACACGCAGAACTCCAGCCGCCCCCCCCCCCCCGGCACGAGCGCGGGTGGAAACACAGCTGTCGACACCCTTTCACCGAAAAAGCTGAAATGAAGGCGCCGCTCCGCTTCCGGCGCGGGATATAAGGTTAGAAGCCCGGGTCTTAAAGGAGACGCCTCAAAAGCAAGGCAACTGGCCAGGTTTGGGTAGACAGGGCGGAAGGCGGAGCGGCCGGAGAGGAGGCGAGGCCTCTCTGCTTTTCAACCCAGCTCGGGCAGAGGCGGCAGCAGCAAAAACCAGCTGCAAGAAAAGAGCCCGCATGGCGCAACCTGTGATTGGTTATCTCGGTTGTCTATTCAGGTTGGGGCCCCTCCTTTGAAAGAGGGCGCGGGGGGAGGGAATACTCCATCCAGCAGTCTCTCTCTCTATGTCTGTCTGTGAGGTGGGAGCTCGTTCCTGGCTCCCCCTCCCCGGAGTGTGGAGAGCAGCAGACCCGCATTGGGCTGAAGGAGACGAGGGGGTGAGAAGAACTGCCTCCCCCGGACTTGGCCTGCATGGAAGTCGAGGTTTTTCCCAATATAGATATCGTTGGAGGGAAATGTTGGCACGGTGCAGGCACACACGCGGTCTCTCGCTCGCTTTACGCGTTAGTTTTCTCCTCGAGACTGGAATCCCCTGGGTTTGAAGAACACCCCCAGCAGGCGGATTTCGGGGACTTCCTTCCGGGAGGCTTATACTTCGTGTGAAGCTTTCATGTGGCTGGATCGGGGTCTGGGACTGAATGCCAGGTGTGAGGTTTATAGATAATCCTTTATGCCTGGTTATAAAGGGTACCAAGCCAGTGTTGCTTGTTCAACGAACATGATTCTGCCAAGACACTTAGTATTGTACAGGTAGTCCTCGACTTACGACCACAAATGAGTCCACAAGTGAGACATTGGTTAAATGAGTTTTTTCCCATTTTACGACCTTTCTTGCCACCGTTGTTAAGTGAATCGCTGCAGTTGTTAAGTTAGTAACCCTAACTGTTAAAGGAATCTGATTTCTCCATTGACTTTGCTTTGCCAGAATGTCACAAAAGGGGATCGTGTGACCTTGGGACACGGCAACCATCATAAATGTGAACCAGTTGCCGAATTTCTGAATGTTGATCACATGATCATGGGGATGCTGCAAAAGTCATAACTGCGAAGAACGGTCAAGTCACATTTTTCAGTGCCATTGTAACTGATCAGTCACTAAATGAACTGTTGTAAGTCAAGGTCCACCTGTAGATGAAGCCATGCATTACTTCCTCGATTTTAAATTATTAAACTATATATAAAAGGGTGTCCTGCTTTGCCTCCATCTCAGACCTGACCCAAATCCTCCCTCTGATGGTGTGAGTCCTTGAAGAGATGTGAGAACTGAGCTAATTACCAATGGAGGAGAATATTTGTAGCTCAGGGTTCAACTATGGCAGTGATGGCGAACCTATGGCACGGGTGCCACTGGTGGCACGCGGAGCCATATCTGCCGGCACGTGAGCCGTTGCCCTAGCTCAGCTACAGCGCGCATGTGTGTGCACGCCAGCTGATTTTTGGCTCACGCGGAGGCTCTGGGAGGACGATTATGGCCTCCGGAGGGCCTCCGGGGTGGCGGGGGGAGCGTTTTTGCCCTCCCCAAGCTCCAAGAAAGCCTCTGGAGCCTGGGGAGGGCAAAAAATGGGCCTACTGGGCCCACTGGAAGTCGGGAAATGGGGGAGTGGGGGGATCATGCACGCATGCACAGGGGGGTGGGGCAAGTGGGGGGCTTTGAATTATGGGTGTGGACACGCACGAGCGTGCGATAGCGCGTGCACGCACTATTTTGGCACCCGAGGGAAAAAAGGTTCGCCATCACTGAACTATGGGGTCTCCTTGATGCTCTCTAAGCTTGGATGTTTTCTTGCAGACGTTTCATTACCAAACTAGGTAATATTGGTGCACTAATCAGTGCACCTAGTTTGGTCATTACCATCCGCAAGAAAACATCCAAGCTCAGGGAACATGAAGGACCCCACATTGAGCTAAATGGATAAGCCAACAGGCACACAAAGGAGGATGTCTTATATTACATCATCACTAGTTCCAGGGTATATCACCTGCTATCACTGATGGCAGATTTCTGCACCAGTTTATTGCTTATTCTTTTAACCGAGGACCCAAACCTTCTACTAGCCCCACCAATAACTACAGGTTGGGAAAGGGTTTGATAAACAAATAAATAAATGCTGGCTGCTACATGTCACATAATGTTAAATAATTGACTGCTGCTGTATGTTAGCAATCAGAAAGTGTCAAATTCTGACAGCTATATGTCAGTTAGGCTCAGGGTTCTATAGCCTCCCAGTCGTCAGGGTCTTTCAAAAGTTGACTGATAGTGGTAGGGCTGAATACAAAATTTTAGCTGGAATGCTCAGCTCATTCAGCTAGTTGAATGCAATATTGTTGCATTCAACAATTATTTGGACAATATTTATGATCATTGATGTTGATTTACTTTGTTCTGTACAATAAAGGAGATAAATTCTGAATAGTTAACATGAAACCTTCTGGCAATTTCTTGTTCTTTAGATACAGATACAGATTAACAGAGTTGGAAGGGACCTTGTAGGTCATCTTTCTAGTCCAACTAAGCAAGAGACCCTACACCATTTCTGACAATTGGCAGTCCAATATCTTCTTGAAAGCTTCCAGTGATGAAGCTCCCACAACTTCTGAAGGCTAGCTGTTCCATTAGTTGATTGTTCTCACTGTCAGAAAATTTCTCCTTACTTCTAGTTTGAATCAGCTCCTTGATCAGCTTCCATCCATTATTCCTTGTCTGGCCTTCGGGTGCCTTGGAAAATAGCTTGACCCCCTCCTCTCTGTGGCAGCCCTTCAAATACTGGAACACTGCTATCATGTCTCCCCTGGTCCTTCTCTTCACTGGACTAGCCATACCGAGTACTTGCAACCATTCATTGTATGTTTTAGCCTCCAGTCCCCTAATCATCTTGGTTGCTCTTTGTTCCTTGTTATTTGTTGAGGCTTCTCATATTGCATGGACATATACTACTCACCTTTAGCTAACGGATCACTACTGGTAGATGTGCCCTTAATGAATCTGTGTAATTCTTTAAACAAATGCTTTATTTCTCCTGAACGTGGGCTATTAGACCTAGGCTGAAGATGTTAGATACAGCTAACCTAGGGTGCAAAAATCTAGATGACCAGGAGATGACAGCAAAAACATGTGGGGAAAACTCTGTTTTCTGTCATTAAGCTGCCATCCAGATGTTTGCAATCCAGTTTTGATAACCTCGCCTGAACTCAGGATATGTTTAATTGGGTAGATCATTGTAGTTGCTTACTTTAATATTATTGAAAATGGGGGAAATATTTAGTTCATAAATTTTTATAGGGCCTCTTTGGTGTTGCAGGCAGGTAAACCAAAAGTATATTTAAGCATTTTCCCAATAGCCTCAGGAGACAAGGAATTGCATACAGGAAAGAATGAACAGGCTGCTGCAAGAGAGATAAATTACTCCATTTGCCCTTTCGCCTGGTTCAAGTCAAGAAAACTGCTAGTGGAAATTCCCATCCTTTGTTTCCAGCATAGAATTGTACCCCAAGTGCTGCTGGAAGAGTTCACTCATTCTCCCCCACTGTAGCAACTAATGTGCTTTGGAAGGCTGGTAGCACACACACATAGTTCCCGTTATGGACTACTGCAACGCTTGGACTACTGCAACGCGCTCTACATGGGGCTACCCTTGAAAAGTATCTGGAGACTTCAGTTGGTGCAAAATGCGGCTGCGCGTGCTGTGGTGGGTGTGCCAAGGTACACCCACGTGACACCTATACTCCGCCAGCTGCATTGGTTGCCCATCGGTCTCCGGGTCCAATTCAAGGTGTTGATCATCATCTTTAAAGCCCTTCATGGCTTAGGACCAGGCTATCTCCGGGACCGCATTCTGCCTCATACTTCCCTCCGACCGGTTAGGGCCCACAGAGTTGGCCTCCTCCAGGTCCCGTCGGCCAAGCAATGCCGGCTGGCGGGCCCTAGGGGGAGAGCCTTCTCTGTGGCCGGCCCCGTGCTCTGGAACCAACTTCCCCCAGAGACCCGAACTATCCCCACTCTGCTGGCCTTCCGAAAAGCCGTTAAGACATGGCTTTTCCTGCAGGCGGGGGGTAGAGCTTAATCTACCCGAGCTCACCCCCAAGTATGTATGGTCGTTGAATGGTTGTTGATGTTTTTTTATATTGTGTTTTTAAATTTTGTATCTGCTTTTAATTAATATTTAATATTTGGTTTATTCTTGTATTTTTCTCTGTTGTACACCGCCCTGAGTCCTTCGGGAGTTGGGCGGCATATAAGAATACCAAAATAAATAAATAAATAAATAAATAAATAAAGCACAATATACATACATTTCCTCTCCTATCCATTTCCTCTCCAATGCAGACCTTCTTTAACTTCTAGAGGAATAAATTGGTCAGTTGCAGTTCCTATTTTCAAGCTCTACCTTATTATTTGAATCTTCCAATCCTGGGATTATTTTAAAGCATATCGCCTATCCTAGAGATGGTGAACCTATGGCAAGCGTGCCACAGGTGGCACGCGGAGCCATATCTGAGGGCACGCGAGGCATTACCCTATGTCAGCTCCAGTGCGCATGTGCGTTCTGTCCAGCTGATTTTCCGCCTTCTTTTCGGCTGTTTTTACTCTCCCCAAGCTTCAGGAGGCTTTCCTGAACCCTGGGGAGAGCGAAAAACAGCCCAACAGGCCTACCGGAAGTCCGGAGGCTTCAGGCCTGTGCGCATGCGTGGGGGGGGGGGCAGTGCATGGGGGGTTATGCGCATGCATAGGTGGAGCAAGGAGGTTGTGCACATGCATGGGGGGAGGGCATTGCATTATGGGTTTGGGCACACGCATGCATGCTATCGCGCGTGCGCGCATCGTTTTGGCACCCGAGCCAAAAAAGGTTTGCCATCACTGGCCTATCCTTTTCAATTTTACATCTTCCACTTGTTCAGTTCCTTCTCTTTCTAGTGGACTTCTGATTTTTGGGGGGTTAAGTTCCATTTCCCTATTGTCTTGTCCAAGATAATAAAGTGAGGATGGTTGATTGGCCCCGCGCTCTGGAACCAACTTCCTCCAGAGACCCGAACTATCCCCATCCTGCTGGCCTTCTGAAAGGCCGTTAAGACATGGCTTTTCCTGCAGGCTGGGGGTAGAGCCTAATCCATCTGAGCTCTCCCCCGGGTATGTCTGGTTGTTAGATGGTTTTTAATATTAAATTCTTAATTTTTATATTTGTTTTTAATGCAATGTTTATTGTTGGTTGTTCTTGTATTTTCTCTGCTGTACGCCGCCCTGAGTCCCTCGGGAGTTGGGTGGCATATAAGAAAACCAAAATAAAATAAAATAAAATAAATAAATAAATAAATAAATAAATAAATAAATAAATAAATAAATAAATAAATAAATAAATAAATAAATAAATAAATAAATAGTCAATTCATTTACAAGGCTGTAGCACTTGTAGAGGGTCTGTGCACGTAAAAGCACAGATGGTCAAAAGTGGTGCTTTGGAGCAGTAGCCACAACCCTGCCCCTGTTCCATGGGTTGGATCATTTTGTAATAAAAGTAGATTGGCTATCTGTTGCAGAAGCAATTTTGTGCCACCAAGTGGCAGCATAATGGCATGAGTAAACAGATGCAGGGTGATTTAGTTCATGGGAAAATATTTAACTAAACACAGTCTCACCCACACAATTCTGTGCTTCCTTAGGATTTCTTATAGATGTGGAGATTGAAAATTTTTTAACTCCTTAAGTTTGTGTTTGGACACACTCCCAGTCAACATAAGTAGTATTTCAAATGGAATAAGTTGTTAAGGTATGATGGAGGGCTGAGCATGCTGAAGATTATTTACATAATTGAAATGCCATATTTAGAAACAGCCAGGGCATTTTTCCAGATAAGGTTGATTGCTAATCAGAGATGGTGATGGGTGAAATTTTTCCAGAGAGCCCTGGTTTGATATCACTTCATTATCAGGCAGAGACCTTTTCATGGGCTTTCAAATTCTCTGTTTATGTTTTGTTGTTGTTAAAACTGTTGGATGATTTATACTTCTCTTAATATTTATGTTTTCTTTAATCTGTTTTATTGTAATTGCCATACTTTGCAAGCCATTCTGGGAACTTTAAAGGGCAAGAAGGATATTCAAATAAATCAGTAAAATAAATTCATTTATTTGATTATTTTAATAATTAATTTTAATTAATTAATTTTGAGTTCACAATGTTGACTTCAGTGTTCAGATTAATCATTCCATTCCAAGATGTTGTGATTAGCTACTGGATAATTTTACTGCTAGCTCTTTTTTTGCTCTTGGTGGATTTTCTGTAAGATTCTTAAAAATGCATGTTTCTAGCTAATAGGCTACTCAAATTGAATTTTGATCTAATTAATGATCTATTGTATTAAAATCAATTGGTTGTTTCTTTTCAGTCTGACATATTGTTGCAATGGCATTATATACAGTAAATGTCTATTTAGAGTCATTTGGTTTTGGTCAGTGAATGCAGGACTATAACCATAGACCAAATGCTAAATATCTGGTTCCATTTTCACATTGTTTCACAGAAGGGCCATTTCGCTGTTTGCTGGCCATGACTACAATATACTTCATCTCTTAAGAGTAGCAAGACTATTATCCAGAGTAGGTGTTTGGGACTTCAACACTATTCTTATAGGCAGTTATCTGAGGACTACAAGAAGAAACTCATACCAACATGGTCAGCCTAGCTCAGTATCGCTATCAGAAGCTTTCTCAGATAATAAACTGCCTTCTTGGTTGGCCAAAATAACATTAAAAAAATTCCATTTTTCCTAGATACCTAGCAGCATTGAAGGAATAATGGAGGTCTGCATTTTTCTATCTTTGATTTAGTCCATTATAGTCTACACAGATTACATCAGGTGAAATGCTCCCAGTTCGTACCAGTTCTTGCGTACCGGTAGTGACGGCCGCCCATGGTTCGGAAAACTGGTAGAAATGGCCCTGAACTGGTCCCCCACTCGCTGCTCGCTCGCTCGCCCTGCCCCGCCCAGTCTCTGCTCTGCAGCTTGCCTGCCTGAAGCGCTAAGCCCCAGATCTGCCTGCCAGGTAAGCCTGCAAAGTCGCGACCTACCTAGCTGCCCCTGCCCCCCCTACCATCCCAGAATGCCTTCCCTACTTCATTCCCTGCAGCCCCCAGCCCCAACATGCTTTCCTGTGCTTGGAAGCGTATGCCGCTCTCGCTGCCCGCTTTCTTCTTTCTCCTGCTGTGAAAGAAAAGCGAACGGTGGCAGCGCTGCTTTGGGAGGGCAGGCGGATGTCTGCAGCCAGGCAGGGATGGAGGGCAGCGAGAGCGGCCCCTTCTAAGCACAGGCCTGGCCTTCTCCCTGCCCGGGGGGCTGCCGCCCGGCCGACCACCAGCAGCTTCCGTGCCACACTTGTAGTTGCGTGGCCGGCTGGATTAACAGGTGTGCTGGGGATGCCTTGCCCACCGCCTCCAGGTGCAGTGCTTGGCAGGGGCCGCTGCCGCCCCTCTTGCTGCCCTCCCTCCCCACCTGGCAGGAGGAGAAGGCAGGCGAGGCGGGAGGCAGAGGGGCGCATGGGACTCGGCTCGGCTGCTGAGCATGTGGGGCACCCACCCTGGTTCTCGGGCTGCTTCCCGCTACCGCACAAAGTTTGGGGTGCCAGGCCGGTGGAGGAAGAGGCTCCCGGTGGGCGCCAAGGCAGCAGCGGGTTACCTGTTGAGGCTCAGGGCCATAGTCATTCCTGCCTACCTGCTCGGCTGCCTCCCTTCCGGCTTGGCACGCTGAGGCCCGTAGCCTCAACAGGTAAACCGCCGCTGCCTCGCAGTGCGGTTCTGGGATGGCAGAGAGCTTCCTTGGCCTCTTCAAAGCAATCTCTGTCCCAGCCGCTGGCTCTCCCAAGCAAGTTGTCTGCCATCCCAAAACTGTGCCACGCCGGAAAACTCCCCCGCACATGGCGCAGTTCCAGGATGGTGGAGAGTCCAGGCAAACTTTGCCCCCACTGCCTCCACCGCTGCTGCTGCTGCAGGGCACATCCACGCAGCAGAACTCCCCGGGAAGGGCTCCATCTATGTGCCCAGACCAGGTGTGTGTGTGTGTGTGTGTGTGTGTGTGTGTGTGTGAGAGAGAGAGAGAGAGAGAGAGAGGGGGGGGGGGGAGGGAGGGAGAGAGGGAGGGAGGGAGGGAGGGAGGGAGGAAGAAACAGGAAAGGAGAGTGAGAGAAGAAAGAAGGAAAGAAGGAAAGGAATAGAAGGAAAAGAGGAAAGGAAAAGAAAGGAAAGAAGGAAAGGAAAGGAAAGGAAAGAAGGAAAGGAAAGGAAAGTAAGGGAAAGGAAAGAGGGAGGGGAAGGAAGGAAGGAAGGAAGGAAGGAAGGAAAGAAAGAAAGAAAGACTTATGACCACAATTGAGCCCAAAATTTTGATTGCTAAGCAAGAGCGTTAAGTGAGTTTCACCAGATTTTACAAGTTGACCACGCCCACCTGGTCACCTGACCACCAAGCACGCCCACCCAGTCACATGGCCACCAAGCATGCCCAAGAGTCACCTGACCACCAAGCCATGCCCACCTGGAGCCATGCCCACCTGATCCTCCAAGTCACGCCCTCAGAACCGGTAGGGAAAATTTTTAGATTTCACCACTGGATTACATGTTTCTGCGCAGAAACGTTTCCAGTCTTACTAGGAGATCCTAATAAGAAAATCCTGCCGCCTTTGTCTACAAATAAAATCTGCCTTACTGAGCTATGCTGATTAGTGGTATCAGGATTTTTTTCTGTGTTAGTCTTATTGTATCTAGGCTGCAAAACATCATCTAGTGCTGGTCAGGATTTTCGCAGCATCTTACATTTGATAAAATAAGATTATGCAAAGCATGGGCACTTTTCAGTTGCCTATTTGTGTCTCAGTTTGAGTTGCAGAGGATAATAGTCATTACTCATTACCTTCCTTAGGGAATCCTTCAGGTTTCCTCCTCTAAATTACTTTTTGGGACTGGAGACAGCTTGTCATCTTTCATCTGATGCACCTTCCATTCTAGGATGAGTAAATGCCAAGGAAGGTCAAAACGCAGCTGCAGCTGTCTAGGCTGAAATTCTTTCTTCTCCATAGTGGGTGGAGCTAGCCTCCAAGAATTGGGTTAAATCTGCCCTCTAGCCAATAGGACCGAGTCTTAAAAAAGGTATAAATAGTGCCCTTCAAGATTGGCACTCCCTCTTTTAATCTCGGTCTTTAGCCAAAGGACATTGTGCTTTTCCCAATTCTTGGAGGCCAGTTCCACAGCTAATCATCCGGATTTCTACTTTCATCAGTTTGTGAGTTCTTCCAGTCTCCCTCTTAAAGTCTCCCCAAGTGACAGCTGTCAAAATCAGCAGCTTCTCCTTGGGTTGAGCGCGGCTCAGGCGGCTGCCTGGGTCGCTTCTTCAACGTTCCAGTGGGGGTGGCTACCTCCCTGGGGTCTACAACATTGCCCAAAAACCTCTAACTGTGGGCAAATCTCCGATTTAGGGGGAAAGCAAGAAAACTGTCACCGCACGCCGCAGAAGCCCTGCGCTTGGGCGGCCACCGGCTTCCCCCCCCCGGCTGGAGCGATCCTCCCACAGCCGGTAAAACGCTCCCTGTCGCGTTTCTTCGGCCGCCCCAGCAGGATGCTGTCCCTGCCAGGCCTAGCTCGCTCACGCCACGCCGATTGATCCCTGTCGGGCCCCCTCAGTAACAGGCCCATCGGACTCACCTAAAGTGGCGGGAAGAGCCGTTTCGGATCCTCAGACGACGTCACCGGCGGCCATCTTCCTCCGGGGATTCCAACGATCTGATTGGTGAGCGTCATCGGCGAGGCCGGCCTCTTCAACTGAGACTTGTCGGCGGCCGCGGGCCAGCTGGGGAGCGCGCGCACGCGCAGTGCGTCCTTCTCCCTGCAGAAAGACAGAGGAATTGAAGAGCGCGGCGCCGGGAGCCTTCCTAGCAGAAAAATAAAGTGCTGTGCCGTCCTTTTTTTCCCTGGGCATAATTGAAGCCATGGCTGAGGGGTCCAGCAAGGGCAAGGCCAAATCCAAGTCAAATAGGCCTTGTCCCCGGGATGCTTCTCCAGAGCCGCCCCAACCGCCACGTACCACCAACGGCGATAGGGAGCGATCTCCCCTCAACGCCCCGCCCCCTGTCAAGGCCAAGAAGGCCTCAAAGACTTCCTTCAAGGGGGATAGCCACAGAGGGGCCTCCAAAAACCCCTCAGGCGATGGGGAGCCGGGACACTATGGGACACCACATTCTCAGGGGACACCAGGTCTCCATCAGAAGGGTACCTCCCACAGGGATCAGGGGCACAAAAAGAGGCAGTCAGGCTCACCTGATAATGTCTCCCTCGATAGCCCCAACATCTTTCTCCGGGAGGGCGACGTCTGGGGCGCTTCCAGGCCCACTGGACTGCTCACTCAGCGCCGGGCCAGTTCGAGCACCTGCGGTGATCCCTTGGAAGACCCTGAGGTCCAACAACGCATGAACGCGGCCATACAGCAGGGTATCGAAGCCGCGGTGAAGGCCATGGCTCGTCCATCACAGCCCCCTCCAACACGCATGGTTGACTCGCCTCCTCCAATCCCGGCGCCCGTCTCCTCGGACGAGATGGAGGCAGATGAGTATTCTGTCCATAGCTCCCCCATTCCAGCTGGGGACCTGGACAGGGAAGAGGGCGAACTCGATGACATTCCAGTGGGGGGGGACCACTTGCAACCTCAGCTGTCGGAGGATGAGGACTTGGCCCCTGAGCCCTCCACGTCCACCGCCCTCTTCCATCCTAGCCTCTTCCGGTCTCTGCTCCACAAGGCCCGGGCGACAGCGAACATTCCTCCGTCAGCCGCTGACCCTCAGGCCGCAACAAGCCTGGGTGTCCCCATATTTGGTGAAGCCTCTACTTCTCCCACAGAGGTAATCCCGACGCCGAACCTTTTCGTGGAGGCGGTGACCAAACAATGGCAGTCCCCCGCAACGGGACCCTCCCCCACTAACCTGGACAAGCGTTTCTTCAACGTCTCGTCTCACTTGGCTCAGCACCTCCCGGTTCCCGATGTTGACCCGCCGGTGTTGGCTCTCTACTCCAACGCTCCCGTGCCGGGTGACCCGGATGACCTCCTTCGTCCGGAGGAACGCCGAACGGAGTCCATACTTCAGAGAACCCACCAGGCGGCCGCCTGGGCGGTCAGAGCCTCGACGACTGCCTCCTTTTTCTGTCGTACTTCTCTGAAGTGGTTGCACGGTCTTCAAGACCACATTCCCCAGGCCGACACCAGGGCGCACCAGGACATAAATAAATTGATTGCTGCTGCCCAGTTCACATCGGACTCGACGTTGCAAGCTGGACGATTTGCGGCCAGAGCGATGGGAACGGCTGTCGTGGCCAGAAGGATGCACTGGCTCCGCAGCTGGCCGGCTGACCTCCGCCATAAGTGGAAGTTGGCCGCTGCTCTGATTTCGGGTCAGTCGCTGTTTGGCCCGGCCCTAGACCGAATCACAACGGAGAATAAGGATAAGAGGAAGGTCCTTCCCTCATATACTAAGAAAACCTATAACAAAGCCCCCCGTACCGTCGGGGTTCCAGGGCATCAGAGGCTCCTCATAATAGGTATCAAGGCCAGTATCAGTCCGGCCAGGGGCAGTACGGGTCTTCTCAGAGTCAATACGGGGCCTCACAAGCTCCGTACGTACCTCGACAGCGTTCGGCTGCCGACAGACCTTACCGGGGTGGGCAATCCAAATGGCCCTTTAGAGGAGCCGGTGGTCGCCCTTACCGCCGGTATAAGTAATCTTGATCCGATCCCTCCCATTGGGGGTCGACTGGCATCCTTTGCCAGTCGGTGGGAGGAAATCACCAATGACGCATGGTTTTTGCAAACCCTGTCATCAGGACTGTACCTCGAATTTATCTTCACCCCGCCAAGGTTTTTCTTACGCTGCCTCTTGTCTTCGAACATTTCCAAACGAGTCCTCGTAGATCAGGCCATCCAGCACCCACTGGACATTCGGGTCATCCAGCGGGTGCCCGAGGACCAGCAGGGGCAAGGTTTTTATTCCATCTTATTTGTGGTCCCAAAATCCTCGGGGGGATAGAGAGCAATTCTGGATCTCAAACGCCTTAACAGATACGTGAGGTACAGAAAATTCAAAATGCACACCCTGCAATCAATTCTGACGGGCATTAGGCACGGCGATTTCCTCGCCTCAATTGATCTCACGGAGGCTTACCTCCACATCCCGATTCACCATTCTCACCGCCAATTCCTCAGATTTTGCTATGCAGGGGTGCATTATGAATACCAGGCGTTGCCCTTCGGCCTGTCGTCAGCGCCAAGGGTATTTACCAAGGTTCTGGCCGCCTTGACCGCCCATCTCCGGGCTATTCCCGTGCGTGTTCAGTGTTACCTGGATGACATACCCATCCAGTCCTCGTCCCTGTCTCAGGCACAACACGACATCCAGGTAACCCTCAACACACTTGAACACCACGGGTTCCTTGTCAACTTAGGAAAGAGCCAGCTGTCCCCCTCTACTAGGGTCACCCATCTGGGGGCCATTATTGACTCTCTGGAGTGCAGGGTCTACCTGTCCCAGGAACGGAGAGACAGCATATTGGAATTAGTCCAGCAAGTTCTGGCCCAAACGAGAGTCCCTCTGAATCAGCTGTCTTCCCTCCTGGGAAAAATGATTTCTGCGATACATATCGTCCCGTGGGCGCACCTGCACTCCAGAGACCTTCAATGGTTTCTTCTACCTTCCCAGAGGGCAAATCGCAGCAACTCCCCGGCAAGGGTTCGGATGCCGGCGACAGTAAGGAGGTCCCTCCGGTGGTGGTCTTCGCCCGCCCTGAGCAAGGGCACAGGGTTCCTGGAACCGCAGCGGCTGACATTAACGACCGATGCCAGCACCACGGGCTGGGGGGCCCACACCGACTCCCTCGTTGCCCAGGGCACTTGGTCCAGGGCAGAGCAGGTTCTCCCAATAAACTTATTGGAGCTCAGGACTGTCCGGCTGGCCCTTGCACACTTCCTAGATCACCTGGTGGGCCGTCACATTCTAGTCTTAACGGACAACGTGACGACAAAGGCCCACATAAACCGGCAAGGGGGGACCATCTCCAGGGCCCTCATGAACGAGGCCATGACTCTAGGGGCCTGGGCAGAGCAGCACCTTCGATCAATCGTTGCGGAGCACATTTCCGGGGTGAGCAACACCACTGCGGACTGGCTCAGCCGGAATGCCATCAACCCGGCAGAGTGGCCCTTACACCCGGACATATTTCATCAGATAGTGGCCCGCTTTGGACTGCCGGTCATAGACCTACGCCACCCCGGACAAGGCCAAACTCCCCAGGTTTGTGACCAGATTCCGAACTCCGGGCGAGGAAGATACCGACGCTCTTCGATGTCCATGGCCACAGGAACTCCTGTATGCCTTCCCTCCCCTACCACTGATCCCCAAAGTCATCAGGAGGGTATTACTACTGAAAGCGGAGTTCATCCTCCTGGCCCCTCACTGGCCCAGGAGGACTTGGTTCGCAGACCTTATGTCTCTGTCCGCATCACCTCCCTGGCGGATCCCGCCGACAGAGTGGTCGCTTGCCCAGGGGTCAGTGCATCATCCACAGCCGCACTGGCTACAACTGACCGCCTGGCGCTTGAGCGGATCACTCTGCAACACCGCCTAGTTCCGGACGATATCTCTAGAATCATGCTAGCCTCTCGAAGGCCATCGACGGAACGGATCTATTCTGCCACCTGGCGCACATTTTGCCTCTGGTGCGCGCAGGTGGGATATTCACCAGTTGAGCTATCTATCATCAACGTTATCCAGTTCCTGCGCCAGGGGCTCGCCAAGGGCCTTTCTCCCAACACCTTCCGCAGGCAAGTTGCAGCCCTTTCCACTGTGCTGTCCTGCCAGAACCTGGACTCGCTAGCTGCTCACCCGCTCTTAAGACAATTCCTTAAGGGAGTCACTAACCTGTGCCCACCGGTGGTGCATCGCTACCCCACGTGGGACCTTTCCAAGGTTCTCTCTGCCTTAACGGTAGCACCTTTCGAACCATTGGACGCTGTTCCCTTGTCACATCTGTCATTTAAGGTAGCTTTCCTCGTCGCGATTACCTCAGCGCGCAGGATATCTGAGCTCGCAGCTCTGTCAGTGCGTGAGGACCTGTGTGTCTTCCATAGTGACAGGGTTGTTCTTCGCTTGGACCCGGCCTTTGTGCCCAAGGTAAACACACACTTTCATAGAGCGCAGGAAGTTATCCTGCCTGCCTTTTTTCGCAATCCGGCCACAGACTCTGAACGGGCTTGGCACATGCTGGACGTTAGATGCGCTCTTGACATTTACCTGAGACGGACATCTACTCTGAGGCGCACAGAGACTCTATTCGTGACCTTTCGTCCCTCTACTCAGGGTCGCAAGGCGTCCTCCGCGACAATAGGCCGATGGATCCGTGCGGCCATATCCTTGGCCTACAAACATATGTCCTTACCCACGCCGTCGGGCCTTACAGCGCACTCCACCCGCAGTGCAGCGACCACAGCAGCATGGAATGCTAGGTCTTCCATCGCCGAAGTCTGTAGGGCGGCCACTTGGTCCTCCCTAACCCCTTTCATCCGCCATTACAAACTAGACACTTATGCCTCGGAGGAGGCAGACTTTGGCAGGCGGGTACTAGGGGCAGGTTTGCCATCCAGCGGTCTTCCCAGCCAGAACGGTTGATCCCGCCCTAGGGACGTCAGCTTTGGTATGTCCCAATTCTTGGAGGCTAGCTCCACCCACTATGGAGAAGGGACGTTGGTACTCACCTGTGAGACGTCCTTTCTCGTAGGGTGGAGCTAGCCTCCAAGTCCCTCCCTCGTTCTGAGGCTGGCTGAGCACTTCTGGCATTATCAGTTTGTATATAGTTAGTCAATGTCTGATCTGGGTTATCCTCACCTATACATAGTTCTACTCTCTGGTAACCTTCTGTTCATAGTTAATAAATTGTCTGTTTTGTTTTGGAAAAGCACATTGAGTCTGACTTTGTCCCTCGATTAAAAGAGGGAGTGCCAATCTTGAAGGGCACTATTTATACCTTTTTTAAGACTCGGTCCTATTGGCTAGAGGGCAGATTTAACCCAATTCTTGGAGGCTAGCTCCACCCTACGAGAAAGGACGTCTCACAGGTGAGTACCAACGTCCCTTCTAGGCAAGTAGGAAACTCAACTGGGCATTCTGGATCTCCTCTGTCATTGATCATGGATGATGTTTTCTATGTTGCTTTGTTGTTGCTGCTGCTGTTGTTCTGAAGGGATGGATTGGAACCTCATTGGGAGTAGACTGACAATTAAATGGCTATTGCGTGCATTTCCTTGTAAGTTTTGGCTTAATTCATTGTCCATGCAGGCAGGTAGCTCTGTGGTTCAGTAACTACTATGCTAATTCCTACCCATTCAGATTTGCATGACTGTCAACTACAAAGTGGGAGAAAAACAAAGAAAAGACCTCACCTTTTTAAAAGTATAAGCCAGAATAGCAGATCTGGTAAATAATAATAATTATTTATATATGGTAATAATCTCATTCTGCATTTTATTTTTATAGGTTGGATATATTATGTTGGATATGTTACATCATCCTTCTTCAATTGGTACTTTCCAGATACTGTATTTTTCGGAGTATAAGACGCACCAGAGTATAAGACGCACCCTAGTTTTTGGGGAGGAAAATAGGGGGGGGGGAATCTGCCTACCAGGTATTCATCTGGCTAGCGTCCTTAGTCTGGTCAGCTTCAGCACATTATTTTATCCCCTGGTTAGGACTTAAAAAAACCTTCTTCTGAGAGAATAACAATGAAAGAGCCTGCAAGCCAGTAAGAGCTGGGAAGAGCGTTAGCACCTGGTTAGGGCTAGAAAAAAACCTATTCGGAGCAAGTAGAGCAATGAAAAAAACCCTGCAAAGACTTAGGGCTGGAAAAACATTCTTCGGAGAGAGTAACAATGAAAAAGCCTGCAAGGTAAGAGCTGGGAAGATCTGTTAGCACCTAGTTAGGGCTGGAAAAAAGCTACATTCGAAGTATAAGACGCACCCAAATTTTCAGCCACTTTTAGGGAAGAAAAAGGTGCATCTTATACTCCGAAAAATACGGTATAAGTTTTTAAACTCTTTTGAGTGTTTATTTCTTATTCCCTTCTGTTCTTTGCATAACATCGCTTATTCTGAGAGGAAATATGCTGGGTGTGCATGTATAAAAGTATGTATGATAAGACATCATTACACAGGCAGCTTCTGTGCTATTATGTTCTACTCCAATTAAGCAGTTGGAAAGACTGAAGACTGCCCATCCTGTGTTTCCTGCCCTTGTCCCTTTAAGAATTCCAAAGGGTAGGAGTATTTCAGGCTATGCAGAATTACAAGGTCGCCCTGTAGTAGCTCATGTGCTGTGAACAGGTTCCCCCCCCCCTTTTTTTTTGACAGATCTCCAAATGAGAGCCAGTTTGGTATTGTGGTTAAGGCACCACACTAGAAACAGGAGACCATGAATTCTAGTTTCACCTTAGGCACAAAGCCTAAGGGTGACCTTGAGCCAGTCGCTCTCTGTCCTAGCCCTAGTAAGCAGGCAATGCAAGCCACTTCTGAAAATTCTTGCCAAAAAATCCTGCAGGGTTCAGTCCAGGCAGTTGCCACTGACTGAAAGGCTCTCGCGCGCACACAGTGTTTCCAAATATATGCTGCATAAATACCATGAAAGAAAGTAATTTACTGCAACACCACAAAACCTGCAACCCAAGAGGAACTTTTGCATTATAAGAGCAGTGTGGTATTGTGGGTAAGCTGTTGAACTTCTAATCTGCCCTTGGACATGGAAGTTCATTGGGGATTCTGGGCTAGTCATTCTCTAGTCCAGAGGTCTTCAAACTTGGCAACTTTAAGACTTGTGGACTTCAACTCCCAGAATTCTGGAAGTTGAAGTCCACAAGTCTTAAAGTTGCCAAGTTTGGGGACCCCTGCTCTTGTCAACCCAGTGTTCCACACATATTTGCTCTTGTGGGAAAGAATAGGAGGAGGAAACCCTAGCATATTGCCTTGAGCTCCTGTACAAATAAAATAACAATTGATATTATTTCCCCTATCCATCATTGCTTCTTGACCCTCACTGTATACTTATTGCTCTCAGATGGAAGTGGATATAGCCACTGGCAGAAATTTTTCTTCACTCAGATCTTCAGAATAGTATCTCTGTCATGACTGGATCCTAATACTAATAACCCTATGCCCCTTTGATCTCATAAATCACCTTCTTTTGTAGTTAGACTACTGTGCTCTTGTTAGAGGGGGAACTGTTGGTGTTCCTTATTTTTCACACTTTCAGTTTGCAGCAGCTCCAGAGAGTATAGAGAGTATCCAGCATAGCTGGCTGGATAATTCTGGGAGTTGAAGTCCACAAGTCTTAAAATTGCCAAGTTTGAAGACCTCTGGTATCTGGTCTGTAGCAAAGGTATTTGATTGCTATCTGGCCAGTTTAAGCCAGTCTGTCAGGTAAACATCCACTTTTTATGTTTCTAGAGTTACACATTTGAACAGTAATGATATTATACTACAAGGGTATACATGTATTCTTTCCCAGAATAAACTCCAATGGGACTATAAATATTGATTTATTTAATTGGTTTATATGGTTTCACATCTTGTAAATGTGACTTTAGGCAGCTAACAATACATTGAAATCAATTTTAAAATATTAACAAAGGTAAGCACCTACAGTGGTCCCTGAGGGTAAAAGCCAAACAAAACTATTTACAAAACCCTCTCAGTGAGTCATCTATTCTAATCTCCCAATCCCTGGGCCCTGGAGCACATCCATGTTTTAAATTCTTTACAAAAAAGCTGGCAGAGTTGGGGGCCAATCTAATTTCATTGGGGGATGGGGATGTTCCAGATATGTTCCAAATATGCAACTTAATACAATTTACCTATTCCTTAAATTATTCAGTAAGTATGGATGGTTGTCCACCTACCATTGGAACTCTGGTTGATGAATACAAATGAAAAATACAAAAATCAATAAAAAGCACCAGGTTAAGGCACTATTAGAAACACCTTACCCAAACTCTGTAAATTCAATAGAACTTAAAGCAAAATACACACATCCTTTAAGAAATCCTGAGTGACCCATTGCAGAATGTTTTCTCGGTACATTTTGCTGAAAGTTCTTTCATTTCCAAATGTGAAATGGATCTTCCAGTGCCCTATATGATGAAATTATCTTTTATTTGATTCTAAATTGGCTTGTTCACCAATTTTCTCAGTAGTAGCTTTCCCTGTGGTTAACTTGCCTATGTTAATCATTGAACTACAATTTTCTGCATCTCCATAAATTAACTACACTGTCTAGGAGTACACAGAAAAGTAATCTGATGAGTGGCAAGGCCAATTTACTTCAATGTGTTGTGGGAAAACATGTACAGAGAGTTCAGCAAAAATATATTTACTGTATTTCTAAGTAGAAATAAAAATGTATTATCATACGTACTTATAAATTGCAGTTCCACTTGCATCTGCTAGCCATTGTGAATAACTCTTAAGAGTTCTCAATTTCTTTCTCCTGGTTCAAATAAATGTATTTTCTTACTTTATCCCTGCAATTGGAGGTGTATTTATTGTTACTTCATTCACATTTGTGTCTTTCACACATGTTGAGATCGTAACTGCCAGCCTTCCAAGCTGACATGCTGACTTGTATTCTGTGTATGTCAGGAAAATACCAAATTGGGAGAGGTGAATTAGGAAGTGTGCAAAGGTATGTAGATCAGAGAGCTAAGGATCAGAACTGTGGAGAGCTCCCATGGAAGCAAGATTTGGGGTTAGGTGGGATGCTAGGAAGAACTATTGTTGCCTCAATCATCTGAAATTGAAATTCTTCAGAGATGATGGATGAATCCCATATTCCTGGACTGGAGCTATTTGGTATGTAAAACTGTACTACATAGTAATTCAGTTCTCAACCTCAGCAGCTTTAATAGAATTCCCCAGGCAGCATGCTGGCTAGGGAATTCTATGAGTTTCAGTTCACATCACTTAAAGTTGCTGAGGTTGAGAAACAGGGTAGTAATGAGTTTTGACATGGTTGAAATGCCTTCTGCAGCATTATGGGAATGCAGAGCAAGAGAGAGGGAGGATGGCCTTTATGACCAGAGGAAGAATATTTTGAGCCTTGAGGACTCAGAATAGGAAGACATCCTTGGCTGGGTTAGTAAACTGTGCTTAGTCCTGAACCAGGGCGTACTGAGTAATTGTCAGTTATTGGATTCCTACAATACCTTGGTCCAGAAATCATAAAATGTCTAATGTAATGATCTCATATTTACAAATAGGAAAATAGTAGTCTAGTGATATTCACAGAAACATCGGCAAAGGAACATTTTGAGTTGTGAGCCCAATTCACCTCTTGTGATATGATTTTATTTTTAGCTGGTCTCTTAAAGATGTGAATGATACTCTCAGAATCAATAAGCACAATTTTTCTTAGCTTTTAAATCCAACAATGAAAAGAAGAGCTTTATCTATTGAACTTCAGTCTGCTATAGTTCAAACATAAGAGCTCTTCCAAATGGGATAAAGAGATATTATAATAATAAGGGCTGTAAATCCTCAATTCGTTTGATATTTTTGCTTAGTGATCATAATTGGGATAGGAAACTCCGTCACTAAGCAAAGTCAGTAAGCAAAGCATCACATAATTATGACTAGCTTATAACCTCACTGTAGACTGTAGGTCATTAAAATCAACTTGCAATTTTACTGCAGTCTTCTTTATTGACTCTGCTTGACAGAAGCTGGTTCTGAAGTGTGGGGATCACATGACCACATGATGCTACATCATCATAAATGACCACCAGTTGTGATGTGCCCAAAGATGATCACATGAGCCCAGGGATTCTGTGATTGTCATAAATGTAAGGACTGGTTGTGAAGTTACTTTTCTAGCACCATCATGACTTCAGTCACTAAATAGGGCAGTCATTCAGCAACATCAACCTGTATCTAAAATGCTTATATGGGTAGGATGAAACTAACTGCAGCTAAGGAAAGTTTTATTCCAAGGCCACCTAAGGCGTTAAGTAACTTTGATTTTTAGAAAAGGACACATGTCCATGTCCATACCAAGCTCACTTAAAAACTTCTGGATTAACACAGAGGCTTTCCATTGCTGTAACTAAATGCCTTATTCATTCTAGAGTCATTGGAAAGCTTCCTTATGCCTGGTCAAATTATTTATTTTATTTATTTATTTGTGAGATTTATATACCGCCTCTCAGTGCACGCACTCTCTAAGCGGTTTACACCAGTAAGCAATGTATATTTACATTGGCCCCAACAATCTGGGTCCTCATTTTACCTACCTCGGAAGGATGGACGGCTGAGTCAATCTTGAGCCGGTGAGATTTGAACCGCTGACCTGTGGATCACAGTCAGCTAAAGTGGCCTGCAGTACTGCCTCTAACCACTGCGCCACCTCGGCTCTTTATTTGCATGCTAATACAAATTTATATCTCACTGTTCATCCATGGATTGAAACTGATACATATACAATTTTCTTCAGATCCCCCTGCCCCAGCCATGGTAGGAGCAGGCTGGGCTAATACAATGGTGTCTGTCTGTGTGTGTGTGTGTGTGTGTGTGTGTGTGTGTGTGTGTGTGTGTGTGTGTGTGTGTGTGTGTGTGTGTGTGTGTGTGTGTGTGTGTGTGTGTGTGTGTGTGTAATAGAAGTGCAGTCTCAACCATAGTCTTTTATGGGATAATACATCCATTGCATCTTATTAACCTATTTTGTAAATAAAAACAATAAGATATTTTATACATATATTGTTTTAAACACATTTTATAAACCAAATATTTCACATACAGATAGTCCTTGACTTATGACCCCAATCGAGCCCAAAATTTGTTGCTAACAAATGAGACATTTGTTAAGTGAGTTTTGCCCCATTTTACGACCTTTCTAGTCACAATTGTTAAGTGGATCACTGCAGTTAAGTTAGTAATATGATTGTTCAGTGAATCTGACTTCCCTATTGACTTTGCTTCTCAGAAGTTCACAAAAAAGGTGTTCACATGACCCCAGGACACTGCAACGGTCATAAACATGAACAAGAATTTTGATCACATGACCATGGGGATGCTGCAAAAATCGTTAGTATGAAAAATGGTCGTAAGCCACTTTTTTCAGTTTTTTGCCCCTGTAACTTTGAACAGTCACTAAATGAACTGTCGTAAGTCAAGGACTACCTGTATATTTGTTTCAAGTCAGCCTGAACAACTTGACATGCTCCTTTCTTGGCTGCTGGCAACATGGTGTACCTTCCCTTTCATATACTCTATGTTGAATATCATGAAAAAATCATTAGCTTTTATTAACGGTGATGCTCATTTTATATCAAAACGTCTTGAGCTCCAAAAAGCGGCATAAAATATAGGCAGGCATAAAAAATACAGTAATAAAAGAAAAGAAAAGGCAAAGGCAGGTGAAAGGAGGAAAGACACGTGGGCAGGAAAAGCCTGTAAAATCAAACGAATGAGTCTAAAACTGGATGTTCGGAGCCATCCTTCGAAATCTGGCAAGACTGGATTCCATTGGCGGGTGTTTGTTGATTCCGCCTGCTCTCCACTCAGGAAATAAGGTAAGGCGGAATGCGCTTCTCCGAGGGGCATTACGGTAGCTGAGCTCCCGTCTCGGCGGCCAGCTCCTCCGCATTGTGTTTCCTATCCCGGGCAGGTAGGGGAGGCTGGGAAGAGGAGCCGCGCCGGTGGGGGCTGGGGGGGGGGAGCAGCCCCGCTAGGGAAAAAGAAGGAGGAGGAGGAGGCAGGCGGACTTTGCCGTTTGCTGCTGCAATCCCGGGACGGGACAGATCTCGCTTGGCGACCTGGCGACCAGCCCCCTGGAACTTTTGCCAGGCATTGGCGCTGCCTGCTCGGATGACGCGGCCAGCTCATCCCGGGTTGAATGCCGGTCGCTTCCAGCACCCCTGGAAAGAAGGGGAAACCAAGGACGGGGAGGAAGGAAAGGTCCGGGTTATACCCAGCAAAGCCCCGCTGGAAGAGGAGAAGCCCCGCTTGTGATGAGGAGCCGAGAGATCGGCCGAGGCCCTCGGAGAGGCTCCGACTTATAAGGGTGCTGCCTGCGGAACTCCCGCCCACACGCCCAGAGCTTCTGGGAGGGACTCTCTTGCCAGGCCGAGTCTTCGGCTCAAAAGCCCAGCTGGAAGGTTGGGGAAAGGAGCGCCCACTTCCAGCTGCCGAGACAGACCCAGCCTCTCGCTTTAACCGCCCCTTTTCCCGGGGATGGAGGTTCCGGGCAGCGGCGCGGAGCTCCCCCTGCCTCCGGACTTGAAGGATTTGGAGATGAAACTCGGGCAGAAACCTCCGGACGGGCTGATCCGATGGCTGCGGGGGGACCCCGCGGCTCACCTGCTTCGCAACAGCCCGAATCGGGGTCCGCGCCACGGGCTGGGGGAGAAGATCAAGGCTCTGAAGCTGGAACTGGTGAGTCACGGAAACCCCCAACCCACCTTTCCGCGCAGAAAGATAGGATGTCCCCTTTTGTGCCCCACTTCCCCCCCTTTTTTTCTTTTTTGCTTCTGGAAGGGAGAAAAGGCAAAGATCTTGTTCCTCCAAACTCCCTCCTCATTCATTCCTCTCCCCTTTCCATTCCAATTCCGAAGCGCGCCCGTGGCCTTCCTGTGCTAGGAACAGCTGATTTGGCATGAAGAGTCCCTCACTATGAATGGGTGGATTTGGCTTCTGTTACACAGCTAGGTCCATTGAGTTTTCTTTCCCAATCTACCCCAAATGCCTTGGGTTTTAGATGAAGCCCCACTGGCTGGGTGGCAGATTTTTTTTGTTGTTGAGTGAATTTGGGATTTTCCTCCAGACATCTTCCCTGCTGAACCTGATCATTAATGCCCATCCTGGAGCCTGGAGCCTTAGCTCTGCTCTCTTGTCTTTTACTTGTTGGTTCCGAGAACAAACTGCTCAGTCCAGTTTGCCTACCTTTCTATAGGCTAGCAATTTATTGGATGCCTCCCTATTTCCCAGTTCCTAATCCCAAGCACTGCCTCTCCATCCTCATCTGATGGTGGGCAACTGAACACACATTTGTCCCATTTGTTCCAGCTCAGCTTCCTTTCCAGCATTCAAAATCAGATTTATCATCAGATTTTGGATACGACAGGCACTTCCACTCTTGGCTGGAAATGAAGAATACTTCTGTGCTAGATGCTTGTTACTGATTACTTATGTTAGTATAGCTTTAAAAGTTCACTCTGTTCTCTAGCTCGCAATCTCTACTGTTTAATGCTTAATCCATTATACATCTGATTGTGAGGCTACCATTTCCCAGCCCAGCCCACTTCAAATACCAGATTGAAACTGAACTATGTGGTGCCCAATTTCAGACGCTGGAGACATTTGACCAAGTCTGGTTTGAAAGTTAAGAAGGTGTGTCTCTGAAAGTCTGCACAGTTCTAGTGATGCAGTTGGCTTTTCAATGTATTCCATTGAAGTAATAAGGGACCAAATCTTCTCTTCAGTTTAATGGACACCCACGCGTGCCCGCGGGCACACACACACATGCACATACTTATGTGCTTATTACATACTTGGTGTTCTTGATTAGCCCAATTCAGATAAAAAGCATGAAAATGGATAGACTGGATCCAAGAAACATTAAATGTGCTTGAAGTAATCATAAAATGATTTTAGTGTGTCCAGCTTGAATTTATTTGGCAACTGGAACTAAACTAAACAGGCACTAGGTAAGATGCAGTCCAGTTCAATTCTAGGTAGCTTCATGTCTGCATCCATATCTTCTCCTTTAAGATTTTTTTTCTTCAATTATAAAACAACTCTAAATATGGAAATCGTTTGTTATTCTGTTTGACATTTTTAAAAACTTCTCGGGTTAGTCTATTGCCCTGGTTGCCTTTCATCTGAGTACTAATCAAGTCCAAACCTGCTTGAGGATCAGCTAAGCAGGACAGCAACTCAAGTTATTATTATGATTGTTTTTAATCATGCAAATTGCATCACGGCAGATTTATTATAATTGAACCTTAGGGCAAGGGAGATTCAAACAGGAGAATGTATACATTTCTTAGAGCCAGTTTGGTGCAGTGGTTGAGGCATCAAGTCCGAAATCATGAGGTTATGAGTTCTAGTCCATCATTAGGCAGACAATGGCAAAGCACTTCTGGTAATTCTTGCCAAGAAAACTGCAAGGACTTGTCCAGGGAGGCTCCAAGAATTGGTCATGGAAAGTGGGAAAAAATACATTTATTAATTTGTTTTATTACCAGCCACAGTCAAATGATTCTCAGAGGCTGACAGGTTCATCTATTACATACAAAATATCCGTAATATAACATTATTAACAAACATTAACTTGGAAAAATGCATCTGTAGTAAAATGATTTTTAAAAAAGAATAGCCACAAAACAGATATACACGTTTCTCTTTTCGTTTCACTGCTTCTACTTTTAACATGTAATCCAGAGGTCTTCAAACTCGGCAACTTTAAGGTTTGTGGACTTCAACTCCCAGAATTCTGGGAGTTGAAGTCCACAAGTCTTAAAGTTGCCGAGTTTGAAGACCTCTGATGTAAGCCATCCAGAGGTGTCAGGAAGTTGAGCAAGCTCTAAATCCAATGAAATCAATACTTTAAATAACTTTGCAGTGTGTTCCAGGTGTGATTTACATTGCAGCCCATTTATATGAGAGTGAACCCCTCTGAACTTGGATTTCTTTCTTTCTGAGTCAATATATACAGGATTGGGTTGTTAATCTATTGAGATATCCATAAAAATGGAAAATATTGTCACGTAAAATTTCAAGTTGAATGGTCTTCAGGTGACTTCTGATCTGTCATTTTTTAAATTTAGGAACCAAATATCGCAATCAGCATTGTAATAAGCTGCTGGGCCTCAACACTAATCGAATCCCCGTTTTTAAAACGATCTTTCATATGAAACTTGGCATTTAAGTATTACTTTTCCATCTCCACACAAAATAGAGAATGAGAGAAAATGGTTTTATCCCGAGATTGTTTCTCCAGGCAGAAAACAGAATGCAATGAAACAGGCCTCCATTCTCCACACGCAGGCCTGGCTGTTTGCCTCAGGGAGACATCTGCTCCCCAGCATGAAAATACTCATAAGGTTTCTTAGCAAGAGGGGTGTTGTTTTGATTTTTCAAACTGAGGGTATTTTCATCCGTCATATACTTTGTTTCCCTCACAAACTTCTTCATTTACCAGGATGCTGAGAAATGTGGAAGGAAAACAGTTGGGATGGATTAAGTTACATGCTGCCCTGCCACAAATGGCTGATTTAGGAGATTGATTTTCACGTGGTGAATCAGACTGTTTTCACTGTTCGCATGTACATGCAAAAACAGAACCACATGTCCTAGGATTGCCAGCAGAGCAAGTCTAACTTGACTGCCTCCAATTCCTTCATCTGGTGCAAAGTTCTATGTCCATCTTGGAGTCGTAAGGTAGTCCTCGACTTATAAGAGTTCATTTAGCGACCGTTCAAAGTTACAACTTCCCTGAAAAAAAGGGACATGACCGTTTTTCACACTTAAAACCGTTGCAGCATCCCCATGGTCACATGATCAAAATTCGGGCGCTTGCCAACGGACTCATATGTATGACGGTTGCGGTGTCCAGGGGTCATGGGATCACCTTTTGCGACCTTCTGACAAGCAAAGTCAATGGGAAAACCAGTTTCACTTAACAAACGTGTTACTAATTTACCATCTGCAGCTATTCACTTAACAACTGTGGCAAGAGAAGTCATAAAACGGGGCAAATGAACACTTAACGAATGTTTCACTTAGCAACAGAAATTTTGGGCTCAATTGTGGTCGTAAGTTGAGAACTACCTGTAGTTCTCATCTGATAATTATATCTTAAGTATAAATCCAGGAAAGGTAGTTTTCCTACTAGAGGTTGTCGTCAAAATGATTTAGGTAGAAGTAGCATGGAACTGCTATTTCCTGGGAAGGCGTTTATTTCCTGGGTGGTCTGCTTTCCTATCGAGGCTGGTACAGTTAATTCTCCCTGACCCTCTGGGTTTCCAAATGTGCCTCCTTAACTGTCACGGGGTGATTTTCTGATTGTCAGCTGTACTCATATGTATTCATATGTCAGACATTATGACCCAGAGGTTCTTAGCAAAGTGAAGCAGTCACATGAGGTGTGATCTGCGCAGAAGTGAAATTCCTTTGTATTCCTCCATATTCATTCTACAGTTAGTTCTTCATTGAGAAGGACACATATTTGAGCTGCCAAGATGTAATTATTAAGATTTAGGTTTTTATATTTCTTTTGTACCGAAATAAATATTTTATTATTCTTAGAATTTATACTTGAGTTTATTTTTGTCAAGAATTGGATTCCGAGAGAAAAGATTCATTACCTCTACAATTTATCTTTCTTATCTTAACATTAACCAAGATGTAAAGGAGAAGAATTAAGAAAAACTCCTACTTCCTGCTCCAGCCAGTGTGAGCTGGCCATGCATGCTTTTTCCAAAGCTTGTGCCCCTGATGTGCTAGAGTGCAAGCTCTCTAAATGCCAGCCAGCATGGCCAACAGATAAAATGTCAAAATGTAACTTGAGGTGAGGGTAATTCATCCTGTTGGATATCACTTTGCACCAACTGATACAGAGAAGTATGTGTAATGTGTTTTGAAATTCTTCTTATCTTGTTTCGGACACTTGCTTCAGGCCTCAGCACGTAGTAATTCCCGTTAATCTGGTCTGTACTTGGAAGTCCAGTTATTATTTGGGAAATATCAGGGCTGCAGGCTAGTCTGGGAAGCTGAAAAACACCCTGGAAGGAAACATTTCCATATTGTTTCCAAGACAATTTCATGGATGAACATTACTGAAAGATTTTATCTTTTTTCAGAGTAAAAATGTCCTAGAAAATATATTCAGTGAAATACACGAGGAAGCCTTTCTGATGGTGGCATCTAGGTTCCAAAATCCCTTTCTAAAAGCTTTTTGAAAGTTCGTGAAACAGATCTTTATCTTTGATGGGAATACATTTGATCTGGATTCAAAATTGTTGCATCGTTTCATTTAATGTTTAACTTTCTCTATGCTTTTAATTGGCATTTTCTTTGGGTTGCATTCTGTAATTTTCTGCTGCTCTTCTGAATCGTTTATTATCAAAGTAAATTTAATTCACTGGTTTGGTGTTTTCTTCGCTAGCTACCTACTGGTTTACATGCTTTAAATGCAATGTTATGTGATGAAACTAAATAAACACAGAGTCAAAGTACTAGGATTATAATTCTTAAGTGACTAAAAGAACTATTTGTAAGTGAAGCAAGCCTGGGCTAGAAGAAAATGAAATCATAGGATCATTTTCATGAATACAGTATTGTTGTGGGGATGGGATTCTTTGTAGGATCTGTATTTTAAATTTTCTGGGTCAGATGTATGCAAAACAAAATGTAAAGATCCATGGCCCATTTTATTAACTGCATTCTGTCAAGCTTTCTTTACTATCCCTCTTTTCATTGGAGAGCGCTGTAATTCAGTATGGATATTGTTTTGATGAATGCCTGGGAGGCCTTGGCACATAAATCTCAGACAATCGCTATGCTAGTGGAATTCTTTAGCATCATTTTAGTTCAAAAGTAAGGCTGCAGTGTGCACAACATTGATGTGCCCATCAATGTAGAGATTATTTTCTGTATTCTAAGGAAGTGATTTAATTATGATGAAAACAGTTGAGAGTCTAATCAGGAAGGTCCTGAGGGATTTTAAAAGTATCATTAATGCAGTGTAATACAGTGCACTCTATCTATAGCAATATTAGCTCCAACATAGAGTTAAAACATTAGACCGGTATTTCTCAACCTCAGCAAATTAAGGTACATGGAATTCTGGGAGTTGAAGTCCATGCATCTTAAAGTTGCTGAAGTTGAGAAACAATGTATTAGATAAAGGTCAGAGATTTGGGCTAATTTTTACTGCTTTCCCCCCTACTTTTCTCCAGTTTTTGGAGAAAATGGGAGGAGAAAATGTTATAATTGCAAACGCAAAGTCCTAAAGGATTTGTAATTGAATTTTTACATTCATATGCCATCCTTTACAGTAAAATCAAGTTTTTCCAGATGGGTTGTGATACAAAGTAATCACAAGATTTAAAAAAAACACCTTAGAGTAATAATTCAAATACCCAAAAAGTGACACATTAATTGATGTGTAATAAAAGCATCAGCCTGAAGATTTAAAAATGTCTATGCGGTAGATATATTTATAAATTACAAAGGCCGAGGAAAATAAAAATCATTTTGCCTGAGACTGAACAGACGATACAATCGGTGTAAGGCAGAGGTCTTCAAACTTGGCAACTTTAAGACTTGTGGACTTCAACTCCCAGAATTCTCCAGCCAGCATAGCATAGCTGGATGGAGAATTCTGGGAATTGAAGTCTGCAAGTCTTAAAGTTGCCAAGTTTGAAGACCTCTGGTATAAGGCATCTTTCACTGGAGGGAGTCAAGGGTCTATGTATCTATTTTAACACTTATTTATTAATAGATTTATAAATAGTCCTCAACCTACAACCACAGTTGAGCCCAACATTTCTGATGCTAAGCAAGACACTAGTTAAGGAGTTTTGCCCCCATTTCAACAACTTTTCTTGCCACAGTTGTTAAGCGAATCACTGTTAGGTTAAAAATACAGTTGTTAAATGAACCTCGCTTCCTCATTGACTTTGCCTGTTTAAAAAAAAAAAATCACAAAAGATGATCACATGACCCCTTGCAACCATCATAAATACATACCAGTCGCCAAGTATCCGAATTTCGATCACGTAACCACTGGAGTGCTGCAATACTCACAAGCGTGAAAAATGGTCACTTTTTTCAGTACCGTTGCAACTTTGAACAGTCACTAAATGAATGGTTTGTAGGTCGAGGATTACCTTTATTTTGTGCAGTTTATATAATGCTCTGTCTGCTTCCTGTTTTTCCTCTCAGCAACAAGGCAAGTTGTGGGCTGAGAGACAGTGACTAGTCCAAAGTCATCCAGTTGGCTTTCATGCCTTGATAGGACTAAAACTTTTTTTTTCTAGGCCAGCACTTTAATTATTGGCTGTCTTACTGAAGAGACCCATTTCAGATCAGTAGCTGCATCTCCCATTGGAAAGATCCTTATTATTGTAGCAAATCTTCTTCATCTGGAATGCATAGACTGTGGATAAGGAGATCTATTCTTTAAAAGGCTGCTTAATATGGAATGGATAAGCATTAATAAGTAAAGGATGGAAACTAATCAAGGAGAGAAGCAACCTAGAAATAAGGAGAAATTTCCTGACAGAACAATTAATCAGTGGAACGAAGTGCCTCCAGAAGTTGTGAATGCTCCAACACTGGAAGTTTTTAAGAAGAGATTGGACAACCGTTTGTCTGAAATGGTATATGCAGGGGTGGGTTCCTCCTGCTTTGGACCGGTTAGCCCAAACCGGTAGCGACCTGCTGGTGATGTCACGATGACATCACCGACCCAGTTCGGTCGGTGCTGGTCCATGGGCGCCGCCATCTCTTTTTTTGCAATTTTTTTGCAATTTTTTACTTTTTAAAAAAAAATTCTTCTGAGCATGCGCAGAAGCCAAGTTTCCGGCACTGTGCATGCGGTCACCATCTTGTTTTTGGCTTTTCCCCCCTGGATTTTTCGGCACTGTGCATGCGCGCACGTGCTTTGCACGTGCGTCTCCACGAGGCACGCCAGCCAGCCAGCAAACCTTCTGGTTACTGCCGCACATAAGCACATGCCAATCAGCTGGCCGGCGTACAAGCTCACGCCAGAAAATGGAAGACCAGCAGTTTCCAGCACTGCTGCATGCACAAAAGCCAGCTGATCATTGCATGCGCAACCTGGAAGAGGAACGGGCAATGCCACGTCTGCCAGATGATATGGCTCCACGTGCGACTTCGGGCATGCGTGCCATAGGTTCACCATCATGGGTATAGGGTTTCCTGCTTGAGCAGGGGGTTGGAGTAGAAGACCTCCAAGGTCCCTTCCAACTATTCTGTTCTGTTCTGTTCTGTTCTGTTCTGTTCTGTTCTGTTCTGTTCTGTTCTCTTCTCTTCTCTTCTCTTCTCTTCTCTTCTCTTCTCTTCTCTTCTCTTCTCTTCTCTTCTCTTCTATTCTCTTCTCTTCTCTTCTCTTCTATTCTATTCTATTCTATTCTATTCTAAACTTCCCTTCTCCTATGAGTACCCTTCCATAAATTCTTGATATTTAAGGCTGAAATAATACATATTTTAAAATAAAGCCTTTTTGTTTTGAAAACAAATTTAACCCTATAAAAAGGAACCATTGAAAAAAGTCAGCAGCTGCCCAGTGAAATGAATCCTGTGATTCATTCTTGGAGCATTCTATAGAGTTAATCTCATTTCCAAAGTGGGAGCATTTTCAGAGGAATTTGCATTCCTCATTAACCCGAGGTGGATTTATGAGCATGGTTAATCAACCACACCTCACTCTTCATGAGTCATCTTCCTACTTTCCAGATGTTTTGCACTATAATTCACAGGAACCTTAGGTAATATGACCTACAGTTGGATATATTGGATGTGTTTTTGACTGGGTATCTGTTCTAGCTGATGTACCATTAAAATATATATGCTAAGTTTATAAGGTTTAGATAGGCATATTGACATTACCAACAAATATAGGTGCTGTTGGCACTGTATTTTCTTTGAATTTTTTTTAACAATAAAGAGCTTGTTTTGAAAGCTACAAATAACAATTAAGATGGAATTCAGAGCCTTTCCTCTTCCCTTCCCTCCAAGTTATCCATCCAGTTTCAGATAAAACAATTCATTCCACTCTTTGGGAATTGCTGCAACATGTTAGTCACAGCTCTTGAACAAACACCAGGTGTTTGCTTTTGTTCAAAAATAGGACTATAGCCTTGTGCAACTGGATTCATGTCCTATTTGTTCTCAAGTCTTTTCCTGATGTTTTGAAAAGGTTTCTGGACAAATATTTCCGTGGATACAATTCCTCCATTTGTTCATTCACATTTCTACTTTCTAAGGTCAAGTGGCACAACTAAAATGTAGAGATTGTTAATTGTGGATACTAATCTCCCACTTTGAAATATTCAATGCAAAGACAACTGTGGAGAATTATCAAAGGAAAATAAGTGTAATTTTCTTCAGTTCCTTTAAAAACATACCTAAGTATCAATAAAACCAGGTCAAGATCCTGATAACATCTGATTCTTCCCATCCCTTCCTTTATATTAACAAATGGTGCTGAATTAGTTGCTTTGGTTTCAAGATAAAGAAGTGGCAACTGTGGAATATATAAGGCTGAAATTATTTTCACATTACAATCACTATCCAAAGGTGGTTTTTTCAAGAGGCAACTGGACGTTCTTGTTTTTCTTTTCGCTTCTCATCCAAGAAGTTTCTTCAGCTCTTGAAACGAAACGTCTTCAAAGAAAAACAAGAAAGTCCAGTTGCTTTTGAAAAAGCACCTTTGGGACAACCATGACCTGGATAACTGAGAATTTCCATAGACAATTACAATCATTATTGGAAATACTAGTGTGAGACTAGTGTGAGGGGATTGTAAGCAGTCATATTTTGCATGTGATAAATTGTCATTTAGGTCAAGAATTTATAAACAGACTGTTTATAGGTGAAGATTCCTCTATATCATGCTTTGATGGCATAATCTATGAAGCCACCCTCAATCTGTATCTTCTAGTGTTCCCACTTTCCATGGGTTGTTCTTCTTAACCTATAGGCAAATTAACCTTTTGGTTAATTTTTAAGCATGTATTTTTGGAACTGTTCCCCTCTGTCCATGGTGCTCGCATCTGTCATTTGCTAGTTCAACATTATCTAGTCCAGCTGGAATCATTTACCAATACTGTTTTCTTTGACTCACGGCTAATAAATCAAGCTTCTCTAAACAAGTTTTGTGCTAGCTTTTCAAGAACTTTGCCTCTCTTCTGCCCTTTGTGACTGCATCTCCTATTCTTGCAGGGCAACTTTCAAGAGTAAACAGACCGAACACTTTGGCAGCTCCAATTTGCTTGAAGTTGATTCATATAGCCAAGCAGCTGTTTCACAATCAAATAATGTTGGATTATTCTCTTTCTTAGGAGCTGTTTGCCATTGCTACTCGGTACATAAAAACTTTAAATCTTTACCATGTCACTGCTCAGCACAAAAGCTCGTAGTAATTGGGGAAAATGCCAGATTCTGAAAAATAAACAGGTAGAGACAGATGGTGCCTTTCATATGTTTTCATATCCTAGGGCAGGGGTCTGCAACCTTAAACACTGAAAGAGCCATTTGGACCCATTTCCCACAGAAAAGAAAACACCGGGAGCCACAAAACCTGGGTGGGCGTGGCCAACTCGACGTCACTCACTCCCACCCAGTCACATGACCCCCCTAGCCACGCCTACCCAGCTGGTCATTAGGGCAGACAAGTAGTTGTTAAAAAACATTGGGAGCCACAAAACCCTTTGACCCTCCCTCCCTCCCTCTCCCCCTCCCTCTCTGTATCTGTGTGTATCTCTCTCACTCTCCCCACCTCTCTCTTTCTCCCCCTCTCTATCTCTGTGTGTGTCCCTCTTATTCCCCACCTTCTCAGGCTAGGCAAGGAGTGTCTGGGAGGGGAGGGCGAGAGGCAGGGCCAGTCAGTGATGGGATCACCCGACAGGGAGCCACAGCAGAGGGCCCAAAGAGCCGCATGTGGCTCCGGAGCCGCAGGCTGCAGACCCCTGTCCTAGGGCCTTATACGGCTAGTTGTATTAATGAGTTTGCCTATGGAGGTAAAATTGCAAGAAGACCTAATAGCAAATCCAGTAGTAAAAAAGATTAAAATATAACATTTTTAATGACTGGAAATACCTTCTCTTTGTTGATTCATTGATTCAGCCTTTCCCAGCTTGGTGCCTCTACAAGTGTTGGTGCTAAAGCTTCCAAAATTTGTCCTTAGTTTACATTTTTTTACTGTACTAGAGTGGATAGAAGGCTAGAATTCCTTCTATTGTGCCGCATGCGGTAGATATTTCCAAACTAGTGTTGGATTTTAACTGGGCATCAATTAAAATACAACATATCTGGTAGCATCTGATGGGAAAATTGGAGTTTTCATTCTAAATTTCCCAGAAGATTACAACACCCAAGTGCATTAGTCCAAACATATGACATTATAAATCATACAAGAGCATTTACATTAGAATAGGATGTACATTATTCCAGTGCCAATTACTAGGTGGTAGTAGAAAAGCAGCAGTCATGTCTCTACTGGACAATTTATCATGAGGATGGAGTTTTCCATATCATCAGTGAGTATACTTTTGATTTTGAAGATAATGTATTTTCATGGCTCATGGCTTGACCACACATAGTGTAGTTTTTAAATATTTCAACGTTCAAAATATGTATGCATAATTTAGCAGTTGTGCAATTCCATAATGGTAAATGTTTAGGGCTTTTATTTCAGAGAATGAGGAAATAAATTCTAGTTTTGCTCAAGAGAAGACCTATGACTAACTATATAGTTATGTACATTACAGCCACTATCAATTTATTCTATTATTCTTTCTCCCATTATTCAACATTTTGTGGAAATACATATCACTGACATCAGGGATGGGAAACCTTTTCAATCCTTGGGAATAAAGGTAGCCTGGACTTACGATCATAATTGAGCCCAAAGTTTATGTTGCTAAATGAGAAATTTGTTAAGTGAGTTTTACCCCATTTTACGACTTCTCTTGCCACAGTTGTTAAGTGAATAACTGCAGTTGTTAAGTTAGGAACACGGTTGTTAAATGAATCTGGTTTCCCCATTGACTTTGCTTGTCAGAAGATCACAAAAGAGGATCACATGACCCCAGGACACTGCAAGCGTCATAACTATGAACCAGTTGTCAAGCATCTGTATGTAAATCACATGACCATGGGAATGCTGTAATGGTCATACGTGTGAAAAATGATCATAAGTCACTTTTTTCATTGTTGTTGTAGCTTTGAATGGTCACTAAATGAACTGTTATAAGTCGAGGACTACCTGTATTAAGCAGGATATCTCAGCAATGGCCAAGACTACCAACAGATTCTTCCTTTTTCTCTCATTGACAAGCAAGCCTTTCCTTTCCATTTCACTCAACCCAGTGGGAGTATCCATGTGTATTGGAGCAGGATCATTCATATGTTGCCTTAGAATGGGTGTGGTATGGCATATGAAAACATCCTAAGCCCACTTAGATGTGAAAAATTGTCCCTTAGATACATTGCTGTAGTTGGTGTGGTTTGTGTTGAGAAATATTGGGCCTTTAACTATTATAATAGTCTACAGACGGGTGTCAAACTAGCCATGTCACATTGCCATCACGTGACGTTTTGCGATGTTTTTCCCATTCACGGAGCTGGGGTGGGCGTGGCCTGTGCATGATGTATCCAGCCCACAGTTTGACACCCCCGGTCTACAGTAATTCCAATTTACCTTGAAGATGTTCCAGCCAACATATGATCTGATTGTATCTTCTTCTTTCATCCACAGGCCTATCTAAGAGCAATAGATATCAAGATCCTTCATCAACTGGTAGCTGTGAATGATGGAATAGAAGCTGTCAAGTGGTTTCTTGAGGAAAAAGGGATGCTGACCAGCCGCTGTAGCAGCCTTACCAGCAGTCAGTACAGCTTGGTAGAAAGTCAAGATACATCCCGACGAGGCAGCTGGAATAGTCTTCAGGATCCCAATGACAAACTGGATAGTATATCTATTGGCAGCTATTTGGATACACTAGCTGATGATATGGATGAATATGGACAAAGTTCTTCTGTGGAACCCATAATGTCACCTACCTTAGGTAGACCTCAGGGCAGAAATGAATTAGAAAGATCGAAGGCAGATCTAGAGAGAGTCTTTCTTGCAAAGATGGACAAAGAGCAAGACAGAAGCAAAAATTATCCTGAATGGGCCTCTGGTTTAGTTAAGAGCCAAAGTTTTAACAAGCCAAGTGCACCTGTCCAGCTGTCACCACCAATGGCTAATGGAATCTTGGGTAGACAAGTCCCTAAGCTAATGCAGAGCCTTGAGGAGAAATTTACCTCTGCAAGTGGTGAGCAATCAAGCAAAGGGAGTGTGGGACTAAAGGCCTCCAGGAAAAGCAAAATGGATCCAGAAAATTGCAAGCTCGATAGCAGGAAGCACCTGGAATATGATGACCAGTGGCAGTGGGCTGAGTCTGAAGAAGATGTGACATTTTTGTAGCATCCATGACTGGCTGCCTGGATAAAGAGATTCTAGGCTTTATGCACTAGTCCAGCGGTGTCAAACTCAAGGCCCGGGGGCCGGATCTGGCCTACAGGGCCATCCTGGAAACAGCAGAGGACCGGCCCACGGTGCTTCTGCCATGAAAACAGGCTCCTGAGCTCCATGTTTGGCTGCCACAGCCTCCTGCAACCTTCTGCCAGTGAAAACGGAGCTCTGGAGGGCCGCACACAGCCCTCCCGTGCTCCGTTTTCACTGGCAGAGGGTTGCAGGAGGCCGCGGCAGCTGAAAACGGAGCTCGGGAGCCTGTTTTTGCTGACAGAATGCTCAGGCCGCCACAGGCACCCCCGACACAAGTGACGTCGAGCTGGCCACTCCCACCCTGGCCACAGCCCCCCCCAGCCCCCCAAGGTGAAACACAACCCTGATGCGGCCCTCAATGAAATCGAGTTTGGCACCCCTGCACTAGTCCTTTTGCACCTTGGACTGCAATCTGCTCTCTTTGTCTGAATGTCTTTTGGTTTGACCAGAACTGTTGAGACATATTTGCTGATGGACAGAACATAAGTATATTAGCCAGATGGCATTTGTCTTCTAAGATCTTAAGCCTTCTCCAAGAAGGAGAGCATATAAAAATACTGTACACCTTTATTGGAAAGCCTTTGGCCTACCAATGCTGCACTTTTGTGCCACAGTTCCAGTTTCTATGTGAGTGGAGATGGGTGTAGGCTCATAAGCTGGACTTTCAGGTTTTGGCAAAGCTGTTCACTTGAGTAGCACTCAGTCCTACTGCATGTAACCAATACTCCCCTAGGAATAACTGATTTTTTTTAATGAAATAAGCCAGTGACAAATCTTTAATACTACAATCCTTTTAGTCAATATTATTATTATTATTATTATTATTATTATTATTATTATTATTATTAATGTCATAGGAAATACTGCTTCTTCATTTGCTTGATATTTGAGTTACCTCTTAGATTTAAGAAAGGAGTGTAGAATTCTGCAGAGAAACCCACACATTCATTTACTACACTCAACAAACTGAATAGGTCCTTCATTCTGGTAACCATGAGATTCCACCTGAAGCTGAAGCTGAGCAAAATAGTGTGGGGGGGGGGGAATCTGTTGGTTTAATGAGTCTTGAAAATCCTTGAAGGGCCGGAGGCTCAAGCATTGTACTGCACTTTTAAATGACTGCAAGTAACACAAAAGTGCAGCAAATATATAGGGATATAGAGCCGCCCAGAGTCCCCTGGGAGTTGGGCGGCATATAAATCCATTTAAATAAATAAATAAATAAATAAATAAATAAGGAATAACCTCTCACACACTTTTACTTTAGGCTTGGGAAATAACTGAAATTTTTGTGGTATACTTTGGAGGCAAATTAGGTGCTTTGGGTATGCCTTTGCCTCTTGAGTTGGAAGCGGGGATGGAAAAAGAAATCACTGGTGACCTTGCATTAGACTACAAAAGTGCCCCAAGTGGCTGTTTCAGGGGTGAAATTCAGCAGGTTCTGACAGGTTCTGGAGAACCGGTCGCGGAAATTTTGAGTAGTTCGGAGAACCGGCAAACACCACCTCTGGCTGGAATGGAGATTTTGCAATATCCTTCCCCCAGGAGTGGGGAAGGAATGGGGATTTTGCAGTATCCTTCCCCTGCCACACCCACCAAGCCATGCCCACAGAACCGGTAGGGGAAAATGTTTAATTTAATTTAATTTAATTAAAAGTTCTTATATCCCGTAGGACTCAGAGCGGCGTACAATAGGAAATGTTGAATTTCACCCCTGGGCTGTTTCCTATAATCATAATATTTGCAAACCAACATTCATGGGACCCAAGCCAAAACAGCTGTATGTGCATTCAAATTTTGAGTTTCAATGTCATAGTTTTAAATGGCAGCTTTACACTGGCTTATATATATATATATAAATTTATAATAAACTGAAGTATGATAATCTCATTTTGCCCAATATCTCTCTCCCCAGGTTAAAGTCATACCTCCTGAAAAAAGTAATAGAATTGCTGGGTGAAATTTCCTCATTGGAAGCTCATATTATTTTGCTGTGTTTCTCAGAAAAGTCAGACTTTCTGCCCCATGGAAAAAGATACCAGAGGGAGTAGGAAAACGTGAAAGGTTTATGCATAGCTTTCTTTTCTTAACAAATCCCAGTGAATTTGTTTGGATTTTATAATAAAATACTCATCTGGAAGCAATCTTTGTTAGGATTACAAGGTAATTCTAATTTTGATGGAGATAATATTGCTTGTGTGTGATGGATTAACAAGATTATACAGACCATGTTTCATCTCTTTTCTTATGTGTCCATGTGTATATGTTGGGGGGGAAGTGGGGGAGGGGAAATCAAGGTTTTTAAAATTTACTTCGAATTAAGACTCTGTCCAGGAGAATACTGAAAAAGTCTTAAAATGTGCACCTTTCATATCAGTTTATCGCAGATCAGAAAAATGAGGAAAATGCATACACAAACCCTAAACTTAACAATACAAAGAATATTGTGGCTCAAGAAACAATTGCTCCACTTTCTTTTTAATTGGCCCATAAAAATGCAATGAGTTTATCATACGCTAAGTGACTAAGGGCCATGCTATAAACTATGTTCACAATTAAAGTTGCAATTAAAGTGTTTAGGGAAGGGAGGATCAGGAAAGAAAGCAATGCTCACTAAAACTGTAATGAGGAGTCACATGCTGTGGTTTTAAATACTTCCAATTCCACCCAAAGATGCTTTTTCAGGAGGCAACTGGATTTTCTTGTTTTTTCTTTTGAAGACATTTCAATTCTCACCCAAGAAGCTTCTTCAGCTCTGATTGGATGGTAGGGAATGGAAGGATTTATATTCCTGGCAGACAGCTGGTCATTTGCATTCTTTTAGAGAGGGGTTGAGGCCACTTGGAGGTTTATCTGTGTCCTCAGGGTCACCTGATTAGTGCAAATGGGTGTGGAGCCTTCTTGGCTGCAGGATGTTTCCTCCTCTGTGTCCTTTCTGTTGGGGATGAGTCTGTGTTGTCTGCATCTCAAACTGAGATTCCACCTCAACCAAAGCTATTACAACCTTCCTAATGCCGTGACCCGTGACCCGCCCCCGCGACCCCACCGTGACCCACCCTGCCGTCGCACCCGCTACCGCGACCCCCGCTGCCGCCATTTGGGTTCTTTTACCCTCTGTGCATGCGCAAAGCATTCTGCGCATGCGCAGAGGGTAAAAGAACCCAAATGGCGGCATCCGGGCGAAGTCTCCCGACCCCTGTGAAAGGGTCGTTTGTCCCCCAAAGGGGTTGCAACCCCCAGGTTGAGAACCGCTGTATTACAGGATTTAGGTTGTTTTAAAATTATTCAACCTTTTTTCAAGCTAGAAACATCTTTTGTGAACGTGCAGTTTACATCTAATCTGATCCTGTTCTCTGCCTTTTCTATACATTCCTTTTCTGAGTTGTTCTACATGGCAATGGCTTGATGTCAGCTAAGTAACCTTGTTGGAAATTTGTGTCACGAGCAGTGCAAAAATGGCTGCCCTAGGATGCCATACCGGTAAATGGAGCACTAATGTCTCTAGAGTAGAAGAAAATAAAAACCTCAATGATTTAAGCAAGAGAATCATAAACATGATGCAGGGAAAGACAAAAGAATTTACATTTGCAAGGTAATATATTAAGAAGAAAGAACTGAAGGAAAAGAATGGTAACCATGTTATATGGGAACAGAGCATTACTTATGCTGAAGTGTCTCAAATCATAGCATGCAGCTTTCTGGGAACAGTGCATGTATTTTGTGTTTTGGGAGCATAACAATGCTGATCTTTTTTCCCTTTTAAAAAAACGTTGTCCACACGATAGCATTAAATGAAGAATATGGACTGGCTCCACATGTTCTCCGGATCAGCAGCTGTTTCTCTCTTTTGCTGTTTTTGCTGGGAAAGCACTTTGTGCAGCACAGCAAAATTAAGCACCCATGAGCCACGCTTTCCTCTAAGCCTCATCCAGAAAGCACTGCAGGCTGCAGAGGGAAACAGCATTCAGCCTAGGCGCTTCTTTCTGCACAGCACTTTCTTTCTCTTCCCTTGTCTTTCTTTCTTTCTTCTCTCTCTCTCTTACACACACACACACACACACACACACACACACTCACACACACACACACACACACACACACACACACACAAACACACCTGGTCTGAGACGAAGTGATCCGTTGAGCTCCAGAGCAGCAGCGGCGAGAGAAAGAAGAAAGCAGCACGTCCCCCCTGCCAGGGCCAAAAGGCGAGCGAGCCTCGCCATGTCCCCCTAGGGTGGCTCTTCACCCGAGTGCAGTGGGTCTCCCTCCCCGCCACCAGTGTCTGCCTTAACTTCCATGCACCTCCAAAGGTAAGGCTGACGGCGGGCGGCCCTTCGGGGAGACACAGCTGCTCTGCTGGGGCTGAGAGTGATGGTGGCGGCAGAAGAAGAGGGCGGCAGCAGGAGAGGGCAGTGGCGGCATTAACAGGGCAAAGTGGCTCGGTAAGCTTTGTAGCCACATGGCTCCAAAGCTTGCTGAGCTCCCCCCCCTGCCCCCACAGCTGCAACACTGGCGGATTCGGGAAGCGCTGGCCAGTGGGGAGGGGTGTTTGGCTAGTGCAAATGCTTACCTATGTGTAGGCAGGAGGCAGTTGGATGCGCGTGGCGAAGGTGAGGCTGGGTGAGCGTCTGAGCGGGGACCGGTTCAGGGGCGTGGCCAGCCAGTGGTCGCTACCTGTTCTGCGACCCTGGCCAAATTTCCGCTACCTATTCGCACGAACCGGTGCAAACTGGTAGCAACCCACCACTGATTTTCATCTATTACAAATGTTCAGCTTTATATTATGCTCCACGATTTACAGTGCTATCACTTTTATAGGTTTGTTTGGCCACTTTTATTATTCTGAGAGGTTTTGACCATTTATGGGACCAATATAGGAATTGCTATTTCTGGAATGGCTGTTACAAGGCTTGAAGAACATTTAAGTGATTTCACATGGATAGGGATCAGATACACCCATGTGGTCAGTCTCCACCCATGTGGTTGAGTGCTAAAATATAGCTTCAGTTCCCAAGGAGTTTATTCATGGCTAAATAACTACCTTATACCTATATTTAATGGCTTTCCATGTTAAGACTGTGAATCCTATGGGGAAAGTAAGTGTGAAAATTTTAGGAAAACTAATTGTAAATTCATTCTGGGAATGAGCTCTTTCTGATGTTTTTCACTTCTGTTTTTATCAGTACCATGTGGGCATATCTGATGAACTATCTAGCAAGCAAAAGGAACAGATTCAATATGCTAATAGTGGTTGAGTTCACACATTGTACTAATTATAATTAATTTGAACTACTGTTTTCTAACAAAGTCCTGGTTCACAAGAACGTCTAAATCCCAAACTAAATAAACCAATTATAAACCTTAACCAGATACAGGAGACTTGGCTGTGTGAGAGGAGTCCCAACACAATTAGTGTCAGTGATAGATGAATTCACCCTCACATATTTTGTTACTTGATTACTCAGTTACAAATCCTTTCTCTTAAATTCAGACCAAAAAAAAGGCAAATATTTATTCAACCCTCTTCTTAATCAAAGTAATAAGTTAAATTTAACCTTTTATAAGAAGTGATCTGGAGTCCTTCAAACTATCACATTTTCATTTTAGAATTATTCACTTCTCCAAGAGAAAATGTAACCTTTTCTCTGTGGTTTCGAAGAATCATGGGGCATGATGGAAATGATTGAAAAATATATTAGAAAAATGATTTGTACCTAACATTAATGATGCAAGTCATTAGTGGCTATCCAGGTAAAATCACTCTCAAAAATCTAGGACTTGGGACTTAGAAGAGTGGCAAAATTTCCATATTGTTGCCAGGACAATGATATGGATGAGTTTATGTATTCAGAATTATAGAATAAAAGAGTTGGAAGGGACTTTGGAAGTCTTCTAGTGCAACCTCCTGCTTAAGCAGGAGACCTTACATGATTGCAGACAAATGGCTGTCCAATCTCTTCTTAAAAACCTCCAGTGATGAAGCACCCACAATGTCTGGAGACAAGCTGTTTCATTGATTAATTGTTCTCACTGACAGGAAATTTCTCCTTAATTGTAGATTGGATCTCTCTTTGATAAGCTCCCATCTATTTTATTTATTTATTAAATTTATTTATTTATTAAATTTATTTATTTATTAAATTTATATGCCGCCCAACTCCCAAAGGACTCTGGGCAGCTTAACAACAGAATAAACATTAAAAACATCTTAAACATTAAAACAATTTAAAACCCATGCATATCATTTCATGGCCGGATCTCGCCGATTACAACCGCGAGATCAACGGCCCCAGGCCTGCCGGAAAAGCCAGGTCTTTATTGCTTTTTGGAAGGCCAATAGGGTGGGGGAAGTCCGGATCTCCGGAGGTAACTGGTTCCAGAGCACTGGGGCAGCCACAGAGAAGGCCCTCCCCCGCGGGCCCGCCAGTCGGCACTGTTTAGCTGACGGGACCTGGAGGAGACCAACTCTGTGGGATCTCACCGGTCGCTGGAAGCTGTGTGGCAGAAGGCGGTCTCGAAGATAACCTGGCCCTGAGCCATGTAGGGCTTTAAAGGTAATGACCAACACCTTGAATTGTGCCCAGAGACCAATAGGGAGCCAGTGCAGCTCGTGGAGGATTGGAGTAATGTGGGTGTACCTATTACTCCTTGTCCTGCCCTCAGGTGCTTTGGAGAATAGGTTGACTCCCACCTCTCTGTGACAGCCCTTCAAATATTGGAAGACTGCTATCATGTCACCCCCTAGGCCTTCTCTTTGTTACGTTAGACAGACCCAGTTCTGGCAACCTTTGTACATTTTAGCCTCCAGTACCCTAATCATCTCTGTTGCTCTTCTGTGTACTTTGTCTGGAGCACAGGTGTCAAACTTGTGGCGTCGCATTGCCATCACATGATGTTTCACAATGTTTTCCCTTTCACAAAGCTGGGGTGGGCGTGGCCTGCGCAGGACGCATCTGGCCCACAGGCTACCAGTTTTACACAGCTGGTCTAAAGTCTCAACATCATTTTTGTATCCTGGTGACCAAAATGGAGCATTCCAAGTGTGGTTTTATTAGTGCAGTATAAAGTACGGTAGTACTAATACTTCATGTGATCTTGTCATTATCCCTCTGTTGATGCAACCTAAGACGGCACTGGCTTTTTTGACAGCTGCAGCACACAGCTGGCTCATACTTAAGTGGCTGTCCACTAGGACTCTCTCACAGTTACTGCTGTTGAGACTTCACTAAACATGTTCAGCTCAAGGAAGTCCTTACCTTTACTTTTGAAAGGAAGGGCCCGATCTATACTTGTTAATTTATTTGAGTCTTTTTTTACAATTAATTTAAAAGATAAAGAAAAAAAATGATTTGAAAAAAGACAATCTTGAATACTACCTATTATCAAGGATCTTCCCATTGCTGTCTTGCGGACTACAGAAAATAGCACTTAGACTTATATACCACTTCATAGTGCTTTACAGCCCTCTCTAAGCGGTTTACAGAGTTCAGCATATTGCCCCCAGCAATCTGGGTCCTCATTTTACCGACCTCAGAAGGATGGAAGGCTGAGTCAACCTTGAGCCGGTGAGATTTGAACAGCTGAACTGCTGAACTGCAGGGCTGCACTTTAACCACTGCGCCACCTCGGCTAACATGTAATATACATGTTTTTGAATCACAATAAACAGAAGACAAAATGCATCAATTTAGAGCTAGTCCGCGACTTACAACAACAGTATAATTGTGATTTATTCCGTCAACAATGCTTAAATGAGCTGTGGCTCAGCATTATATGTGAATATATTTCCTAAATAAGGCAAAGGTAGGATTGCATGTGGCAGAATATAACATTCCAAAACCCTAACTTTCAGGAACACAATGGGGAAAAACTGCATTTTTCATCCATTGACAAAAAACATAAAGACAAAGGACAATGGAAACAACATATGAATTGATCCAGAAGGCCTAAGCAAACAAGAGGGACACAAAGACAAATAAACCTCAGAATCTTTCTGACATGGGAAAAGCACCTTCCTTGCAATGATCCCTGGCACACATGCATAAGCTCAACCATCTCCAGCAACCAGTTCTTCAAAGGGAAAGTAAGAACTCTTTATTATTCAGCTCTGAAAAAAATGGAAGAGGCAAGATCCAGCCAGTTCAGGCAATTCCACACTGAACACCCAATCTCTCCCTCTATCCCACGAGACAAGTCCTGTTTGTACGATTGGGCCCAAGGGTGCATTCAAAAAAGAACAAGTGTCTGGGTTACCAGGGGAGGGGGCAAATTTGGAACTCAGATTGAGTGGGCAGAGCATTATTCTAGCTAGCTGCTGTACAGAAGCCCCTTGTCTCTGGCTAATTGGAGGAAAAGGAATTGAAAGAACTTCTTTGAGCAAAAGAAAAGCAGAAGCTGGCATATTAAACACATCCATACTGTCCTCCTCCCCCAATATTTGATGCCTTTCATTCCTCCCCACTCAAACAATTTACATTTCTTGTCTTCTGTGGTTTTGCTTAGGATTGCAACAACAGTCAGTATTTAAAAGAAGCTTACCATGGCATACATTTTACAGGCTCTCTGCACCAGAGGTGGGTTCCTACCGGTGAAGTCCGGAGTTCCGCTCCGGTAGTGGCCCGCCGATTACGCAATTTTGGCACAACTGCTACGGTGCTGTCTTCGCCTGTCCGTGCGCGCCGCCATGTTTTTTTCCTAATTTTTGCCGATTTTTTGGCTCTCTGAGCATGCGCAGAAGGAAAATTGTCCCTCTGCACATGTGCAGAAGGAAAATCATGCTAGGGGACAGGTGCACATGCGAGCGTAGCCAGCGCACGCGCGTGAAACATCACAATGCGCACGCAGCGCACCGGTAGGAAACGGTAAGAGGAATCCGCCCATGCTCTGCACATACCCTGAATTGTGCCACTCGTTCTCCTCACTTCTCTCCCCAGTTTTCCACCAGCAATGGAAGTAAGATGCTTTGAAGTGTTCCAATGAGATTGATTAAGTTTAGATCAATAAGTTATTCACCTGAGTTTTAAAGACCCTTGGAATTAACCTGGAAGCATTCTATAATATTTATTTATTTATTTATTTATTTTGGTTTTCTTATATGCCGTCCAACTCCCGAGGGACTCAGGGCGGCGTACAGCAGAGAGAATACAAGAATAACCAAGTAAATAATTACATTAAAAGCAAGTATAAAAGATTTAAAAACACAATGTTAAAACCATCCAGAACCATATAACAACCATACATACTTGGAGGTGAGCTCGAGTGGATTAGGCTCTACCCCCAGCCTGCAGGAAAAGCCATGTCTTAACGGCCTTTCGGAAGGCCAGCAGAGTGGGGATGGTTCGGGTCTCAGGGGGAAGTTGGTTCCAGAGCGCGGGGCCCGCCACAGAGAAGGCCCTCCCCCTAGGGCCCACCAGCCAGCATTGCTTGGCCGACGGGACCTGGAGGAGGCCAACTCTGTGGGCCCTAACCGGTCGAAGGGAAGTATGAGGCAGAATGCGGTCCCGGATAATAGCCCTTCAAATGCTTTTGCTTCACCAAAGTGAAAAATAGGAGTATAAATATTCTGCGCTTTGAAGAACATCTCCCAAGCTGGATTGAAAATGTTCACTTCTAATCACCCCAAATAACATAACACTGAACCCCTCTGCAACCATCTAATCTATGCATGTTTTGGGAGGCAAGTGCTTGTATTGCAAATTTCAGATGTTGATGTTTTAAATATTGATCTACAAATGGATAGGAATGCCAATGTACTCTTTCTTTTTGGCAGTGATCCATTCTTTGCAATTGATTTAGGAAAATAAAATAGATGTATTAAACTCTTAGTAAAGGAATAACTGTTCCGAACACTCAGTTCTCCCAAGTCTGAAAAATATTGGATCAAAATTCTTCCTTCTGTCACTCTCCCACTTTCCCATCTACTAGAGCATTTTGCACGCCAAAGAAAAAAATTGCAGTCCCTAGATACCACAATGTTACTTGCTCTTCATCTAAAGGCAGAAAGAGAACATACTATTTGACTTAGTGTCTTATTATTATTTTAGGCAAACAACAGATATTAATCATTTGCAGACTATCTTCAATCTTCTAATTACTCCTGGAAATTTTTTAAAAACACAGTTCCTTGCTCTCGTCACATTTTCCTCTTGTAAAATTTTTGGGGCAATTAGGTTATAGTCCAGGAAGTAGCTATCTTTAGGGGTCATTCACAATCACGGAAATGTCCAGAAATAGGATTTAGGAAAATTGCCCAACGTCTGGCCAATATCACAGGTATTCACACAAGCCTTACAGGAAAAATCCATGTGGATTTTGCAGATAGATCAGCCATTAGGAAATCAGTGCTCCCATGGTTCCTCTTTTACTGATTCATATGACAGAAACCACCAAATGTGCTCCAGAATCCACTGAAAGCAGAAGAGGGTGAAGAACATCCATCCGTATCTTTGCTACTTCCAGAGTTTGGCTGTAATAATAAACATGATCTATCTCAAACTACCATTTAGAGCAGGGGTCCCCAAACTTGGCAACTTTAAGACTTATGGACTTCAACTCCCAGAATAGCTGGCTGGAGAATTCTGGGAGTTGAAGTCCACAAGTCTTAAAGTTGCCAAGTTTGAAGACCTCTGATTTAGAGGATTATGTAAGAGCTTAAAAATAGAAGACGGGGCTTATGGAGCATGCTAAGGACTATGTAGCATTTGGTGGTTGATAGGATTATTTGGGAAGGCCACTGGTCACAAGTCTGGACAAAACACAATACATTCTTTCTGCTCTCAATTCCCAGCAATCAGTGTTTAAGGCATACTGCCTATGATTCAGGAGATAGTAAACCTCATGAATACCTATTATCATTAGTAGACATTGGGAGCATGATCCTACATGAACTCTGATAGCTTAGTAGATGATATCTGAATTAACTCAGTCTCAGTCTACTGACTTAAAACCCCATGTTGGCTAGAGAATTCTGGGATTTGAAGTTTACATATCTGGAGAGTACAATATCATGGCTGGGAAATGGATTTAAATTTGGATGAAAAATATTCAAGAAAATTTAAAAAAAGTCTAGTTGCTACTTGAAAAAAGAGCACCTTCTGGAACAACTATGACCTGGATGACTGAGAACCTCCAAAGATATGGGTTTAAGGTATGAATCAGGATATACCCACACACACATTCCAAACTCATCTCAGCCACAACTTGCTTATTGATAAATTACTATCCAGGATCACCACATATACTATTTATGCTTAGAAGGATTATCTGTGGAAATGCTAAGTATTATCAGGTAGATAATTCCTTTAGCATTTTTAAATAATTAACCAGCCATATCATTTGTTTGCTGTATCATTCACCTCTGCTATGAATCTGCATTTGAATTTTGTCAGCAGAAAGGAAAGGACATATTTTTAAAACATAAGAGCTGAATTTGCTTTCAGTGGGTTTACAACTGTCTGCTCCATTTAATCTCTGACCCAGATAGAGAGAATCCCTTCTAGTTTTGTCAGGTTGATATAAGGCTTTGCTACAACACTGAAGAATGCAGTGACTTCCCAAAACAAACAGACCGGTGGATTTTGACATGGAATGAATCAGACTGCAGATGATAATGAAGGAATTAAAAATCCATAGAAAATTATTCACACAAAATTAAGAAATATTACATATTTTGGCAATTCACATGACTTCTGGAATTCTATTTCCCGAGAATTCATCCTTACATGGATATTTCTCATATCTATGTTCTGTTTTATCACTGGGAAAAGTCTGGCTTTCTGGATGCTATAGAATTATAACAGTATCCTTCCGGACTGACAAGGCCAGCTAGAAGTGATGGGAGAGGAGTCAGCAGTGTTCAAATATGTCCAGCCCCCATTAAACATGGATCAAATAAACATTTCCCACTGATGAGCACTGAAACTGAGTTTTTGTTGAAAGGCAAGAAAAAACAAACTAAACATTACAGTATTCTTAATGCAAGAAAAGTTCAATTCTTTTACGGAAGAACTTCATAAACCATTATTATTACTTATCATTAAACATTTTTAACTACATTAAGTTCCTGAAGTAGCATTACTAGCCCAACTCTGGACTTGGCTCTGCTCTGTCTGCCATCTTATAGATTTTGACACTTCTTATTTATTTATTTTATTAGTGAGATTTATATACCGTCTCACAGTGCAAGCACTCTCTAAGCGGTTTACACCAGTAAGCAATGTATATTTATATTGCCCCCAACAATCTGGGTCCTCATTTTACCTACCTCGGAAGGATGGAAGACTGAGTGAACCTTGAGCTGGTGAGATCTGAACCGCTGACCTGCGGATCATAGTCAGTTAAAGTGGCCTGCAGTACTGCACTCTAACTGCTGCACCACCTCGGCTCAATAATTCTTAGAATTATTCTTTGCATATTCTCTTTCCTTACACTTTATTTCCATTCATTCTTTTGAGAGATTAATCTGTCTTCCAGTGATTTTTTCCTAAAGAAGTTGTATTTTCTCTTCCTGTAGTAAATCTGTTTTCTCTCAAGTTTCTTTCACTCCCCCTCCCCTTTCTTCCATGGCTGCTTTTTCCTCAAGATTTACTCTTAGCATAATGAAAAAATAGTCTATCCCACATTCAGAATTTCTTACAAGCTTTGTTTTCTTCACTAATTCTCTCAAGCTTGTTAGAATTAAAAGGAATTATAAACAATGAAATCAATTATATTTTTAGTCACCACTTTTCCTTCAGCAGATTTATGCTTAAACCACATATTTGGAACAAAACAGATCTTTCTTCTAAGCAAATATTCACTAGTTATATTCACATTCATTCTTGTGTCTCCAGATGGTCAAAGCATTTTTATACCCTCTCTCATCTTGTTCCCATTGATCAATTTATGTCACCTCATGGAATAATTTGGATCGGATTAATTCATAACGTTGCACAATTCCCCCCTCCCCAATTATTCCTGGTTCTTCCATCTTTCCTCTTTTTCTTAGCTTCACAGAAACATGACATATATATTGTTCTTCTCATTTTTCATTTAATTCATTAATTTGTGCTTTTTACTACTTACTTTTTTACATTTCAAGTCACAACCTTCACAATTGTCATTGTCATCATCTAATAGGCCCATTGATATTGATCTCCTCCACCAATCATGGCTTTGATTAATTAAAAGATTCATATGATCTTTTTAGTAAGATAGTGAAGATATAAACTATAGTGACAGCCTTCAATACATTCCATATACACACTCCCCCCCCCATGTAGCATTTCCTGTGAATATTAAGGACAATACAATCATTTTGCCCAGCATGCTAAACATACACCCATAATTATATAAACCATGCTTTATGGTTATATGCGATACATGAAATGACTTTATAGTTTATTAAGTAAGCCATGGTTAGAACATTGGTTAATGTAATGTGCAAGTCCAATCAGTATGAAAGTATGGAAATTGCATTGACTCTCCCCTTCATATGTCTAATTGTGAGAAGACTTGGGGATTATAATTATTATGCAAGGTTGGCATGCAGCTTGATTGGATATGATTGCAAAGCATTTTGCAACATAAAACATGTTGCAAAATAAATAGATACTAAACAACATTTGAGATTGCCAGGTGAATATCATAGAAGCAAATCAAGAGAGTAAAGCAGCTGATGTTTAACGTACATAATTTTACAGTGGTGCTGGTGCTAAAGTGCAATTCAATTTGGTGCAATTTCTTGGTCCAGAATTCATGATGAACTGATCCATCTTCACCAACAATGTTGCCTGCAAGATGAATTAGGAATGGTGTCTTTAACTTTTAATGGGTGAATTTCCTATTATTAGTGTAGGAATCCATTTTAGCGGTTTGATCTAAAAGCAATAAAATAAACATCTTGGCGAGCAATGCTTATTTTCTTCCAAAATCAGGATTTCGACTGTACCAACCTGACAAGAGTACACCTTGTGAGTACACAAGGACACCTTTTCCAGCATAATTTCTCTGGTATTAAGATTGGGTCTGCTTCTCTTGCACTTATGGCATAAAATTGCTTATCAATCCCTGGCAGGCTTTGTAAATGGACAAGCAAAATTTTGTCTTGAACAAATCATGCCCTGCAATAGCCAGGCCAATATAGAAAGTCCTAACATAATATCTCTGGAGCATTCTCTTCCCTGATTAATTGTTTTTGCTTATAATTCAAAGTAAATAGACCAATTGCATAAACTATGCTTTCTGCTGCCACTGAAATGTTTCTGACCAATAAGAGCTTTATCTAGGTGGAAATCTCATCTTGAAAGAAGCTGAACTGGTGATCTTATACAGCTGGTTCCAGGAAAAGCATTTCCCCCCCTGCATGAGCCATTATTATGGTTGCTTGCACAATTAGCCAGATATGTAAAATGGATATGACATTTTTGTTCACCTATTGAGTCTTTCTCAGAGACCTTGTATAAGCAGATGCTATTTAATAATAAAAGTGTCATCACAGAATGTAAGTTGTTCCAAGTAAAATGGCTTTTTGCAATTGACTGTTAGTGATTTTTTGTTAATGCTGAAGATATTCGGGTTACTATTAAAATGTGTATGCTGCCTGACTCCCAACAATTTTGGGACGTTCACAAGAGAAAACATTTAAAACAAGAGAAAAAATACAAAAATAGATAAACATAAAAGGATAAGAGATGGCAAGGGCAACAAAAACTGATCAGGATGAAAGTGTTCCATCTCAGATTAAACACACACATGTGCAAACACAGTTGCTAAGGAGCTGAGTTATTTACTACAATTAAGCAGATAACAATAGACAAGATCATAAATCAAGCTCTTTGCAAAGAGAGCTTGCTTGAATATGTTAGTTAAAATAGCTATACAATGGTCCAAAATTGTTCCAGGAGTCAAAAGAGCGTAGACAAGTGATCAGCAGTCTGATAGTCAAGGGTTCAAGAGTAGAGAAACACAGAAACAAGTCATTCCAAATGGTTGTTTCCAACAAAGGCTAAAGGCAATGCAGTTACATCAACTTGTCTGCAGGTAGTGGGTTGCAGTTACTTAGGCCTCACTCTTCGCCTCATGAGGAACCTCATTGAATGGTGTTGCTCTGCTCACTGCTGCATGCATAAAGACCTGGGGTTTGGAGCTCATGCCTTGTCATTCAAGTGCTCCAGCGGATCAGGAGATGATGGAGCTGAACAGCCTCCTCAGATGAAACATGACTTGCAAATTCTTGAAGCTGACAATCCACAGATTCAACTGGAGCAACATTGTCAGAGTCAAAGTCTGAATCCTAGGCCATAACAGAAAGAGAAACAATACACACAGTTCAAAGGGGGCTTCATTCTCCCTCACCAATGGCCTGGGTGAAGAGCCAGATCTTCATGGCACTTCAAAGCACCAGTAGATGGGTGTCATTCAAATCTCAGGGAGAACTTCATTTCAGAGTGCAATTGCTGCTACAGAGAAGTCATGCTTCCAGGGTCCAGAAAGATGGCAGTGTTTAATCAGAGGGACCCAAAAATCCATAAACCCTGCCAGACTGGATCAACTGAGCAGATACAATGGGAGACAAGCAGTTTTTCAAGTAACTAGGCCCTGAGTCATTCAGGACTTTATATGTATTGATCAACACCTCAAATTATACCCTGAAGCAAACTGACAATCAGTACAGCTTGTGAAGCATATGAGTTACAAGGGCATTGTAAAGCATTGAGCTAATAGACTTCCAAAAGACATAAAACCAACCATACAAATCACTTCGTGTGCAGAGTGAGCATAAAACTACGGACAATAAGCACAAATACTAGATCTCCCTGAGACATGTAAGCACTTAACTTGCATCACACTTTCAAAGAAACCATAAGTAGTTATACTACGACATACATTTCTAGATGAACCTACAATGGTTTCTTGAATTAGAAGCTTCTTTCTGTTTCTTCCTTGCCTTGTTTTTAATTTTGTCTGGTACGTCCAAGCAAATCTGTTGAAGTTCTGGGGAGCTGGTGTAGCTCTTCTCCTTTCAGCCTCCCCTTCTGAACCAATTTGCTGTTCTAGCCACTGAGTTCTTCCTTTCTGTCTTCAATGCTTTGAAACTTGCCCACTTTTTTTTAATCGTTCAAAGGCAATTATTCTTCCCTTTTGTCTTCCCTGGCTTACCTATTTGAAAGTAGCAATATATCTTTACAAATTATGCAGTTCTTAATTCATTTTGTGTAATTGGTTCATCAGAGATATCTCATTAACTACGGCCGTAAAAAAATAAAAGAGCTTATTGTTTGGCAATTTTGCATTTATCTCTATTTTCACAGTGGGGTTATTTTATTGAAAAATGTTTGCCTGTAACTGCAAGAGCTCTTAATTTATAGGCTTGTTATGTAACCAAAGCAACATGAACAGCACACTAGGGCAGGATCAACAATCTGAATGGATACCCAATTTTTGCAACAGAAAAAAAGAAGAAAAAATAGAATCTCAGCATACACACACAGCAGCTCACTGATGATGCTCAAACTTCATCGAATGTTGGCTGTTTGTTGAGAAAGGGGGGAAAAAAAAATCTCCAAACAGTAAATGGAATGAAGTGACTGAGTCAGGAATCAATAGCAATAGCACTTACTTATATACCGCTTCTAAGCGGTTTACAGAGTCATCATATTGCCCGCAACAATCTGGATCCTCATTTTACCGACCTCAGAAGGATGGAAGGCTGAGTCAACCTTGAGCCGGTGAGATTTGAACTGCCGAACTGCAGCTAGCAGTCAGCTGAAGTAGCCTGCAGTGCTGCACTCTAACCACTGCGCCACCTCTGCTACATAGAGCTTTACAGCCCTCTCTAAGCGGTTTACAGAGTCAGCATATTGCCTCCAAAAATGTGGGTCCTCATTTTACCGACCTCGGAAGGATGAGATAGCCACCAACATACCAATGGAATTTCACAAGTACTTCTTCCTAACCTTAATTATATGCAAGTAGCTAGAGGTATAACTCGTATTTGGGTAATTTGGCACTAGGGTTGCCATGGAGAGAAGTTCTTTAACTTTAACAGCTCTATTATAGGTAGAAGTCAACCAATGAAACCCTTTCCTTCCTTTTTCACTTTTTGTTTTTCAATTCCTGACAAACTTGTTTTCTTTCATTTACCAGCTTTGAGGTTGTGTAGGATACAGTTGATGGCCTTTTAGCATTAATGATCAAACACCACTGAATAGGTATTTCAGACCTTAGTGCTGTAGTCAAATTTATTGTGATTTCTTTGAAAAAAATGGTGGGAAGAGAAAGGGATGCTCATCTAGATTCTATAGCTGAAGCAACATGATAAGGAAAATAAGTAAAAACTGATAAACTTTCCTCTGTCTCTAATGTGGTTCACTTTTCCTATTACCTGGCTTTTTCCACACAGAGTGACACTGGATAGTTTGGTTTATCTTTGGTTCTCTGGTATACACAAACACATACACACATATCCTTCAGACTTATTGATAAAAGCAAGGAGTTTTGTAGCAATTTGGCATTTACAGTACATCTGTGTTTTGGAATACGTGTTCCTAGACTTTCATACTCAAGTCTCCACATCATTGTGTGACGGATAGGAAATTATTCCTATCAAAGAGGTGATATAGGATCTCGCTTCTTCGAAGTCATCCTTACTTAGAAAATAAAACCGAGATTCAATTCTAATTAACAAAATATTTATTTCAGTACAAAAGTAACAAAAGAATATAAACCTTAAATAAGCTACATTTTCTCAGCTAAGAATTCACGTCTGCCTCGGGCGAGGCTCACAGGAGAAGAAGGAAGGAGGAGACTCCTGGAATGCACACGTGCGCAGTAAAACATATCACATGTCTGCTTGATTAGAAAATACAGTAAACCTAGAAATAGTAGAGATGCTCAACTGGCAATATCCACATCGTGACATTGTGCTAATATGTTGTTCAAGATTCTGATATTATCTCTACAACAAATTATCTACATTAGCTTTCTGGAAGGTTTTTTTCCTCAGAGCTGATATTCTCCTAGAACAGGGGTAGGCAAAGTTGGCTCTTCTATGACTCATGGACTTCAACTCCCAGACTTTCTGAGCCAATCATGCCAGCTCAGGAATTCTGGGAGTTGAAGTCCATGAGTCATAGAAGAGCCAACTTTGCCTACCCCTGTCCTAGAATAATCAAGAGCAAGAATTTGCTATTACTTCAAAGTATTTCTTTGTATTTATTTATCAGTAGGTCCTGAAATTCATTTTGAGCTATACTAGGCTCACTAGGAAAAAACAAACACATCAGTGTGGGAAATAGAAATGGATGCGATCTCCGGGTTAATCTGATGGGTTTTCTCTTTCATTTCTTTTTTCTTTTTTTATTATTCCATTATTGGCAAAGTGGCCACATGCCCAATCTGGCACAGTCACCCAAATCTTTGGCAAAGCAACAGGCAGCTAATGAATGAGACAGCAGGGTTGGTTCAAAATCACCTAATTATGAGTTTGCTTTTGTTTATAACATTTCCTGACCTTTTAAAATACTTTGAAGCTTGCTTTGCCAGAATTTGTATAGGGGTTTGTACGGGGGATTTGAATAGAAAAGGAAGTTTGATTTCAAAAAAAAAGGAAGGATGTTTTTGAAAAGATGTTACTCCATAAGGGCAAAACTCAAGATTTTTCACGTGGGCCACTTTTCACTAGAGCTGAATGTCTATGGAGATTCTCAGTCATCCAGGTCGTGGTTGTTCCAAAGGTGCTTCCCCCCCCGCCAAAAAGCATCTTTTTGGTTTTTGCTTGAAGACATTTCAATTCTCATCCAAGAAGGTCTGAAGAAACTTCTTGGGTGAGAAGCGAAACATCTTCAAGCAAAAAATGAAGTCCACTTGTCCTTTGAAAAAAGCACCTTTGGGTTTCACTAGAGCTGTTGCTTTATTTTTTTATATCTGAGCTTATGTTGTTCCTTCTTTCAGTGCCCATCTCTTCCTCTTAAACTTACATTCTGATACAAGGTCAGCCATAGCCGAGTTTCTGAGAAATGAACTGGGCAAAGAAGCAAAGCTTAATTGGGTACCAGTTCCCCTATTTGGGAACCATCACTCTACAAAAAAAAAAAGTATTTCAAACTCAAGCAGATTTTAGAAATTTACATACCAAGTCATATCAGTTCACATGGGAAATGATCAGTGGTGGGTTCCTACTGTTGCGGTCCACTCTACAGTACCGGTAGCGGCCAGCAGATGGCGCTATTTGCGCACAACAGCTCCGGTGCCGTCTTCGCTAGTTTGTTGCGTGGCGCCATCTTTTTTGGGAATTTTTGGGCTGATTTTGCTTCTTATGCATGCGCGGAAGCAAAATCTCGCGAGGGGAGCGCCGAAATCGCGTGCGCAGGAAGCAAAATCATGCAAGGATGCGCACGTAGCGAGTGTGCATGTGCTAAAACATGGCAATGCGTGCGTAGCGCACTGGTATCATGAAGAAGAAGCAACCCACCCCTGCTCTGGATGGAATTTTCTGATCCTATTTCAAATGGGATTTCAAATGGGATGTGGCACTGAAATGAATTTGATCACTTTGGTAGAGGATCTACTTCAGAAACTTCATCTGCAGGCTCTTCTGGATTTCTTAACCCTTATCCATTACCTCCTGCTGGATTGTTTGACTGGGGTCTTTAGTGATATTGTTCTGTAATGGGTCAAATCTTTCCTGTCCAGTCTTTCCCATAGAATAGGGAACGCTGCTTGATATCTAAGTCTTTGATCTATAGCAGTGATGGTGAACTTTTTTGGCACCGAGGGAGCACGCACGCTTGTCTGGGCCGCAACCCGGAGGAGGAATTGCCCAGGGCGCATGCGCATGCCTGAAAATGAACTTCCAGTTTCCGGCATGCACATGCGTGCTGGCCAGCTAGTCTTCTGGGTTTCTGGCACGCATGCACGTGTGACGATCAGCTGGCCGGCATGCATGCTCATGCAGGAAAACAGAAGATCAGCTCTTCCAGTTTCCGGCACTGGTGCACGCACGAAGGCCAGCTGATTGTCGTGCATGCATGCACACCAGAAATCCAGAAGAGGAACGGGCGATGCCATGTATGCCAGGTGACATGGCTCCGTGTGCCACTTCGAGCATGTGTGCCATAGGTTCACCATCACAGATCTATAGGCTCTATTTTGTCTCCTAGGCTATTCACTATCTGCAAAAGACCACTGACATGGTGATTTGGAGCTTTTGGGGGAAAGGATCATTATTATGCTGATGAAACCCAGCTCCACTCCAGCATAACTTTTAATTCCAAGGAAATGAAATGTCTCCCCAGTCTTTCTATGTCTTCAAAAATCAAGATGGCTTCTTGTGATAAAACATACAAAATGCAATCTAAAATAACACTTATAACCAGAATTAAAGGGGTGCAAGAAAAATGCCCCACTCTTGGTGTTGTCATGTAATATTTGTCTTGAACCCTAAAATATTCAGCTGCATCTCAAATTTGGACCCTTAAGGAGAATCTTAAGGAGTTCAAGGGGAAAAAAGATGAAAAGTTTAAAATACATCATTTCCAGGGGTGGGTTTCTCCCAGTTCGGACTGATTCGCCTAAACCGGTAGCAACCCGCTGGTGATGTCACGATGACATCACCGACCTGGTTTGGTCGGTGCATGTACGTGGGCGCCGCCATCTTTTTTGAATTTTTTTTGAAATTTTTTTTCTTCTGAGCATGCGCAGAAGCCGAGTTTCCAGCACTGTGCATGCGGTCACCATCTTGTTTTCGGCTTTTTAAATTATTTTTTTCAGATTTTTTGGCACTGCGCATGGGCGCGGCCATGAGGCGCACCCCCGCGGCATGGGAGGAAGTGAACCAGCAGCGAGGTAAGTAAGAACCCACCCCTGTTCCTATCTATGAGAAAGGATCAGGGTAAAAATCTGGTCATATGGCACAGGCAGGAAATGAAAGTGCTAATTCAGGATTGTTTGTTTGTTTGTGTGTTGGAAAGCGGGAACTAGCTTTCCCAGGCAATGGATATCTCCTCATTTCCCCTCTGTCCCACACCAATCAAAAAGAGTATGGTGAGGCAGCTTCAGTTCTTTTCAGCACATTTTCCTTGGCTCAGATTGTACAGAGAAGAATCCTATTAGGTGGTGGTTTTGTGATACATTGCAATTTGGAAATTTCATTGAAGATGATGACCGACAATCAATTGTTTTCAAGTGTTCGGAGGTTTCAAATCTTTCTCAAACTTTCTGAGCATATGCAATTCCTGCCAGTCAATTGCAAGTTGTAAAGTATTTGGGCATTTTCAGGCAGGCAGAAAAGAAAATTGGTCCATTTGATTACAGGATAGCAATAGGTAATAAACAGTTTTAGTGCCTTCTTGTTCTTGAAATTATTGAATAGAATAGAATTCTTTATTGGCCAAGTGTGATTGGACACACAAGGAATTTGTCTTTGGTGCATATGCTCTCAGTGTACATAAAAGGGAAAAAAGAAAAAAATACATTCACCAAGAATCGTAAGATGCAACATTTAGTGATAGTCATAGGTTACTAATAAGCAATCAAATCATACTAGGAAACAAACAGAACAATATAAATTGTAAAAATACAAGCAACATGGTTATAGTCATAAGTGGGAGGAGATAGGTAATAGGAAGGATGAGAAGAGTAATAGTAATACAGTCTTAGTAAATAGTTTGACAGTGTTGTGGGAATTAGTTGTTTAGCAGAGTGATGGCATTCGGGGGGAAACTGTCCTTGTGTCTAGTTGTTCTAGTGTGCAGTGCCCTATAGTGTCATTTTGAGGGTAGAAGATGAAACAATTTATGTCTAGGATGTGAGGGGTCTGTAGATATTTTCACAACCCTCTTTTTTGATTCGTGCAGTTTACAGGTCCTCAATGGAAGGCAGGTTGGTAGAAATTGTTTTTCCTGCAGTTCTAATTATCCTCTGAAGTCTGTGTCTGTCTTGTTTGGTTGCAGAGCCAAACCAGACAGTTATAGAGGTGCAGATGACAGACTCAATAATTCCTCTGTAAAACTGAATCAGCAGCTATTGGTGGGTTTTCTTAACCTGTACAAGGGCCCTGCAAATCTATCCTCTTCACATATCACAGCCATGCCAAAGCCATTTCTCTAAGTTCCTATGAACTAATGCTTGGTGCTTTTGCATAGGGTTAGGAGACTGGTAATGCAGAAGATAACTGTCAGGATAGTGCAGTGGGGCCTCTGGATGGCAGAGTCTGGAGGGAGGGTGTGTGTACTGACATGAGATTGCTTGCCTGCATGTGTGCACGTAGCCAGTTGTGGGAGAAGGATTATATGAAAAGAACAACTGATTCCAGATTTTTGGAACATCAGTTTGAAAACTTGGAGCGTTCCAATGAAAGTCTCACACAATTGTCTCTTCTCTGTGCTTCTCTGAGTAGAATGTGGCTGGTTATAGCTAGAAGCAGGAAATGTTTATATTAATAAATTGCCTCCAGCAGGGAGGCTGACTCCTATGGCATCTTTCCAGACTGATATTGTAGAAGATACTTAGCTCATATGGAAGCCATTTCCATTTTTGCCAGATGTCCTAGCTTTGAAATGCAAAGGTTCTCAAAATCTTTGTGTTGCTCCCTCTCTCTCTACAGGAAAAAAAATTGCTTGTTTACAAGAGGTGTCCTCACCCAGAACCGATACCTTTATCTTTAAACAGGGGTGGACAACAGATTCTCACCTCTGCACTCTGGCTCCTATTAGGCCAGCACAAACAGCCAGTGATGAGCAATGTTGGGAATTGAAACATCTGGCATTCTAAAATTTGCTGATCTTTGTGTTTTTTTTAAAAAATTAGACATTATGATTGGATAAAGGCATGATAATTTATGAAACAAAAGACATTATTTATTTATTTATTTATTTATTTATTTATTTATTTATTTATTTATTTATTTATTTATTTATTTATTTATTTATTTATTTATTTATTTACTTACTTACTTACTTACTTACTTACTTACTTACTTACTTACTTACTTACTTACTTACTTACTTACTTATTTATTTACATTTCTATGCCCGACTCTGGGTGGCTCACAACAGAAAGAAACATAAATAGAAAATTTAAAATTTAAAAAGCAGACTAAAATACATTAAAAATTACAGTCATCCACCATTCATCTATCATACCTCATCTATCATCATCAGAGGTCAATGACCCCAGGCCTGTTGGAAAAGCCAGTAAGGTGGGGGTAGTACAAATCCCGGGAGGTAGCTGGTTCCAGAGAGCTGGGGCTGCCACAGAGAAGGCCCTCCCCCGAGGGCCCGCTAGCCAACACTGTTTAGCTGACGGGACCTGGAGGAGACCAACCCTGTGGGCTCTCACCTGTCGTTGGGAGGTAAGTGGTAGCAGGCGGTCTCGCAGATACTCTAGCCCTGAGCCACATAGGGCTTTAAAGGTGATAACCAACACCTTGAATTGTGTCTGGAGACCAATGGGAAGCCAGTGCAGCTCGCAGAGGATTGGTGTAATGTGGGTGTATCTAGGAACACCCACAACCGCTCATGCGGCTGCATTCTGGATCAACTGCTGTCTCCAAACAGTCTTCAGGGGCAGACATGTATATCATGTTTTACTGTAGCTGTGTCAACATATGTTCAGAATTATAGGATAGCTGCATAAATAAGCAAACATAACAGGTGTAGCAATAGCAATAGCAATAGCACTTTTCTTATATACCGCTTTACATTGCTTTACAGCCCTCTCTAAGCAGTTTACAGAGTTCAGCATATTGCCCCCAACAATCTGGGTCCTCATTTTACCGACCTCAGAAGGATGGAAGGCTGAGTCAACCTTGAGCCTAGTGAGATTTGAACAGCTGTGTAATTTATCATGCAACCTATACCTCCTAAAACCTCCGATGGACTATTAAAAGTACAAACTTTTCGTCCCAGTCAAACAATTTTTCTTCAGATGGCCAAGAATGGTAGTCCAGCTACTTATTTATTTAGTTAGGCACCACCCAGCTCCAGAGAGATGCTGGGTGGCTCACAATATAAAACAAAATGCAAACAGAATAATCTAAATAAAAATAAAAAGTAAGAAAAGTAACCCAGTAGCAATACAGACAACATCAGTATATACACATAACACAGAGAGTTCATCCACTCCACCCCACGGTCCAGGAGAACAAGTCCTTGACTTATCATTTATGAAGTTTAACAATTGTTTGAAGTTACAACAGCCTTGGAAAAATGACTTACAAGCCATCCTCAGTGTTATGACCATCACATCATTCCCATTCTTGAGCTGAGTCTGACATTGGGGAAGCCATCAGAGAAAATGGCAAATGGCACTCACATGATCACAGGGCATGTGGAAACTGGTTGTAAATGCAAACAAGCTGCTAAAGTACCCAAAATATGGTCACGTGACTGGGAGGGATGCTGCAATGTTTTACAATGGCCAGAAGTCCTTTACGGCCTATAAAGCACCCATTCTGAGGCCATTGTGACTGCCAACAGTAATTAAAAAACCAGTTGCAACTCAGGGATTACCCTGCATTATACTTTAGTTGGCAGCCAAGAAAGCAAAAATTATGTATGGCGTGATCTTCAAAGCTCTTTAAAGAACTTTCATGGTGCTTTTTAAAAAAGAAAATGTATAACCTGTCATCCATCTGTCTGTCCATCAGAACAGGGAATATATCACCATTTTAAGAGATTTTCAACATATTAATGTGCCTCAACATGCTGGAAGGTAGTAGACTCAGGCAACAAAAATAGAGGAAGGAGGCAGTATTAAAATAATAGTAGAAATACCTGATAGAATGTATTAAATATATGTATAGATAAAGGGGAAGATAGAAGGTTAAGAAACAGCTCCGATGTTGGCATGAAGTTAGAGTTTTTGAATTACTAGTCTGCTAACCATAGAATGGATTATGATTAGCTGTACTCGGGGAAGGATAAGAGGGAGAAAGAGGAAGTAGAAAGGAATGGGAGAGGGAGAGGAGGGAAGTAGGAAAGAGGGAGAAAGAAGGTAGAGAGGAGAGAGGGAGATAGAGGGAGTGGAGTAGTATGAAATATAGAAGGGAAGCAGACTGGAGATAAAAATATGAAAGGAGCAACTAAGAAGATATATTTATGATACTTTGGATAGAAATATATTACTATGGATGTATTGATGATATGGTATATGTATGTATATTTGTGTATGTTTGGTGAAATAATAAAAAAAACAAAAAAAACATGCTGGAAACAATCTTAAATGGTTAATTTGGCAGAGAAATAGTCATCTGTATACTCTTTCCCATCAGCCTAGATCTCAGATCTGAAAGTGAAAGACCTGTTATGATTACCTTACTGGATTTGCTGGATAATAATAGTATTTATAATATACTATATAATAATAAGATAATTTAACAACCAGAGGTGGTATTCAGCCGGTTCAGACCGGTTTGGGCGAACCGGTAGTGATGACTGTGGGTGGACTGCCCACCCACCCGGACGTAATGCCGTCCCATTTAGCCACATTTTTGAGGCTGGGTGCATGCACGGAAGGCGCGCTTGCAAGTAAAGCTCATGCACGGGAAGGCACGCGCACTCACATTTGCAAACCAATACAGAAGGTAAGTGAATACCACCCCTGTTAACAACCCACATAAATTGGCAATATCCCCATCCTCCCACCCCACCCCTGTCGATGAGTTCTGCATAAAGACAAGATATAGATTGGAAAAAGAGAAGACAGAAGAACAAAACCAAATAATGGGCACATCTATGCAAATAAAATTGTCACAATCATGCTTTTGTGCATTTATCTGTGGCTTTCTAGTGGAGGAAAAGAAACTGCTGAAATAAATCCAAAGTTCCCAAACATGAACTTGAGAAAGGAAATAACTTTTGCTCCCTCTCCCACCTCAGTGAAAATCTCCCTGTTTTTTTCTATCACAGGAACTCAGTCCCAATGGAATTTGAAAGCAAGCAGTGAATCTGGATTACGCTGTAAAAAATAACCTTGCAACACTTTCCCCACATTCCTTTAAGATGCCTAGGATTGTAAAGTTAGACGTAGAAACCAGTTCTTCTGTTTAACAGCCACTGCCTGGAGCAAGAGGAGGAGGAAGTACCAACAGATGATTTGTAGCTGGGAACTGGGCCAGCTATATTCCCTCCTGACCTTGGTTCTCATGAATCTTTGTGACTCTTTGCTTCTTGATGTTTCTGGCCCCAGTTAGATGGTGGAAAAGATGTTACAAGGGCATGAGACAGGCAATGTGAGGAGGCTTATAAGTTAATTTCACATGAGATCATGCTAGAGCAGTGTTTCTCAACTTCAGCAACTGAAAGATGTATGGACTTCAACTCCCAGAATTCCTGGGTGCTTGTGATACAGTCTAGCGCAGTTTAATCGTATCCTTCTATCATTACTCTGAAATGACAGTCGATCTAAAGGTCAGAAAACTTTCAGTTCATCATTTGTCTGCACGAAGATAAATAACAAAATGAATAATCACTTGTGGTTATTTTTGCAGTTAAAAATACACCTGCAGTAGCATCATTAGGCATCATTATTTATATGGATCTCCTTTAAAGCAAAATCATCTCCTAGAATTGTCCTCTTGGAACAGTCAACTTTGCTTAGATGGATGCCTGATAATGAATGAGCCAGTATGAATGAGACAGTATTACATTTGTCAGCAAAATAAGCAAGCCATCCCAGAAATGATGCATATACTGTAGATCAGGTGTGTCCAACCAAAAGCATATGAAGCAATATGAAGACTCCACATGGCTCAAGCCACAGTCTGTTTTTCACATGGCCAACTAATGTCCATAGACAAATTAAATGGAAGAGATAAGGACAAAAGCTTTGTTATTGTTATGGTGTCTTTCCAAGTAAGTTATGCTGCCTCTGTTCCTAAATGTACTATTGAGCCTAATGATTGCTACCCATCAGCAGAATTATCCTCCATCCAAGTTGCTTGTGCCCACAGCCACCACAAATTCCTACTGCAGAAAATTCCATTGATTAGTTAATTACTGCATTAAATTTGAAGGGATCTGGTGTTTGTAAATTCCAGTACAAACTCATCTCATCTGCACCTCCTAAATCCACATTATGCTGTATCGTTAAGAGAAAATTCACCTAGCAAAATGTATTAAGAAAAAAATATTTCTGGAAATCTGCATTCATGCTTTTTAAAAATTCTTAGATGAATACAGAAAGAGGATTGAAACTTCCCTGAGCTCAGTAAATTATGGTTTCTCTGCATGTAGCTGGAAGGAAGGAAATCTTAACAGATATGTGTATTTGTAGGGGTGCTCTGCAGCTTCTCAGCTCCGTTTAATTGCAACAAATTACAATTACATTTAATTAAATACAGAAGGTTTCTTAGAAAACGACTCTTTCTAACACAGCTCTGCCCTCTCCTGGAAAATGTTAAGCAATTCAGCAGGGCAATCTTTTCCCATGTCTTACCACATGGACATTTTTACAGGCAAAATATTGGTCAGACAGTCTAAGGTTAAAGTTTTGGGGGTTTGGGCAAGAAACCACAGTGTCAGGTAGTGCATTCTAGGCATTGATAACTCTGTTACTGAAGTCGTATTTTCTGCAATCAAGTTTGGAGCAGTTTACCATAGGTTTGTATCTATTATGTGCTTGTGTATTGTTGTGGTTGAAGCTGAAGTATTCATTGACAGGTAGGACATTGTAGCAGATAATTTTATGTGCTACGCTTAGGTAGGATCGAAGACGGCGAAGTTCTAAGTTGTCTAAGCCCAAAATTTCAAGTCTGGCGGCGTAAGGTATTCTGTTGCGAGTAGAGGAGTGGAGTACTCTTCTCGTGAAATATTTTTGGACTCGTTTGATTGTATTAATGTCTGATATGCAGTGCGGGTTCCAGACAGATGAGCTGTATTCAAGAATTGGTCTAGCAAATGTTTTGTATGCCCTAGTTTGCAGTTCAATATTACCGGAGAAGAAGCTACGTATCATTAGGTTAACAACTCTTAATGCCTTTTTTGCAATGCTGTTACAGTGAGCTCTGGCACTTAGGTCATTTGAGATGAGTACTCCAAGGTCCTTGACAGAGTGAGGATCATCTATGAGATTGTATCTACCCAGCTTGTATTTTGTGTTCTGATTTTTTTTGCCAATTTGTAAGGCAGAGCATTTGTTGGTTGAGATTTGGAGTTGCCAATTGTTTGACCATTTTGACACATAGTCAAGGTCTTTTTGTAGGGTAGCAGCATTGTTGGTGGTGTTGAATAGTTTTACATTATCAGCGAAGAGAACGCAGTTGCTTATAATATCATCGCAAAGATCATTTATGTAAAGTATGAAGAGTGTGGGTCCTAAAATGCTACCTTGGGGGACACCACTATTAACAGGTGCAGGGTTTGATAGGGTGTTCCCTATTTTGACTACTTGTTGCCTGTTTGATAGGAACACAGCTATCCACTTATGTTTTATGTTTTAAATCTGGTATAAACACCGTGTTCTAGGCCCAGAAGCCTTGCATATCCCATGGTGAAGAGCATTGTGGGTTGCATTTCAAATCATTTGGAGGGTCATACTTTGCCCACCATACTTTATATCTACAAAGTAGATGTAATAAACATGACTCCGAAGGATCAAAAAAGAGAAGCAATCTAAAGAGATTCAGAATCTAGTACTGGATTGGATGACATCGTTGCAAGTATCAAAATAGCACTTGTTTTTGCTTAGTCAGTTTATTAGGGCAAATATGGGGTTAGATAGGGTGAGATAAATTACACTCTTGGGATATGGTTTTAATGCTATGAAATGGGAGTTTTACCAAGAGGTTCAAGGAATTGTAACATTACTGAGATGAAAGAAGTCTATGTCAACTCCAACCCTCCCCACCTGCCACTGTTTCTTCGTTCTGAACAGTCAAAGCAGAGGTGGGTTTCAGCAGGTTCTGACCAGTTCTGGAGAACCAATAGCGGAAATTTTGAGTAGTTTGGAGAACTGGTAAATACCACCTCTGGCTGGCCCTGCCCCCATCTATTCTCTGCCTCCCGAGTCCCAGGTAATCGGGAGGAAATGGGGATTTTGCAGTATCCTTCCCCTGCTATGCCCACCAAGCCATGCCCACCAAGTTACACCACACCCACCAAGTCACCCCCTCAGAACCGGTAGTAACATTTTTTGAATCCCACCATCAAAGGACTTCATATATTGACCTAATGTTTATCTAGCACAGGGGTGTCAACTCAATTTCATTGAGGGCTGCATCAGGGCTGTGATTGACCTCGAGGGGGCCGGGGCATGGCCAACTGGGTGTGTGTGGTCAACTGGGTGTGCATGGCCAGCTTGACGCCACTCACTGGGTGTGGCTGACTGGTGGGCATGGCTGACTGGGTGGCCGTGGCCAGCTTGATGCCACTCCCCAAACTGCTGGCATGTTTCCTCTTCACATTGGGCAGACCGGGCCAGAGCCCTGCTGGCCCGATGTTTCCTCTTCGCATTGGGTAGAGCGGGCCGAAGCGACATGGGCCAGCCCCTTACATTTTCCAGGACGGTCCCGCGGGCCGGATGAGACCACATTGTGGGCCTCATCCGGCCCGCAGGCCTTGTGTTTGACACCCCTGATCTAGCAGAATCCAATGCTATGCAGAGTTCTTATTAATCTGTCATGGTAAGCATCAATGGGAGAATTTCACAGCTGTGATTCCAAGTAATCCCAAGACTGAACCTTGTTTTTGCTGTGGTGGGTTAACCTGATTTGCATAATATTACCCGGTATCTGCAGGGTTTGGCATCTCATCTTGCAATAATTATGAGAGGATCATTTTAAGGACTGTCTCACTTAAGCTTGTAGCAGCTGTGATCAAGTAGCTCATGAATGCCTTTGAGATTTATTCATGTAGTACGCTAAGCGGGTTCTCCTGCCTATTGTAACTTTATATTATTGGTGGAAAGGCTTCTTATAGACTCTGGGCAGCAAATATTAAAAGATTTTTCTCCCAGGTCTCCAGAAACTTTCAAAATTTGAATGTGAAGAGCTGTGAGGAACTACTATACCAGGGGCGGGTTCCTAATTTTTTTACTACCACTCTGTGGGCATGGCTTATTTTGTGGGTGTGGCTTGCCAGCCATGTGACCGGGTGGGCATGGCTTGCCGGCCATGTGACCCGGGTGGGCATGGCTTTTCGGACTGCTGAAGGGAGGGGAACTGAGATAGGTCCTGCCGCCCATTCCCCCTCCCCTCAGCAGCTCGAGAAGCCTCGAATGTGTGAAAATGCCTGGGATCATCACCGCGCGTTCATGGCTTCTCGGACTGCTGAAGGGAGGGGAATGGAGATAGCTCCTGCCACCCGTTCTTTCAGCGTCTCACGCGCTCCCTCAGCCATCCTCCCCTGCTTGAACTCACTGTAGGGTAGGAAGGCAGCGCATGCGCAGTGCCGGAAGCTCAGCTTCTGGGCATGCGCAAAAGAATTTTTTTAAAAAAATCTAAATTTTTTTTAATGGCGGCGCCCAGGCACCGGCAACCGACCGCACCGGTACTGTGATGTCACCAGCGGGCCGCTACCGGTGCTATAGAGTGGACCGCACCAGTAGGAACCCACCACTGTGTAACTATACCAGTGATGGCGAACCTATGGCACGCGTGCCACAGGTGGCACGCGGAGCCATATCTGCTGGCACGCAAGCCGTTGCCTAGTTCAGCTCCAGCGCGCATGTGCACGGCGGCCAGCTGATTTTTGGCTCATACAGAGGCTCTGGGAGGGCGTTTTTGGCTTCCGGAGGGCCTCCGGGGGGATGGGAGAGGGCATTTTTTGCCCTCCCCAGGCTCCAGGGAAGCCTCTGGAGCCTGGGGAGGGAAAAAATGTGCCTACCGGGCCCACCAGAAATTGGGAAATGGGCCATTTCTGGTCTCCAGAGGGCCTCCGGGGGGGGCGGGGGAGGCCGTTTTTGCCCTCCCCAGGCAGTGAATTATGGGTGTGGGCACTCGTGCATGTGCGATAGCACGTGCACATGCACTTTCGGCACCTGAGGGAAAAAAGGTTCGCCATCACTGAACTATACCAATCTAATGGGTAAATCTGGTGGTGATTCTCCACCTGAATGCTCTTGTGATGACTCTGAAGTCAGATGAATGATATTCCCGTGACAGAAGAACATTCCTGGGATTAGTTAACTAATAAAAGGCACATTCCTTTCTCTATTTGTCATCATAGCATGGAAGCAGCTTACTACATAATACAACATTTCAACATTTGGAAAGTCACTTCAAATTCTTCTTTCTTGTCTCCTCAGCTTTGAAGTTCCAGTCAGGGGTGGTGTTTTTTCTTGTTGTTTCCACCCTACAAAAATGATTGAGGTTTTCAGAGAAAAATGCATTGCATTCATAATTCCTGCAGATGGTAAATAGGGAGCAAGGGTAAATTGTAAAATGTTCCATTTGCTGAATGACTTTGGAAATACGCGGAGGTGATTTTTTTTAAAAAAATATTTTACAGGGTTCTGTAAAATGGATTAAATCCACCCACAGAATCAAAATAACTTGGAGTTCTTGAATGCCTCCCAAGTCTCTTAAACAGCTGGGAGACACTTTGAGATTTTTTGGGGTAGATGCAGAAGAAATCCTCTTTTTAAAAATAGAAGTCTGCTGATCCAATTATATGTGCAATCTTCTGAATGTTTTCATCTATGAACCAGCAATTATGTAATTTTTAATAATGATATCATAGAAATGCCAAGGGAAAATTCAGAATAGAAATCAATGTTAAAAAACAGATTTTAAATATAAAAAAAACTCGTTTATTGCCTATCCATGCCTAAAAAGAATATTTTTATGTTTATAAGTTAGGTTCTCTGTTCATACAAACACAGTTCTTTGATAACTTGGCCAAAAATAGCAAAATCCACCTATCTGGAAATGAGTATTGAAAATGAATGCAAACAAAGAATGCTTTTAACAGAAGACAAAGAAGCTTTAATTGGCGTAATAAGCTACTAAATCTGAACGAGAATGTTGGCTGAGGATAATGGAGCAAAATTAGTTATTATAGAACATGTGTTCTTGTTCTTTATGATCAAATTCTCAGGCCATCAAGTCTCTAATAACAATCATAGATGGATAAATGAAATCTCAGATTATCTCCATTCCTTAACATTGCATTCACAGGATCAAATCACTGATCACAAAAGTCACATATCTACTGTGAATGTCTTTTAGGGATGCACAGAAGGGAGATTGGGATTCTACTGATTTGCATTAAATTGGTGATGATTTATGGTGCCTTAGTGTTTACCAGCAGCAACAATGACCTGTCTCCATTCTTCATTCTACAATTAAAATAAGAAAAGTTTGGCATCAACCTCAGTACATTTTTATATGGATTAGCTGTGAGTTCTGTACTTAAAACAATTCCTGGCCTCAATATTATTTAATGCTAAGCTTGTTTTGTACCAATCTACAGTTCTTAAGTTTAGATTTCTAATTATAATAAAAGCAAATCTTACAAAACCTTTTTATCTATAGCTAAATTTTTCCTTTTATCACCAAAACTGTCCAACATCTCAGAAAAAGATTACCCCTAGACTAGAGCCAAAATTCCAGAAATCTCATTAATGCTAAGATTGACAGAACCAGAGAGGGCTTGACGGTTGCCAGAATCTACCCTGGTCCATTACTGATTCTGGCTTAGTCCTCCTGAATAAAGGAGATCCCATCCTGCTGCTCGATGGTTGCAGCACCTGTGCTTGGACATGACGGGTTGGTATTTAGGTGCTGCACCTCTAAACTCTGCAAGAATACCATGTATTTTCCCCAAGCAAAAAAGATAATATTTTTAAATGTTTGTTTCCCACCCCACTGTCTCCTAGATATCCTAGATCAGTGATGGCGAACCTATGGCACATGTGCCACAGGTGGCACGCGGAGCCATATCTGAGGGCCAGCGAGACGTTGCCCTATGTCATCTCCAGCGCGCATGTGTGTGCTGGCCAGCTGATTTTTGGCCTTCTTTTTGGCTGTTTTCGCTCTCCCCAGGCTTCAGGAAAGCCTCCTGAACCCAGGGGACAGCGAAAAACAGCCCAACGGGCCAACCGGAAGTTCGTTTCCAAACTTCTGGTTGGCCCGTTGGACCATTTTTCGCTGTCCCCAGGCTTCAGGAGTTTGGAGGCTTCAATGAGGCCTGTGCGCATGCGCGAGGGAGCAGCATGGGGGTTATGCGCATGCACTGGGGCAGCGCGGGGATTGTGCGCATGCACGGGGGGAGGGCATTGCATCATGGGTGTCCGCACGTATGCGCACTAATGCGCATGCACAAATTCTTTTGGCACCCAAGCCAAAAATGGTTCGCCATCACTGTCCTAGATACAGTAGGGTAAGAGATACAGTTTTCCTTTTGTCAAAGAGTTGGTTTTGTCTACTTTTTATTCTATGCAAAGTGGCACTTTACAAACTCTGGTAGTATGTTCTTTCCAAGTCACAATAGTTTCAGCCCATGTCAGCTATGACACCATCATACGAACTTCCATCATATCTTTTGGTTCCCTCAGCTAGTAAAACAAGGACAGCTGTTTTTTGCTTTATCTGGAATCAATTAGGGCAAAACTAAATGTAACTTGAAAGATCTTCAAGCGGAACTTCTAAAAACTGGCTCTCAATCTGCTGACTCAGTGATGACTTCATTGTATACTCTGCATTTTTAAATCAGAGTTCTGACTGTAAGTTCTATTTTAATTTCAGTTTTTAATTATCATATTAGCCTCTTCAAATGCCCTTTAAGTGGAAAAATGGGACAGAAATAAGCAAAATAATATATTAAAAGATCTCTCACACTTTACTTTCATTAAAAAGCTGTTAGAGAGTCAATCTGGGTCAGAATCATGCTATCCGGGGACAGGCTTTTTATGTTTTCTTCCAAGTCATTTTTCTCCATTTGAAATTATCTTCTTGAAGCTGCTATTAGCATGCAGTCACCCAAGGGATGTACATGTGTGATAGCAATCCAGAGTAGCCACATAAATGGAAAGGAGTATCTGCTCCTCTTTCCAAATACTGGGGATCCCATCTTGAATGCAGCTGCTACTTTTAAATAACAGCAATAACAGAACATGCCACTTCTGGTTAGTACCCTTAAAAGACTTCTTATCTAGAAAAGCTTCTGTCTGAGTTATAAAACAGGCTGGCTAACGTTGGATTCTATTAGTAGCCTTAAGAGAGAAGTGAGATGGCCAGCTGAGGTTATTAAGAAGTTGGAAAGGGAATTTATAATGAAAAGTGACAGTTTTGAGAGTGACAGGATGAGAGACAGTTGGCTAGTGCAAAAAAAACCCTCTTGACTGATAGTGTTTGCATTTTGCCTTTCCTTCTGATGCTGTTGCTTTGCGGTCTTTCTTGTCTTTCAAAGCATGATGGAGCAAGCAAATCCAACTTCTTGTCAACACTCACCCTATGGAGATTATGCTGGCTCTTTGCCTCCCTGGCGCATGTAACAGAGGTTTAACAGATTAACAGAGTTGGAAGGGACCTTGCAGGTCATCTAGTCCAACCCCCTGCCCAAGCAGGAGACCCTACATCTGCCTCTACCTAGGATTGAACTCACAACCTCCTGATTGTGAGGCAAGAGCTCCACCTCTAGGCCACAGCAGCTTTTTAAGTAAATCCATTGGTATCTGAATTGTGAGGGAGTTCCAATTTTTAATGGGCTGGAAATTACTACTAAAATTTTGTGAACATAATTTGCCAGCAGCTACAACTAAGGAACCACTTCCATTTCCTAACCTCATTTCTTCCACTTCAACATTATTCCACCAGCTAATTTTCTTTCTCCATTTATTTTGTTCTTTCATGCCGTTGATATGTTTAAAATTAAGAGTTGGTGCCTTGCTCTATTTCCACAATGTTTGCAGGTGAAAGTCTGGCAAAAATTGGGATTGGAAATAAAAGTTTGGATCCAGTGCTGGGTTTTTCTTTTATCTGGAACATATGCAGATAGGTTGCCTTAAAATCTAAAAAGGATTTTAAGGAAACCAAATGTAATAGATTTTAATCATGGATAATAACCAATCTGGTGCTTCTAGATACTGTATGTTGTGACTATGCCCTCATTCCCTTCACACACACACTCCACTAAGTTGTTTGGAAAATGAAAGATGGTGCACATCTAAAGAAAGAAAATGTTTGTGACTGTGGGGATAATGGTGGATAAATGGTTATTCTTGGCTTAAGGAACAGAGATGAGCATCACCCCTAAAAACGGTCATGACTAGCAGGCTAAAATCTGTGGGAGACCTTTACCCCAACAGAGGCCCCCTAAAGGAATATAGAAAGGGAACAATTATCTGAGATAACTGGAACAAATTTGTAGCAATTGGGGTGCTTTCTGCCACAGATCTTCCATTAGTGAGCCGAGGTGGCGCAGCGGTTAGAGAGCAGTACTGCAGGCCACTTTAGCTGACACTGATCCGCAGGTCAGCGGTTCAAATCTCACCGGCTCAAGGTTGACTCAGCCTTCCATCCTTCTGAGGTAGGTAAAATGAGGACCCAGATTGTTGGGGGCAATATAAATATACATTGCTTACTGGTGTAAACCGCTTAGAGAGTGCTTGCACTGTGAGGCGGTATATAAATCTCACAAAATAAATAAATAAATAAATAAATAAATAAATAAATAAATAAATAAATAAATAAATAAATAAATAAATAAATAAATAAATAAATAAATTAGTGTGGATCAGATGTAGTAGATTGCTTTCCCTGAGGTCACTTAAGAGAAACCAATTGCATAGTCCCTCTTTTGCAGATCTAGAAGCAACACAAAGGATGAAATGCAACATAATACAGATTGAATCTAATGTCTACACACAGACATTTCTTTCTTTGCATATTGAAGGCATGAGTTCAATGCAACCGAACTTTTATGATTGTAAGGTAAAGGTAAAGGTTCCCCTCACACATACGTGCTAGTCATTCATGACTCTAGGGGGCAGTGCTCATTTCCGTTTCTAAGCCAAAGAGCCAGCGCTGTCTGATGACGTTTCCGTGGTCATGTGGCCGGCATGACTAAACGCCGAAGGCGCACGGAACGCTGTTACTTTCCCACCAAGGTGGTCCCTATTTTTCTACTTGCATTTTTACATGCTTTCGAACTGCTAGGTTGGCAGAAGCTGGGACAAGTAACAGGAGCTCACTCTGTTACACGGTGCTAGGGATTCGAACCACCGAACTGCCGACCTTTCTGATCGACAAGCTCAGCGTCTTAGCCACTAAGCCACCGCGTCCCCTCCCTTATGATTGTAGGAACATCATTTTTTTAACTTTTTGAGGAAGGTTGATTATTTGGAAGATTAGTAATCTGTTTAGGAGATTATTGTCTGAAACCTCTTCTCTCCTCACCCCAACAATGGAACCTGTATGAGAAATCCTGTCTCATACATCTTGTCTTCTCTTTTTTCTCATATTTTACTAATTCCAATCTTATTTCTTCCCTTTCTTCCTGTCCTAGGTTCACCTTCCATTTCAAGTTCCTAGCTTGAATTCATTTCTTTCTCTTTTTTGTATCATTTTTCCCTGTTGTATTTCTTCTTCCACCTTTGATAAAGTTGCTGTTTGTATAAATAGAAGTTTGCCTGTACAAGCAGAGTAAAAATCTCTAATTTGTATTCTTTGTTCTACACAGTAAGGAATAATCTCCACTATGTTGTGTATATTATTATGCAAGTATATGTTTTTTTCTGGGGCCATTTATACCAGTATATACATGGTAATCAAAACACCTCTGGATATAAATCTGAAATGCTTAAAGACTTTTTGATCTTTCGTTTGAAATAACTATATCACATGCTTTTTTTGTTTAAAATAAACCTCTGAAGATACAGCAATGACAATTTAAGATGGAAATGATATGCCTTATACTTGCTATCAACTTTGAAAATTAATGTCTAGAACAGGAATATTTAATTTTCTCCTGTAAAATTCTCATCTAAAAAACTTTTTTTTCCTGCAGCTAGTCAGATTCCAAACATTAAAACATTAAACGATTACAATTTGGAAGAACCATTTTGCTTGATTTTATCCTAGCCAAACCATGTACTTTTTTTTTGTATAAATGCAGTGCTATTATTTTCCAGCGGACTGCACATTTCCTAAACCATTCATTGATGGAACATATTGAAATCATCCTGTGTATCCAATATCCATTTATTCACCAGAACTGCTTTAAAGAAAGAGAGGGAGGGGTGATCATTTTTTTACAATTATAGATGCTCATCTGGCAAAAAGCTGGATCCCATTTTAATGCTAACAATACGTTTATTTTGGAGCCAGAGCAAAATGACACTCAGTGCCAAGGGAAAAAAAAGTGCTATTGATTTTAAAGAGTGACAAAAATAAATGAAAGAAACTTTGGGGTTTCTAGAACATTTCAGTTATACAAAACACAAAAGGAAAAGGTTATCAGGTCTTGAAAATCCTACTGCCAAGAAGTATATTGCTTGAAATAATGGACTGTGAACAATTTTTATCTTTACCAAGACTAAGGTGCTTTAAAAAAAACACTAAAATCAATTGCTAACAATCCAGTTCAGTCTGGCAGAGGATGATGGCATTATCTAGAGGTGATCAGGCTAAGAAGGCCTGCTTTTACTGAAAGAGGTCACTGGCAATTTACAATTGTCAAGTGTTCCTTCTTCCTTCTTCTGTGCTTTGCTTTGGTCATATTGTGGAAGGAAAACCTTGCAATGGCCACCATGAACTCTTCCTCTTTTTTTCTTCTTCTTCTCTGGATCTTTAAGGCAGCCCGAAGAGAATTGCATCAAACCTGGATTCCAATTAAAAAATGAAAATGCTGAGAGTGTGGGTGTGCATAGAGGGTGATTTGTGATGTGCGGCAGTGGTGGGTTCCTACTGGTGCGGTCCACTCTATAGCACCGGTAGCGGCCCACTGGTGACGTCACAGTACCGGTGCGGTTGGTTGCCGGTGCCTGGGCGCCACCATTTTTTTTAAAAAAATGTACATTAAATTTTTTTTTCTTCTGTGCATGCCCAGAAGCCGAGCTTCCGGCACTGCGCATGCACTGCCTTCCTACCCCACAGTGAGTCCAAGCAGGGGAGGATGGCTGAGGGAGTGCATGAGACGCTGAAAGAATGGGCAGCAGGAGCTATCTCCATTCCCCTCCCTTCAGCAGTCCGAGAAGCACACCCACAAAATAAGCCACGCCCACAGAGTGGTAGTAAAAAAATTAGGAACCCATCCCTGATGTGCGGGAGGGCAGAAAGGAAGAATTTGAAGCTGGCAGCTCAAGAGGCAACTGATGGTAAAGGAGGAGCAGGCTTGGACTTCACCAGACCTATAGTTAACAAGCTGAAAGGAGACCAGGCCAGCAGCTTTACTCCCTCCAACAGCAGTGCTGAGAAGCTATAGGGCAGCTGGTAAAGCATTTTCCTTTTCTTACCCCAGCACAGAGTGAGAAACTGCCACATCAGTTTTTCCCCAGCCAGCTAGAACGGGTGTTGACAGCAATAGAAGCCAATCTGAAGGTGGCTAAAACCTTGGTTTAAGCTCAAGTAATAAAGAATGTTTAGGAGTAATACACAGACATAGAGGTTAGTATAGCTAGATAGTGTAAGATAGCATAGACTTAGTAATAAGTGGTAAAGTAGGAGATAGGTAAGTTTGTTAAATTTTTTTACATATACCAGGAAGATGGAGGCAATTTGTTGCTGGTCTGTTCTGTTTCCCAAAAATACCTTCTCACTAATACAGTGCTTCTCAATTATTTTCTGTTACACCCCCCCCCCGGAAGAAGTAAACATTTCGCGCGCCCCAACTCCCCGATCTGGGCCCCAATGGAATTTTAGTGTTAATATTTATTATTTTACTTTTTATAAGCTGCAAGCAAACTATTGGCTGGGGAAGGCTGCTCTACCCACTTACCTGGGAGTAAGTCACACTGAACTCAGTGGAGCCTGTTTTCGGTTAGGCAGACATAGGCTACCATGGTTAGGGCCCTCTTTTGACACGGGGCCAGGCCAGCTTAATCAAGCTGATGTTTTGGGGTTGCCGGCCTGGCCCATAAGCGCCGCCTCTGCCGGGCACTCACAGCGAATGGTGTGGAAGGAGGCTTTAGGGTGCCGTTCGAAGCTTTCGCCCAGCTGCAGAGGATGCTCCTCCTTGTCCAGCAGCAGATTCACCACGCCGTTCATGGCTACTGCGGCGCCTGCCGAGAACAACAAGAACCCACGCAGCCGCCCCGCCCCGCCTGGCCACCTTCTCTTCCAGGCTCGGAGCAGCGTGCAACTGGGAAAACACTCCCCGTCTGGGGGAATTGATCGAGAGGGACCACGCATGTTCCCCAGGGTCACATGCGCGCCCCCTGGCATCGCTCCACACACCCCAGGGGGGGCATGCCCCACTATTTGAGAAACACTGCACTAATACCATAATGAAGCAGGAGAAGGTTTCTCAGTTTGCCCCTGTGCCTTTTCATTGCATTTCTTTACCTGCTAAATATTTGTGTCATCCACCTGACAAAGAACAAGAAATGAATGTAGTTTGTAATTTAAAAATTTCTCCCAGAAAAGCTTACAGATTGTTTATGTTCTTTAGATAAACGGGATTATCTGGTAGTATTTCCCTCAGCAGAAAGATTTTTGGAAGTGGATAATATTGGCTTTTTGATCCACACAAAATCAGTTTGTAGCACAGTAGGGAATATCTGAACGGCAGGGCAGGAGGTTAATAAAACAGGATATATGGGCAGAAACTTGAATGTTTGTATTATCTTGTGTAGTAACTCTGTGTTGTGAGGTAGGATGATATGGATTTCCCCCTATCTTTTCCATTGGGCTTGTTTGAAGTGAAAAGGAAGTTACTACAGTATTTTGAATTCTCCTGAATATTCTCAAGGAAATAATTAAGTATCATTGGAGGTAAGGGTAAAGTGACCAGATTTTTTTTTTAAGCGGGACGGGGGGCGGGCCCGCTTCGGCGCCATTTGAATTTTGCCCTCTGCGCATGTGCAGAATGCTGCGCATGCGCAGAGGGCAAAAGTCAAGAGCTGAGTACGGGGCACGGGGCGGGGCAGGCAGGACGGGGTGCCGGGTTGCAGGCCGGCAGCGGCGGAGGGTCGCTTGAACTCGCTTCCCGCCGCGGACCGTGTTCACGCGCGGCGGCGGCAGCAAGCCGGGAGCGCTCGCCTGGAATTGGAATCAGCGAGCAGCTGGGCATCGGGGCTCTTCCCCCGCCTTCTCCATCCTCCAGGGTCGCCACTGCGGGGGTTCCGTCTCTCCGGTGGTGCCTGCATTGGAAGGGAAGGGGGGGAAAGAAAGGCAGCCTGCGGGGCTTGGCATGGCTGGGAGTTGCGAGGCAGCGTAGCAACCGGGCTGTTCCTCCGGGTGTGCTAAAGTGCTCGAGTTTTTTCTCTCTCACACACACATGCACAACCTTCCAACGACCGGGAAGTCGTGCTGGGAGATCCAGTCCGACCCTCGTTGGAAGGTTGTGCATGTGTGTGTGAGAGAGAAAAAACTCAAGCACTTTAGCACACCCGGAGGAACAGCCCGGTTGCTACGCCGCCTCGCAACTCCTAGCCGTGCCAAGCCCCGCAGGCTGCCTTTCTTTCCCCCCCTTCCCTTCCAACGCAGGCACCACCGGAGAGACGGAACCCCCGCAGTGGCGACCCTGGAGGATGGAGAAGGCGGGGGAAGAGCCCCGATGCCCAGCTGCTCGCTGATTCCAATTCCAGGCGAGCGCTCCCGGCTTGCTGCTGTCGCCGCCGCCGCTCACCCTTCAACAGCCAATCAGCGTGGGGCGCCGACAGCAGCGACGTCATCTCTCCGCGCCCGCCTTGCAGAGAGAAAGGCATGGGTGGGTGTTTTAAGGTGACCAGATGTCCCGATTTTGAGAGGGCCTGCTGCTGCTGCTGCTGCCCCTGCGGCTGGGCCCAACCTGGCCGTCCTCGAGTGCCTGCAGGCCGATTTTTTGAAAGAATGCCCTAGTCGGGCATTGTTTTAAAAAATCGGGACTTTTTAAGAGGGCGGGCGGGACGCGGGACAAATGATTAAAAAGCGGGTCTGTCCCGCCAAAATCGAGACGTCTGGTCACCTTAGGTAAGGGAGAGGCAAAACTAACTGAAGCTTCATTTGCAATGCCAATTATCCTGACCTCCTTGCTGAAACACACTGGATTCACAGGATTCACTGAACCACAAATTAACTGACTCCATTTAGGATAGTACAGTGTGAACCAAGTTCTGTGAACCCAGAGAATGGGCTCAAATGAACCCAAAAACATGGTTCATTTAACTATGTCATATGAAGGCAGCAAAGAGAATCCTTGCTTTTTCTTCACCTGCAATTTCACAGCTTTTTATCTACCCTATCTTTGCCCATTGGTCCAGTGTGTCCCTCCTCACATTCTTCCAAAAAGGACAATGATCTGTAAAGCAAGGAGAAGCAGCATTGGCAAACTCAGCTGAGAAATGGCAAATCTGGGAAGGGAGAGAAAAAAGTATAATATATAAACATGAATAAACAACAGACCAAGACTCAATTATTCTGGAGAACCAGGCTCTTTTTAAAATTGTGTTTTTACTTTTGTACTTAGAGAGAGAGAGAGAGAGAGAGAGAGAGAGAGAGAGAGAGAGAGAGAGAGAGAGAGAGAGAATGGAAATCAGTAGGAAAAATTGAAACAAGCTGTTTTACAGAGAAAATGGTGTGAATGTGTATACTGTATGTGCGCACACATGCATAATTTTACTGAAAAGGGCAGGCATTGAACAAATTGGGAGCAGAGAGTTAGCAGCAGAAATTAGATGTGTTGTGCATACATTATTCTTTTGCACTTTGTGATGCCTCATTTGAAATTGGCAGGGCTTTCAACATATACAGGCAAAAGTGCCATTTCTGCCAGGCAACAGGGTCAGTAATTCGGAGTCTTTCTTTTTCCCCTTCCAGCTCCATATCCAAAGTAACTTCTATCCCTTGAAAGTTCTCTAAAAGTTGACTGATAAAGCAGAAGTTCCTGCCCCCGTGGTGCAAGAAAAATCACGTATCTCCGTACAGAAGACAAGGCCATCCCGGGGGGGGGGGGGGGAATAGACCTTACACAATGCTGTGGAATTGCAGAATTCATCAGAAAGTCCTGCTGATTTCTTTCTGCTTTCCCTGAACTCCAAGAAGACTTTTGTGCTGCCATACTGTAAGAGCTCCTCAGTTTTATGTAAGCTGCACGTTCTGCAGGGATGGGAAATATGGTGAGTCTTCGTTAGGAATGATGTGATAAGTTAGATGCTCTTCTGGATGGAGGCTCCCACAGAAAAGCCCCGCCTTCTTTGCATTTAGCATTTGGGCTAATCCAGTAATGGCACTGGGCCTCTGGATTCCCATGAAGTTGTTCTTACACTGCTGAACCAGTTTCCTTTCAACTCAGCTGCATTGCAACTCAAATGGCATGTTTTTCTCTGAAGTTATTTTATTTGGGATATTTGGGTTTTGATGGACCATTTTCCATTGGTGGCAATTCTTGTCACCCCTGGGCTGAATCTGGTTCCAGAGGCTTTAAGGCAGTGGTGGCGAACCTTTTTAGGCTCGCGTGCCAAAAAGGGGGGGCGCGCTCACGCGCGCTCGCATGCCCACACCCATTCCCTCCCCCCCACGCATGCGCACAACACCCCCCCCATGCTGCCCCCTGCGCATGTGCACACACCCCCCCCACCCCCGCGCAAAGGCCTTACCGGAGCCTGGGACGACGAAACGGGCAAACCGGAAGTGCGGAAAAACGCACTTCCGGTTTGCCGGTGAGCTGTTTTTTGCACTCCGGAGGGTTCAGGGAAGCTCCCTGAAGCTCCGGAATGCAAAAAACTACAAAATGGACAAACCGGAAGTGCGGAAAAGTGCACTTCCGGTTTGTCCGTTTTGTAGTTTTTTGCATTCCGGAGCTTCAGGGAGCTTCTCTGAACCCTCCGGAGTGCAAAAAACAGCTCACCGGCAAACTGGAAGTGCGTTTTTCCGCACTTCCAGTTTGCCGGTGGGAACCCTCGCATGCCGGCCGCTATGGCTCCGCGTGCCACCTGTGGCACGCGTGCCATAGGTTCGCCACCACGGTCCTAAGAGATACTATTGCAGGTAGAAAGAAGCACTGTCTCACTGTCAGTTTCTCCCTCTCCTCTCAGCCAGCTGATGGGGACATGGATTGGTTCAAGGGGATCCCTGCCTGTTCTCTGAACTTCAAGATTGGCAGACTAAGACAATTACACAGCTAGCTTCAAGATACGAGGGTGAGTCAAAAAGTAATGCCACTTTCTTTAGGACAGGTATAATTACCAACACAGGAACATGTAGCATACATCAAAATGAAACTGATCCTCTGTGGATCACATCCCTATTTCTCAACATAGTCACCGTGTCTATCAATAGCAATGTTCCACCTTCGAATGAGAGCATGTATCCCTGCCTCATAAATTTTTGTTGACTGTTCTTTGAGCCACTTCTTCACTGCAGTTTTCACTTCCTCGTCACTGGAATAATGTTTGCCTCTCAAACCCTCTTTCATGGGGCTATAATCTAAAGTATTGTCCTCAAACACATTTTGTAATCATCTGTGAATGTTCACAGGGGTTTCCCCCTCAGCAACAAGGAATTCAATCACTGCTCTCTGTTTTTGACGCAACTCTAAGGGGGAAGCCATTTTGAATTTTCCTTGCGAGTCTACAAACCTGAAAAGTAAGGAACAAAATATTTCAGAACGTAAATGATATAATCATTTATAACTGGGACAAATTTCAGGTATTTTTATCAAAAATGTCAGCTGAAATAAAGACAATGGCATTACGTTTTGACTCACCCTCATATTTTGAAGGGTTTGGTTGGTATATATATGAATATGCCATTTGTTCACATTCAAATTAACTGTAAGTCCAAGGCTGTCAATAATCTGGAAAGCAGTCCTTGAGAAATGTAGTGAAGCCACTTGAAAGAAGAAGAAATTAAAACAACAACAACCCAATGGGACTTTTCCTTCTCTGATACCCTCTTAGTGAAGCCTATGTCAGCCTTATCCAACCTGGATATGTCGTATTACAACATCTGTTCTTCCCAGCCATCGGCAGGCCTAGATGAGGATAATGGGAGCTGAAATCTAACACAGCACCAGAGTTTGGGAGGAAGGATCTAAGTCTCCCCAAATAATAGCTGGTTCACGTCTGTTGGGGAAGATGGCAAGAAGTTTCACTGATGGAAATGACCACATCCTGGGGCTGGTACTCCTGGTTGACCTGCGACCCTTGAAGCTCACCCATCTCATTCATGTTATTGCTGATGCAGTTCATGTCACTCTTGTTACTGTTGTCATCGGAGTTGGGACCAAACATCCAGTCTGCAAGCAGAACAACAACAAAATACCCAAGATAAATTAGTATTGCAAAGATAGAAGAACAAGAACTGGAGAATAATCTGATCACATCTTCATCCCACACATTCAAGGCTTGCTCTCAAACTGAGAATTCATCTCAAGGGTGGGATTGCAGGGACATTCATTTGTTATTGCTAGAGAAATATATTTTCATCAGTAGATGGTGGTATTTTCTGTACTCAGGGAGGCAGAGAGATTGGAAGGCGGGAGGAAACCCACAAGCTCTATCTGTTGAGGTAATATGCTATTTCTCCCCGTGTCTTCCTTGGGGAAGATTTTACTTTTTCATCTTCATACTTACATTCTTACAATAATATTGTAGGATAGTGTGTATAATTGGTATTTGACTTGTAGGCCTAGTTTGTACATTACACTAAACTAATGGGCCTTGAGCTGTACGGAACTGGGCTGTGGAAGTGGCAGACAAGTGCACGCACATGCACATCCCCACATGTGCAAGCAGTGGGAGAGCATGTGCACTCCATTTGCATGAGTGGTCGGTGCGCATGCCTGCCGCTGGTGCAAATGGAGCTGCATGCACACATGCTCTTGTCCGCCATTCATGCGGAACCATCGCCTCTTCCCCCGCCCCACCCCCGCCAGTCCACAAAGCCAGAAATGTTGGGGAACTCTGCACTAAACCATTTGCAGAACATGATTTATGGTTTAGCAATAAATGTATGAACAGTCTTTGGGACTTTTTCAGCAAATGATGGCTCAGTGTGATGTATTAATCCTATGTATCTGTCTCTCATTCAGGTCTAGCATTCTTTCCATATTAACTATCTTCCAATCTCAAGATATTTCTCATAACCCATTGTTTCCAATTATCCAAAAGTCAGATTATTGCACGTTAGTGCTGTAAAGTTGATTTTGCTTTTATCCTTCAGATCACAGCTATGGTGAGTTGGTTTCCATGGATGGCTTTAGTATTAGTAGTGATATTTTCTTTAAAAATTAGGTACTGTACTTATATCTATCAGATTTCAATTTTCTTGAATAACATGAATATAAAATATAAAAACTTTATGAATATAAAGTCCAAGGCTCTTTATTAACTTTGTATTTTCATTTGAAAGATGTGATTTCTAGATCCTAGAGTCCCAACCCCTGTTTGTTCTACACACAAACTTAAATTCTGGGAGGTCTATTTTCAAAATAAATAACAATAATATAATGCTTGGTATAAGTCACAAAGAGACCCAATTAATGTAGTTGTTAAGGCATCAGGCTTGAATCAAGACTCTGTCCTTCCTTAGGCACAAATCCAGTTAGGTGGCCTTGGGCCAGTCACTTTCTCTCACCCTAGGAAGGAGACAATGGCAAACCACTTCTGAAAAATTTTGCCGAGAAAACTGCAGAGATTTGTCCAGGCAGCCTCTGAAAATTGGACATGATTGAACAGGAAAATATCACAAAATTATAGATTTGGAAGGAGAAATTACGACAGTATATACCACCACTCTGGCTAACTTCTTCTAGGAATATGACTGAAGTCAACTTCCTTAGCCATGTTTTGTTGCATAACTCCAAATTAAGGTGAACTGAGCAAAGCAGAGTTTATCTTCTCAAGATTTGTAAATCCATACTGGTTTTGTTATACCACTCTCTGATCAGTTCCAATCCCAAGGAAACTGTTTGAGTGCTGCCATCTTCAAGGAATGTAACTTCCAAAGGCACTGCGGAAGATCTTACAAAAAAAAAAGCCCAGATAAATCTACCCTGATATAATTGTGTGTCTATTTGTTTCATTCTCTTTATAGACAGGCCCACAGCTTCCTTAAACTTGCCTTGCAATCAGGCTCTAGAATCTTTTCCCCAATTGATAATTCTATTCCTTAAATAGATTCCCTAATCTATTCCCTCTATGACTGTCTGGTTCGGTTCTGCAACCCAACAAGACAGACACAGACTTCAGAGGATAATCAGAACTGCAGAAAAAACAATTACTGCCAACCTGCCTTCCATTGAGGACCTGTATACTGCACGAGTCAAAAAGAGGGCCGTGAAAATATTTACTGACCCCTCGCATCCTGGACATAAGTTGTTTCAACTCCTACCCTCAAAACGATGCTATAGAGCACTGCACACCAAGACAACTAGACACAAGAACAGTTTTTTCCCGAACGCCATCACTCTGCTAAACAAATAATTCCCTCACCACTGTCAAACTATTCACTAAGGCTGCGTTACTATTACTATTAGTCTTTTCATTGTTCCTATCACCCATCTCCTCCCACTTATAACTTGTTGCTTGTATCCTTACAATTTATATCAATATTGATTGTTTCCTGATTGATTATTTGTACCCTATGACAATCATTAAGGGTTGTACCTCATGATTCTTGACAAATGTATCTTTTCTTTTATGTACACTGAGAGCATATGCACCAAAGACAAATTTCTTGTGTGTCCAATCACACTTGGCCAATAAAGAATTCTATTCTATTCTATTCTATTCTATTCTATTCTATTCTATTCTATTCTATTCTATTCTATTCTATTCTATTATTAATTAAACATCCCTAGGTATTTTGACTCCCTAGATTCTTAAGCACCTTCCATCACACAATATTAATTCAGCCTGTTAGCCTTGACATACCTCTCAGTTTTTGGAGGAAATGAAAACATACTCATCGGCTTTAGAAGAGAAGCATGTGGAATGCAATTTAAATCAGACTGTTAATTCCTGAGGGAAATATAAACCAAATTAAGTCTATGACTAGGTACTTGCCATTCTAGCTATTCTTTGCTGGGAGGTAGCATGACAATATTGATAGTGCTGGAATGCAAAGTCTTGCTGTATCTGAAACCAATTGCAGACTTAAAATGCGTGTCCAGTGACATACATCAACTTTAATTCTGTTTAATTGGCATGCTGCTGCTGTCTGTGGGGTTATCCCAGCTACGGAAGCTAAAGATACACTTTCCTTGTGCTAAATACACTTACTTTGTAGATATAAAGTAGAAATATAATATATTTAATGAATTCTGTCCAGAATGGTTTTACATGAGATGGTCAGACATATAAATGTGATCAATAAATAAATAAATCTCCGCATATTGTGGGCTTTGCTCAGGTCATTATATGCCTTGCCGAGCCTGTTATTCAGAGCCTAATTCTTGAAAGGCAAGTTCAAAAGCTTTTTAAGTCAATTTTTTATGGTTGCTTATCTTTAAACCCAGACTTGAACTAAACAAACTTTACAACCTTATGTGTTGCAGGGTGCATGTTTACCTAGTAACTGTTGCATGTTTGAAGGTGCACTATGGTGTCAGCTACAGATGATTGATTGATTGATTCATCAAATGACATTTTCTCTGTTCCTAATGAACAGAAGTGAGATTCCTCTTATCTCTCCTGTGCTGGTCTATTACTGCAATAAAGAGTCTAATAAAGAGATTCTTCTCCTCTCCATCAATTGTCCTGGCTTAGACACAGTTGTTGTTGGTGAACATTATAGGTTTAATCCAGGGGTGGGTTCTAACTTATCTCATTGCCGGTTTGCTTCCTCCCACACCATGTGGCACGCGAAGCGCGCGCGCGCATGCGCAGTGGCAAAAAATCCATTTTTAAAAAAAATCCAAAAACAAGATGGTGACCACATACACAGTACTGGAAACTTGGCTTCTGTGCATGTGCAGAACACACACAAAAAACCCCCGGGAAAAAATTCCCCCAAAAAACCCGAAAAAAATTCAAAAAAAAAATAAAAAAAAAAAGATGGTGGCGCCCACGGACCGGCACCGACCGAACCGGTTCTGTGATGTCATTGTGATGTCACCAGTGGGTCGCTACCAGTTCGGGCGAACCAGGAGGAACCCACCCCTGGTTTAATCACCAGTAAGGAGATACTGCAATAGTACTGGAACTCTGAGGTCCTGACGAACCTGTGTCAAAATTGAAGGGTTTTAGCTAAAATGCACCAGTGGCCAAAGGATGTTTCCTCTGTTTCTCTGTGGCTCAGAACAAAATTACATGGGACACATGTCTACTCCATTTTGCTAAGGAACAAGCAAGACCCTTCAGTGTAATGCATATGAGAAGCAAGCACAGGCCATCAATCAAAGGCTGTTAGCAGAACAGACTCAGTACACCGTGAAGCCTAGCTTTGCTCTCTTACGCGATTCCAGGCAATTCAGTTCTGAATTTAGTATCATGCCAAAATCATCCATTAGCAGGGGCTACTGTATAGTCAAGGCAAGGGCAACAAGGTATACAATACAAAGTGTTATGGAAAAGCCTCACTGAAACCACTTTCCATTGTGGTGGTGGTGGCTGATATATTTAGGAGCAGAGCATTAATTACATGATCTTCAACAGTAAAAATCAATGATGAACAGGATATAAATGAGGGCACAAAGAAAACAGCTGGATCTGAAGAAATGTGGCCCTTAGAGATACTGTACATTTTTTCAAATTACTATGTGCTCTCAGGAATCCACATCCTCATTATACATCTTTAATTGCTCTGGCAGCTGGCTAATTGCACAAATTATCAGCAAGCCAAACACCAAAGTATACATAGAAAGTACGGTGACAAACCTTCACCTCTGATGGCAGTGCTAGATCTCCCCTTTCCAAGACATCTGCAATGACAGAGTTTTGGAGGAAAAGCCAAATTTAATCGGTATAATAGCTGATATTAAATTTATTCACAAGGTCAGACATCCTAGTAGCAGAACTTATTAGGAAAAAATTCTAAAAAGGTTTTAAAAACGATGGGACAAGTTTTTGTTTTAAAAGGCAGAGCACTGGGAAAAAAACAGGATAATAACAATGAAAGCACCTCTCTTGATAATGTTTCTGATAGGTTACTTAACTATGAAAAGCTACTAGGACAACTTCAAAACGTACAGATGTTATGTTGTAACAAAAGCAAAGTGAAAATCGGTTGCACCTTCAGATGCTGTGATAAAGCTGCTTGGCCATAATCATGTTGAATTAAATTTCAGGATTCCCTGGCTTGAATCCAGATTGAAAAGAGTCCAGGTAATCCAACTCATCCAGAGCCCTTTATAACTGACTGCCAACCACCTGCTCAACAACTTTCCCTAAAAAGAAATGAAAGTTGTCTAAAACCATTGGGCCTAATACGGCCTCTTGAGAAGAGGGTGCACCATCCCTTCCTTCAAGGTAGGGGGTATCACTCTCTTCCACATTATTCAGACCCATCAAATTCCAGCTCCCACGAGGTCTTCACCAAACAGGAGGGACATAGATACCAAACGGTGGCTTTCACCAATGAAGACATATGTGTCCCAGGATAATGTTGCAGGATCTAATCTGGATAGGTCACCGGAACTAGAGTCTTCCGAGCTTTCAGACTCAGATGAAGCTCATCCTCAGGGAACTTCTCACACACACACACATTCTGGAGAGAGAAGTTCCCTGAGGATGGGCTCCAGCATGAGTCTGAAAGCTTGGAAGACTAAACCTCTGGTCCAGGAGTGGGTTCTAACTTACCTTGCTGCCAGTTCGCTTCCTCCCATGCTGGGTGGCCCCGGAAAAACTCCAGGAAAAAATTAGAAAAAAAATAGAAAAAAATTCCGAATTTTTTTTAAAAAAAGATGGCGGCGCCCACGGACCGGCACCGACCGAACCAGTTCCGTGATGTCATCGTGATGTCACCAGCGGGTTACTACCGGTTCAGGCGAACAGGTCCGAACCGGGAGGAACCCACCTCTGCTCTGGTCCTGATGACCAACTCAGATTGGATTCTGCAACAGGTGGCTTTGCTCACAGCCACAAGGATCCCGTCCACTTCCTCAGGATCAACCAAATCAAATTCCTCCTAGATTGCAGGGCTCCGACATGTCTTGATCACTTCCAAAATACCCTAACCCAAGGCCTAGGAGACCATTTTTCTTGAATGTTCTTTTGATTTTCCAGGTTAGCTACTAAACTGGATGATTTTCCATCCATGTATTAATCAGATAAGATAATGCTTATGTTCTCCTCCCCCTGCAAAAAATCAGCTGAAATTGGCTAGGTTTTATTTATTTATCCAGTATAAGGTGACTTGGCTTTTAAAAGGGTTCAGGTCAGACCCTGTCTGACCAGTAGAACAATACCCTTCATCATAAATTAATCATAATCAAAGAAGGACTCCAGAATTACTCTAACCCAAGTCCCGGGACAACAATTAGGTGTTTAGCAGTTTCCCAAACATCAGAAAGAACATGAATCGCTGGAAGGTAACGTTCCAGAGGGCAGGTGCTAAAACAGTATAGACTCCCTTTCACTTCCGCCTCTGACTTTGACACAACAGCAGGAATTGATGGTAAAATCATCACGTTGTCACATTTGGTAGCATTTTATCTGCTACAAGGCTGTTTGTGAATATGTTCAGAGAGATGGGAAGAAGTTTCCTTGGGAAACAATGACACTGGTAAGCTGTAAGCCAAACGCCCTCTGGGAGCTCACGATTAAGGATGCACAATTTCCCTCTGTTTCTCTTCCTCCTCCACTTTTGTCCCTCCAGGGACTCTATTTGTCACTCTTCTCACCTGGTGTACTTTCTGTCTCCATTCTTTCCTGTAGCCCTGGCACCTTTTCTCTCACTCTTTCATTTCTAAAGATGAGAAATGCTGTAGAGTCGTGCTACTGTTGCATCAAGCATCCTCATTTCTCCAGAGGTTATCTTAGGGAAGGGCATAGACAGGACTTCTGCGACATGCAAGGATTTTGTTTTTGTTTGTTTTAAATGTGTCCCTTTGAGCTGAGAGATTTTCAGAATGTAAGCCCATGACATTTACCTGGATAGCACTGCTGCTGAGAGATAGCAAAGAGCATTAAATCAATGCTGGCTATTGCCATATGAAAAAGTCCAATTAGATCAAAAGTAACTAGAATTGCAGAGGGATTACTGAGGAACATGGAAGGACATGACAGATAGTCAAGTTTATAAAGATTAATCTCTTTGGAACTTTTTAGAGCCGTTCCTGTCACGTTGGTATCGCTGGAGTATCATCACAGGAAACTCCCAAGAATTTATTTATTTATTTATTTATTTTGTTATTCTTATATGCCGCCCAACTCCCGAGGGACTCGGGGCGGCTTACAACAAGGAGAAATACAAGAATAAACAAAGAAATTACATAAAATTTAAAAACAAGTACAAAAATTTAAAACAATTATTTAAAACAGCAACATCCATTCGACACATACATACTTGGGGGGTAGGCTCAGGTGGAATTAAGTTGTCCCCCCCACCTGCAGGAAAAGCCATGTCTTAATGGCTTTACGGAAAGCCAGCAGAGTGGGAATAGTCCGGGTCTCTGGGGGTAGTTGGTTCCAGAGCACGGGGCCAGCCACAGAGAAGGCTCTCCCCCTTATCTGGTAGGCATCAAACATCAATTCATTTTCAAGTTTACCTTCTGTCCCAAAAGCCATTCTGTGGCTCCAGCTAAGGGAGATTGTGAAGGAATCTGGCCATTGGTATGAGACCTTCTTCTAAACTCCAGTTTTGGTGCTTCTCTTTAAGACAGAGATAGATAGATAGATAGATAGATAGATAGATAGATAGATAGATAGATAGATAGATAGATAGATAGATAGATAGATAGATAGATAGATAGATAGATAGATGATAGACCTGTGATGGCGAACCTATGACACATGTGCGTGATGGAACCCAGAAGACGGGTTCTGGTGCTCCGGTGTGCGCGCGCTCACTCCAGTTTCAGCATTTGGTGCCGAAAAGGTTAACCATTGCTGTGATAGACCCAGTTTGAAACAAACTAGTATATACCCAGACACAAAGTAACATACAGATGGGAGGGGAGGATAAGCTTTTCCAGGCCTTTAATTATTTCATAAAGCCTGTTTCACCAAATTGTTCATTGTGCTCATATAGCTTCTGAATCTTTTCATTTGCTGATGACAGACTTACAAGACCTGGAAGATTAGTGGCTCCCTTTACCTAAAGATACCCACAGTATAAATCTTATCAATTATTCTGCACAGACTGTTTACCTCCTGGCAGAGGAGAGAGCTGTTGAAGAGAGACTACATAGGGAGGTGCTAAATGGACTCAGCTTGAACATGCATTTACATCCAGAGCCCTAAAATCAAGATATATCCACCAACAACCTGCTTACATATTATCTAACTTTGGCCTCCTTGTGTAGTGAGGTCTTTATTTATACTATTGGGTCTGAATAACAAGGATGTTCCCATTTTCATCTGTCAAAAGTCATAAGGATTACAATTAATTGTAATATGATGAACATATGATCTGCATGTATTGCAGCAGTTCTCAAACTTAGTTGTTGGCACCTTTAGCTAAGGAGATAATATAACAGGTGATTGGAAGACCTATTCCTGAGGCCCCTGAATGCTTCTGGTTGTCAGATTAGATGTAATTGTCAGGTGAACTAATGGCCTGATCTGGTTTACCACATGACCTTTAAATAAATATGAAATCATGTAGTCATGAATTAGTACACATTTCTTGAGACAATAGACCCATTCCTTTATTGGGAAAGGAAGCAGCTTAGTAGTAGAACACTTGGTCCACATGAAAAAATTCTAGATCCAATTGTGGTGTAACCCATTATAACTGCAGGTTACCTATTTATTCCTGACACTCAACGCCTACACTCAAATCATAGCAGGTATTTGTTGAACCAAACTTTAGGTCTTTCAATATTTTTGTAGAGCAGTTTTCAATTGGCCAGTGCAAACTCCTAGGATGTTCTCAGAGCAGCAGAAGTGATTTAAAATTTCATCTACTGAAAGTGCTGTAGAAGTAGAACAAAGAGGGCAACACATGTATCATCTCACATTATTAATTGTAAGTGTTCAGGATTATTTTAAATTTTGCTTAAATCTGGCTTTAAAATGAGATTGAACTGGCATTGGTGACTTAACACAAATCAGAGAGAAGCTACCATATATAAGACGCTCCGGAGTATAAGACGCACATTAGTTTTTGGGGAGGAAAACAAGAAAAAAAATTTCCTCTAGCTACCAGCATCCATTGGTATTCATCTGGCTAGCGTCCTTGCAGCAAACAGCAAACAGCCTGGTCAGCTTCAGCATGTTATCGCAGCCTGATTCAGCACAAGCAGCTGATTGGCGGTTGGATTGGTCTCCCGGAATTCTGCCAATCAGTTGTTCCAGGCTGTGGGGATTGTCACAGCACATCACCGCCTCTGCATGTCGTGTTTTTGGCCTCCCAATGCTCCGTTTTAGACATGTTCCAGGTTGCCGGGATCACTACAGCACATTGCTGCTGATTGCTGCCTCCACACGTCATGTTTTCGGCCTCTGGACACTCCATTTTTGGCCTCCGCGTGTTGCATTTTTGACTGGTTCCAGGCGGTGGGGATTGCCGCGACCACCGCCAATCCCTGCCGCCTGGAACTGGCATAAAATGCAACATGCATAGACTAAAAGTGGGGCATGCAGAGGCTGAAAATGTGATGTATGGAGGCCAAAAACGTGATGCGCGGAGGCCAAAGATGCAATGCGCAGAGGCCAAAAACGTGATGTGCAGAGGCGGCGATCGGTGGCAATTTGCTGTGGCGATCCCCGCAGCCTGGATTGGGTCTAAAATGGGGCATGCAGAGGCCGAAAATGTGATGCGTGGAGGCCGAGAATGGCCAGCGGGTGGGGGCCAGCGGGTGGGTGGGGCTTCGGCAACATTCGGTGTATAAGACGCATGACAATTTTTACCCACTCTTAGTGGGGGGGGGGAGGCGTCTTTTACTCCGAAAAGTATGGTAATTGTTCAGGACAGTCATTCATAGTGAACAGTAAACAATACTGAAAGACATAGCCAGACAATCTACTAAATCAGATAATGTGACCTAGTAGAATATCTATGATTATTTAAGAGTGGGGATATGTATTCATCTCTCTCATTTTAAGATTTGTTGTGGTTACATTTACTGTACATGAGAATAAAATATGGTGGAGACAAAAGCTCTTCAGGTTTTTATAAATGCATAATGCATGGTCATCTATCTGGAAGATAAATTTCCAAACAGAAGAAGAAGAAATGGCTCGGATCAATGAGGCTCTTCATTGTCAGAAAAGCATGTTCAAAAAACACAGTAGCCTTTCTGAGACATCTAGAAAGAAGTATGATCAGTAAGGTCAAGGCAAGTTATCTGCTTTTATTTCTAGGAAAATAAGATTGAATATGACCTTAGCAAAACAATGAGCTTGGCTGTTTAAAAAGGGGAGGGAAATTACATTGAAGATGGGGCAGGTGAAAGGCAAGAACCTCTAATCCAGTGTTTCTCAACCTTGGCAGTTTGAAGATGTGTGGACTTCAACTCCCAGAATTCCCCAGCCAGCGTTGCACTGGTTGCTGGCTGGGGAATTCTGGGAGTTGAAGTCCACATCTTCAAACTGCCAAGGTTGAGAAACACTGCTCTAATCTGTAAAGATACTGGAAGTCCAGAACAGAAGCTTTTCTTTAGTATCAGTGTGCAAAAAAAAAATGCAACTGGAAGGTCAGTTCTTTTTCTCACTACTTTCTCATTGGAAGGAAGAAACAGCCATGATAAACAGGATTCCCAAGAATATTTACATTCTGCTGCCTGAGATCAAATTCAACAGAACATGACAACTGAAAGCAAATGCATGTGTCAGAACTGTTTTCTCGAAGTGATAACGAAAGAGGAAGCTTTAAAAATGATCAAAGCATACTATTGTTGTTCCCATCATCAATTAAACTTTTCCAGATAGTTAAAACAATCAGCTAAAAATCTCTTAAACTGTAATCTTAGACTTGGGAGCAAAATCTATTGATTTCAACAGTGGTGGGATTCAATATTTTTTACTACCAGTTCTGCGGGCGTGCCTTGGTGGGCATGGCTTGGTGGGCATGGCAGGGGAAGGATACTGTAAAATCTCCATTCCCTCCCCACTCCAGGGAAAGGTTACTGCAAAATCCCCATTTCCCCAATGAGCTGAGGTGGCGCAGTGGTTAGAGTGGGGTACTGCAGGCCACTTTAGCTGACTGTGATCCGCAGGTCAGCGGTTCAAATCTCACCGGCTCAAGGTTGACTCAGCCTTCCATCCTTCCGAGGTAGGTAAAATGAGGACCCAGATTGTTGGGGGCAATATAAAATATACATTGCTTACTGGTGTAAACCGCTTAGAGAGTGCTTGCACTGTGAGGCGGTATATAAGTGTCACTAATAAAATAAATAAATTTCCTCCCGATCAGCTGGGACTTGGGAGGCAGAGAATAGATGGGGGTGGAGCCAGTCAGACGTGGTATTTACCTGTTCTCCAAACTACTCAAAATTTCCGCTACCGGTTCTCCAGAACCTGCTGAATCCCACTTCTGGATTTCAATAGAACTAACATCTGAGCAAAGATGTTCAGGTCTGTTCTGAGCTATTTGCATATGCATTATCCTCATGTCCTGCCCAGATAATAAGTTACCAATCATCAGAATTAAAGGAATATTAAATCAAAGACTGGGCATTCTGCAGCATGGGAGATTCTAATTCTTTTCAGAAATATTCATAAGTGAAGTACAATACAACTGTATTATTGTAACTGAGGGGGCACAGTGATAGCAATTTCCGTATTATCTAAAGGAGGTTAAACAGAATGTCAGCCTCTGTTTTCTCTCATTCCAGAGTGCAGGATGCAAAAGAATGGATTTCAATTTTTGGAAAGTAGATCCAAACTAAATCACAGAAGAATGCTTCATTACAATAAAAATGGTTTGAAAGTGGAATCACTTGTCCAGATATGTACACACACACACACGGTATATACGTTCAAGGAAGTCTGTTGGGAATGCTTTATTTTGAATTTCAGCAAAGAGGAGTATTGGACTCAATGATCCAAGTTGTTCCTTCCAACTCTATATTTCTATGAATCTGGAGCCCTTCAGCTGTGGCTGAACTACAATTCTCAGCATCCAGGCTGAATAGTCTGCAAAGGGAGCCAAACAATGAAGTATGCATCATGTTCTTGTGATTCCTGCTTTTGGATATACATCATGATATTGCATACACATACAAAAGCTTTGATCATGACAGCAAGTTGTTTATATTATCATTGTGATGAAATAATTGGATTCTGAGGACATCTCCAAAGCTGTAACATTGCAACAGCTGGAGTGCCATAGCCTCTCTGCTTTGATTTAATGCCAGTACAAGTTAAGATTACATAACAGAAGAGGGTGGAAGAACAGCACCCTCCAGGCAAATCCTGATGCATCAAAAGCAAACTGTGTTTTGCTAAAGCAAAGCAGCAGAAAATATAGGTATAGGTGTATAGAAATCACATGATGTTCCACTAAAAAAAATGACTTGCTTCTCCTAATGCAGTGTGACTCTCTGGCAAACAACGAATTCAATACAAATCAAGACTTTTTATGTCTTGGGAACAATTGGCCTTCATAAGGCATGGCCCTTGCTCTCTCTTTTAAATTTTAACAGTGGGATCTCCAGCAATGTGCTCAGTAATTATAGTTTAACGTTCACTTTCCAAAAATATGAAAATACATACTGTACATATTTGGGATTCAGTGCATCCCGCAAACATTATGACAGCCACCCCCAATCCCTTTCCAACATATTTAAGAAGAGAAGCACATACATATTAGCTTTTATCTTTGTTTTTTCTTTTCTTTTTGGTATTCAAATATCTAACAACTTCAGAAATGCTTGTCAGAACCTGGGGCTACCCTCTCTCTCCAAATTTCTGTTTGGGGCATGACTTATCTGCTTCTGTAAAAGACAATTTTACCACTGGCTGTTTGTGAATCAAAAGCCTCTGCTAAGTCAAAACTAAAATATCCCTGATAAGGTTTTACGGAATTCACCACCTCTCTGGATGACTATTATTTTTAGGGACTTTCTTCGCCTTAGGGTCCAAATAGAATCTGCCTTGGTATATCCCATGAATTGCCTTTTTGGCTGATAAATAAGAGATCTTGTTCCATGTGGTATCTATACATTCCCAATACTTTCCATCTATTTTCACAGCATTTAGCTTTTAATCTCCTGATCATTCTCCCTGCCTTTCGTTGTACCTGTTAAAGTTTGTCTGAATCCTTATTAAAGTTTGATAACTAGAACTGGAGATAGTACCTGAACTGGGATCTGATCAATTCACAATTAAGTAAAACTATTTTGTTCTGTCTTTTCAAGATCATACTTTTGTAGACCCAGCTCCACTTGATTTATTTCCTAAGTGAAGAATTCCGAATTTGATTCGGCTACATTTCATTCTTTCACCCCATTTTTCTAACCTATCAAGGTTGCTTTGAATGAATTTCTGTCTTTTTGAATATTAGCTAGTCCTAAAATTTTGTGTCAGCTGTACATTTGATAAATATTCTCTTTTCATCCAAGTAATTAATAAAAGTATTGAAAAATACAGCACCTAAGACCAAACACTTTGGCACTTTATTTCAGTTTGGTGAAGAAGAAAAAAGATGAACGATCTTTGAGTATGATTTTCAAGCCAATTATATAGCCATTGCACCTAGTTCACCCTTGGCTAGCTTGTTGGTAAGAGTAATTCATCAAAATAATATTTTCTCATGTCCTTGAATTCTTCAGCTGATGTTTAAGAAACCTTTTCTGATCATTTCTTTATGTTGAAGATGTAATGAATTTGAAGAAGAATTAACATATGACTTGGACTTATGTTTTGGCTGCTCCATTTGGTTTTTATTCATATGTAATTGAGAAGACCTTTAAGATTTAAGGCAGGGGTGGTCCATCCTTGGCAACTTTAAGACTTGGGGACTTCAATTCCCAGAATTCCCCAGCTAACTATGCTGGGGTTGGACACCCCTGATTTGGACAACTCTGTTTAAAGTTAATTATAGACTATGTGCTGGAAAATTTGAAATATATTGATCTCCAAGGGTTATCTATGAATATAAACCTTGTCAGATTTTATTTATTTATTTTATTTATTTAAATGGATTTATATGCCGCCCAACTCCCAGGGGACTCTGGGCGGCTATATCTTCTCTATTAGTCAATAATAGGGTGGACATTACACCTGAATAAATAAGCTGTGACTGCACCGTGCAAGTATGGTTGATTGCCCCAAAGGCTGGTTGCTTAAAGATAGCTCAGGATTAATTGCAAAGTCACTATTCTTAATCCATTGAAGTCACAGTATCTCAGTGCCGGGTTATACTGTACAAAGCGATAATCAGACCAAGATAGCTTGGGGAACATACATTTGTGGTATGTTTACTGAATTCTCAGTCTTTTTCATTGTATCTTTTTCTTACCAACCTGTATCATAAGTATTGATATACCTTTAGCTGGCTCTGATCAAACATCTTATTGGTTTATATATATCACTCTTGTTAAAGTTTGAAACATATTGCCTTAATTTTAATCTTTGGCTTCCTTATCCCAATAGGAACCAGAAGCAATGTGGGAAGATGACAGTCATCGCAAATACTATTAATACTCATTGACATCAGTAGTTAAACATCATGGAAAAAGGTAGTACATACAGTGACAGCAAACAATTCATGACTCGGGAAGGCAGGTGAAAAAACCCGAAAGAAGTCTCAAAAGAATCTGGAACTTTATAGGTATAAATGGAAAGGTCTTAATATGGAAATTCTAACACCTGCCAGAAAGATACGCCGAAGTCAGACCAAAATATTTGTGGAATACAAGTAAATCTCTGTCTTGCAGCCTAATCTATCTTTATGACCTTGGAAAAGATCTTTTAAAAATAAAAACAAAGCTTCCTCTTCTTCGATTTCTAATCATTTCCATTTGCCCCCTCTTACATAACATGAACAAAAATATGTATGGAGCCGTGGTGGCGCAGTGGTTAGAGTGCAGTACTGCAGGCTACTTCTGCTGATCACCAGCTGCCAGCAGTTTGGCAGATCGAATCTCACCAGGCTCAAGGTTGACTCAGCCTTCCATCCTTCCGAGGTGGTTAAAAATGAGGACCCAGATTGTTGGGGGCAATATGCTGACTCTGTAAACTGCTTAGAGAGGGATGTAAAGCACTGTGAAGCGGTATATAAGTCTAAGTGCTATTGCAATTGCTATTAAAAACAAAACAAAAACATCTGCTTATGTTGCCATGCAAGCAAAAGTCAGGAATTTGCAGAGGGAGATTACATGGTTATTGGTACCCCAAACCTTGGAAGCAGAGTTAGCCTGTTAACTAAACAGCAGTTACAACTGACCCAGAAAAACTTTAGTAGCATTGAGACTGCCAAAGAACTACAACTATGACTCCCATTGATCCTGAAACATGGATGGGAGCTGATGGGAATTGGTATAATACAGCTAGTCCTCAACCATGCATTTAGTGATTGTTCAAAGTTACAACGGCACTGAAAAAAGTGATTTATGACCATTTAGCACACTTAGTCATGTGATTAGAATTTGGATGCTTAATAAGCATGTATTTATGACAGCTGCAGTGTCCCGGGGTCATGTGATCACCTTTTGTGACCTTCTGACCAGCAAAATCAATGGGAAAGCCAGTCGGTTAACAACTATATTCAGTAATTCACTTAACAACGGTGGCAATTGTGAAGGTCATAAAAAAGGGCAAAATTCACTTAACTTTGTTGCTTAGCAACTTAAATTCTGAGCTCAATTGTGGTCCTTTGTCAAGGACTTACCTGTATTGAATTCTCTAGGTTTGATTTTTTAAGATAATAATTGCCAGCCGCAGCAAAGTCTGAGTCAAAAGCTGGACTAGTCATGAGAGAATTGAAATCTTTTTCAACAGGTAAAATTTGAAGCATTGCTGAAAACCTGAACATTTTTGAACCATCCTTGAATTTGAATCCCATTGAAATTTAGTCTCTTGTAAAGCAATCTGAGGCCACAAATGCACACTGAATAATTTCTTTAAGCCAATATAATAGAAAAAGTGCAATCTCAAATGGTGCTATGGCATTAAAGCATTTGGAAAAAGGGCTAAAAAGTGACAGGATTTGGGGTGACTTTCAAATTAAGGATATAATTGAGCCAAATGATCTGTAGCCAAAGCCACTAGACCCAAAAATGATCACAACCAAACACCTATTGATCATAACCAAGCAAAACAACAACAACAACAACAACAACAACAACAACAACAACAACAACAACAACAACCACCTTGCATAATTGAAAATGATCAAGTTTCTCAGATTTAGACTGGACTCATCTGAAATAATATGCTGTACACTGCCTAGGGATTTTACTAGTAGGTGCTAGAAACTAGAATGAGCTGATAAGATCAGCCGCTATTAAATATGTCAAATGTAATCTGCCCAGAATGATGATTGGCAACTGATTGTAAAAACTGAATATAAATTGTTTTTATTGTGATAGTCTTCAACAGAATTTTTTTTGTCTCATTTTTATAGAGACATATGCTGATCAGTTCTGGGTTACTATCAGGAACTTCCCACATACACTGCTCCCCTTTAATTATGAACAGAGACATTATTTAAAGCTTTTGTAGCTGTGCAAATTTTGTAGCTGCAGCTGAAATGGAGTCTGATCTGAGAAATTGCTGCATCATAATGGCACGGAGAGAAGTTATATAACTGAAGCTTCATCTAATTCCAAAGTACATAACAGAATGGCTTATATCTTTCTAGCCTAATCCACAAACTGGTTTCCATGAAGATTATTTTGAGACCTTCTGGATTTATTAAGCTAGTTATCTGCAGGAAGTTGTAATTAGCATGTTGCTACTTAATATATATAGAGATACGATTTAGATTATTTAGCCAAAGATGACAAATACACAAGATTTTTCCATGCTCCAAGACCTTGGCCACAGTATTTATTATGGGATTTTGAGAAAGTTTATCTTCTAAGAAAAACTAGTGATAATGAAAGTGGTGAATGTTCTGTTCCATTATATTCATCTTTGGCAACTACTGCTATTTGTAGTTTTGGTCTTGCTTTTCCTTTGTTACAAAACCATTAATGCTTCAGTGGAATAATTGCAAATTGTAGGCAACTGAATCAAAAAAACAGAACCTCTGAATCATACAGTTGTGTCCATGTTGCAGTTTTGTTACAAAAGGATCACTAAAAGGAAATAATGAAATTAAGAGCACAAAGAATCCCATTAAAACTGACCAAAGGTCAATTTAATTTAACATTTTGCTTCCAACCGTGGCCCACCAAATTCTGGAATTCCACAATGAAGATCTAGTAAACAGTTGTTGATATTCACTTAAACATCTGTTTTTAAAATGTCAATGCTCACCTTTTACATTTGTTGAGTTTTAAATATATTGGATTGGGGGAGAGATGAAGGCAAAGTCATTGGAATTCAGAAGAAGAAAAAATGTCACCAAGGCAAGCCTTTATAATAGCTACGTGCAAGTGGTAAAATGTTCACAATAAGACTTCTCTGCCCCCGATCAAACCTACTTTGAAGTGCACCACTATCTCTCAATGTGGAATAATCCAGTTCATCACTAGAGTCTAGTGGCTGAAGCCTATTTGGAAGGGGAATTTTTCCCTAATCCCAAATGCACAGGTGCTTATAGAGTTTAGTGTCATAAAAGAGTGGCAATCTGCAGAAGCTTAAATGCATGGGGTTTTAAACAAGGAAAATATCTTCACTTATTCGCTTATTTGAGCATTCACTTATTCGCTTATTTGAGCATTCATTCTTATAGATTCCTGGATATACATTCGCAAACCTCTGAGGTTCAGATTATGTTGATGCCTGGATGACAGTCGAATCTGGTTGTAATTATTCCTTAAATTTCATAATAGAGTAACAGGTTGCAATATTTGTCTTCCTTTTATTGACTTGAAGCTAAAGGCAGCTGCCCTTTACCCTCTGGATCAGAAAACCTTTTAAATTAACTGTGACAGTTCTTATGGGAAATGTCCTGCAGAGAAGTAATGCAAGGAGACTTATAACTGTTTAACAAATGACCGTACCAAAGTGACAGGCAAAAAGATAATCCATTTCTTTTACAAGGGCTGTCAAAGCCAAATTAAGAAAATGGTCTTGCTGGAAGCTTGGGGGAGATGAGGAAAGGCATTAGCTTAAAGTATTTATGGTGAAGAATTTCTCTTCTGTTTAACATCAGCATGAAAGATTAAATGAAAATCAATGCCAATTTAGGACATTCATTGGTGGGTGTCCAATGTGGAAAAAAGAGAGAAGTATGCCTGCATTTTTAACAGCTGCATAGAAACAGGGATTTTATAAAAAATGTTCATTTAGATTTATATCTCTTTTGTATTCCAGGAAACAAGGTAGCCTACAGTCCTGTCTCCTTCAGTTTTAACCCACAACAATTATGTGAGGTAAGTTGGTCTATGAGGGTATGATTAATTTTCAAAATAAATTTCTGTGGCTGAGAATGAATTTGAAGCTGGATCTTCTCAGACCTAGTTTAATACTTTAAATTTTCCATACTGCTCCGGATTTTAATCCGAAAGGGCAGGAATGAATAGGAATTGAACCTGATATCCCAGTCAGATCTTGTTTGTCACTGCCTCAATAAATTCACCACTCAGGTTTGCCACTGACATTTGCCACAGTATCTCTAATGTAGCCACACTGCTGGCATTGGATGAAATTTGGATCATGGTCCCAGTTGAATGTATCCATTGACATCTTTTTTAGAAGGACCTCTTCATATCTACAGCTCTAGGAGTAAGAATAGCAATGCGAAAGAATCTCAGAATCACCATACACTTGGAAAGTACAGACGATCTAAGGAGATGTCTCAAACTTCCCCAAAGGGCTCCAAAATTGATTGTTTTTCCTAGCCACACAGTTTTTCTCATCCTCTCAGTGCCTATTTTGAATATCCATTTTCATTGTTGAAAGTCATTGGCATTCATTTGCAAAATATGCTACCAATTACATCCCACGTTGGACTCATAAACTGGCATTAAAGTAACATTGCAATGTTTTTAGACTTGTTCATGAACTAGTACGATACGATTAAAACATTGGCCTGGGATTAGAAACGCCCAGATTTGAGTCCCACTTCATCATAGAGCTCACTAGGTGACTTAGGCCAGTTACCATCTGTCAGCTCAATTTACAGATTAGTTCTTATGAGGATAAAACGATAGCAGATCAGACTGCATATGTGCTTGCTTGCTAAGTTCCTTGAAAAAAAAAATTAGGATAGAAATTAATAACAAACAACTCTAAAATATAGGCCAGTGATAGATGGTGCTGGGGTTATTTGTGTGTGTGTGTGTGTGTGTGTGTGTGTGTGTGTAGTGGTCACTTTCAGAATGATTCTTTATGCATTCATATTTGCAACAAACTGGAAGTGATGTATGGACTTCAAATTTCTTTGTAGAACAATTACAGCAGGAGACATAGATTTAAAATTCTGATAGAAAATTGCTTTAGCAGTCTCAGCTGCAAATAAACATGACAGATCTCTCTGGCTTGCTTAGAGGATAAATAGCCATATGAAAGGATGTATAAATGACTTTGTCCAACATATGTCCAAAAGGATAATATACAGTGGAACTGAGGGACAGACTTATTCATATACTGTAAGCTGTGGTGGTGAAGTAGTTAGAATGCAGTACTGCAGACTAATTCTCCTGACTGCTGTCTGTCTGCAGTTTGGCAGTTCAAGTCTCACTGGCTCAAGGTTGACTCAGTCTTCCATCCTTCTATGGTTGGTAAAATGAGGACCCAGATTGTTGAGAGCAATATGCTGACACTATAAAACCACTTAGAGAGGGCTGTAAAGCACTGTATATAAGTTTAAGTGCTGTTGCTATTTGGGTTTCTCTGCTGTTCAGTGGCTGGAGGCAATGACTCAATGAGAGAAAGTGTGAACTTGGATTACAGGCTAACATGTGGTGGCTCCACAGTGTAACTTCAGATGGATAGCCAAGTTTAAAGGTGGAAACTGCATGAAACTGGGGTCAGAACAAAAAAATCTTCGCATCTGAAGGTGAATTTGATAAACAGAAGTTTTACTTCCTTGTGGATTTGCATTAAAAATGTAGATTCTCCTGACTACGTTTGTAGAGCTGATGGACTTCAGAAGAAAAGTTTAACTGTAAAATAGATATATTCGATCCCAACTAAGAAAGTTCCTATCACAGGAATACAGTTGCTTCCAGTTTCAGTTTGTTCAAGCAGTTTTTATTTTAATTAAAAAAGGCAAGTGTCCAATGTGTTTTCCAAAAGAATATTGAATCCCTCAGTATAATCCAGTGCCACCGATACTCATGGATCAAGGAAATCCAGACATGATTTACTACAAAGGACTCTAAGGTTTTCAGCAATAGGTTATTGACTCACACTTCCCTTAGGTGTTGAGGTATCAGAAGCTTTCAGAAGTCTTATATTCATTCTCAGATTTTTCTTACTTAAAGGGATTGTTTTAATGGAAAGAATAGACTGAAATGTGGAATTTGGAGATAAGGCAGAAGAAGAACAATCTAGCAAACAGGCCACAAGGCTAAGAAGAAGGAACATTTTTATAAGGAAGGGTTGCTGGGATCAGATTTGAAGAATTTGCAAATGAGTGAAATAACAAGGAAAACGGTAACATCTAACCCATTAAACTAATGCCATAATAATCTGTTTTAAATTGTTACAAGCTTGCTTTTTTACTTCGATTGCAATATAGCTCCCTTTCATAAGTGATGGAATTAGATGTGGCGATGTGGTGTGTGCTGTAGTTAAGTGATAACATGATAACACATGTTAACACAGGTTTTTAAATTTTGTGATATTACAACCTCCTAAAAATTAAATGAATTTGTGCAACCCTCCCTGAATAAAATAAATAACCTCATTGGTGTCTACAATCTGAGTTTTATTTTGAAGATGATCACTATCATTGACCAAGGCCATGGGAGGAAAGAAGGAAGGAAGGAAGGAAGGAAGGAAGGAAGGAAGGAAGGAAGGAAGGAAGGAAGGAAGGGCAGAGGATCAGATGGTTAGGTAGTGTCATCAATGCAATGAACATGAACAATTTCACATTTTTTTCAACAATATAGCAATAGCAATAGCACTTAGACTTATATACCACTTCATAGTGCTTTACAGCCCTCTCTAAGCGGTTTACAGAGTTCAGCATATTGCCCCCAACAATCTGGGTCCTCATTTTACCCACCTCGGAAGGATGGAAGGCTGAGTCAACCTTGAGCCTAGTGAGATTTGAACAGCTGAACTGCTGAACTAGCAGTCAGCCTGCAGTCACAGCATTTAACCACTGCACCACTATACCTCATAAAATGAAGAAGACAGCTCTCCCTTAGTCATTATGGGTGAAGAATTTCACTCCAGATAATGGAAAGGGAGGTAAACTTAAATGAATTCCTAGACAGAGAGGAGGGGCCTATGGCTGCCTCATCTGATTGCTGGGTTAGATAGAGCAATATCAATCCCATATGATTATGTCAGTGAAAAGATGTTACAAGTTTGGAATTAATGGTGAAACTTCCGTCCATATCTAACCAGATAGATGGCAGATATACAAGTTTGGGAAATGGTGTATCTGAGTTTCTGGAGAGCTTGAAACTATGAAAACCCAAGGTATTAAAGCTGACAAAAATTTGAAAGTACGGAAGAAAATTATAATTTAAAATGTGAATAGTTATCAAAGGACTATGCAGTTTAGCCTGAGCATACTGCTCTGGAAGCTGGTGTCTTTCTGAGATTTTGACTACAGCAATCAAAGGACCTGGGAAATTATCAGAGATATAGTCCAGAGTTCTTCAAACTTGGCAACTTTAAGACTTGTGGACTTTGAAGTCCACAAATCTTAAAGTTGCCAAGTTTGGGGACCCCTGATATAGTCAAACACAACTTGGCAATAGGCTTGGAAAGACTACTAGGCTGATCTAATTTGCTTTGTACCATTGTGCTTGCTTCAAAAATTTATTACTTTTGATGCTTTAAATCTGACTGCCATCATTGCTATCATTCATAGCTAGAATAGAGCAATACAATCTAGAAAGAGATAGTTTGTTCACAAGATGTAGTCATTTTAAAATGCAACAGCAAGTGTATTCTTGCGATGAGGGGTCCTTGGTGCTCTCTGAGCTTGGTTGTTTTCTTGTAACTATTTCATTACCCAAAGTAGGTAACATCATTAGCAGTGGTGGGTTCCTACCGGTGCGGTCTTGCCTGTTCGTCGCCGCACAGCCGAAGAAGCTGTTGGCGTTCGCGATGCGGGGCTTCCCCTGCCCGCTTTCCCCGCCCACCGGGATGCCGCCGTTTGTGTTCTTTTGCCCTCTACGCATGCGCAAAGTGTTCTGCTTGCGCAGAGGGCAAAAGAACGCAAATGGCGGCGTCCAGGTGAGCGGGGAAAGCGGGCGGGGGAAGCCCCGCACCGAACGCCCTGCGGCGATGAACAGGCAAGACCACACTGGTAGGAACCACCACTGATCATTAGCACTGATGATGTTACCTAATTTGGGTAATGAAACATCTGCAAGAAAACAACCAAGCAAGAACAAGTGAAGGAAATGATGATTAAATGGGCAAGGAATTTTGGTTATACTATAGAACTGGATAAATGGCAACAGCTTTGGGAAAGAAATTATAAATTGACAATGGCGACAGCATATAAAGAAAACTTGTATAAAATGTTTTTTAGATGGCACATGTCACTGGAAAGGATAGCTAAAATGTTTAAAGATAAATCTATGAAATGTTGGAAATATCAGCAAATACCTGGTTCTTTTTATCATATGTGGTGGACATGTGCTGAAGCCAAAGTGTATTGGAGTTTAATTCAAATGTGGATAGAAAAAATATTGAAACAATATATAGAATTGAAACCAGAGATATTCCTGTTGGGTATATTACCAGACAAACTCAATAAAGAAAACACATATTACATTATTCATATAATCACAGCAGCTAGAATTGCATTTGTGCAAAAATAGAAAGCGACAAAAGCTCCTTCTGAAAGGGAGCTAATTTAAAAAATACTGGATTGTGCGGAAATGAATAGATTGACAATGAAAATTAAAGATAAGGAAGATTCTGAATACTATAATGTATGGGGGAAATTTTATGATTGGTTAGAAAATGAATATGTATAGAAGACAAGTAAGATTGATCAAATTGGAGGAAAATAGATAATTAAAGGTGGTAGATCCAGGTGACAAAATTAGGTAGTTGAGGAGGCAGCATTAAGATAGTATTAATATACCTAGTAAAATATAAGATATATGCATAGATATGGATACCGAAAAAAAAAGTTAAAGACTTGCACTGATAATTAAATGAATTTAGGGATATAAGTTAACTATCTGTTAACTATAAGATGGATTGTGACTAGATACACTCAGGGAAGGGACAAGAGGGAGAAAAGGAAGTAGAGAAGAAAGGGAAGAAGGGGAAAGGAGGGAAGTAGGAAAGTGGGAGAGAAGGAGAAAGAAGGTAGAGGGAAGAGAGGGAGATTGAGGGAGGGGAGTGATATGACATAAAGGGGAAAACAGGTGGGTAATAAAAGTATAAAAGGTGCTAATTAGGATGTTGGTTTATGTTTTATTGAAGAAATTTATAACTATGTATATTTTGTTATGAATTAAGGTATATGTGTGGATGTATAGTGGAGAAAAATAATTTAAAAATTAAAAAGAAAAAGAAAGAAAGAAAACAACCAAGCTCAGAGAGCACCAAGTACCTTTCATGTCAACCCTAAACTACAAATATTCTCCTTGTATTATTCCTGAGAGCCCTGGTGTGGATAGGACACCAAGACAGAAATCCTGCTCTGATCAGGGGGCCATATCATTCCATTATGTAACCAGAGCAGTAAAAGGTTGTGTTTAAGTAGAGAGTGAGCTCTACTGAACAGTGTGATTCATATAAAAAGCAAGTATTTACAGGACTATCGTGATAATAAAAAAATATAGCCTGATACTAGATCCCAGTGCAATACAGGGCTCAATCCATAGTCCTTCCAAAGTAGAAGGCCTAGGGGGAATCACTGTTGGTTTATTTGTTACTAAGATTTTTGTGATACCCAATTCTTGACTACCTCTGAACAGCATAGAAATCTTAGCAATAAATTAGAGAGGGAATTTATGTCAAAAAAATAATAATCCTGGGGTTAAGAATTATATAGGTGATTCTGCTCTTGTGCATTTCATCTAATTTTTGTGGGAACTGAATTGAACAAACGTTAGTTATACTTTTTTTTTACAAGAGGTTTTATGATATGTAATTGGACATTGTTTCTATCTTGCATTCATTTTTAAACTGTAATCCTTGTTCTCCCCACAGTTCTCCCCTATATGCAAAGCTTAATCATTGACCTTTCCCAAACTAACACTCTTTTCTAGAAAGGCTACAGTACATTTAAGACGAGCTGAGCAACACTTCAGTTTCAAAGATTGAAAGGTATTTCAAGCTGCAGTGCAAGGGGTGTTCATGTAGCATCTGCCTGCAACTCCTTAAATTACTGTAGTTACCTCTTGTCCTGGGGTTTTGAGGCCGCTCTCCAAAATTGCTCTGCAATTTATTTATTTATTTGTTTGTTTGTTTGTTTGTTTGTTTGTTTGTTTGTTTATTTTGTCAAACATGTATGAGATAACAGGTATAAGTATAAACATGAATATGAACACAGGAAATGGATACGAATAAATGGGGACAGTAGCACACCCCTTACAGACCTCTTAGGAATGGAGTGAGGTCCATGGTAGACAGTTTAAGGTTGAAGCTATGTGAGTTTGATGAAGTAACAACGGAGTCAAGTAGAGCATTCCAGGCATTGACCACTCTATTGCTGAAGTTGTTTGGCTCAAAGAGTTGTACACAGGTCCTATCTACGTCCCTCTCATGTCCTGTAGCCCCTTTTTGTCTTTGAATCTGAGATGCTACACAATCCTATTCCCTAGTATATATTGAGTAATTTCCCCATTCTGTCAGATTGAAAATTGCAACTCATAATGAAATGTTGGAGAGAATGCTTTCAAGAGCATGGCTTTTGGGGGGCAATAGGTGACCCGTTGCAGCCTTGGGTTAGATTAGACTGATCAATGGCCTAACCCAAAAAGGGCAGCTTCTTGTGGAGTTCTCAGTGCTCCCTGAGCTTGATTGTTTGCTTGCAGATAGAATAGAATAACAGAGTTGGAAGGGACCTTGGAGGTCTTCTAGTCCAACCCCCTGCTTAGGCAGGAAACCCTACACCACTTCAGACAAATGGTTATCCAACATCTTAAAAACTTCCAGTGTTGGAGCATTCACAACTTCTATAGGCAAGCTGTTCCATAGATTAATTGTTCTAACTGTCAGGAAATTTCTCCTTAGATCTAAGTTGCTTCTTTCCTTGATTAGTTTCCACCCATTGCTTCTTGTTCTACCCTCAGGTGCTTTGGAGGATAGTTTGACTCCCTCTTCTTTGTGGCAGCCCCTGAGATATTGGAACACTGCTATCATGTCTCCCCTAGTCCTTCTTTTCATTAAACTAGACATACCCAGTTCCTGCAACCGTTCTTCATATGTTTTAGCCTCCAGTCCCCTAATCATCTTTGTTGCTCTTCTCTGCACTCATCCAAACTCAGAGAGCACCAAGAATGCCGCAGGTCAACCTTGATTGATAGATATGCTGTTCTGTTGCATCTTTCTTCCCACTTAGGTATGGCTTGGCTAAAGTGAGGCAAAGTCCAGAATTGGTGTTTTTAGATTTCACAATGAGTCCCCCTTTTCCTCCTTACAATTAGAGCATTAAGAATGTAGCAGGAAAAGGCTGTATGGAAGTGTGACTTTGCTTCTTATATCCTTTTTAATCTAATTTTTATGTAAACTAGAGTCATTATGGAGTTGAATGGCTTTATGCTTATAAATAAATTATCAAGCTTCACTTGGAAGAAGAAAAAAAAGATGACTCACCTGGAAGAGTTAAGAAACTTAGTGTCATCTTCCCTTCTAGGAGAATTCAATAATTTGGAATGTATGAAAGAGGAATACATGTGTGACCTGCTAAGAAGATGTCAGCTGGAGATCTCATTTCACTCTCGCAATCTTGAGATATCCTGAAACTCATTTCCATTTTCCATTTGCATGATGTGAAAACACATTGTTTTTGTTCTGAACTTAAATAAAAGATCATCAGTTCCAACATCTGCTCTTTATCAGAACTATTCTTTATGACAAGATGAAGGATATTATCTGTAAGAGCTGTGAAATGAATCAGGTTTGAAAGATAGTCTGTCATCTCCAGGAATTGAGAGAAAAATAGAGCAAGCATAGAAATAATTGCCTCTGGCAGAGACAATACAGAGACTGGTCATTAAGGATTAAATAAAATTGATGGGGACATCTGATTTAGTGTACATATAATATAATGTTTCATTAAAATTATATTTATGCACTATGTTAATAATATCACTATTATAGTTTTGTGCTAAAACACTTAGGGTATTTCCATTTAATTGAAAGGGAAAATGGATTTAAACCAAAATGCTTGCCCAAGGTCAGACTGTGTTAGTTAAGCAATGAGATCTCCTAAAAAGGGTTAGTTTGACTGCTTATTAGGATTCTCTGCTGAACTGGTTTAAATATTAATCATAATAGAACATAGCATAGATTGGGTATAACATGCTATTTGATCCTTGAGTTGCAATCTTCACACATTCACTTGAGGGAAAATATATTAATCCCAATAAAACATGCTTCTGAGTAAACAATCTTCAACCACACTGCTCATTTCTTTAATTGTATTGTTCTACCTAACATCTAAGAATATTAGACAATACAATCACACACAGAGAGAGAGACACACACACATACAATTCATTGATTGTTTAGCTTACCGATTAAGTTAAACTTTAAATTTTAGAACAAGTTAAAAGTACATATAATTGTGGGCAAACCTGATACTATACAAAAACAGCACAAAGAGGAGAAGATGAAGAAAAAGTTGATGTGTCTTCTAGGAAGTCTGGATGAACTGAATCTTAAGGAGTAGTGGAAAAGGAAGAAGATATAGTCAATGGAGTAGCTGCTCTAGGCATCATATATTGCTCTGATTGTACCCCAGATTGGTGGGACAAGGCAGGGTGGCCAATTCCTCATTTTTTTTAAAAAAAAATAATAACATCCAGTTTTTATTTGGATTTCTTATCAACATTGCCAAGTTCTTTATTAGACAAGAGTGAAAGTAATTTAATGGGATTCAAATCAGAAAAGCTTGTCTCAAAGTTACTCAAAATATTTATTTACTTAAGTTTTAATCCTATACTTACTTAATGGAATAAACTCTATTAGGCATAGAATATTTTTCTTTGGACATATGTTTAGGATTGCTGTAGTTTTCAGTATATTTTTAATGGCAGAATATTGGGCAGTATTTTTTTTAATGTTAATAGTCCTATTTGACATATTAGCTATCAGGAAATGCACTGCTGTGCTTAATTGTGCAAATGGATATCGTTTAACTCCTGCCCTTAGGAAAAGGGTTGGAAAAGAAGGAGGGGTGAAAAATACCATCTGCAAATAGATTTCACCCATTTAATGCAGAATGTAGTTACATGTATCTTTTAATAAATGAGTTGACTAAGTGACCCAAATGAAGATCATAATCCTATATTTGGCATTACTTAAAAAAATAAACTTATTCCAAAGAGCCTGTGATCTAAGATTACACTGACCTTAACATAATAAATAGTAGTATAATAACCTTACTTAATCAGCTGCATAAGAAGACTTCAGAATTCTTTTTATTCAATTTTGCATTGATTAGAACTGGTAGGTACCCCATTTGTGTCACTACAAATAAGAATACATCTTGCTTTTCCAAACATTTTTCTATATATATATATATATATATATATATATATATATATATATATATATATATATATATATATATATATATATATATATATATATATATATATATATATATATATATATATATATATATATATATATATATATATATATATATATATATATATATATCCAAGACACTTCCAATTTTACGCGGGGGGGGGAACCCGAATAACCAAAGACACACACACACACACACACACACTATGTGCATATAAACTCAATCAGTTGTTTCCAACACTGGAAGTTTTTAAGAAGATGTTGGATAACCATTTTTCTGAAGTGGTGTAGGGTTTCTGCCTAAGCAGCGGGTTGGACTAGAAGACCTCCAAGATCCCTCCCAACTCTGTTATTCTATTCTTCAAGGTAGATGCAATGTTGACATAATTTATACATTTATTTGCATTAGATGGCGAGATATTACATCTAAAAAAGCAACAACAGCAGCATCAAATCATTAAGATAAATGAAGCTCTGGTACTTTCTTATAACAGGGCACATATAAGGTCCAAATCAAACCAGAACCAATTTAGAAACTTGAAGCATGATGATCTTACTCTGAAACAGATTGCTTTCTGATGTCTTCTCACATAATGTTGGGGATGTGCATTTGAGGTTCTTTCATGTTTTTTTCATAATCAACAAAAACAACTACATTAAACAGATTCTTATAGTGAAATCTCATGCATGTTTATTAGACCCACTGAACCCAATGAGGCTTGCTCGCAACTAAATTAAAAATATAAGATTGCCTTTTTTCATCAGTGTTGGCATTATAGATCTGAAAAATGCATAACTATTAAAGTGTCTCATGCAAAAATAACAGATGGTATGAACTCTGCACATGGTGCAAAAGAATAGTGTACTTTTAATACTCACCTATCAAATCATGGACAAGATCCTTGATGAGATGCCCAACAATGGCATAAGCCACAGCCACCACCACAAGTGCTGCCATCAGAAGGTAAAGCACTGCCTTGGGTAAAGGGATGGCATCCCGAGGTGGCGGTTTGTATTCCTTATAAAGCTGATCATTGTCCGAATCTGAATATTGGAAAAGCTGGTCCAGGCCAGTGGTAAAGTTACTGGAATTCATGGATTGGCTATTGGACAAGTAACTGTCTTGCTCGGGATTCTGCAGGACACTCACCACAGAGTTGGTGGTGGCTTCAACTTGCTGCACCAGGTTGAGAGTCTTGTTGACACTGGGCAAAATCTGGGAGAGAAAAGTGCTCCAATCTTTAATTGCACTGATGTTGCAAATGAGCATAGTGCAAGGATGGAAAAGGTTCCCTCCACCAGTCTGAGAGATTTTAAAAATATAAAATAGGTATGTACTTTCGTTCTTCGCAAATCATCTGCATGGACAGCATTAACTTAAACCAGAAAGACTCTGTCTGAGGGCAATTTGCCATTCTGCTTTTACATAATGATGGATGTTGATCCCAGGGAGTCACACTTTAGTGCCCAGATGCAAAGGGAGAATACAGCCAAAATTCTACAATAAGGAACTATTCCTGGAAGGGAATTAGATGCGTCCTTCCCACTTGGCACTGATATTTTCCAGATTTCCCTTCCTGATGCCAAGTAAGAAAAGATGAAGAGACAAAAGTTGGTTTGACGGCTGTGATCATCTGGACACAGAATCTCCAGTTTCTGAGGACACACCTTCAAAAGAAAAGACAAGCACAAATAAACCGAGCTATCAAACCAGGTACCCTTTTCAATGGCTTACTTTAATGTTAATTTAACCCCCCTCGAGGTTAAAAAAATTAGAAGGATCGGAGAGACTCTTCAAAATGAAAATGTTATTTGTTAAAAAGGAAAAAGATTTAAATGACGAAGCGCCATTCCTGAATGTGCTTTCCATCTCGCTTGATTGAAAGAGAAGCCTTTCAATAAAGTACTTGAAAGGGGGGAATCCCCTCTGCCCACTCTCCCTCTCCCCCTCCCTTTTTTTTCTTTTGATCGAAATGAACGAACCTACGATATGATCGAAAAAAACGGGGGGGAAGCCTCTTCCCACAGAGCTTCTTTATCCCGAGGTCTCCTCGGAACGGAGAAAGCACGTTTCTGCTGCCTTGATGTAGTTGCCCTCCCGGATCGCCTCAACATCGATCCGTTTAGCGGCGTTGTCTAAGGAGCGTCTCTCTCTACTTGAGGTTTTCCCCTTCTGTGTCTTCTCGCGCCGGCAGGCATTCAACAGTGGCGGAGCTGGCCAGAGTGCTGAATCTATTCTACACCCCATCCCTCCCCGCCGCGTTAACCTAGCCGCCCAGGGAGCTTTGATGATGTCGACAGATTTAAACTCGCCATTGTACTTAAATCGAGGATTTAAAAAAAAAATCACACTACAACATATGATCAGTTGCCTCCTCTTTCTCTCCTCTCCTTTCGCTATTTCATTCTGCATAAACTCTTTCTATGCCAACATGTTATATCTAAATACAGGGTAGAAGTTGGAGCCTACTACTTACCTTAGAGATCATAGATAGCAGAGAGCAAAGAAGTCTTTGGGTGGCAAATGTATATTGCCTAGCTGAAAAGATGGAAATAATTTCCCTCCTCCTAGCAGGAGAAAGACCACCTTCTTATTGGGAGGGGGGGAACAGTCCTTTAGGAAGATTAAGTCCTAGGGAAGAGGAATAGGGCTGCAACTACACATACTTACTTATGAGAGAAAATCTACTGACAGCTTCACTTTTGGCCCCAGATAAAAGTTCAAATGATCACAGCCATTCTTATTAGCAATTTAGCTTAAGAATATTTGCAATAATTTAAATTATTCTTTACTATAATGAGGCGTGTCTTAGTCTTCCAATTAAGTGTACTTAAGTATGGTCTAAATCTATTAAATAAATTCATGATGCAATGTTGCTTGAACGAATGACTTTTGGGTTAATAATTCACACATCTTACTCAATACTTCCAATCCATCAGTTCCTATTAGAAATGCAAATCTCAAAGGAAATCTATGAAGTCTTTGTTTTACTTCTGACTTTTCTGAGCTAAATAGCCAATTAAACCTATATTTAATTGATCAGAAATCAAATCATTTCTAAATCAGAAATGAATCAGTGGTTTGCCTTATATACATCTGAATAAATAAGTAGTACTAGAAAATCACTCCAGTAACACTGAGCAGCCTCAGCTTATGTAGCAGATTTTGTATTTCATTGGGGGGTTAAAAGAAAGATAGCTTGGCACTTGGGGCCATCACAATAAGGTTATGGGCATATACTATATCCCATAATATGGTAAATAACACATACTGTATGTAATGAGGAAACTAAAGGTGAATGCAATCTATAAAGAGCCTGTGAGTTCCATTCTCCATTTGTTTTCACTTTCTATAACCTGGCTGAGGCTTCTCTCTCACTGTCAATATAATAGTGACAGGGCTCCCAACAAGTTGCCTCCTGTGGTGGATCTCACTTTTAACTCTAAAGTGGAGACAATGGATAGAAATATTTGCTCAGAAAATTGTATGGCCCTAAAAGACACTATGGTGAACAGGGAGAAACTGAGTCACCAGCAAATCTGATATGGGAAAACTCTTTTCTCTCCTGTTCCCAGTGTGGATAATCTGATAATTCCCACACCTTAATTTGAATTAGGATTAGTTATGACTTTTTCTCCTTCTTCCTTTCAAATAAGACAGACTATTTTCAATAAACTATTTTCCCACCTTGTTGCATTCATGGAATGCCAGCCATCAATGATATTTTGAGTAACTTGTCTGTTGGGGAAAGCTGGTCTGGAAGATCCATTAAATATTTCCTGAGAACATCTGGCTGATCATTTTGTGGATTAAATAACTCACATTTACTTAAAGCAGGGACCAGATGGTTAGAGTCTTATGAGTTGATAGAGTAATCTCATGTGATGTTACCTAAGAATTCAAGGAAATGCATTGGGGTCTCTGTGATGGCAGATATCATGTGTGTGCTTCACACTTGGTTGGTGCAGGTTGTCATGAATAGGGCAAAGATCTGGGTAGTGTATGATAACAACAACAACAACAACAACAACAACAACAGAGTTGGAAGGGACCTTGGAGGTCTTCTAGTCCAACCCCCTGCTTAGGCAGGAAACCCTACACCACTTCAGACAAATGGTTATCAACATCTTCTTAAAAACTTCCAGTATTGGAGCATTTACAACTTCTGGAGGCAAGCTGTTCCACGGATTAATTGTTCTTACTGTCAGGAAATTTCTCCTTAGTTCTAAGTTGCTTCTCTCCTTGATTAGTTTCCACCCATTGCTTCTTGTCTTACCCTCAGGAACTTTGGAGAATAGCTTGACTCCCTCTTCTTCGTGGCAGCCAAATAATGATGATTGTTGGAAAAAGACTTTGGTTCATCTCTTACTAAAAAGGTGTTGTTTGGACCCTGCACTGTTCTACAACTACCACCCTGTATATATAAAATGGTTGCCCTCACAGATAGCATATAGTGGGACTTAGATGAAGGAAAAACAACCAATCTGTTTTTACTGGATTTGTCAGTGGCTTTCAATACTATTTATCAAAGTACATTTATGGGTTTATTGGAATACTGCATCCAGATTTGGTCACCACAATTTTAAAAAAGATGTTTAGACTTTAGAAGAGTACAGAGCAACAAAGATGATTAGGGGGCTGGAGGCTAAAACATATAATGACTAGACATTGGGTCTGTCTAGTGACTAGTCTAACCAAGAGAAGACTAGGGGTGACACAATAGCACTCTTCCAATATTGGAAGAGTCACAAAGAAGATGGAGATAACCTATTCTCCAAAGCACCTGAAGGTAAGACAAGAAGTAATGGATGGAAACTTATCAAGGAGAGATCCAATCTAGAACTAAGAAGGTTCCTGACAGTGAGAACAATTTATCAGTGGACAGCTTGACCTCAGAAATGGTGTATGCTCCATCACTGGATGTTTTTAAGAAGAGATTGAACAGACATTTGTTCAGAATGGTACAAGGTTTCCTGCTTGAGCATCTGTTATTCTGTTATCATTTTGTTATTCTATTATTCTGATCATCTGTCTATCTGAGAATGAGGAACATCATATTACTGTGATTCTGTTCCTTCTTAAGCAGGAGAGTCTATTCAATGATTATGGGAAGGAGAGGACAAGCCTTCAAACAGTCCAGTGTGGAATGCCCCAGAACTCGGTCTTCTCCTCCATTCTACTTTTATTCAAGAAGTTCTAAAAGCTAATAAAATCACAGCCAGGCTGATGGAATCAGCATTATACCGAAAGGTATTGAAAACAATGGAAAAAGAAGAAACAGGAAAAAGATACTTAAAGAAGTGATTTCCAATATTCTTTACATCAGTTACTTGATACCATTTCCCTGAAAAAACCCTCATTTGTTTTACCTAAAGAAAATTCCTACCATTTATATGGGGACAGAGGTGAGGAGCCAGTATTTCATCAATAGCAGCAGAACAACCCCCATTATTTCTCATAAGTCTCTTTTTGTTTGAAGTTAAAAACTGGTAATTGGATGATAGTTAGAATTAAGGGGACACTATCTTATCCCATCAAAAATGCCTGGATGAGGGCCTGCAGAAGGAATCTATTTCTCTTTCCCTGAGATATGCATTGTATTGTAGCCAATATTAGCTTTATGTGCAAACCAAAGTAATAAAAACAGATAAATAGAGGAAGAAAATGATTAATTCAGATAGGACCAAGAGGATGTATTTACAACTCAATATCTATATGATCAGTGAAAGGATTTGTGAAGGATTATTTTAACATAATCAGAAATGTGGCTCTATTATTACACAACAGGCTAATTCTCTCTGCTACCCAGTGCATGGATATTTAATTTCCAGGTCTTTCCATCCACTGCAATAAAAGCTGCCAAAAGAAATCTGAGGTTCAATCACTATTTGTTTTCCTTCCTCGGTCTTGCAATTTTATTCAGAAATGATTTATTTTTTTCCACCCATGAGAAAAGTTGCCCCTTCAACAGATGTGATTGTTTCATTATCTCAGTCTGTTGGCGCCTGCCTGTTTTCATTGCCATCTTCTCTGGACAACCAACCTATATTAGAAAAGGGCTCATTTGCCCAATGGCTCATACCATTGTATGGATTGATAAGCTTTAGAGCAGTGGTTCCCAACCTGTGGTACGTGTACCACTAGTGGTACGCGAGGGCCTTCCAGGTGGTACGCGAACACTTTCGGGGTCATGAACGATTTTTAGTTAGTTATTTTTTACTTCACAAAAATGTTTACTGCCTAACACAAGATAATCTGGCAACGATTTGCAACTGTTGCCACACGCCACCCACCTGGTCCCAGCGGCCCGAGAATCCAGTTGCTGGATGCGCGGGGCCAAAAAAGGAACGGTACAATTATGGAAATAAAGTGATATCTGATCGAATTTAGTTTCTCTGGAACCAGGTGGTACGCGGTGACTGTACGGGACCTCAAGTGGTACTCGATCACAAAAAGGTTGGGAACCACTGCTTTAGAGCTAGCCAAAGCAAAGTTGGCATCTGAAATCTTATTGTTGTTGCTTTGATTTTAATTGTGGAAGGCAGCAGCCTCAGACAAATTGGGGAAGAGATGCAATGTCTACACCAGAGGTGGGTTCCTCCCGATTCAGACCGGTTCACCCGAACTGGTAGCGACCCGCTGGTGATGTCACTGTATTGGATCGATCGGTGCCTGTCCGTGAGCGCCACCATCTTTTAAAAAATTTTTTTTTACTTTTTGGAAGGTTTTTTCTGTTCTGCTGCTTGAAAAATGGCCCTCCCTCCCACCCCCGGGTTTAAACTGACCTTTATTCCTTCTACCAAAGCTCAGCTGATTGGTGTTTCGGGCTGATTTCCAGGTACTGAGCATGTGTGGAAGCAAAATTGTATGAGGGAATGCGCACAAAATGTGCACTTCCGTTGCGATGTGAACCAGTGGGAAAGGTAAGTAGAACCCACCCCTGGTCTAGGCACATAAAAGCTGCTGACTTCATTGCAAACTGTTGACTGGAAGGTGTTTGCTAGGGAAGAGAGAGCTATGAAGGCTGCCATGTTTTTTATGGTGGCTTTCTTCTTTGCAATTTTGTAAAAGGCGTGCAGTTGAAAACTTAATGAACACTGAATTAGCATGGAATTCTGGACTACACACTAAATAAGTGTGTAGGGCATTGTAAACAAGTGTAAGGGCATGAAATAAGCAAAGTTGGCTGCTTTTTTAACTGATTTGGAGTGAATAAAAGTTGTAGTTTAAAACATTTGAAGAGCAGAAGGTAGCACACACCTGCTTTAATGATTGTATGTTGTATGTTGATAGGTTGATAGTAATCATGTCATAAAAAGGGAGTTAGTCTTGCTGATATTTAGATTTGGAATCTCTTTTCATAATCGAGGATCTTTAGCCAGAATCAACTGAAGATGATTGGTCCAGTGACAGATATTTAAAGGATCTATAACTGACTGGCAAGTTTTTCTGACTCTTAACTGTTTAACAATAGTTGCAACAGTGAGATGTACTAATGAAAGGGGGGGAGTAGTTTTTCACAGTTGTTACCCAGAACAAATTTCTGGCCTCAGAATAAATTAATTTTAGTAAAGAGTTTTTGAATTAGACTACAGATGATAGATTTCACAGTTCTAACAAAGAACAAAATAGACACAAGATTAGAAACTTGTTTTCCACAGGTTTTCCATACAGAAATCTCTGTCTTGTTTCCCTGAGGCTTCTCCATTTCAGCCACTGAAAAAGGGCATGGCGATAATGCTAACCTGAACTCATATATAAATATATTAGTACTTCCCAGACAGGGATGGGTTCTTACTTACTTTGCTGCCAGTTCGCTTCCTTCCACACTGTGTGGCCATGCCTCATGGGTGCATGCGCAGTGACAAAAAAACTGGAAAAAATCCTCCCCCAAAAGCCAAAAACAAGATGGTGATGCATGCGCAGTACCGGAAACTCAGCTTCTGCGCATGCGCTGAAGAAAAAAACCCAGAAAAGAATTCCAAGAAATAAAATAAAAAATAAAAAAAGATAGCGGCCTCCACGGGCCGGCACCGACTGATCCGGTTCTGTGACATCATCATGACATCACCAGCAGGTTGCTACCAGTTCAGGCGAACTGGTCTGAACTGGGAGGAACCCACCTCTGTTCCCAAATCCACGCTAGAAATAATAATAATAGTCATCTTTCACTTGACTATTTATCCAGTGACAGAGCATATTTTTTCACTACTAAAGATGTCACTGGTAAAGGCTAATATTATACAGTAATTTCATGCTGATTGTTCTGTGACTTTTCTTATTTGTTTCATCTGAGACATTGAAATGAATCAGGGAGCCTTCAGAGTGACTAGTCCTGAAAAGTTATTTATATAAGAGCCCAAAATATGTAGCAGCCTCTTCATGTCAATATGAACTTGTATATATTTAACATTTTGAATGAAACAATGTTAAATGTCAGATCATAGTTCATTACAGGCCCTTTCTCTCTTAATGACACTTTTTTAGGATTGACAATAAAATATATTTGTTAATGACAGAATTACAAAAAACGAGGGGTGACTGCTTTTCACTTATAATCCCTGAATGCACTGAAGCCTTATCCAGGGTATGTTAAATAGGACTGCAGGCGTGTCATACATGCTGCAATATTAGCTGTGCTTTTTAAGGAAAGAAGCATGAAATCCTACTTATTAGAATAAATGCCTGAAAAAATGCACCACATTAAAAATCATGCATTCTCTCCCATCTCTTTCTCCCATTAGTAGTGGTCTCCTACTAATAGCTCTTGTATATAGAAATAAGAATAGAAATATTCTTATTTGTATATACAAGAGCAAATAAATAAGAGGATTCCTTTTTTTAAATTTTTCATAAAGCTTCAAAGAAAGGCCTCAGATTTGATTAAGAAAGAGGGAATGAGGAAATGCTTATCAGACGGGAATCAACTCTAAAACTGATTTTAACAAACAGTGGCAAGGTGTCACTTTTTGCCCAGGGGATGGGGAGCAAAATTAGACTGCTAGGAAGTCCCGGTTCAGACAAAATAATTTGGTCAAGTTCTTTTATAATATGGGGCTGCAAATTAGAGATGGAAGAGAGGTCAATATATGTTACATATGTAAAAATTAACGCATTGAAAAATAGATGCTTTGAAAAAACTATTGAATGCTATGAATGTATGAAAGAAAGAAAGTAGCATCATAGGTTAAGGAAGACAAATTTAGATGTGACCTCCATATGTACAAACAGACTCCCAGCCAAATGATGCTGGAGATGCTACCAAAGAGAATGGGAAGAGGCTGTAAAGGAGAACAAAGTAGCCAGGTAGGAAAGATTTGGCTATAGGTTCACACAGGTTATAATATGCTCAGTCATTATATCCAAAAAGACTACGCTCTTTCAGTTTTGACATTCTTCTTCTACTGACATCTGTTAGATTAGTGACCTAATTCTGATGTTGGGACAACAAAAAATTACAGATTAATGAAGAATTTCAGTAATTGTAAAATGATAGGCTTCAGAGTTATTACATATTCTTACGTTTTAAATTTAGGTTAAGAAGAATCCCTGGATATTTCCATGCCCAACGATACAAATTACTTTTTTATAAGGCTTGAAGGGACATTGGCCAATTCTCATCTCAGTTCATGAGATTCATAATCCCCATAACAGTTGACTTACCAACCTCTTCTTGAGGACTTATACCAAGTAAGCTGCTCCCCAATATCCCATAAATTAGCTCTGTTATAGCAATAGCAATAGTACAGTGGTTCCCGACCTTTTTGTGATCGAGTACCACTTGGAGGTCCCGTACAGCCGCTGCGTACCACCTGGTTCCAGAGAAACTAAATTCACTTTATTTCCATAATTGTACCGTTCCTTTTTTGGCCCCGCGCATCCAGCAACTGGATTCTCGGGCCACTGGGACCAGGTGGGTGGCGTGTGGCAACAGTTACAAATCGTTGCCAGATTATCTTGTGTTAGGCAGTAAACATTTTTGTGAAGTAAAAAATAACTAACTAAAAATTGTTCATGACCCCGAAAGTGTTCGCGTACCACCTGGAAGGCCCTCGCGTACCACTAGTGGTACACGTACCACAGGTTGGGAACCACTGCAATAGTACTTAGACTTATATACAGCTTTACAGTGCTTTACAGCCCTCTCTAAGCAGTTTACAGAGTCAGCATATTTCCCCCAACAATCTGGGTCCTCATTTTACCCACCTTGGAAGGATGGAAGGCTTGAGCCTGGTGAGATTTGAACTGCCAAATTACAGTCAGCTGGCAGTCAGCAGAAGTAGCCTGCAGTACTGCACTCTAACCACTGTGCTATCATGCTCATATGGAATTGGTTAAAAAGTTTCTCTTAAATTTCTTTTAAAAAATCAATATGTCTATTATTTAAAGAAGTATTGGGCTTCTTGGTGGGAAATCTTAGTACAGAGATTTTTGTTTGTAGTGGAACTTAATAGAGCTCTCTGTCTCCAGTGGTTTATTTCTTGAAGCTAAGAAATGTAATCTTGATCTTTAATGCTGAGAGTCCAATGAGTAAACATTTGGGTTTCTTTAAAAAAAAATAGAGAGAGACCAGTTTAGATTTAAAATTGTGATGATTTCATAATAGTATCATTGCCTGATTCAATCAGTATTTTAATACTCTTATTCAGTGGGGGAAAACTATACACTGTAATAGCGCATATATTTGTGTTTATCTCACATGTGTTAATAGCAACTTCTGAAGCATTAGCAAAACATTCAGTATTGTAATCCTAGTTGATGCAATTTTTTTAAAAAAAGAAAACTAACTTGAATATTCTTTCCCTTCTATGGACAGAAGAATAGAAATGATGGGGAAATTATGCATGTGAAATGTAGATACATAACACAAACGCAGACAACCTTCCATGTGAAATAGCTTATAGCAGTCTAAATTCACTCACTTTTTTGTTTAAGAAAATAAAAATCATATGCTGATGAATGCCATAAATTATATACTAATCAACTCTGTATTCATCAGAAACTCCACCTGTGTTAATGAGTGGAGTGGGATTTATTTGAAACATCAGATACAGTAACTTCTGGAGTACATACCAGTACTTCAGCTTCTCACTAGAATTAATAAATGAAGATAAGAAAAAGCAAATAATTAGGTATTTTAAATGCATCAGTAGCAAATACATGTGTACTCTAACGTAATTCATGCCCAAAACTTTATTTGTTTATTTATGTTATAAATGAAATCACATAGATACTCCTGCATTCTGATGGCGATAAGTTAAGAATCTATCAAGACTAAGAAAAACCTAAACTGAAAACTGTGAGTAACCCAGCCTCCTTCCAATTTTCTTTAGAAATTGCAGAATTAGTCTACAATTACTAGCATCAAGGTATTTGGATTCCCTTATCAGTAAAAGAAAACACACATTCACAGGAGGACATGGTGGCCATAGTGTTAGTAAGTATTCAGATGAACTAGGGATCTATACAGGAAAGATATCTTTTTCTCACTTCTACCTAATGTTTGCTGAATGGTAATAACAGCCCCAAAACCAAACTACAGGTGCTATGTGACTTGCCACATGTATAATAGGAAGCCTTTTGCAAACAGGAAACTTCTGTTCCCAGTGGCAGCCATTTTGTAAAAATGTTTACAACACATCTTCAAAAATCCAATTCTGCCCGAACCCCAGATAGTTGGGATTCATTTTTGATACTTGCCACTAGTTGTTCTCTTCTTTCACATTTTTAGTTGTTCTTCACTATGTCTGATTTTCTTCTGTAGTCTCACCTTCCTTCTTTCACATCTTATCTGCTTGAATTCTTCTACCTCTTCTGACTAGAAAAAAAATGGCATCCTTTATCATTTCCCTTTTAGGATCATTAGAACTAGATCTGAGGTGAAGCCTCTCCTTTGAAAAGACACTTATGGCCCTATCACATTTGAAGGGCAAAGATAGCATAGGATTAGGCAGTGATAATCTAATAATCATCCTTTAAGATGCCTTACTCAAGGAATTTGCAGATGTGTTGGATTTGGTGTATAATGACTAGTCACTCATGCCAGCTTAAAATCTTCTACTATCCCTCTTTACATTGAGAGTAAAGAGCCTGAGTTGATGACCAGATCAAAAATTGAACTACTGCAAGACACTTTCTGTGTCTGAGAACTTCATAGGAGAATAAATCTTTCTAGGAGTATAAATAAAGTATAAGACATAGGAGAATGATGCCAGCTATAAATCTCTTCATCTGCTGCTGATTTACTGCTGATGCACTCCCACACGTTGTCTTCAATTTCCTATTGTCCATGATGAGTGCTCCCTCCTACCTCCTTGATATTTCATTATTTCAGCCATGGAATAATGCTTTGCTTTTAAAAGGGGAAATCAAGCTAGGGCCAAGTTTCTCTATCTTGGCAGCTTTAAGATGTGTGGCCTTCAACTCTCAGAATCAGCATAATACCATATACCGTGTTTCCCCGAAAATAAGACCCTGTCTTATATTTTTTTGAACCCTGAAATAAGCGCTTGGCCTTATTGCCATGCACTCAAAAGCCCAATTGGGCTTATTATCAGGGGATGTCTTATTTTGGGGGAAACAGGGTATTATGGTATAACACCATAATATATAATAACACCACCAACAATAATAACATAACACCAACACCAACAATACTGCTGCCCTACAAAGCGACCTTGACTATGTGTCAGAATGGTCGAACAATTGGCAACTTCAAATCTCAACCAACAAATGCTCTGTCTTACACATTGGCAACAAAAACCAGAACATCAAATACAAACTGGGAGGACACAACCTCGTAGATGACCCTCACTCTGTCAAGGACCTAGGAGTACTTATTTCAAAAGATCTAAGCCCTAAAGCTCATTGTAACAGCATTGCCAAAAAGTCATTAAGAGTTGTTCACCAAATTTTGCAAAGCTTCTTCTCCGGTAACATTGTACTGCAAACCAGGGCATATAAAACCTTTGCCAGACCAATTCTCGAATACAGCTCATCTGCCTGGAATCCACACTGTATATCGGACATTAATACAATTGAACGAGTCCAGAGGTATTTCACGAGAAGAATACTCCACTCCTCTTCTCGCAATAGAATACCTTATGCCACCGGGCTTGAAATTTTGGGCCTGGACAACCTAGAACTACGCCGCCTACGGTCTGACCTAAGCTTAGTACACAAAATTGTCTGCTACAACGTCCTACCTGTCAATGACTACTTCAGCTTCAACTGCAATAATACACGAGCAAACAATAGATACAAACTCAAGGTAAACCGCTCCAAACTCGATTGCAGAAAATATGGCTTCAGCAACAGAGTGGTCAATGCCTGGAATGCACTACCTGACTCTGTTGTTACATCCTCAAACCCCCATAACTTTAACCTTAAACTGTCTACCGTAGACCTCACCCCATTCCTAAGAGGTCTGTAAGGGGGCGTGCATAAGCGCACCGGCGTGCCTACCATCCCTGTCCTATTGTTCCCATTTGTTCGTACTCATTTCTTATGCTTATACTTACACCTGTTTATATGTTATGTTTATATGTTATGTTTATACTTATACTTACTTTCTCATACATGCTTGAATAAATAAATAAATAACTAAATAACTAAATAACTAAATAACTAAATAAATAAATAAATAAATAAATAAATAAATAAATAAATAAATAAATAAATAAATAAATAAATAAATAAATAAATAAATAAATAAATAAATAAATAAATAAATAAATAAATTCCCCAGCCAGCATTCTGGGAGTTGAAACCTACACATCTTAAAGTGTATCAAGGTTGAGAAGCACTGATTTAGGGGCTGCATAAAATAGTAAGATGCAGAAAGCTGTGTAGGAAAGTAGTGCTTTTTACACTGTACATACATACATTTGTTTGTTTGTTTGTTTATAAATAAAATTTATTGGCTGCCCATCTTACCACAAGGTAATTCTGGGCGACTTACAGTTACATCTTCATTAAAACATAAAATGTTCAAATCAAACCTTACAACCAAAGACACATGGGGAGGGCTGGAATGGGGGGGGAGGTGGGGTCTGTTTTTACATAATCAACCACCCCCCATTGTGTTGATCCCCCACTGGAGCCCCAAGCCAATTGGCATAGTCATGTCTTTAGGCCCTTATGAAAATATAGGAGGGTTGTTGAAAGAAATGAGTTCTGCATGAAATATGAAATAATAATTCAAAACTTCTTTATCTGCCAAGTTGGAACCGAACTATAGGTTTCAAAACAATTTCCCCACTGGAAGTGACACAGAATGAGTTTTTTTATCTTCAGAGGAAAGGACACGATTATCCGTATCTCTTTGTGAAGGCAGAGAGGATCAGTGGATATACAGCTTAACTACAATGCAGTAGCAGAAAGATGACTGTGTTAACTGTATAATTGACACAACACAATTGAAAGAAGTATGGAACACTCTAGTATGATTCAGTAGCTTTCCCTCAGGAATATTAATCTAGATGTTGTAACAAAGCTGTCATCTTGGTTTACGTTTGAGGAATCATTGTGCGGGATAATTGAAATAGGCAATGGTCATAGCTTAATCTTCGCTTCATAAATTATGTGAGAAATAGTAATGAAGCAATATGAAATTGTACATTTGGAATGCCAGGAAAAATAAGCCTTTTGATTATTAGCACTTTAACCTTACTTTTGATTTTTTAAAAAATAAATCGGTTAAACCAGTGATGGCGAACCTTTTTTCCTTCAGGTGCCGAAAGCGTGTGTGTGCGTGCTATCACGCACATGTGACTGCCCACACCCATAATTCAATGCCTGGGGAGGGCGAAAACGGCCTCCCCGCCCCCGCAGAGGCCCTCTGGAGGCCGGAAACGGCCCATTTCCCGACTTCCAGTGGGCCTGGTAGGCCTGCTTTTCGCCCTCCCCAGGCTCCAGAGGCTTCCCTGGAGCCTGGGGAGGGCGAAAACGCCCCCCGCAGGCCCTCCGGAAACCTAAAATGCCCTCCCAGAGCCTCCACACGAGCCAAAAATCAGCTGACCGGTACGCATATGCGCACTGGAGCTGAGCTAGGGCAACGGCTCGCGTGCCGGCAGATATGGCTCTGCGTGCCACCTGTGGCACGCGTGCCATAGGTTCGCCATCACTGGGTTAAACTATTCCCACCCTTTTAGATTTTGATAAGATTTTACCTTAAGACAAACTTTTCTGAGGAGTGCATAAATCTATTAAACATAGATTTGCTCTACCCTTATTTATTGTTTTTTAATTTAGTTTTTTTTTAAATGAAACTGCCCAACTTGCCAAGAGTCTCTAGGTTTGGAATAAAATACTCCCAGTTTAAAGCATGCACAATAATTAATATTGTATTGTTAATATCAATAATATAATTAAATAAACAAAATAGAAAATAAAACCACCACAGGAATTAGGCAACAGCAAGATGGTAAAAAAAATCGATAATATAAATATGATTAAAATGTTGAACATCTAAACAAGTCTTATCCAGAAGACTTAATATTAAAAGTCTTCACCTGGTGCCAAAATATGCTAACGTTGGTCCCAGGTGAGTTTCTTTGGAAAGGATATTTTGTAAATGGATTGCTACCAAAGAAAAGGCCCTCACCTTCTTTGATTGTGGAACTTGAAGGAGGGCCTGAATAGCAGATCCTGAGAGCTGGCTATGTATAGTAGAAAGTGCTTTCCCACATAATTTAGCTTCAAGACTTTGGATGCTTTAAAATCAGCTCTTTAAATTGGACTCAGAAATTGATTGGCAGCCAGGAAGATGGTGAAGTACTGACATAATTTGTTTGCACTGGAAGGTTCCTATGAGCAATAACTACTCTATTTTGAACCTGATGAAATTTCTGAACTGTTTTCAAAAACAGCCCCATGTACATCGCAATAATCCAACTGATTCCATCAGTTGATGAAAGCCTATTTAAATGTTTTTTTTAAAAAAAAACCAGTTATGTGATTTCAAGTGCAAATGATTTCCTCCTTTTTATCTTTGTAAGAATTTCAAAATAACTTCATGCTCAGAACTTTGAACAGATCATATTGCTTCAGAATTGGGGTAATATCCATCATTCTATCTGTTGGAAAAAGGCAGAGATGTACAAATAGAATTGGAGATCATGATAAAAAGTTGAATAAATAATCAGCTGGGCTACAATAATAAAAGATTAACTATATTACCAATAAACTCTGTGTGAGTACTAATAAACAGTATGATTATAGCTATATAAAAAGTCTTCGTAAAATGGGATTGGAAATAACCAATGTTAGGACTTTACTGGTATCATGGGAAGAAGGAATAAACCTGAAGAACAGAAGCGAGAACTTTAACTATGACAATGGTCAGATAAAAGAAATCTGAGTCTGGACACAAATGTAATTTGAAAAAGCATCTCAGACAGGACCCCACCTACAATAGGTTTTACAAAGATAAAGGGAGTAATAATACATGAGCACACAATAGATACAAACTCAAGGTAAACCATTCCAAACTCGATTGCAGAAAATACGACTTCAGCAATAGAGTGATCAATGCCTGGAATCCACTACCTGTCTCCGTTGTTACTTCATCAAACCCCCATAGCTTCAACCTTAAACTGTTTACAGTGGACCTCACCCCATTCCTAAGAGGTCTGTAAGGGGCGTGCATAAGCGCACCAGCATGCCTACCGTCCCTGTCCTACTGTCCCCATTTATTCGTATCCATTTCCTGTGCTCATATTCATGTTTATACTTATATCTGTTATCTCGTACATGTTTGACAAAACAAACAAACAAACAAACAAACAAACAAACAAACAAACAAATAAATCCAGGGTTCAATACAGTCTGAAACTGCATTTAGTCAACTGCATTTAGTTATAATTATGCAGTTATGCAGAATTGATCCAACAGCCGCTGTATGTGTTGAAATTCCCTCCCCCTCCCAAATATTTAAAGATACAGAAATTCTAAATTTTTGCAGTTGACCATCCATACAACAGAGCATCATTACTGCAAAGATTAACTGCACCCCCTCTGGGCTTTCTTGGTATCCCAGTTAATTAAAAACAATCTACATCACTGATTACTTCGTTTCCATAAACCCTGAAGATGTTTGTTATTTTTATTTGAAAGAAAATGAATCTGAAATGAAAGATTGCTTGATGATGACCTTTGGCTTCCTTTTCTTCCTGTCAGATTGTTCACTATTCAGTTTGTAGCCTTTACAAATCATCCTGATTTTTTTTGTGTGTGTGTGGAAAATTTAGAAACATTCAGTTTTACACTTCCATGCGCACCATTATTAAAAGAAACAGGCACTGGAAAAATACGGTGAAGGGGAAACCTGCAAATGCAGGTGGGTTGTGATATATCGGTGTATCAATGCTTAGTCCAAGAAGATACTACTGGATTAGGGGGAAAAAATAGCTCTGTATCTTCGATGCTTAGTCCAATACTACTATATTAGGAAAAATAGCTCTGGATCTAGCAGGGAAGCTTCCAGATAATCACACAAATCAAATAATGATGCAACTCAATCCACAACTCAAAATGCACTGACGATATCTCCTCGAATGGTGACGAAACGTTTGCAACCAAATTGCCAAGCTTGGAGCTCAAACCAACAGCCTAATATTGATAAAGTTTTGGTCGCCATGATGTTGAGACTCTAGAAAAAGTGCAGAGAAGAGCAACAGAGATGATTAGGAGACTGAAGGCTAAAACATATGAAGAATGGTTACCGGAATTGGGTATGTCTAGTTTAATGAAAAGAAGGACTAGGGGTGATATGATAGCAGTGTTCCAATAGCTAAGGGGCTGCCGCAAGAAGACGGGATCAACCTATTCTCCAAAGCAACCTGAAGGCAGGACAAGAAGTACTGGATGGAAACTAATCAAGGAGAGAAGCAACCTGGAACAAAGGAGAAATTTCTTGACCGTTAGAACAATTAATCAGTGGAACAACTTGCCTCCAGACATTGTGGTTGTTAAGTCTTCATAGTTACAACTGCAATGGCTGCTAGTTGAGCCTGATTGGCTATGACGCAAGCAGCCGGCGTGCGGAAAATTGGAGCCCTGTTATTGGTTCAGAGTTTGACAGTTCCAGTTCCTTGTTCTCTGTTCTGTTACTGTGGTGCTGAAAAAAAGGTTTGCTGTTCACCTACTAGTCTGCCTCCGTTCCTGTCAGCCCTGACCCACCGATCTAATAGTGGGTGCTCCAACACTGGAGGTGTTTAAGAAGAGATTGGACACCATTTGTCTGAAATGGTATAGGGCAGTGATGATGAACCTTTTTTTGCTCGGGTGCCAAAAGGGTGCGCGCACGTGCCCACACCCATAATGCAATGCCCTCCCCCCATGCATGCACGCCCAACCCCCCTGCACTGCCCCCCATGCATGTGTGCAGGCTTCACTGAAACCTCTGGACTTCCAGTAGGCCTGTTGGGCCATTTTTTCGCCCTCCCCTGGCTTCAGGAAAGCCTCCGGAGCCTGTGGATGGTGAAAAATGGCCCAATGGCCCAACCAGAAGTTCGGAAACAAACTTCTGGTTGGGCCGTTGGGTAGTTTTTCACCCCTGAAGCCTGGGGAGGGTGAAAAACAGCCCAACGGGCCAACTGGAAGTTGGGCTGTTGGGCCGTTTTTTGCCATCCACAGGCTCCGAGACTTCCTGAAGCCTGGGGAGGGTGAAAACAGCCTCCCCCACCCTCCAGAAGGCCAAAAATCAGCTGGCCAGGGCGCACATGCACGCTGGAGCTGACATAAGGCAAACCTTGCATGCCCTCAGATATGGCTCCGCGTGCCACCTGTGGCCCGCGTGCCATAGGTTCGCCATCACGGGTATAGGGTTTCCTGCTTCAGGAGGGACTAGAAGACCTCCAAGGCCCCTTCCAACTCTGTTATTCTATTATATCTGATATAATCATCAGATGGGTAAACAGAATGCATCATAGAAACCAACAGAAGCAGACTGATGGCAGTTCTGGAGAAGAAGGTAAATCAAATTCCAGTGTAGCACAGTCTCTCACAGGCCCTTTGATTATTATTTTTTTAACCTAAGCCATGATTAAATTCTTCATTAGTGAAATGCACATCAGCTTCACTTTTCAGTCCAGATAAAAGGAAGAAAATGCTGAAGAACAGAAGGAAGAAATAATATTTCTCAATCAGACACCTAACAGCTAATCAAGGCTAATCAGAGAGAACTCTTAGTGCAGGAAGGGCACATTTTTGCTTACTGCAGAAATATGAGTCTGTGGAGCCAAGTACTGAAAGGAACAATGGGGCTTTACCAAAGGCCATGTGGGGGATGAGCAAAATCACATGTAAAAATACAACAGCACATTTACCTTATGAAGTATAAGATACCATAATTATGTTAAAGTACACAGAATGGTATCCAGAATTCCTATGATAATAGACTTAGGTGGCAGATTCTTAAGTGATAAAGAACACGTTAACAATCATCTTCTGCAAATACTTCCAGACCTTTTGCTTTTGTTCTTATATTATTTATTTATTTTACAGGTAGTCCTTTGAAGATACGATGAGATATAAAAAAAGCTTTGTGACCAGTCCTCACATTTATGACTGGTGCAGCATCTTGCAGTTATTTGCAAGATGCTTGCAACAAGCAGAGTTAATAGTGGAAATGGAAGTAAAATATTAAGTCATGGTCATGTGATTGGTTTAGCAACTGTAGGGTTTCGCTTAAAAACCAAAAGGGAAGTGAGCTTGTATGCCCATTGCAGTCATGTGATTTTCTGCTTAGCTTCTGTGGTCCTTAGTAGCAGAGTTGCAGGTCCCAATTTGGTTGCTAACTGTGAACTGTCTTGTATCTACTAAGGCTTACGTGCTAATCCAATCACAAGTGATTCAGAGCTGCATACAGTAATTGGTTAAAACTCAGAATTATCAAAATATAATATACTATATCCCACATATGCTATTTCTGTAAAAAACTAAAAATCCTAATAAGGATTGGGTTACTCTGATCTCTGGAGGAATGTATGTTGGCTTGTTTGCCATGTCTAGTGTTGGGGAATTGTTACGAAATTCTAAGATAGCAGGCCTATTTCAGGCTCCCATTCCTGGTCTGGCTAATCTGTATAAATTCATTATATCTTGCAACATTTGAGTCTAACCTGCAAAATACATGATTAAGTTGAATTATTTGAATTTATATTTCAAATCTGATCTGTATCTCGGGAGGCTTGTTCATGTTAGTGTTACTTTCAAGCTCATTTAACTTTCACCATAGCAAAGATGGGCATAAGCTAAAGCTTAATGAGCCATTGAGTTCTGATCCACTAATTCTCATGTTTCAGTTTAATTTAGATAGGTCCATTCCTATGTACAAAGATATGGGCATTGCACTAAACGGTTGCGTGGGTTATTTCACAGCTCATTCATCCAGCCATCCAGCCATCTTTTAGCCTAACAATCCAAGATCTTGGAGCAATATACCTGAAATACAAAACAGTAAAATAATGGTATAATGTCACATAATAAAACAGGGACCATTTCAGAGGCATGATGTAAAATGCTACAAACAAAACTGTACCCCCTCCCAAGAGTGCCGGGAAACATGTAAATGTAATCAGCATGAACAGATATTCTGCCACAATTATTATCCTGTACACAAATAAGCATATAAATAAGGTATATAAAATGTATGTTAACCAACCTTAGGGTTGATATTTACCAGAGCATGATTACCTAAACATAGTGATGTTTCATGACCTATCGTGTGTGTTTAGCATTAAAATCTGCAACTGCCATGTGATGCCCACATACAGGTACTGAATGTAAAATAGTAAGTTATTGTATAAAGTTAAAATGTTGTTAAAAGGAATTGTTTAAACAAGTAAGTATAGAGCCAAACAGCTTTTAAATGCATGGTATGCAAGAAAGGGGGAGGTGTTTATCCCAGTGCTCCAGAAGGGAGGGAGAATAGATGACATCATAAGAGACAGCCAATCGGATCATAGATAGCAGGGCCAGGAACTATAAAAGGCCTGGTTGAGAGAGATGTGGAGCTCTCTGTTTTGTGTGAACTTCCATGAGGGAAGGATTTAGTGAGAAGTGCTGTGAAGAAAGCTCTGTTATGTGGTAAATTCCATGAGAGAAGGCTTAGTGTGGAGAGCTGAGGAGCTCTGTGTGTGACTTCCAAAGAGGGAAGATTTATAGAGAATCTTTGCCTGAGTTTGACTGTCCAAGAGGGAAGTTGACAGGAGAGAAAGATAGGCCCTAGGTAGTTCTGTGGGAAGCAGGAGCCAGGGTCAGGGAGCAAGATTGATTGATATATATTGAGTAATTTGTAGATAGAGATAAACGGTGAAACATGCTCTTATCTATAGGCCTAGAAACAAAGAAGAATTGGATTTGCTTAGATTTAGTCAGGAAAGCGAAGAGAATCTCTGAAGGGAAGAAAAGAAAAAGAAAGAATTAAATAGCTGCTTGTGGCTGTAACAAATTCACTTGACAATTACTGAGAAGTTGTATTTAAATAAACTGTTTACTAGTTTGTTCAAGAAACGTGTCAACGTCTGTCTATTCCTCACATAAAGCAAATCTTAAACAATCCTGCAGAGCTTAGAGATATTGAAGAAAAAGTAAAAGCAAGCCTCTAAAGAGAGAGAGAAGTGAAACAGAGGGTGTGACCCTTGATCAGGGAGATATAAAAAAGAAAATTAAACAAAAATCGCTACCAAGACATATAAAACAATAAACCTGACTGAAAAGGGATGGGTGGCATCCTCGCATGGCATTTGAAAATTTAAAAATGCAAGGGACTTAACACATTTGCTATATTGTTTATAGAAGACTGAATCAGGGTTATATTCAGATAAAGTGAATTTCACTATACCCAGTAATGATTGGATGCTGATTCTCTTTAAATAAGGAAATCTTAAACCTAAAAACCATATTATTTTCTACTTTTTTTACCATCTTTGGGATATGCCGAAACTGACCTTGATTGTGTCATAAATAACATATGTCTCCAGGGTGTATTTTTTAAAGGAGTATGACAGAATTCTTGAAGGCTTACATTAAGAAAATGGATGGTGATAGTAGTGCCATATGGACTAACTATTGAACATTCATTATCCTTCAGCTATGAAAAGAACGGTCAAAACTCAGAGAAGGCTAAAAAACATTTTCTGACCTATCCTTTGCTGTTCTATAAAGGGTTTAAAAAAAAACAGAGTTTCAATTGGACCCAAAGCCAACTGGCAACAGGAACAACTTTAGGTCCTTGCCATCTGCTCTAGGAGTGTTTCTTGGCTATAGAGCAGTGTTTCTCAACCTTGGCAGTTTGAAGATGCGTGGACTTCAACTCCCAGAATTCTGGGAGTTGAAGTCCACACATCTTCAAACTGCCAAGGTTGAGAAACACTGCTATAGAGCAAGGTTAAAAAGATTTTGAAATAAATTGTTCTATGATCTCCCTCACTTGCTGATAGCTTGAGGTGACTCCACTAATGTGAGAGCTCATATTATTGTGCATATTTGCACATCAAAGATCAGCCCAGAGTGAGAAAATAGGTGACTTTCATGAAAAGCAAGTCAGAATTTGTTGAACCAGTTTGCTGTTGACTGTGTACAGGAGAGGCCAATGTCGAACGAAAGTCACTTTTTTCAGGGAAGTAGGAATACTTAATTAGTTGCCACAATATAGTCTCTTTTCCAAAAGCTGTTTAGTGAGTCAAGAAACCAGCCAAATTAATAACAGGTTAGGGATTTAGTCAAAAGTCAAACAAGGGAGAAAACATTCATTTCCTTGTACTCATAATGAACAAGAGTATAAACAACAACCGAGGCATAGATGTGCAAATTTTGCATTATTTGCTCACTCAGTTTGACTCTTCTGTAGAGCTTCTAAGGCTAACGAATGGAGAGGAAATAAGGAGCGAGACTGAAGGAGAGAGTTAATCCTAAAATCTTCCATCCTCAATTCAGGCACATCCCAGGCATAGTATCTATCTAAAAGGATTAGCAAGTCAAGCCCTAATGTGAGTCTGTCATCTAATCATCTACATGAAATGAGTCTGTCATCTGCACCTCTATAACTGTCTGCTTTGGTTCTGCAACCCAACAAGACAGACACAGACTTCAATGGATAATTAGAACTGCAGAATAAACAATTGCTACCAACCTGCCTTCCATTGAGGACCTGTATACTGCACGAGTCAAAAAGAGGGCTGTGAAAATATTTACAGACCCCTCACATCCTGGACATAAACTGTTTCAACTTCTACCCTCAAAACGATGCTATAGGGCACTGCACACCAGAACAACTAGATACACGGACAGTTTTTTCCTGAATGCCATCACTCTGCTAACCAAATAATTCCCTCAACACTGTCAAACTATTCACTAAGTCTGCATTACTATTACTATTAATCTTCTCATCATTCCTATCACCCATCTCCTCCCACATATGACTGCATGACTGTAACTTTGTTGCTTGTATCCTTACGATTTATATTGATTGTTTCCCAATATGATTTGATTGCTTATTTGTACCCTATGACTATCATTAAGTGTTGTACCTTATGATTCTTGACGAATGTATCTTGTCTTTTTATGTACACTGAGAGCATATGCACCAAAGACAAATTCCTTGTGTGTCCAATCACACTTGGCCAATAAAGAATTCTATTCTATTCTATTCTATTCTATTCTATTCTATTCTATTCTATTCTATTCTATTCTATTCTATTCTATTCTATTCTATTCTATTCTAATGTTTTCAGACTGAAGCTGCCATCAGAGATGATCACTGTTGGTCGCTTGGGAGTCCCCAGGGAGTAGGGCGGCATATAAGAATTCTAAACAAACAAACAAACAAACAAACAAACAAACAAACAAACAAACAAACGAACGAACGAACGAACGAACGAACGAACGAACGAATAATTAATAAATAAATAAATAAATAAATAAATAAATAAATAAATAAATAAATAAATAAATAAATAAATAAATAAATAAATAAATAGCAGCAAGACGTTGGTGGGCTAGGCTGTGTTTGCTATACACTCTAGCTATTGCTCTCTATGCCACTCTGCTGCTCTTGGAAATGATGTCATAGCCAGAATAGAAATCAGGTTAGCTCTCCCGGCTATTTAAATCCCCTACAAGGAATGAAAGATGTGGGGTGGGAATCACTATCTTGTCCTTTGTCTTAGATATCAAAATATTTCAGATCAATTGAAACTATTTTAGTCTTCCCCCCCCCCATCAGTGCAAAGAAGGGATACGAAGAAAAGAAGGCAATTATGTGAAGTGTGGTTTTGTTTGCTCTTCAGAAAACAGCACTCAAACTATTGATTCAATGCTTGCCATTGTTGCAATGTATGTGGCTACATTTGTACTTCCCATGTTTAATTTCTAGCATTATAATTCAAATGTATAATTTTCAGTTATTTATTAAATTAAACTATTGGTAAAGCACACACGTCATAAAGGTGACTCTGGGCAGCCTACAAAGATTAAAACAACAACAAATAACATAGGTCAAAGAAATCAACTTAAAAACTATTCTATAACATATGCCAGGTGTTGAAAAACTATTCCTCCTTAGTCGCTAAACAAATCAATCAGCCAATAGGACTCAATTAAGTTGCTGACCCAAATGCCTGTGTGAACATCCAGATCTTTCACACCTTGCGAAAGGCCTTCAGGGTTAGGATCATTTGAATCTCCAAGGATTCTCCTCCACAGGATAAGGTCAACAATGTAGATCCTGTGTCTGTCTGTCTGCTCCATCGCCATCTCTTCCAACATTTACTTATTAATCTGATTTGAGATGTTCTGGATATTTTTTATTGTTTTTTTAGGGATTCATTATGATGAATATACCGTAGGTACATTAAGGCCTCTCAGTTCCATTTAATGAACTTGAGCAGAGGATACCAAGAAGAATGTATTAAATATAAAAATCAGTATTATACCCATGTTTTATTTTATTTTAGGTTTCTATAGCTAAGTAGGTCATGGATACATTTGCTGGGCGTTGCCTAGGTGGAATTCTATTCAGTTCAGTCAATAGTTTATTAGAGTTGTGGATAAAGCACAATATACATACATTTCCTTTCCTATCAATTTCCTCTCCAATACAGACCTTCTTTAACTTCTAGAGGGATAAATTGGTCAGTTGCAGTTCCTATTTTCAAGCTCTACCTTATTATTTGAATCTTCCAATCTTGGGATTATTTTAAAGCATATCGCCTATCCCAGTGATGGTGAACCTATGGCACGCGTGCCACAGGTGGCACACGGAGCCATATCTGAGGGCACGCGAGGCATTGCCCTATGTCAGCTCCAGTGTGCATGTGCGTTCTGTCCAGCTGATTTTCGGCCTTCTTTTTGGCTGTTTTTACTCTCCCCAGGCTTCAGGAGGCTTTCCTGAACCCTGGGGAGAGCGAAAAACAGCCCAACAGGCCTACCGGAAGTCAGGAGGCTTCAGGCCTGTGCGCATGCGTGGGGGGGCAGTGCATGGGGGGTTATGTACACGCATAGGTGGAGCGAGGAGGTTGTGCGCATGCATGGGGGGGAGGGCATTTCATTATGGGTTTGGGCACGCGCATGCATGCTATCGCGCATGCGTGCATCATTTTGGCACCCGAGCCAAAAAAGGTTTGCTATCACTGGCCTATCCTTTTCAATTTTACCTCTTCCACTTGTTCAGTTCCTTCTCTTTTTAGTGGACTTCTGATTTTTTGGGGGTTAAGTTCCATTTCCCTATTGTCTTGTCCAAGATAATAAAGTGAGGATGGTTGATTGCCAGAAAACCTTTACATTTGTATCACAGGAAAATACCCACAAAGGGATTAATATCTAATCACAGCTTTTATGAAGATAAATGAACAGAAACTCAACTACTTAACCAAATCCTAAAAATCCTTGAATTTGGAATGGACAGAGGAGCAGTTACATAACTTGATTCTGAATGTAACGGTCTTATGTGGTTTTATCGTATCACTTATAAATATATGACTGCTTTTCTATGACCATATGAGCTATTTCACATCTTTCAAATTATGTTAAACTCTGCTGCCTTTAGGAAACCTTTTGTTCATTCTGCTGACTGCAGTTGCCTTGCTCTATAACCTTGTTTTGTCAGCCCTACTGAATGGGTTGCAAGGTGAATTATTGGTGTAGAAGAAATTTAATTTCTTTTCTGCAAATCTAAATAAGTTATTTCAAAGTCAGATTAGAAGAAGCGGCCTGTCCTGAGCCGTGACCTCCGTATTATCTATATTTCCATGTCCTTGAAGTTGCAAAGAAAAGAGAGACTTGTCAAGAAGAAGTTCTAAATTAATGATCTCTTAATTAAATTGTCCCAAAGAAGCCAAATCAGTTAATCTGTGAACTAATTCAATACAGAAATGAAAGATATCAATAAAGTTGCTCATAATATAGGTAAGATATAAATGAAAAAAGACATTCTTTAGAATGAACAAAGCTATTTTTAGCTTATTAGACAGGCTATGAGCAAAACAACAGTCTAAGCCAGGGGTCCCCAAACTTGGCAACTTTAAGACTTGTGGACTTCAACTCCCAGAATTCTGGGAGTTGAAGTCCACAAGTCTTAAAGTTGCCAAGTTTGAAGACCTCTGGTCTAAGCTTAATGCTGAAAATGAATTACTGGACTGATGATGTCCTGAAAAGTACTTTTTAATTCTAGATAGTCCTTTACCCAACCCTATATGGGTCCTACTGGTGGTTTTGGGAGGAAAGCAAGCAAGCAAGCAAGCAAGCAAGCAAGCAAGCAAACAGACAGGCAGGCTCCTGTCTAGCTATTTGTGAGGTGGAGAATGATGATTATATACCATAGGTACAATATATTTTGCAGTGGCTTTTAAAAAAGATGTTGAGACTGCTATCCTTTAAGAGAGCCTTGAAGATCTGGCTGTTCCCACAGACATTGGGCATGCGTGGATACTCCATTTGAGTTGATACTGTTTAATTGTTAAAGTTTGTAGTTTATTTTAGTTTCTTAAAAATCTCATGTGCAAATAAAAGATGTGTTTGCATTGAGATGATCCACTGTGTCCCTAGTAAGTGGACTCAGTTCTATGAAGAGAAAAATGATGTGAAAATTGCAGCTGATTAGATCTGCTCAGCTACCACTGCAAAAACACTTCAGCATATCTTACTTAGTCATAGCTAGACGATAAATTAAATTGGTGGTTTCACCAGGCAGTTAATATTGTGCTTCTGTTACAGTATCAGTTTTCTAAATCCCATCTTCACCATCTAATAGTTAGCCTATCAGAATTAAATCCCATTTGGAAAAAGTTTGCCTTTCTTTACTTATACATGTTTTAATTCATCCATATCTATTTGTTCTCTTCTTTTACATAGGATATTTGATTTAAAAACAAAAACAAAATTGTACATATCAAAAAGGATAGGTGATGTGCAGGAGCGGGTTGCTATCTTACCTCGCTACCGGAGCTCTGCGCGTGCATCACCACATTTGGTGCATGCACGCGCTCGCTACATGCTTGTGCCCCCTCGCACGCATGCGCGGAAGCAAAATCTCGGTGAAATCTTGCGAGGGGACATGCGTGCATGCACGATTTTGCCAAGATTTTGCTTCCGCGCATGCACAGAAGCAAAAAAGCCCCAAAATTTGACACCGGTGCAGCCGCGCTCAAATAGCGCCGTCTGCTGGCCGCTACCGGTACTGTAGAGTGGGCTGCACCGGTAGGAACCCACCACTGGTGATGTGTGTGGGAGGTGGGGTGGGGGCAGGAAGGGAATCAGGTGGCTATTCAAAGCATGGCAATATATTCAAAAGAAACTATACAGAAGGAAATATTCTATGTCATAGAATTAATAGTCCTGTATTTGGAATCTTAATTAGTCCTTGTTCTTTACCAGAGGGTTGGTTGAGTGACCTGCTTTATCTCATTGTGCATTTTATTTATTCTCACAATTGTAGTCTGTAGCCCTTGCTGAAACAGCATCCACATTAACGATTTTGCTTCTATTTTGCAGTCTAGCATATCTACAAAATGGTAACATTGTTTTCTTTCCCCCCTATGAAATATTCCTAGGGCAGGCTTGAGAAAATAATGAACTCTATGATGAATGCAGCATAAATATGTAAGCGTTCAAATGAATGCCCTGAGAACAAAAAAGCTATCTTTTAACAAATCCAGTTAAATAATGTCCTTGCAATCTACCATGCAGACATTCCTACCAGAAAGGTGTGTCTCAGAGGTGGGTTCCGACCGGTTCTAAACAGTTCTTTAGAATCGTTAGTAAACCGGCGATGATGTCAGAGAGCCGGTTCTGTCGGTGCCGGTCCGTGGGCGCCGCCATCTTGGATTTTTTTATTGCTGCGTGCCCGTTGCAACCCTGAGCAAGCCAGCAGCAAAACGATCCAGAACCCACCCCTGGTGTGTCTACAAGAAACATATTGGAAATCTTTTATACTTTGTATTTTACCTTTCTTGGAATGGAGCGATGTCAATACTCCGCTTTTTCTTTGCGCTATTCTTGTAGTGTTAGATCTGCTACACATTACGTGTGAAAACCTTGTTCCTGAAATTGTACCATATCCATATCTCCACAGTGATCCCCTCATGAGCTCCATTCCCCCATTCCTTATAATTCCCTTTAAAGAAACATCATATGCTGAACAACCTGGATGAACCTTCTATAATTGGACTGGAAATTCATCTTACTGTTCTTGAGATCTGCCTTTCCTTTAGCTTCTTGTAACTCCATCCCTAAGTTCAATCATTTCTCTTAATTTGACATCTCTGTTTGAGTGGATATTTTTACTGGCTCAGCAATCTTTCTCCTGCATACATTTTACGGGCTCATGTGTGGGCAGAGGGAAGCTAGATGGTAAACTGGAACCATTACTTAATAGTGATTGGAAAGTCAGCTGGTAGGTCTTTCTCTAACTTCAGTGCTAATGAAAGATTAAACAGAGGTCTTCAAACTTGGCAACTTTAAGACTTGTGGACTTCAACGTCCAGAATTTTCCAGCCAGCATAGCTGGCAGGAGAATTCTGGGAGTTGAAGTCCACAAGTCTTAAAGTTGCCAAGTTTGGGGACCCCTGGATTAAAACATAATAGCAAGTAACACATTATAGCGTTCCACATGTTTATATTCAGGAAAAGTTGTCTTCTTCTATTTGCTGCAAGAGAGATTGTGGTTGTTTTAATCTTTCTGGGTATTGTCACAAGTAACTGATAGAAGCCATTTTCATTATCATTCATGGCTTTCTAAGTTCTTATGAGCTTCACATTCCCAATCTTGTTATTTTCTGATAGGCTTTCATAATTTTAACATATTTCTTATTTTCTTTATAGCTACCATTCATTGCTCCTGGGAAATTAATGGACAGAAAGCATCCGGAGTTTACTGTATGTTGCTGTGTCCTCTGGGAAAAAGAAGCAAAACTGACACCCAAATGCTCTTAAAGCTGCTATAAAGCACATAGCACAATTAAATGCAGCATGATTATCCCTTTCTTCCAAACAGGAATGCTAAATTAGACAACTAGTTAGCAGGAAATAAATAGGTAAATGGTTATAGGATGACTACAAATCCCATCGTGAAAACCAGTTCCTGAATTTTGAAAGTTGAAATCTTACAAGAATGTACATACTACGATGCTTACTCTGTTGATGTCAATGGTTTTCTCTTAGAGTAAATACAGTAGGATCATTGACAGATAGTTGTATAGAACAGAAAAATTGCATCCATCTAGTAATCTTTCCCTATCATAGTACAGTATATCAGTAAAGAAGAAACAAGATTACTTTCTAACAATTTGGTTCACATTACAATTTGCCATTTTGCTCTAGTTTATTGATTAATTTAATGGAAGAAAACTCTTTCTGAAAGAGACTGTCCTAAAGCATAACCCTAAGATCTAAAACAGAGTAGAATGAACATATAAAAAACTCAAGGCCGAAGAAATTTGATGGTGAATTGTATTTAAATCTGCACCTGATGCAATGATGTAAAAGAGTGATAAGCAAGCACAGTATTTTTACGATTAGCAGATGAATTTGTTTCTGAAGGTGGGTTCAGGGTGCTCACTCATCTATGGCAGAGGTCTTCAAACTTGGCAACTTTAAGACTTGTGGACTTCAATTCCTAGAATTCTCCAGCCAGCTATGCTGGCTGGAGAATTCTGGGAGTTGAAGTCCACAAGTCTTAAAGTTGCCAAGTTTGGGGACCCCTGATCTATGGACACCTATTCTTCTTGCCTTGATGATTGAAGTTGTTCTAACATATTTGAGGAAAAGAGGGGAACAAAATTCAGGATGACTTAAAGTCTAGTAGGAGAACAGTTTGCTATATTAACTGATACCATTTGAGCCAAGTGAATTATATCCTAGGATACTGAAGGGGCTAGAAGAATTTATCTCAGAACCACTGGCTGTAATTTTTCAAAACTTCTGAAGAACTGGTGACATGTCAAAAGTCTGGAGAAAAACAAAAGAATAGGTGGAACCATTTGAAATGGAATATCACAACCATTTCACTGTGTATGAAGATTAAGAAATTTCAAGAAGATCAAGACCCTCCCATGGTTTGTGGTTATACACATTTGCCCTCCAAACACTGAAGAATTTGGACAAATCACCAAACACTGAAGAGCCTCTCCACCTTTAACATTGGAGAATAGTTGCGTATTTTAGAGGGTAGTTTCCACTCTGCCCTTATTGCTAATCAGCTTGGAAGTCATAGTATAGATTCACTTACTGGATATCAGGGGTGTCAAACTCGATTTCATTGAGGGCCGCATCAGGGTTGCATTTGACCTCGAGGGGGCTGGGTGGGTGTGGCCAGGGTGGGCGTGACCAGCTTGACATCACTTGTGTCGGGGCGCCTGTGGTGGCCCAAGTGCTCTGCCAGCAAAAACGGGCTCCCAATCTCCATTTTCAGCTGGCCCGGCCTCCTGCAACCCTCTGCCAGCAAAAACGGAGCTCGAGATCCATTTTTGCTGGCAGAGGGTTGCAGGAGGCTGTCCCAGCCGAAAATGGAGATTGGGAGTCCGTTTTCGTTGGCAGAGCCACTGTGGGCCGGTCCTTTGCTGTTTCCAGGGTGGCCCCGCGGGCCAGATTTAAGCATCTCTGACTTATATAAATACTTATTGCATCCATATGGCCGATGATTCACTTTTCCAGATCCATGCCCAAGATGAAATGTATTAGATTGTGTGTTAAACTGATCTTCATCTTGCTCTTCAGCAAATGCACAACCTACTGTTTTTAATGAATCTTAATCCCAAGAAGGTTTGCATAATATCATAGCTAAGTACATAAGCAGCAACCTGTCTTTGCAACGTTTTTTTTTTAATTTAGGCAGCCAACCATACTTTGCATGGTTGTTGAATAAATGCCTGTTAGCCCTGTTTCTAATTGGTTTTCTAATCGCACAGTAAGGTGATGCTCGAGTAATACGATTGTAATTGACCTTTGGAAATATTAGAGCATACTTATTAAATGCCACAGTGTAGAAATGCACAGGAGACAATGTTCATGACTCCTTTCTCTCACGATGGCATTCAGACCAGCAACCATATCAGAGAAGAATTGAGAACGCAAGAGAAGAGTAAACAGAGATGTTACACTTCAAGTGCACTCCAGAAATATTACTAAACAAGGAAAGGGAAAGGAAATGACCTTCTTACTTGTCTCTCATATAGTTAAAGTAAAAGGCAAAGAAAATATCTGATAGTTCATTTCACGTAACATATACCAATATAAGCACTACTCCTTTTTGATAATGTGAATGTTCATTTTTCTTTCCCTATGCCAGTTCTGATAAGGCCTCATTAATCTGAGTGATCTTGATTTGTAGATGTTTTACTAATATTCATTCCAAATTTTGCTACCTATGGAAAATCAGCAAATTGGCAAATTTGGCTGATGTAAAGGAACTAGAACTGACTTTGTCAGACTCAATCAAATCTTTCCCATGAGCAAACTAGGGATCCAGTTTAAAAGGGAACTGGGACCATCAATAGACTTTATAAGTGATGCAGAAAGGCAAGCCATGGGTGGGTTCATATTGTAACTTGGCTATTTATTTATTTGATTTCTATAGCCACCTCTCTCAATAAGTGATTCTGAGCAGCATACCTCACAGAACATAAAACATTGAAAACAAATAAAACAAGTAAAACAATGCAAAATAATTATATATAGCACCAAATGGAACTGTAACCATAAACGTTAATAGAAATGGGGCCCTATAAAATAAAATAAAAAGAAATGGGGCCCTATAAATAAAAATATTTATTTTTACAGTCAGAGACCGGTACAATTAAAGCTACTCAAAGAGTATCTAGCTAAAATGTCTAGAATAAAATAATAACAAGTAAAAAAAGAGAGAAAGAAATGGGGCCCTTAATTCAGCCAAGTCTTCACAGGCTTAAAGAAAACCAGTAAGGTTGGGATCATCCTGATTTCTGAAAGGAGAATGTTTCAGAGGGCAGAGGCTACGGTAAAGAAGACACATCTCTTGGTCCCCGCTAACTGACATTCTTTAGCTGACAGGACCTGTAACATGGCCAACCTGCTGGTTGAATAGAAATTGGATGAATAGAAATGACTGGGAGAAGATGATAACCTGGCCCCAAGTCAGGAAGGGCTTTAAAGGTGATAACATTGCGCCCTCACATATAAACTTCACCTCTGGTTCAAGCAGCTGTCTGCATTTTTTTATTCCCAGTTTGGAAATGAACCTGGTAAGATTTCTTTCTAACAGAAGATAATCATGGATCATCAGGATCATTCATAGGATTGGGGGAAGGAATGGCAGAACCTTGGGGCAGACTGAAAAGAGGAACCAACCTAGAATCCCTACATAGCCACAAATAAATTAAGTCCAACCTCCCTTGAGTGCCATAACTCTAACCAGGTGCTGACTGTTAATTGAGAAGATTCCTGAGCAGAGGCTTGTAGCAATAAATCAGCTTATTTGAATTGTGTGGATCTGGTCTTTCACATCTAGCAGGTATGACAGTGAACAAGGACAGAGGTAGTCATGATTTTGTATAATCTTTCATTTTGTCTGATAATCACCATTTTTCAGCTGAAATCTATGCATTAGAGATATGTAGAAATGCATCTTAAATATAAATATTTATGTATATTTAAGGAGCCTGATATGTTCCTGATTTGGTAATATTTGTTGATCTGTGCCTTATCTTCAATTTTGGAAAGCTTTTTCAAGGCTCTGTTTATGCCTCTGCCTGTCATTTGTTGTCATGGATAAATGTTTTTTTAAAAACTGAATCATAATGACTAATTAAGCATTTCATAAGTCGTAGAGAGAGAAATGGAGGATTAAGAGCAAAAGAGCAGGCACTGCAATGCTTCTTCATAAAACAATTAAGATGCTGATTGTTCTTATTTGAATAAACAATCCAGTCTGGAAAAGGTTAGTGATGATAATTAAGGGAAATGTTGCATGTGTGCATCTGTTTTATAGTAGAAGTCCTGAAGCCATTTACATTTGCAGTCCAAAACAGCCTTACCATATTTAATTGGCCCTATCACAGTCAGACAGAATGGTTTTCCTTTCCAGCTATTTTTGTGTCTATCCCTATTGTACATATTTTGCTCCAACTTGTTTGTCTGCCTTGTGGGATCTAAGCCACAAAAGCTTTTGCTGGGGAAATCAATTGTTTTCAGGAGCATAGACATCTTTCCAATGGGGGTTAAATTAAAAAAAATATGTTTTGGAGTGATATGATGGCAGTATATAGGGTAGAACTATTATCTAATAAGTGTCTATTTACACATATTCCTGATAGCCTCCCAGAGTTAATGCAGAATAGGGATCATGCAACAGAGAAGATAAGTGGAAGTAGAAGCATGATCAAGGAGTCAGAAAAATCAAGAACTCGTGTGATCAAAGCCACCATCTTGATCTTTTTGGATATTCTTTCCTTCTTCCCTAATAGATCACTGGCAGGAAGCCACACATAACCTTTCTTTAGCCCCATAGCTTTCTTTACAAGTAACTTCTCCCATGACATTTTGTACCTGATCCATCTCCCATTTCCCAGATGGGATTTATGCCTGAATGTAAACTGAACATCAGAAAAAAAACTTCTAAGAGGAGGAAGTGGAGCAGAAGAAATGCTATATAAGAAAAAGATGATCATCAATTCAATAAGAGAAAGATGTCCATCAGTTCTCTGCTTCCAATGTCTGCCCATACCATAAAGTGATTGCATAATATACAGAATTCTAGAAGAAGGAACCTCAATGGTCATTTATTCCTGCTGGCAGTTCATGTTTGCTGGAATAACATGTTTGTCCTTAGATGATTCTTACTGAGATCCATAGGTTGACAACATATAAAGTGTATAACAAACTGATTTAATGTGAATTCTATATAATAGTTCATCACTTTGCATTTGCATACCCTCTCTCACACACACCTACATAATTTCCATATATTAATTTGGTTCTTGTATTAATCTCTTAGCCACACTAATCTTTAACATTTGAAAAACAAAGGCACATTAATTTTGCCTCTTAAAGAGAAAGGAAAACAGATTGCTGGGTTTTACTCATGGACTATCTGATGGGCAGGACAAATTTATTTTCTTGTAGACCAGCAGCTACTTGTTCAGGATAATACTGATGTGATAAGGCTGGGAGAATGACAGCAGAAGAAAACAGAAGTAGTGGTGAAATGCTGGTGATACAACAAGGCTTGAAAGCACTGCTATGAAATCCTCTCCATCACCAGACAGAATACTGAAGATGTTCACTCAAAATTAGAGAAAGAAGAAAGGCACCATTGACTGCAGACAACCTTGGTCACTCAGGTCACCTATGCTTGGTTAGTTTAAAAAAAGATATAACAACATTCACCATGAGGTATAAGGTCCATAAATAAAGAGAAGCAACATTGTGGTCTATTAACACTAAGCCTAGACATTAAATTTTAAAATTGCTTAGGAGAATCAAAGCACCCTTAAAATTAACAGTCAGTGAAATCTAAAACCAGATAGAGCCTACAGTGCAATAAATTAACAATTAGGAAATAAATTGCATCGTAAAATTGAATAATCTATAATATTAATAAGTAACCTTTAATTGTTTGTACATACGTGACCAAGGATTGATGGAGCAAACATTATTACTGTTATTTTATTATTCATATAGACCATTCATTCAGACTGATTATTCATATAAACCAGAATTCGGTTTTTTGCACACATTCATAGCTGCTGTGCAAAACTTTGCTACATTATATATAATAGGAGGAAAATAATGTAAGATTTCTTTTTTTCAATCTGGAACATATAACAACAAAGGAAAAATGAGTCTTCTTCAGATATCATTACACAAAGAGGAGTGTAACAGCATGGGGAGAATGGAATCAACTCAACCATAACAAGGAAAGCTTCAACTAGCCGAGAAATTTAATAAATTTTCCATATAAAAGTGATAAAGGTAAGCTCCTGACGGCAAGCTTCTTCTCTGAAGAAGAACTTTGTTAAAATGGGCTGATCAATGAATTGATATAATTAATTGGCTCCCACCTAGAGTAGTTAAACTGTTCTTGAATAGATTTTGGAATGAGACTTCTTTCATTCTGGTATTCAGTATCTATGAGCTTTTCTCTATAAATCTCTTAGCCTGGGCGAATTTAAGACACAAGAAATAAAGGGAGAAGTTGCAGTTTAAAGTTGCTTAGGTCCAAGAGGACTGGAATTTATCAGATAAAAGAAATGAGAAATAATGACAGACAAGATATGACTTTGGGACAATTCAGACCTAGCCATTAGCAACTTGGGGGGGGGGGGGACCTGAACTATTATAAGACAGACACAGACTTCAGAGGATAATCAGAACTGCAGAAAAAACAATTACTGCCAATCTGCCTGTTAAGGTGAGAATAAATCTCGTAGAGGCGATGTGGATTTTTTCTTGGAATCCAGACATTTAAAAATAAAGCCGAGATTAAAAGTCTAATAGAAAATATTTATTTCGGTACAAAAACAATAAATCATGAATAGTTACATCCTTGCTAATAAATCGTGACCGTTCAGGTCAGAGTCAAAGGCAGAAGTGATTAATGGTGGATCAGGAATGTGGACATGCGTACAAGATCATCATATCACGCGTTCTGCTTGTATTGGAATGTACCATAATATGAAAATAGGGATGCACCACCCTGCATATACATACAACTGACAATATTCACTACGTGACACTGCCTTCCATTGAGGACCTGTATACTGCACAAGTCAAAAAGAGGGCCGTGAAAATAGTTACTGACCCCTCACATCCTGGACATAAATTGTTTCAACTCCTACCCTCAAAACGACTTATAGAGCACTGCACACCAAGACAACTAACACAAGAACAGTTTTTCCTGAACGCCATCACTCTGCTAAACAAATAATTCCCTCACCACTGTCAAACTATTCACTAAGGCTGCATTACTATTACTATTAGTCTTCTCATTATTCCTATCACCCATCTCCTCCCACTTATAACTTGTTGCTTGTATCCTTACAATTTATATCAATATTGATTGTTTCCCGATTGCTTATTTGTACCCTATGACAATCATTAAGTGTTGTACCTCATGATTCTTGACAAATGTATCTTTTCTTTTATGTACACTGAGAGCATATGCACCAAAGACAAATTCCTTGTGTGTCCAATCACACTTGGCCAATAAAGAATTCTATTCTATTCTATTCTATTCTATTCTATTCTATTCTATTCTATTCTATTCTATTCTATTCTATTCTATTCTATTCTATTCTATCCCAGTATTGTCACATCTGTGTAAACTGGAGACACATGACACACCTTCCAAGCCATCCCCTTGACACTGTTTTCCCTCTCACCCTTTTCCTGATGGTTTTTCTGGCATGGTGTCTGGAATGTCAAGGCCCTGCAGTGTCAAATACATTTCATTCTTTTTGTGCTGTGTTTTTACTAGCAAGGCTGGCTTTGAAATATGTCTATGAGGATAAGTATTGGGATGAATATCGCAGGCCTGGCTGTCAGTGGGGATAGGATTATGTGCCAGCAGAAATAAGTATTTTGCTGCTGGAAAGGAAAGGGATTAAAAGTCAGGAAGACAGTCACAGTAAGTTAATTTGTGAAATAGCTGATAGGAAGCCAAATTTTCTGCTAATTGCTGTCCGATGGGGAGAAACAGACTTTGTGGACAAGTCATGAATAATCTCCTTTAATCTTTTCCCCCCTATGTTCCCATGCATATGAATGATAGACCAAAGATGTGCATGACTAAATAACTAATTATCTTATAGCATTCCGTGGCAGAAATGGAGATTGTGATAGAATAGAGAAGGTAAACAGTCACCCAATCATGTGATCTCCCCGACATATGAATGATACTTGTTGTGGTAACCTAGAGCTGGGAAAGAACGGAGAAAAAACAAATAAGGCATATCACACTTTCATAGTCTTTCATAAGAGAAGGTGAATAGAATGGACTAAGGAAATGGCAAATAGTTAAAACTATTGGAATTGAACTCAGAGTATATAATGGGATGTGAAACTGACCTTGGGAGACAGAGGGAAGAGCCACACTAGGTCAAAGGTTGGATAAGAGGTAGCTTAGCGCTTAGCAGGAATGTGGGCAGGGCAAAAGTCTTAGAAGGACCCCAACACACACACACACACACACACACACACACACACACACACACACACACACACACACATCAGAGGTGGGTTCCTGCCGGTACGCTCTTACCTGTTGGTCGCTGCAGAGCCGAAGAAGCTGGTGGCGTTTCAGCATGGGGCTTCCACCGCCCGCTTTCCCCCCGCCTGCCTGGACACCGCCATTTGCGTTCTTTTGCCCTCTGCGCAAGCAGAACGCTTTGCGCATGCGCAGAGGGCAAAAGAATGCAAATGGCGGCATCTAGGTGGGCGGGGGAAAGAGGGTGGGGGAAGCCCCATGCTGCGAACGCCACCGGCTTCTTCGGTTCTGCGGCAACCAACAGGTAAGAGCGTACCGGCAGGAACCCACCTCTGACACACACACACACACACACACACACACACACACACACACACACACACACAAACACCTAGTTTCCTGGGCTACAAAAGTGACAGGAAAGATACGTACTTTCAGACTTGCAAAACTGATGACAGCCTTGTGAGGTAGTCCAGAAAAAGAAACACACCCAGAAGAGAGTGGGAGAAAAGGAAAATAGCTAGTAATCAAGGATGGAATTAGACAGTCTGGGGCTGTGGAAAAGATGCAGGTTTCAAGATGTTTCAAGGTCATTGAAGAAACATTGGCATAAACATTGCTATGGCAAGGAATCTCTCTGTCTGATGTCCATAAGGAAAAGAGAATCCAAACGCACTGAAATCAAAGCTGCGCCTTCTGTTTGCATGTTTAAGATGAATGTTGCTTGCCTGCTGAGCTTGCTTGTTTTTTTGCAGATGTTTCATTACCCAAGCTAGGTAACTTCATCAGTGCTAGTGATGAAAAAAGAAAACAAGCAAGCTCAGAGAGCACCAAGGACCCCTCTTTTCAACCCTGAGTTACAAATATTCTCCTTTATGGTTGCTTACAGTTATATAACTAAAAGAGGCAATCTCACAGAAAAGCCACCATTTTAAAATTTTGATTACGCTGTGAATAAAGAAATTGACCTAATTCACAAAGTTATTGCATACCGTGTTTTGTCTGAGCAGTCTTAAGAAGGTTCCATACCCATACTGAGCTGTGGTGGCACAGTGGCTACAATGCCTGCTGCCAGGAGGTCGATCCTCACTGGCTCAAGGTTGACTCAGCCTTCCATCCTTCCGAGGCCGGTAAAATGAGGACCCAGATTGTTGGAGGCAATATGCTGACTCTGTAAGCCGCTTAGAGAGGGCAGTTAAAGCACTATGAAGTGGTATATAAGTCTAAGTGTTACTGCTATTTCTATTTGCACTCTGATTCAGCTGACTCTGGGGATACAGATAAACCCTCAAGTGGCCTCAGGGACTCTCAGAGAGCTAATGACCAACTTTCAGAGTGCCTACAACCAGATAACTGAAAAGAATTTAAATCCTTCTATTCCCCACCATTCAGTCAGAACTGAAGAAGCTTTTTGGATGACAAGCGAAACGTTTTCAAGGGAGAAAAAAAACCAAGGAAGTCCAGTTGTCTTTTGGAAAAAGCACCTTTGACGTAACAACAGAGGTTGTCATTCCGTTTGAGAGAAGAAGCACATTGATTGCAATTGGAAAGTTCCTTCTGCTTCCTCACTTATGATGTTGCTTTAGTGGTTAATGGATATTTTGATTCTGAGGATTTAGGGGATATAGGAGCCTACTTTTCAAAGCTCTGTACCAGGGGTGGGTTCCACTTACCATCACCACCGGTTTGCATCGCAATGTTTCACGCACGTGTTCCCTCGTGCAATTTGGCTTCCGCGCCTGCTCAGTAGCTGGAATCAGCCCAAAACACAGCTGAGGAGCTGATCAGCTGTGCTTCGGGCGAAGGAATAAAGGTCAGTTTAAACCCGGGGCAGGCGGGAGGAGCCTTTTACAAGCAGCAGAACAGGAAAAACCTTCAAAACAGTAAGAAATTCGCTTAAAAAATCACAAAAAAAGATGGCGGTGCCCACGGACCAGCACCGGTCGATCTACTTCAGTGATGTCACCAGTGGGTCCCTACCAGTTTGGGCAATCTGGTCCGAACCGGGAGGAACCCACCCCTGCTCTGTACCCAGAAAAAAACAACACAGGAGCACACAGCACACATAGTTGCAGTTCTCATCAGGAGACTGGCATACAATCTTCGTTTTTAAAATGCATGGGACAAGGTGACATTTACCTCCATCTTGACATTCCACATATTGCCTGATTCATATCTCTGAATGTTTGCAATTGTGTTCATGTCATGGAAGGAGGAGTTGGACACCACCATCCCCTTCATCCTGTAGTGCAATGACAATGCATGAGTATGACATACATATCCAAGCCCTAATGGGATGTTATGACAGAAAGGCTACTTGCTCTCCTATTTCATGGAGTTAATTGTGCTACAAATTCATGTGCTTTATGCTGGCAATTCTGCACAATCTTAGGTTTTAGCAACTCCTATATCTACCTTTCCCTGCCTTGTGCCTTCCAGATGTTTTGTATTACAGCTCACATCAGACTAGCTGGGGGAGGGGACGGACTGTCTGGAAATGATGGGCTAATCTATCATATACATTAATTATATGACAAATTGTTAATTACTGTAATTCATGAGCTATCCACTATAAAAATGCATATATTATCATTTCCCTATTTGCAGCTGTTGGGCTTTTTTTTTTTTAAATATCCCCCCTTAACACACTGAAACAGGCTAGAACTTGGCTGTGAGACATTCCATTTTGATGCCACATTTCAACTTCAGTGAGATGGAAAATAAAATAGATCCTGCAGCTCAGTGGCCTAAAGCAAATTGGATTTCTTACTTGCAGTGATCCAAAGGATAGCACATAGCCTTGCTGAAGAATTCATTTCAAAGAATAAGTTCATATTACCAATGTCTTGTGAGCTCTCTTGTTCTTCATGTTTATTTGTATGGTTATTCTTAAATGCTATTTTTGATGTTACACACCACAAGATGCTTAGAAGACTCTGATATTGACCAAATATATGTTGGAAAACACAGTGTTTATTTTACCAAGGTAAGAAAATAACAGGTGGAAGAAATGTAGTATAAGACGAAGTAACAAATGGAACTCCAATTTTGTTCAACGTCAAAACATTTATTAGCTCCTCTCTTTAGTATCCAGATATTTACCACCCATCAGTCCTATTCTATAAAGCACAGAGATTTCTACTGCTATTTGGCATATATCCAAGATCATAGTTCCAATTCTATTTATTCATAACTGAAGTTAAGTCCTACTGAATACTGTGGACAAGGATTTGGTTACTAAAATTAAATGTTGACCCAAATGAGTCTCTTGCAGTCCTTATTTCCTCACAAAATTATCCTTCTGATATTTGATAGTATGCTGTCCATCAAAATTGCAACCAGAGCATAAATCTGGGCAGGAAGACTGTGACATTCTGTTGTGACAAAAGCTTTAGTGTTATGTAAATCAATGCATTCCTAGCATATCTTCTCTCTAGAGTTATCCTTGTGATATTTCCTGAGCAGGCCAATGAATCCATTATATTGGCATCATTTTGACTCCTGTTTTATACTTTTGGATTCTCCCTTTTTTTCTTGGTTGAGAAAAAAATGGTCAAAATGCCCTTACTGTGCAGGGGACATACCAGGAGGTCTGAGTAATGTACTATATCATAAATGAACCATAATGGAACTGGGAGGTTTGGCTACCTCCAGATTGTGAGAAGCTGAAATCGCAGCTACAGTATGTGAATTAGAATCATATTATTTTAAGCTGCCCCCTTTATGAACATGCTAAGTACAATTCTGGTCTGTTCTATAGTGGCAATGTAAGAATAAATTGTTCTTAGTTTATCCCTATATTTTGAATCCTAAGAGTATAGCAAACCTACTGAAATGTTTTGTGTAAATCCAGATTGTCTTCCATAAAAAGTGCTTAACATTTTCTATATTGGCTTAATTCCATCTTCCTCCCCATTAATGGCAATTATGAATTATGGTTGTATCTTCCAAAACCTTGTAGGTGCACCTAGTAATGTGTGGAGACAGTAAAATCAGTTTGGGCTAAAGCAATGGCCCCCAAACTTTTGGGCACTGGGGACCGGTTACAAGGAGAAAGGTTTCTCCACAGACCGGAAGGGGTGTGGTTTTGCATGCTGCCTGAATGCCGTTAATGGAATTTTGCTTGTTTGAACGGGCCAGTTGCTGACATGCCGCGGACTAGTGCCGTTCCATGGACCAGGGATTGGGGACCCATGGACTAAAGGATTATTTTATAAATAGTCAAGTAATTTCAGAAGGCACAGTAAAGCAAAAATTGGCATGTACCGGTATGTACTTTAATTGGCTACTAATTAATGTAATGAGTCTTTTGTAAAAAATAAATAAATGCAATTTGTAGAAGATAGGATTGCAACCATTAACAGCCTTTGAAAACTGTATGTTAGAGCCCTCTTTAGAGTCCTCTAAACTTGTAATATCCAAAATATATATTCTTAGAAGTTGTTGGAGTGGCATCAATGTCTCTCAAAGGAACATGGGAATCAGATTTAAGAATCAATATCTCAGGCATATAATGGGCTCCATATTCATTTTTTAAAAGTGCCCTCATTTTCTCTTTTGGCTTACTAACAATGATCTCACAAGGAGCCATGGTGGCTCAGTGGTTAGAATGCAGTATTGCAGGCTAATTCTGCCCATTGCCAGAGTTCAAACCTCACTGGCTCAAGGCTGACTCAGCCTTCCATCCTTCCGAGGTTGGTAAAGTGAGGACCCAGATTGGTGGGGACACTATCAGGGGCGGGTTCCTAATTTTTTTACTACCACTCTGTGGGCGTGGCTTATTTTGTGGGTGTGGCTTGCCGACCATGTGACCAGGTGGGCGTGGCTTGCCGGTCATATATTAGTTATTTCAGACAGATGTTACTACTATTTTTGCTATTTTATATCTTACATGAAAAGCTTTGCATACAAAGTGCATGTTACACCATGGCAACACAGCAACCTTTATATGCAGAAAATGCTATAGTTAAAAGACAAGCAAGTCTCATGCAGCATTTTTGGTTTCAGTCATGGATTCCTTAGACGAAAATATTGAGGACTGTTAAAAGAACAGTATCTTTTAACAGTCCTCAATGTTTCCGTCTAAAGAATAACAGTATAAAACTGTATAAAATTAACAGTATAAAAGGTTAAGCTTTTGGAAAATGCCCACTTTGGGAAGCTTTAGGCAAAAGCGAAGGAAAAGTGTCAAATGCGAGCTTCTTATTATTTTCAAGCGAAGGGACGGGGAAAGACTTAATTGTCAGGTTTCTGGGCATGCACAGAAGAAATTTTTTAAGAAAATAAAAAAAAAATTTAAATGGCGGTGCCCAGGCACCAGCAACTGACCGCACCGGTACTGTGACATCACCAGCGGGCTGCTACCGGTGCTATAGAGTGGACCGCACCGGTAGGAACCCACCACTGGACACTATCCTGACTCTGTAAACCATTTGGAGAGGGCTGTAAAGCACTATGAAGCAGTATATAAGTCTAAGTGCTATTGCTATCTCTACACTAATACTATGAAATACTACATTTTTAAGGTAATGACCTGTTTTTGAATATAGAGTCTTTTCTTTTACAAAATGTCGGTAGTGCCTTAACCCAATTATAAGAATTATGGTTGCAGCAATATATTTGTATCAAATGACAGCAAAGCTCTGGTGGATTGAGAGTATAAACTATGTTTGTTAATTTAAAGTTCCTAAATTTTTTTTGCTGACCTCAGAATCATAGAAATATCAGTAATTTCATTCATTTTAAGAATATGGAAATAATCAGGATCAAACTCTTGGTCATCTAGTCCGTTTTCAAAGTAGCAATGTGCATATGCAACAGAAGGGAGGGGGAAAGACTATTTTTTGTTTTTTGCTTCTGATCACCCAGATGCACATGAAAGCTAGGCACTTTCCCCCACCCCCACCTCTCACTGGAGCTACCTATTTGTGTGGAAAGGACAAGAGCCCAACCAGAAGGAACTGGCAGCCTTTTCTATATACATTGCCTGTGCAAAGAACAGTCTCATTCTTGGAGAATCACTGGGGGAATCTGGGGTCCATCTGAGATCAGTTTATTGTTTCAGTGAGATTTTATTGCTGCCTAACTTCACAGCTGTCTTATCACTAGGTACTTTAGAATGCTGATCTTTCACTTGTTGGCAAGCTAGCAGATGCTGTTTGTTTATAAGGACAAATCAGCTTTACTTTATCAACATTTCTGAAATAGCAATATAACTTATACACTGCTTCATAGTGCTTTACATCCCTCTCTAAGTGGTTTAAAGAGCATATTGCACCTGACAATCTGGCTCTTCATTTTACTCGGAAGGATGGAAAGCTGAGTCAACCTTGAGCTTGTTAGGATCGAACTTCTGGCAGTCGGCAGAGTTAGCCTGCAATGCTGCATTCTAACCACTATGCTACCACGGCGCTGACTAATAGGTTTTAGGAAGGTCTATCTTATTTCTTTAGTACGTTTAATTAAACATTCTACAAACACTATCATCATAATCCACATAGGGATTGAAGCTAATTCTTCTCCATTCTTGGTGTAGATCAGTTCAACAACACCAAATATGTGAGGCCAACTTGATAAAGGAATAGCCAATTATCATGCCGTTCAAATACCTGTGATTAGGAATGAAGCAATATTCACTGCTATGATAACTGTTCTGTTTGTGTGTATTTTGGGAACTCAAAATGGCAGGCCACCAAAAGCAAGGTTGTGTAGAGATTTAGAGTTAAGAGGTTTATTATTATTTAGGCAGATTATGAAGTAGAATCCTAGGATGAATTTGTCTTCTGGATTCATTGACCATAATGGAGGTTTTGCATTGTGTGACCAAATACGAGCAGATGCAACCTTTATCTTCTACTGATTTAAAAGTGACATTTCCTCTAAGTACTAGATGATGTTTACTGAGAATCTTGCCTTGTACACCACTTAAATTAATTTTTAGCTCTGCTGTGTGTAAAGACTGCCACGTTCCACTTTATATCTGAAATTACTGTGCTTGTGTAATCAGAATTTATTACACGGGAGTTTTAACTATGTCATATTATAGTGTTTGAAATATAAAATGTTTATGCAGAAGAGGAAGATCAGGCAAGAGTGTGTGGAATTGTATTTTAGCATAGAGAAGCAAGGAACCAGCTCTTGTAACTGCCTCTAAAGTTTTAACATACCCCCTTTATTGAATTAAAAGGACTGCCCGTAATAACATTAGTGCCCTTTGAGCAAGCCTTGAAAATGCACTTCTGTGAGCAGGCATTTCAAAGATGTCTCTCAGTTGCTCCGGCTGACTTTAAATGTGTGATTTTGCAAACCAGCTGGTGACCTGATGACTGATAGGACAGAAATGTGATGAATCAAACCCCAGCACTGTTCTTTCTATTTATTTATTTATTTGGAAGTCTGAGAGCATTTTAAAATATTCTCTCACTCTCGTGGTGTAGGTTTTCTAGACAATAAAGCTGGAATGTGCTAGTGGTGTTGTGTACTTTGGGCAGAGGTAAGTCCGCTTCCTGATCTCCCACCACAATCTTCTTGTCTTCAGCTTTTTGCCAGATAGTTGCCTATTGGCTAGAACAGTGATGGCGAACCTATGGCACGCGTGCCACAAGTGGCACGCGGAGCCATATCTGCCGGCACGCGAGCTGTTGCCTAGCTCTGCTCCAGCGCACATGTGCGCGCCGGCCAGCTGATTTTTGGCTCGCACGGAGGCTCTGGAAGGGTGTTTTCAGCTTTCGGAGGGCCTCCGGGGAGACGGGAGAGGGCGTTTTTGCCCTCCCCGGGCTCCAGGGAAGCCTCTGGAGCCTGGGGAGGGGGAAAAATGGGCCTACCATGCCCACCAGAAGTTGGGAAACGGGCCATTTCCGGCCTCCAGAGGGCGTCCGGGGGGGGCGGGGGAGGCCGTTTTCGCCCTCCCCAGACATTGAATTATGGATGTGGGCACTCATGCATGTGTGATAGCACGCGCGCATGCACTTTCGGCACCCGAGGAAAAAAAGGTTCGCCATCACTGGGCTAGAATTTGGAATGCACTTACACTTGGCAATAGATGGCTCTGTGAACAGCTTCTTTGACATTAATATGGAAGAAGGCTCTATAAATAGTCCCGGAGACATGATGTGGAATGGCAGCATGCCAGAGAAAATACCCAAGTAGGTTACCCACTGCTGCTCTGTCTGCCGGAGTTCTTCAGCTGGAAAGAACTTCTCGAGTCTCGTGTAATGTATTAAAGTAGAAAATCAAATCTGAAGCCAGCAGCCCCCAAGTCTCAAAAGTCTCTGTTTTAATAACCTTCAAGCTTTTATTCTCATCCACAGGGACAACTGAGCTTAGACTTTTATTTTCTTTGCAGTAACTTTGTGATTTGTAGGCGTATCTGAATTGGGAGGAGGGTCATAATGGTGGCCATGACTGCATGATGGAAGCGCCAACCCCCCTCTTTTTTACATCTGTTGTGTCGCATGTATAAAAGGCTTGGGCCTTTGATCAGGTGGTTGTGATGATGGTATTAACAATTTTATTCTTTCCCCCTCCCCACTCCTCCCATGCCCTTGGAAGTCTCTCAGCATCCCTCTTCACCATTTGGTTTGTCTGTTTGTATATGAAAAACACATCCATGAGGCAACTATGAAAACCAAATCTTGCATAATCGAAGTACAGTGCCTCTTCCCAGGCCTGGAGGAAAATTGTTGCTACCGTAAGTGCTAGAATAACTCTAAGGACTGGATTTGTAACACCTCCTCCTCCCCCTCTTCCCCCTCCTCTTCCTCCTCCTCCTCTTTCCCCTCCTCCTCCTCCCCCTCCTCCTCCCCTCCTCCTCCTCCTCCCCCTCCTCCTCCCCTCCTCTTCCCCCTCCTCCTCTTCCTCTTCCCCCCCTCCTCCTCCCCCTCCTCCTCCCCTCCTCTTCCTCCTCCTCCTCTTTCCCCTCCTCCTCCTCCCCATCCTCCTCCCCTCCTCTTCCCCTCCCCTCTTCCCCCTCCTCCTCCTCCTCTTTCCCCTCCTCCTCCTCCCCATCCTCCTCCCCTCCTCTTCCTCCTCCTCCTCTTTCCCCTCCTCCTCCCCATCCTCCTCCTCCTCTTTTCAGACTTGCACCAAATAGCGGGGTACTTTTTCTGTATCATTTTCAAAACATGCACAGTCTTAAAAGGTGATCAAGGATGAAGAAGGAACTACAAAAAAGTTTGAGAACTGGGAGAGAGTAAATAACAGCCAAAACTCACCTTTCAAGGTAAGGAGGTGATTAATTTGGAGAGGGACTGAGAAATTCCGTGATGATAAAGCCTTCAGTGAAAAATGAAAGAGGGAATGTAGACAGCCTCTCTTATGAGTAGCATGTTAAATGATGGAAATATGCTACAGTGGTTGCATGACATGTATGTTGCTATGCTGCACATGAAGGAACGATATAATGTCATAGATTACAGATACATGGATATATAGTACTTCTTAATTTCCATGAAGCAGGCAATGAAAACATCACCTGCTTGAAAATTATTTCCCTTAAACATGCACTTTGGAATAAAATATTTCTGTATAGGCTTCCTTTGGTAGTTAATGCCTATTTTCCAAAGAGATTTCATTGGGGGGGAAATAATATGAAGCAAAGGATTAAACCCTCCCTGCTCTATGTTATAGGGTCCAAAAATTGCCCACCTTCTGACTTGCTTTTATGTTGTAAGTTCTTAAAATAAAACTCTAGAAACCAACTCTTACCTAAACAAATTTGAAACATAAAACTTCAGTTAATATATATGAAATAATAGAGATGCCTATTGTGTGTGTGTGTGTGAAAATAGAATAAATTGATATAGGGATTGTGTTAAACACCATCTAGAAATCCATTTCTGCTTTTAGAACTAAAAGTCCTAATTTTCCATATACAGTTAACATAATCTTTTTATTTGTATCAAGGTTTAGCTTCACATCAGTGGTAAGCAAGGCAAACAAGGTAGAAGGCATCACATTCTATAGTCTTTCTGCTTGTCGAGCATTACAAATGTCCATGAAAAGCAGAGGAATTTCTTAAGTCTGAATTGAAGAATTAGCTATTTGAGGCTGATGAAGGGCGGTGATGGAAAAGCTGTTAATCACAGCAAGGCTCTCAAGCTTGTCCAATAATTGTAGGCTCTTTTTGAGTGTACACAATTAGGCTAAACTATAATAGGATGAAAAGACAATGAATAGCTCTAGATACAAAGTACAAGAACAATAGATGTGGACTGCATTTTTCCCAGCAACTATGGAATCTTGGAAAATATGGATCAAGTATGACAAAAAAGTCTTCAATCCATTATTTTTGAAGTGCTGCAGGCACAAATGAATATCTAAATATTGGGTTGTAATCACTTCAGAAACACATCTTTTTCTGAAATAATAATAATAAAAAATTAACTGTGGCCTTTCAGTGCTCAAGCCACTTTTACCTTTATATTCCTGTCAGATTTTGTTACATTTATTCTTCAGTATAAAAAAAGGGAGGACAGCTATTTCACTGAAACTCCCTAATCTTAGACTGAATGCATTTTGATTGATTGTCTAACTGGGGGAAATGGAAAGTGCATGGCTAAAGGCTGATAAGAAACCTGTCAATCTCCTGAGTGAAACATTTATCTCCTGAATTTAGGCCCCATCAAGGAAGCCACAAGAAAACCTCCTTCAAAGCGCTGGTGCTAAACATCTTTCAGCTTCCAACAAGGAACAGTCTTGAAGCTGAAAGAAGCTTCAATCAGGATTTAAATACCGTGTCATACCTTTTTAGGGCCTAGAAAGCAACTGACCACCAGGTATACAGGAGTAGGGCTTCTTTTTAAACAAGCAACAAAACGAAGGTTACGGTGCTGTATTTTGTATGGACTGTGTGCTTTTTAGATGCACAGGCTACAGTTGAAGAGTTCCTGTGTCATCAAAAACATTTTATGCCCTGCACAGGTAATAGAATTGTTTGAACCAGTTTTGCCGTTGCTTGCAGGCAGTTGGCAAAAGGAGATACAGATTCTCAGTCACTTACCCAGTTTCCAAAAGTCTCTAGCTTTGTCTCCCTGCAGGGTACAAACAAACAGCTTTTTTCCCTGTGAAATAGCTAAGATTTTGTGCAGAACATTTATCGTCGTCATCATCATCATTATCACATCTCTATCCCACCTTTTCCACAAAGAGCTGGAGGTAGATTATATGATACCGGAGTTTCCCTCTTTTTACCCTCATAACAATCCTGTGAAGTAGATTGGACTGAGACTGTCAATGTCATGTCAGAGTAGGCATTTTCAGGTGAACCTCTCAGGTTATAACACCACACGGGCAGGAGAATTGACCACTTTTCTTTAGCAAGTTATGCTGTGTCTTGGGGTTCTGCTAGGTTGATAGCAAGAAAGGATGATGAGCAAGCATTTGTTACCTGCTCTGAAGGAAGGCCTGGTTATGAGAGTAATGTAGACCAATTATAGGTCAAACAATGTTGCTTGATCACTTGACCACTGCTTATGATTTAGTAATTAGAAGGTGAAGGTGAAAGAGAAAAGCTCTCTTGTGTATGGTAAGAATGGGGAGGAAGAGGGATTTTTAAATGGAATTCTTATCCCCTCTATTTAGTGACTGACTTTGTCCTGTTAGTAAAAGGGAAAGGGGCAATGTGAAATACTCATCCTGGATTATTTGAACATAAATTATGTTAGAAATTGGGAACATCTCTCACTCTTTTTCTCTTACTGAATTATATTACTCTAGAAAGAAAAAGAAAAATTCTGTAGATGGATCAGGAAGCTGGGCAGGTGCCAAGGATCAATCTGGGGGCAAAACTCTTATCTGGGGGCAAATCTTGGCATGGATTTGACTTGAATTAAAGATGGCTCTCTTTATATCCCTTTATCCACTCTGATTATGATGTGAAAACATTATACCTCTCTACTGCACGGTTTGATTAATACCTATTCTTCATGAGAATAAAATTCATTAATTGATTGCATTGTTAATGGGTGACACACTTCAAGACAAAGTTACCATTAGCTCTCTTCTGGCTTCTGTGCCCCATTAATGATTAAGGTGCAGAGTAGGAGACTTATAAGTGGAGTTGGCATTAAAAGCCACTTAAAAAGAAAATTATCACTGCAGTATAAATAATGGTTTTAAAGACATATTAGATACTTCCCAAACAGTATGCTGGTTAATTGTCTGTAACCATAAATTATTACAATTACTATTAACAATCATATAATGCTGAGAAGGATAACAGATGACTTTCCCTTTTGCAGTACAGATCATTCCCTTCCTCTTAAGACCATTTAATAACTTAAGTTTAAAATGAATGTGTACAGCCAGCAAACTGGACCTAAATGCTTTTTGTGCTGCCTAATCTAGAAATCTATGTCTCATTGGGTTGCTAATAAATAATATGATTCAACTTCCCTTCTTTTACCTGACATTTGAGTCTAGAACTGAGGGGATTTTGAGGCTGATGGAATTGTTCCAAAGCATTTTTTTTAAATCCTGATTTTGTTATGCTGGAATTAAAAGCATATCTCTCCAATTAGTACATGTAGTTAGAGGGGGAGGCTGCATTTGAGAACAGATAAAGAGGTACTGGTGTGGTAGAGGCTTCAATCAGAGGTATAGCTGACTCCCAGTTTGAAAAGGTCATTTCCTTATCTTGAAAACCCACCCACCCACACCCATAAACCTTTCTTCCAGTTTTAAATCCCCCCCCCTTTACAATACTGTACAACATATTTTTCTGTTACCACTGGAAACCTTCAGTGTTTTTGCCTCTCCTGAAAACCTGCGAGATATTTGCCTTTGCTTCTGTTAAAGTGTTCTTTAAAATGAGATTTAAAAAGACAAAACAGCCACGTGTTCTCCAAATTCCCTTATACTTTGAACAGATGTCTTTCCACTTCTTGTTGCAGGTAGTGGCTAGATGCAAATGATGTGATTATACTACAATGGCCTTTCACAAGTAGGAAAGGTGACTTTGCGGGAGACAATCAGGATTGCTGTAAATATCTTTGAATATTTATGGAGTCACTAGTATAAAAACGGAATGAAAGATGAATGATTCAATCCATCAATCCATCAGTCAGGGGAAAAAGTAAAGCGACAGGCATAATTCCTTTCCATTCCACATTGTCTCCCATATTTTGCAATGGAATTTCAGATGTAGGCTAACAAGTAGAAAAATATAATATATCACAATATTCCATAGCGTATTATTGCTCCTCTTTTCCAAATAGAGGGAGAGACATTTAATGAAAGAAAGAAATCTGCATGCAACTAAGCTGCTTTAATCCTGGGTTCAGCTGAGTTAATAAAACCTTTTACTTGTGAATTTAGTCCCTTCATTTCTTTTCAAACTGTGATTAAATCTGGATCTTGATAGGGAGAGATCACGTGGCAGAACTGGAAGCATTGGAACAAACTCCAATATTAAGCTGGCTTCCAAAAATGGATTATACTATTCACATTTGTTGCTGGTTGATAACCATAATTTTCTCCTTCAGATGCCTTGGAGAATTTAAAGCTTTTTATACTGAGAAGAGTGAAGATACTGCAAGTGTGAACACAAGAGTTGCTTGCTTAGTGCAATGAGCTCTGACTATCTTAATGTGGCCTGGTTGTGTTCCAACAGATCACTTAGTGACCTTTGAAATAGGTCTCAAACATTCCTCTGAAAAACCTAATTGTTTTTGTTTTTGTTTTAAGAAGTAGGTCAGGCATAAAGTGGTTCAGTCAGAAAACAAGGCAACACTAAAACATTCTAAAGATATATGGAAGCACTGCACATAGCAATGGAAATCTGTGATTCGTAAGTTTTATCTGTGGGCCACCTTCCTCTGTCACAACAAGGGCATGTCTGATTTACATCAGATGGTTTCAACAGGTATTAAGAACACCATCTACAATTTAAATACATGAATCTAGGTGTGGCAGACCATACATATGAATCTGTCTGGCATGGATCTTAGGTCTTACTTCTATTTGTGCCCTGTTCAAATTAAGGTCATTACATAAAAGCCAGTGAAATGGATCATTACATGATAAAAGGGTATACAGTGTAATAAGAAAACTGCAAATAGCTCATAATCAACTAGGAGAGCAGTCCATACCTGGATATTTCATCAAGCAAACAGCTTTTTCAGGGGCTTCCAAGTATGATGGAACCTAGATTCCTTGCAAGGCTTTTTATACTGATGAAAGTAGGTTCCTAATGGCATAATGAATGTTTCAAAAGCCAATCTTTCCCCAGGTGGTAATGTACAACACAAATACTTTGAAACATAGCTGCCATCCATCTTAATAGTCCATTGGTGGTTAGGATAGCTATAGTAGAGGCATGAATTATTTTTCATGCAAAGAGAAAAATGCAAAGTTAAAGAACACAGTTCCTTTTAAAGCCTCCGAAAGTAATCTTCTGTTTGTTTGAACATAACAAAAATAATTTATGCTTGCAGTTTGCTCATGAAGAAAAACAAGGTTTTGCTACTAATATTTCAAATTTTAATTTATACTGTTTTCATAGAATAAAATTACAGCTATAACGGGTACCTTACATTGTAGAGGATGTTGAAAATGGCTGTTAAAGTTAGATGATAGGATTGTTTTGTGGCAACACTTTTTAGGAAAGTCAAATGGCTCATTTTATAATGGTGCATTATCATTTTTTGTGACTTTAAATATATTAGGGTGTATATTGCTTTTATATGGCTTTTTTAATGGGATTTTAATTGTTGCTAATCTTTACTTGTTAATTTTGATATGGTTGGGCTGTGCCCTGGTAGGAACATGGTATAAACATAATTTTATTTATTTATTTATTTATTCAACTTATTCAACCCTGGAGGTGACTTTAGGTGGCTTACAATCATTAAAAACCAATAAAAAGAATAAACAATAGCATTACATTAGTTTAAAGTTGATGAAGATGAGGAGGAATGGAACAAGATGCACATGGGGAGGGCTGTCTTATCTAGTCTGTTAACCACCTCTAAAATTTATTTATTTATTTATTATTAGGTTCTTCTATGCCGCCCTACTCCCTAATGATGCAGCCCCATTTGGACCCCCGGCCAGTTGGCAGAACCAATTTTTTAGGTCCTTTCAGAAAGCCAAAAGGGTTGGTGCAGATCTCCCTTTGGGGGGCACAAAGAGCAAAGGGCAGGAGCCACAACAGAAAAGGCTCTTCTCCTGGACCCTGCCAGCTGAAATTCCTTGACCAATGGATCATATATACTGTAATTTTCGTTTTATTCAATGCTGAGCTCTTGCACTCCCTGTCTCATGCACATACCTCGTGGGAGATTCCAAGGGCAGGAATTGGTTGTTATCTCAACAGCCAACAGCCATCAAGCAACCAAGCCTGAGAAATGTAAGGCAATGTGTCAATTAAACTATGTGAAAGACAGGAAAAAGAGGTGTATGGGTGGATTCAAAGTGTAGTCAAAGAAGGGACTGTGTTTTCCTGTTGACAATGGTTGTAAACAATTCATTGCTTTAGGTGGTTTCATTCAGATGCTTATCTAGCTGTGGTGTGTCAAATATTGGGTACCTTTGGCTAAGTTCAAGTCAGAGACCCTCCCAGCCTCTGAGACGCTTTCATTGGGATAAGTCCAAGTCAAAGCAAAAACATTCATAAGCTGCATACCAGATGGATTGCAGTGACAAAAAGTATAAAGGAGACATCAGTCAGAAAGCTAGGCAAGAATTTTATTGCTCCAAAATAACAGTAACAGGAAACTTCAGACTCCAGTGTGATATGACTGCCCTGTGCCACCCAGTGACTAAATGGTATAATGAAATTATCCCAGACAATTTGCCTGAAGATTGCCTCCATTGTGCATCCCTCAGAGTTATTGGCATGAGGATTCTCCTTGAAATCAGGCCAATCCACTTGAGGAAGCAATTGTAATGAGGAAAAAACCCCACAATAGAATGGCAGTGAGAAGCACTAATAGAACTTTCTTCCTAACGTGCTAGCTTACGCAGAGAAGAATTGACTGATCAGAGGGTGGGGGTTGGGGGGAGATATACATTTAATTGTGTTATCTTCTCTCCACATTTACATATTTGAATCAGTCTTACTTTCTCTGCACTGAGAGGGAATGGAACATCCCTATCTAACTCTCTAACTACCCTGATATCAACTGGGAGACAAACTTTGCACCAAGTGGAAGATCAAACAGGTTCCTGACAAACCTAGCAGACAACTGTGTTTCCCAAAAAGTAGAGAAGGGAACAAGGGGATCAAACCATATTGGACTTAATTCTCACTAACAGAGATGAAATGATAGAGGGTGTTGAAGCTACAGGAACCTTGGGGTGCAGTGATCATGCAATATTGGAATTCAACATTATGCAAACGCAAGCAATAGGACAAAGTCAAACTAAAGTCTTGGACTTTAAGAGAGCTAATTTCAATAAACTTAGAGAGAGCTTGGGAAGGATTCCATGGATGAGAATTCTCAAGGGGAAAACAACTCAAGAAGCTTGGGAAATTTTGAAAAGTGAGATTATAAAAGCCCAATCTAGCACAATACCAACAAAGAAGAAAAACAACAGCTCTCAAAAGAAACCAGGATGGCTGCAAAAAGAACTCTCTGACAAATTGAATGACAAAAAGGACAAGTATAAAAAGTGGAAAGAGGGGTACATAACTAAGGCAGAATATCAGCAAATAGCCCGAGCCTGTAAAGATGAAGTGAGGAAAGCTAAGGCTCACAATGAACAAAGGCTTGCGACAAAAGTAAAAAATAACAAAAAAAGATTCTTCCAACATATTAAAAACAAGAAAAAAATCAAGAAACAATTGGTCCATTGTTGGGAGAAGGTGACAAGCAACAGGGAGAAAGCAGAACTACTTAACTTATATTTTGCATCTGTCTTTACACAAAGGGAAAAAACAGTCCAACCTATCAAAAACAGCACCACAGAAAACAGATTAGGAACAAAAGTTAAAATAGGGAAGAAAATGGTAAATGAGCACCTGTCTACCCTAGACGAGTTCAAATCACCAGGACCAGAACCCCAAGGTTCTGAAGGAACTGGCAGATGTGATCTCAGAACCACTGAACTATATATTTCAAAGATCCTGGAGCACCAGGGAACTACCAGAGGACTGGAAAAGAGCTGATGTAGTTCCCATATTCAAAAAAGGGAAAAAAATAGATCCAGGAAACTATAAACCCATCAGCCTGACCTCAATACCAGGGAAGATTCTGGAAAAGATAATCAAGTAACGAATCAGTGAACACTTAGAAAGAAACAAAGTAATAACCAAAAGCCAACATGGATTTGTCAAAAACAGATCATGCCAGACTAATCTTATTGCATTCTTTGACAAAGTGACAAAACTAGTGGACCAGTGGAATGCTGTCGATATAATTTACTTGGACTTCAGTAAGGCATTTGACAAAGTAGACCATAACTTGCTACTTGATAAAATAGAAAAATGTGGATTAGACAGCATCACCACCAGATGGATTCATAACTGGCTGACCAATTGCACTCAACATGTAGTCCTTAATGGAACTGCATCTACATGGAGGGAGGTATGCAGTGGGGTACCCCAGGGCTCTGTTTTAGGCCCAGTACTCTTCAACATATCCATCAATGATTTGGATGAGGGGATAGATGGGAAATCATCAAATTTGCAGACAACACCAAGCTAGCAGGAATAGCCAACACTCCAGAAGATAGGCTTAAGATACAGAAGGATCTTGGCAGACTTGAACATTGGGCGCTATCTAACAAAATGAAATTCAATGGTGAAAAAAGTAAGGTTCTACATTTAGGCAAGTAAAACAAAATGCACAGGTACAGTATATATGGTACCTTGCTCAATAGTGGTGGACTGTGAGAGGGATCTTGGAGTCCTACTGGACAATCACTTCAATATGAGCCAGCAGTGTGCTGCAACTGCCAAAAAAGCCAACACAGTTCTAGGCTGCATAAACAGAGGGATAGAATCAAGATCACATGAAATGTTAATACTGCTTTATAATGCCTTGGAAAGGCCACACTTGGAATACTGCATCCAATTTTGGTAACCACAATGTAAAAAAGATGTTGAAACTCTAGAAAGAGTGCAGAGAAGAGCAACAAAGATGATTAGGGGACTCGAGGATAAAACATATAAAGAATGGTTGCTGGAACTGGATATGTCTAGTCTTATGAAAAGAAGGACTAGGGGTGACATGATAGCAGTGTTCCGATATCTCAGGGGTTGCCACAAAGAAGAGGGAGTCAAACTATTCTCCAAAGCACCTGAGGGTAGAACAAGAAGCAATGGGTTGAAACTAATCAAGGAGAGAAGTAACTTAGAACTAAAGAGAAATTTCCTGACAGTTAGAACAATTAATCAATGGAACAACTTGCTTCAAGAAGTTGTAAATGCTCCAACACTGGAAGTTTTTAAGAAGAGATTAGATAACCATTTGTCTGAAGTAGTGTAGGGTTTCCTGCCTAAGCAGGGGGTTGGACTAGAAGACCTCCAAGGTCCCTTCCAACTCTGTTATTCTATTCTTTTCAATTCTATCCCTGCAGAAATTGTTAGTATTTTATTAAGAAAATTACCAGTCATATCTTTTGCTATAATGTAATGATAAGGATGGTAGGAGCTCTCACTGTCATTTTGCGATGACAGTAGAGGAGAGGATTCACAACTAGGTTCAAGAAGCGGATGTTAGATATATGTGAGAAAACATTGCATTTTAAAGCATGTAGTGAGATTATGACTATTTTGTAACCAATAGAGTAATGTTATAAATATAGGTAAAGGTGTGACACTTGAAATCTAAAATAAATCCACTATGGCTTATGATGAAGGCATCTCGTTTCACTTGAGTTCAAATCATTTACAGGTTTATATGGAAACTGAAGACTGAGTTGCAAGATAAAAAAAAGATCAGCATTGATTTCAGAATGGAGGGTGGGATCCCGGACAACAGACCAATTTGTAGGTCATATTAACTACTGGGAAGACAAGATATAGAAACTGGAAGTACAGTATGTTTAAGAATCTTCATAAATACAGTATTTGGATCAAGAAAATTAAGCCACATGTAATTTAAAAAAAATCAGCTCCCATGTATTAGCTGTGTACAAATAGTACAATTTGAAATACTGCAAATTGGGACTGAGCAAAAAAAGAAGATTGATGCAGTATCACTTTCCAAAAGTTTCATCCAATTTCTTCAATAATTGTAATGCCTTTGGTGTTTACTCTATCATCTGGAGCTGGTTATTTTGAAAAATCTATTGTCCATCTCCATCTCTTCTGATTGCCTGTGAAGCACCCTTAAGAATTAGACTGAATTCTCACTATGGGGAAAATGTTGTTTGCACATTTAATTTCTGAGAATCTTTTTTTTTTCCAAAGAAGTTTGAAGAATAACAACCAGGATTCCAGGAGGGAGCTCTGATTAATCATAAGAACTGTGAAGAAGCAAATTATCAGGACTCTCAAATGCAATGCGATGCAATCCCCCGCTTCTTGTATTCTGGAAAAGAGCTGCTGTAGTTCCCATCTTTAAAAAAAGCAGGGGAGGAAATGGATCCAAGAAATTACAGACCTATCAGCCTTACATCAATACCTGGGAGGATTGTGGAAAAGATCAAATGCCACTGTGATAGAGAAAAACACACCCCAAACATCCGCAGGCAAAAAAAGGCGAGTGCTGGTGATAGGAGATTCAATCCTCAAGGGAACTGAACCTGCCGTCTGTAGACCAGACAATCAATCCAGAGAGGTATGCTGTCTCCCTGGAGCTAAAATCAAAGATGTAGCTGAGAAACTAACCAAAATAATAAAACCCACAGACTACTACCCCCTTCTATTTACTCCACGTAGGAACAAATGACACAAAAAAGGACTTGAAAACAATATTGAGTGATTACGAGCAGCTAGGCAAGAAAGTCAAGGACTCAGGTGCACAAGTAGTTTTTTCATCTATACTACCAACGAGAGGACAACATCCAGTAAGAGAGCAAAGAATTCTAGAAGTGAACCACTGGCTAAAGGGTTGGTGTCGCCAAAAAAACTTTGGATTCCTGGACCATGGACTGTACTACCTCCAAGATGGGCTTCTGGCAAGGGACGGGTTATACCTCACAAAGACTGGGAAGAATGTCTTCTGAAAATGACTGGCTCAATTTATCAGGAGGGCTTTAAACTAAAATTGAGCTGGGAGGGTGACCAATCTATAGGATCTCCAGGACCTAACTCCAAGCAAGGACCCTTAGTAAGCAAGGCAAATAACAAACTAAAGAGGGATGAAAGAGTCTCTCTCTCTCTCTCTCTCTCTCTCTCTCTCTCTCTCTCTCTCTCTCTCTCTCTCTCTCTCTCTCTCTCTCTCTCTCTCTCTCTCTCTCTCTTCTCTCCCTCCCTCCCTCTCTCTCTCTCTCTCTCTCTCTCTCCCTCCCTCCCTCTCTCTCTCTCTCTCTCCCTCCCTCCCTCCCTCTGTCTCTCTCTCTCTCTCTCTCTCTTGCACAGCAGGCTAACAAAGTCTCTAAGTGCCTGTGGAAAGCAAAGCTCGCTCCCTTTCCCCCTGAAATGATTCCAATGCACCAGGAGTCTCTCTCTCTCTCACCACACTTGTAATGGAAGGTGTGCTTGCTCTTTTTCCAGCAGTGGACACACACACACACACACTCCGAAGGCATGCCCAACTCTCAGCGCCGCAATTCCAAGAAAGAATTCCGATACAGTTCCAGACAGGATTCAGAAGTTTGGACTATCAGTCGCTGACCAACAGGAAGATGAATAGTTGTCTGCCATACCTATTCGTCTCTGCCCCTGCCTTTTATCCCTAGAGCTACGGTGGGCCTTAGCTAGCAGAGGTGGTTCTTCCGTCCTGAGGATTGGCCCATAGCTTTCCTCTGCTCTCCTCTTCTTTGTCTTCTGTGGCATCCGCACGTCAGGCACAGGACCCACCTGTTCCTTCCTTTCCTCATCAGCCACCTCCGGACCTGAGGGCTATTGACTCTCCATCTGGGGGTGATAGGTGGCCCAGGCTCTGCCTCTGTCTCTGACAGCTCCATTCCCTCTTCCCCCTCAGAGCTCTCAGATTGCCTTGATGCTGGCCCTGACTCCCACTCTGCCTCCTCATCTGATTCGGATGCTGGAGGGGCCAGTGGCCGACAGGCCACAACAGTATGGCAGTAGTCCATCTTCTACTACTTTTCATACTTAACTCATACAATTTTTTTCTCTTCTTCCTACAATTTTTCTGCTTTCGTTTCTTTTATTCCCCCAACCCACACTTTTGTTCATGTCCTTCTTTTTCTTCAAGACCCACTCTTGATACTACCCAAAAATGGATTGTCTCACATTGAGAACCTCTCTCTACCCTGTGTGTGCTTTATTTCAGTTATCTCAGCTTTTCATTAAAAATATCAAATCAAGTGTGCTTTTAGATTTACATCCATTCCTTTGCCACATATGCATATGAATAATGTATGAACATATTTGAATAGACCTTTTTTCTAAATAGATACTCACCAAACAGGCACAGTTCTCATTCATTCTTCCACCTCTGAATTGCCCAGTCACTTTTTCTGTTCTCTCTTAGTTTTTTCTAGCCAGCCATTCATACCATCTAGCAAAATTATTTCCTGCTGCATCATATTGCTTCACAAGATTGCTCAATTTTCCCCAGAACCGATCTCTGGTTTCTCCATTATACCAAGCAGGTAGTATATGCAATATATTGATATATTTATTTATTTTATTTATTTATGTATTTATGTATTTATTTATTTTGTCAAGTACGTATTTGGTAATATACATAAGTATAACATTATTTATATACATAAGTTGGGTACAAATAAAAGGGAACATTTGGACAGGGACGCTTATGCACGTCCCTTACTGACCTCTTAGGAATGGGGTGAGGTCAACAGTGGACAGTCTAAGGGTAAAGTTTTAGGGATTTGGGGAGGAAACCACAGAGTCAGGTAGTGAGTTCCAGGCATTAACTACTCTGTTGCTGAAGTCGTATTTTCTGCAGTCGAGTTTGGAGCGGTTCACTTTGAGTTTGTATCTATTGTGTGCTCGTGTATTGTTGTGGTTGAAGCTGAAGTAGTTGTTAACAGGAAGGACATTGTAGCAGATAATTTTATGAGCTACGCTTAGGTCATGCCAAAGGTGACGTAGTTCTAAATTTTCTAAGCCCAGAATTTCAAGTCTGGTTGTGTAAGGTATTCTGTTGCGAGCAGAGGAGTGGAGGACTCTTCTCGTAAAATATCTCTGGACATGCTCTATTGTATTTATGTCCAAAATGCAGTGTGGGTTACAGACAGATGAGCTGTATTCAAGGATTGGTCTGGCAAATGTTTTGTATGCTCTGGTTAGTAGTGTAATATTACCGGAGAAGAAGCTACGTAAGATTAGGTTAACAACTCTTAATTCCTTTTTGGCGATGTTGTTGCAATGGGCTTTAGCACTTAGATCATTAGATATGAGTACTCTTTGACAGAGTGAGGGTCGTCTGCAAGGTCGTGTCCATTCAGCTTGTATTTGGTGTTCTGATTCTTTTTGCCAATGTGTAGGACAGAGCATTTGTTGGTTGAGATTTGCAGTTGCCAGATGTTCGACCATTCTGACACAAAGTCAAGGTCTTTTTGAAGGGTAGCAGTGTTGTTGTTGTTGTTGTTAAAAAGTTATACATCATCGGCGAAGAGAATTCAGTTATATAAAGTATAAAGAGTGTTGGTCCTAGTACGCTGCCTTGGGGAACACCGCTGTTAACAGGTAAGGGATTTGATAGGGCACTCCCTATTTTGACCACTTGTTGTCCGTTTGATAGGAATGCAGCTATCCAGTTATGTAGGGGTCCAGAGATGCCGTAGGATTTTAGTTTCAGAAGTAGTTTGTCATGTACCACTGAGTTGAAGGCTTTACAGAAGTCTATGTAAATTGCATCTATTGTTTTGCCCTGGTCAAGTTTTGAGGTCCATATGTTTTTGCAGTGTAGTAGTTGTAGATTGCAGGATAATTTTTTCCTGAAATCGAATTGCTTGTTTGAGAGTATGTTGTTTGTTTCTAGGTGGAGGGTAATGGATTGGTTTATGATTGATTCCATGACTTTGCAGGTGATGCAGCATAAAGAGATTGGTCTGTAATTTTCAACTAGGCTGGGATCTCCCTTTTTGAAGATGACCGAGGCTAGTGACCATAGGTTTGGTAGGGAACTGGTCCTGAAGGATTTTTCAAAGATTATGCTTAGTGGTTCAGCCATAGCGGTGGAGAGCTTTTTTAGGAAGTATGCACATAGTCCATCAGGTCCGATTGATAGAGATGGTTTTAGGCTGCGTAGTGCTTTTTCAATGTTATCTTCTGTGAAATCTATTTGTGTTAAATTGTTGTGATTATTTGTGGTACGACTAGGGAATTTTGGGCATGAGCCATTGCTGTTTACAAAGACTGAGCCGAAGAATGTGTTGAAGAGGTTGGCTTTAACTGTTTCATCATTGCATTATTTGCCGTTGGGTCCTTTTAGTGGTGGGAGGGATCTCGAGTCCTTAAGTTTGTTGTTTACAAATTTGTAGAAGGTGCGGTTGGATTATGTGCACAGAAGGTTTTCCTCTTGTTTGCTGTGGTAGTTGGAGCATTCAGTCCTTATTTGGTGGCATATATTTTGGTAGCGGTTTTTAAAGTTTGCTACGTAACCAGTTTTGTTTTTCCGACAGAGAGATTTTTTTTTTGATTGAAATTTCCTTATTGATACAGGCAGTTTGTTTTTCTTGGTTATGGTGGTTATTAATGGTACATGTAGTCTGATGGTTCTTTTGACTTCAAGCAAGAAAATGCTATAATGGTCATTGGCAGTATTACAGCCGGAGAATAGAGTTTGCCAGTCTAGAGATGAGAGGTCAGCATCTATGAGTTCATAGTTGGCTTTTTTGAAGTTGTAATTGGGTATCCCATTATTAAAGTGATTTTTGCAATGGTGTAGATTGAGACTAAAGTCAATCATGCTGTGGTCGCTGTTGGAAAAGGGTTCTTTATTTGTAGTCCATAAATTGAGCTTAGGCTGTTGCAGAAGATGAGATCAAGGCAGTTGTTGAGTCTAGTGTTGTTAGTTACTAGTTGATCTAGTCCCAGATTAGTAACAGCGTTGTATAGGGTTGCATGGATGGGTTCAGTCATACATTCATTTAGGGTCCAGTTAATAAGAGGGTATGGGCAGGAGGCTGCCCACGTTAGCAGTGAGGTTAATTTGTTCGCATGTGTGATGTCATAGTCAGGGGCTCTGTAACATAGTAGGAAGCGAAGTGTGATATTTAAGGACAGTTCGCAGACGATGGCTTCAGGAAGAGTGAGTTCATGTGTAACTTGAATATTTTTTAGGTTTAGTGTCTTTTTGTAGAAGATAGCTACTTCGCCTCCTCTGCGGGTTTCACAGTCGGACCGGTAAACAAGATAGTTTCTTGCTGTGATGATGGAGTCTGGGAAGGATGTGTTTAGCCATGTTTCACAGACAAATATAATGTCGAATGTGGCAGTATTTAATAAGAGGAGGAATTCAGGCATTTTGTTAACGATGCTTCTTGCATTAATTAGTTTGCATTTGAGATTAGTATTGAATTGTAATGAGGAAATAAGGGACACGCTTATCTAGTTTTGGTTGGTGGTTTGTTGGATGTTGATTTGTTGTTGGGGGGTTGGATGTTGGGGGATAGATTGTGGGTCTTGCTTTTGATGCAGTCAACGCGGTAATCTATGTATAAGTCAGTGTCACCTAGTTCTTGGCGTCTTTTGAGTTCTGCATGGAGTTCACGGTAGCGGATACGTTGTAATATGGATAGATCTGGTCTTGATCTAAGTTTGCTGTGGATGGTGTTGGTTCTGGCAATGGAGTTTATGGTGTAAATAAATTTCCGTTTGCTGGACTCGTTTTTACATACTACTCTGCAGAATCGGGGGGCCACCGAGCTGTTGTTGTTCTTGTGCTCTGGGCCATCTCTGGAAACTTTGATGATTTCATCAGGGGTGATGATTTGTGTATGATGGCTGCTGCTGATGCTGCGTACCTTAGTGATATCGGGCTCGTTGTTGTCTTCTAATCCAAATAAAATTGCGTTATGACATTTTTGCTCGCGCTCAATGGTATCTTTGATGAGAATGGAGATGTTGGTGGTTTGATTGGTAGGTCCTTGTGGTTGTGGTTGAGGTTGAGGTGATGGTTGTTGAGTTGGGATAGGTATTTGGTTTGTTGAGTTTTCATTTTTCTGTGCAGAATTCCCCCCCACCCAAAGATGTAAAACGTGATTCTAGGCATGCTAGTAATCGTGTTTCTAAATTTGCTTCTATGGATTCTATGGTTGTTTGCTGAGTCTTTATGGTTGTTTCTAGGGTATGGATTCTGTCAGACATAGCAATGAAGTTATCCAGTTTTGGTAAGCAGGATGGACATAAATAGGGAAATGTAGGAGTTTCTTGGAGAAAGTTGGCTACATGTTTGTTTATTCCTAGGCAGGTGTGATGGGCATATTTGGTACATATGCGACATTTCTTAAAAGCATCATATTCATTGATGGCATCATTGCATTTGTAGCATGTGCTGGGGTTGTTTGGGTTGCTGCTGTTTTCTATGTCTTTCATTTGTGAGGTTTTGGTGGTGATGTTTTTGGAGGTTTTACCTGGCATGGTCACTGATTAGTTTGTGTTTGACAAAGATATTCAATGTCAGTAATAAATTGTGAAAAGAGTTTTGTATTTGTTGTACTTCTGTATGTAGCTGCTGATATGCTTTTTTGGGTGCTTTTTGATGCTGTTCTTTGTATTGAGTTGAGGTCTTCCGGTGGGAGGATTTTTAAAATGGTGGCAGATTTGAATCCAATCCGGTTTAAAATGGTGGAGGAGAGATCGGTGGTGATTTGATTTTGTATGGGAGTTTAAGGAGCCAGCACTACAGGGAATAAAGAAATCCTCGCGGGGTCGGAGGGCTCATCAGGGAAGTTTGGTGAAGTAGGTGCTTCGGGAAGCGGGGTGGACTCTTTTGGGGGATCCTGATGGAGCTGGGGCTGAAGCTGGTGCTTGGGGGATTCTCACGGAGCTTCCTCTGGGAGGGGGTATCTTCTTGGTTCTTCGGGGAACCCTCGCGGCTCTTAGGGAAATCCTCATGGTGCCTTCACAGCTCTACGGGGAATCCCTCTCTTGGTGCTACGGGAAATTCTTGTCGAGCCACTTCGGGGAATCCTCATGGAGTTTCCTAGCGCTTCAGGGAATCCCTCTCACGGCGCTTCGGGGAGCTCTTCTAAGGGTGTTGCACTGTGGGGAATCCTATCCGAGGTGCTTTGGGGGATCCACCATATATACTCCTATATTCAGTGCCATTTCAAATATTCTCACATTATCATTTCCTACATCAAGTGTCTCTGGTCTAAAATCTGAGCATAATGCCTATTAAATGCAGTAGATTGCCCCTGCTATACAGTAAGAGTGTGCTACCCACTTTTAATTATGAACTAAACTTGGTCTGAAATAATATACTGGGGTTGGAGAGGAAGTCACTTCTCAAAAATATTCAAGGGAAGAAAGACAAATTGATTTACATTAGCTTTGATTATGTATTGATTAAATTTACAGTCAACACATCCATTCCTCTCCTATATGTTTAATAATTTCTTTCTTATAACCACATTAAAAATGACAATTTGCCAGCGGCTTTTTGGGAGGAATTCTGAGGCTTGTATCCAGCAGGGCTCAATTAAGGCCCTTGTAGGCTCTTGGCACATTTATTTTTGCATACAATCATTGCAGTAGTAATCTGGAGGTTTAGGGTTTTAAAGCTATTACCCCCCCCTCTCTCTTTAGGATGTATACATTTTAATGCATTACCTGGGAAATTCTGGGAATTGAAGTCCACACATCTTTAAATTGCCAAGGTTCAGAAACACTGGCCTAATGGATAATATGGGCATAACATTCAAGATTTTAAGGCACTGCATACAGCTCTAGGGTTTCTGGTTATGCCTTTCAGGTGACTGATGGGTTGAGACTGCAAGAACTGCAATGACTGGATGATGTTTAATATTTCCCAGAATTCATTTTTCCATTATCTAAAAGATGCATACTTGAATCAGAATGTGGGCTTTTGTTATGCTGGAACTTGTGCTATGCCAGAATCCTGCAGACTGACAAGCTGAACAATGGCTCTTACTTCTGAGTCAATGTGCAGGAGATCAACCAACATAGCACTTATGGGCAGTTTTTAACAGCTATTGACTGAAGTGTTCAGATCTTCATCGTGCTGTAGAACTTTCTTTCTTTGTCACTGAAAGTTCAGAGGGGAAAATATGAGCAGGGAAATGAATGGTCTTGATATTGAATAGCAATTGTAGTCAAACGAATGAGTGAAAGAGGAAAATGATATTGTTTCCCTCCAGTGAATCATTTTCAACCCTGTTCTCAGAGGAAATGGTATGGTACACCAGCCAAGAGAAATCACCGCCTTCTGTTTTTGATCATGCTGGATGAACAATTTACAGATATCCTAGGAAGCAGCAGTTTTACCCACAGATTAAACCAGTAAACAAGTTATTTGGTCTAATTATAAAGATTGCTTATAATAAGCAGAGCACTCAGGAGGTGAAAAAGGAAAAAAAAACATCTTCAATCAAGTTCCTCATACTCTGACATCTCCATAGGTTAATGATAACCATTTATGGAATACAAAAGCTTTCCTGGACTATGTAAAATTTGGAGGATCAATTTGAAAAGAATTGCTTCCTTAGTGAGCCAAAGAACTGATTCTTCCAGTAGAAGATGGCTCTTAACAAAATCCTAGCAGAGTTAATGTGTTAGTCATTTGCAACAAAAGCAACGAATAGGCTTGCGATACTTCAAAGACTAATTTAAAACTGTATATTATTTTCCTGGATCATAGACAGGATCTGTGGAAACAATGTTGTATTTACTTGAAAGATAACCCACTAATCGCACACAAATGTGTTTCTGTACGTATGTGTGTGCAGTGAGATATAGGCATTGAGATGGATGGAGACAATCTGCAACAGTCATGGTCCTAAAAAAGGACAGAAGGATGCCAAACATGTATGGATTGAATTAATAAGCATTCATCAAAATTAATTGCCTATAAAATAAGGTATTTCATTTGTAAATCCCCATTTAAGATATTCTTTCATTTGCAAGCCATTCTTACAACAGAAACCCAGTTACACAAATTTCCTTCTCTTCTACTGCCCCAACAAGAAAACAGATCCAAAGTGTGGACCACCATTGAAGGTCAGGCTCTTGATGATTTGGATCAAATCCATGGCTATCATAGTAGCCACTGCCCCTGAACCCCCTTTCCTTCCCCACCACCTCCCAATCTATTCCTCAGGCAGAGGGTTCCCTCCTCTCCATACATACCACCCACTTATGGGGGGTGGGATATTGGAATCAAAGGGATGCTACTGTCCTAGACACTCAGTGTCCCCTATATCCATTTTTTAAAATCATCGTGATATTTAAATTGTGTTGCATGATAAAGGGATTACTATAGTTTACTCCTCTTGGTCCCGAGATAAAAACATGACATATTTTGCTCTGATCTGTTGGAGGGTTCTATTCTATTTTATTTGTTGCTTGGTTATCCCATAGATGTGAACAAATGCTATTCTGCAGCTTTGGTTGTAATCTAGTTGTATATTTTTCTGTAGAAGGAAGATTTGGCCATTATTACATCTGCTATGATCACTTCCAAATTACGTTTCTGTACATGCTGTATATTAAGACTGCCCAGTGTCCAAATATGGGAGTTATTGCAAAAGGAAAATGCTAAAACATTTCTCTGTGTTTGTTCTTGGATCCTATTACATTAATCCTGTTCATTTGTATTGATTTTCTTCTGGTTCAATTTGAGTTCCTCATTTATTGTCAATAAAATGTGTAATGGCACGATAAAATATCGGAATGTTACCTGTTTTTGTGGTTTCCCAGTGGAATTTAACCAAGCTCTGTAATTGATTTTCTGGGGTCAAGATATTTTTATTCTGACAAACTTGACTTGGTGTTTATGTAATTAAGACTTCTTTTTCTTTTAATGGCCTTTCCTGTCTATTATATTAGATATATTAAAAGGATTATTTATGATTGTAGAAAACCTTGAGAGTCCTTTCGTAAGCTGAATCTATAGCACAGTAATTCATAGCACTTTTGCATTGATTATCACTACCCAGATTAATAACTTTTTGTGGTCCTCAGGAACCATTTCTATACAAGAGTAATAAAGTATACTTAAACCTGGAATATTGGCATAGTACAGTAAACTTTGACTTGTGCAAATTGTAAAATGCAGTTATTGCCCTCTGCTCTCTTGTTGACAGCTTCAGGACCATATTTTGTAGCTTCATACAGGTAGTCCTTGACTTGAGACCACAATTCATCCCAAAATTTATGTTGCTAAGTGAAAATTTTGTTACGTGAGTTTTGCCCCATTTTATGACTTTTCTTGCCACATTTGTTAAGTGAATCACTGCAGTTGTTAAATTAATAATACAATTGTTAAGTGAATCTGGTTTCCCCATTGACTTTGCTTGTCAGAAGGTCGCAAAAGGTGATCACACGATCTTGGGACACAGCAATGGTCATAAATATGAACCAGTTGTCAATCATCTGAATGTAAATCACATGACCATGGGAATGCTGCAATGGTCATAAGTCACTTTTTTCAGTGCCGCTGTAACGTTGCATGGTCACTAAATGAACTGTTGTAAGTCTAGGACTACCTGTACTTAATCAAACTGTCAGTAAATGATGAAGAACTAAAGTTATAATTTATATGTACAGAGACTGGGATGCTATAAAGAAACAGAAGAAGCAGAGTAATTTCCTTTTAGAGAGCACATCTATAGATACAGTAAACTGAGTATATAACTATGATTTATCTGAGTCTGGAAATAACTTACCCTTAGCAATTATACTTTATTGGGGCACACTGAGCTCAGATCAGGGGTGGGTTCTACTTACCTTCGCCACTGATTCGCATCGTGATGTTTCGCGCGTGCACGATCGCTATGCTTGCGCACACACGTGCGTCCCCTCGTGCAATGTAGAATGTTCAAATTATTAGACTTATTTTTTAAAGACTGCTTTATTATTGTTCTAGAGCCAGGGGTCTCAAATCTTGGCAATTTTAAGACTTGTGGACTTCAACTCCCAGAATTCCACAGCCAGTTTTGTTAGCTTTGCTGGCTGTGGAATTCTGGGAGTTGAAGTCTACAAGTCTTAAAGTTGCCAAGGTTGGAGACCCCTGTCTCTAGACAACTAAACAAAATGAAGAAGCTTTTTTAAATAAATGCTTGCTCTGAAGAGGCCCAGTGCTATTGTATCTTCTTTTAAATAATAGAGAATAATGTATACTTCCAGAAATTTTAATTAATTTTAACAGCTCTGTACAAGTATAGTCTGAAATGTAACAGTGTCCTGTTTAGTATTAGAGTTAAATCCTGACTTACCTTTGAGTAGATCTATTTAAATAATTGGGAGGAGTTAGTGTGACTACATTTAAGAAAACTTTCTGGCATAATGTACATTTCTCCAATTCTTTGCTATTTCTATGGGTCAGGCACACATACACAGAAATACACAGCAAACAGTGTATATCGTTTGTGCTGTTTGCTGTTTGTCAAATTGCTTGGAGGCAGAGGCCTTTTTTCCTTGTTTTCCTCCTCCAAAACTAAGGTGCGTCTTATACTCCGGTGCGTCTTATACTCCGAAAAATATGGTAGTTGCTCAGATATTGAAACAACCGTTTGCGCTGTGAGAAGGCATTGCTTTGCCATAAACTCTGTTGTATTTTCTCTTAGCCTTTTTAGCCTTTATCTCAGACTCCATATAAGATGAAACTGGACTAGTTGTTTGTGAAAACAGCTGGTTGTTAGTTTGCTCCCCCCCCACCAGATCGGGAAAGTCTAGTAGCTGTTGTTTTGTCAAATCTCTTTGCATGTCCTGTTCTGACCTCTCAAGATTGTTGGAAATGTAGAAACCAACAGAACGAGAAGTATTAAGAAAGATAATGGACTGTGCGGAAATGAATAGACTTACAATGAGAATTAAAGATAAAGAAAACTCGGAATTTTATAAAATTTGGGGGAAATTTTATGAATGGGTGGAAAAAGAAAATAGATAAAATATAGATAACAGATAGAATACTAAATGTAAATATAATATAAAAGAATTAAAGAAATTGAGAAATATGATTTAGATAACCCGGAAGGCAAAAAGAGAAAAGGAGGCAGCATTAGACAAATATGTGACATATACCAAAAAATAAATTAGAATAGAATGGAAATAGAAATTAAGATTTAAGAATATCACTATTAGAATAGAAAAACAAGAAAAATAGTTCAGTTTGCTGTTTTTTTAAAAAATAATCTTTATTGAATTTTTACAGTAAAAAAAAGACACAAACAACACACAACAGCACACAGACAGAATACATGTAACACAAACGAATACAAGTATTTACACGCAACGTTACAGAAAAGTCCAGTGCTTTTTACAGCGTTATTGAAATATTTGTTTCGTATCGTAATCTGTATATACATTTTAAGTATGTTCCATATCGTAGGTATCGGTGGTTATCGTCCATAAGTTAATTTATTTAATTACAACTTACACATGAACAGTTTGCTGTTTTATTATTAAAGCTATATTTTTTGTTTTTTTTAATTGATGCAGGCTGAACAGTTGATATTGTGAAATGTGATTTAGGATGCTGTACTATTTCTATGTAAGGGATATTATATATATATGGTTGCTTATGGTATATGTGTTATTAAGTATGTATTTTTAAGGTGGAGAAAAATAAAAAAATTTGCAAAAAAAAAGATTGTTGGAAATGGAGGGGGAGTTAGTTTTACTTAGAGATCTCTTGCCAGCAAAGTGCTCCTCAATTCTTGGTTGTTTTGCAGTTTTCACTGGTGGGAGAGATCCCGGGCTGGTGCCATGGCGTTTCTTTCTTTTTCCCATGCCTTATTAGACCCTGGCAAAAACAAAAACTTTTGTCTGTGTTATGGTCTACGCTGTTATCTCCTCGAAAAAATATTAGTTAAATAAAAAAGGATCCAATGGGAGTACTAAAAATTGATAAAATAAAATAAAATAAAACCAAGAGGCGCTACTGCAAACATGCTCCGGCAGCAAGTCCTTAGGAAATTGTCTTCTTCACACAACAGATTGAACATTTTCTCAAGAAGCCAGATGCCCAATCTCTCCTGCAATTCAAGTCAAAAGGACCATAAATGGCAATGCCCAGAAATTTGGAGGGAATATGTCCTTGGCAGCCTAATGTTCCCAACAGCAACTGGGCAGATTCCACTCCCACCTGTCAGCAACCACATTGGCAATGAGGTTTACACCCATAGCAAAAACTGTGTTATATGAAGAGGGAACATTCTACTTTTAATAATGAATCAGTAAAAAAGTGACTTTCAGCTGCCTTATCAGTGGACTTGGGGAGAAACAAAAGAAGAATACACTGCATTTAAAAAGTTAGTGGGGCATATTCATGCCTTCCTTAGGGGAAGGTATAAGCTCTATGACCTGACTATCTTTTGTGACTGATTTTCCCAATATTTGTCTAACGTGTTTCTTCCTTACGTGCTGTCCTGAAAAGCAGGTATGAAGCCCAATACACAGGATCTACAAGGAAACTTGCAGCCCTGCAGTACCATGGTTCTGTTAAGTTTACTGAATATTTTAGTTTACTAAATCCACCAATTCTGTGTTTATTGCCAAAATTTTGTCTGTCACAGAGAGAAATATGAAGCTTCTCAAATACTTACATTTTCAGCAACTGAAGAGAAAATAAATGTGTGTGTGTGTGTGTGTGTGTGTTTCCATTCAGTTCTTCATATTTCAGAAATTACTGTTAGAGAAATTAGAGAGACAGCTAAGTAGCTCCTATGGAGGAGCAGGTGCCCAGCTTTCTTTTATTAAAGGGCTAATCTGCAGATCACGATGCTGGAAGACTGAAACAGTGCTCCAACTTCTTGCATTATGGGTTCCTGCCGTGAAAAGAGAAGATATGAAGTGCCAACAGACTTGATCAGCAATGAAGGAAAAGAAAATGTGTCGCCTTTCTAGGAAGAAAATATTCTTCAAGTCACTAGTCAAGAAAATTATAGAGGCAAGTCTAAGAATTAAATTCACATGAAGACAGTAAGTAGCAGAGTTCACATGTCCATTGATTCACATGCTCAAGTGTAATTGTAGAGGCTATAGGGCAGGGGTCAGCAACCCGCGGCTCTGGAGCCACATGTGGCTCTTTCATCCCTCTGCTGCGGCTCCCTGTCGCTCAAAATATATGTCACAACTGCCGATGTGCAACACCCACCAACGTGCAATTTATTAAGCTTTTTGACCCCCAGTAGGCCAATCATGGATAAATCCAAGAAAAGAAAAGTTTCAGAAGAAAACAGAATCTTTAATTCAACTATATATGCTAGTTTTGTGGCCACTCAGGAAATAGTCAGGCACAGGAAGAGTTTTGTGGCTCCCAGTGTTTTCTTTTCTGTGGGAAATGGGTCCAAATGGCTCTCTGAGTGTTTAAGGTTGCCGACCCCTGCTATAGGGAATGGCCTTGAAGGACAGGAGGAAGAGCTGCTACTAAGGCAATGGTTAGATAAAAGAGAGGCTTCCATTTTCCACCATTCATTCAGAACTGAAGAAGCTTCTTGGATGAGAAGCAAAACATCTTCAAGCAAAAACCAAGAAAGTCCAGTTACCTTTTGAAAAAAAGCACCTTTGGGACAATAAAAGTAGTTTTGACTTATATGGCATTGGTTTTTTTAGTCTGGTTTACCTTCTTAGTTTGAAGTAAGATATGTAGAGGCAATCCTTTGGCCCCTAAGGAAATGCCTTGGGGAACAAAAGCTTGTTTGACTCATGAATGAAGACAAATATATGTGTCCGAGGACAATGCTACAGGGTCCAATCTGAGTCAGTCACTGGGATCAAAGGTTTATTCTTCCAAACTTTTTGAGCTCGTGCTAGAAAGCATCATCAGGGAATTTCTCTCTCTCCAGAGTATGTGCACTGGGCTGTTCTACATGTATGGTGCCTGGTTGTGTACCCTGTTTCCCCCAAAATAAGACATCCCCTGATAATAAGCCAATTGGGCTTTTGATTGCATGGCAATAAGGCCAAGCGCTTATTTCAGGGTTCAAAAAAAATATACCGGTAAGACAGGGTCCTATTTTCTGAGAAACATGGCATATCTTTTAGTTGTTAATTAGGGTGCTGATGGCTGGCTGTTAAGTTGTTGGTTGTTGTTTCCTTGTGTTGCTGCTCCCTCAGCTCCTAAGTACCTGATAAGGTGGTGGCAAATCAGCACTCCTGACCGACTGACAGGAGACTTTATCTCAGGCTTTGTCTCCTTCAAGGTCACAGACAGAAGTCCAGCCTTGGAGAATGGAATTTGGCACTGGATCCCTATTTCATCCTTCTGTTGTGTGCTGTGAATCAGGAGAAAGGCATTGTTGTCAAGGATATTGAGTTTGGATTCAGAACAAGCAACTTACTCTTCCTCAAGCAATCCTCTAGCTTGGTCAGGACGCTTTTATTCCAGCCTCATTAAAGAAAGAAGATGAGATGATGAACTTATTTGAAAGAACATACTGAGTTAATGGGATTTTCTGTTACATAAGAGCAAAAGATACGAAATGTCAAAATCCTGTTGTTCAGCAGTGAGCTGAGATCCATTTAGCTGACAGAGAACAATATCTTGGTTTCTGCTTGGAGATATAAGAAATTAAAGAAACAGGCAGGGATTTTGTAACTGTGCTTCTGGGTGGGGTTTTGGTTTTGTTTTGTTTTGGTTTTGTTTCACAACAGCAGTAAATGACAGTAGCCTCCATCTGGGAAAAAACCTATGCTCATCTAAATATATTTGTTAAAATATATGCAGCCTTTATTGTTTGATTTTCATAAAAAAGAAGAGCGAGCAATATTAACAAACGTTTTCAAGTTTATTGGATTTAATATCTCAGGCTTGCTTCAAAATACTTTTTTCATGAAATGAGAATATCTAAAAACTACACTACCGTACATTGTCATCTATATTTGATTCAAGTATGTGGATGACAGAGTTTTTAAAAGTATCCCTCGCTCATATTCTTGGTTAAGATAAATATATTGTGCTTTATAAGTGGTAGTGTCATTCCACCCACACATACACATCCCAATACTTACATTTTCAGCAAGAACAGAGTAGATGAAATTGAAAATATCAGAGATAGAAGTAATAAAATGTTAACAAAGTTTTTGTTACATCTGCAAAGTAACTGGTTCAAACCCTGAACGGGCTATTAAGCTCATCATTTCTCAGAATAATCTCAAAGCTGTGATGGACATGAAATTAGGCCTAAACCGATATATTTCACCCTCGAGTTCCTCTGAAAAAATATAAGAGGAAATTAGATAGCCCGTTTTTCTGAACCTGATGTAGGCATCAGACTAGAAACTGGGAGGTGGTGAGTTCTAGTTGTATCTTTGGCACAAAGCCAGCTAGGCGACCTTTTATCAGTTATTCTTTCTCAGTACTGGGAAGTAGGCAATGACAAACCACTTCTGAAATCTTGTAAAGAAAATACAGGGACGTATCCAGGCAGTTGCCAGGACTAGTGTGCAAACAACCATTTTACTCTTGAGTTACAGGATCTGGCCTATAAAAGAGGAATAAAGGAGGGGATGTGTGTATCATAGGATAGCAGTAGCAATAGCAGTAGCACTTATATACTTCTTCATAGTGCTATTACATCACTCTCTAAGTGGTTCACAGAGTCAGCATATTGTCCCCCAACAATCTGGGTCCTCATTTTACGAACCTGAGATGGATGGAAGGCTGAATCAAGCCTGAGTCAGTCAGGAGGGGCAGACTTAGCCTGCAATACTGCATTCTAACCACTGCATCACCACAGCTCCTAGGATACATTAAAGCATTTTAAATATTTCACTAACATACGTTGAATTTTACAGTTGGAATTTTAGAGCAGGCCATGAAGTTCAACCCCTTACTCAGTGCAGAAATCTAAACCAAAGCATTCCAGAGTGATGGCTCTGTACCTTCCGCTTCAGACAGGGGCGGGTTCCTAATTTTTTTACTACCACTCTGTGGGTGTGGCTTATTTTGTGGGTGTGGCTTGCCAGCCATGTGACTGGGTGGGCATGGCTTGCTGACCATGTGACCGGGTGGGCGTGGCTTCTTGGACTGCTGAAGGGAGGGGAACAGAGATAGGTCCTGCCGCCCATTCCCCCTCCCCTCAGCAGCTCGAGAAGCCTCAAACGTGCGAAAATGCCTAGGATCATCACCGCGCGTTCGTGGCTTCTTGGACTGCTGAAGGGAGGGGAATGGAGATAGCTCCTACTGCCCATTCTTTCAGCGTCTCACGCGTTCCCTCAGCCATCCTCCCATGCTTGGACTCACTGTGGGGTAGGAAGGCAGCGCATGTGCAGTGCCGGAAGCTTGGGTTCTGGGCATGTGCAGAAGAAAATGTTTAAAAAAATTAAATTTTTTTTTAAAAAAATGGCGGCACCCAGGCACCGGCAATTGATCGCACCGGTACTGTGACGTCACCAGCAGGCCGCTACCGGTGCTATAGAGTGGACCGCACGAGTAGGAACCCACCACTGACTTCAGATCATTGAAAGAAAGTCCACCAATTTTCAGGGTGATTGATTCTTCTGTTGAACTGCTCTTACTGTGAGGAACCTGTTTCTAACATTCAGTCTGATTCTGCTTTCCTGAAAATTAAATCCATTATTCCACATCCTGCAGTCTGGGACAAGGGAGGACTTTCTAATGTGACATCCTTTCAAGTATTTGAACAGTGCTATCATTCAGTTCTCTTTTCTCAAGGCGAAACATGAGCCACCTACAATATCTTTTCATGAGGCAATTCTAATTTCTCTGAATCCTTCTTAAAGGATTGTGTTCAGAACTGTACGTAATACTCAAGGTAAGTCCTGATCAAAATAAAATAAAATGGAACAATTGCTTCCCTGGAATTAGAAATTATATTTGTATTGATGCCGTCTAAAATTGCAATTGTCTTTTTTGCAGGCGCATCACACTGCTGACTCTTATTCAGGTATCAATAACCACACGGGCTATAAATCAGGCAAGAACCAACTGCTGCCAACTTGGAAAGAACTGTTACATAAACTATTGTGGAAGAGGCAAAATCTCTCTTCCAAAAGTTCAGGCATGAAAGAGTTCAAAGGAAATCTAAAAAGATTCTGTTTTCAGATGGGATTTTAAACAAGGAAAGTTCTGCTCCATTTTGGCTGTTTCTTCTTTTCTCTTACTTTGCTTAGGAAGAGCAAAGCTACTCCTTTTAATTGGATTTTTTAAATAGCAATAGCACTTAGCACTTAGACTTATATACCGCTTCATAGTGCTTTACAGCCCTCTCTAAGCGGTTAAAAAAAACAGGTACACAAAACCCCCAATTCCCAGAAATATATACAGTATCAATCTAGAGAACAGTGGAAATAAACGAGTAGGGTGAAAATTTTGTTTGGGAAGTTTCTTTATATATTTCTCAGCTGATTCCCAAAGGCTGCAAGAGATTAACCAAGAATTCATTAACTTGGAAAAATAGAAGGAAAGAGCATGGAGTTTAGATTCTGGAGCAGAGATCCTTTTTTTCTACACTGCAGTATGAAAATCACATTTTGTTTTAGGACTTAATTCTTGTCTGCAAGAGTAATTTCTGGGGCTGAATAAATGGTTTTTGAAGAGGACAGAGGGAATGGCCTTGAAGGACAGGGGGAAGAGCAATGGTCAGATAAAAGAGGTCTGAGTTTGTGCCAAGAAAATAATGTGAGTCAATGTCTCAGACAAGCCCCTGCCTAGTTCACATGAAGATAAAGCAAGGAGCGGGAAAGTGCTTTCAGACTTGCAAAATTATAATAAAAGTATCACTGACCTGCATGACATTGGTTTCCCAGTCTGGCCTACTTTGAAGTGTGACATATTTACAGCTTGAGCCTAGGTGAGAAGCTTGAAATTCCAATGTTTTTTCAAGTACTATTACCTTTGAGTGTGATTTTTGTTTCCTAAGTGAGTAACTGCACTCTAGTCTGTTAAATTTCCCTATTCTAAAAATAATTTGGAATATTATTTCTGTCTTCTAAGGTTATTAGAATTTTCAAAAATAATATATAAGAGTTTGGCAATTCAGCCACAGAAGTTCCTTCAGTACTTAGGACAGAGGTGGGTTCCTCCCTGTTTGGACTGGTTCGCCCGAACCGGTAGCAACCTGCTGGTGATGTCATGATGACGTCACGGAACCAGATCGGTCGGTGCCAGTCCATGGAGACCGCCATCTTTAAAAAAAATTTTTTTAAATTTATTTGTTTGAATTGGGGGGGGATTTTTTGGGGGGTTTTTTTCTTCTGCACATGCACAGAAGCCGAGTTTCCAGCACTGTGCATGAGTCACCATCTTGTTTTTTACTTTTTTATTTTTGGGGGGATTTTTTGCTACTGCGCATGCGCACGTCCATGAGGTGCGGGAGGAAGCAGACCGGCAGCGAGGTAAGTTGGAACCCACCCCTGACTTACGATATAATTAATCTGGTCCTAGAGATTTAAATTCAAGGAAAGAGGGAGTCACTTATCAAATTTCGATCAAACTCAAGCATCAAACCTGACCCTTTATTCTGCCCTTAACAATTAATTGAAGGAACATGCTCTTAAAAAAAAAAGACTGAAACGAAACATGATGTGTACAGTTCTGGATCTTCTTTGTTACCTGCTAATATTTTGCCTTTTTTGTTGACTGGCTGGTACCTTGTTTTTTTAAAAAAAATATTTTCTATATACCTCCTTCCCCTGTATTTATTCTTAGCGTATTTTGCTGGCTTCAGTTTATTCTGATATTTGGTTATCCTGACACTATTTCTACAGTTCTAGGCTACCTGCTCATATTTTTTCATTGTGATCTGCCTTTCTTTCTTTTTCCTGTATTTCTTTTCAGATCTTCACTAAACTTCTTTGGGAAGCTACATTGGTTTCTTTGGCTGTCTTCTGTTTTTTTCCCTCCCTCTCTCACTGGAATTGCTTGCAATTGTGCTTTTAATACTCGTCCTCTCTAGAAACTCCCACCAATTTGTTCAAAGTAGTTTTTCCTGCTATGGTGTCCTACTTTTCAGACGTTATTAAAATGTGCTATTTTGAAGTACAATGTACATGCTTGAATACATTTAATTTTGATTTCCCTTAAAATCAGGAAGTCTAGCATTATATTATCATTTTCTTACAATGATCTTACTACGGTACTTACGTATCTTAAACTAAGTCTTTTCCATTGATTAATACAAAGTCAAGGATAGCTAAATCCCCTTATGTCTTCTTCCACTCTCTAAAACAAAGACTTCAACACAAAACTTTAAAAGAATCAGGAATTTCCTGGAAGTAATATGATTGGCAGAGTTTCTCCCCCAGTATATATTGGAGTAATTAAAATCTCTCATCACTTCAGCTTTGCCCTTCTTTGAAAGTTCTGCAGTTTGTTTTTGGAGAATTCCATCCATGTTGTCTCTTTGGTTGAGAAGACAGTGATAGGATCAACAACATAATTGCTTTTATTTAATCCTCCATTTATTTTAACTTAGATGCTCTCTGCACCAATTCCAAGTTTATTCAATTACTTTTCTAAGCAGAATGAGCATTTTCCACACGACAATGAAACTATCCCTTATAAACTACTCTTTCTTTTGAACAAATGACTTCCTTCAACCAAGGATTGACCAAACATATTTTACCAGTTGTTGTGGTATGCAACCCATCTTGTGGCAGCAGTTCATCATCTTAATACATACTGCAGATCATGAACCCAGAAACCAAATCTCTTCCTCAACGTTATTTATGTAGTGAGTCTTGTTATATTGTTGTTCCTCATTTCAATGGTCTTTCAGGGATGGGAAGTTTGGATGAAAATAGAACCCAAATCCCAAGGTTTTGACATCCTGTGATTTTTAAAATATGTAGTGAGACAGCTATAGTGGTTTCATATATCTCAGAGGGAATGGATAATTGTCAGTGGACTTTGATAACTCTGGGAAGTTCTTCTGCCATGCCCTTGAGCTCTGCTCTTGGCAGAACGTACAATTCAGAAGCAATTGAGTACAGTCAGTGTATGTTTAAGTCATCATAGTAGTGAGTCATCCATTACTATTATTTTTCTTTTTGACTTCTCTTTTTCTGCCCATTAGGGAGCCACTATTCTGTCTCCTGTTCTACAAAATCTCTGTATCTGAACACTCAGAGCATGTTTCATCTTAAAGGACTTAAAAACTGTTTGAGTTCTACTAGCAGATAATTCTTTTCTGGGGGTTTTTTGGGTTGCTTCTGGCTATTATTATTATTGATCCATTGGATTTGCTTGTCTATCTGCCTTACAAAAGGTTGCTCTACAGCCTCCTTTCTTTGAAATAATAAATCCTCCTGGTGAACTAAAGTATGACTTTCTCTTTCTTAGCTGTTTTGAACCTTGGGAATGGGTCTTGATATTTACAAAGCAAATTTCAATAGTTAGATCACATCCAGACTTAACAACTGCAATTGTAGTGAAAGATATCTGAAAGTAGCAGGAAGGTATAGAATTATATAATGTTGCTAGATTCTGTGCAGCAGTGCTTAAAATCCATCAGATGATGATCTGTGCCACAAACTAGACCTAAATGAGCATCTAATTCATCATAGTAGAGTGCTTTGTAATTTGGAAGATATACTAACCTTTATGCCACCCTGCATCCATATAATGCTCCTACCTTCCTTTTAGATTCTTTTCAGACTCTTGTTTTTATATTTTATTATAAAATAATATATATTTTAGCTTTTAAAAAATATTTTAGATTCTGATGTACCTTTTGTTTTTTAATTAACTGTATCCCACCCTCCTTATGCTGATCCATGACCATAATACAGATTTGATTAATTGTAGAAAGGGCTGATATTTGATTTATTCCAGTAGCTTCCCAAAATCTATTCTAGAACATTTCGGAATTCCTCAGTGTTATAGAGGCAATATGGAGAACTGTAAGGGGAAATCAGTGAAAAAAATCTCCCTTCCAGAACACCCTATTCTGGAGTGTAGATTGTTCCTGAAAATGTAATTATTTCTTCCACTGATGAAGCAGTCAGTCTGGATCCAGCCCACTGTCTCCAGATCAGTTGATAAATAGCCTGCTTTATTACTAGAAATGTTTGCACTTTGATATGGCCCAAGGGCTAATCAATAAAGACTCATGTCATGTACTAGAAATATGTGCATTATTATTCTGCCTAGAGTGTAAAGAGGGTTGCCAGTAAGGCACAAAAAACCACCAGCCTAACATAAAATAAAATAAAAAATGTAATTCTTCCTCAAAATGGCAACTGTGAGACTTCAACTGTGTAAATAGAGACTCCAATGGACATTTTCAGATATAATTACACAGAATTAATGAAGCATTCCCGAGCGGCTGTCAATATTAGAATTCAGGTGTGTGTGAAATGCAATGCTCAGTCATGTTTTAAGTCTGGACTTAGTTTAATTAAATGGATTTTGCAAACATGCTGGAAGAAGAACAAAATATGCTTTTGACTCTGAAGGAGTCATTTATCATTTTTTTGAGCAATGGTACTCAGAACTCGATACAAAAATAAAATCTGCAACTAGGAAGCTAAAAAGACACAATGAACTTGTAAAATAAATAGATGTGTACATCTATTGTATTTTATTACTTTATTGTTTATGGACAGGAGTTTCAAAAACACATTCTGGAAAAAGTGTTAAGGAATGAGGACTGAAAACCATTTGGATCACAGTCTGAGGGTAATAAGAAAAATGTAAGATGGGTTGGCTGACAAAGGAAATAATAGATCCCTCTTCCTGCAATGAGCATCACTGATTAAGAATTCTAAAACTTTATGAGATATAATAAAGTTAGAAATTTAAAAGAAAGTCAGGAAGAAAAAAAGGAGAGAACAAATAAACAATGGTTTTCTGAAAAGTCTAATCCCCATCAGTTGCTCTCTACACACAAACCAGAACAAATTCACATACTGTAGCCCTGATCTCAATCCAGTAAATTGAATAGAAGTTATCGTGTATTATATAGTGTGGTATAGCTTCGTCAATTCTAATATTTTGTCCCAATTTATTAGATTTCAGGCCAATTGCTGCTTGCCCTGCCCTTACCTTATTTTCAGTCAGCCTCTGAGGAGAAAAACACACCCCAAAAGAGAAAGACAAGATGGAGTCCCCTCCTCTTATAAATACCCACCTAAGAAAAGAAACCCACCCTTCTGATTAGCTCCTTTGTTTTTTATGTTTCCTTTCTTCCTCCACCTATTACCTGCATAGAGAGATCAGATGATTTTCCTTTAACCCTTTATCCTCTTGAAGTGGATTTTTCCACATTCATTACAAGGCAGGGCTATCTAAATGAAAAAGAAGGTATTAATCCTTTTCGGTGTTTAGTGTATTAGTATCTGGAAGGCAACCAGTCTTCTCAGGTTGAGAGAAAAGATTTGCAGGAAGACTATAACCAATGCTTAGATGAATATTGTTGAAATACTGATTTACACTCCTGTTATCCTCCATATGCTGTGTTCAATTCAAAAAACAGGCTTTGATCAGAAGCTTTTTAGCTCTTTGGAGGGACTATGTGAAGAGCCATTTAATGTACTGTAGTGGTTAAGGCACCAGGCTAGAAACAAGGAGTTCTAGTCCCACCTTAGGCACAAAGCCAGCTAGTGCCTAAGGGTCAGTCACTTTCTCTCAGCCCTAGAAGCAGGCAATGGCAAACTGCTTCTGACATCTTGCTAAGAAAACTGCAAGTAGTTGCAGTTGACTTTGACTTGAAGGATGGGGGAGAGGAGGCAATTACTGAAAATACTTTATTTTGTAGAAGCCATACTGATTTCTTCCAGCTTAGTCATATCTGTATTATTTGGTGTAAATTGTTTCCCAAATTATTTGCATTTATATTATTTTACCTCATTTTCCCCTTCAAACACCTAATAGCTAACATTTGGTTATGGAAAATTATAATAGTATCCAAAGGAAGCCAACCACCAAAAGCTAGTAATAAAACTCAAATCTCACCGGTTCAGGGTTGACTCAGCCTTCCATCCTTCCGAGGTGGGTAAAATGAGGACCCAGATTGTTGGGAGCAATATGCCGACTCTGTAAACTGCTTAGATAAGTCTAAGTGCTATTGCTATTGCTATAAACAGAACCTAGATTATTTCATTATTGTATTACATTATGCTTTTTGATGCCTTATAGCCTGTTAGCACATTTTTTTTTAAAAAAAGGACAATTGTTCCTTTTGGGAGATCACTGATATTGCACATTTAGGAGAAGATAGTCTATAAAACATGGATTTCACTAGTGAAGCATTTTCAATGTGTTGAGAGCTTGAGGGTTTCCTCCTTTTAGGATCTGCTAAAAGGAAAACAGACTGCAAATTGCCACCACTCTTTTTTCTATTACAGTTTTTTACATTTTGCTTTTGAGTTTCCCACTCATGTACTCATGAATATCTTAAGGGTATCTGGTGTCCAGTGCTTCAAGTCAATTTTTGTCTCCCAGTGATTGCCTGGATAAGTCCCTGCAGTTTTCTCTGCAGGATTGTTGAAATCGTTTGCCACTGCCTGCTTCCTAGGCTAGGGCAATGGACTGGCCCAAGATGACCCAGTGCCTTCAAGCCTACTGTGGGACTAGAGCTCAATTTCCCAGTTTCTAGCCCAGTGCCTTAGCTACTGCACCAAACTGGCTACACTCTCCAGGACTGTAAACAAATTCTGATCTTCCCAACCCAATCCCAATATGATTTTTATTGCATTAGTCTCACAATAACCTTACAGAAGAGGGCATGTCCAGGATGACCAGCCCATGAGTTCCTAACTGAGGAGGCTCTCAAGCCTTTCAATCCACTGGTGAATGGAATATACTACACCCCTACAAATCTAGGAAAATTTTGACAGAAGAAACAAGCAACATCTTTTTGAAGGATTGTGGGTTAAACTAATTGCCCTATAATTAATTACTTTATTATTGTGATAAGGAAGACTTTTAAGTAAAGTGACTTTTGTTGTGCGGAAACTGGCTGGGCTATTTAAATGGAATTGATTAATAACCCTGAAATGTAAAGAGCTATGATTATTGAACTCTTCGATGAACAAAACTGGAACTGAAAATATTATTTGTGGTCCTGACTAAAAGTGGATTTATTAAACTAAGACAAGATGCCTTTTCAGGGAGAAATGAGTGAGATTTCAAGAGAAATGGCGTGGATGTTTCAAAGGATTAGGGATACCATGACAAAGAACCAAAGAGAGATAAAAAACTTAATCCAAGGCATAAGTGACAAAGTAGAAAATATGATACAACTAGCAATGCATGAAGATCAAAGAGTTCAGGAAAGAGAGGCGGCGGTGGAAAGAATGGAGGAAAAGATAGGACAATTCACCAAATACAACAAGAGGATGAGAAAAACTTTTTGAGAGATATAAAAATGGAATCAGAATTGAATAATCTGGAAGATGTTTTTGAAAGGGAGATAGGAGTATGGGTGGATACGCTGGAGATTTGGCAGCTTAGGAGGATAGAGATGGGAGAAATATTTAGATGGAATAATGAAGATACAGATGTTGACAGAGACAAAGATCCAAGAGAGGAGTAGGGTAGGAAAGCCAAAAAAACAAATAAGAATTGAAGTATTAAAACAGAGAAGGGATGATGGATAGAATAAGACCTATTTTTTCTTCTTTCTTCTTTTTTCTAATATAATGATGGCTTGATTAAAAACTAGAAATAGAGGTAGAAATAAGAATATACACCTTTATATAAAGGACTATGTATTAACATAAATGTGCTTTAACATTAGGATTGGTAAGAATGACCTGACTAGAAGCCAGAATAGAGGTAGAAATAAGAATTAGGGGGAATATTAGTAGTTATAATTTCTATATAAATTGAAAATAAGTAATAATTAGATGGAAAGATGAGGTTGAAAGATATTACTATGTATGTTCAAGAAGATAATTGACATTAGAATGAAACATTGAAATATTGAATAACTACTTTAAAATAATCAAGTACATTAATATTAGGATTATATAAATTTGATTAATGTAACAATTGACTGTTATTTGTATTAACATGAATCATACCCAGAGGCCACACTGTTCATGTATTGATGTTGATATATGTTTAAAAATAAAAACCCAATAAACCTTGGGCGGGGTGGGGGGTGAGGGTGAAGCCTTTCAACCCCGAATAATTTTTAAACCAATGTTTACTAACTTGGCAACTTTAACATGTTCAATTCTCAGTATTCCCCAGCTGGAATTCTGAGGTTTATTTTTATTTACTTTATGTTTATTTACCATATGGCATCTACAAAGTTACCAAGTTTGCAAAACACTGATCTATAGTCCGGAAGCCACGACCTTCACGCTGGCTCTGATGTTGCTGGTAAACTAGCTTGCTCGATTATCTTCCTTCTTCCTTTTCTAAACTCGGGACCAGTTTGAAAGAGCCCATCCTCTCCGCTTGGAAGGAACCTAGAGCTAATCGATGCAAGCTGCCTGATCGGCGTGCGATCGGCCGTGCCTAGGTTTCAGCTGAGGGGGCGGGGCAAAGGCCCGGACCCCTTTGCGCGGCAAATCCAACCAGGGGAAAAAAAAAAGAGCCGGTGCGTTCGGGTAGCTATCTCCCTTCTCGAGCCTGGTTGCTGGGAGACACTGCGGGATCGTCTTCGTGGTCTATCGTCCGACTCCTCTTTGCCGGAGAGCTGTAGCCAGACGCTCCGCTTTTAATTGCCGCGGTCGGACATCTCCACCTCTCCATTGTAGCTTAAGGAGCTGCTGCCAGCAGTTCCTGCTCCTTCCAGAGCTGTTCGGAAAAGCTTCGTGATTCCTCTGGAGCGTTTCTCTCTGTTCCGGGTCGACGGCGGGTCGTTTCCCTTCTCGCTTTCCCTGCACGAATTTCCTTTCCTGCGACTCTAAATGCCGCCGGTGCAACGCGTCTTCTTTCCCTGTCCCTAAAGCTCTGCGCAGATGGGACATAGTTCTGCAGGGAGAACATGGTAAGCGGGGCTTCCCAGGGAAAGGAGCTCCCAAGATTTTTTATTTATTTATTAAAACTTTTAAAAGCCGTCCCGCTCAGAATTTGTGACTTTAGGCAGTGTACAAAACAGAAAATAATAATAATGAACCACTACCATCCCACCCCAAAAGCAAAAACATAAAGAAAACACATGTAGGTACATTACAGATCCTCTATCATCTACACTTGGTGCATAGGAGAAGAACCACGACTTTAGGGCTCTGTGGAAGGGTGTTGGCATCAGAACTGGAGGGGGAGTTTGCTCCAAAAGACAGATGCAACTCCTGAGAAGGCATGCCTCCTTGGGTCCCATTAGGTGGCATTGTTTGAAAGAGGAAAAGCTGGTGCTTACCCACTCTGTGCCACCTCCTGGGTGGCAGAGATGACTGGGAGAGATAGTCCCACAAGTAACCTGTTCCTCTGCCATGTAGGGCTTTACAGGTGATTAGCAGCACCTTGTATTGCATCCAGGAGCCTATTGGAAGCCTATACAGCTCACAAAACAGTTATGATAGATGGGCATAGTGAGGTGTGCCCATAATTATTTGTTGTTGTGCTTTGTGTTTCTGGGTAGTGTTCAAAGGTGATCCCATGTACAGTGCAGTGCAAAAGTCTAACCAGAAGTGTCTAAGACATAAGTGATTGTGAGCTAGGCTTCTAATTCAGAAACAGACGCAATTGATGCACAATGCGGTGAGGCCCTATAGGCCATGGCTGCCATCTGCTGCCCATTGTTAGACTGGTATTGTTAGATGATGATAATAAATGTGCTCTAATTCTGAGGTATAGCCCAACTACTTCCTATATGTATTCAAATGTTCTGAATTATGGTCAATGTATTCTACAGAATAAACAGGTTTAATTGTTTCTGATATAGAGGAGAAGTTTAGCTCCCAGTCAGCTAGCCAAGAGAAAACCTGGAGGTGATGGCTCTGGAGAGGATGAGGACTGGTATCCTGAAGCAGTAAGTATCCTTTCTTAATTAACTCATTTAAATGCTTTTTCTTTTCTGTCAGCACATTCAAAGAGGCCAATCTGAAGTTTCCAGGGAGGCACTGACTAGATTTGACTCTTTAATCAGTTGTCTTATCCTTTCCTTTTATTGAACTCTCTAGATATTAATAGTCCTCCCTGTGAAATTAGATCTACTCTATGGATGAGTGATATGTCAGATTTACATAGATCTGACTATGGAGCAATCGGATATAAATTTTGATATGGGCTGGTCTGTGAACAAAGAAGTTTTACAATTAGATATTTATGGCTTTCTTTACAGTGCTTATGAAGTTCCAATAAGTAGCAGTAGTGATACTAATCATTTGGTATTGTAGTTGTTTATTGGCATGCTTTATATATTGCTAAAAAACAAGAGTTCTCTTGTTCTCAAGCGTTATACTTCATTGCAGGCAGCCAAATATTGATGCAATTTGTCTGATCTATTCTAGATTCCAAAGAGGCAGAAACGTAACACCAAGACTGATATCCAGGAATGTTATTTATCTCCTTTCCGAAAACCTTTGACTCAGTTAACTAATCGAATTCACTGCCTTGATGATAATAAACATGTAAGTGACATTTATGCTTTCCTAAGATTTGGCACAATTCTTTTTACTCTTATTGGATCATATCTCTTTTATTGATGACTCTGGTAAAAGAGAGACTGCATTATAGGGTGAATTCACATGTCTCTTGTATGATGGGAGATCTAAGTTGCTCTTTAATTTTGTACCTTAGAATATTTTATATATTAATGAAAAAAGATTTGGACTTTTTAAATCTTGGAATGAGTCGTAAATTACATATACTGTAGCAGATCTGTTCAAACTTCACACTATAATTAATATAACACATGTCTCTTCAATCTTAAATGTATTTACCTCAGCATAAATCTAGTGGTGTCAGTGCAATGTTTTCTAAGATTACTTATTGATGAGCTTAAATGATATTTTAATGACTATCACTTTAAATTCTAGGAAGCCTTTATCCGCAGCATTTTATCAAAACCTTTCAAGGTTCCTATTCCAAATTATACAGGTAATGTTTTTCTTTTTTTAAGCATAAAATTTTACTTCTCTAATCTCTTTAAATATTTTTTTTAAAGTCTACAAAAATCACTGATATGGACAAATTTCTGTTTCACTTGAACTAGATTGCCATACTCCCCTGGGATCTTAAATACATAATAATTCATTTATAAATCTTGCTCTGAACCAAAATGTGTATTTTGTTGTGTTTATAACACAAAAGAAAAAAATCTGAAAGCTATTGTCATAAAACATTAGAGTTACTGGTAGATTATTAATACACCTCATACATAGGAATAATGAAAACAAAAAAAAAGATTGATGTCAAATTGTACCCCCCTCCAAAATTAGGGCACCAGGCTGGAAACCACGAAACTCTTGAGTTCTAGCTTCGTTCACTTTAAGCATGAAACCCGTCTGGGTGGCTTTGGGCAGGTCATTCTCTCTGAGCTCCACTCACCTCACAGGGTTGTTGATGTGGGGAAAAGAAGAAGGAAGGAAGAGTATTATGTACGTCCATTACTTTGAAGTACTTATAAAGTAATAAAGGCAGGATAAAAATCTAATAAACAAAACATGAACTTGTTTAACTTCAAACATAACCAAATGATAAATTAATCAGTTTTCATGTCATATTTATTTTCTGAGACAGATTGTGTAAGCAAAGTCCTATTTAGAATTTTCCCATCTAGAATTTTCCCATCCGATGTATTTTGTTATGCTTTGATATTAATTTTTTACAACTCTCTCCTTCTAGAAACTTTCTAAGATATAATTATACTGATTATTATTGGTGTTTAAACTCTGGGTTTTGAATTGGTTCCCAAGTTTCTTTGCAAAGCTGTTTATGTGTCTTAGAGTTTTTCTGGTTCATTACAATATTCCTTTTTTGAGTTTTAAATCATTAATTCACATAATTAATGTGTTGTGAGCCGCCCAGAGTCTCTGTGGAGTGGGTGGCATACAAATGCAACTAATAAATAATAAATAAATAAATAAATAAATAAATAAATAAATAAATAAATAATAGTCTATAACAGGGGTCGGGAACCTTTTTGACTAAGAGAGCCATGAAAGCAAAAAATTTGGAAATTTATTTCAGTGAGAGCCATATAATAAAGAAAGGCAGCCTGCGGGGCTTGGCACGGCTGGGAGTTGCGAGGCGGCATAGCAACCGGGCTGTTCCTCCGGGTGTGCTAAAGTGCTCGAGTTTTTTCTCTCTCACACACACATGCACAACCTTCCAACGACTGGGGAGATCCAGGCCGGCGGGAGCTAGTCCGGGACGCCCAGGACGGCCGCCCGAGCCCGCCTCGAGGGCTCCCAGCCAGGAGAGGCCGCCTGGGAGGAGCGGGGCGAGGCGATCGGCACCCCGAGGGCTCGGGCTCCCCCCCTCCGGACTCAGTGGGCCCTCGCCACCTCCCCCGAGAAGGGCGAGGGGCGGCCGAGGTCCAGCGCTGCCCGGCCGGCTAAAGTCCGCCTCGCCCGCCTGGAGGCTGCCCGAGGAGCCCGCGCGGCGTCTCCCTGGCCGAGGCGCCTCACCTGCCTGCCCGGCTGCGTGGTGGGGTCGGGCCGAGGCGCCGCCTGGCTCACCTCCGCGCTGCGCTCTCCTCGGGCGGCGCATGGCTTCGCCTCTCCCGCCGCCGCCTGGCTCCGTCTCCGGCTGAGGCTGCGCCACCGCCCCCGGCCCTCTCCGCGCCCGCTGGGCCGCTCCTCCAGCCCCCGCCCCGGCCAAGGCTTCCCTGCGGGCGGAAGCGAGCCTCCCGGGGCAGGAGGGCTCTACCTGCCAGCGCTCTCTCGGCCCTGAGGGGGAAGATGGCGGCGGGAGGGGCCGCTCGCTTCGCCCCCCTCCCTCTCTTTGGGGGGTGGGCGCCTTGCCCGCCGGCCCCTCCCGCCCTTTTCCTCAAGCGGGGGATCCTTGGGGAATCCGCCCGAGCTCCCCGGAGCGGGGTCTGCATGTATCAACCGGGGGGGGGGCTCCGTCGCGGGGCAGCTGGGAGGGCTCCCGTGGCCCCAAAGCCGCTCGGCTGGGGAAGGGCGACCGATGCCCGGGCAGACGCTTCTCTTGGCCGCCCCCACCCTCCATCTCAAGGCAGGCGAGGCGCGGAGCTCAGGGAGCTTGCTGCTGTCGCCGCCGCCGCTCACCCTTCAACAGCCAATCAGCGTGGGGCGCCGACAGCAGCAACGTCATCTCTCTGCGCCCGCCTTGCAGATTCCAATTCCAGGCGAGCGCTCCCGGCTTGCTGCCGCCGCCGCGCATGAACGCGGTCCGCGGCGGGAAGCGAGTTCAAGCGGCCCAGTTCAAGTGAGAATATTTTGTTTTATCTGCGAGCCATATGCAATCATCAAAAGAGCCACATCTGGCTCGCGAGCCATAGGTTCCCGACCCCTGGTCTATAATATTAGCAAAACAAAAGGGATTCCTAGCATAATCTGTCACCTATTGTTTCATTTATATAAACAGAACTATTTGAGAAATCAGCCTAAAATTCACAAGTAATTCAAGCATTGGTCTTGTAACTAAGTCACTCCCCCACCCCCTTGGATCTTCATCAGTGATAAACATTTATCCATGCTAGTGAAAGAGACTTTGATAAGTTAAAGGAAATGGTTAATTAATGCTAGTCTCCTCTCTTCTCTCTCAATTGAAGTGGCTGTAGGTAGACATCCATGACATGAAGAATGGCATTTTTGAATTTTCATGACTGCTGCTCTCTACTTACATGGCCACATGAAAATGTCAGTAGCCTAATGCAAATGATATAGTATCCTGTTTATAAAATGCAGTTCACTTATTTCACTTAGTCTTTTTCAGTTTTAGTGTCATCTGACTTCACACCAACTCTTTCTGTATAAAAAGAAGATTAAATGCAATGGACCTCACTTGACTAGATAGACAATCTGACCCCACAGTACCAAAATATATATAAAACCCATGCCAACCACATCCAACAAGGCCCCCCAGCCATCCCAGCCTAAGGCCTGGAGAAACAATTGGGTATTTTAGGTATTCCAGAACACCATCAAGTTGGGAGCCGCTTAGATTTCAGGGAGGACCTAGTTCCAGAAAGCAGGCATGATGACATATTTCTCATGTAGAGCTCAAGTTCATTGAAAGTGAAGTCAACATATTGTTGTTGAAATCTCGGCTTTGATTCCATATATTGAAAATGAAATGGTTAGACTAACTGCTTTCTTTGAATGATCTTTCAGGCCCCCTGGGATTGAGAGCATTGGGACTCAAACGTGCAGGAGTTAGGCATGCTCTCCATGACCCTTTTGAAGAGGGGGCTCTGGTTCTTTTTGAACCGCCACCTTTGAGTGCTCATGATCAACTGAAAGTAGACAAGTAAGTTTTCACGCTTAACTTATTCTGAAGATAGTACTTTTCAGTCACTTTAAGTTGGTTTTCATGTAGGATTTGATTTAAATTTAAACCCTGGACTGATGTGTAAGCTTAGTATAAATAATCATGTATAATGTAAGTACTAGGCTTACTCATTTCTTGTAAGATGGAGTTGCACTACTCAGTTCAGATCCACTTCGCAACTTAAGACTGGATTCATGACTCCTACTCAAAGAGCAGGTGGCGGGCATGACTAGGAGAGCCTTTGTACAGCTTTGGTTTGTGCACCAGCTATGACCCTTCCTGGATCTTGACTCTCTGTGCTGAAGCCCTGGTCATGTGTTGTCTGGATTACTGCAATATGCTGTACATGGGGCTACACCTGAAATCCATTCAGAAGCTTCAGCTGGTACAGCAACAAGAGCAGTCTTTGGGGCTCCTAGAATGGCCCATATTACATCTCTGTTCTGTGAGCTGCACTGGCTACCAGTATTCTTCCAGATGCAGTTGAAGGTGTTGGTTATGACCTTTAAAGCCCTTAATGGCATAAGTCAGGGCTACCTTATGAACCAACTCGTCTTGCTAGGAGAAGTCCACCCAATTCATGGTGGCAGAAACAGCCTACTGCGGACCCCATCAAAGAACTCTGACTGTTGGGATCCCAAAGAAGACCCTCCTCCGCCATAGTGCCTGCCCTTTGGAATATCCTACCCTCCAAAGTGAGATCTCTCTCCACCCTCCTATCCTTCCATAACAGCCCGGAGACCTGACTCGACCGGTTGGCCTGGGGACCCAATGGAGGAGTATCACTGGAGGTGACTACTAGATTTATAGCAAACTCCACCTCCCCCCCATCTTTTATTTTCATATGGTTGTAATTACTGTTTTCCTTTTCATTGTTTATTCTATTGTTCCGTTACTTTATTACTGTCATGTTTACACTTCTTTTCATTTCTCTGTTTTTATTTTTGTAAGCTGCTTAGAATAGCCCCATGGTGAGATATAACCCGCCAAATAAATGTTAACAAACAAATAAGACAAATTCAAGATTAGATGATGGATTCAGAAAAGCGCCAATATATGCTGTAAACCTGCAGATGAAATTGATCAAATACTTTGTTAGTAATCATTATTTACCAATTGTGATGCACAAGATGTTCAGTCTTTGATTTTTGAATTATGTGTACTCTGATAATGAAATGGTTTAAAACGGCTACTGGATATATGCTAAGCTTCTTTAAGTTTTCTATTATCTTTGAACTGGATTGCTCCCAGTGAATTCTGGAGAGCAGAACTAAACTGTGTTATACAAGTCGTAAACATTGGCAGCAGTCATCCCCTGAGGATATTTCCCAGAATATCCTCTTTTAAGGTTTATATTTCCTTAGATCTGTGCTCTCTTTGCTTCTTGAAGGGATAAAACACCTGTTCATGTTGTGGTTGATCCTTGTCTTAGCCGTGTTTTACGACCTCATCAGAGAGAGGTGAGTACAGTGGGAAGCTAACTATAGCAGTACGTAGTATAATCCGCCGTTAAAGACCGTGTAATTCCTGTAAAACCACAAAGCTGAGAAATACCTAGCCTCATGCTACATAAATAAGTTCCAACTGCTCTGCTTGTCCTGGGGAAGCCCTTACTCTGAGAAGCATGATAATATCTATTAAAAAAAATTCAAAATCTTTTCATTTTTTACTTTACATTTTTTTATTTAACTGATACTATGTATACTGATATACAAATATAAATAGAGACACATTTATTTCCCGATTTTAAGAAGTACATCAGCAGTACTCTGCTTATATTATTATGTCTTGTTTTAACTTAACGACTATTGCAAAAAAAAATCATAAAATTGGGTACAGCTCGCTTAACGATTGCCTTGGTTAGCAATGGAAGTTCCAGTCTCGATGATGTCATAAGTTTAGGTCTTATCTGTACTAGTCTGTCCTGCAGAAAATAATGGCATGGCAGTTCTTCTGCAAATTATTGCAAGATGAAGTGTAGCTAGCAATTTTACTATGATTATTTTTCTTTAGTTTGCCATCTTGATTTATTTCTGCTTGGAATAAAGTAAAACAATTCACTCATGTTGTAGTCCATACATTATAGGCATAATTGGCCACTACACAGGTGCTGCTTCTTGAAAGTTTGAGATCTTTTGAATATTGTAATTTGAATTCCACTAATGATAAACTCCTGGTTAAGTATGTGATTTCCACAGTGTGGAATTGTTCATTACTCCAATAAATGGTTAGATATTGGGCTCTACAATTCAGTTAGATAATTCAGTATAATTTTAAATATTCTATATACTTATTTAAATTGAACTCAAGCACTTTCATACAGGGAGTGAAGTTCCTATGGGAATGTGTTACGAGCCGTCGGATCCCTGGAAGTCATGGCTGTATCATGGCAGATGAGATGGGTCTAGGAAAGACCTTGCAATGTATCACTTTGATTTGGACACTTTTGCGCCAAAGTCCGGACTGCAAGCCTGAAATTGACAAGGCAATCGTGGTTGCGCCTTCCAGCCTGGTGAAAAACTGGTACAATGAAGTGGGCAAATGGCTTGGAGGAAGAATCCAGCCACTGGCTATTGATGGAGGCTCTAAAGAGGACATAGATAATAAGCTAGGTATAAATGCTACACAATATGCAGCTATTGCAAAGCAAGGGGAGAGCTTTAAACTGCCAATACGTTTTAGACTAAAGCCAGAGGTGGGCAAACTATGGCTCTTTGAGGACCTGTGGACTTCAACTCCCAGAATTCCTGAGCCAGCCAAAAGAACCATAGTTTGGCCACCCCTGGACTAAACCATATAATGATAGGGATTTTTTTAAGCAGACTGTGCCGAGGATGATTGCTGTGGTTAAGTTAAATGGTCTAATTAGCAACTTTTGTAGTTATGAATTAGGAAAGAGCATAGACTATAGAAAAAGTATATTAGCTGGTGCACTCTTCAAATTGCTTAAAGAAATCCCATTGAAATAAATGAGACTTTAGTATGTTGATATTCATGGGTTTATTCTGAGAACGGCAAAATCTGATTTTAAACCAAAATATGAAGAGTCAGAGATATAATAGTACGTGGTAAATTAAGGATAGGTTGATAGGCCAGAGCTCTGTCCTGACTTAGCAAGAGACTGTTAAGTTACTTTGAATAATTGAATGCTACACAGTATTTTTCAGATCCAAAGCAATGCAGAAGTTGGGGAATATCAGAAAGCAGATTTATCGGAGAGCAGGGATGGAAAGTGTAAAAGCCTGTTACCTTTGGGGGATAAATTACTCATTTTAAGAAATTCTAATGCCTGGATGCAAGTTACTTTCAGTTACTTCCCTTTGATTAAATCATCCCTGCCTTTAAATACATTTTTTAAATCTTTATTCCTTTGCCAATTTTATTTTTTTCCTGATAGTTGGATTCGTGAACCAGCGAGGCCGTAGAATCCCATCTCCCATCCTGATAATTTCCTACGAAACTTTCCGTCTCCACGCAGAAGCTCTCAAGAAGGGGAGTGTTGGGTTGGTCATATGTGATGAGGTAATGAGTTCTTTGGGACAGCCATGTTTTTAAATATCAGCAGTGAAGGAATGGTATAGTATAGTAACTTGCAAGTTACTATAAACACTTTTTCTCCATCATCCCAATTCTAAGGCATACTTCAATTTTTTTTCTGAGAATTCAATTTTGTTAGCTACATGTTTACAACTGATAGAACCCTGACAGTTTTGCCTCAATCTGTCATAGTCTTTCTCCCAAGTAGCTGTTCCTTTATTTCTTGACTGCAATCACCATCTCTGAGAACATTTAAATATAGGAAGGTAACATTTGTTTACTACTTTGTCTTGACTTATTTGCATTAGATTCACACTGCCTATTGGCATAGGTTTCGGATGTGGTGGTGGTGTTTTTTTAAAAAATATTGGGTTTTTTCTTACTTTTCCATATTTTCCATAAATTTCCTTAAGTCTTTCCCATTTCCAGCTGTCAGTAGTATCATCAGCACCTTTGAGGTTGTTGGTGTTTCTTCCAGCAGTTTTAATTCCAATTTCTGTTCCTACTAATCAGCTATTTCTTAATTCTGTGTATAACTTAAATAACCAAGGTGACTAGTAGATTGGCAAGCTGTGACAAATAACTCCCCAGACTGATGTGCAGGCAGTAAAAATATAAAACACAAGGGCAGAAAAGGCTGTCACCCCAAAAATAATTTAATGAGCTATTCTAGCCTTCCCCCCCCCCCCATGAGAGAATTACACAAAGAAATAGATATTATGGATACAGGCACAATTTTGTATTCATGGGAGCTTGGATTTCTAAGCAAAATCCAAACCGATCATCAAATCAAAGCTTTACAAAATAACTGTCCCAATGGAAGACCGATCTGATCATCCAAGCCTCCTTCAGTGTTTTGTCCCACTATAATGAAATTGGCCCATTGGTACAATCTTCCATAGCTCTTCTGTCTCTTTTGCTGGCTTTGTCTCCCAAAACGTGGCCTTGTTCAAGTCATTTGTGCTTCTGCCCATTTTTCATTAGCAGGAGACAAAACAGTAGGCTCTGCTTAACCAGGTGAATACAATAGGCTTGGCTGGAACCTTTTTTTTACTGCAGGAACAGAAAGAAAAGACATGTCCAGGCAGGTGGCCCATTGTGTTGAGAATTAAATCCTATTTGAAGAAAAGATCAGTGCTGTTGGCAATACTACTATATGGGGTTATTTCTTTTCTTCCTTCTAAAGTAGGCTTCAGAAACAAGATTTCCCAATTCCAGTCAAGAAAAAGTTAACTGTGATGGGTTTTAAAAATGAAATGTGACATGAAGTAATTATCACATTGCTGACTTTCTTCCTTGATTAAATATAGGATAAATCCAATCTTATAATTTTGAAAGAAACGAAATATGACTATTAAATATATTCAGGACTAATGGACTCATTTAAACTAATGGTATCTGACTTAAACTGATGATTCTGTTGCTAAGGTGGATAGGATCAGTGAAAATCATTACTCCATGGATTTGAACATGGGATCTTTTGCCTGCCAAACATGCATATGTTTCACATGTTCCACTGGAGATCAGAAGAAAACAAGTGTGCATATGTTTTCTCATATATATAATCTGAGCAATGGTGGCATCAAGAGGATTTAATATATTTTAATATTGATGATAGAAGGGTATGTATCTGTACATTGAGCTAGAAGCCTTTTTAGCATCTTTTAAATGAGAGATTGGTTAATTAACTCTAGCAGCAGATTAATCAATAACCAATAAATCTATTAAATATAGCTTTCTTTTAATCATCCACATTACAAATGATAACGTTTGTTGCCTTGAACTATGAGCATTTGTGCATCTAATATATTTCCTATCTTTTTGCATCATGAGAGAATTTTCTTGCATTAACTGGCCTTTTAAAAACACTTATTTTTTATTCTGTCCATGCATGGTGATCTTTTTTCTCTTCAATTTTTTTTTTCCAGGGGCACCGGCTGAAAAACTCAGATAACCAAACATACCAGTCTCTCAACAGCTTGAATACGCCACGCCGGGTTCTCATCTCTGGCACTCCCATTCAAAATGATCTCCTTGAATATTTCAGTCTAGTACATTTTGTCAATTCAGGAATTCTAGGTGGGGACTTCTTAATAAAACAGTCGTCTAAATTAATGACCCTAACTTGGCAATCCCAGTTTAAATTGAATAGTTTTGGCTAGCCACAGGGAAAGAATGATATTCAGCAAACGTATATATAAATTTGATTTATATATGTGTATTGGGGTGGGAATGTATTTATATGTTGGTGTGTAGGGCAGATAGCTGAGAGCTTGGGAAAGTCTCAATTCTCCATTGCATCATATATTTTCTGTGTACAAGAAGGGGGAACAATTCCCCCCAGCCTCCTCTCACACAGAGAAAGTCATTCATTGCAGGATAAGGCATGGAGACATCATTTTCTAATTAGTCCTGTATGGAACACATTCTTTGTGTAGGAAAGGATAGCAATAGTATGTAGGCTTATATACCTCCGGATAGTGACCAGCACCCTCTAGGTGGTTTACAACAATCTGGGTCCTTTTACCAACCTCAGAAGGATGGAAGGCTGAGTCAGCCTTGAGCCTTATCAGAATCGAACTTCAGAATGTTGGCAGAGTTTGCCTACAATACTGCAATTTAACCACTGCGCCACCGGGCTTGTATGGATGTAATATGTAATATTACTTTGCCAGGTCCTGCAAATGGCTGATTCTACTTTGGCTATCATAGTCCTTTTTCAGTTATAAAAGCACAGAGAGGTCAAAGCAAAGCCCTATCTGCATTACCTGCACAGGGTTTCTACCTAAGTTGATAATGGAGGAGCCTTATTTGAAGGCTTGCGGGTTAATAAGCTGCCCTTGGTTGGGATTGCTTATTATTGCTTCCCTGTCCCTGAATAACACATTCAATAAAGTACATTACACTCTAAAATGTATTCTGTAAGGTATATTAGAGTTCAATAATTATGAAGAGGGTGTCAACAATGGTTTTGATGTCGGAAACGTTAGGTAATGAAGGTTCTGTCGGCTCTTCTTTTCAACTGAGGTTTTCATATAGTAAGAAAATGGGGAGGGGGAGGGGGGATAAAGGTGTTTTTAGGACAGCAGATACTTAATTCCAAAATGTATCTGTTTTTGTACAGGGACAGCCCAGGAGTTTAAAAAGCACTTTGAAATCCCCATTTTAAAAGGCAGGGATGCAGATGCAAATGAGGCTGGAAGGCAAAAAGGAGAAGAGAGACTGAAAGAGCTGATTAGTATTGTTAACAGGTGAAGTTGAGCATCCTTTTATCTCTATAAGCATGCATACTTTCTTTTTTTCTCTTAAGTTCTTATCCTGATCCTGTACGAGATGCTTGTTACCCTAGAATGTCTTCAGCTCACTCAACTATTTTCCTTAAATCACCATTCTATAATTTCTCTGTATGCTTCATCTCATCACTGTAAGTACCAGTTCTGTGTTGCAAAAATACAGGCAACCAGTAGATGGCAGCACAGAATTAGAACTTTCTGTATCACTCTTCTGCCACCTAGAGGTCCCATTTGTGCAAGTCAGAACTGATAGGCCTGCTTTTTTATTTATGTAATCATATCATGGCACTACAGGTAGTCCTTGGCTTAGGACCACAATTGGGGCTGGAGTCTCGTTCAAGCAAAGCAGTCATTAACCAAGTTGTCCATGTGGCTGCTTTGCTTGACAACCGTAGTCCTAATCCCTAAGCACTATCGGTTGTGGCTATTAAGTGGACAAAGCAAAAGGGCTGCCTGTTGGCAAGATTTCAGCTCCACACGGCAGTCTGTTGCTCTCAAATGTTCCTGCAGCTCATCAAAGAAATTGAGCTCCCATCCATGCATAGAGGGAAAATATTTTGGCTACAGAAACAGTTGAAATCTCAAAAGATTTCAGCTCCATTCCTGCAGCCTGCCAAAGGGTTTACTTCTTCTCTGTGTATGGAGGGGAATCCTTTGTGGGGCTGCAGGAGTAGAGCTGATTCTTCGGTGCTAGGCAATGTGTAAATGCAAACCAGTTGCTAACCACCCAAAATGCTGGGGATAGCACAATGTTTTATAATGGCCAGATGTGCTTTACAGGCTCTAAAGCAGGGGTGCCCAAACTATGGTTCTTTGAGGATCTGTGGACTTCAACTCCCAGAATTCCTGAGCCAGCCATGCATGCATGGCTAGCTCAGGACTTCTGGGAGTTGAAGTCCACAGGTCCTCAAAGAACCATAGTTTGGCCACCCCTGCTCTAAAGCATTCTTTCCGAGGCCACTGTAACTTTGAATGGTTCTTACACAACAGGTTGTTAATTCGAGGAATACCCGTACTGCTTTTATTGTGTTGCCTTCCTTCCTTTCTTTTTTGAATATTTGGTCAAATCAGCAAGAAAGTTGATTTGATGGCAGCTAGTTAGCAAGATTCAATCAAGAAAAGCATTTATTCTCCTGTGGAAATTCCTTGTATTTACCAGAAAAGGAACCCTGAAAATATTGCTAAGGATCCTGGATGAAGGTCTTCCTACTAGCATTAGGAAGAAATATTGGTGAAATCTAGGCAGGAGATTAGGCCATGGTGTTAACAATATTAAGGTTATCTTTGCCTTTCCTTTCTAGATGTCTGATAAGAAGAACTTCAGATATTCTCTCCAAATACCTGCCAGTGAAAATTGAGCAGGTGGTGTGTTGCAGGTATAAAATTAAAGGGCAAGGTGTATAATAAGGAACAAGTTTGTTGCTTAATGGGAAAAAAAGGGATTCATCGGTGCACAGAGGCTTTTGAATTTAAGCTGAATGTATAGGCCAACCATAGTACAGTTATTCAAAACTTTATGGTTGGTATTATATGCTACATTTAATGCTACTTTGGCAAAACCGTCACATTTGCTGTTGATAAGATCTGGTTAATCTTTCAATAATTTCTACATAATTAGCACAATTGAAGCTACCATGAATATTATATTTAGAATTGTTAGAACTGAAATCTAATGGACATTTTTCCCCCATATGAAGCAAAGTGATCTGGGAAAAACTCTGCAAGAGGGTAGGTCTAAGCAGTATGCCTTTCCCAGTGGTTAAGCAGTTAAAGCAGTTTAAAAGACTGTCCTACTTTAGACATGAAACGTTCATCCCATATCCATTCTGCCTGCTTAGAGAACAATAATTAATATTCCTCTGGTTTTCAAAGCACAATGGCATTTTCCCCAAAATGATCAGCATTAAAGAATTGAAAACAATAAATCTTGCCTTTAATCCCCACATTTCTTCCCTGTCTGCTTTATGCAGTGAATGAGTTGTGTAGGTTTTAACCAAGTGTTCCTCAACAGCAACCCTAGCTGTTGTTTTCTGTCAACAGTATCTCCCTCCTACTGGCTATTGCCATGTGTACATATATTTACAATAACACAGAAATGCCTATGCGCATATTATCATAAAGGAATCTGGCTTTAGGTGGGCAAGGTGGAGGCTATATGGATCCTTGGGGAGAAGCTGTTACAAAGGGCAAATGCAATAAGAGAAACATTAAACATCGTTTAATTGATGGGACTCAAAGTAAGCAAATCCATTGGAGCAAACAGGATAGCCAGTCTTTCAGGTAGCTAAGCCCTATGCCATATAGGGCTTTATATAACAGTATATATAAATGTGATGGGTTGATCTTTCTGTTTAGAGATTTAGAATCCTCTACATTTACTCATATGGTCATGAATGATGGTAGGGGTAGTAACTATGAACAGTGAAACAAATGAGATATAATGGGTTTGATCTGGACTTGTTCATGCTTAGAGCAGCTCTGCTAAAACCAAAGAGCCTACCATTTGGCTAACTAAATCACTGGCTTCATTGTGTTTTCTTGAAGTATAAATTCAACTTAGGGTGCCCAGTGCGTTGCTTGCTAAAATACTATTGGTACCCATAAGGCTTTCTGTCTCATATTAACGTTTTATAAGATTAATTCAGAAAGCCAGTTAAACAGGAACGTGATATGCCGCAAAATACCATTTACCACCATTTGTTTGAAAGTGTTGAAGGTGCCTATGGAGTTTCTATACATATAGAATTCTATTCCATATTCATGGAAAATAAAAATGGTCAGATGTTGCAACCTAATTTTTTTTTTAGAACTGTATTCTGTGCCCAGAAAAAAAGGCATTGTATGAGACTCCTCACGAGACATTCAAAATGGGCGCAATTTGGAGAATATTTGTTAAAAGTAGAATTCATTTCATTAAGGTTCTAGAACTGAGCAAATAGGATTCTTGAAGGCTTATGAAATTACCGGATTTCCTACCAAAGTCAGTTGAAAGCTAAGTTCCTCTCTTTCACCTACTGAGTTTTCTAGTATTTGGGTAGCAAATATTAGCAAATACTTTTAGTATTTAAATTTGGATAGTAAAAAAAAGTGATAGATTCAGATCTGTATTAATCATGCATCATATTTCCCTTGAAACTAAATCATATTACATGACTTATCTTTAAAATGATCTAATATTTATTTTTCTCTTCTGCATCAGGCTGACTCCCCTCCAAGCAGAGTTATACAAATACTTTCTGATGCAAGCAAAGCCTGCAGAAGATCTGAAAGAGGGGAAGATGAACGTTTCATCTCTCTCTTCAATCACATCTCTGAAGAAGCTTTGTAATCGTGAGTAATTCTGACAATCACGTCTATGTATATTTATGCAACATCCTATTCCCATCTCAGGCCCGTATTCCTGGAATATGACAAAATTAGTAACAAGAAAACAATCTGTCCTTGAAGGCTTTGGAATATGAATCTGAAGAGTTTGTACTTGCGTAGTGAGCAAGAAGGTAAAAATTAATAGTGTCTTGAGTGCTAAGGCACATTCTTTAGAGCAGTGGCTGTGCACAGCAATTGTTCCAAACTATACTTCTTGTCTCTAAAATTTCCAAGGACCATAATTCTGGCCCTTTGATTTTGCTCTTATGTACGTGACTTTGGGTACTTCAATTTCCACGGAAACAAATTATATTCTTGAAACCAGTTTATTGGATTCTTGATATTTTCCGAGGTGGTTTGTTTTCCTGCCGACCAACAAAATCCCTTCAAAACATCTTAAGCAAACTTAAACACCCAGTTACCAAAGAAGAAAAAAAAACAAGAGTCATCTACAACATACAGTGTGTGTGAACTGTAATAGCTACTATAGAAGATAGATAGAATATAACCATCATTTGAATAGAACAACTGGAAGCGACCTTGGAAGACTTTTGGCTGTCAGAAGACATGATGGAAATCTTTTAATCTCTCAACAAATAGACAAATCGAATCACAATTTCAACTGGGAAATTGTTAATGTTTTAGAGTAAACCAAATCTAAACATTTATGGAAGTTTAGACATTGAGGCCAATCAAACAACAGTAGACACATAGAGATAAATATATATATGCTAACTTGCCCTACCAGTCTTAGTGGGAATTTGGCTTCCCCACTTCAATCCTGAGCTATATGTATTCCTTATTACTGAAATCTGTTTATCCTTGAAATAATAATTTTGGGTCCAAAATTAAACATATATACTATAGTAGAAGGCAATGAAAATGATGTTACTGGATTAAAAATAGCAATAGTGAGGAACGTGCTCCTCTGCAGATCTAGTAACCTATATTCTAGATGCTATTTCATGGAGCCTAAATTTGTATTTTGAAATTAATCTGCCTTAATGGATAATCTGTGTCTGATGTCGTCATTACTTCAGCAGCCTTCATAAATTGCATAATCTGCTTGTGCATTAAAAATCTGAGTCAAATATGCTGCTTCTTTTTTTAAATGAGGTCTGGATAGTTTGGAGTTATAGCATAAATCAAAGCATTAGAGGTCATTAGAGGAAGGCTGTTAATGGATTTATAACTGGTAATCCTTGGACTGGTAGCCAGTGTGGAATTGGTCACAGCACTAAATCTAAAAAAAATTATTCAACTTCTCTCAAAGAGAGGCAAACCACTTTTGTACATTTTTTAAATTTAGTATTGTATGTTAACCTATTCATTGTGTCTTGTTACTCTGACGGTATCTGTTAAGACAGTGGTTCCCAACCTTCCTAATGCCGTGACCCACGCCCCGCCCCCGCGCCCCCACCGTGACCCACCCCGCCGCCATTTGGGTTCTTTTACCCTCTGCGCATGCGCAAAGCGTGCTGCGCATGCGCAGACGGTAAAATAACCCAAATGGCGGCTGCGGGGTGGAGCGCGATATGGCCAGGCTTGTGGCAGTGGGGGGGGGAGATGAGGATGCCAGGGCGACCCCTGGGAAATGGTCGTTCGACCCCCAAAGGGGTCCCGACCCCCAGGTTGGGAACCGCTGTGTTAAGAGAAGGAATAGCATTGCATGGAGGTTCCCCATTGTTTTAAGGCTAACTTAAAACAACTCTACCTCATTAAATGGAGTGCTTGGCAGCTGCCAGTTCTATGCAGTGACTCCTGAATTCTTCTGCAGACCCTGCCTTGATCTATGAAAAGTGTGTAGAAGAGGAAGAAGGGTTTGCGGGAGCTTTGCAGTTGTTTCCATCTGGCTACAGTGTTAAGTCTCTAGAACCTCAGCTCTCAGGTAAATATCACTGCAAGATCAATCTGTACTCTGTCTGCACAAGCAGGTGATTTCTCAGCCCTATGGAAAATATGCATACACTCATTTTGTTTCCTTCCAGGAAAGATGCTGGTTCTGGACTACATTCTGGCAGTTACTAGAAGCACTAGTGATGATAAAGTAGTCCTGGTGTCCAATTACACACAGACCCTTGACCTTTTTGAGAAACTCTGCAGAAGTAGGAGGTATAATGACTGAGGCTAATATAGGGAGTGAAATGAGGGGGAATTAAAAAAAATATCCTGGAAAGAGAGGAGGGAGGGAGGGAGGGAGGGAGAGAGGGAGAGAGAGAGAGAGAGAGAGAGAGAGGGATAATTTATTTATTTATTTTATTTAAATAGATTTGTATGCCGCCCAACTCCCAGGGGACTCTGGGTGGCTCACACTATGTCAAATCCATTTATCAATATAAAAATCATAACAGTTAAAAACTACAAAAGTTTAAAAAAAAATCTAGCATTCATAACCAGGGGGGAGACCCATATATAGTCTGATTGGTCTTACTTTCACCCCGCCTGCTGGAAGAGCCAAGTTTTTATTGCTTTACGGAAGGCCAGCAGGGTGGGGATAGTCCTGATCTCTGGAGAGAGTTGGTTCCAAAGGGAGGGAGCTCCCACAGAGAAGGCTCTCCCCCTCGGCCCCGTCAACCGGCATTGCTTGGTCGATGGGACCTGGAGGAGACCAACTGTGTGGGCCCTAACCGGTCGTAGGGAGGTATGTGGCAGGATGCAGTCCCGAAGGTAACCTGTCCCTGAGCCATGTAGGGCTTTAAAGGTCAAAACCAACACCTTAAATTGGATCTGGAGACTAATGGGCAGCCAATGCAGCTGGCGGAGGATAGGTGTTACGTGGGTGTATCTAGGCACACCCACCACAGCTCGCGCAGCTGCATTTTGCACCAATCTTTTTCATTATATAGGATAAAGTCATTTTTATTTCAATAAGATATTTATATTAAGCTTCACATCCTGTTTTTGTATCAGGTATTTATATGTCCGTCTGGATGGTACGATGTCCATTAAAAAGAGAGCAAAGATAGTGGAGCGTTTCAACAATCTTTCTGTAAGTGAAGTTTCTAATATCAGGTTCATGGAGATTTTTAGTACCAAAGCCCCTGTCTTTATATAATGTCAGTTTTAACTGAAAGTGATGTTCTTACGTTTGACATAGGGATGTAGCTACAAAGCAGTAATATGTTAATAAGTTTGTTTTAATGTGCTTTGCAAAAAGTCATAAACCCTGTATAAAAGAGTGTGCTTCAATTATTACAGTCCTCATTGCAGTACCAGAAATTCTGTTAAGGTTGGACTCTTAAGAATCAGATGAGATTGTTGCTATTGTACAGTAGTGGCAGGGAGTCCTGCACCTGTTCTTGAATCAGAAAGCCTTGCTCACTCATGTCTTGGTAATTTCATGCTTTGTGTACACCCATGCAGAATTCATTGCAGAGGCATACACCCATGGAGCAATACTATTTTGTGACTTTTTGAGATTTGCTGTTCTACAGATAATGTATTTAACTGTCACCTATGCTTGATAATATTTTTTTTCTGGTTTCACAGAGTCCTGAATTCATTTTCATGTTGAGTAGCAAAGCTGGGGGATGTGGCTTAAATCTGATTGGAGCAAACAGGCTTGTGATGTTTGATCCTGATTGGAATCCAGCCAATGATGAACAAGCTATGGCCCGAGTGTGGAGAGATGGCCAAAAGAAAACGTGCTATATCTATCGATTACTTTCAGTAAGATTGACCTATGTAACTCACTGTTGACATTAGTATCTTGGAGCATATGAAATGAAGCCTTGAGTTTTTTGCAGGGAAGAAACAAGTTTGTAGCAGGTGTCTTATTATTTATTTATTATTATTAAACAGATTTATATACTGCCCTATAACATTTAAGTTGCTATTGAGCTAGTTTCTTATGCTGTACCATGAACATGTCCAAAATAAAGTAACATAGGTGAATTATATGTATTCTTGAATCTTGCCTTTACTTGTTCAGTACCCTTTACTTGTTCAGAAGGAAATTACTAGTGTTTCAGACTAGTAGCTTGAGAAAAGAGAGTGGAAAACTTATCCTTCAGTTTATTAAAACATGACCTTTTTCTAGGAGTCTGATCTTTCAAATGTTTTTATAATATGGGATGTATCTTCTCTTTTACCAAGATCTTACCTAGCTAGTTATATCAGCCTTACCCAAATGAGGGCTGGGATTGCAACTTTCAGAATTCTTTGCATGTGTACTCCAAACGTGTAGGCTACAATATGCATCTAAAACACCATCTTGGCCTGACATAGTGCTAGCAGCCTACATTTGGGTAACAAGCAGGACTGTACTTAGAAGCTATTTTTCTTCACGTGCTAAAGATTTGATTTTTAGGCGGACAAAAGCAAGATTTAAATATAGTATTTGCAGAACATCCTATCTTTTATGAATTGACTAAAGTTTTGCTGTATTTGTGTTTGGGGGGGGGAGAGAATTGCTAAGGTCAACTTTGACTGATAGCTTCTGCTGAAGCTAACTAGATTGTTAAAATCATGTTAAGGAATGTGTAGTGATTTTAAGAGTCAAACAGGTCGCACAACAACGTCACCAGATATATTTTTATTTTGTAGACAGGGACAATTGAAGAAAAGATCTTCCAGCGGCAGACACACAAGAAGGCACTTAGCAGCTGTGTAGTAGATGAAGAGCAAGATGTGGAAAGACACTTCTCTCTGGGGGAACTGAAAGAGCTATTCACACTCAATGAGACCACTACAAGTGATACCCATGACAAGTAGGTCTCAGAAGGGCTTAGATACCAGTAGCTAAATTGTACAGAGAGAGATTAGGGGACATAGATGGAAATGTTAGTATTGTTAAAAAAAAACAAATAAAAAAAGACTAAGGTAAGCTGTATGCAGATGTTGAATCTGAATCTGAACATTAGTGATAGAGGTCTTTGACACCCAGCCAATGTTGCAGTTAGCATGAATATAGAATTCCATATTTGTAGAAACCAGTATTTGAATTTTTTTCATCTTAGTTTTGTAATATACAGCTCAGATACACTAGGCCTGGAAACTTCTAAGCCTGCATGAATGTTAAGGGGAGTGGGTTGGTTGGGACAATATTCATGTACCAATCAGCTGTACAAAATTAAAGGGTAGAGAATTTTAATGTATTCTAAAACAGTGTTTGATGGTCTGTTATTGTACATATTTTACATACATAGTAAAGGCTTCTAACCAGTGGATTTTCACTAATTGAGAATATTGGTTTTGTTGGTGCCATAGATAAATGTTTCCTGTTGTTGGCTTTTGAAAGAGAGGATTATTTTGTATTCACACCACCTGAAGTCATTGCTAGGAGAAGCCATTTAAATAAAAATCCTAATTTATATTGTTCCTAACATGGGAAATCCGCCAAACATCAAGTCCTGTAGCTCAAATACAATAGCATGAAATCATAGCTTGTTAACGGGTAAATACGAATGCACTTTTTATTACAGGATCAAATGTCGTCGCTGTGTGAACGGCCATCAAGTCAGACCTCCTCCAGAGGGATCTGACTGCACTTCTGATTTTTCTCAGTGGCATCACTGTGCTGAAAAACGTGGCCTCAGGGACGCTGTCCTCAAGACTGCCTGGGATGCTGCAGTCACTTTCACCTTCTATCATCAATCACATGAAGAACAACGAGGGATACCATAACCATTGGATCAACAAGCTCTTTCTTAAAAAGATGATTTTTTTTTGATACCTCTATATCAGCAACATTAGGATTGGATGTTTTTTTGTCTCAATCTGTATAAGTATTATAGACTATCTTCACAAATACTTTGCTAAAAGATTTGGTTACAAGCAACCATCATAAATATTCTTTTTCTGAAAAAAGCCTGTTTGAGCTTTTACTGTCAATCTGCTAAATGTGTCCAGAATATTCTAGTAGCAGAGATACTAAAGTTGGAGGAATCTTTCACTTCTAGAATGTCTTGGCATCATGAAGTCTACGCAAGTCAGATGGACTATTTAACTCCAAACCGTTAACAAATACCACTTTCAGAGAGAAAGCTCAAAGCAGAATCACTACCACGTATCGTGATTCGTGACATCATTTTTAAAATATATTTGGTGGAGTGGACCAATATTGCATCATCCAGTTTTAAACCTATTACAGGAACAATTTTTAGGTCAGGATCATCTTCAATTATAAAATCAAAAATTGTCATGTGTTTTTACAACAAATAAGTAAAATAAAGGGAAATAATATTGTTCCAACTGGGTATATACAGTATATCACAATAAGCAATAAGTATTTCATACGTCAGTATGTATATGAGATGAACATAACAAAATGATGTGCATGTGTATATAAAATTGTTTTTTCTCTAATATAGTAATTTCTGGTAGACTAAGGTCTTTATTTTACAAAGATGGGAAAGCATTTGCTTTATTTAACTATTTTCATATATTGAGAAAGATAAATGTGAAAACTTAGTATGAGAAGACTAATGACCAAGAAAAGAATCCCAAAGGATTGTATTTATGTTAGAACGGGCCCTCTGAATTACTGTGGTTATATAGAAAAATTAAAAATCTTTACGAGCAGATGCTTGAAATGGTATTTTCTAGGACATGAGGATTAAAAAACAATGGATATTCAGGTTTCCCCAATAATATGCAGTTAATTCAAATAATACGATTATCGCTGTAATACTTTTTATTTTAACAGTGATGCCTGCATAAATAGTAAACATACTTCAGAAAGCAGAAGTATCATTTAAATTCTTGCTAAAATACAGAAGGTATCTGAATGACATAAACTGTGTGTGGTAGACTAGTATTTGGTAGACTAGTATAATCTGATCTAGATATTTTCATCTACAGACCACAAGATAGGTTTCAATTTTAAGCTAATACGTTTTCCATTATTAAATCTTGATTCAACATAATTGCTAACCTCATACTTTACTGACTTTATAAAATTTATTTTGGAAATGAGACATTTCCGCTAACATTTACTATGTCCTTCATGCTAAACATAGAGATCAGAGAAATCTGAACACAAACAAAACAATACAGGAAGTGCTATTTAGAACTGGCACTTAAATATCCCAATAAAATCCCAATAAAAAAAATGTTAAGCAGATTTATTAGAAGACACACTCCATTAAAGTGCTTCTTACATCACACTGATGTAGTCAGCAAAAGCCTGTGATGAGTCCCATGCATCACTAACTACATTGCATATAGCTTTTAGTCTTGAAAGAGCTTCTTGAGCAGTGACAGCATCTTGGTCCAGCCAATTCTGATAGAGGCACAGTTTAGTAAGTTTGATACATTCTCTGTGTTCAGCTGTGTAACCTTCCAGCTTTTTGGTAAATTCCAGAAGCCCATCAGGCTTAATACAGTTGGAGCTAGAATTGAAATTAACAACACAGTATTACTGTACCTCATTGCAATTTATGACTTAGAACATGAAATAATCATAGTAGTTAGCGAGTGAACATATTTCTGAATAAAAATATGAATGATTACCATCTACAGCTGTGATGGCGAACCTATGGCATGTGTGCCACAGGTGACATGCGGAGCCATAACTGCAGGTGCACGAGCTGTTGCCCTAGCTCAGCTCCAGCGCGCATGTGTGCACCGGCCAGCTGATTTTCAGCTCGCACGCCTCTGGGAGGGCATTTTGGGCCTCCAGAGGGCCTCCGGGAGGGCAGGGGCGGGCGTTTTCACTCTCCCCAGGCTCGAAAGCCCAGAAAACCTCGAACCTGAGGAGGGTGAAAAATGGGCCTACTGGAAGTCGGGAAATGGGCTGTCTCTGGCCTCCGGGAGGGGCGTTCTTGCCCTCCCCAGGCTCCAGGGAAGTCTCTGGAGCCTGGGGGGGGGGTGAAAAACATGCTTACTAGGCCCACCGGAAGTCGGGAAATGGGAGTGGGGGAGCGGGTGGGGGTAATGCACACATGAGTGGGAGGTGGGGCATCGCAGGGGGAGTCATGCTTGCATGCGCAGGGGGCAGGGCACGACAGCATGTGCGCACACACTTTCAGCACCCGAGGAAAAAAAGGTTCACCATCACTAATCTATAGTTATATAACAAAGCAGAATTTGAATTTTTTGACATTGGCGGTATATGTTCATGACTATATCTTCATACCTAAGACTGGCAAAACCCATGTTCCTTGTAAAAGAATCATCTGTGCATATCATTAAAAAAATTGCATATAAATAATAATTTTACTTAACGTAAAATTCTAGGCTCATGACTCAAGAGGCATCCTGCATAAGCTCGTTGCCTTGGCTTAGCAGCAGCAGCAAGAGTCACTTGGGTGTCACTACAGCACAGACTGAGCAGGATTGACAAGAATTCCTGCTCAGTCCACACAGTGATGATGCTAAGCAACCCTAAGCCAAGGCAGCAAGATGGTGCCTTTTGCCTGGCAGTCCTTTCCCAGCATTGCAATTGGAGGTTCAGGAGCATTATTGCTCCTGAACTGTCTGTGCATGAAGGACACCTCTGGTAAAGTGAAATTGGATGAGATGTATGCAGCAACAAATAATTCCTCAGTTTTTTGTGGGGAAGAGAGGCTCAGATGACCTTACACTTTCCTCAGTTATTCTCCATGTGTGTAGTGTGTGAACTGTAACCATCCTATTAAAGGATCCTTTATCAGACTATATATTTTATATATTCCCAATTACCATCTCTTCTGACAAAGTTCTGTAGTAAACGTCAACATGTAAGGTAGCGTTCACTAATTCATCTTCTAGATTAATTAGCTTTATAATGTTCTGACAAAGTTCTGTAGTAAACGTCAACATGTAAGGTAGCATTCACTAATTCATCTTCTAGATCAGTGGTTTCCAACCTGTGGTACGTGTACCACTAGTGGTACGCGAGGGCCTTCCAGGTGGTACGCGAACACTTTTGGGGTCATGAACGATTTTTAGTTAGTTATTTTTTACTTCACAAAAATGTTTACTGCCTAACACAACTGTTGCCACACACCACCCACCTGGTCCCAGCGGCCCGAGAATCCAGTTGCTGGATGCGCGGGGCCAAAAAAGGAACGGTACAATTATGGAAATAAAGTGATATCTGATCAAATTTAGTTTCTCTGGAACCAGGTGGTACGCGGCGACTACGGGACCTCCAAGTGGTACTCGATCACAAAAAGGTTGGGAACCACTGTTCTAGATTAATTAGCTTTATAATTCGGAACTTTCTGGGTATGGTAGACCAACAACTGACCAAGTCAGGGAATACAGTGGTACCTCGGTCCTCATCGGTAATCCGTTCCGGAAGATGTGCTGAATACTAAAACTGATGGGTACCAAGAAGACCACGTACCTTACCATGTGACCTGCTATTTCAGCCGGAAAAAATAGAGAGTCATGAGGCAACTGACAACAGCAAGTTCTTCCCTGCATGTTGACTACCGGGAGAAAGACAAGCGCTGGGACAAAATTTCTGCTTTAAAGCGGGTCGAATACGGAATTCGACGAGTTCTGAAGCAATCGAGTGCTGAGGTATGACTGTAATGATCTCTACAGATTGAAATTACAGTGATTTCTTCTTGCAAACTGATGCTGGCCATTGAATGCAAAAAGCTATTGAAGTTACCAGCTATCGAAGGGGAAAAAATGAAAGAAAAAAAAGCATTGTTTCTCAGACTAATTTCATTGCTATCTTTTTTGACATAGGACCGCATGAGGTTACTTCTGTTTATATACATACCTTACATCCAGATGACTGATAGAAGAGGATGAATCTCCGGCAAAAATGTCAGCCAGTGCAATCAATCTATGATTCCCTAATAATAAGGGGAAATGTAATTTAAAGCAAAGCACCAGGGGGAATGTGATAGAACAAAGTCTAAATAATAGGAATACGCCAAATGCCTTTTCATGGATAAAAATTAACCTTCAGACAAGTGTCTTCTGGGTTAGAATGTTCTCTAATGAAATGTTTTGTATATTCCATACTATATAAACACAGATCCATTAATGAAGATTTAGTAAACATCCTCCAATGGGGAAGACTATGAAAAGTGGTAGAAAAATGAGTGCCTGGAAAGAATTCTCCATTTACTTTCCATTTATAAGTTTTTTTTTCTCAACCCAAAGACACAGAGTAAATTAACAAACATTTCCAAGAATAAAACTCACTAAGAAATCATTTAAAAAGAACTTTAATAATTGGCTGAACTCCTAGGGACCAATTGTCCTTCACTATGCTATTGGAATTAAGTAGCTTCCACAATTGTACTAAAAAAGAAAATGAGCAGGTCCAGTTTTATTTCCCACTATAATAGTAATCATGCAGCCATTCATTTAGTGTCAAACAGGAAGTTTATTTATAAATTGCATTTTGTTTTCCCCTAAGAGAAAAAGGAAATAAATGTCAAATGCTAAGGTGAATTATATGTTTTCAGCATGTGCCTAAATTGAAATAAAGTTGATTTATTTCAATTTAGGTACATGCTGAAAACATTTATATTTAATATTTGATATTTTATGATGGAACTTCTCAACTACTTTTGGCCGATATATACAAAACTTTAATATATCAATTTTATTGGTACATTATTGCATTTCAAATTATACATGATGAAATGCACTTCCTAATGACCCATGGCATGGTCTAGCAATATTTTAAGTTTATAAACTGTACCACAGAATTCCCCTTAAACTGATATCAGTCAGGAGGTTTAAAAATGATCCCAACCATGCTAGCTGGGGAATTCTGGGATTTGAATTCTGGGACTTGGAAATCCACACATCTTAATTGAGCAAGGCTGAGAAATACTGGCTTAGTTGGTCTTTGTACAACCCTAATTGACACATAACAGTTCTTATTTACTATACTTATTCCCTATTCCATTTTCTCTTTTTGTGTGTGTTTCACACCTGTTAGGCTACAAAATCACCATGAAAAAACCGCCTATTCTAGCTTTTGAATACTACATAGTTGCACGTCACAAATCAGTATGTACTATCCAGCCATAATCCCTTTGAAATACTTTCATCATATTTAAAACAAAACTAAAAAAAAAGAATCGCAAACCTCCAGCAAAGCAGACACCAACCACATCAAAGATAAATGCTTATTGCTTTTACAGGATTACCTGATAATTATTTTGTTCCTTTTTTAAAACAGAGAATAATTGACAGTTAATCAGTCCTAACCTCATGTTGCTACAAGCACAAAAGTTGTAATTCTAGATATGTGCATCCCTTTCTAAATTTAGTTGTTCTCACTGTATTGCGAAATTAGCAATAAAATAAATAAAACATGTTGGAATCTATGTATACTGAACAATTTAGCCAGTAGTAAATACAGAAATGCAGAATAGGCTGCATTTATCTATGGGGATTCTCAGTCATCCACCAGGACGACTGAGAAACTCCATAGACATTTAATTATGCAATTTGGGATGAACACCCTTTGAATGGTGCAGGAGTATGAAAGAATTTCCAGGGGAAAAAAATTGCAGACTACAGGTTTCATGTGACCCTGAGGGCACAGATAAACCTCCAAGTGGCCTCAGTGACTCTCAGAGTGCTAATGACCAGATGACTGCAAGGCATATAAATCCTTCCGTCCTCCACCATTCAGTCAGAACTGAAGCAGCTTCTTGGGAGGAAAAGCAACTCATCTTCTAGCAAAACAAGAAAGCCCAGTTGTCTTTTGAAAAAAAGCACCTTGGGACAATAGGCCAGATTCTTGAAAAGGCAAATAAGGAGACTGACATATACATGCAATTATCACTAGGTTCTCATCTGAATCATCACAGGCAGGAATTCCTTTTGTCAACAATCAAAACCAAATCTGAGCCAAGAGCAGCCAGTTGCTACATTTCCCACTACATACCCAGCCTATTTCCAGGGAGCTTGAGGGTTGTCAACGATGAGTTCTTCTTCATGGCAGTAATCATTTCAGTCAGAAGCTCAGCTGTACAGTTTTCAAACAGTCGACAAAATGAAAAACTGATCTCTATGGGAAAACCAAAACCTAAAATTAATGCAGGTGTTCCTTCTTCCTTTGATTCATTAGGTGAAGTCAGTCTAATGTACAATGAACAAAAGTTGGAAAGATGTATTAGATAATGACTGTACTTGACCCAACAAAAACAACTTGTAGACTTGTAACTTTGTATGCCAGTAGCATATGACACAGGGAAGCTGGGTTTGTCACCAGGAAACAAAGGAGGCTGGGAGGCGGCTGTTTGTCACACAACCAATTTTTTTTCTCCCTTCCATAAGGATGTCAGCTGTGGTGAAGTAGCAGTTTCCATTCATGCAGACAGAGCAGGGGGAAGCAATAGTAGGCCTTCATTCATTCCTGCTCATTTTTTATTCCACCCATAATAGTTGGGGGATCGTCTCTAAAATGAACAAATTCAGTACCTTAGCCAACTGTATGACTCAGGCCAGGGGTCTGCAACCTTAAACACTCAGAGTGTCATTTGGGCCAGTTTCCCACAGAAAACACCGGGAGCCACAAAACCTGGGTGGGCGTGGCCAACTCAACATCACTCACTTCCACCAGTAACATGATACCCTAGCCACGCCTACCCAGACGGTCATTAGGGCACAGAACCAGTTGTTAAAAAACACCGGGAACCACAAAACTCTTTTGACATCTCTCTCTCTCTCCCTCCCTCCCTCTTCCCCCCTCTCTCTGTATTTCTCTATGTCTCTCTCTTTCCCCCTCTCTCTGTATCTCTGTCTCTGCCCCGGCCGCTTCTCCATTCTCCGCCATCGCCCTTACCTTCTCAGACTAGGCGAGGAGTGACTGGGAGGGGAGGGGCAGGGGCAGGGCCAGCCAGTGGTGGGATCACCCAACAGGGAGCCACAGCAGAGGGCCCAAAGAGCCGCATGTGGATCCGGAGCCGCAGGTTGCTGACACCTGACTTAGGCTATCCCATACATAATTAATAAGTCTCCAAAACACCATTGTTTTTGACTACGTGCAACAGCGGTTATAGAATTAGAATACGAAAAAATAATGTAATTATACCTTGAAGAGTTGGGCTCTGTAGAATAAGGAGGACTTCTTTTGAATGTTCAGAAAGGTTGACATCATGAAAACTTAGTTTCTTCAGGTTTGGGTTATATTCTACCAAGATAAATAAGAACTTATGACATGTCTTGAAACTTTTTACTGATTAAAACTTTCCTCTTTGGTTATGTCTAACAAGCAGATGGTTCCAACATCCTTTTGAAGTATATTTTACAATTGAATTCTGGCCATGGTTTTTACACTGCTGACAAAGTGCTTAAAATGTTAATATTCCTGTTAAATGTGTACAGTACTGTTGCTTTTTAGCTTACTGCAAGCAAATAACTTCTACCGTACCTTTGAGGGCTTGCAGGAGCAGCCAAACCTCTTGAGGACAGGAAATTGCAACGCTGTCTAGAGAAAGACTCTGGAGAGATCCTGAGGCTTTCAGTACAGGCACCAGGAGACTTGTTTGAAGAGGTTCTCTGGGAAACCGGATCTCAAGCTGCTCCAGGTAAGTCTCTAGGTGGGAAAAGTCAATATAGTAAAAGAGAACTATTCACAAGCTGAAGCTGGCAAACATGGTTTGGACCAAAATTACAAGCTGAGATCAACCTGGTTTGCGATACTGGTTTGGAGGAATTCCTCAGTCTATCACACTCAAATGGTGGTAGACTTTAGGAGAAAACCTCCCATTCTACCTCCTCTTACAATACTAGACAATACAGTATTAACAGTAGAGACCTTCAAATTTCTAGGTTCTACCTTATCGCAAGATCTAAAATGGACACCTAACATCAAAAACGTCATCAAAAAAGCACAATAAAGAATGTTCTTTCTGCGCCAACTCAGAAAAGCTCAAACTGCCCAAGGAGCTGCTGATAGAGTTCTACAGAGGAATTACTGAGTCTGTCATCTGCACCTCTATAACTGTCTGGTTTGGTTCTGCAACCCAACAAGATAGACACAGATTTCAACAGATAATTAGAACTGCAGGAAAAACGATTGCTACCAACCTGCCTTCCACTGAGGACCTGTATACTGCATGAGTCAAAAAGAGGGCTATGAAAATATTTACAGACCCCTCACATCCTGGACATAAACTGTTTCAACTCCTACCGTAAAAACGACGCTATAGAGCACTGCACACCAGAACAACTAGACACAAGAACAGTTTTTCCCCGAACGCCATCACTCTGCTAAACAAATAATTCCGTCAACACTGTCAAACTATTTACTAAGAGTCCTTCGGGAGTTGGGTGGCATAGAAGTGTGAACAAATAAATAAATAAATAAGTCTGCACTACTATTAATCTTCTCATCGTTCCCATCACCCATCTCCTCCCACTAATGACTGTATGACTGTAACTTTGTTGCTTGAATCCTTACGATTTATATTGACTGGTTCCTAATATCATTTGATTGCTTATTTGTACTCGGATTATCATTAAGTGTTGTACCTTAGGATTCTTGATGAACATATCTTTTCTTTTATGTACACTGAGAGCATATGCACCAAGCCAAATTCCTTGTGTGTCCAATCACACTTGGCCAATAAAATTCTATTCTATTCTATTCTATTCTATTCTATTCTATTCTATTCTATTCTATTCTATTCTATTCTATTCTATTCCATTCCATTCCATTCCATTCCATTCCATTCCATTCCATTCCATTCCATTCCATTCCATCAAGTGCCAATTCATAGCAAATCATAGTTTAATTGATCAGGAAGAAATCAGTTAAGGGTTCTGTGTCAGAAAAGGAAGCAGTCATAGCAGCTCATTTCCAGTCTTACATTAAGTGTGAAATATATACCATATGGCCTGAACAGTGTCAGGGGCAAGGGGAGGCTCACTCCAACTTTCCATATACACTGAATTCATAAATATTTTTTCCTTTTGCATTTCCTTTTGCATTTCTTGAAAATTGAAAAACTTCAATTTCTCACCAGAATTAATAAAAAATATTTTGTTACGTAATGATCTTACTTGTCAAAATGAATTAAATGGTTGCTAACTTATGATCAAATCGTAATTAATTTTTGTTTCATTCTGCAATCATTTCTGAACTTGGGGCAACCTTGGTGAATGTACAGTATACACATACAAACATATACACACAGGTATATTATTCTATCCGGCTCAATCTCACCGGCTCAATCTCACCAGGCTCAAGGTTGACTCAGCCTTCCATCCTTCTGAGGTGGGTAAAATGAGGACCCAGATTGTTGGGGGCAATATGCTGAACTCTGTAAACCGCTTAGAGAGGGCTGTAAAGCACTATGAAGCGGTATATAAGTCTAAGTGCTATTATTCAGTTTGAGACTGAATTTGAAATCTTCCGCACACAACCATATGCTCTACTGATGAGCTTTGGCTCCACCCATTTTATCAAGAAAAGACTTTCAGCAAGATGGCAAACCAGAATCAAAGAATTCTTTGAAATATAGCAGCTAATAAATACGACTTCATTATTCTCACATGTAAAACAAAACCTGCTGTAGATTAAGTGAAGCTGAAGATCTATGTTGTACCTGGAATTTTTTCTAGTAAGGATGATGAGCCCGTGTCTTCTTCCAGTCTATTCCACTCGGCTGCAGTTTTGAGATCAAAGCTGACCAGAAGCATCCGAAGCAATGGTACAGCACTCAAAAGAGAATGGACAAGATTCATACATGGGACATGAGCAAACATATCACTGATGCGTACCACACGGAGGCAGTAATCGTTGTGTTGAGAAAGAATTCGGAGCCCAGAAAGGATGCTGAAGATACCAGAGCCTAAGCCTGAAGCACAATTTTAAAAAGGAAAAAAAGAGAAATTGAAAATATGCATGCATAGCAAAATTACTACTTGGTTTCAAATAAGTGTACAATATCTTTTAAACATTGGCAGAATAGGCTATCAAACTTGCTCTAGTCTTCCACACTATATTATATCTTAAGAGCTCAGAAATAGAATTGGGGTTTTTTTCCCCAGTAACCAAATACTAGTTGCATTTGTACAGTATATGTAACGTTGCAGGTTACATATACAATGAATACAACATTACATACTCTTAAAATTTGTCAAATTTGCTTTAATTTCTCCAAGTCAATTTTTTTGGGGGGGCGTGCCTGGGAGTCAATTTTGACTCCTTGTGGTTGTCTGGATAAGACCCTGCAGTTTCTTGGCAACATTTTCAGAAATGGTTTACCATTGCCTGCTTTTTAGCCTAAGAGAAGGATAAACCCAAGGTCACCAGCTGACTTTTGTGCCTTAGGTAGGACTAGAACTCCCAGTCTCCTGGTTTCTAGTCTGTTCCTTAACCACTACACCAAACCGGGTTTCCCAAGTCCATAATACATGTGGCTTTTATGGTATTTCTACGAATCAAAATTAATTCAGCAGGTATTTAGATATGGATTAAGACAAGGTGTCTTAGATAAAATATTCTAAAATGGTAAGGACACGTAAGATTGCAGATGGAAAACTTTGTTTTGAAGTTTGCATGAAGACATTTTTGTTTATGCACAATAGGCATTTTAGGTTTGCCCTCAACATACAAGGCAATCTCTGAATCTGATAGAAGAGTATTTGAAGCCTGAATTTGGGCCCTATTGTTTAAAATTAATAAATATTAATTTATGCAGTCAGATCAAAATTGAATAGTCTGCCCAAATTACCCAACTGCTGCTCTTTTACCAGTTCAAACCTCAAGTACAAATTGGTAACTTGAAAGACACCTATTGAAGCGTTCTGTGCTAACAGAATATTGGTTCTTGGTTGGTGGTGGTAGGATTCCAAATATCAGTTGTTGGAGAACAATGGCAGGACAAGATATAGAGGTAGCTCTCGACTTACAACCATTCGTTTAATGACCGTTCGAAGTTAAAATGGAATTGAAAAAATTGACCTGACTCTTTTTCATGCTTATGACCATCGCACCATCCCATGATCAAAATTCTGATGCTTGGCAAATGGTTCATATTTATGATGGTTGCGGTGTCCCAGAGTCATGGGAGCACCTTTTGGAGCAGAGGTGGCGCAGTGGTTAGAGTGCAGCACTGCAGGCTACTTCAGCTGACTGCTAGCTGCAGTTCAGCTGTTCAAATCTCACCGGCTCAAGGTTGACTCAGCCTTCCATCCTTCTGAGGTCGGTAAAATGAGGACCCAGATTGTTGGGGGCAATATGCTGAACTCTGTAAACCGCTTAGAGAGGGCTGTAAAGCACTATGAAGCGGTATATAAGTCTCAGTGCTATTGCTATTTGGTGATCTTCTGAAAAGCAAAGTCAATGGGGAAACCAGATTCACTTAACCACCGGGTTATTAACTTAACAAATGCAGTGATTCACTTAACAGCTGGGGCAAGAAAGGTCATAAAATGGGGCAAAACTCACTTCATAACTGTCTCGCTTAGCAACAGCAATTTTTGGCTCAATTGTGGTCATAAGTTGAGGATTACCCTTATCTTCACCAACCTGCCATCAAGTACCTCAGAGGCATCTAGTTTGCCACTATGAAAAAAAAAACCACTTAAGAAAGCTTTTGGTTTTCAGTACGAGTATTCCTGTTTTCTCATGCAGCGCTTTCTTTTCTAAAAACAAATGTTTTTCATAATATATTTGAATATTGCAAAACACATATAAAGAAGCTGTGGCCATCCAGATGTCAAATATTAAAAATTACTGTATTTTTCGGAGTATAAGACGCACCTTTTTACCCTCAAAAAGAGGGTGAAAATTTGGGTGCGTCTTATACACCGAATGCAGCCCCACCCAGCCACCCCCACCCTTTGGCCTCTGCCTGCCAGCAATTTACCTCTTTGCAGCAAACAGGGCAAAGCACAAGAAGAGCACAAGAAGAGATAAACTGCCTCCCGATCTACAGCTGACAGGCTTGCAAGCCACGTGATAAAATGAAACTAACTACGGTGGCTGTAATGTAACAAATTGCTGGGAGATAAACTGCTGGCAATATTAGACTGATGAAATCAAAAGGAGGCAAGCTATAGCTGCTATGGCTCAGAGCTAGAGCTCTTGCCTCACAATCAGGAGGTTGTGAGTTCTATCCTAGGTAGAGGCAGATTCTGTTAATATGTTATTTTGTTAAATGTTTGTAGAGTGTTCAAATTATTAGACTTATTTTTTAAAGACTGCTTTATTATTGTTCTAAACAACTTAACAAAATGAAGAAGCTTTTTAAAATAAATGCTTGCTCTGAAGAGGTCCAGTGCTATTGTATCTTCTTTTAAATAGCAGAGAATACTTCCAGAAAGCCACATCAATTTTAAAGATCTGTAAAAGTATAATCTGAAATGTCCTGTTTTAGTTTAAGTATTAGTATTAAGTATTAGTATTAAAAGAAGGCAGCTGAGAAACACTGACTTAACCATGTTTGGAGTAGATCTATTTAAATAATTGGGAGGAGTTAGTGTGATTACATTTAAGAAAACTTTCTGGGATTAATATACTGCCATAAATGTACATTTCTCCAATTCTTTGCCATTTCTATGGGTCAGGCACACATGCACAGAAATACACAGCAAACAGTGTATATCATCTGTACTGTTTGCTGTTTGGCAAATTACTGGGAGGCAGAGGCCTTTTTTCCTTGTTTTCCTCCCCCAAAACTAAGGTGCGTCTTATACTCCGAAAAATACGGTACATCCTTCTGACTGAACAGAATGGACAGCAACAGACCTGTAATGAGTCCAAGGGGCTGCCGTTTATCCACTTCTGTATCTGAAGATTCTACACAAGGGATTAACATTTGCAGGCAAAGATTTGGCTTATCACTTACCATTCAAAGTAAGAATAAGTTTTTCTAAAGCTACCCAAGAGCTCAACAGGTTACCAAGCATCTGGCATGTATTTTTGGTCAGTGGGACAGAGAATATTTCCAATGTGGATACGCTTCGAAAATGGCTAATTGGCTTTAGAGAAGTGAACCCAATAGTTCGAGTTCCCCCTAAGGAAACTGTATCAGTCACACTGGAAGCCTCTGCTGGGAAAGAGGGTTCATTATCACAATGTTCTTCCTTGTCAACATTCCTTATTTTGTGATAGAATGCCATCTCCTCCTCTTCCTTTGCAATTGTGAAGACGAAGTCATACAGGTCTTCCATCTCGGTGGTGATAGTGCTAGTTTTTTGATGGATGCTGTGCTTCTTTGTTATTACAGCTTTGCGCCTCTTTGGAGATTTTCCCAAAGCAAGGTTGCCTTGAGATGGATTTGCTGGGGAAAAGCTAACAGATGCTACTTCAGCATTAAAATCTTTTGAGCCAGCATTGTGCGGCCTATGAGTTTTGTAGGAACTGTTACCCAACTGACAGTCTGGTGGTTCACTAAAGCTTTTATTGCTGGTTCTGAATAGCTCTCCAGCATCTTCAAAGCCCAAAGAAAATTCTTGAGGCACACTGGGCAAGGTTTTCATATTCCTCAGCTCATTATCGCTAAATTGGCCAGATGCTGCTGTAGGAAACAGTTGGTCTGAACCCAAAGGGGGCCTGCATTCCTGATCCAGCTTTTGGCTCTGTACAGTCAATTTCTCTCTACACAGATGGCAAAATTCTGCATTCATTAATGTCCTACCAGGATTCCAAATCCCAGCACTCATTTTCAGAATGAGAGCTAGAAGTGCTGGGTCAGGATCAGGCCATGAGTACATAGATAGGTAGTTCACTGCCCCATGATGGATTAGGCGATGAAGGAATAAACTCAATTGATGTCTAGTAGACAGATTGGAGGAAAGGAGGTGACGGAAGGTCAGAGTTCTAAGTGAGACAGCCAGGTTTTCAAGGACACACCGATTGTGTTCAGCCATCAGCTCTGAGATACCCTCAAGCATGTTGTAAATAGTAAGTTCAGATATGTGCCGTGATGTATACAGCAGGGGCAAAAAACAAGGATCACTCAAGCGTTGATGCGATGACACATCCAAGATCCCACGCAGCACATTTGAGAAGAAAGTTTCAAGGAACTTCTTCCTCCAACACTTGATATTCTGCAATCATATGGAAATAAATGCAAACTGATTATATCTAGATATACTCTAGAAAAAGTACTTCAAACTTGATTCAGAGGTGTATTTCTGGGTTCATACCTGAACAATTGATTAATTTAATTTAAAGGTTTACATAAATTGACTAAATTGGCAGTAGACCCTGTGCTCAGGTGTCCACTACTATATTCTGATAAGCTGGCTAGCCAGGCTAGTGATCCCATCCTTTTGAAATGTCCTTGCACGAGAGGTGTGCCCAGTTTCTTATTTGGCGAACCCAGAATTCCATGCTGATTTTACTGAACATTGTTCGGCTCGTTTTTATTTTTTTAAATTGATTTTAACTCTGCAGATTAAGTTCTCAAGGGGCAGCTGGCAGCAGATAATCTTGCATATGTTGATAAAACCTTATTTTTTGGGGGGGGGGTGTAATTGAATGATACCCGTTCAGAAAGTACACTTTTTATTTAAATTGGTTCAGATTATTTTGCCTAGCACTCTGTTGTAACTTTATAGAGTGCACAAGAAAATTGGAATGGTTTTGGCTTGTTCATTTTTCATAAGGCATTTGCAGGGCAGAGCAACTGTCTATAAGCCAAGTCACCTGACCCATGACAGCCAATAGAAGAAAAGAAGGAGGAACTGTCAAGTTTGGGGTGGGAAGAATTTGGTGCTTTTTGTGAGGGAATTAGATGAGGATCAGGCAAGATTGAAATTTGTTATAATATTTGTATTCTCTTCCTTTCTGTTTGTTTGTTTGTTTGTTTGTTTGTTTGCATATATATATATATGCAAATAAACAAAGAGCTGAAGTGGTGCAGTGGTTAAATGCTGCGACTGCAGGCTGACTGCTAGTTCAGCAGTTCAGCTGTTCAAATCTCACTAGGCTCAAGGTTGACTCAGCCTTCCATCCTTCCGAGGTCGGTAAAATGAGGACCCAGATTGTTGGGGGCAATATGCTGAACTCTGTAAACCGCTTAGAGAGGGCTGTAAAGCACTATGAAGCGGTATATAAGTAAAGTGCTATTGCTAAAGTGCTATTGCTATATGCAAATACACACACACACACATAGTCCTCGACTTACAACAGTTCCTTCAGTGACCGTTTGAAGTTACTGAAAAAAATTGACTTCTGATAATTTTTCAGACTTATGACCATGGTGGATCCCCATGGTCATGTAAGGTTTTTCACCGAATGCAGCTCAGAATCTGATAAATCCAATGAAACTCTGAACACGAGGCTACTGATAATCAGTTTTATTTTTCTGATCAGAAAGCAAAACTTGGCGACCGTTTAATCTCCCCCAAAACATGACGTTTTGTGAGTTTTTCCCTTCGTGGAGTTGAGGTGGGCGTGGCCTGTGTGTGACACATCTGGCCCGCGGGCTGCCAGTTTGACACCCCTGCCTTATAGATTATAGGTATGTAGGTATGAATAAATAGAGTAGATATGATGTCATCGCCCCTGGAAAACAATAAGCAACTGAAGGAAACCCTGTGGAATGTTGGGGTCAGAGCAGTTAACTTGGAAAACAGACCCTATATGAAAAGACTATGTGGAAGGAAGTTTCAAAGTCATCTTTAGACAGATGCAGAATTGAGAAGGCATCTATCATATTTGGGAATGTGGCTCAGAATATCTGTCAGAGGGAGAGTCTACCAGAATGTGTAAGAAAAAGGTTGTTAAATCCAAATGCGAATAAGATTGGAAAAGATGGGAGGAAAACCTGCTCTCAGATAGTATATACTCTTAGCTTAGAATTTAGTTGATATTGATTTGGCTTGTTCCTTTTTTTGCCCCTAACTAGGGTTAAAATTTCATGTCCAAAAAGATTTTATCTGTCACCTACATAATTGATTCCTTGCTGCAATTATGGTGATTATTTTAGGACAAGCTCTTGGGTTTTTGGGGTTTTTTTTACTATTTTTTCTTAGCTCCTGACTTTCAAAGATCAGCTGCATTCCACTGCAGAGTTTGTATCTTTGAGGAAGAAACTTGATTAATTTATATGCTGCTATCTGAGGTCTCAGGAGTGAATCTAAGGCTCTGGATGACAGCAGTATATACAGTATATTGTTAGAGAATTTAAAAATGGCATTAGGTTAATTCTAAATAAAAAAACTGAGTTCATGACAGTTATGGGGAGCCTTGAAACCTAAAGGTCAATAGTAAAAATGTTACTTCTGAAGGTAGCCTGATTTCACCATAGAAACCTCGATACAGTTATATTTGCATATTCTTTAGCATGAGAGTTTTGGTAACTTTGCCCTTCACTCAGCCTGTTTGCTGGTTAGGCACCACATTTGATTGAACATTTATCGTTTTGCAATTGCAAAACAAAATACTCATTTTTCTGCTGTTGTCTGGTTAGTGGGACAGCCATTGAACAATAAACAAATATTTGGAAATTACTATTTCTGTGACAATATACAGAAGAGGAAGTTAAACCATAGCAAATATCTGAAAAGCACAGAAGGACTGAAGTGCAAAATTTAACAAAAGCAGCTATGGAAGATCCCTGTGCAAGAGCTTCTATGGAAGTAACCAGGAAGGTAAGAGCATAATTCCATTTGCTATATCAATTTTGCAGTTTATATCTTTAACCCACCTCTAATCTAGAAGGTCTTGTTTTCATGATGTCGAACCATAGCTTGCACCATATTGGTTCAGTTGAGAGTCCTACAGAAATATATAGCATGTTTAAAGTAACTATTAAGTTAATAACTGTCAGTTTTACAAAAACAATTGTGCAGCTATTGATAGTGTTTTGAAACAAACGAAGATTGCACCTATATATACTTATCTGAGAGTAAATCCCATTGATCTCAAAGGGTTTTACTTCTTAACAGACCAGACATGCATAAAATTGTAATGTAACATTATTTATGCATGCATGCATGCATGCGCACAGGCACACACACAAATATCTTTTAAAAATCCATAGATGTTAAAAAAGTCTATCTCAAAGCAGGAAGTCACAAAAATGTGTTAAAATATTGCTTCAACATTTAAGTTGTACATTTCCATATATTGCTTATTTTATTATATCGTTTGATATTTAATATTGTAGTATCATATGCTTCTCTAACTGGCTGCCGTTCAGATATGTTGAACTCCTATTTTTATTGTCCCACAGAAAACAGTTAAGAAAAGGATAGGCAACCTGATGCCTTTCATATGTTTTAGCTTAATAACTCACTTAAAGCAGCACTAGTCTAGAAATCATGAGGCTGAGAGTTCAAGCCCTGCTTTAGGCACAAAGCTGGCAGGCTTTCCCTCAGCCCAAGGAAGAAAGCAGCATCAAACAATTTCTGATAATCTTGTCGTGAAAACCGCATGAACTTGTCCAGGCTATCTCAGAAGTCAATAATATTCTGAAGGCATACACACAGTCTAGCCAGAGATATTCAGAACTGAATTCTGAAATATCTACACATCAGTAGTGGGTTCTAAAACCTGGTTTGCGCTCACGCGACACTTCTGCTACTGGTTTGCGCTCACGTGACACTTCTGCGTCCCAGGTGGGTGGGCGGAGCGTCCTGGGCAGGTGGGCGGAGCCTTCCACCACTGCTGCTACTCGTTCGCAGAACTGGCCAAACAGGGAGCAACCCATGGCTGCAATACATTCCAGATTCCTCATCCCCATAGAAAAGCCTAATATCCTCTGCAATGATTGGTGAAAGCAAGCTAGAACAGTTTCCAGCAATCATATCTAAATAGTAATAAAATATACCGTTTCCCCCAAAATAAGACATCCCCTGATAAGCCCAATCGGGCTTTTGAGTGCATGGCAATAAGGCCAAGCGCTTATTTCAGGTACTCTGCTCCTACTCGTTTACACACACACACGGTCTTATTTTCGGGAAAACATGGTATTTGTAACATATGAAATGAGCTCAGAGTAAACACTTAGGGTAAATGTAAGACTTTAATGACTAGCCAATTGAGGCCTTGCAGCCAAATATTTGAATATGGTTCTGATTAACCATAGGAAAGCAACTATTGTAGGAAAGCAACTATTCATTATACCATTCTGATTCTTAAAGTATTGTTTGTGTTCTGATGAAATGATTTTGCACATATTGTAACTTTTACAAAAAGTGAGCATGGTCTAGTTGGCGTCTGGCTGATATACATTTCCATCTTATTAAGAACCAGAAACATATTTATCCAACTTTGGATATGTTGGGGAAATGGAGAAATAATAAGTACAAATGTCTGCTAATCAATAGCATAGTTCTGCCATGCATGAAAGTGGATACTATATTTCCCAGGATGAACACTTATTAGTTACCATTTGGCCTTCCTTGTTACCTTCCTCCCCATATGAAATCATTGTAACTTACCTTTTTTCACAGCAGTCTCTTCAATTCTTTCCAGATAATATATGTTCAGCAGAGGCAAGATACCCTGCAGTATAGGACCTGGAAGTTCTTTGGTAGGGAGAAACCAATATAAAAATGTATTTTAGTGACAAAGAACGTAGTTTAAATGAATTGGTACAAGCATATTTATATAATGCTTATAGTCCTGGACTGAAACTCCAGAGCAGGTACTCTGCTCCTACTCGTTTACACACACACACACACACACACACACACACACACACACACACACACACACACACACACACACTGTAGACAACCACCAAACCATATTCATTTTAGAAAGTTTCAGGACCTTTTCTTCTACCATGTGAATGTAAATCTTAGAATATAACTATTATACTAGTAAATTTAAATTTTATCTTTACTTCTATTATTCTCTATTACTCTGTATCATTTAGACAACAGTATATTTCTTTTAAATAAGCCTCTAATTGTTTCCATTCTTTCTTATATTGTTTTAATAAGGAAAAGGACTTAAGGGAAAGATTTATCCAATGCATTTTGTCTCATGCTAGGAGCTCTGAATCTGAAAATATCTCACTATAGTAGAACACTCCAGTTTAAATATGGCTTTAGATTTCCAGTCTAACCAAATTCTATCTAATTCAATGGGTATGGATTTCCACCCTATGGGACAATGTGCCAGTAATGACAACTGACATTTATATTGTCACTGTATGCCTGCTAATTTACTCTGGAATCCTTCCCCATCTTATCCAGCAGGATTTATTCCTTTATAGGTACTATATTTGAAGGATTGCAGACTTACAAAAATCTCTAAAGCATGAATTTCTACAGGTTTTTCCTGCTCGATTGCGGTTGTAGCATCTCTGTATATTGCCTATTGTGCATGCTGAAGAAACTTTTTAAAGGCATCTCAAAGTATCTCAACACCCTTACCGATCCCCTTCAATTGGGCAAGAGATCATCTGCCAATCATAGCAGAGATCTGTTTGGCTGTGGGTCACAACCAGGAAAGAAATACGACTGAGCCCCTCCATCTTACCCCAAACTTCTTTTTCAACTTGTCCCATGATGGAGCTGACTACCGCCCCACTTAGCTCAAACAGGCGGAGGGGATTCTCCCTGCCGACTTCTTCCCCAGATTTGATCTCCATATTCTTCGGGCGGCGGGTCTATTGTGTTTAAAAAACAAACACAGAAACCACACACCGTCGGAATGACGCCATCTTGGGAGGTCACTCATTGTTAGGCGGACGTGTGATGCTGCCATGCTGATTAGGTCGAGCGCCCCCCAGTGCCATGTGGTGGAACTAGTACCGCTGACATGGCTCTCACGCTGCGACGGGAACGCGATGGTTGGGAGAAAACAGGAGCCATCTTAAGAAGGTCGGCCGGCATGAAAAAACCTCCCATTGGAAGGTTGATGGGGATAGGCGGGATTTCCGCTGACATGCGGATGACCCTCGCTCGTCCTTCTGCTGTAGCTAAAACGGGGTTGAGGAAGACTTGCTGAAATGGGTAGGGAGGACGAAAAGGCAATTGAGGGCCGCCGCGACGACCCTGAGGTGAGCCGCGCTGCAATGAGACAAGGGGAATGAGGTTATTCTCACATCTTAAAATTGCATGTTCCCGCATTTTTTTTCAGTTTTGGGCCTGCTGGTTTCTTTGATCTGGGCTTTTCATTTCATCGGTAGCTAATATTAGAGCCGTGTATCCATTTACCCATGGCGAGTTACACTTGAACATAAAGGACCTTAGTTTAGATGTTGTATGAAGGCACTTGTACTATCTATAATATAGCCCGAGTGCCAGACCCGCGGGAAAATAATAACCACTGACCAATTTATATACTCTGTAACATCCTTTTGTGTGAATTTCGAAAAACTGACCGTGGTTAGCGACAGAATTTTTTTATTGCTGCAAATTTCGCCATCTGGTTGCCTTGCAGATCTGGAAGACTACAACTCCCATCACAATGCTTGTGTTGGTTGAAAAATAATTCCGTGTAGTTATATATGGTGGGCTGCGCTTCCTTATTCTTTTTAAGGTGTAAAATATTGGCCATTATATAAATATTTAAATAATACGTCTGTGCATATCGTTTGAATGTCTCTGGGGCTTCTGTTTTTGATTATAATATTCCCTTCTGTTCTTTATTATCCATGAATTAAGCTTTTATCAGTTTTATAAATTCATTGTCTATTTTTCTTATCTTACTTGTAAAAATATATTGTACGTTTAAAAAACCTCATTGCATATGACACTCTTTTATGATCATCCCTCTTTTTGCAAAGAGTTCTAATGTTATTAATATTTATTTATGGTGGGCTGAAAGGTAATCTTCCATATACAGTAATCTTACCATTCCAGTCCAGGACAAATTGGCTTAAATGTTTTTTTTTTAATTTTTGCTTTAAATATAATTCAATTTGGATTTTTCAGTCCTGGGAACTGGCAGAAAGAATTATAAAACATTGGAAGGAAAATTCCACAAATCTTTTTTTTAGCAGTGAATTGTTGATATCTTTTTTTGTCATATATTTTTTATAAAGAAGTCTTTTCATCAATGCTGAAAGTTTTTGGAGTTCTATTTGTAACATAATTTCCACGTCTTCTCTCCCATTTTGTTTTTTAAATTATTTTTGTTTTTTCCCTTGTCTTTTATGCTATATACATTTCTGTGCTTTATTAGTCTACAAAATAAAATAATAAACATTGAAAGAATGCCATATGAAAGGGGCCACATAAAAAAAATAAGTACAGGTAATCCTCAACTTACGACCACAAGTGATCCCAATATTTCTCTTGTTAACCAAGACAGTTAGTTCACCCCATTTTATGACCTTTCATGCTACAGTTTTTGGTGAATCACTGCAGTTGTTAAGTTAGTAATATGATTAAATGAATCTGGCTTCCCCCATTGCAGAAGGTGATCATATGATCCTGGGACACTGTGTCTGAATTTTGAACATGACCATAGGGATTCTGCAATGGTTAAGTGTGAAAAATGGTCATAAGTCACTTTTTTCAATGCCGCTGTGTTTTTAAACAATCACTAAACAAATGGCTGTAAGTCAAGGATTACCTGTAATTGAAATTGCTTTTGATTTTTTGTAATTAAATTACTTCATATTATGTAGATATGAGAACATTAATGAATCAATTACAATTCTTTTTTACCTGTACAGGAGGAAGAGGAGGAGGAAGAACTTGTGGTATGTAACTTTATGGATAATTGAGCAAGAGAAGTAATCCATGACATTTCAATCAACAATAATTTTTTAGAAGAAACTTGCTACTTATAGTATTCTGTCTGGATGAAAATTAAAAAATGGTAGAAATATATATTATGATGGGAAGGATTATTTGGGTTCGAAAGTAAATTAAATTTCAACAAATGCATTATTTTTCTTGATCACAGGTGCCTAACAATTTGTGATAGAAACAATCTGATTGTTTCTATCTGATGTACTTGGTTTGCTCAATTGGATATGTGCTATTAACTAAAACCAATAATTCATGAACAAATAGATAATATGATAGAAATCAATCAGTTCTGATAAATTCCATGTCCATTTAGTGTTTATGTCGTGAATGTCTTAGTATTCCATCTTTGTACCTGATGTTGTTTAATAAAATATTCTGAACTATTGTATTTAGAACATCCCAACCTTGTTTTAATATGTAATTTCTTCTGAATGTTAGGATTCCTATAGTAAGAGCAAAGATGGACAAACTTAATATGGACTTTGCTTCCAAGGCTTAAAACTCTTCCTGGCTCAGTTAAACTGCTCTTCTTCTGTTTGAGGTAGCAGAATACCCACCAATACATATTTTGTTGTTCCATGTTACTAATATCAGTTGCCTTTGTTCTGGTTTGTAGTTGAAGAGTAGTGTCCTTATTTCTTTGAATAATCAATCTTCAAGGCACCTCAACAATGCCATTAGCAGGATAACCATCCACCTGTCATAACATAGCTGTAATTGGCAATATTTTTGACAGATGGCCAGATCTGTGGCTTTAACAATTTGTCAGAATTCATTTTATTTACCTATCTTTCAGCCTGTCAGGATTAGAACAGGTGGCTGGGATAGCATATCCTTCTGTGGTACATAGAACAGAAGTGCACTAAATTTATGGTCAAAAGCAGCCCAAACAGAGCTGACAGATGCAGTAGGGAGACTATGTCATGAAACTGGCCTGCTCTGTTCTGCTTTACCATTGAGCCTCCACCCCAGCTGCTGATTTCTCTATAAACAAGAGGAACAGCTCAGAGACCAACAGATATATGGGAAGAGCTTGTTTCAAAAGAGCCACACACTATTTATTTTGTCATGTTTATGTAGTATATATCGGATGTGGTGACCCTTGACAGCTGTATGTAACGAAATTTCATTTTAATGTACGCCGATTAGTGTACATTCAAAGTGACAATAAAGTTATTCTAATTTCCCATTGTACCAGAATAGAATTGCCCTCAAGGACAGTGCTCACTAGGGATGGGACAGCACCATAAGTGCCCAATAAGTTTTAAGCTGATTCTACCTAGGATTCATCTCATAATTCCAGTGACAAAAGTCAGTAATAAAACTGGATTATTGGCTGCTTAGGAAAGAAAGCATTACTTTAATGAAACTACTAAGTTTTGACTTTAAACTGCTAGTATGGATTTCAGCAAGATACCACAAGCATCTTGAGTACAAGACAGAAAAGTAGTTGCCAAACATGACTAGCTCTGGTAGGGAAATTCTACCTTAAAAAAAATCAAAATGTCCTGGAAGTTACAGTCTATGAGGAAGAATGATACTCCCCAAATGGCTACAATTTATAATCTAGAGTTTTTAAGTTTCTTATGATTATCAACTGTCTGGATAATTATAGACTTTTGTATGCCAGCTTTAAAAGTAAGTTTGATTATCTCATTTGGTAGTGTCTTTAGTAGAGCCAGTAGTGGGTTCCTACCGGTGCGCTCTCCGCCTTTCTTCGCCGCCGAGCCGAAGACGCTGGCGGCGTTTGCGGCGGGGGCTTCCCCCGCCCGCTTTCCCGGGACGCCGGGATGCCGCCATTTGCGTTCTTCTGCACTCTGTGCGAGTGCAGAAGAACGCAAATGGCAGCATCCCGGCGTCCCGGGAAAGCGGGCGGGGGAAGCCCCCGCCGCAAACGCCGCCAGCGTCTTCGGCTCGGCGGCGAAGAAAGGCGGAGAGCGCACCGGTAGGAACCCACTACTGAGTAGAGCATTAATTATGTATGTGATGCTTTTTCTTCCAGGATCCTTTAACAATTGTCAGGGAAGAGTGTGAAAAAATAGAAGAATGTGCAAAAGCTCTGGAACGTTTAGAGCAGTGTAATTCTCGAGTATCCTCCAGATCTCAAACACTGGAAGAGTGTACAGAGGAGCTCTTTGATTTCCTGGAAGCTAGAGACCATTGTGTAAGTTATTTTAGCATGACTTTTATGCAAGGTTGTGTAAAATAATAATTATGTGAATCAAATGAAGTTATAATTCTCGAACTTTGTTGTCCCTTACGTGTTAGAAAAGTTATGGACCAGCAGTTTGTAAATAAAGTAAACTTCTGTAAATAAACTGTAAAAATATACTGTGCAAGAAGTAGAACAATATAGTTTTTGCTTATATTCTTGTTTTCATTTGTTAATTTCTTGATTTACAGGTAGCTCACAAACTCTTCTCCAAACTGAAATAAATGTTTATTCAATCATGTCAACTTCTTCATATCCGATGAAAACTTCACAGATGTGACCTGCTTCTGTGACAGATTGATCCTTTTTTTTTGTTACTGCATCATAGTACTTCTGTATTCTGTGGACGATTTGCAGTGTTAACAGTTTCTGTACATTTCCACATTAAACATTTACTGTAAAAAAATAAAAGAGTTGTGATAACTACATGTCCTCGTTTAAAACAGCACTCAGAAAAATTATGGCATATTCAGATTTTAAGACACAGAATTTTAACTGCATATGTATGTGTGGATAGTGAGAAAGCGCTAGATAGATTTCCTGAGTTTTTAAGATTTTAAGACTCCAGAAAATAAGCGGAAAATGCTGCTAGAAAAGCAACTAACATGATGAGGTCAAGATGCCTTAGAGAAAGGAAAGCTTTTACACTCATTTTGGTCGCTGAAAGTCTGTCCCAAAGACTAAAGAGGCAGGGAAGTATTTGCTAAATAGAGCACCCTATTAGTATCTGCAATTCCTGTTACTGATGCTCACAAGTGGGGGGGGGGAGCATGTTGTCAAATAAGGCAATATACAACCTACACAGGTAGGCCCAAATGGGAAGAAATCCTAATAAGGGGTGGAAAAAATCTACCTGCATATAGTCTCCTTGATGTCAGTTTCTAGAGACAAGCAGGCGGGTCAATTCCTCTTCAAAATCTGAAGGGGAGGGGGAGGCGGACCCTGCACACGAGGGAAAACATTAAGAAGGGGGGGGGATGTTATCTGTTCTTTGATTGGTCTCTGCCATGTACAGTATCACCTTTTTTGTCAATGGGCAGAAATTGCAACAGTTTGTAAAAAAAGCGGTAAATGATCAAAAGTAGAGATTGATAAAAGGGGCAGAAAACACGCTAAACTGAAATCTCGGTCGACATTGTAATTTTCAGTTAAATACAGATGGTCTTATGGCCAATATTCCATTTCTACGTTGAAACTAATTTGTCCACTTAATAACTTGCTAAGAGCCTGACATTTGGAAAGGGTTCTGGAAAAGTGCATTTTGTCTTATCTCGCCGAGGAGTTCTAAGCAGCCATTCGCCGACCCGAATAAAACGTAACTCCTTGCCCCAAACGAAGCTACGTGGGAAGCGGATGTGTAATTTTCTGGCCTTCCCCACCGAAATGCTGCCAATAACAACATAGAAAAAACCTTGACGCTAGTCATTCCAAATGTCAAGCTGCTCGGTTTCCGGTTATATTATTCCTACGTGCGAGGGAACGATTTTGCGCGTCGACATCAGCCAGGGGAGCTTAAAACGGTGTGGCTCTTGGAGGAGGAGTTGTCGCTAGACCGTCCCTCCGCCGGCCCTAGATACCGCTGTCGAGCATGGCGGTTGCACACCGGGCGAATGGGAAGCGGTTACTCCTGGAGTATCTGCGGAAAGCCTCGCCTTCGTTTTTTGCCTTGGGACCCCGCCGGCATCGCCATTACAAGAAGAAATGGGTGGGTGATAGCGGGGCGCCACCCGTGCACACGCGTGTTCGCTGTCTCCCCTGTCAGGCCCTTTAGCTAGAACGCAAGCCCTTCGTAACCCCACGGAACCATCTCGACCTGATTTCTCGTCCCTCTCCGGTCTTCTCTTAGATCCCTTCCTTCCTTTCTTTCCTCTCTTTATTAGAATTAACCCTTCCCTGGTCGTATTAGAAAGCGTTTCTCAAACTTGGCCACTTTTAAGATCTGTGAATTTCAATTCACAGCATTCTCCTGCATGGCTAGCTAGGGAATGGTGGGAGTTTGAAGTCCACACATCTTAAAAGTGGCCCAAAAAAACCCAAAACCCCACTATAGGCTAGCCTCAAGCTTTCTCTTTCTTAAGATACTGGACCTCCTGGTGATTTAAAGGAAACCACTTGCTTTTCCAAATAAAAGGGAAATTTCATTGAAATTACAATAGGATGACTGAATAGTTTTACATTGGATTACACTGATTATTCTTTCTAAACAAATGTACCTCCTGAAGCCCAGTCCCATGCATGATTTTTTTGAAAGTCCCAATTATTATCTGGTTATCAAGTGTTACAAAACTAGCCTATATAATTTTATTTAAATAGACTGAGATGTGTGGTGTTTAAAGCCAGATTATAGTCTTTTATCAGCAATCTAAATTTGGCTTCTTTTATTGATGTTCTTTATTAAAGGGGATGTGTATCTTGGAGTAAGATGATTTCCCCCTGCTTTGATTTAGATATGTGGAATGTAATGTGATAAATAATTTCAACAATTGTTGCAATGAAAGCATATTCATTTAACACACAGCTTAACTCAGCTGACTGAACTTGACTCTTGAATACAGATAGTCCTTGACTTACAACTACAATGGCGCCCAAGATTTCTGTTGCTAAGTGAAACATTTGTTAAGTGATTTTTGCCCCATTTTATGACCTTTCTTACCACAGTTGTTAAGTGAATCACTGTAGGTTATCAGATAGTAACCCAGTTGTTAAGTGAATCTGGTTTCCCCATTGACTTTGCTTGTTGGAAGGTTGCAAACGGTGGTCACATGATCCTGGGACACTGCAACCATCATAAATATGAGTCAGTTGCCAAGCCTCTGAATTTTGATTACATAACCATGGGGATGCTGCAGTGATCATAAGTGGGGAAAACAGCCATAAAGTCACTTTTTTCAGTGCCGTTGTAACTTTGAACAGTCACTACACACACTGTTGTAAGTGGATAATTGCCTGTACAGGCTTTCTTGCTGAAAAAAACCTCTTCTAGAGGTTCTTGCATATAAGGAGGGAATGCTTGGAGTTGATAATCTGGGTTTTTCTTAGTTCGAAGTAAGTAGAAAATAATGGTGAGGTCTTAGCTTCATGATTACAGTTTTCATTCATGTTTATCAACCATGTTGAAATATTATGTCTATTGTATGTGCATGAGGGAGAACTCACTCAGTAGGAAATCCCAGTTTGAAAATTATGCTTCATTATCAGTGACAACTATAAAATGTTTCCATTGGATGGTTTTTTTCTTGTTGTACAGGCAGCCACTGCTCCTGGGGCAACTAATACCAGAGTGGCTCTCCAGGTCTTTGACATGAATTATGGAGACCAGTTTGGCAGCCTCTGGCCCTCGATTCGCATCAGTCTCCTATCAATGCAAAAATACGGGGCCCTAGTCAACAATTTTTCTGATGTAGAACAAGTCACTCAGAGTCTGGAAGACCTGAGTGCAGTAGATTTCATCCAAGAATCTCAGAAAGTCGTCAGGGAATTACATTCCTCCATTGAAGAAGATGACAGTGTGCCAACTTCATCTCCCCAAATTCAGATAGAACTTTCAAAGACTCAAGTTCAGCATTTTCCTTCTGTCAGTCCTAACATCAAATGTTACACATTCCCCAAAGGAGACATCAGTCGTTTTCATCAAGCTAGGTATGATTTTTTTTTGAATTTTTAGAATGCTTATAAATTTTTCCTGAAATAGCCATTTTCTGTTTTTATGATTTTGCTTCAGATTTTTTTTAATTTAATAAAATAAATAAAGTGTTAATCTTTCAGAAGACAAAAGAACATCCTTTTAAAATGTATTTGTCCCTGGCTGCACCATCAAAATGCACCATTATACATCATATATTTATTTTAACATGTATCAGTGGTGGGATTCAAATTTTTGCACTACCGGTTCTGTGAGCGTGGCATGGTGGGCATGGCGTGGCTTGGTGGGCGTGGCAGGGGAAGGTTACTGCTAAATCTCCATTCCCTCCCCACTCCAGGGGAAGGTTACTGCAAAATCTCCATTTCCTCCTGATCAGCTGGGACTCTGGAGGCAGAGAATAGATGGGGGCGGGGCCAGTCAGAGGTGGTATTTACCGGTTCTCCAAACTACTCAAAATTTCCGCTGCCGGTTCTCTGAACTACTCATAATGTTCGCTACCAGTTCTTCAGAACTGGTCAGAACCTGCTGAAACCCATCTCTGGCATGTAGTGTGTCATTTTCCAAAGCCTGATCAAGACAGTTGATAAAATATTCAAAATACAACACATTATACTTATAATTTATAAAATCAAAACTTCTGATAAACTAATCTTCCAAAGTATTACATTAGTAATAGTTGAAATGCATATTCAGTCTCTAAAACTAGGGCAAGAAACCTTTGTTAAAATCATTTCTCCTCTGCCCCAACCAGTATAGAGAATAATCAGATATGATGGAAGCTGTTAATTATTCTATTCTAATTAATTATATTAATATTTGGAAGGCCTTGTATTCTTATACTTGTTTTTTTATAAGATCAAACAGAAAAAACTTAAATGCAAAACACAAAAAGGTGGCATAAAACTGTTTTTCAAGATACAATTGCATATATACAACATATTCCTTAAATTCTTAAAATACTGGGTTGCTTCTAAAATGGTAAATTACTTTGAAACCTACCTGATATTCTGGTCCATTTATCTCAGCAACAGCAGCTCCCTAACGTTTACCTGGGACTTTTGTAAATAAAACATAGCATATACTTTACAAATACTTTCATAAGCAGTAATGTGTATAAACATAAATCAAGTTACAACAAGAATATTCAACTATTTGGGGCTAGTAAGTATGCATTTGCAATGGTTGTTGTATATTTCCACCTAATATATTTCTTTGACTTGTAGACCTGACTTCATAGGAATTCTTGGTTACTATCTCCTGGATGCTGCCTCAATTTTACCTGTTTTGGCTCTCAATGTACAGCCTGGAAACATAGTCCTTGACCTTTGTGCAGCCCCAGGTGGGAAGACACTGGCACTTTTACAGACTGGGTATTGTCGTAAGTAACATGATTTACTAATGTTGTTTTTCCAAGTTTAGATATTTCATTTGTAGTATAGACAGATGAGTTGGTGAAACTGTTCTTTTGAAGTTTTAGGTGGAATAACTTGGCACCTTTCAAATGTGGCAACTTTAAGATAATGTGGACTTCAGCTCCCAGAATTCCCCAATGAGTAAGGGTTATATTTTTGCTGAAAATATACTTCTCATTCAGAATATAGAGTTGGGAATATTGCACGTTCTGTGCATATTGATTGGAAAGGGATAGCCTCCCCTATAACAATACACAAAATTGTCTTTCACTTTTATATATGGAATGCTACAGCCTTGGGGTTTTTTTGCCATTGATAGGCTGTCATTCCAGTGAAAGATTTTGGAGGAGAAGATATTCATATGTCTTCTCTTTGGAGAAGGGCCACATAGCTCAGGTGTAGAAAACGTGTTTTGCATGGGAAAAGTCCCAGATTTCATCTCTACTACTTTCAGGTACAGCTGGTAAGGAAAACTCACTGCAAACACTTCTACCAGGCAGTGTAGAAAATATGTAATAGGTAAGTTGCTTTGTCTCAGTAAAAAGTATCTTTCTCTGTACTGCAATTTTCCAAGACACAAGCAGTTGGAACACACACACACACACACACACACACACACACACACACACACACACACACACACACACACACACACACACACATTTGAATAAAATAAAATAAAAATGATATCTTAAATAATAAAAACAAGACTTAAAAGACTAACCAACCCAACCACCAGTTCCCCTGCTTGCTATGGCTTCTGGTCATGCAAAAATGCTCTTCTTTGTGGTACATTAATTGATTTTGTTGTTTCTTGAATATATGTAGCAGTCCATCTCACATAAGTAATTCTTGACTCATAGATTCATACAGCAGCAACAGCACTTAGATTTATATACCGCTTTACAGTGCTTTACAGCCCCCTCTAAGCGGTTTTACAGAGTCAGCATATTGGCCCCAACAATCTGGGTCCTCATTTTACCCACCTCGAAGGATGGAAGGCTGAATCAACCTTGAGCCTGATGGGATTTGAACTGCCAAATTGCAGGCAGCTGGTAGTCAGCAGAAGTAGCCTGCAGTACTGCACTCTAATCACTGCACCACTGAGGCTCTTACATTGTACACTGTATCATGGCTACAGTCACATATCATATTAAATCATAAATGGATAGTCTGATGTGTGAACTTACTCAAGATCCAGAGGCAATCTAGATTCCACTAGGGCTTTCACATTTGCATTCTCGGCCAGAGAATGGCAATCATCTCAACCAAAAGAACATAAATAGATTATTTTTTTATGAGTGTATTTCTGATGACGAGTCAAAGGACAATTCTTCACTTTCCTCCTCTCTTATTGCATCTGAATATGTGACATTGGTTTGATAGGCAAGATAGCAAGATATATGTACTTGTAAGGGGGGAAAGGGTGAAAGAGAATGAACTATACCTTGTTTCCCCGAAAATATGATCCTGTCTTATATTTTTTGAACCCTGAAATAAGCGCTTGGCCTTATTGCCATGCACTCAAAAGCCCGATTGGGCTTATTATCAGGGGATGTCTTATTTTGGGGGAAACAGGATAGATACTTGAGAGAGATCAAACACATATAGCAAGATAGCTTTCATTTCTATGTAAATTTATATCTGTTTTTGACAGAGTCTGAGATATGCTGTCCTTGGTTTAAGTTTCTTTCTTCTTGAAATAGGTGAGCTGACAGCCAATGAGGTCTCTATGTCTCGCACGGTCCGGCTACGTAATGTCCTTCGCAGCTATCTTCCCAAAGAAATTCAAAATATAGTGCGGGTTACTTCATGGGATGGAAGGAACTGGTGTCATACAGAAACGGGTACTTGTGATAAGGTAAGTATTATTCTAAACTCTTGCTATTGGAAATTGAAACACCTTTATTTTATAATAAACCAGAATCTGGGATTCCATTTGCCAAATAGAATCATTTGGATTTTTTTTTTCATTTCATTTCTTCATTTTTTTTTTCATTTTTTAGATTTTCTTTTTCATTTCTTTCTAGTCCTTTCCCCTTTACTAGATCATCTCTAGAATTCTCCCTGTAGCGGCAGTACAGGGAGTTTATAACCAACACTTATACAGCAGATTTTTGGAGTTTTTAATCTTAAAATTAACAATGTCCATTTAAGAATTTGTAATAAAATCCTTGATCATCTATCCTTGATTATTTATACTCTGCAATCAGTACAGGAGCCATGGTGGCCCAGTGGTTAAAGTGCAGTACTGCAGACTGCTACTTCTGCTGACAGTCGGCTGCCTGCAATTTGGCAGTTCAAATCTCACCAGGCTCAAGGTTGACTCAGCCTTCCATCCTTCTGAGGTGGGTAAAATGAGGACCCAGATTGTTGGGGGCAATAGGCTGAGTATTTAAACTGCTTAGAGAGGGCTGTAAAGCACTGTGAAGTGGTATATAAGTCTAAGAGCTATTGCTATTGCTTACGATCACAATTGAGGCCAAAATTTATGTTGCTAAGTGAGAAATTTGTTAAGTGAGTTTTGCCCCATTTTACAACTTTTCCTGCCACATTTGTTAAGTGAATCACTGCACTTGTTAAATTAATATCACGGTTGTTAACCGAATCTGGCTTTTTCACTGACTCTGTTTGTCAGAAGGTTGCAAAAACGGATCACATTACCCCGGGACCAGTGGTGAAATCCAATTTTTTTTTACTACCGGTTCTTTGGGCGTGACATGGCTTGGTGGGCGTGGCAGGGGAAGGATACTGCAAAATCCCCATTCTGTCCCCACTCCTGGGGGAAGGATATTGCAAAAACTCCATTCCCACCCCACTAGTTTTTATAGTGGTGGAAAAGCAGCTTCAAAACTTTGCTTGACTTTCCATTGTACATGGAAATAGAATTAAAAGTATAATGTAAAGTTGTCTTTAATGTAAGGAAATTGTGAAAAAATTTACCAGAGGGAATATTTGTTTGGTTCCTTTTTAGGTACTTGTTGACGTGCCATGCACAAATGATCGAAAATCAGTCTTGGAAGAAGAAAACAATATCTTCACATATGCAAGAAAAGGGGAACGTCAGATGTTGCCAATGCTCCAGCTGCAACTGCTCATGTGAGTGATTATAATGTGTTGTCTACCAATGATTCAAGAAAAGAATGTTCTAGACAGCTCAAAAATGTTTTGTTCCTCTCTTGCCCTGGGCCATGCAATTCCAAAGATGATCTTGCAATTTCCAGAAATAAAGTTTATCAACAGCGATCAATTGGTGGTGTTCCAATTCTAAGATATATCAAACAGTTCAGATAATTCACTTTTATAAAACCAATGAATTGTCCCCATAATAGAACAGAAATTGAAACTATTGGAATAAATATAAATAACCCCAGATATGCTCATGATATTACATTAATGGCTAGAAGTGAGGAAGACTAAATCATGTGTTGAAGATGAAAGATGGGAGTAAAAATGCCAGTCTGATGCTTGGTGGATTTTTTTTTAAACCAACACTCTAAAATTGTGTCAACTGCTAGTGTCAACCCATTGCCAATAGGCAGAAAAATAGTAACACACATTATTTTCCTAGGGTCAAAACTGTACAGAGGTGGTTTTTGTAACCATAAGGAAAAAAAGATTTCTGCTACTTAGGAGAAATATTATGGCAAATCTAGAGATATATATATTTATAGAGACAGTTTACTGCTCATTATGGTACATGTTATCAAGGCTAGTCTCCCCAATCATAAGATAGCTGTGAAAGCTAGACTGTCATAAATGCAGAACAAAGAAAATCTATGCTTTTGAATTGTGGTGCTGGAGAAGGTTGTTGGGAATACCTTCATTGGCAAGAGGAATCAATACTAGATAAAGTGAAATCAGACTACTAATTAGAAGAACTAATAATTAAGCTATAAGTTAAAGATTTGAGATGTATAATGTTAGGCAAGGTCATTGAAGAAGACCCCAAGCTCCAAAAAAGCAAAGGCAGTAGACAGTCCTGGTGATTTATTATCTATTGGGTGACAAAGAGCTTGAAGTGATGGAATGACCAAACAACTGAAATATTACCCATTATGAATCTGCAGTTTCAACTACATTAATATTCTTATTCCCAGGAGTCTTCCACTCTTGAACTAAATGCTTTGAAAATTCCATAATACTCAATTATGCTTTTTCATTATTTGATGGCTGGGCAAAAACAATACTGCTGGCAAGGATTTCATTCTCTTTGGCTGGAGGCCAGATTTGAGTTTTGAGAAAATGAGGTTGGGCTGGCATAAGTATGCAGAGGTTTCCCCTTCACAGAATTGTAGACCGCTGGTGTACCCAGTAACAAAACAAAAAAGGCAAGTGTGACAGATAGGATTCCATGGGAGATGTCTGGGTGTATTGGTGCCTATAAACATTATTTCTAGGAACTCAGTAAATTAATGACATATTAACAAGGCAGAGAAAAGAGACTTGATTCTGTGTATATCTAGGGCCCAAAATATAGTGTAGGGTAAGGATTCCCTGTGCATTCTTACACTGGCATATGGTGTATGCTTTACTCTGTTGAATAAGTGGCTCAGTACGGTTGACAGGCATCCCCCACAATAATTTCTTTCCTGTTTTTTTCCAGAGCTGGAGTACTTGCTGCTAAGCCAGGAGGAGAGGTGGTGTACTCCACATGCTCTCTGTCTGAGCTCCAAAATGAGTATGTGGTTGAGAGAGCTGTGGAGTTACTAAACATCCAGTACAGCATCAGTGTGAGAGTAGAGGACTTGAGCCATTTTCGGAGACTGTTCCAGAACACATTTTCTTTCTATTCAAATTGTAGACTTGGAGAACTTATCCTGCCTCACCTCACAGCTAACTTTGGACCCATGTATTTTTGCAAATTGCACAGAATGAATTAGATTGAAGAAAGAACAGTGTAAAAAGGAAGAAAGGGATTTCCCACATATTATTAAACATCTCTTCAAAAGATGTAATGGAATTTACAAAAAGCCACAGACATTTTGTTTTGTAGTTTACATGCCTGGGCCCTTTACATGCCATTCAATGCCTGTTCTTTGCAAGGAAGTACTTCTCTGCATGGGCAGTCTTACCAGGTAGAAATTCCATTTACATGTTACTAATAAATTGTATTTACATACATCTAATTATATAAATAATTATAAAAAATATAAATACTGTGCTTGCATCACAGTATTGGGTTATACTGTATACATTAGAGAATATCCAGCTGAGCAGTATCCAGATGTATGAGGGCTTCAAGTTTCAGAAAACTTTATACCATCGTATCCTGTCTTTGAATTTGGAAGCTGTGAACTCCAGTGCCTTTGGAGGTTGCCAGGATGGGAATAGTTATAGTAGAGACATTTCTGCCATGTGTATCAGAATTACAGAATAACAAGAGTTGGAAGGGACTTTGATTGTCCAATCTCTTGTTAAAAGTTCTAGTGATGAAGCACCTACAACTTCTGGAGGTAAGGTGTTCCACTGATTAATTGTTCTCACTGACAGGAAATTTCTCCTTAATTGTATGTTGGATCTCTCTTTGATAAGCTTTCTGCTGTTAAATGTCTATGGAGATGCTCAATTATCCAGGTCACGGTTGTCCCAAAGGTGCTTTTCAAGAGGCAACTGGATTTCCTTGAGGTTTTTTTTTTAATTTGAAAATGTTTTGCTTCTCATTCAAAAAGTTTCTTCATTTCCTGAATTGAACAGAACGGAATTGAACTCCAGAACTGAAGAAGCTTCTTGGAGAAGTGAAATGTTTCCAAAAAAAAAAAAAACCCTAAGAAAGTCCAGTTGAGTTTTGAAAACCACAATTGGGACATTCATCTATTATTTCTTGTCTTGCCCTCAGGTGCTTTAGAGAGTGCTGAAATGGGAGCGCATGCACACGGGGGAGTGCCGGAAACTGGAAGAGCAGTTTCCCGGTGTGCATGCGTGCACTGGGAAGCTGAACTTTCAGTTTCCGGTGTGCACATGCGTGCCGGTCACCTGGTCTTCTGGTTTCTGACACGCATGTGCGTGCGAAGACCAGCTGGCTGGCACACATGCATGCGCTGGAACCCGGAAGCTCAGCTTCCCGGCACGCACATGCGCACCAGGGAGCTGCTCTTCCGGTTTCTGGTGCTCCCACACGCATGAAGATCAGCTGACCGGCGCCACATGCATGCCGGAACCTAGAAGAGCAACGGTCGACGGCTGGCGTGCCCGGAGAGATGGCTCTGCGTGCCACTTCCGGACACGTGCAGTGGTGGGTTCCTACCAGTGCGGTCCACTCTATAGCACCAGTAGCGGCCCACTGGTGATGTCACAGTACCGGTGCGGTCAATTGCCGGTGTCTGGGCGCCGCCATTTTTTTTGTGCATGCCCAGAAACCTGACAATTTTGTGCATGCCCAGAAACCTGACAATTTTGTGCATGCCCAGAAACCTGACAATTCCCTATCCCTTCACTTGAAAATAATAAGAAGCTCACATTTGACACTTTTCCTTCGCTTTTGCCTAAAGCTTCCCAAAGTGGGCGTTTTCTGAAAGCTTAAACTTGTATACTGTTAATTTTATACAGTTTTATACTGTTATTCTTTAGACGAAAACATTGAGGACTGTTAAAAGATACTGTTCTTTTAACAGTCCTCAATATTTTCATCTAAGGAATCCATGACTGAAACCAAAAATGCTTGTCTTTTAACTATAGCATTTTCTGCATATAAAGGTTGCTGTGTTGCCATGGTGTAACACGCACTTTGTATGCAAAGCTTTTCATGTAAGGTATAAAATAGCAAAAATAGTAGTAACATCTCTCTGAAAAACTAATATATGACCGGCAAGCCACGCCCACCCGGTCATATGGCTGGCAAGCCACACCCACAAAATAAGCCACGCCCACAGAGTGGTAGTAAAAAAATCAGGAACCCGCCCCTGGACACGTGCAATAGGTTCGCCATCATGGGACTAGACATTCCCAGTTCCCACAACCATGTATGTTTTAATCTACAGTCCCCAAATCATATTTGTTGCTCCTCTCTGCAGTCTGAAAAGTCTCAACATCTTTTTTGTATTGTGGTGACCAAAGCTCGATGCAGTATTCCAAGTGTGGTCTTATCAATGCAGTATAAAGCAGTACTAACACTTCATGGGAATTTGATATTATCCCTCTGTTGATGCAGCCTAAGACTACATTGGGTTTTTGGCAGCTTTAGCACGTTGCTGGCTCATATTTAAGTGATGGTCCACTTGAACTCCTAGATCCATTTTACTGTTACTGCTGTTGAGGCAGATGCCACCTATTCTGTACCTGTGCATTTGTTTTTTCTTGCCTAAGTGTGAAACCTCAACTTTCTCACTTTTGGAAGTGCATTTTGTTGGATGTCTGCAGAATCAGGTTTTCATAAACAATGGTATGATACATTTAACATTTAAAATGTTAAACATAAATGTCAAACACAATATGAAGAACAAATATTGGGAAAGTGATTATCTGCATCAAGATGATGTCAACATATTCTCTAGAAGATTCCCAACCTGGCCCTTCTGGTTCTTCCAGTGGTGCACCTATTTAATTTAATTTAATTAATTTAATTTAATGGATTTCTATGCCGCCCAACTCCCTGAGGACTCTGGGCGGCTCACAACATGTAGATTCCATTACAATAAAAATACAATATAAAATACCATGTAAAATACAGTAATTAAAAAATACAAAAGTTAAAAAGAGTATCTCATCTATTGTCTCTATAATCAAGTATAAAGTGTATTAACATGGCTTAATACACTATTTCATTTACTGACTGTTACTGAAGGTTACAACAGCACTGAAAAAAATAAGTTATGACCGTTTTCACACTTAGGACTCTTGCAGAATTCCTGTGGTCGCATGAGCAGAATTCGGACACTTGGCAACTGGCACATATTTATGATGGTTGCAGTGTCCTGGGGTCATGTGATCACCCTTTGCGACTTCTGACAAGCAAAGTCAATGGGAAAGTCACTTAACAACATGTTAGTAACGACTGCAGTGATTCACTTAATAACTGGCCAGAAAGGTTGTAAAATGGGGGTAAAACTCATTTAACTACCTTGCTTAGCACTGGAAATTTTGGGCTCAGTTTTGGTCGCAAGTCAATGACTTGCCAATACTACTGTTTTCTAAATATTCATTGATTAAACTAATTACTGCTTTTCAGGGCTAATCTGAATTTGATATGGGCTTAATTTATGATTGCATGTCTGGCTGGAAGGTTGGTGGATTGTTATTGTTGTTTTTTGCTGCCACCTACTGTTTGGTAGGATTTTGCAGTCCAAATAAAGTACCATACTTTTTGCACTATAAGACACTCTGGACCATAGGACACATCTAGCTTTTGGGGAGGAAAACAAGAAAAAAAATCTGCCTCTGCCTCCCAGTATCCATTAGTATTCATCTGGCTAGCGTCCTTGTAGCAAACAGCCTGATCAGCTTCAGCATGTTATCGCAGCCTGATTTAATACAAGCAGCTGATTGGTTGGATCGGCCTCCCGAAATACCGCCGATAAGCTGTTCCAGGATGTGGGGATCACCGCTGCCTATTGCCACCTCCACGCACCCCGCTTTCAGCCTTCGCGTGACACATTTTTTGCCTGCGCACATCCCATTTTCGGCCTCCGCACGGCCTGTTTTTGGCCTCTGCGCATCCCGTTTTCAGCCCATTCCAGGCGGCAGGGCTCACGGAAAAGCAGGCTGAAAATGGTGGGGGCTGGCCGGTGGGCAGGGCTTCAGCAACATTCGCTCTATAAGACGTACAGACATTTTCACCCACTTTTTTGGGGAGGAGAGTGCATCTTATCGACCGAAAAATATGGTAATCTTATCAATTTCTCTTACTATCAACAAGCATAGAGGCCAAGTGGATAATTTTAAGGAAGGATACTGTGTTTCTAGAGCCTTCCCAACAAACATCTGGTTCTTTGATGTACAGTGATTGTGTGGTTACTATTACAGTAGATATCTTCCATGAAGCAAAAACGATGTTTCAGATCTGAGAACCTAAGGAAAATAAAATGCATCTATGCTGACATTGATAATCAGTATGTCTTGGCTTCTGGTACAGTGAAACTCATATTTTATGGAACGTTTGCTGAGAAATCCTGGTTTAATGTGGAATCTAATACTTAAGGTTAACTTGGGATGTGGAGGCTTCTGAATAAGAATATCTAGCATCACGGGTATTTTGTATATTCCAAGGAAATATAAAAAGCTTTATTTTGTTCTGGTTTATGCATCATAAAGAGTGATTAAAGAAAAGCAATGGCTTAGCAAAATGTATAAATAAGATCACAATTGACTATCTATAATCATCACTGAGAAGCAGTACTCTTCAAGGTTTCAGATAATCTTTCCCACTGTACCTGGATACATTGAAGAATGAATATGAAACATCTCTATCATTAAGATACTTAAAAAAACATTTTGGTGAAAACATAGCCTCTGTTAAAGCACTTTATTGTATTATTTTACATATATTATCAAAATCAATCCCAACCTCCCATTGGGTTCAAGAAGATCAACTGGTAAATAGATGCATAGGTATAGGTTAATGCCAGTTTAACCTACAGTGGGTGATCCTGGTTTATTAAGGAATTTTGCTCCTTGGTGAATAAATCCTCATGAAACTTCTTGAAGGTGCCCTGCGGTATTGCTAATTACTAGGGTTGTGCAGGGCTTCAGATAAAGAAGTAAAAACATCCTACAGAGCATGTGGGGGTCAGGCATAGGACTCATCTGCCACTTCTTAAATTTGGTTTTTTAAAAATGTATACCGTATTTTTCGGACTATAAGAAGCACCGGTGTATAAGACGCATCAAGATATTGAAGAGGTAAGTAAAAAGAAAAAGTTTTTGCCCTCCCTGGCCCCCAGGAGCACTCTGCAGGCCTCCCAAACCCTCTGCGCACCCCGTTTTTGCAAAAAAACAGGCCCATTTTTCGCAAAAATGGGACAGGGCGGGGCTTCGGGAAGCCAAAAATGGCTGTATTCAGTGTATAACACGCACCAACATTTCCACCCTCTTAGGGGGGGAAAAGGTGTGTCTTATACTCCAAAAAATACGGTATATATTGGGATTGCATGACAGCTGTGGAAGTCAGCCACATGAGCCTGGGAATGCTGTGTTTGGCTTAAAGAGTAGAAGACTGGTGCTACATTTACATTCCTCAGTGCTCCAAAATATACCTTTATGCTTTTGAATTGGAAGACCTGCAATGCGCTATTTTTATATGTACTCTTTTCCAATTGCTTTCTTGTCTGTGTAAGTATTTGCTGGAACAGTGTCTCCACACTAATGTTTTTAGAGCCCATTTACAAGTTGTGAAGAGCCAGACTTTTTTCTAAGGACCAATAGAACTTTTATGAGAGTCTATCTACTCTATGCTATGCAGCTTTAATTCTACAGTTAAATACCAATGTACTTTCTTTCTAGCTCACTAGCCATATTAGTCAATTTAGGGAACTGATAAGATCAGACTACTTCAGGAATTTCTTCATAATTGAACTGAAAGAACTTTAGAAATGGCTGCTTGATCTACCATGTTAAAAGTGCAATGTACTGTAGAGTTGACCATTAAATTGGGGGCAAATTCCTATAGTTATCAGATAACCAATAATAAAGTTAAGATGCCATCAGATACAGAAACTATTCTGCTGCCTTCTGGTGATTGATTTTATTTTTTCAGCCTTCACATTCAGCATTAATAAGTATAGCTTTTTAAAAAAATAAAGACCTGGAAATGTTATAAATGGAAATTCCAGAACTTTTACCTTTCTTTGCAGAATGTTCTAGTGTTGTTGGGAGTGAGGACAAACATGTTAGGAAAGATATGATTACATCAGCATCCCTATCATTAATCTTCCCCTTCCAGCTAAATTAATGGTTGCATTAACAGAGGGATAGAATCAAGATCACACGAAGTGTTAATACCACTTTATAATGCCTTGGTAAGGCCACACTTGGAATACTGCATTCAGTTTTGGTCTCCACGATCTAAAAAGGATGTTGAGACTCTAGAAACAGTGCAGAGAAGAGCAACAAAAATGATTAGGGGACTGGAGGCTAAAACATATGAAGAACGGTTGCAGGAACTGGGTATGTCTAGTTTAATGAAAAGAAGGACCAGGGAGACATGATAGCAGTGTTCCAATATCTCAGGGGTTGCCATAAAGAAAAGGGAGTCAAACTATTCTCCAAAGCACCTGAGGGTAGAACAAGAAGCAATGGGTGGAAACTAAACAAGGAGAGAAGTAATTTAGAACTAAGGAGAAATTTCCTGACAGAACAATTAATCAGTGGAACAGCTTGCCTCCAGAAGTTGTGAATGCTCCAACACTGGAAGTTTTTAAGAAGATGTTGGATAACCATTTGTCTGAAGTAGTGTAGGGTTTCCTGCCTAAGCAGGGAGTTGGACTAGAAGACCTCGAAGGTCCCTTCCAACTCTGTTGTTAATAATAATAATAATAATAATAATAATAATAATAATAATAATAATAATAATAATAATAATAATAATAATAATAATAATAATAATAATAATAATAATAATTATTATTATTATTATTATTATTATTATTATTATTATTATTATTATTATTATTATTATTATTATTATTATTATTATTATTATTATTATTATTATTATTATTATTATTATTAATTAGTGGATTTTCCTGTTGTTGGAGCTGGATTTGGTAATTATAATTCAGCTGTGTGGGAGGGAAGCTGAAGGTTCCCGCCTACAATTTTTTGGATGCTCGAAAAAGTAGGTCCTTTATAAAACTAGGGATTGGAATATTAGGATATTAGCAAAACTTTCTGAAACAGCTGTACAAATAGTCCTCGACTTACAACAGTTCATTTAGTGACCATTCAAAGTTACAACTGCACAGAAAAAAGTGATTGATGACTTTCACACGGGCAACCATTGCAGCATCCCCCATAGTCACTTGATCAAAATTTGGATGGTCGGCAACTGACTCATATTTATGACAATTGCAGTGTCCTGGGATTGGGTGGGTCATGTGATTTCCTTTTGTGACCTGACAAGCCAAGGCAATGGGGAAGCCAAGATTCATTTAACTGTGTTACTAACTTAGCAATTGCAGGTGATTCACTTAACAACTGTGGCAAGAAAGGTCGTACAAATGGGACAAAATTCACTTAACTAATGTCTCACTTAGGAACAGAAACGTTAGTCTCCGTTGTGGTCGTAGGTCGAGGCCTACCTGTGTTGTATAACCATGTTTTTCACCACAAGAACAGGCGTGACTAACATGCTAATTTCCAAGGGAAAAGGCATCGGGACAAAATGAAAAAATTCCCGGCACACACGCCACTTGGGGTTGAACCCTTGAATGAACCACCTCGGGAGAAGCCTTGGCATCTTTTGCAGGGGGCGGAGTCCGAGTACAAAAGCTCTTTGGTTCGCATCTTTGCCCAGAGCGGAGTGGGAGGAGTCGGAGTACAAAAGGTGACCGCAGGGCCGCCGACTGCCCCGCTCGGCGACGAGGATGAGCGCGACTGCTCTGATTTCTGCTTTCCTGGGTTGCTCGCTAGCGACCCTCCTGCTGCTGAAATGGCGGAGGAAGCGGCAGGTCCAGGACAAGATAGCGAAGGCGAGGAGCCGGCGGGAGGGCGCCTTCGAGCAAATGGGAAGAGCCGCACAGCGCTTCCAAGAGCAGGTCGGGAGAAGCCGTGTTTTTTTTTTCTCCCCCCCCCCCACCTCCCCTAACTCTGCCACTCCGAGATCTGTGCAATGAGCAGACCATTCCCAGCCGTAGGGAGAAGCAAGAGGGGTAAGAGCTTCGAAATGGGGATGGACTTTCTCGGGGAGATTTACCTTTCTTCTAAAAGCTTGCAGTCTTTTCTAGAGGAACGCAGCTCCTTAGTTTCGTTTTTTCATTCCACACTTAAGGGGAAAAAGGTTTATCTGGAAATAGATGGTTATCCTGGTTGGTGCAACCGGTGCAGACTTGAATAGGTCAATGAGATTCGACCGGAATTCGACTAAATCCAGATTTCTGGTTCTCACAGGAAGGTTCGGTGGGGCAAATAGGTCGCCCCAAACCGCTTGTGTCAGCAGTTTGTGTGCTACTCTACGGCTTTATGCAATACAGACTAGTTTAGTAAGACCGCTGGAGGGCAGCCAATAACTGAAAGGGAAATCGAGTATCTGGATACTGTAGATTTAAAGTCTGCCCTCTATGAATTCAGTTTGACTATTCTGAATTGCTGGAGATTACTATATTAAAGGCAAGTGTAGTGGAGAAGTTGGAAGGTTTCGATATGCATGTGTTTGAAATTATATATATATATATATATATATATATATATATATATATATATATATATATATATATATATATATATATATATATATATATATATATATATATATATATATATATATATATATATATATATATATATATATCTGTGTGTGTGTGTGTGTGTGTGTATGTGTGTATGTGTGTATGTGTGTATGTGTATATGTATATATATATATATATACATACATACATATATACATATATACACATATACACATACGCATGCATGCATGCATGCATGCATGCATGCATGCATGCATACATACATACATACATACATACATACATACATACATACATACATACATACATACATACATACATACATATATATATATATATATATATATATATATATATATATATATATATAAAGGATTGTTCTAAAAATGCGAGTTCCAGGCATATTTACAGATAAAGAAGCGATTGCCATCACGATCTCTGGAACATTTAAAATTTTATTTAAAACTACTATTAAAATTGCTAAGCTTTCGTCAACCCCTGTTGACTTCGTCAGAGTGTAAAATCCCCATGGAAGAGATGCTTGCTTTTATAGAATGCCTATCAATTTATGTAATGCCTGTCAATTTAGACTTTGCACGTGTAACCGGTCCACACCCTTTTTTCTCTCCTGTAATTGACTTAATTGTTTCTGCCTTAGTCATGCTGACAGATGAAGATTTCCCCATGGTGTATTGCCTCTTTCTCTCCCTAGGGGGTAAGGCAGGGCTATCAGGCATTGCTTTGAAGGTGTTTCTCCTGCCTTCCTCCCCCTCATTGTTATTCCTCTCCCTTTTAGGCACACAGGTTGCCTGCTCTAAATTCATCTGTTTTGCCCATAATCTTGTGATGGGTCTGCGTTGTTCTTCTTCACCCCTCCTGTCTCTCTCATTCTGCTGCTCCTCTACTGTGCTCCCTTGTGCGCAGTTAGGGGTTGTCACACCTTCATTGGGGCAATCTCTATGCCTAAAGGGGGTAATTTGCCCCATATCTCCATTCAGGCATAGTGATCGACCCCCCCTTAAGTCCTTCCTGGTGTCTTAGTTGAACTCATGACCATGTTCCTCCATATGCATATGAGTTCAACTTCCAGGAGACTAAAGTCATTGCCTATGATGAAACAAAAGGAGGACACCTCTTGAAAGAGGCCTGGTTCTCTAACAACAACTCTCTCAATAGACACATTGACATACCACCGGCATACCAGGCATTAAGATTAAATAAGCTTGCATATTTATTTATTTAAACATTTAAATAGTCATCCATCTTCTAAAAAAACTCTGGGCAGCTCCCAATCAAAAGTTGAAAATACATATATCTTCCCAGAAGTATATCCCATTGAATTAAGTAAAATTTCCTTCTAATGAATATATTAATCATGCTTCTATGGCTGCCCATCTCACAAAAAGCAAGTCTGGGTGAATGAGTAAATGAATAAAACAAATATAAAAGCCAATCATTATAAAAATATGAAAGTCAAAGTAAACGTGAAAAACACTATATAAAAATGTGAACTGTATAAACCGCATGGAGAGAATAAAAAGATCAACCATAATGGAGCCATCAAAGAATGTCTCTGGTTCCTTGGGATTCCCAGGTCTTGAGGAACATCCAAAATGATAACAAGGGTGAAGGTAACCTAACTTCAGGCAGGGGAAGGGGAAGAAAAAGGTTTGCTACAGTGGTGAAATGTAATTTTTTTGCCACCGGTTCTGTGGGCGTGGCTTGGTGGGCGTGGCTTGGTGGGTCATGTGACTGGGTGGCGTGGCCAACTTTTGTTTTTAATCGAGAGTCTGTAAGCAGCTTTTCCAACTACCAAATATCATGAATTTATTCTTTTTTAAAAATAAAATGTGCTATTTTACAGTAGTTGGGAAAGATGCTACCCATTTGCTTACAAAATGTAAAGCGATCTGCACCCCAGCCCAGCAAACACCCATGAAAAAAGGAGGGGAGGGGAGGAGGGGCATAGATCTGGATTTGGGGTTCAAACAGCGAGGGGAGAAGCGAGTGCGGAGCAGCCGAGGCGCAAGAAAGCCACCGGCTCAGCGAAATTCCCTGGGCTGAACCTGGTGCAGGCGCTCCAGGGCTGCGGGGGTGGCAGAGGCAGACAGTTGGGATGTTTAGCGGAAATTGACACTCATTTCCTCTCTGGTTTGGTTACAAATCAACAACATCCTGTTCTTTTGTTAGGCTCAGCTGTGTCTGCCAGGCGGGTGGCTGCAGTCTCTTAAAGCTGCAGCGGCAGCGCTGAAGCCGGCTGGGCTGGGTGGAGGAGGGGTTGGCGAAGGCACCCCCGGAGTCTGTGCGGGGCTTTTCCCTGTGCACCGGTTGACAGATTCGAGAAAGGGGATCCAAAGATCTAGTTAGGAAAGGAAGCGACTCCCCTTGCTCTTTCGGGATGCACACCTGAGCCGTATTGCGGAGTTGCAGCTGTTTCGCACCCTTTCGCTGGCGACGGTTTTACATCGTTTTTTTGCTTTTCACATTGGCTTTACTTCTCTGAGTAAGCCTCCCCCGAGCAACCCTGCGTAAGGACGAGCTTGCTTTGGGAGCAAGGACAATATTAAAAGGAGGGAAGCCCCGCTGGGTTGAAGGGAGTTTATCCTGGGTAAAGAGATGAAGATGACTTTCCGGGAATGGGGTGGGCACTGATCCCATTCCCTACTCTGCCAGGCAACGGCAAAGTGATTTTGAATAAATGGGGCTGTAAGGAGAGTAAAATTCTAGTGGTGGGTCAGCTCCAAACAAATAACCCAGCGGCAATAAGATTTTATTCTCATTACGCGCGCCTTCTTCATCGCCGATTTTTTGCGCATGCGCAGAGGGCACAAATCATGGTCTTGACGATGTTTGGGCAGGTGGGCAGAGCCTCTCACCGCCTCTGCTACCGGTTCACCGAACCGCGCGCAGCCGGCTGCGAACCGGATAGAACCGGTAGCATTTCACCACTGGTTTGCTAGCTATAGAACTCTAAAAACATTAGCTTGCACTTGATAATTCTGGGTAGGTTTTATAGATATAACTATTTAAATGTATTCTTACTCTGAAAATTTATCCATGTAATCATCAGTGACTCCATTTCTTGATACATTTGGTGTATTTATTCTTTCTTAGGCAGTACAGATAATCCTCAACTTATGTCTGGTCACTTAGTGACTGTACGAAGTTATGACAGATGTCCCCAAAGCTACTTGTGACCCGGTTTTAAAGTTTTGGCTGCTGTAGCACCCCTGCAATCATTCATCCACCCACCCATCCTGTCCCACTGAGTCCCTGCAGCCAGTCATCCTCCCAAGGGAGATCAATTGGTTGCAACCGGCTGGAGCGTGCAAGCCTCCAGCTTCTTTCTCACCCAGCAGTACCCAACTTATTTTTCCCTTCTTAGCAGCTTCTGAGAGAGGCACTGGGCCCAGTGTAAGATTGGCTTTCTGACAGAGCCAGCCTGCAAAGCAGGTGTTGTTCTTGTGAACCTGTAGGGGCTGCCTTTTAAAAGAAGCTCCACAAATGTCCCACTGATGTTTTTTTCAAAAGGCAACTGGACTTTGTTTTTCCTTGAAGATGTTTCGCTTCTCATCCAAGAAGCTTCTTCAGAACTCATCCATCTTGGATGAGAAGAAGCTTCATGGATGAGAAATGAAACATCTTCAAGGAAAAACAAAGTCCAGTTGCCTTTTGAAAAAAGCATCTTTGGGCCAACCATGACCTGGATGACTGAGAATCTTTATAAACATTCCCCAAACAAATGGAGCCTTCTTAAACCTCCTTAATCCCTATAGTCACATGATCAAACAAATGGAGTCCTTTCCTTTCCCTTGCTCTTCCCTTTTCCTTCCCTTCCCAACAGACAGTAAGTGGTTGCTGCTGGGTAAGAGAGGGAGCAAAGGATTGTGAAACTGGCTGGGAAACTGTCATGGAACATTGAAAATGAAGATCATGTGACTGCACCAGCAGCCAGTAGCAGTTACAGCTTCCCCAAGTTTTAATACCTCGGGAATCATGGGTCCCAGATTTTGGACACATTCTGTAAGTTAGCTCATTTGAGGTACTTTGTTTCAAAAATTGTTGCCCAGTTTGTTTGTTTGTTTGTTTGTGTTCTTCTATGCTGCCCTACTCCCTGAGGACTCAGGGCAGCGTACAACATTTTAAGGAACAACTAAACAATAAAATTATTAAAAACAACTTAAAAAGAGTTTAAAAAAGACATACAAAACCATGCATAAATGGGGAAAAGTTGTCTCAAAATCATCCCGCCTGCAGGAAGAGCCATACCTTAATGGCTTTTTGGAAGGCCAGCAAGGTGGGGATAATTCGGATCTCGGGGGGTAGTTGGTTCCAGAGAACAGGGGCCACTACAGAGAAGGCCCTCCCCCTAAGCCCCGCCAGCCGGCATTGTTTGGCTGACGGGACCCGGAGGAGACCCACTCTGTGAGACCTAACCGGTCGAAGGGAAGTATGAGGTAGGATGCGGTCCCGGAGGTAACCTGGACCTAAGCCATGTAGGGCTTTAAAGATGATGATCAACACCTTGAATTGCACCCGGAGACCAATGGCCAACCAATGCAGTTGGCAGAGTATAGGTGTTACATGGGTGTATCTTGAGACACCCACCACAGCACACGCAGCCGCATTTTGCACCAGTTGAAGTCTCCGGATACTCTTCAAGGGTAGCCCCATGTAGAGCTCATTACAGTAGTCCAATCTAGAGGTGACAAGGGCATGAGTGACGGTGAGTAGAGCCTCTTTCTCCAAGTATGGTCGCAATTGGTGCACCAGGCGAACCTATGCAAAGGCTCCTCTAGCCACAGCTGTGAGATGTTGAGTTAAAGATCATAACAACAAGAGTTTTAGTAACATATACATAAACTGATGGTAATGTATTAATACTTTCCTACCGTAATTTAACCTGTGTTTAATCACTGCCAAAAATGTAGCTGAGCAAGAGTCAGATTAATATTTTTTCTGAAACACAGATTTTACATGTATACGGATGAATCTGCTTTGCATTGTTTTTAATATGGATCAGAGCATCAATTATAGGACTGATTAGTTTATACTGGACTCACCTTCAGCTATATTGCCAAAATTCTAAATGTTTATAGGTAGATTATATACGTATCTAAAAGAAACAGTGTTTTATTATACATGGGGATTTTTTTCTCTTTCAGAATCCAAATCACCAACCAGAACCTATTTTATCACTGAGTTTGCATGAACTCTGTCAGAAACTTGGGGATGGCTCACTCACACCTGAGAGTGTTTTCTACACCTATGTGGATAAGGTGAGGCATCATTCCCTGAGCTAACAAAAATGAGAAATATGTGTAGAGTATGATTATTATGAGTCAAGCTGAACTTTTCCTGAGGATCCATAAACATTTTTTTAAAAGTAGATTTGAAAATTGTTTTAGGAATCTGCATTTTTCTTGTGGGTCACATATTTCCATGACATCTTCTTTCCTGTTGCTGTTATATGGGTCTCAGTAGTGTTAGAAAATGTTAGCTCTCTTACATAGAAAACATTTTGTCAGTGTAGCAATAAACTTCATAAACAGATTCTCCAGCTAATTATTCAGGGGAAAAAACAGTCATTGAGTTCAGTGGTTAATACTCCAAGGTAGGTGTATATAGTTTGTTTCCCCAAAAAGCCAACATCAGATAATCTTTTCAAGTCTTAAATCTATTAATCGAGAAATAATTTGAAAATAAATACACAGAAGTGAAAGAGGCTGTCTTTCCCTGCTTTTTCTAGGCCTTGGAAGTGACTGCAGATGTCAACTGCATAATCGATTACATAGCAGAGAATGAATCCCAGCTTCTGCATATGAACAGCGAAGGGAAAAAGGGCTTGCTTTATGGAGTTCCCGTCAGCATAAAGGATTCCATTAACTGCAAGGTATAGCTGGGGTGGACGTTGGGTGGGTATGCAGAGCTTTCATGTGGCCAAAGAACAGGTGGATGTACAACTTGTATTCCATTATATAATAAGGAGCATCTTGGCTTTGGATTTCAATTGCTTCTAGCAGGCTTTGGATTTCAATTGCTTCTAGCAGGTGCCTATACATCCCAGGTGTCAAACTCGCTGCATCATGATGCCATCACGTGATGTATCACAATGATTTTTTGCGGAGCTGGGGTGGGCGTGGCTTGAGCGTGACGGATCCGGCCCATGAGCCGCCAGTTTGACACCCCTGGTATACATTTTAGTTAATATGAGATCATTTTTTCATCTGCCTGTATCTAATAGCTCAAGTCAATTAATGTTGAGCCCTGCTCTCTTTTATAAAATCTTTATTTTATTTATTTATTTGTTACATTTTTATGTTGCCCATCTCCCCTCTAAGGTAACTCTGAGCAGTTTAAACCCTTTCTAACACAGCCTGGAGCAGGGTGATACGTGAGCCTGTAAACTGTAATGCACAAGTTGTTCTTTTAATTCCAGTTGTTGGTTTCTTGTATGGCTTTAACATGTGTGTTTAAATTTGTGAGTGTACTCTTGAATGGTTTTGCAATTAGCTTTTAAATGAAATAAATAAGCAAAAATCCATGTTGCATATTATGTGGGAAACCAGCTATATCTTAATAATGTGCTAGAAAATGTGTTTAGATCTGTGATAACCAAAATAAAATTTACCTTATGGTATAAGGCATGTTGATTGCTGTCTGCTAAAACATGCGAAGTTCTCTGATACCAACTCTGTTACCACATTGTATTACATAATGTTTTGCTTAATTGTGATTTTTTAAAATTAGATTTATTTATTTTTAAAAAGCATTAAAATACAAACTAATATAAAAAGGAGAAGGAAATAATAGGATAAGTTAAAAAATAGCAAAAAATACATAAAACAAATATATAACATTTGTGACCTCTGACTTTTTCCAGTAAAGAAATAATAATACAATAGCCTCTCTCTAATGAATAATACCAATACTTAAGATGCCTTATAAAACTAATACTCAACCTACAAAAAATACATTAGTCATAATATATTCTTCATTTAATTTTTGTCTAACTTATAATAAACTGACAAATATGAATAAAATTAAGAATTCTCAATATTTTTCTACTCAAATCAAATCTCCTCCTCAAAACCCAAAGTCAAAATCTGATTTTTCTCCTTGTCTTGTAAGAAATCTAACCGTGGTCTCCAAGTTGCAAGAAAGTTAATTAGGAAAGTTTTTCCTAATTAAAGCATTCAGCTTCACCATCTAGCTAGTTCCATTAATTTCAAAGACTAATCTTCAATTGTGGGTATGCTCCTCTCTCCATCTTTATATAGCAACCTTGCAGCCAATGTAATACATAAGAACAAAGCCCCGTGTTTTCTTCCCACCTGTTTATCTGCCATCCTTAAAAGCTTATGGTTTCTTGAAATGGGTGTAATCATGTGCTGTATTTTTCGGAGTATAAGACACACCTTCCCCCCCCCAAAAAGGGAAAACTTGGGTGCATCTTATACACCAAATGTAGCCCTGCCCAGCCACCCCCTCCCAGCAATTTGCTCCTTGCAGCAAATGCAGAGCCTGATTAGCACAAGCAACTGATTATCAGCCTCCCGACCATCAGCTGATTCAGGCTGCAGGCAGGCGGCAATAGGCTATGGCAATCCCTGCAGCCTGAAACTATTAGCTGCTTGTGCTAAAACTGAAAGTGAAAGTAAAACTGCAAGGAGGCAAATTGCTGGGAGGCAGAATTTTATTTTCTTGTGCTAATCAAGCTGTGCTGAAACGGGCTGTTTGTTGTTTGCTGCAAGGAGGTAAGTCAATAACTATAAATGCCTATAGAATGTTCAAATTATTAGACTTCTTTTTTAAAGACTGCTTTATTATTGTTCTAGACAACTTAACAAAATGAAGAAACTTTTTAAAATAAATGCTTGATCTGAAAAGGCCCAGTGCTATTGTATCTTCTTTTAAATAGCAGAGAATAACTATGCTTCCAGAAAGCCACATCAATTTTAACAGTATCTGTACAAGTATAGTCTGAAATGTAACAGAGTCCTGTTTTAGTATTAAGATAAGTCAGCTGAGTTAAACCCTGACTTAGTCATGTTTGGAGTAGATCTATTTAAATAATTGGGAGGAGATAGTGTGACTAAATTTTAGAAAACTTTCTGGCATTAATATACTGCCATAATGTACATTTCTCCAATTCTTTGCTATTTCTATGGTTCAGGCACACATGCACAGAAATACACAGCAAACAATGTATATCATCTGTGCTGTTTGCTGGGAGGCAAATTGCTGGGATGCAGAGGCAGATTTTTTTCCCCTTGTTTTCCTCTCCTAAAACTAAGGTGCGTCTTATACTCCGGTACGTCTTATACTCCAAAAAATACGGTAATTTAAACCAGAAGCCGTGGTTTAAAAATCACAGTGTCTTGCATCATTATAACCCTACTAAGTCAAAACCAAACTGGCTCAGCGTGATGTGTAAATTCAATTATATTGTTAATTGATCTCGTTTACTCTGGGCAGTTCTTATGCTGTTCAGGATTTCAGGGAGGAATTTTCTATCAAGAATTTACACTTGGACCTTCTGTATAATAATATTGTTAATGTTCCACAGAGGAACTAATAAAGACATTACCAATTTGTTGCTGCTTTTTAACATCTTAAACCTGGAATCACTGAACGATATCTGATGTTTCTATGGGGAACCTGAATTTCCTTCTCATCTTTATATCTTTTTCCTCATCACAGGGCTATGACACTACTTTGGGCTTTGCAAAGCGTCTCTTCCAGCCAGCAGCAGAAGACGCTGTTGTAGTGCAGGTGTTGAAACATCAAGGAGCAATTCCATTTGTAAAAACAAATATTCCCCAATCTCTAATGAGGTAAATCATGTATTTATTTATTTTTGTCATTGTCTATGTTTTGATTTTTATATACAGGTAATCCTTGACTTAAGTCTATTCATTCAGCGATCATTGGAACTTAACAGCAGCACTGAAGGAAGGGATTTATGACCAAGTAAATCATTTGAAGTTACAGCTCTTGTGATCAAAGCTCAGGTGTTTGGCATCTCACCTGCATTTACAGTTGCAGGAGAGTTTCAACTCTTTCCCACCTTCCCTGTCTTTCCCCTCCCTTTTGGGCTCCTGACTCCCTAGCTGACCTTTGCCATCTTCTTCTTCCTCCTGCTGCTGACCAAGTACTGTATGCTGCTACATGCACTCCTGGGTTTGGCTTGTGGTCACTCACTGGCACAATCCTGATCAGTAGCTGCACTCAAATCACTTTCACCTGAACATTGAAGCACAACAGGTTCTTTGGAATACAGTGAGACCAAGGGTGGGTTCCACTTACCTTCGCCACCAGTTCGCATTGCGCGCATTGCACACGCGTATCCCCTCGTGCGATTTGGCTTCCACGCATGCTGAGAAGCAGGAATTAGCCCGAAACACAGCTGAGGAGCTCATCAGCTATGCTTCGGGTGAAGAAATAAATGTCAGAATTTACCCGCGGGCGGGCAGGAGGGCCCTTTTTCAAGCTGCAGAAGGGGAAAACTTTCTTCTTGTCTATCTCCTCAAGAGATCTTTTAGACAAAATTTCTGGCTTTTTGTCCACCCTGCTTCAGTTTTAGATATGACAGCTTTAGCCTCATCTCACATATTCCTCCCCTAGGCATTGAGTTAAACAGTAGATGCCACAAAATGGGGTTGAGATGAATAAATCTCTAGCCTGTAAATTCTCCCATCTGTTTTTAAAATTGGCCAGAGGGGACTATTTAAACAGCTTAAGTTGCTAGTAATCTTTGTGATCCCTATTTCAGTAGCCTTTGAAAATGGGTATTGTTTCTGAGGGCTTACAGGGGGCCTGTACACTAGCATGCTTTCCACATTGCTTGTGATGGGCTTGAAACCTGCCAGTCAGAGATCTGTGACACAGACAGGGCTGCAATGGAGATTTGCTTACTTAAAGAAAAACATTTAATAAGAGAAATTTCAGCTCCGGTATCCAACAGTTTGCTTAGGATCATTATGGGTTAAAACAAAATGGTAATTCCTCTCACTTTGAGGGGGAATTTCAATATTCCCCCCCCAATATTTAATTTAATTTAATTTAATTTAATTTAATTTAATAGATTTGTATGCCGCCCAACTCCCAAGGGACTCTGAGCAGCTGACAACATATAAAATCATTGTTACATATAAAAACATATAATTAAAAATTAAAAAACATCTGACATTCATAACCAGGGGGGAGACCCAAATATAACCTGATTGGTCTCACTTTCACCCCACCTGCCGGAAGAGCCAAGTTTTTATTGCTTTACGGAAGGCCAGCAGGGTGGGGATAGTCCTAATCTCTGGAGGGAGTTGGTTCCAAAGGGAGGGGGCTCCCACAGAGAAGGCTCTCCCACTCGGCCCCGCCAACCAGCATTGCTTGGTCGACAGGACCTGGAGGAGACCACCTCTGTGGGACCTAACCGGTCGTAGGGAGGTATGCGGCAGGATGCGGTCCCGAAGGTAACCTGGCCCTGAGCCATGTAGGGCTTGTATTGTCAGTCAAGACCCATGTGTTTATCAAAGCAGGGGGAAAGCCCTAGAAATTGACTAAAGGGGTGTGTGTCTGAGGTTAAAATTTCTTTTTTCACCCTTTACCGCTGCGACTGAAACTTTCTTTAAAGGTTCTGTTAATTGTTCCAGTTCATGCTGGACCAATGAAAAAAACTGCTCGTTCTCCTTAACTTTCTTTTCATTTTCCTCTTCTGATTCCATGCCTTCCTTATTGATGTCTTTCTAATGCCTCCACTTGCTTCTTCAAATTCCTAGTAGAAGCCCCATCCCATCTCTCCGTGTTTTCTCCTTAATCTCTTGGCTTTTATCACATTTGCACACTCCATTCAAACTTTCTGCCCCTGGTTGCTTCAAAAATTCCCATTTCTGCCGTCTCCACCTCTCCTTTCCCACCTGTTTTTTTATAACTCCTTCCTCCCCCGCATTCTTTACTTTTATCCTCAACATTCCCAACAGCTTTCATTGCTTCTCACAAATCTGTTTCCAAAGAGACTAGGTCTAATGCAGTGGTTCCCAACCTTTCTAATGCTGCGACCCCTTAATATAGTTCCTCATGTTGTGGTGACCCCCCAACCATAAAATTATTTTCGTTGCTACTTCATAACTGTAATTTTGCTACTGTTATGAATCGTAATGTAAATATCTAATATGCAGGATGTATTTTCATTGTTACAAATTGAACATAATTAAAGCATAGCGATTAATCACAAAAACAATATGTAATTATGCCAGATCAGAAATTCTCGGGCCAGTCTTTGCAAGAGCACAAGGAATATCATCTTCCACAACAAATCTACTTCTGTATTTAGACTTGATAACCAACAAGTGTACAGCAATATTTCTCAATCTCAGCAACTTTTAAGGTGCCTGGACTTCAACTCCCAGAATTCAAAGCAAAGCTGGCCCCTTAGCTGATGCCGTCAAAGCTCGGCCGCCAAGCATCACAAACACCTCTCACTGAATGGCACCTCTCCTGACCAATCGGAGGGCTCGGGCGAGTTGAGTTGATATGGCCAGGCTTGTGGCAGTGGGGGGGGGGGGAGCTGAGGATGTCGGGGCGACCCCTGGGAAATGGTCGTTCGACCCCCAAAGGGGTCCCGACCCCCAGGTTGGGAACCACTGGTCTAATGGGTAAGCTGCATCCAATCCAAGGCACTGCAATCCACCTAGCACACTTTTTAAAGACTGTTTGCATGTTTGCACTGCTTGCACTGAAATAGAGGCCGTTGGTGATGATAAAACAAGGACAAAGCAAATAGTATTACTGACTCTGCACAAATTTGCTTGTCATCAGCTGACTAGACTGTACTGTATGGATACTGAAGTGGGTGATTCAAATTGACCCAAAAGACCTGTATTTTCACCCAGATAATAGTACCCCTTATCTCTACCATCACACCTTTGGGCAGCACTGTGTAAGTGAGAATTGTTAAAGCTTAAGAAAGCATTTTTTTTTAAGAAGTAGAAGGGTTGAGCTTGACCAAGTCTTTACAATGCTGCTTGGGACCTAATAATTGCTTAGGATAATCACCATTTCCTCTTCAGAATTCAAGAAATGTGTGTTTTTTTTAAATTGTGAGAGAAAAGGCAAAAAAAATATCCTTATTAAGAGGCAAAGTGTAAATACCATTGTTTCAGATTAAGATTAATCAAGGGATACAGTATAATTTTGTAAAAAGGCTAATTGAATCATATTCTTAGATCACTACCTGGAAGAACTATTAGCAAAATATTTGGAACTATTCCAAAACCAATTGCTGACAATATTCTTTGTCTTTTCAGTTATGACTGCAGTAATCCGATCTTTGGATCAACAGTGCATCCTTTGGATCCCACAAAAAGCCCTGGTGGATCGTCAGGAGGGGAAGGAGCTCTTATTAAAAATGGAGGATCCATTCTGGGCATTGGCACAGATATAGCAGGCAGCATTCGTATCCCAAGTGCCTTTTGCGGAATTTGTGGTTTAAAAACCACTAGCAACAGAATTAGGTTGTATGCAAACTCTAATTTTTAAAATGCAGAGTTTAAAATATGTGGATTATTTCTCTCAGATTCCTGATCTATTATAACTTTATATTGCTTCCTGATCTACTATAACTGTATATCAGAGTTTCCAAGAAAGGGGGAACTAAAAATTAATTCAAATAGTGAGAATTAATCAATCAATCAGATAATTGACTAGGTAAAATCTTGTTTCATTCAACCTTTGTTGAATTGCTTTTTACATCTGCAGTCTTATGTCCACTTCAAGTGAATTCTGTTTAACATATGAAATAGGCTGTCCTGTTGTACCCTGCTGTACCCTAATCAAAATGTTGTGAACGTCCAATGTTTATCGGTTATGTTTTAATTAGTGGGGCAGTATATAAGTCTAAGTGCTATTGCTAGTCTAATAGGCTTGGCTGGAATCTTGACTATTTTACCGTATTTTTCTGAGTATAAGACGCACCTTTTTCCTCCCTAAAAGTGGCTGAAAATTTGGGTGCGTCTTATACTTCGAATGTAGCTTTTTTTTTCCAGCCCTAACTAGGTGCTAACAGATCTTCCCAGCTCTTACCTTGCAGGCTTTTTCATTGTTACTCTCTCAGAAGAATGTTTTTCCAGCCCTCAGTCTTTGCAGAATTTTTTTTTCATTGCTCTATGTTAGAAAGAGAATTACTCTTATCAGAGGCGAACTGAATCTTTTCCTGGAACTCTGACATTGCCAAAATAAACCGCATTATAATTCTAATGAATAAGATATTTATTTTGATACAAAAAATAATGAGATCACATACTGGCTATATAAAAGGTGTTGCCTCATCCAAAGCATAGTACAAAAGGAATGAAGGAATGTACACATGCGTACTAGGAACATTAATCACGTGCTCAGGAATGAACCATTATATTTGATAGGGATGCATCTCCCTGCATCTCCCTGCATATACATGTAACAGGCAACATAAAATCACTGCGTGACACTCTACTTGCTCCGAATAAGTTTTTTTCTAGCCCTAACCAGGTGCTAATGATCTTCCCAGCTCTTACTGGCTTGCAGGCTCTTTCATTGTTATTCTCTCAGAAGAAGGTTTTTTTAAGTCCTAACCAGGAGATAAAATAATGTTCTGAAGCTGCTTCGAATAAGTTTTTTTTTTAGCCCTAACCAGGTGCTAACGATCTTCCCAGTTCTTACTGGCTTGCAGGCTCTTTCATTGTTACTCTCTCAGAAGAAGGTTTTTTTAAGTCCTAACCAGGAATAAAATAATGTGCTGAAGCTGACCAGACTAAGGATGCTAGCCAGATGAATACCTGGTAGGCAGATTGTTTTCCCCTATTTTCCTCCCCAAAAACTAAGGTGCGTCTGGTGTGTCTTATACTCCGAAAAATACGGTAGTTTGTATGAACTAACCCTGTTTAACTAGGTAAACCAGAAATGTTCTCAACATGTCATCTGTGTTAAGTGCTGACATAAGGTTCCCCTTTAGAATGTAAAGAAAGAGGAATTGATATTGAAAATTGGGAATCTTGACAGCTTTGCTAAAACTACTCTTTTGATGTCTCTATAGCAAAAAAGGAATTGTTCCGTCTGTCGCTGGTCAGAAAGCAGGTAAGATATTATTATTCGATTAGATAAATGGGAAGTTTGCTTCAAGTGAATAAGTTATTCTTTGACATTCTTGTTCTCCCAAAAACAGTTTCATCAATTTACAAAGTAAATTACACAAAGTAAAATTTGAAAATGTTGCCAGCTGGCAGCTTTTCAAAAAAAGTATGAACTCAGCGTTATGACTTAATGCCAGTAACAACCATGCTCTGTTACGTGAATGTTTTATTGTCACTTTGTCTTTTAAAAGAAAAAGTTTTTGAAATTAGCAATGGGGTATTGTAACAAGAACTTACCAGAAAATGGTTTGAGAATGTTGGCAGTTTTTTCCTAGTCTAGGGTATTTTATTTATTTAATTGATTTATATGGCTGCCCAACTTGCAAATTGTGACTCTGGGTGACTAACAAAGGGATTACAGGTAGTCCTTAACTTGTGACCATAATTGAAACCAACATTTTGGTCATAAGTTGTACCAGTCACAAGTCAAGTCCACTACATGACAAGATTTGATTTTATGACCGTCAATAAGTGAGTCACTGTGGTTGTTGTGGCGGACCATTCACTTAACAACTGCAGTGATTTGCTTAACTGTGGCAGAAAGGTCGCAAAATAGGGCAAGATTCACTTAACAACTGCCTTGCTTAGCAATGGAAATTTTGGTCTCAATTGAGAACTACTTGTATCATCAGTGTGTTGATGACACTTAATTCCCTGCCAGTAGATGACCTCATCCAGAAAGCTTCACGAAGTCAGGATCTGTGGCTAGATCTCTCCCATCCTGACAACGACAACTGGAATTGGATCTGAAGAAAGGAGGGGACCCACTACAACACTGGGTATCCTCCTCTCCCAGCCCCCAAAGTTGTTCTAAAAAGATACCATGATCAAAAGCCATTGAGAGATCAAGGTCTCTCAGTCTGCTCCAGAGATAATCTAAAACTCTGATCAATGACATCTCAGTATTACACACTGGTTTAATGGTTCTTCATTCGTGTCAGAAACACCTACAAACTCGAGACATATAACATTCAACACTCAGCAAATGAAATAGGTATAAAATAGGTCATAGAAATGTAACAGGTGTAAAAAGTTCGTAGAATAAATAGGATTAAAACTGAATGACATTTGCCCAGTATCGGGCCCTGTCGACAGCATTTTCTCTTGCCAGCCTGAGATCTTCCTTCATAACTGTTGAAGGACATTGAATGTACCGTAGCATATGTGAGATGGATTATTCTTCTGTAATGGTATGTGGGATTGACCTTGGGACACAGGAGAAAGAGCCGTATGCTAGGCAGCGGTTTAATAAATGATTACAATCAACAGGGGAAGGTGGAAAAAGGCCCTTAGAAAGGGCCTCCCTAGTTTTCAGCGGAGTAGAAGTAAAAGAGGGAAGAGATACTTTCAGACGTGTGGGCTTCTGTTGCTGCAATCTTAGTACTCAAGTTTCGTAGTTCTTGTCTGAACTACCTCAAAAGGGTTGACACCTGTCTGAAACTTGATTGAAAAGAGTACTGTTAAGCCCTTTTCATCCAGGGCTTTCTGGAACTGCAAACCAACCACCTTCACAACAAAGTTCCCCCCAAAAAGAGAAGATTGAAAATAGAGAAGAGTAAAAAAATATCTTTTTATTTACCGTACTCTTTAACCTTTTTTTGATCCTATTGTATTGAAAAGTTGCTCTTCTTATGGTGTTATGAAGAGTTCAAATGGGGAAGAGAGGTCATTCATTCTGAAAAGTAGGGAATGAGTTGACTCTTGAGGAGTTAATCACTTTTTGATGAGCTTCAGTGGTTGAAACCTTCCTCTCAGAATTTCCCAAGTCCTAAAAAGCTACTCTTAAATGCTTTCTGTTTACTTGTTTCTTGCTTCCAGTTTTTGTTGGCTTGGGACCAATGGCACGGGATGTTGACAGCCTTGCCCTTTGCCTGAAAGCTCTCTTGTGCAAGAAAATGTTCCACCTGGATCCCACGGTCCCACCTCTTCCTTTCAACGAGCAAGTAAGATCTGTGACTCTACTAACCATGCAGAGATCTTCAAATCAGAAGAAGAAGAAGTTATTTGAAGAAAATATGGGTGCCCTTGCCACAACCATTACCACTCCCTTAAAGATGCTGTGGCTTTGCCAGGGCTTCTGTAGTAATGGCATCACCCCAGGAAAATAACCCCAAAGATACATACGTGGTTGGAAAAAATGATAAAGCAACATATAGATTTAAAACCAGAAATATTTTTGTTGGGCATTTTACCGGATAAGTATAACAAGGGGAATACATATTTGATTTTACATGTATTAACTGCAGCTAGAATTGTATTTGCAAAACAACGGAAAAATGAAGAGATCCCTATAGATGAGAATGTTGGGGGGGGGGATTAGAATGTGCAGAAATGGATAGACTAACAATTAAGGAAAAGAAAGAAACTGAATACTTTTTGACATGGGACTTATTTTATCAATGGTTAGCAAATAAAAACAAGTTAGAAACATATAAGAAAAGGATTAATGATGCAAGGGAGGTTTGATAAAATGGACTAGCTATTATTATTATTATTATTATTATTATTATTATTATTATTATTATTATTATTATTATTATTATTATTATTATTATTATTATTATTATTATTATTATTATTATTATAGAACTAATACCAATGTAATGAACATTGTTGTAAACTCTTTGATTATTATTTCCTAAAACTATTTGTACCCAGACAACACAGTTTAACTGAAAATGGAATTTTTATATGTTATAAAGCAGAGGTCTTCAAACTTGGCAATTTTAAGACTTGTGGACTTCAACTCCCAGAATTCTCCTGCCAGCATAGTTTGGGGACCCCTGTTATAAAATACAATAAAATTTTATTTAAAAAAATAACCCCACATATGAATTAAAAGGCTGACCAGAGAGTTTCCCGAATAGCATTATATGAGAAAAGGGTATAATCAAGAAAATATCTCCACTTTGCCTTTGGGAATCTACTAACAACATGGGTTGTTTCTACATATAAGCAGATCTCCAGAAAATGAACATTATGCCATTTTACCTGTGACAGATGGCAGAAATACATAAACACTGAGGAACCACTCTCCTTTTTGCATTTCATTGAGAGAAGTGATTATTTTAAAATAAATAAAGCATTAGTAACACTTGGGAAAGAAACCAGGTAAAAAGAGACATCAAGTAGGCTACACTTACAGCTAAGTGTACAGCTAGTCCTTGACTTAGAATCTGTTGCTTAAGAGACCATTCAAAATTGCAATGGACCCCCAAATAGTACTTGTGACTCAGTGGCGGCCTCCCTTCCCCCTCCCATGCTCATGTGTTTACATTTTGGGTGCTTGGCAACTGGCCCATATTTATGGCCATTTGGAGTGTCCTGCAGTCACATGATTACAATTAATTTTTTTTTTTTGGCTCGAATTCGACATTACTTCCAGTTTCCAGCGAATTGCAGAAAATGGATTCCCTTCACCACCACCACCACTGTATTTGCTTGACAACAACCACAAAAGAAAAATTGTAAAATTGGGTGCAGTCACATGATGACTCATGTAACGACAACATGACACAAGACCATAATTCCGAGCTCAATTATCATCATAAGTCAAGGATTATCTGTATCTCAAAATTCAATTCGGTCTGTTCCTTTTGTCTCTCAGCTTCAGAAAAATAATACTGAACCGTGTCATGTCTCACCTGCGAAAATGCATTGTATGTTTGCCCACAGGGAAAAGGATATTTAAAGGACTATCTTGTTTTTTCCCCCTTTGAACCTGTGTTAGTGTGCTCAGGCACTGATGTCCTGGGAAAACATGATTTGGCCCTGTGCCTTAGAACTGTTGGCTAAGGAACTTTATTGGCTTAAGCACCCTTGGCTGCTAGCCTCTGGAGTTAAGCCAGTGGGTGGATATTTATACCAGCAGATAAAAAAACCTTCAGTGATTGAGAAATGGATGTTTCTGTAGCTAATCTAGTGCTGATTTATCCAGGGTGGTGTCCTGCTTTTAAGGCAACTACTATGACTAATTATTTTGAAATTTTTTCTTGTTCTTCTGTTGCTCTAGGTTTATACCAGCTCTGCTCCTCTCAGAATAGGATATCATGTTACTAATTCGTATAGTATGCCAAGCCCTTCCATGACACGGGCTTTGCTGGAAACCAAGGAGCTTTTGGAAATAAATGGCCATGTGGTATGTGTACTTATTAGGGGAGAGGGTGGTATGTGTCGTACCAAGAGGATGTCTGTTTCAGAAGGCAACATCAGTAGGTGTAAGAGATTTTTGTTGAGGGTGCAACAGCAGAGAAGGAGAGAGAAAAATTTCATCTGTTATCTGGGCTTTCCCTCCCTCCCTATTAACTCCACTGTTACCAATAAAGGTTGGAGTTTCATGCCAAAAGCAATTTGGCTAATTTTGCTTTTGCGTATTTAATTACTGTACTCTGGTTCACTTTGCCTTCATCTCTGTAATTTGCTTATTAATTATTTATTATGCTAGTTTTGGTGTCCACCATACAGAGTTTAAGGGACGCGGTGGCTCAGTGGCTAAGACGCTGAGCTTGTCGATCAGAAGGTCGGCCGTTCAGCGGTTCGAATTCCTAGCGCTGCATAATGGAGTGAGCTCCCGTTACTTGTCCCAGCTTCTGCCAACCTAGCAGTTCGAAAGCACGTAAAAATGCAAGTAGAAAAATAGGGACCACTTTGGTGGGAAGCGTTCTGTGCGCCTTCGGCTTTTAGTCATGCCGGTCACATGACCACGGAGACGTCTTCATCTAAGCTGGCACTTCAGCTTAGAAACAGAGATGAGCACCACCCCTAGAGCCGAAAATGACTAGCACGCATATGCGGGGGAACCATTACCTTTACAGAGTTTTTAAAAATTCATTGGATTTGCTTAACGCAGGAGAGTCTTTATATATGGGATGGCCCTCAGATTGTTTCCAAGTGGTAGTTACTTACCCAGTACTGTCATTTGTATTGACTTTTAGTAGAGTTGTGTGAGCCTTTCCCCAAGTGTAAGATTGAATCACATGCAAATGAATGCATTTTTATCATTTTGTTAATTTAGAGCAACATTTTTGAACTTGGCAACTTTAAGAGGCATGGACTTCAACTCCCATTGTTAGCATGCTGGGGAATTTTACACATCTTAAAATAGCCAAGTTTGAAAAAACATTGATTTAGAGAAATTGTTTTTCCCCCCCTCAGTCATGTTTCTGACTATAGATATTTTGCTCAATTTTTTTTTAAAAAACACCTTTTTTGTAAATGTTCTTTCATTTCTTTTTAGTTGGTCCCCTTTGAGCCACACCACATAGCCCATTTTATGAGCCACATAGTTCCTGCTTCGCTTTTTGGTGATGGTGGTGCCACTTTACTGCAGTCTTTGTAAGTATTGCATTTTATATAGTCTGAAGTGTATATGTGAGGAAATAAGAGAAGTAGAAGGAGTAGAATGTGACACACACACACCTTTCTTCTCTTCAGTTTCCAATTATTTTTGTTAGGTGGAGAGACAGGGTTTTAATTTCTGTGATGCGGAAAGCTGCTAGGAATGAAACATTTGGGACTAGTGAACTTCAGTTGTTTGAATCTCCCCCCCCCCCTTGCTTCAAACAACAACATCCCTAACTCTGCTGGAAGCTTTATTTTTATTATAGATCTAAGATTCTACAGGTAGTTCTCACTTAGTTACCAAAATTATAACTGGCAACTCCATCACTAAGCGCCACCATTGCTAAATGGAAAAATCACATTACCATGGTGAGCTTATGATGTCTCTTCACGTTTGTCACACGGCAATCATTGAGGGAGTCATTGTGTGACTTTGACTTGCAATTTTACTCCTGCTTTTATCTATTAATTCTGCTTGTTGGAAGCCAGTTGTACAACAGTGAATGAGGATCACAAGACCGTATGTCTCTGCAATGATCGTAACTGCAAAGAATGGTCGGAAAGTGATCCCCCCCCCACAACTCTTGTAACTTCAAACAGTTGCTACACAAGGCAATTGGCAAATGATGACTACCTGTATGTATGTATGGGAAGGGATGTAAGACTATAAAACAGCTTTCTGCAGTAATATGGACAGAATAGCATTCTACAATGTTTAAATAGAGAAAATTCAGCTTCAAATCTCCATTTAATCTTAAATCTCAATATTTAGTGCCTCTAGTCCCAATATTCCAGGATTGTTGTCAGGTTAAAATTACAAGCCTGGAACAAGATACATAAATATCATACAAGACTTCAAAGTAATGTATCAGGGCAACACATCAATGTAGGTGAGAGACTTAAATTGGGCAATGAAATCTCAAATGGAATATTGCTGCCAGTATAAGAGAAAAGTATGCACAAATCTGAATGAATGCCAGAATATGGATGCTGTTACATTCTCAGACTGAAGCACATAGGTTTCAGTCAGGTCCTCCATTCTGGAGAGAAAATACTGATTGCTGGTTGGCTAGACTGTCTGGCAGCTCCCTATAAAAGGGCTGGCTGTCAGACAGAGCCTTTACTGGATTGTAAATAGTTGCCAAATAAAGAGCTGTTGTTTTGAAGCCACTTCAGTCTGACTTTTCCATTCATCCTATCTAACAGATGCCTAGAGAACATCAAGGAAATCACGAAAGAGAGGAGCGTAGGAGGTGGAAGTCTAGACCAACATTTTATTTATTTAGTAGATACATAGAGGTGGTCTTCAACTTACAACCAATCGTTTTAGTGGTTGTTTGAAGTTACAACGGCACTGGGGGAAAAAAGACTAATGACCATTTTTCACCCTTACAACCGTTGCAGCGTCTCTGTAGTCACGTGATCAAAATTTGGACGCTTGGCAACTGGCATGTGTTTATCACAATTGCAGTGTCCTGGGACCATGTGATCACCTGACAGACAAAGGCAATAGGAAAGCCAGATTCACTGAACAACCATATTACTAACTTAACCACTGCAGCGATTCACTTAACAACTGTAGCAAGAAAGGTAGTAAAATATCGCAACATTCACTTAACGGTCTTGCTTAGCAATGTAAATTTTGGGCTCAATTATGGTCGTAAGTCAAGGACTACCTGAATACCACTTCTCTTCCAAGTATCCAAGGTGACATACACAGTGCTCCTCCCGTATTCTGCTGACCAACAACAGTCCTGTGAGATAAGTTGGGTGAGCAAGGGTGATTGGCCCCTATTTGAGCCAGTGAGCTTCTGTGGCTCAAAGTGAATCCACCCAGAATCTGGGTCTTTTCCCAAGCCAGTTTGGCATCTTAACTATTACATCACATTTACTCTCATTTTAAAACGGACCTTCCCTAGTAAAAAAAAATGACATACATACAGGGACAAATATTCACCTTTTTTAAAATTACATTTTAAAATACATAGATGATAATTTTTTTAAAAAAAACAAAAACATGAATTTGAGAAGTAAACTGTTTTTAAAATAAATTCAGATTTTAAAAAAAAGCTTTCAGTATAACAGGACCAAGAAATCAGCCCAGTACTTAAATGTATTCAAATCAGTTTTCGCTACAGATGAACAACCTGTTTAAAAGATTGAACCATTTTATGGGAGTTGTTAGAATGTGCCTTTTAAAAGTAGGATGACATGGAACCATTAAGACATAAGAGTCTTTAATGAATTTCAGTGTGTGACAGCTTTATGCAGTTTGTAATTGAAGTCAATTTCTTAGTTGAGGTTGGAAGATAATTGCAATAACTTTTTGGGGGGGAAATGGATCATGGGAGCTGCCAAAATTAACAGTGAGTTAATTTAAATGTCTATCTTGCATAGGAAAATGGAAATATAATTAATACAATTAATGTTCAGAAGTGAAAACATTGTTGAAGAATGATTGGATAGGGTCTTTTTCCGTAGAAAAGGCTTGCCCTTGTTATCCCTCTAAAATTATTTGGAGAGTACCACCAAACATGTTGATTAGGTATTTAATAGAGATTGGATGGATTTGCATATCATTTTAACCAGTGGTGGGTTCCTACCGGTGCGGTCCACTCTATGGCACCGGTAGCGGCCCGCTGTTGACGTCACAGTACCGGTGTGGTCGGTTGCCAGTGCCTGGGCGCCGCCATTTTTTTAAAAAAATTTTTTTTAAATTTTTTTTAACATTTTCTTCTGCGCATGCCCAGAAGCCGAGCTTCCGGCACTGCACATGCGCTGCCTTCCTACCCCACAATGAGTCCAAGCAGGGGAGGATGGCTGAGGGAGCGCGTGAGATGCTGAAAGAACGGGTGGCAGGAGCTATCTCCATTCCCCTCTCTCAGCAGTCTGAGAAGCCATGAACGTGCGGTGATGATCCCAGGCATTTTCGCACATTCGAGGCTTCTCGAGCTGCTGAGGAGAGGGGGAATGGGCGGCAGGACCTATCTCAGTTCCCCTCCCTTCAGCAGTCTAAGAAGCCACGAACATGTGGTGATGATCCTAGGCATTTTTGCACATTCGAGGCTTCTCAAGCTGCTGAGGAGAGGGGGAATGGGCGGCAGGACCTATCTCAGTTCCCCTCCCTTCAGCAGTCCGAGAAGCCAGGCCCACCCGGTCACATGGCTGGCAAGCCATACCCACAAAATAAGCCACGCCCACAGAGTGGTAGTAAAAAAATTAGAAACCCGCCTCTGATTTTAACCCATAATATATAGTAGCATGTTTGATTTTGGGTTAGTGTGATAGATATACTGAGCTGCTATAGCTTATATTTATACTAGGATCTGACAGAACACTAGGATATTATGGTTGAACTTCCCAAACAGCTCTTGATAAAAGTGCTTCATTGAAAACCCTTGAGGAAATTTAGAGGTAATGAGCTAAGAGGTCCTTCTATAAATCAGTAATTGGTTAAAAAAAAGTTTAGGATGAAGGTTAGAATAAATGGATAGCTTTTACAATGGAAAGAAGTAAGATTCTACATAAATCCCGCTTCTACCAAGCACATGGATTGCGATCACGTGACTGCGGGGTGATAGTGCAACATTTTGTGATTGCTGGAAGAGCTTTATTGGCCATAAAGTACCCTTTTCAAAACCATCTGTAATTCCAGACTGTTGTTAAACAAACAGTTTTGACTCAAGGACTACCTATACATCTGATTTAGTAAGTTTTTTCTCTTGGTTTTTACAGATTAATCAGAATTGTTAATCAGAACATGGCAAACAGACATTTCTGGATGCCAGTAGTGATAGCTGATGCTTAAAATTGAAAGATAACTTCCATTTTGAAAATTATCTTAGCATTTTATTTATGTGATTGAATTGTCTGGGTTGCCTTTCAGTGAAGGCGAACCTATAGATCCGAAACTAAGGATTAGTAGGCTGGTGCTAAAATTACCTTATTGGATGCGAAGAGTCCTATCCTGGATTGTAAAACCAATAGTAAGTAATATCTCCTACTATCTTTATTTTCCTGGAGCAGGGTTTCCCAACCTATGTTCAGTTATCTGTGCCTGTGTTATTGGGGAGTTCTAATGTGACATGGCACTCTCACACAAAATTCCTATAACTTCCACTCCCTCAAACATTTCATCCCTATTAGTAAGAATTACGTTCAGTATAGTGTGACTTGGTAGGCGTGGCTTGGTGGGGGTCATGTGACTGAGTGGACTTAGCCAACTTGATGTCACTCACAGCAGGGTGGGGCAGCACCACCTCACCAAGCCACACCCACCAAGCCACACCCACAGAACCAACAGAAAAGTTCGGCTAAGTCTTCTACCGTTCAACCTAGCTGCTTCTCACCTCCTTCATGTTTGCTCTGTGTGTATGAGCCCAAGAAGGAGGAGAAAAGCAGCCACGTTGCAGCGGCAGAGAGAAGCTGAACTTTTCTCCCTCCCTTCACAGCGGAGCTGCTCAGAAGACAGTTCCTGCGGCCGCCTGTCCCTTTATGGTCCCCCCCTCCCCCTGCATCGAAGTACCTTAAAGATTGCAGCCAGTGGCTGTCGTTTTCGGCTGCCTTCTAAGCAGCTCCACTGTGACACAGTCCCTCCGGCTGCTGCCGTTCTCCTGGCTGGGTCCAGCCGCGAACTGCACTGGCAGGCAATGGCGCCTCTGCGGCTGGCACGAACAGGGTGGCTGTCCCGTGACCATTGCCGCCCTGTTCTCACATCCCATTGCCTGCCAGTGCAGCTTGCGGCCGGACCCGGCCAGGAGAAGGCAGCTGGAGGGACTGCGTCACAGCGGAGCTGCTCAGAAGGCAGCCGAAAACGACCACCGGTGGCTGGAGGCTTCTCAGCGCAAAAGGTGTCTGAGCCTCGCCGTGTCCCCCTCCCCAAGGCGCGAAGGTAGATGAGCTGGGCAGAGGGTGAGTGGGCGGCGGCTCCGGGGCAAGGCCAGAGCCGGGGAATCACGCATGACCCGGCCGAGGCAGGCGGCGAGCGGGCAGCAGCTCCAGGGCAAGGCCGGAGCTGGGGAATCGCGCATTCCCCAGCCAAGGCGGGTGGTGAGTGGGGGGCAGTTCTGGGGCCTCGGGGAATGGTGGATCCCTGGGCCCTGGCCCCCGACCCAAGGCGAAGGGCAAGCGGGCGGCATGCATTGCTTACCTTTGCTGAGCTGAGCGGGCGAGGTGACTGGTGGGATAATTAGCTGGGCCGCGTGGCGAAGGGAACATATAGGGTGGGTGGGGCGAGTGGCTGGAAGGGGCGAGCGGTCGGAAGGGGTGAGCGGCAACCGGGTGGGTGGGTGGGGCCAACCAGGGGTGGTTTTTGCCAGTTCAGCAAACCGATTCAAATCATCCCTACCGATTCGCCCGAACCGGTTGAATTTCACCCCTGGATGTAGGGTATATCAGGCTGCACTGAAACAACTGAGCCGCCTTTGTCTTCAACCTTCCAAATAGGTTGGGATTATTGTTCTCCAGCCAGGAAAGGCTAAAGAAGTACCGTATTTTTTGGAGTATAAAACGCACCGGAATATAAGACACACCTTAGTTTTGGTGGAGGAAAACAAGAAAAAAAGGCCTCTGCCTCCCAACAATTTGCCAAACATCAAACAGCACTGATGATATACACTGTTTGCTGTGTATTTCTGTGCATGTGTGCCTGACCCATAGAAATAGCAAAGAATTGGAGAAATGTACATTATGCCAGAAAGTTTTCTTAAATGTAGTCACACTAACTCCTCCCAATTATTTAAATAGATCTACTCCAAGGTAAGTCAGGATTTAACTCAGCTGCTTTATCTTAATACTAAACAGGACACTGTTACATTTCAGACTATACTTGTACAGAGCTGTTAAAATTAATTAAAATTCCTGGAAGTATACATTATTCTCTATTATTTAAAAGAAGATACAATAGCACTGGGCCTCTTCAGAGCAAGCATTTATTTTAAAAAGCTTCTTCATTTTGCTAAGTTGTCTAGAACAATAATAAAGCAGTCTTTAAAAAATAAGTCTAATAATTTGAACATTCTACAGACATTTATAGTTATTCACTTACCCCCTTGCATCCAGTTCAGCAGAAAATAAAAATCTGCGTGTCTCTCCCAGCTATTTGCCTCTTTGCAGCTAGTTTCAGTTTCATTTTAGCACGTGGCAAATCAGCTGGGGATCGGGAAGCTGCTAATGACTTGCTTGGCTTAACAATCTCTTCCCTGTTTGCTGCAAGCAGGTAAATTGCTGGAAGACAGAGGCCAAAGGGTAGGGGTGGCTGGGTAGGTGGGGCTACATTCGGTGTATAAAACACACCCAAGTTTTCACCCTCTTTTGGGGGGTAAAAAGGTGCATCTTATACTCCGAAAATTACGGTAGATTTGTGCTTCTTGGTAGTTGTGTTTCATTCTAAGTTTTTGGTGAAGTATAACATTGAAGAGTCTTTACCACTTATTTTTACATCAACCCCAAATAGGGCATTTTTCATTTATTTTTCCTTAGCATATTCGTCAGTCAAGAAGTTTGAGCAACTTGCAAGAAAGGTAAATATCTTTGGTGGAAGATTAAGGACTTCATCTCTTAATATTGCCTTTGTAGTAAGTGGGTTGATTTTTTGCTTCTTGATTGTTCCTGTTTGGATGGAATTAGTGATGAACATGCTTTTAACCAAGCAAAAATAATTACATCTGAAGTAAAGTTATCTTTTTCTTTTTTAAAAAGTTTTTTATTTTTTAACACTCTCCACATAAACATCAATATATATACAGTAAATCATTTCAGACTTTACATAGTTATACATTACTATCCAATAAACAATTAACAAACATCCTAATCTTGCACCTTTTATAATCTTGTTACCTGTCTGTTTTCCCATAATACTTCATGTCACTCTCCTCCCTCTACCTCTCTCTCTTTCCTCTACCTTCTTTCTCCTTCTCTCCCTCTTTCCTACTTCCCCCTTCTCCTTCCTCCTCTTCCCTTCTTCTAACCTCCTCCTCTTCTCCTATCTACACTCTTTCTTCTCCCCTCCCCTTCTCTACTTCCTCTTCCTCCCTCTTATTCCTTCCCTGAGTAAGTCTATTTGTAATCCATTTTGTGATTAACAGACAAGTAGCTGGTCTCCCTAACATAACTTAATTAACAGTACAACTATTAAGCTTATATTTTTTCTATATCCATATTTATATCCATATTATTTATTTTCTAGGTATATTCTTATTACTATCTTAATGCTGCCTCCTTAACTGCCTAATTTTGTCACCTGGGTCTGACACCTTTAACTTTCCATTTTCCTCCATTTTAATCGGTGTTATTTATCTTCTATACATATTCATTTTCCATCCATTCATAAAATTTCCCCCAAATATAATATTCTGAATCTTCCTTGTCTTTAATTATCATTGTCAATCTGTTCATCTCTGCACAATCCAATATTTTCTTGATTACCTTGATTACCCTTCAGAAGGGGCTTTTGTTGCTTTCCAATTTTGTGCAAATACAATTCTAGCTGCTGTAATTATATGAATAATTAAATATATATTTTCTTTATTATATTTCTCTGGTAATATACCCAACAGGAATATCTCTGGTTTCAATTCTATATGTTGTTTCAATATCTTTTTTATCCATATTTGAATTAACCTCTAATATGCTTTGGCTTCAGCACATGTCCACCACATATGATAAAAGGAACCAGGTATTTGGTGACATTTCCAACATTTCATAGATTTGTCTTTAAACATTTTAGCTATCCTTTCTGGTGACATGTGCCATCTATAAAACATTTTATACATATTATCTTTATATGCTGTTGCCATTGTCAGTTTGTAGTTTCTTTCCCAAAGCTGCTGCCATTTATCCAATTCTATTGTATATCCAAAATTCCTTGCCATTTTACCATTGTTTCTTTTACTTGCTCTAACTTAATATACAGTAAATAATTATACAATTTTTAAATTAATCTTTCATCTGTTCCTGTGAGTATTTCATCTAATTCTGTTTTTTCTAAATTAATATCCTCTATTTTAACATCCTTTTCATATCTTGATTGCAGTTGCATTCTCATATACCAATCCATCTTTATCCCTTGTTTCTCCAATTCTTGAGTAGATTTCAATTCCCCCTCATCAGTTAAAATATCCTTATATCTTGCAATATTCCCCCAATTAGATCTGTTTGGGTGGATTAGTGCTTCCATTGTTGATGGCCACCTCTTCATTTTCCTTTCATGTTCATCTTCTGTTTCTTCAACTCCATCATATTTTTAATCTTTTTATTCTGGGTATCTTTCTGAAGTTCTTTTTCTAATTTCTTATATTCTTCTTCTAATTTTTTCTTGATTTGCCTTCTCTGTTTGTTTGTTTTTTACTCATATATGTCATAAACAGTCCTCTAATATATGCTTTCGCTATATCCCATACAATTTGGAGTGAAATATCACTCTCTTTGTTTTCTTTAAAGAAAAATCTCATTTCTTTTTCCATAAATTGCTGAAATTCTTTTTCTTTCAATAATTCTTGATTTAATGTCCATCTAGTTTTTTTCTTTTGTCCTTTCTAAGTAGTTGTAACCGGGTTGTGGTCTGCCCACATACCTATTTCAATATTTATATTTTGTATATTTGCTAATAAGTCTATTGACATCCACAACATATCTATTCTTGACCAGGACATGCCCGTATTTTTCGGAGTATAAGATGCACCGGAGTATAAGACGCACCTTAGTTTTGGGAGAGGAAAACAAGGAAAAAAGATTCTGCCTCTGCCTCCCAGCAATTTGCCTCCCAACAAACACCAAACAGTACAGATGATATACACTGTTTGGTGTGTATTTCTGTGCATGTGTGCCTGACCCATAGAAATAGCAAAGAATTGGAGAAATGTACATTATGGCAGTATATTAATGCCAGAAAGTTTTCTTAAATGTAGTCACACTAACTCCTCCCAATTATTTAAATAAATCTACTCCAAACATGACTAAGTCAGGGTTTAACTCAGCTGCCTTATCTTAATACTAAAAGAGGACACTGTTACATTTCAGACTATACTTGTACAGATACTGTTAAAATTGATGTGGCTTTCTGGAAGTATACATTATTCTCTGCTATTTAAAAGAAGATACAAAAGCACTGGGCCTCTTCAGATCAAGCATTTACTGTACTTTAAAAAGCCTCTTCATTTTGTTAAGTTGTCTAGAACAATAATAAAGCAGTCTTTAAAAAAATAAGTCTAATAATTTGAACATACTACAGACATTTATAGTTATTGACTTACCTCCTTGCATCCAATTTCAGCAGTCTGATTAGCACAAGAAAATAAAATTCTGCCTCTACCTCCCAGGAATTTGCCTCCTTGCAGCTTTAGTTTCACTTTTAGTTTTAGCATGTGGCCTGCCTGCAGTCTCAATCAGCTGAGGGTCGGGAAGCTGATAATCAGTTGCTTGGCTTAACAGGCTCTGTTCTGTTTGCTGCAAGGAAGTAAATTGCTGGGAGGCAGAGGCCAAAGGATGGGGGTGGCTGGGTGGGGCTACATTCGGTGTATAAGACGCACCCAAGTTTCCACCCTCCTTTTGGGGGTAAAAAGGTGTGTCTTATACTCCGAAAAATATGGTATGCCTGGAGAAATAAAATGTATATTGCTTCTTTGTTGGAAACTTTCCCTCCAAGCATCAAATATGTTTAATTCATCTACCATAGTAAAAAAAGAATTTTGGTAGTATTTTTCTTAATTTCTTATTCTTTTTTGTTGTCTTATAGTCCAATTCCACCTCTACAATAGCGTTAAAGTCTCCCATCATACAAATATTTTCATACTCCAATTCAATTATTTTAGCATATAATTTAGAATAAAACTTATCTTGACATTCGTTTGGAGCATAAATTGCCACTAATAGTATTTTTTGTCATTCATTGTTATTTCAACCATCAGAATCCTACCTTCTTCATCTGAATATATACTTTTTGGGTTCATTTTTTTCTGTATATATAATACAACTCTTGTTTTGATCCGCTAATGCCAAATATAAATCTCCCAATTTTGCACATTCTAATAATTTCTTATGTTGTCGTCTAATATGTACTTCTTGTAAGCATATTATGTCCATTTTTAATTTCCCCGATTTATTGAGTGTTCTTTTCCGTTTTATAGCCAAATTCAATCCATTTATATTTATCAAAATCATCTTAATTTCTTCTTCCATGATCATTTGTTCAATGCCTTAGCCCAGGGTAGGCAAAGTTGGCTCTTCTATGACTTGTGGACTTCAACTCCCAGAATTCCTAAGCTAGCATGATTGGCTCAGAAATTCTGGGAGTTGAAGTCCATTAGTCATAGAAGAGCCAACTTTGCCTACCCCTGCCTTAGCCGATCTTGTCAGCCGTATATCTCTTTGATCCTTTGCTTCCATCGCTGTTGCTCCTTCCAGTTCTTTCTCTTCCTTCTCTTTAGTATATTGACTTGTTTGTTGTTTTGTCTCATCCCTGGTATCTTCCTGAAATCTAACCTCTCTTTCTCCTCTCAATCTTTCTTTGCCTTGTTCAAAATGTTGATGATAAAATATTTCAGCTTTTTCCACTGTATCTAATCTGTATCTTTGTTCATGCCAAAGTAACATTATCCCCTCTGGTATCAGCCATCTAAAATTCGTTCCTCTTTCAACCAATCTCTTCTTTAAGAATTGATATTCTCTTCTCAAATCTCTCACTCTTCTTGGAACTTGTTTCAGTGTCACTATCTCCTTTTCTTTATATTTAATTGGGGTATTTCTTAACTTTTGCAGAATTTCTGTTCTGAGCGATTTTTTTGTAAACCTTGTATGGATTTCTCTGGGCAGTTTATTTTTATTTATTATTTGGTATTCTTAATTAACATTTTTCATTGCATATCTAGTATGAACTCTATAGGTTTCATCAATATAATTGAGTATCTTTTCTTTACTTTCCTCCATCGCTTCTGCCAAGATTTCTGCCATCACCTCAGCCAAATTTTCTCCCTTCTGCCACATTTTGGAATCGTAAATAATATTCGAATCGATCCATTTCCAGTGTTATGATTGTCCTCTCCTGCCTTTTATCTGATTCTGTAAGTCTATCATCCATTTCCTCCATCATTTTCTCATTTACTTCAACATTCTGTAGACGTTGTTTATTTTTTTCCATCAATCATTTCACCTCTTTCAGTTCCTCTTCCACTTTGCCAATACTTTCTTCCACTTTGTCAATACTTTCTTTAAGGTCTGTATGTAAAACTTGTATCATATTCTTTAATTCCATAGTGTTAGACTTATCTGCTTGCGCTGAAGTATCTGCCGCTTTCTGCCCTGGACTTTGTGTTGTTGATGTAATTGCTGATGTCAGATGTGATGTTATCTTCTTCATCTTTACCAAATATTTTGTAATCCAATAAGAAGAGAAAAAGAAAAAATGAGAAAGAAAAAACTCCCAACAAAACTAATAATATTTTAAAAATTTCAAAAAGAAAGAAAAAAGAATAAAGCCAAAAATGATCCAATAATCCAATCGTGGAAAAGAAAAAAAGAAAAAAGAAAAAACACTCTCGGTAGGAACAACCAAAAGAAAAAAAATATCCAAAAATCCAAAACAAAATACAAAAAAGGCAAGCAATATATAAACTTCAAGCCAACTATGCAAAAGGAAAAGTACCAAAAATCACTACAGAATAATAAGTAAAAAAGAAGTATATATTCCTTCTAGACTTCAGGCTCTTCCTGCCTTAATCCATCCAACAGAGTTCAAAGAGATAAAGAAGAACATATTCCAAAACATAAAATGAACAAAGCCAAAACAACATTTGTCTACAAAAACATCCCAATATTATAAATTGTATGTCTGTATTCTTATCAGCCAAAAAAACAGCTGTTCTTCAAGGCTATAATCTACCAAGTCTTGTCACTAGATGGCACTGTTGTCCAGCCAATGAGTCAAATGGCCCAACACAATAGTTCCCAATATAGAAAAGAGAAAAAATTTAAAGTGAAAGGCAGGAAAAAATAAAAAGGAACACAAATAATATAAAAAAGAAATCTTCTCAAGCACTTATTCAATATAACTCCAATTTCGTGCTAATAAATGGCTTTACAGCACAGCTTTCGCTTAAATTAAATCCAAGCCTCTTTTTCGCTCTCCGCTTTCCCCGCCGCTAAAGTCCAGACAGGGAGCAGTTTAAAAAGAAAAACTGCTCCCCCCTCTTTGCGACTCCAAGCTCCAAGCTTTTTTTCTCTCCCCTCACACATTCCAGCTATCTCCTCTTCCAAATAATAAAGCTTTAATTACTTAAAAAATCATCTCACCCAGGTTGACTTCTCTTTTTCTTTATTCCAAACTTTCCGTTCTGACTGCCCCAGCTAATGGCGACTAGGGTTGCCTTTCATCAGCTGTTGGTTGGGAAGCTGCTGCCGGCTCCCTGGGGGGTTTGTGAATCCCTCCGAGCCACCGATCTGTGCCTCCCCTCTTCACTGCCCCTTCAGGGTGGCTCCGACCCAATTACGGGTCCCCAAACAGCTGAAATTTTGGGGTTTCCCTCGGAGGTTCCAAAGGAAACATCCATAGCGCCGTGACGTTGGCCACCCCCCCTTGAAGTAAGGTTCTCCAGCAGTAGTTTTGTATAAAACAAGGACCTATGAGTTGAGTTTTGCATGTGATCCCAAAGAACTATGGTATAACGGTAGAGTACCACTGTTAGAGCCTATGTATGTGCAGAACTAGCTAGAATGGATTGTTCCCATCTGTCCCAAAATTAAAACTACATTTTATTTCTTAAATCTTGTAAAGGCTGTGGGGTGTCACAGAATAACGTAACATTATTTTGAATCTATTGTTGAGCACTTGAAACATGAAAAATCTTGCAGGAGTGCCCATTTTGTGAACATTTTGCTAACCCTGCTTTTTCAGTAGTTTTCTGTGTATTCGTTTTAATTGTGCTCTGCTATAGGGAATACAAGAAGCATGTTCTTAAAATTATAAAGACTCCATAATATACTGTTTTTTAATTGTGCTTTATTAAATTTCTATAAAGAATCACACACACACACATACTTAGAAATAAAATAGGGAGGGGCAAAGTACAAGGGATAAAGGAGAAAGGAAATAAAAATAGAATAACTTTCTTCAATACAGTTACAAATATAAAATTCATTAATGTTTTGATCTGAAATTCAGTAATGCACTATATAATTTCAATAAACAATTCTAATTGTCAAATCCCAAAATTAATATAGCATTTCTTTCACTCTCAAGCAAAAAGTCCAAAAGTCGTTTCCATGTAGAAACAAAACTAGACAAAGTCTTTTCTTTATTCAAACTAGTTAGTTTTGCCATCATCCAATTCCATTAATTTTACCACATATAATAGCAATAGCAATAGCACATAGACTTATATACCGCTTCATAGTGCTTTACAGCCCTCTGTTTTGGATCAGATGTATGGTTCCTTTGAGATTCCCTAAAATATTTTTTGTACTTTCATATATTTTTTCCGTATATTGTCGCTTTCAGATACCATTCCTTTTGACTTTATAGGCTAAATATGGGCTGGAGGAGAGCATTGTGGGTTGGGAATACTGCTTAATCCATTCTTAGTATGACTTTTTCCAGTAATTCCCCTTCTTATTCCCAATTACAGGAGGAAATGATTTGAGCTAATAATACACACACACACACACACACACACACACACACACACACACACACACACACACACACACACACACAATTTATGTTTACCAGAAGGGATTTTTTTAAATTACATTTTCTTTCTTTCTGATGCTTTTTACAAATATTTCTTGATCTCCATATTAATGATCTCAGCAACCGTTGGTTTATTTTGCCAAAGTTAATGTGATAACTTTACTGCCATTAATATACAAAATGTTTCTCTAGTCTTGTGCCCAGTTAGACTTTTAATTCCATTCTGCCCAGAGGAATTAAGTCAGCATAGCTGTATAGCACCAGGTTGGGGAAAGCTGTTGCAGGTCATGAACATAGGCAGCCAATTCCATGCATCTGCAATTCATATATTTTCTTTGACTTTTTAGGTCTGTAAAAGAACTCTGGAAATGTCATGTGGAAATTGAGGTAAATTTTCTTTTGGAATCTTTCCAAACTGCATAAAAATCTTGTACGTGTAAATATTTTCTGAGGCATTCGAGAAAATAGCATGGTCTTTTTTTTAGCTTCAGACCACAGATTTAAAGCATTCATTAAAAACTACTGCATAATAGCAAAACCCAATAAGTCTTGAGATCATTCTTCTATAGTCTGATGCCTCCCAGTTGTGTTAGACTTCTATACTAGAATAGAGGTGTTGGAAAGTAAAATCCAATATATTTGGAAGATGCCAAATCAGTAAAAGATGGCTTCGTTACAAATGCTGCCTTTGTGGATGTTTCAAGATGAAGAACAGCGCTGACAATTCCTATGTGGGAAACTATTCTGTCCTTTAAATAATTGTTTTAAGTTGAATATCAGATTGGTCCTTGTACTTAAAGCTGTTTGTGCTTGTGTACAAAGATTTGTGGTGTCTGCAGAATATTTTTTGCAGGGGAAGAGCAGAAGCGGAAATATAAAATGAGATTGTAACTTGTCCATTTCTCATGTCCTGCTTGCAGCTACACAAACTTGTCTATTTTTCTTGTACTTACGCTATTGTTCAATGAAATTTTCTGTGACAGAAATACAGATAGTCCTCACTTTACTACTGGGACCAGAAACTCTATCATTAAGTGGCATAGTTGTTAAGCAAAACATCACATAGCTGTGTTGGACTTATATCATCCCCATTATGGTCATTAAGTGAATCACCACAGGTGGTTAACAGAGACATCACATGGCTGTGACTTGTAATTTAACTGCTGGCTTCCCTATTGACTCTGCTTGTTGCAAACCAACTGTGAAGTGCACAAATGGGAATCATGTGTGACTGTCATAAATGCCTGCCAGTTTGCGGAAGGATCTTGACAGACTTGAACATTGGGCGCTATCTAACAAAATGAAATTCAGTGGTGAAAAAAGTAAGTTTCTACATTTGGGCAAGAAAAACAAAATGCACAGGTACAGTATATGTGGAACCTCGCTCAATAGTAGTAACTGAGAGTGATCTTGCAGTCCTAGTGGACAACCATTTAAATATGAGCCAGCAGTGTGCAGCAGCTGCCAAAAAAGCCAACACAGTTCTAGGCTGCATAAACAGAGAGACAGAATCACAATCACATGAAGTGATACCAGTTTATAATGCCTTGGTAAGGCCACACTTGGAATACTGCATGCAGTTTTGGTCGTCATGATGTAAAAAAGATGTGGAGACTCTAGAGTGCAGAGAAGAGCAACAAAGATGATTAGGGGACTGGAGGCTAAAACATATGAAAACGGCTGCAGGAACTGGATCAGCGGTGGGTTGCTCCCGGTTCGGCCCCATTCATTGAACCGGTGGCGGCGGGAGGCTCCACCCACTCGCCCAGGACGCTTCTGCGTCACACAAGCGAACTGGTAGCGACGGGATTTAGAACCCACTACTGAACTGTGTATGTCTAGTTTAATGAAAAGAAGGACTAGGGATGACATCATAGCAGTGTTCCAATATCTCAGGGGTTGCCACAAAGAAGAGGGAGTCAAACTATTCTCCAAAGCACCTGAGGGTAGAACAAGAAGCAATGGGTGGAAACTAATCAAGGAGAGAAGCAACTTAGAACTAAGGAGAAATTTTCTGACAGTTAGAACAATGAATCATTGGAACAGCTTGCCTCCAGAAGTTGTGAATGCTCAACATTGGAAGTTTTTAAGAAGATATTGGATAAACATTTGTCTGAATTGGTGTAAGGTTTCCTGCCTAAACAGGGGGGACTAGAAGACCTCCAAGGTCCCTTCCAACTCTGTTATTCTGAGTCTGAGTCTTTTACTGTGGGGATGGGGAGAAAAAGACCAGACTTTTGACTCTGGGTATTTTCAGAAGGGCAGCTTGGGATGAGGTAGGATTTTTGCTTCTAAGATCCTCAATTAACAGTTCAAATCTAAGGATTGCATTTTAAAACAGTGTGATTCAAGAGCTGAAAGAAGAAAAATACATTTATGCTTAATTCCCAGGAGATTGGATTCATATTGTTCATTCATAAAATAGTTGCTCAAAGAATAGCAACTCAGAAGCCCACCTTTGCTGTCCTACCTGTCTTCTTGCCCCTACCATTTGCCCGCTGTATTTTTTGGATGCCAGGTTTATACATTGAAAAATAAAGGTAGCCCTGATATTTAAATTGATCTCTTATCATTAGGAATATTGCAGAGAATTCATTGAAGAATGGAAAAGACTGGAACTGGATGTACTGCTTTGTCCTGCTGTAGGTCCTGCTTTTAAGAGTGGGTTTGCTGGAAAACTAACAGGTAATTTTTAAAAAACTTGGAAAATCAAGTTTTAAAAAGCATGTTCGTATTATTTAGATCCCATGGAGTATCCTACTCCTATTCAACCAGATATGAGTAAATCCTAGAGCTGTGACGTGCTTTGAGGTTGGGCAAAAAGTTCATGGGATAACGCGGGGTGTGGGTGTGTGCAAATATGGTGCTTGTTTGCAACACTTTGAACCAAACACCTCTTTTCTATGGCTGTACTGTCCCTAGGAAAAGGGGTGGCTGCTTTAAAGAGCTTGTACTTTTGAATCTGAAGCACTGCACAACCCTAATATACTCCTGTTATGGATCTTGCCACATTGCATGCATAGTTCCATCCTGGCTTATACGCAAAAGAGTTCACATTGGCATGTTTCATGTTGATGCTAAAGCATCTTATCTCATTAACAATTCATGAGGAAAAAATATATAGCTGCTTTTTAAAATGTCTGTCTAGTTCTCTGTACACTTAGACAAAAACCTTCATCTGAGGATGACCAAATCATTCCTTATGGAATCATACTGTTCGATCTTGCTTTTCCATCAGTTAAGAGCCATTTTAAAAGCTGATGGATGGCAGTTTTCCTTCAGTCAGCCTTCACAAACTAGTACACAGTCATTCTTTTGAGAATACATATCTACAATTTTTGTGACAGTGCAGACAGTATTTCTAAAATTCTTCTTAAATAGACTGCAGACTTTGAGAATCTAATTTAACAATACAGTCTCTAAGGTAGTCAGATGATCATCAGCATCCATATAGCCTCCAGAATAAAACTATTTAAAAACTAGAATATCCAGAATAAAACTAAAAAAACTTTTTAAAGAGAGAAAAGTTAAAAACAACACATTAAGCTGTAAACATGAAACCACCTGTGTCTGTTTTTAGTTGCTTGAGATCGGCTTCATTTTTTCCAAATAATTTTCTCATATGTAGATTGGGGAGGAGATGTGTATGATTAGAATTATGTAGTACTGTCTTCCTTGTGCTGTTAATCACTGCAAGTTGCTCAAGAGAGCTGAGTAAACATTTAATTTCCCTTCTGTTTTTTGTCTGTACAGAGGTCGTTTCTAATACCATATTATATAACTACTTGGACTTCCCTGCTGGAATAGTACCAGTTACAACAGTGACAAAGGAGGACGAAGAGGAGCTAAAGAGTTTCAAAGGACACTATAATGATTTGGGGGACAAACTCTTTGCAAAGGTACTTGAAATTGCTTCATGACAGTGCCCAGCACCATTTATGGGTAATCCTTGAGCTACGTCCATTGTGGAGCCTGTCCATTATGGTCGCATGTTGTGATGGCCATGAAGCAAGGTGGGCCTCATTTAACCCACACACCCTGATCTCCCTGATGCAGCTGTTAAACAAAAAGGCAAGATATTAAGTGGAGCACGGTGTGCTTTAGATATAGGGAAGAGACCTGCCCTGTCCTTCTCCAACCCTGAGACACCACCTTTGTGTGACCACAAGGAATTGTGGGCAAGCTGAAAATGGCAATTCCTTCTGAAGGGCAGCCATGTGCCCTCTCCTCTTTCCCCAGCATGAGGCTCAGAGATCTTTGAAAGGTATGGGTGTGATGGATGACAGGCGTGTGGGCAGTAGTCCAAGGCCTGCAGGATCCCGGTGGAACAGGATGGGGGAGAGAGGGGGGGAGAGAGACGGGGGTGTGCTGTAGTGTCCTTTCTGTCTGTCGTAAGGGCTAAGGAATGTCGGGGTGCTGCAGCAGCCGTAAGTTGGAAAGGGGGGTGTAAGGAGCTTTCAGGAGGTCTGTTGTAACTTCAAGTGGTCATTCTTATCTCGAGGACTATCTGTATTTGACACTTGCTGTAAAAAGATGCTTTCTTTATTCTGTCCTTATAGGCAGTGGAAGAGTCTGTGGGGTTCCCTGTGGCTGTCCAGTGTGTGGCTTTGCCATGGCAAGAAGAGCTCTGTCTCCGGTTCATGAAAGAAGTGGAGAAGCTAACCAGAGAAAAATCAAGGAAACAATGATAGGATATCACAGGAAGCAGAATGGAATTCTTTCATACTAACCATGGACTCTGGGGACTGATTTAGTTTATACAACTAAGGGAGGTCACTATGGATTAATTTGTTGAGAAAATGTAAGGGGAACAATAATTATAGGGTTGAGCTGCACACCTTTAAATACTTTCCATTAAAATATTCAATGCCATTCCAGCCCAATAGATATAAAAAATCACCAGGTCTAAAATAATGAAATTGAAATTTTTAACATGCTTTTGGAATCAGAGTGTCTGTGGATGGAGCAGATAGGAAACATTTGAAGAATTGGTTTTCCCTGGCAATTATGTACATGAATGAACAGAAAAGTCAGACATCTGATTGTGTACTTGGGCATGATATTATTCCAATGCAATGTATTAATAAAAATAAAATTTCCCTAATCTTCCCTGGGCAGAGGTGAAAGTATGTTTGTCAGTTATTCAGCAACTTAGCAATATATTAAATCTTCAAGTGGTTTCAAGTGGCTTTAAGTTTGAAAATGAATAACTCTTGGCATCGATTAAGACAGGCTGAAGTCCATTCATTCTTTTTCCAGGACCAGTTTTTTAGGTTCCTAAAGCTCACTACAATTTAACTAAATGTTATTTGCTCAGTTTGATACGTTTGCTGCTAATACAACATTCTTTTTTGGAATTACAACTTTTTGTGAAACAATGGCATGGTTTTTATTGCAATTACAAATATCTGTGATCTATCCCTTTATTTTTGCTTAGCTTTAATTCTCTAGAGCAGTGTTTCCCAACCTTGGCAACTTGAAGATGTCTGGACTTCAACTCCCAGAATTCCCCAGCCAGCATTCGCTGGCTGGGGAATTCTGGGAGTTGAAGTCCAGACATCTTCAAGTTGCCAAGGTTGGGAAACACTGCTCTAGAGCCTCTATTTATTTCCATATAGAGAAAGGATATGTCCAGTGTTTATATAACAATAACGTTTCCTCCCAGTTTTACATCTCTGCAGCAAGCCCTTCATCTCTTCTTCAGCTTCTATCTGACATGTTTCTGCCCAATTTTCAGTTTCCCTCCATTCAACATACTGGAGGCCTATAAAAACAAATTGCAATGTGAATAAATAATCCCTATTTATTAGATCATATAGCCTTTCTTTCTCTCGAAACACAAAACAAAACAGTATACCATATTTGTAAAAGAGGGTGAAAACTTGGGTGCATCTTATACACCGAATGTAGCCCCACCCAGCCACCCCCACCATTTGGCTTCTGCCTCCCAGCAATTTGCCTCCTTGCAGCAAACAGCGCAGAGCCTGATTAGCACAAGCAACTGATTATCCGCCTCCCAACCATCAGCTGATTGAGGCTGCAGGCCAGTGATGACGAACCTATGGCACGCGTGCCACAAGTGGCACGTGAAGCCATATTGCTGGGCATGCAAGCTCAGGTCTGGTGCGCATGTGTGCACCAGCTAGCTAATTTTTGGGCCTTCTGGGTCCACTGGGAGTCGGGAAATAGGCTGTTTCCAGCCTCCAGAGCAGGTGGGGAAGGCCCATTTTTTGCTCTCCCCAAGCTCCAGAGCCTTTCTAGAAGAGAGAGAGAGATACAGAGAGAGGGGGAGATAGAGAGGGAGAGGGGGGAGGGGGGGGGAGAAAGAGACAGAGGGATACAGAAAGAGAGAGAGGAAGAGATGTCAAAAGGGTTTTTTGGCTCCTGGTGTTCTTTAACAACCGGTTCTCTGCCCTAATGACCGGCTGGGTAGGCGTGACTAGGGGGTCGTGTGACTAGGTTGGCCACGCCCACCCAGGTTTTGTGGCTCCCAGTGTTTTCTGAGAAACGGGTCCAAATAGCTCTTTGAGTGTTTAAGGTTGCAGACCCCTGGATAGGGTCTCCTGCCTGAGCAGGGGGTTAGATTAGAAGACCTGTAAAATCCATTTCAACTCTATTATTCTGTTATTCACTTATAAAGCAATTATAAAAAGCACTATATAATTAGCAATTTAGCACCTAAGTAGAAGAACTGGCATGTAAAGATTTGATACAGTCCTTTGAAGCAAACTGGTTAAGGCAGAAGCTCCAGAGTTTTTATTAGCTTAGTGCTGAAATATAGACTTGAATGGAGAACAAGGGCAAACTAGTGATCAATCTAAACAATCCTAAGTGGATTTTTGAACCTGGTGTTCATGTCTGGCATCACCCTCTGAAATTACTTTTAAGGCCCAAAATAGCTTCTTAGCAACCTGCATTTACATTTGCCCGATAAAAGGTTGACAATCTGTGTCAAGGGCAACAGAACTATTACCACTGTTGAATCATTGCCCACTGAGGGTAGAGCCAACCAATACACAAACATGTAGGAGAATTTCGTAGGATGTTTTTGATACCTAAAATATAAGGTTGAATTGGCAATCGTTACCAAATATAAAGCGAGGAACCCAAGATAATGCTGAACTGAAAAAGAAGTAAGCTCAAACAAATCTGGATGACATCTTCACATGGCACATCGGAGAAGATTAATTTGCAATTGCGAGAATGCAAGCTGTAAGAATTCTTTCCCTTTGGCATGGGCTACTGCTGTCAGAAATTATTCTCAACATGAACAACTGTTAGGAATCTCATGTTAAGCTTTTAAGCAACGACAAAATGGAAAGGCAGATAATGACGCAATGTTCCCACCCTAAACATTGTTAAAATCACAAAAGAGAACTGTGCCTAGCCCATATAGAATTTAAAATGTACATACTGTTGCTATATATGTGATCACAATTTCTGATACAGACTTGTGGTTCTCAATTTATGCCCATTCATTTAATCACCATTTAAAATTATGATGGCAGTGAAAAAGGTGATTTACAAATGGTCTTGCACCTACAGTTAAACCAGCATTCCCAAAGTCAAGTGATCAAAATTCAGGCTTTGAAATCAGTATGTATTTACAATGGTTGCAGTGTCCCAGGGTCACCTGATTACCATTTATAAGAGCCAAGGTGGCGCAGCGGTTAGAGTGTAGTACTGCAGGCCACTTTAGCTGACTGTGATCCGCAGGTCAGCGGTTCAAATCTCACTGGCTCAAGGTTGACTCAGCCTTCCATCCTTCTGAGGTAGGTAAAATGAGGACCCAGATTGTTGGGAGCAATATAAATATACATTGCTTACTGGTGTAAACTGCTTAGAGAGTGCTTGCACTGTGAGGCAGTATATAAATCTCACAAATAAATTTATGACCACCTCAGGGGGTTTCTGACAAGCAAACCTGATAAGGAAAGTCATATTTGCTTAAGCATCATGTGGTTTGTTTAATGACCATAGCAAAATATGGGAGTATCAGGCACAATTCACTTAACAGAAGTTCCAGTCTTAATTGTGGTTGTAAGTCAAGGACTAACTGTATAAGGACTCTTATTTCTTATACTGTATAAACATTAAAATCCTACCATTCTTAGGTGATTTTATGCTAGTCTTTGATTGTAATAAAGTTTTGATTTGATTTGTGAATGGTGACTTGACATTCTGCATTGTCAAGCTGCAGATACTATCTCATCTATTGGATAACTTTTTTGTATGGAGTTTACAAAAGAAGCTTGTTAAAGCTTTGAAGAATCTTATGAGAAAGAACAACGGAATTTTTTTTAAAAAATCAAATTCTATGGCATTTGGATTGTTTTAAATTTAAAACTGTTAGAAGTAAAAGGAAGGGGTATAAAGTTGGTTTATTTGATCAAGGTTAAAACAAAATATGCTGTTATTTTTGGACAACCTTAATGGACTTTCTGTTGACATTAGGACTGAAAAGATGAAGCTTTATGGATTTGTCTGCAGATAAGAGATTGGGTATAGGATGATGAGATCATTGGTTGTAAACTAAGGGGATAAAAAGTTACAAAAATTATTTATATTTGTGATGAAGATTGAAAGTCATCTCGTTACATATTTTCTCTTTTTTTTCTCTTTTTTGTTTTTTCTTCCTTTTGCACTTTCCATTTTTCTGTTCTTTCTTCCTTTTAGTTTGTATCAGATTTTACTATTGTAATCAAAATCCTCAGTTAGGAGTGTGTGTGTGTGTGTGTGTGTGTGTGTGTATGTGTGTGTGAGTGAGAGAGAGAGAGAGAGAGAGAGAGAGAGAGAGAGAGAGAGAATAATCTCAGTAGAGTTGCATCATAAAAATAAATGAAATTAGTAAAGACTATTTCGAATTAAAGGTGTGAAAACAGCCCCAGGGGTCTCGTCGAAGTCTTGACAGCAGTGATTAAAATCTAAACTGTTTCTGTAGTCCCAAACCCATATAATGTGGTGAGTAAAAGATAATAAAGAAAAGGCTGAAATGGCTATTTTTCCATACAGCTAGTCATACCTCCTGTTCATGAAACAAGGGTGTGAGTATGTAACAACCTCTTTGATTAGTCTTCTCAGTTTGATTACTGACTATCTATTTTATATGAACCTTTGAAATGCTAAGGCACTACCAGTCTTTGGGCTTTCCAGTAAAGGCAGAGCAACATTTTCATTTTGCTGCTGTCAACCACCAATCTCAGCATAATCCAAGTAACTGATTACCTCAGCTCACAACTCCCAGAACAGAAATGGAAGAGTGGATTCAAATTGCATGAATGTGCCACACATACATACAGATCATAACTACGTGAATTGCAGCTGCTGCTAAGTTTTCTACTAAAATAAGAAAAAAGACTTTTGCTATAGCTGCCGAGTTTGGGAGCCCAGTAGGCTGTTCTGAAGATATCAGTTTTTAAGCCTTAATTAAGATTATCTAACACTTTAGATAAATCATCCTTTAAATACACCTTGGGAGGAGTCCAAGGTACAACTATGAGGTCTCCAGTAACTTGAGATAGTTTAATAGCCAATGCTTTAACAATACAACTTCTTGTCGGTATCAACGAGACCATACTTAGAAAGACACAGAGAAAGATTTACCATGATGCAGGAGAAGCTACGAGACATTCTGCTCAAAGATGGAATCAACCCACCTATTGCACTTGCTGTTGCCTGTGGCTCAGTCACAGTGGTTGTGTTATGGAAATGGGTGATACGTAGAGAAATTCAGAGGAAAATGAAAGAAGCCCAACAATGGCGAAATGACAGCCTGGAACAAATGGAAAAAGTGGCTTGGAAGCTTAAACAGAAGGTGGGTTCTTCTTGGGGAGGGAAGAGTGGTGTTTGTGTGTTATGGAGGGCTCTTCTCAATGTAAATTTTGCTGCTTTTATAAAGACCTTTGAATTGTTCTGAAGTCTGAATGATGAAACTTAGGTTAGCTTTACTAATTTATGGACCTTCTTGTTTTACAAAGTGTGGGTCAGTATCTATGATAGGTTGCATCTTTTCTTAAATTTTGTCATGTCATACTTTCTGTACTTTTATGGGAAGTGAGGATCAATGAAACCTTATGTACAGCTTAAATTTAAAAAAATCTATCCACTATTTTCTCTATGGGCAAACCCTGATGTATTTATTGTGCACTCCTCTTCATTTGCTTTGAAGTACCTAGAATACAGCATGGAAGCTATTTTTAATTTTAATTTTTGCATCCATAATAATTGCAAAGTACAGTAATTATATGTGATTTTCTCTCTTTCTCTTTCTGTCTGTGTAACTGATAGTTATAGCATATGGGGTATATGGGCTGTTCAGATCATCATTTCAGACAAAGAGGAACCAGTATCAGTACCAGTACTCTCTCTCTCTCTCTCTCTCTCTCTCTCTCTCTCTCTCTCTCTCTCTCTCTCTCTCTCTCTCTCTCTCTCTCTCTCTCTCTCTCTCTCTCTCTCTCTCTCTCTCTCTCTCTCTCTCTCTCTCTCTCTCTCACACACACACACACACACACACACACACACACACACACACTTTGCTTCAAAGAACACAGTCACCTATATCTGATCAGATTTTTATGTTATCACTTGGACATCAGTTGGTGGAAAGTTCTATATCTTTTCTGGAGACCAGCCTAGGAGGAGAGCCAAGGTGATAAAGTGGGCTAGGACCAGGGAGATCCAGAGCTAAGTCAGCAATGGAAGAACACTGGGTGACTCTGGGTCAGTCATTTTGTCTTAACGCAGCCCATTTCACGAAATTCTTATTGTGAGGAAAACTTGAAACAGGGTGCTACCTACCTTGAGCTCCTAGAAGAAAGATGGAATATGAATCTAAGAAACAATTCAATGGTTTCCTAAGAAGCTAGTAAATGTCTTCTAGGGGTTGATTCATTTTGCTTATCGGTGAGCTCAAAATAAGTTGACTCTCAACCAAGGTTTCACATTTATATCTATATTCTTACAAAGGAGTAACAATCCCTATATTGCCCCGTCAAGGACTTCAGATGAGCCAGGATAAGGAAGCTATTGTGTTTGCTCTTTGCTGGATTATACGAACAAGAACAATTGTGCTTGTAGTAAAAGCACGTGAATACCAGAATTTATAAACGGCTTTCTGTTGAATCATTGTAGCACCTAAAGCCAATGCTTTAACAGGCATACCTCATGATAAGCAACAACGTGATGCAAAGCACAGAATATATTTCCTTGGACTTTGAAACCCAAATCCAAAAAGCAGAGTACCTAAAACTAGTCAAGATAGCTCACATTTTAAAATTACGCTCTTGTTAAAATACATGAAACTTTGCAATGCGACTGAGACCTGGGGAAAAATGGAGGTTAAGGCTGAAAAGTGGATTAAGGAACAATGTTTTTAACTGACATCCCAAGAATTCTCTTCTGAACTACATTCAATTGTATTGTATATAATCTGTAGGTTCTAATTCTCTTCTTTGAGTTTGTGTTCTTCATTTGTCATGAAGAACTACAGCAGTATATCTTTTGTCCTGGCTTGTGACATAAATTTAGGGCTATTCCCATGCTTTTCCTTTATGACATGGCTGTTTCTACTTGCAGAATCCTGGGATCCAATCTGAATTTATCCTTTCTCTGACACTAACAGAACTGGCAGAAAAACTCAGGGTGGAAAATTTTTCTCCAGAGAGTGTCCTGTATACCTATATAAAAAAGGTAAGTGCAACAGGGGCTATAGGAATATTTTCAGGCTTACAGATATATCTATATAGAGATATGTAGATACAGTATTAAAAGTTTTAAAAAGGAAGATAAAATCTAATACAAACCAATATAAAGTTAGAAGAAGAAAAGAAAAAAACAGAACTGGAAAGAAAGCTAAAAATGCAAGAAAAAAGTAAAAGAAGAGTAGAAATGAAAAAAAAAATATTAAAAAGTAGTTTCTAATCTTCCTTACAACAGTTATAAGTACAATTATAAATTTAGCTATAAGGAGCTCAACAGGACTCTTCATTCTATAATCTGTAGCATTAGCAAAACCATAAATCCGTGATGGCGAACCTATGGCACCAGGGGTGGGTTCCTAATTTTTTTACTACCACTCTGTGGGCGTGGCTTATTTTGTGGGTGTGGCTTGCCAGCCATGTGACCAGGTGGGCATGGGCCTCGGGAGCTTGGCAGCGGCCGGAGAAGCAGAGGGGGGCATTGCCCACCCGCAATGCAGCCCCCCACAGCGGGAGCAGCAAGACCGCAGCAGCAGTCCTTCTAGGAGGCTCCGTCCAGCCTGAATGCTTCTCCTCATTCGATGATCCTAGGCTCCTGCCGCCAGTTCCCCCTCCCCTCAGCAGCTCGAGAAGCCTCAAACGTGCGAAAATGCTTGGGATCATCACCGCACGTTCGTGGCTTCTCAGACTGCTGAAGGGAGGGGAACTGAGATAGGTCCTGCGCCCGTTCTTTCAGCGTCTCACACACTCCCTCAGCCATCCTCCCCTGCTTGGACTCATTGTGGGGTATGAAGGCAGCCCATGCGCAGTGCCGGAAGCTCAGCTTCTGGGCATGTACAGAAGAAATTTTTTTTAAAAGATTAAAAAATATTTTTTTTAATGGTGGCACCCAGGTACTAGCAACGGACCGCACCGGTACTGTGACGTCACCAACGAGCTGCTACCGGTGCTATAGAGTAGACCACACTGGTAGGAACCCACTACTGTATGGCACACGTGCCAGAAGTGGCACGCAGAGCCCTCTCTGTGGCCATGCGTGCTGTCACCAGCTGCTCTTCTGGTTTCTGGTGCGCATGCCCACAGAGAAACGGCCTAGAAAACAGCTTGAAAATGGCTCGAAAAATGGACTGAAAAAGAGCCCAAAAAACAGCCTGAAAATGGCTCAAAAAACAGGCATGCACACACCGGCCAGCTGATCTTCAAGTTTCCGGTCCTCCAGCACACGCACATGCACGCGCATTCCGGTTTGGGCACTCGGTGCCGAAAAGGTTCACCATCACTGCCATAAATCATACATTCATATTTTTCTGTCTTATGTATAAAGTCCATACAGGGTTTCCAGTCAACAAGAAAAATATTCTTTCCTCAAAGAAGTCAATTTGGCCACCTCAGAAAATTTCATTATTTTCATCAACCATTCCTCCCTTGTGGGTAATGCCAAATCTTTTCATCTTTCTGCAGATAGCAATCTCACTTTTTAAAATAACTATTCAGGAGAATAGAGTACTACTAATTACAGAACATTATTATAGCACAGAGGTGGACAATCTTGCCAGAACCTTTTTGCAGCCCCTAGAATATCCTGCATTTGGGAACTTGGAGATGTTTTTGCATATGTTTGAGGCTTGAACAGAATTTTGCAATTGAAATTGAGGCCTTAAGACAGAAATTTAAGAAACATGGTTCACTTTTTAAAGCCAACATTCCCCTTCTCAATTGTTTTTTTTCCCCATTGGTGGGTTTTAAGGGGAATCAGATCACCTTTTTTCAGCCCTTTACCTTTCTCCAAAGCACCAAAATATTACGCAATTGCCATTGGCTATATTCAGTAGGGTCACTAAAAAACCCAATCTATCAAACAATCAATGAGTTCTATCAGCCACAAGAAAATTGTTTGCCTACATTAATATATGCCTAACAGACTGGTAAGAAGATATAGATCTAAGTAGGTGCTACCTAGCTTACTTTGGTGGATTCAAGAGAGACAATAATCCATTCCAATTTCATAGAAAGGTGGTGTCTGTCAAACAAGGTAGACCAGACTTCTAAACCAATGCCTTATGGGTCAGAACTACTTTTACTGTAACAGCAAAATCTTGCAAGTCTGAATGTGCTTCCTTCTCCTTCACTTTATCTTGATGTGAATTGGGGTGGGGTGTCTTCTCTGAGACATATTCTCAAGTTATGTATTTTCTTGGCCTGGACTCAAGTTCCTCTTATCTGATCATTATCTTTGTAGGGGCTCTTCTTCCACTCTTTCAAGGCCATTCCCCAGTCAATTTTAAACTAAATTGAGATGCTACAGTAGCATCTTGCTACATGTAATTCGTAGCAGCTATCGCTGTTTTTAACATGTTTCCCAGAGGTGGGTTCCTCCCGGTTCGGACCAGTTTGCCCGAACTGGTAGCAACCCGCTGGTGACATCACGATGATGTCATGGAACCAGTTCTGTCGATGCCGGGATTTTTTCCTGGGTTTTTTCTTCTGCGCATGCACAGAAGCCGATTTTATGGCACTGCGCATGCGTCGCCATCTTGTTTTTGGCTTTTTTTGGAAAAAAATTGGATTTTTTGGCACTGCGCATGCGCAGCGCACACACGCCCATGCCGCATAGCCACGCGGCGTGGGAGGAAGCAAACCGGCAGCAAGGTAAGTTAGCACCCACCCTTGATGCTTACTCCCTTCTATAAACACACAAGCACATTCATCTGCCCTCTGCATTAACACATGGATTTTCCTGAATACAAAGTTTGACTCCAGTTTACTTTGGTTAATTTAATAAATCATGCTCCCCCCCTCTGGACCAGGCTCTTGAAGTAACCCAGGAGGTGAACTGTGTAACAGATTTTCTTCATGGATGTGAGGAACAGCTCCAGGACCTGAAGAAGCAAAAAGAGAAAGGCTTGCTGTATGGAATTCCTGTCAGCATTAAGGAACACATTGGATACAAGGTGCATCATCCTTTATCGTTTGAAATACTTGCTACTGAAAAAGTGTCAGAAATATCAAGAAGGGGATTTTGCTTAAAATATTTCCTCATCTTTAGCTAAAATACAGGGCATTCTGGTTTCAATCCAGTTGCTACAGAGGTTAAAGAAATGTTGAAGGCTGAGATTGAGTTTCCTGAGATTGAGTTTCATTTCTATGCAACTATTCCAAGACAGCAGCCATGTTATTTTTTTTACAGGAAAACAACAAAACATTTTGTAGAACTTTAAAAACAAACATATTATGGTAAAAGCTTTAATATCAATTAAATGACGATAAAAGCTTTGCTATCAATTAAATGAAGTTAAACCATTTCATTAAACCATTGCAGATAAGAATGAAGTCTCACACACTTAATGTTTGATTGCCTGTGGCAGTACAGAGATGTATGTTTTATAGGATTTAAATTCCACAATTCTTCACCCTTCCTACCTCACCAGCCTGAACTCTTACACGAAGAGTGGGCACTGGATGTGTGATCCAATAACAGTTAGCATGCTGTTTGTGGTCTTATGTATATATGGGCTACTTACTTCTTAAAATATCCACATGCACATATATACCAACATATGTATCTAAGCAAGGAATAGCAGCTGGTCATGGACCTCGACAGATGTCTCTGGCTTCTGATAAGCATACAGGTTCTAAAGCACAGTAAGCTATTTTTATGAGAAATGTATGACTAATGACAAGTCATTTGTCATTTCATAAAAGCATAGCTTTCTTCCTAGCATAGCATAGCACTCTGCATACAGTGGAGATGTCATATGGTATTGGAATCTAATTATTAGATGAAAACTGACACCTTAGCAAAGGACTTTAGAAGAGAACTTTCCATATATGGTGCTTTTGTATAGTTCTTTCTCTTCAGTTTAACTGTCTTTGCATTAGGAGGAAATAGCTGTTTGTGGTTTTGGGGGTATTTGATCAATAAAGCCTGTTCCTGGACAAGTCCTCATAACTTGAAGTTCTGTATAACGTATCAGTACATTTGTTATATATGATATGCATACTCTGACATTATATCAAGCAAGTTGTGTTTTCTCTTCCAAAGGGACACATCTCTACCTGTGGCTTGGTGCAATATCTTGACAAAGTAGAGGCTGATGACAGCGTTATAGTAAAAGTTTTGAAGAAACAAGGAGCAATTCCATTTGTGAAAACTAATCTTTCTCAGAGCATGATAAAGTATTTTTTTTCTCTATTTTAGAAATGTCTTGATTGATAATAACCTGGGAATCTAGGGTGGTGGGTTAATGGAAGAAAGACTAAGGGAGCATGAAAAATTCTTTGGCAGAAGGTTTAAAACAAATAAGAGAAATATTTATTACTGCACCAGAAACAAGGAGGCTGCAAGTTAGCAATGTTGTATTGTGGTGCTATTATTTTGAGGGAACATTCAAAACAACAGGCCCCTACCCTTCTTAGAGCATGAAATTTTGTTATCTCAATATTCTATCACTTTAATTTCATCATGGATCAGGCCTGGATATTGTCTACAATGGCTAAAATAATTTTCCATGGTCAGAAGTATTAAGTATTGGCATGGTTCTCTTTGTTATGCCATTCTTGAAAAAGCCTCTGGAGCACTTGAATGGCCATTACTACAGAAATTGTTGAGCTATGCTATTTCCTCTGTTTTCACCAAGACAGTTGGGATTGTTTGCTATTCTATATTAGCTTTCTCTTCCACAACTGGGATTGTAATTCCATAATCTCCAGTCCCTATTTTTCCTGAGAATTCTGGGACTTGCAATCTCAAAACATCTGAATGGCACCAGACTCCAATCTTTGTGTCATATTTTAGCATCTGTCCTCACTCACTGGTTTTGCAGTGCTAATGTGCAAGTTATCATTTTATTAGTTATTATATAGTTTTCCCCTCACCCACCAACCTCTCTTTCTTTGGCCCAATGCTGATATAAAAAATTAACTGCCAATCTACTTTCTGTTTTGGTCAGCTATGATTGCAGTAACTTGATCTTTGGTCGAACAAAAAACCCTTTGAATCACAAGAAAAGTCCTGGTGGATCTTCTGGAGGAGAAGGGGCACTGATTGCAGGAGGTGGATCCCTCTTGGGCTTTGGGACAGATGTTGCTGGAAGCATTCGCCTGCCCTCCAGCTTCTGTGGGCTTTGTGGACTCAAACCAACAGGCTCTCGGTTAAGGTTGGTTCTAAATTCTTCTTTGGGCTGATAAACATTCCAATGTCTGAATGCTAATATTGATTGGATCACATATTTAAAAGCATTCTTAGGAAATGTTTCATTTCTGCAGAAATGAAAATATGTATTGACAAATTGCTTTTTTGCAGTTGCACTCACAAATTGCTTTTTTGTTTATAAATGTTCTGATGAATACACATCCTGTAGTTGGGGGTGCCTTTATTATAATTCTCATTATGAACAGCTGCTGTGGCCTAGAGGTAGAGCTCTTGCCTCATAATCAGGAGGTTGTGAGTTCGATCCTAGGTAGAGGCAGATGTAGGGGTCTCCTGCTTGGGCAGGGGGTTGGACTAGATGACCTGCAAGGTCCCTTCCAACTCTGTTAATCTGATCTGATCAGTACATTTGTCATTTTTAAATTATTTTAGCTATAATTGTTATCTGAAGTTCATCTCCTTTCTTGAGACTTTTTTTTTTAATGCATGAGTAGATTCTTTCAGTGTTGATAGAGCAAGCACCTTATTATTTTGTCTTGTTTATATATTTTCTAGCACTCTGGGTCTTGCTAGTCCAGTGGCAGGCATGAAGTCAGGTGAGTAATAAGGGTGGGTTCTGTTTCTGTTTTGGTGCTTTTAAGTCAGCCTTGACTTCTACCAATTGCCTAGACAAGTCCATGCAGTTTTCTTGGCCTTATTTTCAGAATTTGCTTGCCTTCTTCTGAGAGAGCAAATGCCCCAAAGTCATTCAACTGATCTCTGTATCTAAGGCAGCATTTGAACTTTCCTTGTTTCTAGCTTGATGCCTTTAACCCTCCAACAATTTGTTTTCTTGTTTTCAAGTAATAAGTAGCTATCCAAACATTGAATTATTTAAATATGTATACATGACCTTTCTAGTTCAAAAATATACCAAGATGATGAACGGACCCAATATCTACATAATAATATGACATTCTTACAAAATGTTATAATATTACAACCTCTGTGTTGTGTGAGCAAAATATTAATTAAATTATTAATGGAAGTAAATCAATTAAATTAATGAATTACTTAATTCAAAGTCATGTAAAAGAAGTGAGTTTTCAAAGACCTTTGAAAAGCCTTATTGGAGTTAATCAATAAAGTGAGCAAACAATACTGACTATAAATCGTTGGACAAATTTATTGGGGAACCAGGTGAGCCTACAAATAACCTTTTCCTAAGCTTTTCAGACATCAATGGTCAAAAGCAACACTCTGAATCATGTCCAGACAGACATAGAACAACTGGTGCAAAATGGACCAAAAAAAAATAGTTTTGCAACAACAAACATTTAGTGGCTGCAATCTGCTCTATTGGGAAATTCTGTCTTCTTTAAAATAGCTTCATGTATAGCATATCAACTTGTCTGGGCTCCAGACTGGTTGCATCTCTCAGTGATAAAATGGATCGAATGACTGGTTTTCTGCTATTCAAGAAAGATGTAGTAGCATTGCTTCTAATTAATTTATGAGGGCCAATAAACTAAGACTGAAATTTGACCTTGTTTCCAGGTCTGGTATCTGGGAATTTTGTTCTAAAGAGGACAGAAAGAACAGGGATGGAGTTTGGAGGCACTCTTAGCATAATAAGTTGTCACTGGAGACTCAAGTTACTTCTATGGCCAGGAGAACCTTTAATTGGTAGTCAATTACTGCACATCTCTTTCTGAATAAGAACAAATTAGCTATATTACTCATGCATTTGTAACCTTACGGTTAGATTTCTTTAATGTGCTTTATGAGAGACTACCTTGCACTTGGTCTGGAGGCTGAAGCTGATGAAAATGCACTAGGAAGATTACTGGTCTTTTTTTCCTGTTGAAGCAACTTGATTGGTTCCCAATTAATTATCAAGCCAGGTTCAAAACTCTGGCTCCAAAGAACTAGCACCAGGATATTCGCGAGAATACTTTATTGTTTTTTATCTGGGTGGTCACTTGTGTTTTATGGAATGTTACTTTCATGTATTACTTTTATTATTTATTTTTAAAATTATAAACTGCTGTGGGATACAGTTCTATAGGAAATATAGAAATATAGTAAATAAATAATCTGAAATCTAATATATCTTTCTATCAGTAGCACTTCTAACTTCATTAAGTTAACATTGGAAATTATGTCTGGTCAAATTAATTATCCATCTAGCCTATTATTGATGGATGCCTAGTCACCAGCAAGAACCCTTTACCCGATTTGTTTCATGCAATCCATTTCATTGGCGATTCTGTTTCCTTTATAGTGACAGCAACAATTGGTCCAATGGCAAGAGATGTAGATAGTCTGGCTCTGTGCATGAAAGCTCTCTTATGTGATGAGTTATTCCACTTGGATACTTCAGTTCCGCCCTTGCCATTCAGAGAAGAGGTAATATAAATTGTGAAAAGTGAATGAATGAATGAGGGCAACCAAGAAAGAACATCAGAAAGATTGAACAGCATGGATAAAGCCATTTCAGCCAATCATAAATGATACCCCCTTTTTGCAAATAGTTTCCCAGTAAGAGCATATATGTCATGGCCTCAGAGCCAGGTTCTGTGAGGCAGAAGAGAGCCCCTCAGCCTGAGGGTCCTGCACCCAGCAGAGTAGGTGAGTAAGCAGCAAGATGCAGACTGCAGGCAAGCTCAGTCTCTCATTATTAGCAACCACTGAACAGGCAAAAAGCCTCACCTGTACCTGCTAAGTGGGGAGAAGATTTAAATTACACAGGGTCTGCCTTCCATTGCTGGAAACAACTTTTGTATTTTCCCGTGTGCATTGTGAAATCATGTTCTTGGCTCCTGCTTTGTTTTGGCCTTCATATGTTCCTGACCAAATCTCTGTCTTGTCCCTTGATAATTTTAAGTCATTGTGTGATATTGGATTATGGATAGTCTACTTGGATTATACTTGCTCCTCAGCCTTACACAAGCTCTTTTCACATGCTTCCACAGCTCCAACTTCTGCTGTAGTTTACAAGACTCCCTATCAAAGTATTTGCTCCCAAATGTTCTGCTCCTTTCATGGTGTGTGTATATATCCACCCAGCACCTCACCAAGCCTTGCCCCAAGTGCCTGCATCACTCCTGCACTTTGCTGGCCAATTGCATGAACATTTCTGTTAGATTCGCGCGTAAATGAAGAGGCAAGTCATAGGAACAGTTCAGCACCTTTATTGTCCATTAGCTAAAACTAATATGGACTGCCGACAGGCTGCAGGGAAGCCGCTTTTAAGGGCTTCCCTGAAGCCTGTCAGCCACTGACAGCAGTTTATACTTCCCACCGCTAGATTAGCCAATCAGCGGTGGCTATGCAAATCCGTACTCCGTACGTCAGTACGTAGCAATTTCCCCCTTTGCTCAAACCAGGACATGAACATGTCATTATATACAAGTCTAAATTTGTCAGCATCTTGACTGTTTCAGTCAAAAGTAATATTTTGGTTAATGAGAGCTTTTAACTATTCCACTGAGGCAAATTATTTCAGCAACTGCCATGATGTAAGTAATTTAGATACCAATCTTATTTAACTTTTTCAGATATTAAAAAAAGATCATTTAATGATCACAGATAAATCTATATAAATCATAAATTTTAAATTTAAATAATGATGAACCAACTGTTTTTATGTTTTTTAAAGCGAAGTATAAAAACAAAAGCAAAGTAAAAACTAGCAAAGTTAAAAGCTAAGTTTAAAAAACAAAACTATGATTTAGGGATATATACAAATTAATTTGTAATCTTATAAGAAATATAACTTTCAAACATCCATATTTGATCTTACTGTCCAAAAAGACATTTGTGTAAATGAAAACACTGTTAAGAACCTCTGTTAAAACATAACTTAAAAATGTAAAGTAAATGTAGTAAAAGAATTCTTAAATAAAGATAAATGTCTATGGAGATTCTCGATCATCCAGGTCATGATTGTCCCAAAGGTGCTTTTTCAAGAGGCAACTGGACTTTCTGGTTTTTCTTTGAAGATATTTCACTTCTCATCCAAGAATATTCAGCCACGTCAAGCCTAGGGATGGTGAAATTCGATGGCTATTTCAAATCTTTTTCTTTTCTCCTTCTCTCCAGATTTACACCAGTTCAAATCTCCTTCGGATTGGATACTACACAGATGATGGATACTTCCAGCCCTCCCCAAGCATGAAAAGGGCTGTTCAAGAAACAAAAAATCTTCTTCAGGCTGCAGGACACACAGTACATGCATTTATTAATTTTTTTCACTTGTGTTCTACTTTAAAACATTTCTGACATTTGTGCCTCATGTCTATCTCAGAAAAACATTTTGACCCACATTACTCACAATTTTCTATAAAATGGGAAGCCTGAACGCCTATGCTCCCAGTACATTGCTTTAGAACCAGTATATACAGTATGTGCTTAAAATAGACCACTGAAATCAATCAACTTAAGTTAATTGAATGTAATTGTCATGTTTATATCAGTGAATCTATTCAGTCTGGTAATATCTTTATCTTTCCTGGCTATGCATTTTTTGCAAGTCTACAAAAATATAAACTAGACAAGATATTTGCACGTATATTTTTCATTTTTGTGTGCTCTATTATTAGTGCACAAAGTTTTTAAGAAATGCCATTAAATCACCTTTAAGCATGGTAATATAGTCTACATAGTATCTGCACAGTATCACTACCTAGCAGAAAAAAATAATATATGTTATCATGTGTGTTGAGGCATAAACCTACAGTTCTGCCACATTGTACATATTAGGGTCTTAATGAGTATGCACAGCTTCCCACATACTGTAGAAATGTGTTGTGGCACAATGCATATCACTGGGATTGTTGACTTGATAAAAGCACTAATTCTCACTGCATACTTTATTAATTTCTAGTCTTCATTTTTTTTACTTCGAAATTATATTTAAATCTTGGATATATGCTAAGTTAGCATAGCATGAATAGGCCCACAGCCTATTTAGTAAACCATGACTAAAAAGCCATATTGACTAGAAAACCATAGTTCACAATCAGTCTGGAAGGCATCATGATGCTAACGGATGGTCACTACACTACACTACACATTTTAATGCAAGCAAGTTTAATAAGGCGAAACCATATAAATGATCTGTTTCTGTTTATCAAATCTGTTTATCAACTCTTCATAAAGAAGGATTCATTTTTTGGTAGTTCTTAAAACTTCTGGAGAATAGTTAAATTACCTGTATATGGGACTCATATCATTCTGTCCGCTGTAAAACAACTAACCAACAATTATAATTTTTCTTTTTTATGCAGCTCGTCCCCTTTGTCCCCCCTCGACTTAACTATGCAGTGGATGAGCTTTTCACTAAAGGCATCTTTTCTGATGGAGCTGCAAATTTACTGGCTAAATTGTAAGTAGGTATCTTGGAATATGAGCATGGCTTGAACTCTGGCTATTCTGGGCACCGCTATGCTAAAACAATATAAAATTCAATGTAATAAGAAATTCTAGGGTGTTTTTTTTTTAGAACCCTTAGGCTGAATGTGGGGAAAAAATCTCCATGAAAAGTAATAGTTTAATAAAATGTCATGTTTTTAAGATCAAAAATTATTCTGAAATGAACATATTTAATTGAAAATGTATTTATTATATTTTTAATCTGCCACAACCTTGCAAAAAGTTCCAATGTTGTAATAAGACAGTAGAATTACAAAAATTGTCCTTCAAAAGATGTAACATATGAAATTAAAGCTTTTAAGATCTTATGGTTTCCTAATCATACATTAGATCAGTGTTTCCCAACCTTATCAACTTTAAGATGGATGGACTTCAAATCCTAGAATTTCCCAGACAGCATGTTGGCCCAGGAATTCTAGGAGTTGAAGTTCACAAATCGGAAACACTGAAGTAAATCTCTCATTCAGCATTACATATGCCTTTTTAGGTGTCTGATATAGATCTTTCCACAATCTTGCTACTTCTGTATGTCTTGGCACTTTTTTCAATATTGTCTGCACTTTGCGGATAAAATTTATGATTTGCCACCAAGCTTATTTTACTTATCTTAACATCCAAACTAAGAAATTAGAACCATATGTATTTTTACTATCTACTCTAAAGCTTTATTGTAGAGACCTACCACAATAAAAAGGCATAAAGCAACATAAAAAGATGTTTCACGTTGTTCTAAAATCCTAAATTTAAGACAATCTTTCCCGTAATAAACAACAGCAGCTGCAAGAGATTTTATGACACTCAGGGTGATGTTAAGATTCCAGTGTGATAACATAAAGCAAACAAAATCATCCTCAAAACAGATGAACTTCTGTCAGTAAGTGGAGATATGCAGGTAGGGTACGAGTTGACATCTAAGGAACAAATGGTTTAAACTTTTACTACTGTATATTTTCATTTGGATGCATGTAATTGAAGAATATAATTCTCGGGAACCTAAATTCATAGATTGAATAGTGTAAAATCAGAGAAAGTGACTGATTTTGTATACTAGTTGTGAGTTACTGGCTCACAATTACTTCTTTATTTCTTTGAATTTAGTCAAAAGAACTGCCGTATTTCTCTGAAAATAAGTCCCTGTCTTATATTTTTTTGAACCCTGAAATAAGCGTTTGTCCTTATTGCCATGCACTCAAAAGCCTGATTGGGCTTATTATCAGGGGATGTCTTATTTTGGGGGAAATAGGGTACCATCTAAGTAATAATGGTTATTAGAGAGCACTGCTGTTTACTATGAAAAATGACTTGGTTTCCTTTTCCTTTCATCTTCCAGCAAAGGGGACATTGTTGATCCAAGTTTGAAATCCCAGATTAACTGCTACAGTATTCCCATTGTACTGAAAAGGATTTTGGCACTCATTTTAAAGCCAGTGGTGAGTATTTGGCTTACTTCTTACCCTGTAATGACAAAAAGGTGAAACATGCTTAGCTTAGCTTGTAAAGTTAGAGATTTGCTGATATGGAAGTGTATCCAAATGTGTTAATCCAAGTCAGAGGGTCTATGTTGGAGGTGCGCCAGCTAATTTCATTCATCCTTAAGGAATCCATAAGAAATACATGATTACATACAATAAAAATAAGTAAATTTGTGTTTCTCCCTTAGTATCCCCGGATTGCCAGAGATCTCAATGCATTATGTGGAGTTGGGTAAGGAATAACAACTTAAAATTATTTTCAGCATCTAGTGCAGACAGTACCATTCTCTGCCTTGGTGTCTTCCAGATCTATTGGGCTACAAATGGTAGAATTCCAAATAAAAATAAGAATTGTATGGAGTAAGGAAGATGACTTTGACAGAGATATGCAGGCTCCATTGCCAGGATAAAGCATTTTTAAAGTCCTTAATGTCCAGATAAAGTTTTGAAGTAGCTCAAATACCATATTTTTCGGAGTATAAGACGCACCCTTTTCCTCCCTAAAAGTGGCTGAAAATTTGGGTGCATCTTATACTCTGAATGTAGCTTTTTCGGAGCTTTTCTCCAGCCCTAACTAGGTGCTAACAATCTTCCCAGCTCTTACCTTGCAGGCTCTTTCATTGTTACTCTCTCCGAAGAAGGTTTTTCCAGCCCTAAGTCTTTGCAGGTTTTTTTTCATTGCTCTTCTTGCTCCGAATAAGTTTTTTTCTAGCCCTAACCAAGTGCTAATGATCTTCCCAGCTCTTACTGGCTTGCAGGCTCCTTCATTGTTACTCTCTCCGAAGAAGGTTTTTCCAGCCCTAAGTCTTTGCAGGTTTTTTTTCATTGCTCTACTTGCTCTGAATAAGTTTTTTTCTAGCCCTAACCAGGTGCTAATGATCTTCCCAGCTCTTACTGGCTTGCAGGCTCTTTCATTGTTACTCTCTCCGAAGAAGGTTTTTCCAGCCCTAAGTCTTTGCAGGTTTTTTTTTCATTGCTCTACTTGCTCCGAATAAGTTTTTTTCTAGCCCTAACCAGGTACTAACGATCTTCCCAGTTCTTACCGGCTTGCAGGCTCTTTCATTGTTACTCTCTCCTAAGGTTTTTTAAAGTCCTAACCAGGGGATAAAATAATGTGCTGAAACTGACCAGACTTAGGACGTTAGCCAGATGAATACCTGGTAGGCAGATTTCCCCCCCTATTTTCCTCCCCAAAAACTAAGGTGCGTCTTATACTCCGGTGCGTCTTATACTCCGAAAAATATGGTAGATATATCTCTAATTCACTGAACTTTAAGAAAGAGGAAGAAATTTAGCAAAGTCAGGCAGGTGTCTATGTGAGCCACTTCTGAACCTTATCTGGGTGTTCTGGCCTTAAAAATGCTTCATCCCTATTGCCTTGGTATGCATATCTCTAATAAGACCACCTTCCTTAGTTACTCTCTATAGAATGACCCCTTTGTTTCTATCCTGCTGACTGTATTTCTAGACATTGTGGTCCAACACATATGGCGGCATCAGGTTGAGCAAAGCTGATCTAGAATATACATCCTCACCATCTTGAAGCAGAAATGCAGGAGATGTAATCCCATGGTCCCAAGTGCTCCTCCAATCACAGTTTAATATGCTGTTTTTAAATAAAAAGAATCAATAAACCATTGCTTGACTTCAAGGCAGCAATATCAAGCACCATGAATTAGGCATATTTATGCTTTGAAAATAAGAGGCTTTTCAGAATGCATAGGAGCATGTCTCAGGCTCATAGGGAAACCTGAAAATGATATTAGCGCTTTAAAGAGGTGTGGCACTGATTTTCCCATACATTCTGAAGCACCTTTTCTGAATTACTGTGGAAGCACTCATAGCTTGACTTCTGATGCTTTCCTTTCCGGTAACATTCTCGAACAGTATCAATCATTTAAAACCAGGTCAAATTTCAATATGACAAGTTTAACAGTTGAGTGCATTTACATTACTTAAGATCATTATACTTTAAAATAAACCTCCTTCCTATATTATGAGAAAAGAAACTCTCATGGAAGTTAAACGAAATATATCAACAAGGAATGGTACCTTTCATTTCAATAATTCAGACACACTTTCGCAAAGTAGTTAACAGCGGTGAAACCATGCATTAGCATAACCAGAAAGGACAGCAGAAAATCTGGATAATTGTTAACTATCTGTTAATCTACAGTACAAACAATAAGCCTTGTTATACTTTTAGATTTTGCAATACTGTTTAAGCTTTATACAACTTGGCCAAAGTACAAAAGTAAGCAAAGGGATCGTGGCATTGGTAGTGTCAGTGATTTGGATTATCCAAGGACTGTCTCAATTCACCAAAATGTCCCTAAATACATAGCTAGATTGCAGTTGGATACAGAATCACCATTTAACTAGCCCATACATTTCCTCTCATGCAGATATATTTTAATCGTTTTAACTGGGACTCTTCACGGAAATTAATTATCTCAATGTTTGCAGGTCAGCCAAAAACCTTTGGAAGCAACATGCAGCAGTGGCGGTGAGTTTGAGATCTTGGTATCGTGCCCGTGAGCCATAATCCTTTACATAATGCCTAAGCTGTCAACTAAAGTTCTAGTCAGTGCTCACTAGTAATGTTTGATGCTAGAAGTATTTTCTCAGCACCAAAATGGATTTTAACGTAGGCATAATATGCCGAGCAGATCTAAACGTCTCGCAGTGTAGTAGCTTTTGTAAACAGAAACTGAAATGCATTGCCTGAATAAGTAACTCCAATATTTATTTATTTATCTATCTATCTATCTATCTATCTATCTATCTATCTATCTATCTATCTATCTATCTATCTATCTATCTATCTATCTATCTATCCATCCATCCATCCATCCATCCATCCATCCATCCATCCATCCATCCATCCATCCATCCATCCATCCATCCATCCATCCATCCATCCATCCATCCATCCATCTATCTATCTATCTATCTATCTATCTATTTTATAAGGCCACCCATCTATCCAATAAAACTGGGTGATGAAATAAACAATATGAAACATTAGCAATAAAGCAACAACAAAACACAGGTTAAGCCCCCCTCATTAAAACTACAAAATATTTGTGAGATACATACACCCCAAGGTTCTCAAACAAACAGCCTGGCCCCACTGCCTGGGGGAATTAATAGACTTGGGGGCAAGCATTATTATTTTCAGAATAAAGATTCTAGCAAGTGGGCTGTGTCTAAAGAAAGATTGCAGGATCCAATCTGAGTTGGTCACAGGGACCAGAGGTTTAGTCTTCTGGGCTTTTGGACTCGTGCCGGAGCCCATCCTCTGGGAACTTCTCTGTAACAGCTTTGGGCTATTGTGCTTTGGGCTATTGTGCTTTGGGCTATTGTGCTTTGGGCTATTGTGCTTTGGGCTATTGTGCTAGAGAGAAGTTCCCCGAGGATGGGCTCCAGCACGAGTCCAAAAGCTCATAAAACTAAACCTTGGTCCTGGTGACCGATCCAGATTGCATCCCGCAACATATTATATTTACTTTCATTCATGAAAGAAAATTTGCTTCAAAATTGTCCACTACGTAGACAATTAAAGGGAGTTTGGGGGAGATTGAAGGAAATGTTTTGCTTAGTCCATCTTGCCAAAATGTTCTCTACAGGCTTACCGTGAAGAATTCATTGCTGAGTGGAGGAAGCTGAAATTGGATGTCATCCTCTGTCCAGCCCTAGGACCAGCTTTTAATGAAGGCTATCCTGGAAAACTGTTTGGTATAATATCCATTTACTTTTGTGGGCTTTTATTTATGGTTTCAGAAAACAACACTAGAAATCTTGCCTCTTATATCTTAAAAAGGTTATTTGCTAAGTGCTTGCAAAAGTCCAGAAAAATATTTAGTTGTTAATTTTGAACAAATTAATCTTTAGAAATATTTCAGGTTGCTAATAACTATGTCATTGTTTCTATTGCACTTCATACTTTGCATTGCTTTCTAAGTTACACTTACATATTTAAATGTTAACATTTAAATATCAAAATTGAAAAATTTCTCCCAGAATCACCAGACAATTAAAAAAATAACTTTGATTTAAATTTTTCTTCTCAGCATTGGGAATCATGTAACAAGTCTTGCTTTAATCTTCTCCCAAAGCACTGCTGACCTAAAATGTA